>OV281349.1:25000-2525000 GCA_923062675.1 Marasmarcha lunaedactyla
TGGGGTTTGCTTTGTTGCTTCTTACCTTGACTCCTCTACCCCCCCCACGCCATCTGAACCCTCTGGGACATAGGTACCCTGTATCTGTAATTTAGACCTCTACAATTGTAGAGCAGCCCGGGGGAAGAACTTTGATACCCCGCACGACTTTGTGCGACGTTTGGTTCTGCAGATATATCGTTTCGAAAATTTGGCGGCCATATTGGTCCGCCATTTTGATTTTCTTTAAACACGAATATTTCAGGAACCGGGCGTCGTAGGGCACTGCGGTTTTCTTCGGGGACCTTCCTCCGTGTTGTTTTACCCCCCCCACCACCCAACAACCCAATTGGGGGGTTCCATTTTTCCACCCTATTTTATTGTTGGATAAGATAGAGACAGTTAGGGGAAGAAGTTTGAGCCGTCGCGCGGGTTTCTGTGGCGTTTGGAACCGGAGATATAATCGTTTAAAACTTCGGCAGCCATTTTGGTTCGCCATTTTGTATTTATAAAAGTCTGATTATCTCCGGAACCCGAAGTCGTGGAAAGTTGCGGTTTCCGGTGTTACAGTTCCTGTGACAAACCCTAAAAGGTAGAGCCATAAAATAACTCTACATAGAGTCAAATTTGACACCCTCATTTGAGGTTATAATTAGGTAGAGCAGGTCTCGCCCAGACCTCAGGAACTTTTTCCACGTCTCTAGAGAAAAAATTGTGACTTCTAGAACACTTTTAAGTTTGCAGCCGCCATATTGGAGGCCATATTGGAAAAATTAAACTTGGGATATCTCCGGATCCCGTCATCGTAGAGGGACGCGGTTTTCATTGATGGTGACTGCTTTGTCAAGGCTATAACTTTAAGTACAAATCGTCTCTACATAGAGTCGAAAATTTTATTTTGACCAAAACTCTGTAAAATTTTTACAGAATCACAACACCCCTTTTTAGGGCACAGAGACGACATTTCTACTGAACATAATAAATATATTTATATTTTGTTTTATTTTTCCTTTATATTATTATAAATTTATACAACTTTTACAAATTTACATTTTAAAAACTTTATTGACGCATACCTCTGAATCATGTATCGCACACCAACAAAGACTGAGGGCGACAGTCAAAAATCTCCGGCAAAGACAGTGACCTTGTCTAAGGTCAGACGTAGTATAGGCGAATGGGAGGCTGTGAAGACAGATTCGTCAAATATAACCCCATTGACGACGAAGACGGAGCAGGCAGGACCTGTGAAACAAAATAAAAATAAAATAGCAGAAGCCAAAACATTGGTGACGAAAATAAAAAAGAACTTGGGTATATCCAGGAACCTAAAAACTGAGATTAAGGCGGAAGTGACGGAGGCTGTTGATAGGCTGTATCAGATTGTCAAGGAACTGGGAACAGCTCCTGGTTACAAAAACGATAAAAACACCGAAGACAGCGAAATACCGTGTGCACAATTGCAACATGGAGAACACCCCACCACCGTGAACCTGAATGTGGAGCTCCTCGAGCAACTACAAAAAACTGAAAAGTCCATCCAGGAAAATAATCGGAGAATTGAGGAGCTCACACAGGTACTGGATATACACACGGGAAAGCTGGAAAATATGAGCAAAGCCACTTACGCGAGCGCCGTCACATCCCGGCAAGAAGGACCGCAGATAGAGAGAGTCGCCCTACATTCCATCATTGTAGCTTCCGAAGATGAAACCGAAACTGGCGAAGCGGTTCTCGATAAGGTACGTGAAGCGGTCAACGCAAAAGAAGGATGGATCAAAGTAGAGAGAGTAAGAAAGGCAAGAGACAGGAAGATACTAATGAGCTGCAGGACAGAACAAGAGAGGAACCAGGTGAAGGAGAGACTGCTAAATGCAGGAAAGCGCCTCATCTGTGAAGACGTTCAAAACAAAGACCCTCTGATTATCTTGAGGGACGTCCTGCAGAAGAATAGTGATTCCGACATCGTAAAGGCCATCCGAAATCAAAATAAGGATGTAGTTGCTGGAATAGATCCCGATAAAGACCGCATCACTGTCAAATACAGAAAAAAGGCAAGAAACCCGCACGCTACGCACGTGGTACTCAGCGTGGCACCAACGATATGGAAAAGGGCGACGGAGGCTGGAACTTTGCGCATAGACTTGCAACGCATAAGGGTGGAAGACCAGTCGCCCTTAGTACAATGTACCAGATGTCTTGAGTACGGACACGGTAAGCGCTTCTGCAAAGAAACAATAGATCTTTGCAGCCATTGCGGGGGCCCTCACCTAAGGAACGAATGTGCTGACTGGCTCGCTGGCACCGCACCATCCTGTAAAAACTGCGTATCGGCAAGATGCGACCAGAAGGATCACAATGTCTTTAGCCAGACATGCCCAGTGCGAAAGCGCTGGGACGTCTTGGCGAGATCCTCGGTAGCGTATTGCTGAGGTTGTAAACGGCACAATCACCCCCTATCGCGTTTTACAAGCCAACCTCCAGCGTAAAAAACTCGCTACTAGCGAAATAATGATAGAAGCTACAAAACGTAAAGCGCACCTAGCACTCCTGCAAGAGCCATATGTGGGCAATTCGGAGGGAACTAGAAGTTATCGAGGTGTACGAATCTTCCAATGTGCCGGGATGGGCACTGTCAAGGCAGCAATCGCTGTCTTTGACAGTGACCTAAAAATTACACAATACCCGCAACTCACCACACCTAACATCGTAGTGGTGGGTGTTCAAAACGGCAATTGGAGGATTAACTTGATCTCCTTCTACTTCGAACCGGATCAGCCCATAGGCCCTTACCTTGTTCATCTAAGGAAGATTGCGGAGGTGCTTGGCAGAAAGTGGCTTTTGATAGGGGGTGACTCTAACGCAAAAAACACGTGGTGGGGTGGTACGACGACGGACCAAAGAGGAGTGGATACATTGGCAGCTCTGGACGAACTTGATCTTCATATCCTCAACACGGGAAACAAACCTACCTTTGATACCATCAGAGGCGGCAAGAGGTACAAAAGTAACGTCGACATCACAGCGTGCGCAGCTGGTCTGTTGGATCGGGTGGACAACTGGAAGGTCGACGAAACCCTCACTAGCGCGGACCACAATGGCATGACGTTCGACCTAGGGATGAAAAAGTCGAAAACAATTAGCATTACAAGGACCACGAGAATGTATAATACAAAGAAGGCTAATTGGTCAAAGTTTGATAACAAACTTAGCCAATTAAATAGGAAAGATAAATTAACACCTGAAGAAATAGGTTATATAACTACAAAAGACAGACTGGAACATCTCGTGGTCCTGTTAACAAAAAACATCAAAGAAGCTTGCGATGAATCAATACCCAAAAAGAAAACCGAAGAAAAACTCACCTTGCCATGGTGGTCTGAGCGCTTGGAACAGCTGAAGAGGGAAGTTTCCATCCGAAAAAACAGGATCGGTCGAGCCGCGCCATGCCGCCGCGCGAAGGTAGTCGAGGAATACCTGAAACAGAAAGCGGAATATGAACAAGAGGCTAAAGAGGCCCAAGTTAATAGCTGGAAGAGTTTCTGCCAGAAGCAGGACCGGGAGAGCTTGTGGGACGGAATATATAGAGTCATCGGTAGAACAACTAAAAGAGAAGAGGACTGTCCGCTACAAAACAACGGACAAGTACTGGATGCCGCAAGCTCCTCCCGTCTTCTGGCGGAGACCTTCTATCCACGTGACTGTGAAGAAGAAGACAACGGAGAGCATAAAAAGATCAGAAACTTAGCTAGGGTAATAAATGAACAGCAGAGAGAGGGAGAGACAGTGGATCCACCGTTCACTATGGTAGAGCTACTCTGGGCAGCAAATTCCTTCAATGTGAAGAAGGCACCGGGCGCCGACGGCCTAACAGCCGATATCTGTAAGAGAGCTATCGAACTTGATCCCAATCTCTTCCTTTCAATAGCAAATAAGTGTCTGGAGCTGCAATATTTCCCAAGAGTGTGGAAGGAGGCGGTGGTCGTTATCCTGAGGAAATCGGGAAAGGAAAACTACGACACTCCGAAATCATACAGACCGATTGGCCTTCTGCCAGTTTTGGGCAAAATCTTCGAGAAGCTCATAATGAGTCGGCTCAAGCATCATCTTGTTCCAAGACTTAGTACTCGCCAGTACGGGTTCATGCCCCAAAGAAGCACCGAGGACTCCCTCTATGACTTGATGAATAACATTAGAAAACACCTTGATCAGAAGAAAATCATCACACTGGTATCATTAGACATAGAGGGAGCCTTCGATAGCGCTTGGTGGCCGAAGATCAGGACCCGTCTAGCAGAGGAAAGATGTCCGAGGAACTTGAGACGACTCATTGATAGCTACCTCGAAGAGAGGAGCGTAACGGTAAGATACGCAGGGGCGGAGTGTCGTAGAAGTACTGAAAAAGGTTGCGTCCAAGGGTCTATAGGCGGCCCGATTCTATGGAACCTCCTGCTCGACCCGCTTCTCCAGGGACTACAAAAAAAGGGGGAATATGCACAGGCATTCGCCGATGATGTTGTCCTGGTATTCGTGGGAGACACTGCCCAGGAAATTGAGACAAAGGCTAATGAAACTTTAGAATATGTCAGGGCTTGGGGGGTGTCGAACAAACTCAAATTCGCACCGCATAAAACCAATGCGTTGGTCATAACAAGAAAACTAAAATTCGACAACCCTCGCCTAAACATGGGCGGAATAAATATAGCTGCTGCAAAGGAAATCAAGCTACTCGGTGTTACGATTGATCAGCATCTAACATTTAATACACATGTGCATAATATGTGCAAAAAGGCAGTGGCTGCGTACAAACAATTGTCGAGAGCGGCCAAAATCAGCTGGGGCCTCCATTCTGAGGTAATTCGTACCATCTATACAGCGACAATAGAACCAATTGTTTTGTACGCAGCCAGTGTCTGGGCACCAGCCACCAAAAAACGCTGCATCAGGGAAAAACTCGAGACCATACAGCGAGGGTTCCTGCAGAAAATCAGTAGGGCATATAGAACCACGTCACTAAACTCGGTGCTACTGCTGACGGGGATGCTCCCGCTTGATATTCGCGTTCGCGAGGCGGCTTCACTCTACGAGGCCAAAAGGGGAATACCCCGACCCGAACTAAAAGGGAGAGATGTAGAGCAACGAGTAAAGGCAGAAAGGGCCCCTCACCCTGCAGAACACATGCGCCTGGAAATAATAACCCTGACAAACCAGGAAGAACTTAACGCCAATAGCAACTACGATATACGTGTATTCACGGATGGCAGCAAGATTGACGGACGGGTTGGCGCCTCCCTATCCTTATGGAATAGGGATGCCGAAACCAAGTCCGTCAAACTTAGTCTGCCATCCTACTGTACCGTATACCAAGCAGAACTCCTGGCGCTGTGCGAAGCGAGTGAGGAGATCCTCCGTAGAAAAGAAAAGTCGTTCGCGCTCTACAGTGATTCAATGGCAGCATTGCAAACTGTGGTAGCACTGGACAGTTCCCATTCCCTAGCCGTAAGAATCAGAACAAACCTAAAAACTTTATCCCAGTTAAATAAAACTTGCGTTTTATACTGGATCAAAGCCCACGTAGGTATGGCAGGGAATGAGCGGGCTGACCAGCTTGCTAAAGAGGCAGCACTACGGTCAAAGACCAAGGTGCATTATGACAAATGCCCAGCGTCATATGTCAAGCGATGCATCAGAGAGGAATCTGTTCAAGAGTGGAGCGACCGTTACAAAAACACCCCAACGGCAGGAACGACAAAGCTGTTCTTCCCAGATGCAACCGCGGCATATAAAATAGTCAAAAAGATGGAAATCACAAACATAACGACACAAATACTCACCGGGCATGGTGGGTTCTCTGAGTACCTGAATCGTTTCAAGTGCAAGGAGAGCCCATCATGTGCGTGCGAACCTGACACTGCAGAAACCGTAGAGCACGTAATCCTGGAGTGTCCAATACACATCGCGGATAGGTTCAACATCGAACAAAAGTTAGGGGTCAGGATGGTTGCTGCAAACTTAAAAGACATAATGATGAGTAACAGTAGAGATAGTTTCTTAGACTACTGTACAAAAATAGCCGTACAAGTAATTAATCGAAATAAAACGAAATAAGAAAATTATGTTTATTAAATATTGTGTGTAATATTTTAGCAAACATAAAATCAAAGGTAAAAAAATGTATATAAAGAAAATTGTCAGTAGGTAAGGTAATAACTAGAAATAAGATAAATATGTACCCCTAGAAATAAGTAGAGTAAGTAAAAACTGTAATAGAATTAAGTGAAAAATGTGTATCTTTAGACTTAAGACTTCAATTGTAAAAATATAAACATCGGCGAATTTGTTATTACCCCTAAACGACACAAAATAAATAAATAAAGAAAACACGCCTTAAGAAGTAGACGAAAGATAGGAGTAGGATTTTTTAGACGGGCAAACCCACCCGTAAATATGATTGAATGAGGATGGATGAAAGAAAGAATAGTATGTGGAAAGAAAGTGCGAGAAGCAAACATGATAGAACTGGAATGAATGGAAAGTAAACACAGTCTGTGGCATTGCCGCCAGAGGTAGAAGCATAAAAAAAAAAAAAAAAAAAAAAAAAAAAAAAAAAAAAAAAACCTAACCTAACCTAACCTAACCGATCATACAAATATATATATTTCATTGAGTTTTTGCTGGTCGATTTTTGAGTTTTTTACATTAAAATTTTTGTTTTATTGACGCCGACCTGTCTATAAGGTTCCGGTGAAATTTTCATTTTGGAAACTCGAGAAAATCCCGGAAAACTCGATTTTTACTAATATTTTCGTAGACAAAGAACCGTTCTGACCGGTTCGAATTGGTTTTAATTGATCGTTTTTAGTTTTTAGGTTTTTGTTGATCCGAGAAGGCTAAATAACACCTTTCGGTACATCGTTGTTGACGGAAAACTCAATTTTTCATTGGTTTTTCATTTAAAATAGTTGATTTTTGGTAGTTTTTTATTTTCAAAATTTTATAAAACACTCTGTATTGCAAATCTTATTTAAATCTTTTATACCACCATCTGCGCCGTGTACCTCCGCGTCTTTTAAGGCATAAAAGAGCCCTCCAGAGGAAAACGGTGTTGGAAAAATCCGCAATACTTAGTGTAAATCCGGCAAATTTTGGTTAAAATTAGTGTTTTTCTTTAATATTTTCAAAATTTTTCATTGAACCCCCCCATTTTTTAGTTTCAATAGTTTGCTTTCGACCGTCCGCATCGATTGAGACATCAACCGTCCCGATCGGACGACAAAAACTTGGAAAAATAGCAAAATAGCACCTGCCACGCCCATCAAAAAGTTTACCTAAGCGGTGCAAATTTTATAATTTTATCATACAAATATATATATTTCATTGAGTTTTTGCTGGTCGATTTTTGAGTTTTTTACATTAAAATTTTTGTTTTATTGACGCCGACCTGTCTATAAGGTTCCGGTGAAATTTTCATTTTGGAAACTCGAGAAAATCCCGGAAAACTCGATTTTTACTAATATTTTCGTAGACAAAGAACCGTTCTGACCGGTTCGAATTGGTTTTAATTGATCGTTTTTAGTTTTTAGGTTTTTGTTGATCCGAGAAGGCTAAATAACACCTTTCGGTACATCGTTGTTGACGGAAAACTCAATTTTTCATTGGTTTTTCATTTAAAATAGTTGATTTTTGGTAGTTTTTTATTTTCAAAATTTTATAAAACACTCTGTATTGCAAATCTTATTTAAATCTTTTATACCACCATCTGCGCCGTGTACCTCCGCGTCTTTTAAGGCATAAAAGAGCCCTCCAGAGGAAAACGGTGTTGGAAAAATCCGCAATACTTAGTGTAAATCCGGCAAATTTTGGTTAAAATTAGTGTTTTTCTTTAATATTTTCAAAATTTTTCATTGAACCCCCCCATTTTTTAGTTTCAATAGTTTGCTTTCGACCGTCCGCATCGATTGAGACATCAACCGTCCCGATCGGACGACAAAAACTTGGAAAAATAGCAAAATAGCACCTGCCACGCCCATCAAAAAGTTTACCTAAGCGGTGCAAATTTTATAATTTTATCATACAAATATATATATTTCATTGAGTTTTTGCTGGTCGATTTTTGAGTTTTTTACATTAAAATTTTTGTTTTATTGACGCCGACCTGTCTATAAGGTTCCGGTGAAATTTTCATTTTGGAAACTCGAGAAAATCCCGGAAAACTCGATTTTTACTAATATTTTCGTAGACAAAGAACCGTTCTGACCGGTTCGAATTGGTTTTAATTGATCGTTTTTAGTTTTTAGGTTTTTGTTGATCCGAGAAGGCTAAATAACACCTTTCGGTACATCGTTGTTGACGGAAAACTCAATTTTTCATTGGTTTTTCATTTAAAATAGTTGATTTTTGGTAGTTTTTTATTTTCAAAATTTTATAAAACACTCTGTATTGCAAATCTTATTTAAATCTTTTATACCACCATCTGCGCCGTGTACCTCCGCGTCTTTTAAGGCATAAAAGAGCCCTCCAGAGGAAAACGGTGTTGGAAAAATCCGCAATACTTAGTGTAAATCCGGCAAATTTTGGTTAAAATTAGTGTTTTTCTTTAATATTTTCAAAATTTTTCATTGAACCCCCCCATTTTTTAGTTTCAATAGTTTGCTTTCGACCGTCCGCATCGATTGAGACATCAACCGTCCCGATCGGACGACAAAAACTTGGAAAAATAGCAAAATAGCACCTGCCACGCCCATCAAAAAGTTTACCTAAGCGGTGCAAATTTTATAATTTTATCATACAAATATATATATTTCATTGAGTTTTTGCTGGTCGATTTTTGAGTTTTTTACATTAAAATTTTTGTTTTATTGACGCCGACCTGTCTATAAGGTTCCGGTGAAATTTTCATTTTGGAAACTCGAGAAAATCCCGGAAAACTCGATTTTTACTAATATTTTCGTAGACAAAGAACCGTTCTGACCGGTTCGAATTGGTTTTAATTGATCGTTTTTAGTTTTTAGGTTTTTGTTGATCCGAGAAGGCTAAATAACACCTTTCGGTACATCGTTGTTGACGGAAAACTCAATTTTTCATTGGTTTTTCATTTAAAATAGTTGATTTTTGGTAGTTTTTTATTTTCAAAATTTTATAAAACACTCTGTATTGCAAATCTTATTTAAATCTTTTATACCACCATCTGCGCCGTGTACCTCCGCGTCTTTTAAGGCATAAAAGAGCCCTCCAGAGGAAAACGGTGTTGGAAAAATCCGCAATACTTAGTGTAAATCCGGCAAATTTTGGTTAAAATTAGTGTTTTTCTTTAATATTTTCAAAATTTTTCATTGAACCCCCCCATTTTTTAGTTTCAATAGTTTGCTTTCGACCGTCCGCATCGATTGAGACATCAACCGTCCCGATCGGACGACAAAAACTTGGAAAAATAGCAAAATAGCACCTGCCACGCCCATCAAAAAGTTTACCTAAGCGGTGCAAATTTTATAATTTTATCATACAAATATATATATTTCATTGAGTTTTTGCTGGTCGATTTTTGAGTTTTTTACATTAAAATTTTTGTTTTATTGACGCCGACCTGTCTATAAGGTTCCGGTGAAATTTTCATTTTGGAAACTCGAGAAAATCCCGGAAAACTCGATTTTTACTAATATTTTCGTAGACAAAGAACCGTTCTGACCGGTTCGAATTGGTTTTAATTGATCGTTTTTAGTTTTTAGGTTTTTGTTGATCCGAGAAGGCTAAATAACACCTTTCGGTACATCGTTGTTGACGGAAAACTCAATTTTTCATTGGTTTTTCATTTAAAATAGTTGATTTTTGGTAGTTTTTTATTTTCAAAATTTTATAAAACACTCTGTATTGCAAATCTTATTTAAATCTTTTATACCACCATCTGCGCCGTGTACCTCCGCGTCTTTTAAGGCATAAAAGAGCCCTCCAGAGGAAAACGGTGTTGGAAAAATCCGCAATACTTAGTGTAAATCCGGCAAATTTTGGTTAAAATTAGTGTTTTTCTTTAATATTTTCAAAATTTTTCATTGAACCCCCCCATTTTTTAGTTTCAATAGTTTGCTTTCGACCGTCCGCATCGATTGAGACATCAACCGTCCCGATCGAACGACAAAAACTTGGAAAAATAGCAAAATAGCACCTGCCACGCCCATCAAAAAGTTTACCTAAGCGGTGCAAATTTTATAATTTTATCATACAAATATATATATTTCATTGAGTTTTTGCTGGTCGATTTTTGAGTTTTTTACATTAAAATTTTTGTTTTATTGACGCCGACCTGTCTATAAGGTTCCGGTGAAATTTTCATTTTGGAAACTCGAGAAAATCCCGGAAAACTCGATTTTTACTAATATTTTCGTAGACAAAGAACCGTTCTGACCGGTTCGAATTGGTTTTAATTGATCGTTTTTAGTTTTTAGGTTTTTGTTGATCCGAGAAGGCTAAATAACACCTTTCGGTACATCGTTGTTGACGGAAAACTCAATTTTTCATTGGTTTTTCATTTAAAATAGTTGATTTTTGGTAGTTTTTTATTTTCAAAATTTTATAAAACACTCTGTATTGCAAATCTTATTTAAATCTTTTATACCACCATCTGCGCCGTGTACCTCCGCGTCTTTTAAGGCATAAAAGAGCCCTCCAGAGGAAAACGGTGTTGGAAAAATCCGCAATACTTAGTGTAAATCCGGCAAATTTTGGTTAAAATTAGTGTTTTTCTTTAATATTTTCAAAATTTTTCATTGAACCCCCCCATTTTTTAGTTTCAATAGTTTGCTTTCGACCGTCCGCATCGATTGAGACATCAACCGTCCCGATCGGACGACAAAAACTTGGAAAAATAGCAAAATAGCACCTGCCACGCCCATCAAAAAGTTTACCTAAGCGGTGCAAATTTTATAATTTTATCATACAAATATATATATTTCATTGAGTTTTTGCTGGTCGATTTTTGAGTTTTTTACATTAAAATTTTTGTTTTATTGACGCCGACCTGTCTATAAGGTTCCGGTGAAATTTTCATTTTGGAAACTCGAGAAAATCCCGGAAAACTCGATTTTTACTAATATTTTCGTAGACAAAGAACCGTTCTGACCGGTTCGAATTGGTTTTAATTGATCGTTTTTAGTTTTTAGGTTTTTGTTGATCCGAGAAGGCTAAATAACACCTTTCGGTACATCGTTGTTGACGGAAAACTCAATTTTTCATTGGTTTTTCATTTAAAATAGTTGATTTTTGGTAGTTTTTTATTTTCAAAATTTTATAAAACACTCTGTATTGCAAATCTTATTTAAATCTTTTATACCACCATCTGCGCCGTGTACCTCCGCGTCTTTTAAGGCATAAAAGAGCCCTCCAGAGGAAAACGGTGTTGGAAAAATCCGCAATACTTAGTGTAAATCCGGCAAATTTTGGTTAAAATTAGTGTTTTTCTTTAATATTTTCAAAATTTTTCATTGAACCCCCCCATTTTTTAGTTTCAATAGTTTGCTTTCGACCGTCCGCATCGATTGAGACATCAACCGTCCCGATCGGACGACAAAAACTTGGAAAAATAGCAAAATAGCACCTGCCACGCCCATCAAAAAGTTTACCTAAGCGGTGCAAATTTTATAATTTTATCATACAAATATATATATTTCATTGAGTTTTTGCTGGTCGATTTTTGAGTTTTTTACATTAAAATTTTTGTTTTATTGACGCCGACCTGTCTATAAGGTTCCGGTGAAATTTTCATTTTGGAAACTCGAGAAAATCCCGGAAAACTCGATTTTTACTAATATTTTCGTAGACAAAGAACCGTTCTGACCGGTTCGAATTGGTTTTAATTGATCGTTTTTAGTTTTTAGGTTTTTGTTGATCCGAGAAGGCTAAATAACACCTTTCGGTACATCGTTGTTGACGGAAAACTCAATTTTTCATTGGTTTTTCATTTAAAATAGTTGATTTTTGGTAGTTTTTTATTTTCAAAATTTTATAAAACACTCTGTATTGCAAATCTTATTTAAATCTTTTATACCACCATCTGCGCCGTGTACCTCCGCGTCTTTTAAGGCATAAAAGAGCCCTCCAGAGGAAAACGGTGTTGGAAAAATCCGCAATACTTAGTGTAAATCCGGCAAATTTTGGTTAAAATTAGTGTTTTTCTTTAATATTTTCAAAATTTTTCATTGAACCCCCCCATTTTTTAGTTTCAATAGTTTGCTTTCGACCGTCCGCATCGATTGAGACATCAACCGTCCCGATCGGACGACAAAAACTTGGAAAAATAGCAAAATAGCACCTGCCACGCCCATCAAAAAGTTTACCTAAGCGGTGCAAATTTTATAATTTTATCATACAAATATATATATTTCATTGAGTTTTTGCTGGTCGATTTTTGAGTTTTTTACATTAAAATTTTTGTTTTATTGACGCCGACCTGTCTATAAGGTTCCGGTGAAATTTTCATTTTGGAAACTCGAGAAAATCCCGGAAAACTCGATTTTTACTAATATTTTCGTAGACAAAGAACCGTTCTGACCGGTTCGAATTGGTTTTAATTGATCGTTTTTAGTTTTTAGGTTTTTGTTGATCCGAGAAGGCTAAATAACACCTTTCGGTACATCGTTGTTGACGGAAAACTCAATTTTTCATTGGTTTTTCATTTAAAATAGTTGATTTTTGGTAGTTTTTTATTTTCAAAATTTTATAAAACACTCTGTATTGCAAATCTTATTTAAATCTTTTATACCACCATCTGCGCCGTGTACCTCCGCGTCTTTTAAGGCATAAAAGAGCCCTCCAGAGGAAAACGGTGTTGGAAAAATCCGCAATACTTAGTGTAAATCCGGCAAATTTTGGTTAAAATTAGTGTTTTTCTTTAATATTTTCAAAATTTTTCATTGAACCCCCCCATTTTTTAGTTTCAATAGTTTGCTTTCGACCGTCCGCATCGATTGAGACATCAACCGTCCCGATCGGACGACAAAAACTTGGAAAAATAGCAAAATAGCACCTGCCACGCCCATCAAAAAGTTTACCTAAGCGGTGCAAATTTTATAATTTTATCATACAAATATATATATTTCATTGAGTTTTTGCTGGTCGATTTTTGAGTTTTTTACATTAAAATTTTTGTTTTATTGACGCCGACCTGTCTATAAGGTTCCGGTGAAATTTTCATTTTGGAAACTCGAGAAAATCCCGGAAAACTCGATTTTTACTAATATTTTCGTAGACAAAGAACCGTTCTGACCGGTTCGAATTGGTTTTAATTGATCGTTTTTAGTTTTTAGGTTTTTGTTGATCCGAGAAGGCTAAATAACACCTTTCGGTACATCGTTGTTGACGGAAAACTCAATTTTTCATTGGTTTTTCATTTAAAATAGTTGATTTTTGGTAGTTTTTTATTTTCAAAATTTTATAAAACACTCTGTATTGCAAATCTTATTTAAATCTTTTATACCACCATCTGCGCCGTGTACCTCCGCGTCTTTTAAGGCATAAAAGAGCCCTCCAGAGGAAAACGGTGTTGGAAAAATCCGCAATACTTAGTGTAAATCCGGCAAATTTTGGTTAAAATTAGTGTTTTTCTTTAATATTTTCAAAATTTTTCATTGAACCCCCCCATTTTTTAGTTTCAATAGTTTGCTTTCGACCGTCCGCATCGATTGAGACATCAACCGTCCCGATCGGACGACAAAAACTTGGAAAAATAGCAAAATAGCACCTGCCACGCCCATCAAAAAGTTTACCTAAGCGGTGCAAATTTTATAATTTTATCATACAAATATATATATTTCATTGAGTTTTTGCTGGTCGATTTTTGAGTTTTTTACATTAAAATTTTTGTTTTATTGACGCCGACCTGTCTATAAGGTTCCGGTGAAATTTTCATTTTGGAAACTCGAGAAAATCCCGGAAAACTCGATTTTTACTAATATTTTCGTAGACAAAGAACCGTTCTGACCGGTTCGAATTGGTTTTAATTGATCGTTTTTAGTTTTTAGGTTTTTGTTGATCCGAGAAGGCTAAATAACACCTTTCGGTACATCGTTGTTGACGGAAAACTCAATTTTTCATTGGTTTTTCATTTAAAATAGTTGATTTTTGGTAGTTTTTTATTTTCAAAATTTTATAAAACACTCTGTATTGCAAATCTTATTTAAATCTTTTATACCACCATCTGCGCCGTGTACCTCCGCGTCTTTTAAGGCATAAAAGAGCCCTCCAGAGGAAAACGGTGTTGGAAAAATCCGCAATACTTAGTGTAAATCCGGCAAATTTTGGTTAAAATTAGTGTTTTTCTTTAATATTTTCAAAATTTTTCATTGAACCCCCCCATTTTTTAGTTTCAATAGTTTGCTTTCGACCGTCCGCATCGATTGAGACATCAACCGTCCCGATCGGACGACAAAAACTTGGAAAAATAGCAAAATAGCACCTGCCACGCCCATCAAAAAGTTTACCTAAGCGGTGCAAATTTTATAATTTTATCATACAAATATATATATTTCATTGAGTTTTTGCTGGTCGATTTTTGAGTTTTTTACATAAAAATTTTTGTTTTATTGACGCCGACCTGTCTATAAGGTTCCGGTGAAATTTTCATTTTGGAAACTCGAGAAAATCCCGGAAAACTCGATTTTTACTAATATTTTCGTAGACAAAGAACCGTTCTGACCGGTTCGAATTGGTTTTAATTGATCGTTTTTAGTTTTTAGGTTTTTGTTGATCCGAGAAGGCTAAATAACACCTTTCGGTACATCGTTGTTGACGGAAAACTCAATTTTTCATTGGTTTTTCATTTAAAATAGTTGATTTTTGGTAGTTTTTTATTTTCAAAATTTTATAAAACACTCTGTATTGCAAATCTTATTTAAATCTTTTATACCACCATCTGCGCCGTGTACCTCCGCGTCTTTTAAGGCATAAAAGAGCCCTCCAGAGGAAAACGGTGTTGGAAAAATCCGCAATACTTAGTGTAAATCCGGCAAATTTTGGTTAAAATTAGTGTTTTTCTTTAATATTTTCAAAATTTTTCATTGAACCCCCCCATTTTTTAGTTTCAATAGTTTGCTTTCGACCGTCCGCATCGATTGAGACATCAACCGTCCCGATCGGACGACAAAAACTTGGAAAAATAGCAAAATAGCACCTGCCACGCCCATCAAAAAGTTTACCTAAGCGGTGCAAATTTTATAATTTTATCATACAAATATATATATTTCATTGAGTTTTTGCTGGTCGATTTTTGAGTTTTTTACATTAAAATTTTTGTTTTATTGACGCCGACCTGTCTATAAGGTTCCGGTGAAATTTTCATTTTGGAAACTCGAGAAAATCCCGGAAAACTCGATTTTTACTAATATTTTCGTAGACAAAGAACCGTTCTGACCGGTTCGAATTGGTTTTAATTGATCGTTTTTAGTTTTTAGGTTTTTGTTGATCCGAGAAGGCTAAATAACACCTTTCGGTACATCGTTGTTGACGGAAAACTCAATTTTTCATTGGTTTTTCATTTAAAATAGTTGATTTTTGGTAGTTTTTTATTTTCAAAATTTTATAAAACACTCTGTATTGCAAATCTTATTTAAATCTTTTATACCACCATCTGCGCCGTGTACCTCCGCGTCTTTTAAGGCATAAAAGAGCCCTCCAGAGGAAAACGGTGTTGGAAAAATCCGCAATACTTAGTGTAAATCCGGCAAATTTTGGTTAAAATTAGTGTTTTTCTTTAATATTTTCAAAATTTTTCATTGAACCCCCCCATTTTTTAGTTTCAATAGTTTGCTTTCGACCGTCCGCATCGATTGAGACATCAACCGTCCCGATCGGACGACAAAAACTTGGAAAAATAGCAAAATAGCACCTGCCACGCCCATCAAAAAGTTTACCTAAGCGGTGCAAATTTTATAATTTTATCATACAAATATATATATTTCATTGAGTTTTTGCTGGTCGATTTTTGAGTTTTTTACATTAAAATTTTTGTTTTATTGACGCCGACCTGTCTATAAGGTTCCGGTGAAATTTTCATTTTGGAAACTCGAGAAAATCCCGGAAAACTCGATTTTTACTAATATTTTCGTAGACAAAGAACCGTTCTGACCGGTTCGAATTGGTTTTAATTGATCGTTTTTAGTTTTTAGGTTTTTGTTGATCCGAGAAGGCTAAATAACACCTTTCGGTACATCGTTGTTGACGGAAAACTCAATTTTTCATTGGTTTTTCATTTAAAATAGTTGATTTTTGGTAGTTTTTTATTTTCAAAATTTTATAAAACACTCTGTATTGCAAATCTTATTTAAATCTTTTATACCACCATCTGCGCCGTGTACCTCCGCGTCTTTTAAGGCATAAAAGAGCCCTCCAGAGGAAAACGGTGTTGGAAAAATCCGCAATACTTAGTGTAAATCCGGCAAATTTTGGTTAAAATTAGTGTTTTTCTTTAATATTTTCAAAATTTTTCATTGAACCCCCCCATTTTTTAGTTTCAATAGTTTGCTTTCGACCGTCCGCATCGATTGAGACATCAACCGTCCCGATCGGACGACAAAAACTTGGAAAAATAGCAAAATAGCACCTGCCACGCCCATCAAAAAGTTTACCTAAGCGGTGCAAATTTTATAATTTTATCATACAAATATATATATTTCATTGAGTTTTTGCTGGTCGATTTTTGAGTTTTTTACATTAAAATTTTTGTTTTATTGACGCCGACCTGTCTATAAGGTTCCGGTGAAATTTTCATTTTGGAAACTCGAGAAAATCCCGGAAAACTCGATTTTTACTAATATTTTCGTAGACAAAGAACCGTTCTGACCGGTTCGAATTGGTTTTAATTGATCGTTTTTAGTTTTTAGGTTTTTGTTGATCCGAGAAGGCTAAATAACACCTTTCGGTACATCGTTGTTGACGGAAAACTCAATTTTTCATTGGTTTTTCATTTAAAATAGTTGATTTTTGGTAGTTTTTTATTTTCAAAATTTTATAAAACACTCTGTATTGCAAATCTTATTTAAATCTTTTATACCACCATCTGCGCCGTGTACCTCCGCGTCTTTTAAGGCATAAAAGAGCCCTCCAGAGGAAAACGGTGTTGGAAAAATCCGCAATACTTAGTGTAAATCCGGCAAATTTTGGTTAAAATTAGTGTTTTTCTTTAATATTTTCAAAATTTTTCATTGAACCCCCCCATTTTTTAGTTTCAATAGTTTGCTTTCGACCGTCCGCATCGATTGAGACATCAACCGTCCCGATCGGACGACAAAAACTTGGAAAAATAGCAAAATAGCACCTGCCACGCCCATCAAAAAGTTTACCTAAGCGGTGCAAATTTTATAATTTTATCATACAAATATATATATTTCATTGAGTTTTTGCTGGTCGATTTTTGAGTTTTTTACATTAAAATTTTTGTTTTATTGACGCCGACCTGTCTATAAGGTTCCGGTGAAATTTTCATTTTGGAAACTCGAGAAAATCCCGGAAAACTCGATTTTTACTAATATTTTCGTAGACAAAGAACCGTTCTGACCGGTTCGAATTGGTTTTAATTGATCGTTTTTAGTTTTTAGGTTTTTGTTGATCCGAGAAGGCTAAATAACACCTTTCGGTACATCGTTGTTGACGGAAAACTCAATTTTTCATTGGTTTTTCATTTAAAATAGTTGATTTTTGGTAGTTTTTTATTTTCAAAATTTTATAAAACACTCTGTATTGCAAATCTTATTTAAATCTTTTATACCACCATCTGCGCCGTGTACCTCCGCGTCTTTTAAGGCATAAAAGAGCCCTCCAGAGGAAAACGGTGTTGGAAAAATCCGCAATACTTAGTGTAAATCCGGCAAATTTTGGTTAAAATTAGTGTTTTTCTTTAATATTTTCAAAATTTTTCATTGAACCCCCCCATTTTTTAGTTTCAATAGTTTGCTTTCGACCGTCCGCATCGATTGAGACATCAACCGTCCCGATCGGACGACAAAAACTTACCACCCTTTTTCCAGGAGCTTAGGGAGAGAGAAATTATTTACAAAAGCATATGTGCGCTTTTATATACTGGTAGCGCCATCTAGTTGCACAGTTTTTGTAAAATTTTTAGAGTTGGGCTCTTTCCTTCTATTTTGTGATATTGACTAAAGTAATATAGTTTTAAGTTAATTTTAATTATTTACATCTGTATTGTGACGTGTGTATTTATTGTTTGGGGACCTTTACACCCCAAACAGTCAGATATTATTATTTTGGAAAATAAATTTTTAATTACTATTATTTTTCCCTTGTATTTTTGTAGTGTTATCTTGACAAATTTAGGCGCTATTGCGCTGCATTTCAAATAAGACTGGGACCTTATACATCCCTTAGTTAACACGGACAACTAAGCGTTTCATATACTTTATATAGAAATATTATACATTATTTACAATTTTATTTATACACATTTATTATACTTTACAACTGACGACCACCTCCAATGGCTCTCTACCGTACACCAATTAAGATGGCTGGCTGTGAACTTGATACCCAGAAGTCACCGCCTAGAACAGTAACCCTTTCCAAGGTAAGACGTAGTATAGGGGAATGGGAAGCGGTGGGGTCAGATCCGATCTCAGTTTCCCCTAAAACTACTAGAACAGCACAGGAAGGACCTGAGACTAAGTACAAGGACCGCATGAGCGAGGCCAGGGCATGCCTCAGCAGGGCAAAGAAACACCTGAACAACTCGCGAAACTTGAAAAGTGAAATCAAGAGTAGCGTTGTTGAGGCATGTGACAGGCTATTCCAAATTGTGAAAGAACTAGATAGCGAATTAAAAGGAAAGGGTAAAGGTCACGAACAGGCTCAAAATAAAGGAGAAGACATTAATGAAGAAAGAGAAATAGTAACGACTGAAACAGAACTGATTGCCCAATTAAGGACCACTTCTAAACACCTTAAAGAGAACAGCCAAAAAATAACGGAGCTAAAGGAGACGATAGAAAGACAGAAGGAGACGACGCCCGAAACCAGAACAGCCAGCTACGCGAGTGTGGTGGCAGACCGACCAAAAGCTAATACTTTTGAACGGACGACGCTGCACTCCGTAGTTATTAAGTCAAATGACATTAACGACACGGGTGAAGTCGTCTTGAGCAAGGTACGTGAGGCCATGAACGCCAAAGAAGGATGGGTGACAGTTGAGCGGGTTCGGAAAGCTCGAGATCAAAAGGTGATAATGAGCTGCAGGACTGAGGAAGAACGAACAAAAATAATAGAAAAACTGAAGAATACTGATGGGAGCCTCAATTGTGAGGAAGTTAAGAATAAAGACCCTCTCCTGCAGCTCAAAAGCGTCCTTGTAGCCAATACCGATGAAGAGATCCTCAAAGCACTTAGAAACCAAAACGCGTCCATCTTCGAGGGTCTCAATAAACAGGAGGACAGAGTAACAATTAAATTCCGGAAAAAGGCAAGGAACCCGCTCACATGTCACGTTATAGTCTCCACGTCTCCAATCATATGGAAAAGGGCAATTGACAAAGCATCAGTGCACATAGACCTACAAAGGATCAGGGTCGAAGATCAATCGCCCCTGATCCAGTGTACACGATGCCTAGGCTATGGGCATAGCAAAAGGTTGTGCGGGGAGGGCTCGGACTTGTGCAGCCACTGCGGCGGACCGCATCTTAGGATGGAATGTGCAGACTGGCTGGCCAGTTTGGCTCCTTCCTGCAAAAATTGCAAAACAGCAAAGATGCCACAGACAGAACACAACGCATTCAGCCAGGTATGCCCGATACGACAAAAATGGGACACTCTGGCGCGATCGTCTGTGGCTTATTGTTAAGGTTGCTCTGGTAACAAAACTTCGCAGCATACATAGAAAAAGCTCAGAACCAAAAATGTTGGAAGGCCGATTAACACAGTTGCAACAAGTGATAACATCACTGAAAACACGAAAGGGGATGGGGTCGACTGTCTGGTCGGTGCCTCCCTTTCTTTTAAGAAGAGAGAAACCGTTACCAGGGTGGTCATCCTTCGCACCCAGGCAAAAAATTCGGTCGACCAGAGAATAGTGAGAGCACGTGGGGATATAAATAATCACTGCGTCTATGTCTATGACTGTGAAGTTGGAATAGTAAGGAGCATTTGTAAGGGAAACATCAAAACTGAAACCAACCCTGAAAATCAGTATGGCGTCCAACAAATATCTGATAAACTATGTAGTGAAGAAATTTATTTAAGATGGTTGAAAAATTGTATGTTAAAGATATTAAACAGAAATGGAGAAATAAAATATGTTTTATAGATATTATGAGAATATTTGTATTAACATATGTACAATAATAAAACCAAGTAAAATGTAAGTTAGTGTCTTTAAGAGATTACAAATGAAAAGAAGTAAGAATTGTGAACCAGAAATGGAGAAAGAAACAAATATTAAAATCAGATAAAGGACATAAAATGCAACTGTTATATTGGCACGAAAAGTGTACTGATGTAAGTAAATTAAAATGTGTGTACGGATTTTATTGTAATAGAATAACAAACAAAAACGTAGTTAAAGAAGGCGTATAGTCGGGTAATCCCACCCGCATGAGAGCAAAAGCGAGAAGTATGAAAGATACAGTAAGAAACACAAAAGATGTAGAAAAAGTGTGAAAGGAAAGTAGAGTGAAAGGAAAAGCAAGACAAAGTCTGCGCCACTGCCGGCGGAGGTAGGAGAAAAAAAAAAAAAAAAAAAAAAAAAAAAAAAAAAAAAAAAAAAAAAAAAAAAAAAAAAAAAACCTAACCTAACCTAACCTAACCTAACCTAACCTAACCTAACCTAACCTAACCTAACCTAACCTAACCTAACCTAACCTAACCTAACCTAACCTAACCTAACCTAACCTAACCTAACCTTTTTTTTTTTTTTTTTTTTTTTTATCGCAGGAAAATCCTCATGGATACCCTACCCCAGCGGGGGCCGAGGTCGGGTTATGCCGGACTCTTACCGACTAAAAACCTGCGGCTTCCGTCTGGACGCACGGAGTCGGGTCACGAGGAGCTTGCGCATTCGTTCGCGGCCCGACAGCGTTGGCCGGCGCTCTGTGCAGCGCCGGCGACGTCCCGAGAGGGAGGGGTCCCTCTCTAGTCGTCCCTCATGAGATGGTGCGCAGGAAGCGCACGCGCCATCTCGAGCCCTGGACCGGAAGCGGATTCCCCCGAACCCGCCACCGAAGGCTCATGGGACTGCGGGAGAGGGAGGCTTTCGGCAACGAAAGCCGCCCTCCGGCGTCCCGTGCGACGGCGACGAAGCGGAAGGGAGGATGCATCATCTTCCCTCGCCCTCTCCGCCGCCTCCTTCGCGAGCATTACGGCCTCGCAGAAGGATCGCACCGCCTGCCACGATCTCTCACTCTCGACCATAGCGCGAACCACGGTCGGGAGCGAGATGTCGGCACCCAATACAGAGCCGAGCGCGCTGCGCTCCGCATCCCACGCCGGGCATACCTCCAGCGTGTGCTGGGCCGTCTCGTCGAGGCAATCGTCGCAGTGGTGGCACCTGGCAGTCGGTTCCCGACCGATCCGAAACAGGTAACTCCCGAAACAACCATGTCCCGAGAGCACCTGCGTCAGACGGTAGGTCAGGAAACCGTGTCGCCTACCCAACCACTGCTGGAAGACCGGACGAATTGCCTCGATAGTCCAGAGTCCGGCGCTCGAAAGCGCCAGCCTGGACTCCCACGCTTCGGTAGCCCGTTGGCGCAGCTCAGCTCTGTGCCCCTCCTGTTCCTGCAGTGCAGGCGGGTGACCCCTGGCCCGGAGCGCCTCCACGCGCCACTCGTAGAGCGACGCGAGGGCTCTCGCTTCCAGGTCCCAGGGAATAGTACCCGCCAGCACGCAAGATGCCTCACCCGAGATCGTGCGATAACCCCGTACCACCCTGATCGCCATCACCCGCTGGACTCGCGTCAAGCGGGCGATATTGCTGCGACTCAGGGCGCTGCCGGCCCACACAGGGGCACCATACAGGGCCATCGATCTCACGATTCCCGCGTAGAGACGCCGACACGACGTCTCAGGTCCGCCAAGATTCGGCAGCAGCCTTCCCAGGGCCGCAGCCGCCCTCAGCAGCCGAGGCTCAAGGCACTCGAAGTGGGGGCCGAAGTTCCACCGGCTATCCAGGACGAGTCCCAGATAGCGCATCGACGGCCTCACGTCGATGCGGACTCCGGATACGACGATATGGGCACCCCGGGGCGGCGCGTTCCGCGGGCCATGGAAAACCACGGCCTCGGACTTTTCGAGCGCCACCCGCAAACCCAATCGCCGTATGCGGCCCACCACGAATGCCGCGCCGGCGGTGGCGCGCAAGGAAGCATCCCTGTGGCTTTTGCCTCGGGCAGTGACCAAGGTGTCGTCCGCGTAACAGACTACGCCGACACCCGGCACTGTGGCTCCTCGCAGCACCCAGTCGTAGCCGATGTTCCAGAGGAGTGGGCCTAGTACCGACCCCTGAGGAACGCCGCACGACATCTCCCGCCGACACCACCGGTCTCGACCGGGGTATTCCACCGCACGCCCAGACAGGTAGTCCCCGACGACCCGGCGCAGGTACGGAGGAACTCCGTGGAATCGGAGCCCCTCCCTGATGCAGCTCCAGGGGAGGGAGTTAAATGCGTTGGCGATGTCCAGAGACACCGCCAACACGACCTCACCCCGGGCGATCGCGTCCTGCGCCAAGGACTTAACCCGCTGAATCGCGTCTACGGCAGACCTACCCCTGCGGAATCCAAACTGGCAGTCTGCCAGATCCGGTCCGACATCCTCTAGGTGCTCGACGATCCGGGCGGCCACAACTCTCTCAAAGAGTTTGGCGGATTTCTGCACGACCCAAGAAAAAGAAAGCATGTGGGACAAAATCTACAGGGTCATAAGAAACACCGCAAAAAGACAGGAAGACACCCTCCTAAGGAACTCGGAAGGAAATACCCTAACACCACAAAAATCTGCAGAACTCCTTGCAAACACTTTCTACCCAGAAGACTCAGAGAGCACAGACAAACCCATCCACATGGACATCAGGGAACAAATAAGGACGGCAAAACTATCGGACATGCCTGGAGATGACCCTTTTTTCACCACTGGGGATCTTGAACAAGTTCTCCAGTCGCTAAATCCAAAGAAAGCGCCGGGACCCGATGGGCTAACTGCGGATATATGCACAGCGGCCATACGAAGTCAAACGGAGATATTCCTGGCAATCGCAAACAGATGCTTGCTACTGAAATGTTTCCCAAGACAATGGAAAAAGGCGCATGTGGTCATTCTCAAAAAACCAGGTAAGGAAGACTACACACAACCAAAGTCACACAGACCGATAGGCCTCCTTTCAGTTCCCGGCAAAATAGTGGAAAAGCTCCTAATAGGTAGACTCCAATGGCACATCTTCCCAACCTTAAACACAAACCAATATGGCTTCATGCCCCAGCGAGGCACCGAGGACGCCCTCTATGACCTTGTCCAGAAAATAAAAAAGGAAGTGGACAACAAAAAGATAGTCCTGGTGGTCTCACTGGACATAGAGGGAGCCTTTGACAACGCGTGGTGGCCGGTTCTTCAACAGCAACTAATGCAAAAAAAGTGTCCCAGAAACCTTTACGCGATGGTAAACTCCTACCTATCAGACAGAACAATTACAGTCAACTATGCCAGAGCAAAGTGTGAGAGATCGACAACGAAGGGGTGCGTCCAAGGATCTATCGGAGGACCCACCTTCTGGAACGTAATCCTCGACTCATTATTGCACAGGCTGGAAAAGGAGGGAGTTTACTGCCAAGCGTTCGCAGACGACGTGACACTGGTCTTTGCAGAAAACTCAACTAAGAGCTTGGAAGAAAAAGCGAACAACGCACTAAAAACAGTAGTACATTGGGGTGAATACAACAAACTTAGCTTTGCGCCACATAAAACCAGCGCCATGATATTGACAAAAAAGCTGAAGTACGAACAACCCAATCTCTACATGGCGAACACGAAGATTGAAATCGTCAAAGAAATCAAGCTCTTAGGCCTAATAATAGACTGCAACCTCACCTTCAAAGCACATGTAACGGCGACATGCAAAAAATCTGCCGACATCTACAAACAACTCGCACGTGCGGCAAAGGTGACCTGGGGTCTCAACGGAGAAATTGTGAGAACAATATACGTGGCAGTAATAGAGCCCATCGTGATGTACGCCTCGGGAGCGTGGTCGGATGCGACAGGGTTCCAGATGATACAAAATCAATTGAACGCTCTGCAAAGGGGCTTCGCACAAAAAATTTGTAAGGCATACAGAACTGTGTCTCTCACCTCAGCCCTCACACTATCAGCCCTCCTCCCGCTAGACCTCAGAATACAGGAGTCAGCTAGTCTATTCAAGACCAAAAAAGGCATCTGCAAACAATATCTACCAAAAGATGGAGAACTGGAACGCCCAATACACTATCTCCAAAACGCACACCCGTCAAGGATCACATCTGTAGACTACCAGCTCCTAAACAGCCCGGACCAGAAAACCATCGAAAGTCTACAGAAAACAGGCCTCTTAATTTACACGGATGGTAGCAAAATGGACGAAAATGTTGGAGCCGCGCTCACTGCATGGGTGGCGGGAAAAGAAACGCAAAACGCCACCTTCAAACTACACCCCCTTTGCACGGTCTTTCAATCGGAACTTTATGCGCTCTGGAAGGCAACGGAACTGGCAAAGTCCAATGGGAATCAAATCGTGAATATCCTAAGTGATTCGAGATCTTCGCTGGACCTACTGAAAAGTCCCAAATCCAGCCACCCTCTAGCAAGAGCCATAAAGGAAAACATTGAAAGTACTAAAACGGAGGGCAGGGACGTACGACTCTTCTGGTTAAAGGCACACGTAGGAACAGCAGGCAATGAGAGAGCGGACGAACTCGCAAAAGCCGCTGCCGCAACCAACACCTCCTACGTATACAACAGCATACCAATGTGCAGCGTAAAAATGAGAATAAGGAGCGAAACGGTTCAAAAATGGCAAAACCGCTACAATTCCTCAAGCACGGGGTCAGTCACGAAAACCTTCTTCCCCGACACGAGCAAAGCCTTCTCAATCGTAAGAAAAACAAGACTGACACCGACACAAATCCAGGTATTGACTGGACATGGAGGGACCTCAGACTACCTTCACAGGTTCAACCTTAAAGAAAGTCCTGGATGCGAATGCGATGCAAACGTCAAAGAAACAGTATGGCATATAATACTGGAGTGCCCTCGCTTTGCATCAGCAAGGCAAGACCTAGAGGCTAAAATGGACAAAAGATTGGCCAGGTCTGAACTGCCAGAGATAATCGCAGACGCAGAAAAAAGACCAATATTCTTGTCCTTTGCCGAAAAGATCTTCCGCATCGCCTGCAGTAGAAACAGTTCACCTACCTCCATCTCCCTAACACCAAGTCACAATAAACCAGACAGTCTCCCGGAACCACAAACCCCCTCCGAAAACAATAAGCAGGCAACGCTCTCAACGTGCAAAATCTCAGCTGGCCAAATACTATCTTACGGCGAACCAGGAGAACCAGGCCTCAGAATAAGAGCAGTTGCATTGTTCATGGACAGCAACAGTGAAAGACTGGGTCTCAGTTACTACATAGACCGAAACCAGCGCTCCGTAGAAATATCCCCGGGTCTCGCGTCGCTGCTGAATGGGAGCACCAAACGAGTATCAATGAAGCGAAAGATATTTGCCGAACTTCCCACAACATCCATAGAAGGCAATTCATGCAGAATATTAAAAACAAAAAATAAAACTATTGTTTTATTGGGATGGAAGAACGGCCCTCCTTTCGCTCAAGCAAGCTCAATGCTCTCAAAAATGGCACAGATGAGAGTCGGAGAACGTACATCACCCCGGACCATAAGCGTAGACGCTATGTGGCTGGCGTACGAAAGAGGAGAAGCTGTAGACAGGATCGGATGCCTAAAACTCTCCGAATTCCACGACATCGTCGTGTACGAAAACAGAGGAGAGGACCTCAGCTACCTCAAACTCAGACGTACAGAAACAAAATCTCCCCCTCCGGAAGCCTGGGATACGCCTACACAAAGCGGCTCGGAAAAGCTACAGCAAAAGACCGCTACGGAAAAAGAAGCTGAATGTAGGAGCAGGGACACAGACACCACGAACAAGAAAGTAGGGCGGCTCCAGCAACTCGTACATAGCATCTCCAAAATCGTCCAGAAAAAGAAAGGTCCCGGAACATCCACAGAGGAAACAAAGGGCGCTGCGCTTAAGAAATTTCTTGCACCTAAAAAGCCCCAAGTTACTTCAAAAATCCAGCGAACAAAAGCGGACATGGGCCTAGTGACTCCGCCAAACCTACGACCAGCCACGGAACTCTTTGACCACACAGTAAACGCATTCCTTGAATTTCTAGCAATAACAAAAGCAACGAAGCAGGCACACCATCAAACATGCGAAAACATCATGCAGGCCTTCACATACGGCAACGAAAACTTGCTAGATATCAGACTAAAGGAAGCAGAAGCCGCCATTTATAACAATGACACAGCCGTAATCATCAGAGGCTCGATATCGGGAAAATATATGGCGGCTTACAACGCGACCGAGAAGTTTGTGGTCCAAGATGAAGAAAAAACATCGCGGAGTGGCAGGCTCACTTTTAAAACTCCCCCAAATGATCCAATTGTCATAACAGCCAGTTGCACTAAGATAATGCTGGACGACAGGATTTTAGAAATGGCGACCGCCCTGACAGGAAACCTGGACGTCCATGCAGCCTGGTCGGAATGGAGTGCACCAAAAATCAACTGGATCAATGGAGTACCAGGTTGTGGAAAGACAACTTGGGTGATCTCAAACTTCGATGTAGAAAGCGACATCATAGTCACCACCACGACAGAAGCAGCCAAAGACCTGAAAGAGAAGCTATCGGAGCGAATAGGAAGCGAAGCGAAAAGGAGAGTTCGCACGATGGCTTCTGTCTTAGTAAATGGGTTCAGAGACTCGGAGAACTACATCAGAATGATGGTAGACGAGGCTCTCATGAACCACTACGGAGCCATTGTCATGGCTTGCAAACTGTCAGGATCAAAAGAAGTCCTTCTCATCGGAGACATCAACCAGCTACCATACATCGATCGGGAAAACCTCTTCAAGATGACATATTCTCGACCGACCATGGTAGCGTCAGTCACCCAAGAACTGTTGTGCACACACCGGAATCCGCAGGATGTGGCATACGCTCTCGCTGGAGTCTACTCAGGCATCTACTCAGCAAAACATCAAGTCAGATCCCTCAGTATGGAGAGATACAGTGAATCGCAAATACTGAAAGATCTACCCAACACTCTTTTCCTCGTGCACACTCAGGAGGAAAAGAAAACCCTCACCAACCAGGGTTTTGCGGTGGGCACAGGGTCGCGAATTCTCACCATACATGAGGCGCAGGGACTGACGTATGAAACTGTGAAGATCGTAAACACGAGGAAAGACATCACAAAGCTGCACGACAGCGTATCACACGCCGTCGTCGCAATATCTCGGCACACAAAAAGCTGTGTTTACTACACCGACAGAGAGGACGATGCGATCGGTAGATTTATAAGACGTGCGGTGGAAGCGTCAAGTTTTGAAGTAACCGACTACAATCTAAAAATGGCAATCGCAGACAGAAACGCAGCGGTCGTTGAGGCTTCGGTGGACCAAGTCCGGAAATACTCAAGATGGCAGGCAATGACGGAAGACACGAGACAAGACAAATAAAAAAAAAAATAAAAAAATAAAAAAAAAAAAAAAATTAAAACAATAAGACAATATAGTAACAAAAACAAAGAGAATTGTAACAATTAAAAAAAAAAAAAAAAATATATATATATATAATAACCCAAAAACAAAAAAAAAAAAAAAAACAAAAAAAAAACAAAAAAAAAAAAAAAATTACTGGTAATACTACGGACTCACTCAACCCTAGTTTTTAAGTTTTAGCATTAAAACTGTGAGTGCTTTGAGCACGAAATCTAAATGTAAACAAAAAGAAAAATAATTAATCAACATTGTAATGAATTGACAAAGGGCACGGACTAATGTCTGTGGTGCATAAATTTGACTAAAAAAAAAAAAAAAAAAAAACCTAACCAGAGACCGTGGTCACCCCCCGACCCGAGAACACGTGTCCGAGCTAAAACCGCGTTGCCCCGCCCTTGAAAAATCTTTTAAAATTCTGTAAAAGTGGGTTTTTTCGCATAAACCATACAGTGCGATATATCAAAACACGCGTAAAAATTGTGCCGACACGCCTGTAAAAGTGTTTTAGTGATTGGTGAAAGTGGTGAAGCGCAATCACCAAAAAAGTGGGAATTTTCAAAAAGTGAAAACTTTACAAAAATACGCTGCCTAAACGCGATCGACGACCTAGTGGTTTTTTGGTGTCGTTGGAAGCGTCTCGACGAGATCTACGCTTGGACACCGAGTTTGGATTTTTTCCGCCCACCAGGGCGGAATAAAGGCCAAAAAAACAACTACCACGTGGCCACGTGGTTATTGATCCGCTGTTCCTCTGGCCCAACTGACTACGCAGGATTGTGCTCCTCATCAGCCCCAACACGAAGACACCTCAAGCATATTTATACCATAAGTAATTTTTTAGATATTTAATTTTAAAAATTTTGCCAAATTTCAAAAAATTATAACTCTCAAAAGCTATCGATGACATATATTTTTTAAACCATAATATAATAAAGTTCAATTAGTAGTACAATATAACCAAATTTCAAATTTTTCTATCGGATAGTTTTTTAGTAATTAATTTTTTAAAAATAGGGGTTGACACGAGGGTAGTGAAATAACCACCCTAGATTAAAAATTTTAACGCAGAAAAATAGTATAAATTATAAGTAGGTATTGTAAATTTTTTCAGAATTTTAGTTTAAGTTTTTATATTTTTTATTGACATTTTTGAAAAAATTTCTGTGTTTTTCATTATTTAAAAATCGGGGGTTGTTTTAAAAAGCATAATTTTGTCATTTTCATAAAGGCCTTAAAAAGACCTTTATCCCAACACCAAACACGGTACTCTTAGGATAAGTAGAACCCAAGAAATCGCGGAGAGAAGTTTTGGGCGGAATCGTTGACTAGGGCAGTATACTTCAGCCCAAGACTGCCCAAAATTTCAATTAGCGATAACTCCGATAATAACAACCGTACGGACTTGCGGTTTTCTCTACTGTGCTTCCCGTGGAGTTCTCTACCCCCCCCTCCCCCCCTCCAGGTCGTAGGACATATGTTGTCTGGATCCAACATCTAGCCCTAGAATCTTGTAGGGCGATACAGGGGAAGAACGGGGAGCCCTCGCACGCCCTTGTGAGACGTCTGGTTCCGAAGTTATAGCGCTTCAAACTTTTGGCGGCCATTTTGGTCCGCCATCTTGTTTTTATTAAAACTCGCATAACTCGGGAACTAGTGGTCGTAGAGCTGCGAGGTTTTCTTCGCTAGGGTGCTTCTTTTGTTCCCTACCCCCCCTCCCCCCTTTTTTGCAGATCCAAATCATACTTCCATCCCCTCCAACTGACCACCTGGGGAGGTAGAGCCGACCGGGCCATTGGCTGGAGAACTTTTCCCGTCTCTCTGCGACACCTGGGAGCCGAGATAATCAACTTTTGGACACCGGCGGCCATATTGGTCCGCCATCTTGAAATTACTCTTTTTGAGATTACTCGGCAACCATTTGTCCTAGAGCGACGCGGTTTTCTTCCCTAATATTAGACTGCAGAGCTCTTTAAATTGAGCACATAAAATCGACTCTACATAGAGTCGATTTTAAAAATTGTTAGAATAAGGCCCCCTATTGGGCTGTTAACTCGTGAGTAAGAATATTACACGATAAGGCATAATTTTGCCGCTGTAAACCATTTATTCCTGTTAGAGCTGTCTCTACCTTATTTGACAATACATATTTGTATAAATATTTCTTTGAATGTTATTGTGACGTCCTATATCTTATTTTAATATACACTTAGCTATTAAAACGTGCCTTATTGGGCAAAAATATTAAAAGGTAGAGTCAATATACAACTCTACTCACCAGTTCGCTTGCGTGCCTCTCTATTACTCGCCGTTGTTGTTTTCAATTGTTCTATTTTTGTCCTTGAATTATTTACATAGAATACACAATGATGCGCACACCTAAAAAACAGGCAGAGAAAAAGGAGGCCACCAAATCCCCTCCTAAAACGGTAACGTTAACTACACATGTAAGGAAGAGTATAGGAGAATGGGAGGCGGTGACATCAGAAGGTCTCTCAACAACACCAGTGTCGACAATGACGGTGCAGGCTGGTCCTGCTAAAGTGAGAAAAACTGTGTCCCAAGACGCTGACATGACCAAACGGCTCCCAACGACGATGGAGATAAACAAATCTCCAAAATTATATGCGGACAAGAGAGCTGAGGTGAGCTTCAAGCCGTGGTAAACACTTTCAACCCGAAAAAAGCTCCCGGAGCGGACGGGTTCACCGCAGACATCTGCAGCCAAGCCATTGAGTGCGCCCCTCACTTGTTCCTGGCAATGTTGAACAAATTCCTCGAACTCCAACATTTTCCGATCGCTTGGAAAGAGGCGGTAGTGGTGATTCTCCGAAAGCCGGGTAAGGACAATTATAGGGTTCCCAAATCGTACCGACCCATAGGCCTACTCTCCATTTTAGGTAAAATCTACGAGAAACTGCTGATGACCAGAATTAAACACCACTTGATTCCTCGAATGAGTACTCGCCAGTACGGGTTCATGCCCCAGAAGAGCACCGAAGACTCCCTCTATAACCTCATGAAACACATAAGAGCAAAACTGAAACAGAAAAAACTTATCACTGTGGTATCGTTGGATATAGAGGGAGCCTTCGATAGCGCCTGGTGGCCAGCTATTAGAGCTCGACTGGCTGAGGAAAAGTGTCCGAGGAACTTAAGGCTGGTCATCGACAGTTACTTGAAAGATAGGAGCGTATGCGTCAGATACGCTGGAGAGCAACATCGGAGGCAGACCACAAAAGGGTGCGTACAAGGTTCAATTGGGGGCCCTATATTGTGGAACCTGCTGCTTGATCCCTTGCTGAAAGGATTGGAGACTCGGGAATACTTCGTCCAAGCTTTTGCTGACGATGTAGTGCTAGTCATTGACGGCGACAAAGCGCTAGAAGTTGAGAGGTGTGCTAATGCCGCCCTTGAATACGTTCGGGAATGGGGGATCGCGAACAAACTCAAGTTCGCACCACACAAAACGAAAGCGATGACCATAACTAATAAACTTAAGTATGATAACCCACGCCTACATATGGGAGGTGTGGCCATAGACAGCGCGAATGAAATAAAGCTCTTAGGCGTTACTATTGATAGTAAGTTGACGTTCAATAAACACATAAGGAATGTTGGTGCTAAGGCGGTGGCTGCATACAAGCAATTGGTTCGGGCAGCCAAAGTCAGCTGGGGGCTTCACCCCGAAGTAATTCGGACAATATATGTTGCCACTATTGAGCCAATTATCTTGTATGCAGCCAGCATCTGGGCTCCTGTCGTACATAAAGTAGGCGTAATAAAAATCCTCAATGCCATACAGCGTGGGTTTGTACAGAAAATCTGCAAAGCTTATCGCACTGTCTCGTTGAACTCAGCTTTGGTTCTGTCGGGGATACTGCCACTGGACCTCCGTGTACGCGAAGTAGCTTCGCTGTATGAGGCAAAAAAGGGGGTTCCCCCACCGGAACTCGGGGATAGGGAGGTAGAGCTGAAGGCTCGAGCAATTGACGCGCCACACCCAGCAGAACGCACAGCTATGGAGTTCCACACCCTGGTAAACCAGGATCAATTAGATAACAATAGCAATTTCGATGTTCGGATCTTCACAGATGGCAGCAAGATTGACGGTAAGGTTGGCGCCTCACTATCCCTATGGAATGGTGAGTCCGAGACCAAAGCCGTCAAGCTTGGTCTGCCATCGTATTGCACCGTTTACCAGGCGGAGCTCTTGGCTGTGTGCGAAGCGAGTGCGGAAGTTTTGCGCCGGAAGGAGGTTTCTTTCGCGATCTACAGTGACTCTAGAGCTGCTCTCCAAACTGTCGTCGACCCGAATAGCTTACACCCACTGGCAGTACAAACGAGAGACAATTGTAAGGAATTGACTCGCCAAAACAAAACACTCTCCTTGTTTTGGATAAAAGCGCATGCCGGGCTGGTGGGCAATGAGCGAGCGGATTACTTGGCAAGGGAGGCAGCTCTAAAGTCAAAACGCAAACCCAGGTATGATTTATGTCCCGTGTCATTTGTCAGGCGAAGCATTCGCATGCGTTCGCTTGGCGAGTGGAGCGAGAGGTATCGGACTGGGAACACTGCTAGTACTACTAAAATCTTCCTTCCGGACGCAACAGAAGCGTACAAGATTGTTCGCAACATAGATACACACCCACTACTCACACAGGTTTTAACGGGACATGGTGGGTTCTCAGAGTATCTGAACCGATTCAGGTGCAAGGGGGACCCATCATGTGTCTGTGAACCGGGAATCGCCGAAACAGTAGTACACGTAATAACAGAATGTCCTATTTTTGCGAACCAAAGGTGGGATTTGGAGAGCAAAATAGACCAAAAGATAACAATTGACAGCATTCCTAATATAATGAACGACAAGAGTAGTAGAGAGGTATTCCTTAGTTATTGTAAAAAATTAACCCAAAAAGTAAATAATAGGAATAAATAGGTGATAAGCAAGAAATATGTTTACCTAATATTATTAGAATATTTGGTGAAACATTAAAAGTGTAAAACATAGAAAGTAAAAATAAGGAACCCTGTAATAGAATATAAGGTATAGAATAAGTAAAAAGAAAATAATTATATGTTAAACCTAAGAGAGTATATTACATGTCATAGTTATATAGGATAATAAAAATGTATGTAGAAATTAAAATTAAGAATTATATAAATGCATGTAAGACACCAAAAAGGTGATGAAATGAAAATTATTATTGTGAAAACTGAAAAAATAAGAGAAATAGTGTCAAGAAAGTTATTACCCCTGCCCCATGATTCCCTATTAAATGAATAAAGGAAAATAATAGCACACTAATGAAGTAGGAGTAGGAATATTGACATAGGAGTAGATGGGAATCCCACCCAATAAGAAAGAAAGATGATGAATGATAGAAAGAAATAGTATGTAGAATAAAAGTACGAGAGGCATAAAAGTGAGAACTGGCATGAAAGAATAATACAGATGAACACAGACTCCACCACAAGGGGGAGGTACAGAAAAAAAAAAAAAAAAAAAAAAAAAAAAAAAAAAAAAAAAAAAAAAAACCTAACCTAACCTAACCTAACCTCACCCGAGATCGTTCGATAACCCCGTACCACCCTGATCGCCATCACCCGCTGGACTCGCGTCAAGCGGGCGATATTGCTGCGACTCAGGGCGCTGCCGGCCCACACAGGGGCACCATACAGGGCCATCGATCTCACGATTCAGCCGAGGCTCAAGGCACTCGAAGTGGGGGCCGAAGTTCCACCGGCTATCCAGGACGAGTCCCAGATAGCGCATCGACGGCCTCACGTCGATGCGGACTCCGGATACGACGATATGGGCACCCCGGGGCGGCGCGTTCCGCGGGCCATGGAAAACCACGGCCTCGGACTTTTCGAGCGCCACCCGCAAACCCAATCGCCGTATGCGGCCCACCACGAATGCCGCGCCGGTGGTGGCGCGCAAGGAAGCATCCCTATGGCTTTTGCCTCGGGCAGTGACCAAGGTGTCGTCCGCGTAACACACTACGCCGACACCCGGCACTGTGGCTCCTCGCAGCACCCAGTCGTAGCCGATGTTCCAGAGGAGTGGGCCTATTACCGACCCCTGAGGAACGCCGCAAGACATCTCCCGCCGACACCACCGGTCTCGACCGGGGTATTCCACCGCACGCCCAGACAGGTAGTCCCCGACGACCCGGCGCAGGTACGGAGGAACTCCGTGGAATCGGAGCCCCTCCCTGATGCAGCTCCAGGGGAGGGAGTTAAATGCGTTGGCGATGTCCAGAGACACCGCCAACACGACCTCACCCCGGGCGATCGCGTCCTGCGCCAAGGACTTAACCCGCTGAATCGCGTCTACGGCAGACCTACCCCTGCGGAATCCAAACTGGCAGTCTGCCAGATCCGGTCCGACATCCTCTAGGTGCTCGACGATCCGGGCGGCCACAACTCTCTCAAAGAGTTTGGCGTCCTCGTCGAGCATCACTATCGGGCGGTACGCAGATGGGGATTCCGCCGAACGCCCTTCCTTTCTGAGGAGAACGAGACGACCTGTCTTCCACGGCTGTGGAACTTGGCCTAGGGCCAGACAGGCGTCGAAAAGTCTCCTCAGACGAGGCTCGAGGGCATCCATGGCCAAGACCAACACCCGGCCGGGTACGCCGTCAGGACCGGGGGCGGTGTTTTTGGCTCGCAGCCGCAACACCGCAGCTCCCAGCTCTCCCGGGGTCACTGACGGCGCCACATCCGGGCCGGGCTCCGCGGCAACCGAAGGCATCATGGGGGGACTGGGATGGTCCCCCGTCCGCGGAAACAGGGCCGCAACGACTCTGTCCAGGATTTGCGGCTGGAGACTTCGCGTGAGTGGGGGCGCCCAGGGGCGAAGTTTGCACATCGCCAACCTGTACGGCCTCCCCCACGGGTCGCGGTTCAACGTCCCCAGCAACTCCTCCCTCGCAAGAGCCTTAGCCCTGCCAATCGCTGCCTTCAGCTGCCGCCGGGACTCCTTGAAGGAAGCATGCAGGAGTGCAATCACATCCTCCTCCCGCATCCGCCGCCGCCTGTAATTGGTGTACTGGCGTCGTGCGACCACACAAGCTGCACGCAAATTCGTGAGCTCGGCGGACCACCAGTACACCTGGGGCTTCGGGGGACGACGCCTGGCTCGGGGCATTGACGCGTCGCAAACCTGCGACAACGCGCCCCGCAACCATTCCGCCTCGTCCTCCACCACCACGGGGCCCACAGGCGCGGTCACCCACGATTGCACAATTGCAGCTTCCTTCGCGAGGTCCCTGTCGAGGTGCCTCAACTGCCACCTCGGGCCGTCGTCAACCGGGGGCCGGAAGGGACCGGCTGGATCTGACGGGGATACGGCTGCGAGATCGAACCGAATGTATCGGTGATCACACAACACCGCCGTATCCACCACTCCCCAGTCCCGAACACGGCGCGCCAGGGCGGGACTCGCGAACGTGATGTCCACGATCGACTCGCCCTGGGGTCGCACGCACGTGCTCATCGATCCCCGGTTGAGAAGGGCCAACCCTTGTCCGAGGGCAAACTCCTCCAGTGCCTCGCCACATACGTCCGTTCTGACGGAACCCCAAGCCATATTCCAGGCATTGAAGTCGCCAGCGAGGAGCACTTGGCGAGGGTGGCATTGGCCGATTAAGGCGCCCACCCGTCCGAGATAAATCTCGAACTCGGCGAGTGTGCGGTTCGGGGAAAAGTAGCCACCGACGACTACAAAATCCTCAAACCACACAGCGACGTATCCCGGACCCTTCGCTACCTTTTCGAAGGGTGGGGAGTTCGCCGCGCCCCATCGGACGATCGCGACGGAGCCGTCATTGTCCCGCACCCAGTTCTCACCTGGGGGGACGAAGTACGGCTCGCAGATCACTGCCACGTCTATCGACCACTCCGCGAAGCTCTGGAAAAGGAGGTCCTGAGCTCGGGCAGAGTGCTCGATATTCGCCTGGAGGAATCGGAGCTTGTGGTCCATTACTAGGATTCCATGGCCACAAGTCCGTCCCCGGACACTCCAGCTGAGCTGCCGCTGGCCGACTGCGTTGAGGATGCAGTCGGTGGTGGTAGCCGCCTTTTAGGCCGAGGGGCATGGCACGATTTGCCCCCCAGCCTGTGATCGGCCGGCTTCTTGGCTGCCGCGCACACAGTGCAGTGTGCAGCGGCGGCGCTGCAATCGCGGGCGACGTGGCCCGGTTTTCCGCAGCGGTAGCAATTACTGCTGCGGTCAACCGGACTGCTGCACTGCTCCCGGACGTGCCCGAGTTGAAGGCACCGGAAGCAGCGCAGAGGTCTCGCTTCGAGGAGCGAGACCTTCGCCGACACCCAACCGACTAGCAGTCGCCTGCCATCAGCCACCTTGTTGGCGGCAGCCACCGGGCAGCTCAGCCAGAGCGTGCCCAGGCCCGAATTGTCTCGACGGATTTCACCAGTCTTGACGGATGCAATTGTGCATCCGCCGATCCTGGCTACGACCGCCGCGACATCTGCAGCGGAGACTCCATCGTCCAAACCGGACACTCGCAGCTCCGCGCATTTGATGGGCCTGGACACCACCACGTCCTCCCCAAGGGCGGCACGCAGCTTGTCCGCGAGTGCGTCCGCCTTATCAGTGCTGGTTGAACCAGGCACCTCCAGGACCCTGGCCCCGGTGGCGGACACCCTGAACTTCACGGACTCTATTCCGAGGCTTTGAAGATCGACCTTCTTCTTGGCCTCGGATAGAGCTGCGGCGTAGGTGACGCCCTTCTTCAACGCCTCTGGCTGCAGTTTCAGGACCACAGCCAGAGACCGGGGAGCACGTGGTTTGCGCGCCCGCCTCCGTCCCTTCTTCTGCGGAGCCTGCTGGGAGTCAGGCATCGCAGATTGGCCCCTCCGTGGTTGCGGCGGCAGGGCAGCACTCTTTGGTGCCGCCTTTGGACGCCGTCTCGCCACCACATTCCACCCCTCGTCCATGGACGCAGGAGCCGGCGGCAGTGGCCGGGGCTCCCGTTGGGGTGGGGCTGGGGCAGGTTGTTTGGCTTTGGCCTTTCCCTTCTTTCCCTTTTGGGACTTCGGGGATGGGCCGGGGCCAGACCTGCCCTGGGACGTCGGGACCGCTGGTGCCACAGGCTTGGGCTGGGGGGCAGCCTTGGCCTTGTCGGCAGCCAGCGGTGGGCGGAGGCGCGGTTCGGGTAGCAGCCTCTGCTGCAAGCCCTCGAACCGAGCGTCGAGCATCTTGCCCACACTGAGCAAGATGCTCCGCTCCAGCTCCTGCGCCTTGTCGGAGGACGGGGTCGGCGTTTGGCACGACCCCCCAACATTGACACGTAGCAGCTCTTCTGCCACCCTGTCTGGGGCACGCCGCATGTCGGCCCGTAATGCGGCCAACTCGCGGCGTAGCTCCACCAACTCCGTCCGCAGCTGGTCATTGTCCGCTTTGTAGCGGTCATTGGCCAGCCGCAGACGGGTCAGCTCCTCCGACGCGGTGCGCTGGTGGAGCTCACCTACCAGCTCCTTAATGGAGGAGGCAGCATCTCGAAGAGCCTTAACATACGTCCCCTTAAGGTTCTTCGAGGTGCTCGCCACTTGGGAGATGACCTCGACGGAGCTCAACACTCGAGCTTGCAAGTCCGTCGCCGAGGTCTCCTCCACTGCGGTACTCGCAATATCCGGCGAGCCGGGTTTGGCTGTAGCCGGGCGGATTTTGCGAGCCGCCTCCTCCACTTCCTGCTCAGCGCGGAGCTCCATCTCCGCGCGCTGAGCTGCCACCAATTGCGCCTTTGCTTTGGCGAGGCCGACGTATTGCCCGGTGGTGGGCGGTCGGCCTCTGCCTCGGCGGGCGGTAGAGACTTTCGGAGCCCTTACAGACTCCGACGCGGAGCTGCTTTCCTCGTCAGACGTAGCTGCTCTGGCAGAATGGCTGCGTTTCCGCTGCCATAGCCGCCCTCGAGTCCCTACGGACTCCGCTACACTCATCGCTGAGCTGGAGCTTAGCTCCTCAGCATGAGCGTCTTCAGCCTCTGAACCCATTTTACGACCGGGTTCTTGGTCGGCAATTTTCGGTGTCCGTTGTTCGTTAGCATATTTTTCGTGTTTACGAGAGCCAGCGGTCTGCTGGCCCACGAAGCGATTGTTGCCCCCCCCAGAGTACGAGGGGCGGCCCTCCACCGAGGTGGAGGGGTGGGATTTCCCGGCATCAGCCGATGTACCCACCTGGGGACCATATTGGCAATCACTTTTTTCCATCATCTTTTTCTCCGATGACTCCACATCGTCGGCCCACTTTTTCAGGGGTTGGGCTCCCCTGTCAGGTGTCACTGCCGCCGGCTACCGGACAGACACACAGTGCACCCCAAACCCCCCAGCGAGGTATCCCTGCCGCCCATTCTGGGTCAGACGCAGGGAACCGACGAGGCGCAACTGCCGCCCGATACGGGACAGACGCAGCGCACCCCAACAACCAAAAGGTACCCCGCCGCCCATTATGGGTCAGACGCAGGGCACCGACGAAGCACGACTGCCATTCCATTGGGGACAGACAAGTCGCACCCCAACAACCGAAGGATACCCTGCCGCCCACTATGGGTCAGACACAGGGCACCGACGAAGTGCGACTGCCGCCCGATACGGGACAGACGCAGCGCACCCCAACCACCAAAGGTACCCCGCCGCCCACTATGGGTCAGACACAGGGCACCGACAACCTAACCTAACCTAACCTAACCTAACCTAACCTAACCTAACCTAACCTCACCCGAGATCGTGCGATAACCCCGTACCACCCTGATCGCCATCACCCGCTGGACTCGCGTCAAGCGGGCGATATTGCTGCGACTCAGGGCGCTGCCGGCCCACACAGGGGCACCATACAGGGCCATCGATCTCACGATTCAGCCGAGGCTCAAGGCACTCGAAGTGGGGGCCGAAGTTCCACCGGCTATCCAGGACGAGTCCCAGATAGCGCATCGACGGCCTCACGTCGATGCAGACTCCGGATACGACGATATGGGCACCCCGGGGCGGCGCGTTCCGCGGGCCATGGAAAACCACGGCCTCGGACTTTTCGAGCGCCACCCGCAAACCCAATCGCCGTATGCGGCCCACCACGAATGCCGCGCCGGTGGTGGCGCGCAAGGAAGCATCCCTATGGCTTTTGCCTCGGGCAGTGACCAAGGTGTCGTCCGCGTAACACACTACGCCGACACCCGGCACTGTGGCTCCTCGCAGCACCCAGTCGTAGCCGATGTTCCAGAGGAGTGGGCCTATTACCGACCCCTGAGGAACGCCGCAAGACATCTCCCGCCGACACCACCGGTCTCGACCGGGGTATTCCACCGCACGCCCAGACAGGTAGTCCCCGACGACCCGGCGCAGGTACGGAGGAACTCGGTCAACCGGGCTGCTGCACTGCTCCCGGACGTGCCCGAGTTGCAGGCACCGGAAGCAGCGCAGAGGTCTCGCTTCGAGGAGCGAGACCTTCGCCGACACCCACCCGACAAGCAACCGCCTGCCATCAGCCACCTTATTGGCGGCAGCCACCGGGCAGCTCAGCCAGAGCGTGCCCAGACCCGATTTGTCGAGGCGGACCTCGCCAGTCTTGATGGACGCAATTGGGCATCCACCAATTCCGGCCACCGCCGCCGCGACATCTGCAGCGGAAACTGCGTCGTCCAACCCGGACACGCGCAGTTCCGCGCACTTCGTGGGCCTGGACACGGCCACGCTCTCCCTAAGGGCGACCCGCAACTTCTCTGCCAGAGCGTCCGCCTTCTCGGTGTTTGAAGCACCGGGAACCTCCAGGATTCTGGGTCCTGTGGCGGACACTCTGAAATTGACAGAGTCGATGCCGAGGCTTCGAAGATCGACCTTCTTCTTGGCCTCGGCAACAGTTGCGGCGTAGGTGACGCCCTTTTTTACCGCCTCAGGCTGCAGTTTTATTACTACAGCCAAGGACCGGGGAGGGCGCGGCTTGCGCCTCCGCTGTCGTCCCTTCTTGGTCTGCGGAGCCTGCTGGGAGACAGGTACCGCAGACTGGGCCCTCCGTGGTTGAGACGGCAGGGCAGCACTCTTTGGTGCCGCCTTTGGACGCCGTCTCGCCACCACATTCCACCCCTCGTCCATGGACGCAGGAGCCGGCGGCAGTGGCCGGGGCTCCCGTTGGGGTGGGGCTGGGGCAGGTTGTTTGGCTTTGGCCTTTCCCTTCTTTCCCTTTTGGGACTTCGGGGATGGGCCGGGGCCAGACCTACCCTGGGACGTCGCGACTGCTGGTGCCACAGGCTTAGGCTGGGGGGCAGCCTTGGCTTTGTCGGCAGCCAGCGGTGGGCGGAGGCGCGGTTCGGGCAGCAGCCTCTGCTGCAGGCCCTCGAACCGAGCGTTGAGCATCTTGCCCACACTGAGCAAGATGCTCCGCTCGAGTTCCTGCGCCTTGTCGGAGGACGGGGTCAGCGTTGGGCACGACCCCCCAACATTGACAGGTGGCAGCTCCTCTGCCACCCTGTCTGGGGCACGCCGCATGTCGGCCCGTAATGCGGCCAACTCGCGGCGTACCTCCGCCAACTCCGTTCGCAGCTGGTCATTGTCCGCTTTGTAGCGGTCATTGGCCAGCCGCAGACGGGTCAGCTCCTCCGACGCGGTGCGCTGGTGGAGCTCACCTACCAGCTCCTTAATGGAGGAGGCAGCATCTCGAAGAGCCTTAACATATGTCCCCTTAAGGTTCCTCGAGGTGCTCGCCACTTGGGAGATGACCTCGACGGAGCTCATCACTCGAGCTTCCAAGTCCGTCGCCGAGGTCTCACCCACCGCGGTACTCGCAATCTCCGGCGAGCCGGGTTTGGCTCTAGCCGTGCGGATTTTGCGAGCCGCCTCCTCCACTTCCTGCTCAGCACGGAGCTCCATCTCCGCGCGCTGAGCTGCCACCAATTCCGCCTTGGCTTTGGCGAGGCCGACGTATTGCCCAGTTGTGGGCGGTCGGCCTCTGCCTCGGCGTGCGGTGGAAACCTTCGGGGCCTGTAAAGGCTCCGACGCAGAGCTACTGGCGTCGTCCGACGTTTGCGACCTTTGCGAGCGGCTGCGTTTCCGGTGCCACAACTTCCCTCGAGTCTCTAGGGACTCCGCAACACTCATTGCTGAGCTGGAGCTTAGCTCCTCAGCATGAGCGTCTTCAGCCTCTGAACCCATTTTACGACCGGGTTCTTGGTCGGCGTTATCAGTTGTCCGTTGTTCATAGCGATGGTTGTGTTCACGAGGGCCAGCGGTCTGCTGGCCCACGAAGCGATTGTTGCCCCCCCCAGATTACGAGGGGCGGCCCTCCACCGAGGCGGAGGGGTGGGATTTCCCGGCATCAGCCGATGTACCCACCTGGGGACCATATTGGCAATCACTTTTTTCCATCATCTTTTTCTCCGATGACTCCACATCGTCGGCCCACTTTTTCAGGGGTTGGGCTCCCCTGTCAGGTGTCACTGCTGCCGGCTACCGGACAGACACAGTGCACCCCAAACCCCCCAGCGAGGTATCCCTGCCGCCCATTCTGGGTCAGACGCAGGGAACCGACGAGGCGCAACTGCCGCCCGATACGGGACAGACGCAGCGCACCCCAACAACCAAAAGGTACCCCGCCGCCCATTATGGGTCAGACGCAGGGCACCGACGAAGCACGACTGCCATCCCATTGGGGACAGACAAGTCGCACCCCAACAACCGAAGGATACCCTGCCGCCCACTATGGGTCAGACACAGGGCATCGACGAAGCAGACTGCCGCCCGATACGGGACAGACGCAGCCCACCCCAACCACCAAAGGGCACCCTGCCGCCCACTATGGGTCAGACACAGGGCACCGACGAAGCACGACTGCCGCCCGATACGGGACAGACGCAGCGCGCCCCAACCAGAGGAATGTTTTGGCTTCGCCCGTTGCTGGATTGCATCGGGTTACTGAGCCCCCCCGCCATGTCCAGAGACACCGCCAACACGACCTCACCCCGGGCGATCGCGTCCTGCGCCAAGGACTTAACCCGCTGAATCGCGTCTACGGCAGACCTACCCCTGCGGAATCCAAACTGGCAGTCTGCCAGATCCGGTCCGACATCCTCTAGGTGCTCGACGATCCGGGCGGCCACAACTCTCTCAAAGAGTTTGGCGTTCTCGTCGAGCATCACTATCGGGCGGTACGCAGATGGGGATTCCGCCGGACGCCCTTCCTTTCTGAGGAGAACGAGACGACCTGTCTTCCACCGCTGTGGAACTTGGCCTAGGGCCAGACAGGCGTCGAAAAGTCTCCTCAGACGAGGCTCGAGGGCATCCATGGCCAAGACCAACACCCGGCCGGGTACGCCGTCAGGACCGGGGGCGGTGTTTTTGGCTCGCAGCCGCAACACCGCAGCTCCCAGCTCTCCCGGGGTCACTGACGGCGCCACATCCGGGCCGGGCTCCGCGGCAACCGAAGGCATCATGGGGGGACTGGGATGGTCCCCCGTCCGCGGAAACAGGGCCGCAACGACTCTGTCCAGGATTTGCGGCTGGAGACTTCGCGTGAGTGGGGGTGCCCAGGGGCGAAGTTTGCACATCGCCAACCTGTACGGCCTCCCCCACGGGTCGCGGTTCAACGTCCCCAGCAACCAGAAGCATGCAGGAGTGCAATCACATCCTCCTCCCGCATCCGCCGCCGCCTGTAATTGGTGTACTGGCGTCGTGCGACCACACAAGCTGCAAGCAGTTGCGTGAGCTCGGCGGACCACCAGTACACCTGGGGCTTCGGGGGACGACGCCTGGCTCGGGGCATTGACGCGGCGCAAACCTGCTACAACGCGCCCCGCAACCATTCCGCCTCGTTCTCCACCACCACGGGGCCCACAGGCGCGGACACCCACGATTGCACAATTGCAGCTTCCTTCGCGAGGTCCCTGTCGAGGTGCCTCAACTGCCACCTCGGGCCGTCGTCAACCGGGGGCCGGAAGGGACCGGCTGGATCTGACGGGGATACGGCTGCGAGATCGAACCGAATGTATCGGTGATCACACAACACCGCCGTATCCACCACTCCCCAGTCCCGAACATGGCACGCCAGGGCGGGACTCGCGAACGTGATATCCACGATCGACTCGCCCTGGGGTCGCACGCACGTGCTCATCGATCCCCGGTTGAGAAGGGCCAACCCTTGTCCGAGGGCAAACTCCTCCAGTGCCTCGCCAAATACGTCCGTTCTGACGGAACCCCAAGCCGTATTCCAGGCATTGAAGTCGCCAGCGAGGAGCACTTGGCGAGGGTGGCATTGGCCGATTAAGGCGCCCACCCGTCCGAGATAAATCTCGAACTCGGCGAGTGTGCGGTTCGGGGAAAAGTAGCCACCGACGACTACAAAATCCTCAAACCACACAGCGACGTATCCCGGACCCTTCGCTACCTTTTCGAAGGGTGGGGAGTTCGCCGCGCCCCATCGGACGATCGCGACGGAGCCGTCATTGTCCCGCACCCAGTTCTCACCAGGGGGGACGAAGTACGGCTCGCAGATCACGGCCACGTCTATCGACCACTCCGCGAAGCTCTGGAACAGGAGGTCCTGAGCTCGGGCGGAGTGTTCGATATTCGCCTGGAGGAATCGGAGCTTGTGGTCCATAACTAGGATTCCATGGCCACAAGTCCGTCCCCGGACACTCCAGCTGAACTGCCGCTGGCCGACTGCGTTGAGGATGCAGTCGGTGGTGGTAGCCGCGTTTTAGGCCGAGGGGCATGGCACGATTTGCCCCCCAGCCTGTGATCGGCCGGCTTCTTGGCAGCCGCGCACACAGTGCAGTGTGCAGCGGTGGCGTTGCAGTCGCGGGCGACGTGGCCCGGCTTTCCGCAGCGGTAACAATTACTGCTGCGGATAACCGGAATGCTGCACTGCTCCCGGACGTGCCCGAGTTGCAGGCACCGGAAGCAGCGCAGAGGTCTCGCTTCGAGGAGCGAGACCTTCGCCGACACCCAACCGACTAGCAGTCGCCTGCCATCAGCCACCTTATTGGCGGCAGCCACCGGGCAGCTCAGCCAGAGCGTGCCCAGACCCGATCTGTCGAGGCGGACCTGAGTGTTTTCATCCTCTGAACCCATTTTACGACCGGGTTCTTGGTCGGCAATTTTCGGTGTCCGTTGTTCATTAGCATTGTGTTCGTGTTCACGAGAGCCAGCGGTCTGCTGGCCCACGGAGTGATTGTTGCCCCCCCCCAGAGTACGAGGGGCGGCCCTCCACCGACGTGGAGGGGTGGGATTTCCCGGCATCAGCCGACGTACCCACCTGGGGACCACGGACATTGCTGGATGCACGGATGATCCGCGGACATTGCTGCCGCCTCACTACCACTATCCGTTCGCGTGCAATCGGAGTCCTTCATCGATAATGCCAGGTCGTTTGTGTCCGTCTCGGACACCTCCTCCTCATCAACTCCGCCCTTCGCGGGCCTAACGTCGGTGGTTTTTTTTTCCATATTGTTCCCACGAGTATGTGGTAAGTAAGTTTCCACGGCGGCAGGGACCCCTGTGCCTAAAACCGTGACCGCAATTACGCCAGGGGGGCGGGAAAACCCCTGGGTTGGCGCTTGCAGGTAGCTGTGCCTCAGCTACCACCCCGGAGGGCGGCCGTTACCACGTCTCCCAATAACGGCCCTTTAGGGATTTTTAGAGAGGTTTACTCCTCGCGGTCCGGGCGGTTAAGCCAAGACCCCCGTTCCGTCAAAGCCGCGAGACATGATCCACGACACTTTGACGGTTTACGGTTTTGGTGATGGTGGCAATTGAATGCCAGCGCGGTGGCATTGTAAGTGCACGCCGAGCCCACCACCCTTGAGTCGCTGACTAGGCGAACGTCCTCCCCTGGGCCACTATCAGGGTGTCGTCAGCGTAGCAAAATACGCTGACGTGGGGTGGCAGAACACCCCGTAACACCCTATCGTAACCCAAGTTCCACAAGAGTGGTCCGAGTAACGACCCTTGCGGAACCCCACACCTCATCGTTCGCAGAGTCAACGACCCCCTCCCGTCGACGTAGACGACGTCTCTGTCCCGCAGGTAGTCCTCCAACAGCCGCCGTAGGTACAGGGGCACTCCGTGGTACCGGAGCGCCTCCAGGATTGCCCCGAACGGCAGGCTGTTGAAGGCATTGGCGATGTCCAATGACACCGCCAAAGACCTCTCCCCCCTCGCGGACGCCGCCGCGGTGACTTAAGGGCAGAGACGAGTGGTCTATTGTCGACCGCCCCCCCCGAAACCCGAACCCTTCCTCCTCAAAATGCCGGACTAGTCGGGATGCCAGAATGAATTCCAGCATCTTTCCGACTTCGTCCAGCAGTACCAAGGGCCGGAAAGCCGACGGATTGTCAGGCATCCAACCCTCCTTCTCGAGGAGGCAGAGCCTCCCGTCCTTCCACAGCTTCGGGAACAGTCCATTTCTCAGCGAGAGATCGAACAGCTCCCGAAGCGGGCCTCCGAGGGATTCCATGGCAATCCCAAGGAGGTGTCCGGGTACTCCGTCTGGTCCAGGGGCCGTCTTCTTCCTCCCCAAGCGGGAAATGAGGCCTCCATCTCAGCCCCCGTGATTGGGGGGGCCTCGATCTCCCACACTACTCCCACTGGGGGAGGGAGGGCGTGGTCCGAGCTGTCAGGGAACAGCCCACGACCACCTCCAGGAACTCCGGTTGGAAGGTCTCAGTGAGGGGACGTCCTGCGGCACGGAGTTTGTTCCAAGCCGCCTTGTACGGACGACCCCATGGGTCCCTTTCGAGACCTTCCAGCAGTTCCTGTCGGGCCCGCTCCTTGGCGCTGCAGATGGCTGCTTGCAATGCCTTTTTGGTAGCTTTGCAAGCCGCCATCAGCCTTGCCTCCTCCGCCACATCGCGGTGGCGCCGCCGGCGGAAGTGGTTACACTCCCGCCAGGCACGGTCGTGCACGTCCCGGAGATCCGCAATCTCCTGGGACCACCAGTACACGGCCTTGCGACCACGGTAGGCCCTCGATCGGGGCATAGATGTGTCGCACACCGCCGTTAGGGCGGCGCGGAAGCGACCAGCCCCCTCGTCCACCGTGGCGGGTGGACGATAGCCGCCTCACATGCGATTTTGCGATTGAGGCGGCCCGTCAACCAGCGCGGGAAGGCAGGAGCACGCCGTGGAGGCTCGGCTGGAGGCTGGAGCTTTGTGGCCTCGAACCGGATGTATCGGTGGTCCGATAGGGTCACTTCATGCTCCAGCACTCGCCAGGCACGTAACCGGTGCGCGATCGAAGGGGAGGCGAAAGTTATGTCCACCCTGGACACCCCTTGCGGTCGCACACAGGTTGGCACCGTCCCTCTGTTTATGAGGGACAGCCCAGCCTCCACGGCCCACTCCCCCAGGGCCACGCCAAACGCGTCGGTGAGGGTGTCACCCCACACCCGCGACCTCGAGTTAGGGTCGCCCATCAGGATAACGGGGTCGGGCGCCATGCGCCCAACCACCGCTAAGAGAGTGTCCAGAAACGGTTCATATTCCGCAAGCGGCCTGTTCGGGGAGAAGTATACACCAATAATGGTGTACTCCCCCCACCTAGCCGCCACGAACCCTGGACCCCTCTCCCTGACAGTGAGTGTGTGACGCCCCCCCGACCGTACGGCAATGGCCACGTCGCCATTGGCGGACCCAGCCCAGTGCGGTCGCGGAACCACGGAGTACGGCTCAGCCGCGACCGCCATCTCAATCTCCCACTGCGCCATGGCCTGGAGGAACAAATCCTGGGCCCCGGCACAGTGGTTTAGGTTCGCCTGAAGGAAGTTGAATGACTGAACCATTATTCATTCATTTCAACCTCCTCAATAGCCGAAAGGCGCCCAACAACAGGAGCGGCCCTTGTCCCTGGGGCCACTCTACCCTTGGTAGGGGGAGGGTTACAAACCCTTCCTCCCATTACGTGCCCTGACGAGCGCCCCGTGTCTGCGCACACTGCACAGCGCAACGTGCCATTGCATGTGGAGAGCTTGTGCCCCGGCCGTCCACACCGGAAACACAGTTCTCCACGCTCCGCCTGAGAGGGGCACATCTGGCGCGTGTGCCCCAGTCCCATGCACTTGTAGCAGCGCATGGGGCATGCTTCCAGTACAGCAACAGATGCGGAGCTCCAGCCTACCAGGAGCCGTCCACCCTCTGTCAATTTCTTGGGCGCCACCACTGGGCAGCGGACCAACACTGATGATACCCCGTACGCGGCAGGCCGCAAGTTACCAGGCTTGATCTGCGAGGCTGAACAGCCCCCCTTCGCTGCGACTGCTGCCACCACTTCCTCAATAGTGACGGAGTCATCGAATCCTGATATGCGAAGGTCGGCCAGCTTTTCTGGGCGGTCAACACGGGCTACCTCAGCTAGCGTGACTCGTAATCTTTCTGCCAGCTGGTCGGCCTTCGCAGCACTCTGTGAGCCCGGGAGCTCGAGAATTCGGGCTCCAGTCGCTGTGCGCCTTATTTTGATCTGGCTGATACCCAGTTCATTCAGATCAATGCCAGATTTCGTCAGGGCTGTTTTGTAGTCGACCCCCTTATTGACGGCCTCAGACTGTAGCGTTATCACTACAGCTGTGGATCGTGGGGGGGTTAACTTTGCCTTAGGTCTCGATGGGATCCAGTCACCTTGGCCACAGGAACTGCCGGTGCCGCAGTGCGTGTCGGGGGGGAGGACGTTTTCCCCTTCCCTTTTCCCTTCCGGACTACAGTGGCCCAATTCTCCACAGATTTTTCTGTAATTTCAGCAGGTGAGGTTGGGAGGACCAGTGACTTGGTGGGCCGCCTTACCTCTCTGTCATGCGCCAGAAGCGGACGCAACACCTGTGGTGGGAGAAGACGGTCTTGGATGCCCGCTAATTTTACATCCGCCATCGTCCCAACAGAGCGAATTATGCTACCTTTTAATTCTTCCAGCAGCGTTACTTTGATATCCTCAAGAAAATTGGCTTGAGTAGCCTGTGAAGCCTCTGGAGGTTGAGTGGACCTTCGATCTGAAAAGTCTCGCCTCAGCGCGGCTACCTCTGATTTGAGGTCTTCTAAATGCCGCTTAAGGCGGGCATTCTCTTTATGCACCCTCTTTGTTTCCTCGGTCTCTGAGCGCCTAGTAAGGCTCTCAATTATCTCATGGAGATCCTTGGCACAAGACTTAAGATCCTTCACAAAGCCATCCTTCAGGTTGTTTGAGGTGGTGGCCACAGAGAGGATCCTAGCCACGCGCTGGCCCGCCTTCTCCTTAATATCCTCGATACCGAGGTCGTCGGCATCTATAATCGCCTCCATTACAGGAGGGGGGGGACTTTTCCTTTCGGAAAGATCGGCTTTTAAGGTGGCGCTCAAGAGTCTCCACAGAACCCTTCTTTCCAGAGGGTCCAGCCTTGGGGGATCCTGGCTTCTTGAATTTAGGAACCGGCACCGATACCTTCCCCGCCATTCTTGCTTCAGCCTCAGTATCTGAGCCCGAACCCTCAATGGTGGAAAGAGTCAAAAATGAACGCTTGCGGCACCAATTCTTAGCGGTTTCGGAACCGCTACTGTCTAGCTCCTCAGAAAGTGTGGTTGGGCCCATGATTTCAATGGGACACCAACTTGTTCACAAAAAACTAACCAAATTAGTGAAAAACAACAAACAACTAATATAATAATATGCACTAAAAGTAATTTTACTAAAATGTGTTTAACACATTCGCAAAACAAAAACAAAATTACACCTAAAAGTAACCCTCAAAATAAGAAAACGAAAAACTTCAAAAACAACCCTAAGATAACAAACTCCAAATCCAAAGGCAAATTCCAGTACGTAAAAGCCAAAGTCGTCGGTGAACATCAGTGTCAGAAGTCCCTCACGAAACGGAAACCTAGACAACGAATACAGTTAACAGTAGATTATCTGCCGGCCACCCACTGCGTTACCGTGAGTGAAACCGTTGCCCAGAGCGCACCACGTGGAGGCTATCTACTCAGCGCCCCAACCTCACCTAATCTAACCTAACCTAACCTAACCTTTTAAACGATCACCTCTACTGTTAACTGTAAAATACTTAACCGAATAATTTGTATTGCATCAGCTAAGACCGTAAAGTGTATTAATGGTCATTGTATCTTAATTTTGATTAAAACCATACTGTTTTTTAGCGATGGGTAAAATGGCTTAAAATTTTTAAACGTTTAAACGTTGTACATTAAAAAAAATGCGTGCTTAAAAAAGTGCTTTCCTTTTAAAACGCTTTTTGTCATAACACAACATAACATTTCCACAACCGATTAAACATAATATAAACGTAACTACAGAGAGAGTAAATAGCTCGTAGCTATAAACGTTTCAAGCTTGTGTTTCCAAAAAAATTTTTGATAATCAACGAAATTCTCTTCGTCCTTGATAGGATGGAAATCATTTGACTATGAAAATTACATTCGATATCAACAAATAAGCGTAAGCGCAAACTATTCGCGCAAACGTACCCTTTCACAATAAAAAGCGAACTGAATGAAAAAAGCGCAAAGCAAAAAAGCCAGCTTTTTGTTTAAACGAAAATTGTTTTCAAAAAAAAGTCTCCATCGACCTAACAATCATTAAGACGTAACAATAAGGTATAATATCGAAAGAACGTAGCCTACGAGACCTATGTAACGTAACGAGTTGGAGCACGTGCCAACTGCACATTGCCGCGAAATGTTGCGATAGTACTATAAATTTCACATAGATGGCATGAGTTGTCAATAAAACTATTGTAACAATTAAACGTTATCGGCTTAAAATAAAAAGCGTGCTTGAGCATTTGTGTTGAAAATCATGCATTTTTAAGTGCTTTTCGTTTAAATGACCATCTCTACCGTTTTTCGACGCTCTTGTATAAGCACGTAGGTAACTTTTAAAATGATTAAACGAATAATTTGTATTGCATCAGCTAAGAACGTGAAGTGTATTAATGGTCATTGCATCTTAATTTATTATTTATTTATTTATTTATTTTGTCACATATTAGTAACGCCCTGGCTGGTTTGACACGCGTTAAGTGGTCAAGTTGGTAACTAAACTTTAACTAAATTTTAAGTTAAAAGTTGCGTGTAAACAGTCAATTAAGTGACAAGTGGTAACCTTAAATTTAGTATACAAGTGATTAAGTAGATTAGGATTCGTTCTATTTTTCGTATAAGTTGGTGGGCGGGGCTTCTCACTTAACACGTTTGGACAAAGCGGGTGGCGGCAAGACCTCGCATTTATGTCGGATTTTCTCCTTTTTTTAAACGTCGGAGTGGAGTTTAGTTTCTATTTAAAAAATTTGTTGAAGAATATTTAAAATAGGAATGCTTGTGGAATAAACGAGGTAAAAAAAAATTGCAAAAAAAAACCTATTCCTCTAGAGATTTTAATTCCCGAAACAACGGAAATGGCAAAAAACAGAAATGGCAGAATAGAACAGCCGAAATCGCAGTAGGCGTGATGGCCTATAATTGTGTGACACCAACCCTGAGTTGGTAAGTCTACCAACCCGCAGTAGGCATGATGGCCTATAATTGTCTGTGCCACCCCTGAATTGGTAATTCTGCCAACCCGCAGTAGGCGTGATGGCCTACAATTATCGGACGCCACCCCTGAGTTGGGAGAGGCTGATATCCCTTCAGTTATTATTAAGTGTGCCTAATTAGTAAAGGTACCACACCAATCGATCGTCCGTCGATCGACGTAGACCCGTCGACGTAAAAAATTTGAAAAATACATAATCTTGCAAAGATTTTAATTTCCGAATCAAATTCTTCTCTAAATTTGTCCAAAATCACGTTTACCGCATGACTAAGTACAGAATTGACGAATTCCTTGACATTCATCACTGCTCATCTTCATTGAACTTATGAACTTAACTACTTAATCCGTTTGGACACACAAGTGACATGTAGTAACTTAAAATTTAGTTACCAACTTAACTACTTAATACATGTAAACCGCGCTCTGTAAAGTGCTTCTTTACAAGCACTTCTCGAAACGGTTATGTTATGATTATATACTCTTTGTATTTTGTTTTGTGTTGTGTGAGTGTAGTTGAAATGGTCTTTACCCTTCTTTAACAAAATAATGTATTAATGCCTTTGGTAGTGTTCTTAGGTTTAATGTAAAAATGGAAACTGTTTACACATTTGAAAATGATTCCAAACCATGTTTTGACATTGATAATACCATATGCCGGTGTTGTTTTTCAACTGACAAGAAACTTTACAATATAGTTCCTTTAACCTCTTTATTTTCAGATTTAATGAACATTGAGGTGAGCAGAGTTGTAATTTACTCCATAAAAATGATCTCTGCATATATACAATTTGATTGTGTGAATTTAATTCAGATTTAGAGGTCGCCTCGATGAGTCGTTTAAATTGTGGTTATATTGTATTATTTCTAGGTAACGGATGACAGTATGCCGCCGTGGTTGTGCTACGAATGCTGTGCTCTACTAATAAAGTCAGTGAGGTTCAAGCAACAAGTGCATAAAGCTCAAAGTTTATGGTATGAGTACATCAATCGGTGTGCTCCGGTAAGTCTTCCAAATAAGTATTGTTTCTAGCTGTGCCCGCATATCTTCTTGAGCATATTTCTGTTTAAATTGTAGTCCTTTCTATGCTTTTGTTTGTTAGTATAAAGTCAAATCAAACATCCAAAGTTGCTGAATGTTAGACTACCCAGTTAAAAGGTGATTAAATATTTTATGTTATCTATAATCATTCTAGGTAAAAGTATTACCAAACTATAAAGCAAAGAATCAAATACTTATATATTGTTCAAAGAAGGAAAGTGGGTGAAACCATGTGAGCAAACATAAGCTATTAAAAAAATAACATTTTATCTTTTCTATTATAAATAAAATAAAATATTTTGTATAATAATATGTATCATGCATGAGGCATGTGTCTATGGCCAACTTTAGCTGTCTGCTAAAGGGAACCCTAAATTTCAAGTAGTTTTTGCATAATTTCTCTTGATTTATGTATGAAAAATTTACTTTTACTATGTACATATAGAATATTGTAGTGAACCATGGTAATTTTAAAACATAAACATATTGATTTCCAAACAAGTAAATCAGTAACAACTCTAGTAACACACTCATTGAACAGGTATAATGTAACTTTGTATAGGTTTTCTATTGTAGTATAATTGAGTGGCTATTAGTTCCATGCAAATTTGTGTATTTTATAGAGACAATAATAGGCTTGATATAGTTTAATTTCAATTTGTTATGATTTTAAAACTGCTTTGTGTCTTTATAAAATGTAGAATTTAAAAATAGATTAAATGGAATTGGAGAAATATTACATCCTACTGTATAATCATAATAATGATGCAGTGAACATGGGCTGTACTTAAATACCAGCTTTATTTTTTTATTTTTCAATCTAAGATTCCTAGTTTTGATTCTAGAAATTTCCAAATGTACCAATGAGTGAGTGTACAAGTTACCTAACCTGTCAGACTTTCAAAATTCAAAATATTTGATTTCATCATAAGTAATATAAACACTTTCATTTTCATTGTGGTTGTATTTGAGCACATGGATTTGAGCACATCTTAACTTTGGCCGAAATTTATTAGAAATCTAGGCTTACTATTCTAATATTATATGACAGCCCTCTTACTGTAACTCAAAAATGATCATCCTTGACCTAAATAATGACCTTATATAAATTCTTATGGCTCCGCAATGTGTATGCTATAATAGTACTAACTCATGCCTGCAGTTTCCGCCGCACGCACAAGACAGTGAGCTCCAAAAGTATCGCCTGCCTCTGCTCACAGAAACACCAACACTTCTTGTGACAGCTGCCACTGGTGGTGACAACTGCAACTATGAAGTACAGCCGTGTCAGGTGTTCCAGGTGAGATCACATCGAAGTTCATTTCATTGTACTGTTTTCTTAGATGGCAAACTTATTTATTTATAAGTTTACCAACACAATTACCACTACAAAAATATAATGACAATTAATGCAGGTCAAAAACAAGTGAAATTACAAGAACACAACACATAATATATAGCTAAACTTTAAAATTTATGGCAGATTCCATAAAACAATGTCATAACTGAATTTAAATATATAACAAATATTTTAAACAAAGAAAAAATAATAATTAGCAATACTTAATAGCAAGGAAATATTTAATTTTAAGATCAAATAGTGTATATTAGCATTTTAAAAAGTCAGAAATTACAGAAAAATTTAAAATATACTTGTGTAAAATAAATATAATTTACAGTATTCTAATTTATATTTCATATTTTAACTAAACGGAGTTTGATTATACTTGTAGGAATATAAAAACATTTTTATTTTGTATTGAGTGTCCAAAAAGATCCCAAGGGCTAGATTTGGAATGAGTTACTGTGCCCTACTGCTCTATCAAGGGGGCATAATAACCTAGATTTGACTAAGATCCTTCAGATTATAGAAGATTGAATCAGGAAGGTCGGAATAACTTGGTGGGGGTAGAAAAAGTTAACATAATCAGAAGGCTGGTCGAATGAATCATGTTTTGCAATAATTTATAATACATAATATCGTGCTTGACTCTGCTACTCGTAGGGGATCAAATTTTAAAGCATCTTAATCTTTTCTCGTAGCTACCTATACTTAGCTAGATTGTATGCTGGATGCTGTTTGAATTCTGAACTGTTTTGATACGTTTTTTATGTACTTCATAAAGAGGACTCCAAGCTGCCATATTCTAAAACTGAACACACTAAAGCGTTCTACATCAATATTTTAGTATGGGGGCGCTTAAAACCTTCACAATTACCTATTAGGTGACAATATGGCTTTTAAAACTGAGTTTTGTGTCCTGAATGCAGATTCTTAGTGCAGATTTACGTTTTGATACATTCAGAATCATGGCATTGTGCGCACATTATGCTTCCAGCCTGGTAAGATTTCCTGCAAATGTGCAATGTCTTAAAACGTATCGACTGATCGGAGAATTTCAGGTCGTCCGCAAAAAGTTAATGATTTCTGTTTCTGAATCATTGACCGATATCATGATGAAGAATATCAAAATAGAGACAGACCTGAAGAAGTAACGAAAAACTCTCCAAATTATTCACCACCACTGATTATTCTCCGCCATTGAGATAAGCCTTACGCCAGCTCAAAAATGCTGCTGCAATGCCATGTGCTACCTTACAGCACATGGCAAGCCTTACTAAAATCGGTGTAGAAAGCACCAACAGAGGTACGCAGATTTTTATTTATTAGGATATCCAACAGCAGTACAATTAAACTGAATGAACTATCCGTGACACAAATAACTTATATAAGCTAATAACATAATATCACATCATGGTAATAGAATGTACAATTCGTAATAAAGTGATGCGTGTCAATTGCTGGACGTTGTATTATGTATTGTAGTGTGATGGATGACTGATATAGATATTCGCATTATATGAGAATTGTCAAGATTTCTGTGACAAAGGCCACCACATTCGCAGTAGTTGATCTTCCATTAAAAATCCTTGCTGATGGGAAGCGAGAAGACCTTTAACGTCCCAGGAAAGTATTTAATACAGGGTTTTCTCAAATACCTAGGCGAAAATTGGCAATAAAGATATGGGTCGGTGGACACTTTTCTACACCCTTAACTCACTCGTAACGGATATATATTTTTTCGTATAATTTCTTGAATTTTGGTTTATGAGCTTCTTATAAGTTAATCATGGGAAAACGTATAAAAATATCTTACCACCCGCAATAAGGGGATATCAGGCGTAACGTAAACGTATCAGTAGGGCAATATACTACTAAAATATAAATATATTCGATTTATCAATATTTTTATATATGTTTATAGATATAATATATTATAAAATGAAATACAAAATTATATTTATTTAAAGTTTTATTTTACATTTTTATATATAAACAAAGAGGTAATCTATTATCTATTCTTCAGGAGTGTGATAATTTCCGAAACAGTCTTTTGGGTGTAAGGTAGTAACACATTTCTTGCAAAAAAATTAGAGCCTTTGTGGCACAATCCATAACGTCGTTCCTCTCGATATTTCACTAAATGACCCCTGTGGTCATCACGAACATATTTTGGTAAGGCTTTAGATGTGCTTTCGTTGGGCTTACGTTCACCATTTTTCTTATATTTATCTAAAATAGTCATGGTGATAGTTCGACGAAAGGGCAAATAATTCAGCATTATTTTTATTGTTTTGCCAAGAATTTTGGATTGCCATATCTAGTCCATGACACATTAACGAAAAATACCATTTCTTGCCACGTATTGATGTTCTATATAATCCAATATTTTGATCTGACCGATCAACTCCCCCATATTAGCATTATAACTTTATGACAGCAGGTTGATCAATATGAATATATATTTTATCTCGTTGAGAAAATCTCTGTAGCTAATTTATTGGTATAATTTTATTTGCATTAGTAGCCACTGTTACCACAGTATTATCGTTCCATTTGCAGACCAATATATTTTCAGATCGAGTTGATTTATATTTGTAGGTACCATGCGTAGTTTTCTGAAACTCTTTGTTAGGCGGTAAGTACACTTAGATAGCCTGTTCTCTATAATTGTACCGGAAGCTTTGAATCCACAAAAACCTAATTCATCTAGGAGAGGTAAAGAAGAGAAGAAGTTTTAGAGATTTTTCATTTCAGAGACATTTTTCTCCTGATGGAAAATGACGAGGAAGACGAGGGTGTTAGACGTCTATCCACGAGATACCTATTCACTCGACGCTTGAAAGATCTAGGACTATAGTTTTCTGTAAAAACAGACGCAGGCAGTACATTCCACGCCTTGGTGACCCGCACCAAAAAGGAATTATCGAAGCGTTTGGTTCGAGTTCTTGGGAAATCTACTATAAAGGGATGGAAGGCCTGTCTGCGTCTAGTTGTCCGATGTAAGGAGGGTGTGGGTTCAACTTGATCAAAAAGAGCATTCGCGCGCTCTCCAAAATATAATCTGTAGAAGACTGCTAAACTGGAAACATGGGTTCATCACTGTACTCCTGAATTCAAACAACAATCCAAACAATGGAAGAGACCCGGATCTCCGACCCCTAAGAAAGCCAAGGTGTGTTTTTCGGTAAACAAGGTAAAAATAAAAAAAGTAAAAGTAAAAATCTATTTATTGTTACAGTAACACACAGAAATTTGAAATGAAAATATAAAACATAAACTTAACCTAGTTAGGAAGCCGGTGCTGCCGACACACACGCACACACAACTCAGCTTTGCTATGCAGCTTAAGGCTACAAAGCGCCGATATTCAGTTGCGGCCAAGAAGTAGCGCCACCTCTGTACACTCTTAAAAATGCATAATTATTCATTTAAACCCAGGACGAAACAAATTACATAGAAAAACAAACAACAATTACTAGGAATACACAGATAAATACGAAACGAATATATAAAACAAAACACTAAACATAATTTGCAATAATTATGACATGAATAAAATAAAATAATAGATACATAAACAATAAACTAAGAAATTTTTCCGGGATACCGCCATAAGGCCCCTGATGGGGCCCTTCCTGTTTTTTAAATAATTGCAACTTGAAATGCTTGACAATAGTATTTTTTAAAAGAGGACGTTGTAAAGGTTGGTGTAGATTATTCCAACACGAGGTAGCCCTAAAGCGGAAACTGCCCCTAAATGCAGGCAAGCAAAATGAAGTTCTCGGCGTGACTCAATCGATAACATGTTATTTTTATGCAAATGCAGTGTAATGTGGGTGCGAGGAGAGATATTGAAACAAAATCGGCAACAAGTGTTCTGGACCCGTTGCAGAAGTCCCTAGAGGAAAATGCAGCCATAGAACAATACACCGAATCAGCATAATTTAGCCTAGATAAAACCAGAGCTTCACACAACAGCACACGTATATCCGTTGTAAGTAGCTCTCTGATGTTATACAGTAGTTTAAGACGGAAAAAACAAGACTTGACAAGGTTCTCTATGTGTTTTTCGAAATTTAACCTACTATCGAATAGAATGCCCAAATTACGTGCTTCAGCTACTCTTGGTATTCTTTGATCTTTAATCGTTACACAGGGATCATCGTTTATTATTTCGTCGACTTGCAATTTGGAACCCACAACCAGTAATTTAGATTTACATGGATTGAGCACCAAAGAGTTTCGGTCGGCCCAGTCTGCAACTCTAGAAAGATCCTCATTCAGAGCATTCAAAGCTGAGTATGTATTTTGTGGATGACATGGATGTAAATATCTGAGTGTCATCAGCATATAGGTGGAAATTACAGCGCTGTATCTGAGTGGTAATGTCAGCTGTGTAAACTATAAAAAGCAACGGTCCCAAGATTGAACCTTGCGGGACACCCCTTTAAACCGGAAGCAAACCAGAAAAAAAGGAGCACCGAACTGATTTTCGACTTTTACGCATTGAAATCGCTCGCCGAGATAACTGCTGAACCAAGCCACTGTTCGACAGCTGAGACCATAAAAGGACAGTTTGGAAAGCAGACGAGGTATATTTATTGAATCGAAGGCGCGAGAAAAGTCTAGAAGAGCAAGCAAAGTACCACGACCTTGGACCTGTTCTGCCAATTTTGTATCCACTATGTCCAACATCGCAATCGTAGTGCTACGGCCACTTCTGAAACCTGACTGCCTATCAGGTAAAATATTATTAAATGCAAGATATTTCCTGAGTTATAAATAGACAACTCTCTCTAATATTTTAGACATGTAGGTTAATATACTTATGGGGCGAACATCTTTGGGCAACTGAGGTTTACTGATCTTAGGAATAGGTTTGATAATTGAGGTTTTCCATTGAGAAGGAAATGTGGAGGAAATAATTGAGTAATTTATAATGTATGTTCTTAGATTGTAAGGCAAAGTCAAAATAACCATATCCCTATTTTTATAATCACAACCTAAGCAGTTGGACTTCATTGATAAAATGATTTTGGCAATTTGTTGTTCTGTCACAGTTTGCAGCTCAAATACAGAATCATTGCAATGGTGAAATTCAAAGTAAGCTAATTGTGAAAGGTGCACAAAGGTAATGGCATCGGTTTCCTGGGATTCTAAGGGTGTCATCTTGGTTGATTACTTAGAAAGAGGTCAAACTATAAATTCTGCATACTACTGCACACTATTACGTCGATTACGCGAAGAAATAAAGTCTAAAAGACCTGGATTGTTGACCAAGAAAGTTTTGTTTCATTAGGACAATGCTCGTGTAAACACATTTGCAGAATCGATGGATCAAATAGTGAATTGTGGTTTCGAATTGCTTCTTCATCCCCCATATTCATCTGACTTGGACTTCTGACTTCCATCTATTTCTAAATCTAAAAAAAGGAGGAACTTAGGTAGAAAACTTAGGTGGAATGAAATTTTCTACCAATGAGGAGGTCAAAGTGGCCGTAGATGCCTTTTTTGAAGACCTTGACGAGACCTTCTATTTAAATGGAATCAAGGCTTTGGAGGCCCGCTGGACTAAGTGCTGTGACCTAGGAGGAGAGTATGTAGAAAAATAAATATACAAAATTGCATTATTCCTGTGTTTTCTTATTTAGGCCGCAAACTTTTCAATCCATCCTCGTATCTAAGCACACATACAATGTACATGGTGTCCCTACAAAGTTGTCAAAATACAAATGAAACGTTGCATTTGACTCAGTAGCTCGTAACACATCTGAGTATTCTAAAATTACTCTTGCACCAAGTCCAAGACTGGCATAATTAACGTTTGTTTAACTTGATCGACCTTGGTAAGGTTTGAACCACACTATGTAACCGAGACGCGTAGCACCAACCCAAAATTTATATATTATGGTTGGTTGCTATAATGCTATGGTTTTCTTCAAATGGAGAATAGTTGTGAAATTTAGAATTTAGTAAATCATAAAATGGTCTCAACTTTGCAAATTTTTCAGTCGCTATCAAATTATTGTTGTCACAGCAATGTACGTGTGAAAGTTCACATACATATTAGTGTAGTGTACAAACATGTCCACAATCTCTTCATCACACAAACATCCGAAATAGAAAATGGGGTCATTATTTAGATTTGGTCCTTCTTTACTTGCCCACTCGTCAAAAGAAGGGCGAATGTCTGACGATTTCCAAAAATGCACTTTATTTTTAGGAATATTTAAATTGGCGCACCTAGATGGTACGGACATCTTCAATGGTAGGTGGATATCCTTGAACGTTTTGCTAAATGTGATACTGGTATATCATCTTCTTCATCTTTTTTTCAACATCAGCTTCATGTTGTAGTTGTATTTCTGCGCTCTTAGCTGAGAACCAGGTAAGTTTTGTATCACTACTTCATTTTCGTCTCCAGAGTCCTTATCCCTTACGTTAGCATTGCTATTCTCAGGTGGTAGGATGGTAATAGATTGCCGATTATTATCGAAGTTAGTCGAATCTGTGCGCTACGAGCTCGGCAGATGCAAGCGAAACGAAGCTAACCTATTCTATCCGCACGTCAGCCAGCAGTCAGGAAACAACACATCAGTTGCGTTCGTGCCACAGCTGTTAGCATTGTTACCGTCACCCAGGGCGTTCATTGTTAATTCTTCGTCTCTAATGTCGGTATTGGTTAAAAAAGATAAACCGACCGGCCTACTGTCGCAAAAATATGCGTCTCTTTGTTTCTTGTTTACTTAATTAGGATAATCCGTTATCGATGAGAACTGTAAGTTAGCTATCTCATTTCTTACATCCTGCAGATGATCAACACTCACATATTTAGTCTTAATCTCCATATCACTACGTAAAATTTCGATATCTCAATAGTTTCGCAATGTCAATGTGGTAAAATTATACTGGCGGTAACTTTTGTTCATCCCGAGCCACGAAAATCAGACCTCGCTTTATTGGAGTTTTAGACTCATCGCTAGATTAATTTATTTTGTTTCGGACTTTTCTTCCAGCAACTGGATTATCTGGGTTGTGAGAAATGTAAAATATTGCGGCGGATTCTAATTTTATAATTCTTCCTTTATCTTAACTTATAATAAATTATTTTTTTCTCCCATAGTCACTCTGATCTATAGCTTTTTTAACTAACTTAAAAAAAAGGAGGTTTTCAATTCGTTTGTAACTTTTTTTTTTACGTTTTGTGTATAGCTTTTTTGTTTCTGAACGGATCTTGATGATTTCGATGGGTTCAGTTTAGCGTCAGGTTATAGTTTCGTTGGACCCTGGACTTAAGAGATATACTAAGGAACTCCTCAAAATAAAACAATACGTCTTTAGTAGAAAAAGGTATTTAACTATGATCAAAGATATCCTGAGCTGGACCTGTACTCAAAGGAATTCCTCGACGTCAAACCGCACGTTCGTGAGAATTGTTTTGATCGATTTGGGCTTGTGTATGCATGGAACTCACAACAACGGAATATTAAGCTTTAAACTAATGATAAAATATGGTCTAATTGGGCAGTAAAATCAGAATTCTGAGGACCTGTAATACGGTCAAAGATATCCTGGACTGGACCTCCGTATAGACACTCGTACTTCTCAATGCCGGACAGCACACGTCTGAGTTGTGAATGAGAATTATTTCGATCGATTTGGGCTCAAGTTATTTTGATGTGTCCAACTCACTATGTTTGGTGATGAAGGTCGTAGTTGGTCATGGAACTTTAGATAGGCTCCTAGTAACCCCTTAGTGTTTGGGAGTCATTTGGTTTATAATAACTTTTACAATTAGTTCCCACAATAGCGAGCTTCTGATGATGTATTCAAACGGTGAAAGTGAAGCTTTAAGGCTGGTAGTAAAATTCACGAGTCTGAGTTTGTTCGATTGTTTTGATGAATGCAAATCAGTCTCAAATTGGAATTAAAATTTTACTAGTTAATTACGGCAAAAAAATTTTTGCGTATGCACCTACACCTTTTTGCATGAAAAGTTGAATGTTTTTCATTTTAGTTAACTAACATCTTAAAGCTGGTTTCTATTTTTTAAATAAAAATATTTTATTATGACAGAATATTGATATTCATATTCTCATCTGTATCATACTCAATATTGATGTGAGTTCCTGATAAAAAAAATACTGTGGTTTTATTGTTTAATAACATTCTTAACTTTTTAAGCACAAAAAAGCCGTTTTGAAGTCGGAATTGTTGGTGGATTTGCCTCTAATACAGGAGGACGACCGGAAGTCTCTGTTTGAAGAAGACATAAAAGCGGAGAACGCCTTCTCGGATTACGAAGACAATCTTACTTTAGAGGCTTATAAGTAAGTTTTGATAATTACCTACTTCACGGAATGTAGTACACGTAACTTATTTTATTTTGTTGCGTATTGGACAGGCCGTAGTCTTTCAGCTCATGACGTGGAAAGTGACGACGGCAACAAGTTGCGCGCCGGTCAAATTCAATTCCATTTTACTAGTTATGGGCTATTTGTATATTTCTTTGAAAAGTATATGCATGCAATTTGTCCAACACTTATGAAACCGAATGAAACAGTACTGTTTGAATAGCAAGCAATAATTAGCCAACGTCTATTTTTCCAATTTGGGCAAAGAGAGAGTTCTATGGATCCAAAAGTAGCAAGCAACTAGAGAGCTACGTTTTTTGTTGAACGTATCGAACTAGACATCTGCATATTAGAAATCCTAAATAAAATCACTTAAAATATTGTTGTTTTTTAATCACTTTGCTATTTACTTAGTAATAATGCAATGGTTTTCCGCAAGTAACGTCTGATTCTATCAATTTGTATAAAGTATAACTTTTTTGTAATTCTTGATACTTAGTGGTGGCAAATCGCCAGGTCTATTACAGCGGCCACAGACGACTTGACAACGTTGCTGGGCGCCGCCGAACCAGACATCAAACTAGAACCGGACGCCAAAAGAAAAAGGAAAACCAAAAAGACTGAACCGAGGCAGCAACGGAAAGCGAAGAAGGATGAATTGTAAGTGGCTACGCTACATTACCGATCACCAAAGTTGTATGCAGGTTAGAACACTGAAAATAACTGTTTTGGAAAAAAGTACAATTTTTCTATGGCGAATAATGTATGGGAAGAGGCGGGCCAATATTTACATTTAATAAGTTTGTAATGTCATAAAAAATACAATGATATGAAAGTAAAAACTGATTACATTTTTAGTATTCCGAGAGGTGTTTTATCGCTCGGTCTACCTGTGCACTGTCACATCATATTATTATATTAGATAATGTGACGTTATAAAAAAATATAAAATAAATACATCTGTTTCTGACAGGGAAGAATTTGGCGAAATAGAAGATTTCGGGACGAAGTCCGTCCGGCGATCAATCGAGGTGGATGAGAGCAAAGTGGAGATCATTACACTAAACCCAGAAGACCACATGCGGCAACTCAAGGTGCGCTGCTTTGTACTGTGTTATGTCACGTGACTGATGTACGTACAGCTTACTACGTGTAGGTTACAGGGTTACTGCTAGTCCGATACACTCCTTTCAGGAGGTTCAAATAGAGCTCATATGCGATAGATTTTGTCATGTAACACCCAAACCAGCCTTTCTTCTTTTGGGGGTAGTTGTTGACATCAGATAAATTTTTGAGCTCCATAGTTTTATTTACATAACATAGGTTATTTTGTATTGTGAATTGAAGTAAAGATTATGTGGGAATAAATAACCTTACCTCCCAGCAATAAAATTCTCATAAAATCTTACTACAAAGCACAATGGAATACTAGCCGTGAATGTTATTAAACTTCAAAAGTCTGTGCAAGAGATATTGATAACACCTGACACTTGGATAGCAAAGTTTGAAGAGGCACAAACGTGCAGCGCGGTTATTGCACCAACCACTACAATACTTCAATGCTATCTTTCTATTCTACCTTTTCTTTTAAAAGTTATTAAGCGCTTTATTTACCAGAAACTTTACACTTGAATAAAAATAACCCCCTCAACGCGTACGCAGTACAGCTACTGCTCTCGATAGTCATAGACAAGGCATGGGAAACAAGGAATTCACTTTGCGAGACTTTAGTTATGCGTTTGCTGTTGATTTTGACCTACTTTTGAGCATCTTAAGTTCGCTTGACATATCTCCAGTGGTTATTGAGTGGGCGAGGGCCGCAGACCGCGCATTCTTGTTACCGATACCGTACCCGGAGCTGGCACCTCAAGGCGGTGTGCTTTCCCCCTTGCTGTTATATCGCATTCTCTCTCTTCTTCCTACTACCTTTACGTGGATGATTTTCATGTTCACACCCAGGCAGACTCCAATGAAATAAATTCCGTGAACAGGAACCTTGCTTCTATAGGTAACTGGAGTAGGAACTTTGGACTTCAACTTTCGTTCATAATTTTCGACAACTTCCGAATACCATACAGCCACATAGTTAAAAATCTCAGCATGCTTATGGATTCAACATTATCGTGGAAACACAGTTAGAATCGGTAAGTGGAAGGGTTTTTGCAGCCGCAACATCTTAAGGAGATTACAAAATTTACTATCCATTTTTGCATTTGCTACCAAAATTGCATTGGCACAATCTCTCTTACTCCCAATACTCGACTAAATCAAATCAAATTATTTATTGCAACATAATATGGTGTACAATATGGCGTTATACATAAAAAATAGTTCTACATATTAATGCTGTACAACAGCGTGCAATATTGTTCATAAATGAAGGTCATAACACAGGTCAGAGAGCTACAATGTTTATACTACTAAATATACCACCACCATTACACAAATTTATTAAGTTTTTTATTTAAGAAAGTCATTCTGCCGCGTAAAAACACTTCTCTTTCAAGCACTTTGACAGATCTTGTTTAAATTTACTTTTCTGTACACATTGGATTTCCTTGGGGTAACGCATTAAATATTTCTATGCACATCGCATAGCACTACCTAAATATCTCTAGACGTGGCAAATCATTATAAACTAATCTCTGTGCATGACGTGTTGGTCTATCTCTATTGCCAGCTTGGACAAATAATTGTGGATTAGTTTTTACAAAAGTGGCAGCCTCCAAAATGTACATATAAGGCATCGTCAATAATTTTAATGATTGAAATAAAGGTTGACCTGGCTCATACGGCCTTTCCAAGTATTGTCCTAATACATCTTTGGATATCAGTGGAATTCCCCCAAATAAATAACCCATATTTTAAGATCGTTGTTATGTACCCATGGTGTTGATGATAAAGATCAGGTTTTTCTGAGTCTGCTTAATACGTACATACTTCAAAAAAAGTTTGAAATCACTAGCTGAAGATGGATTTTTTTTAAATTTTGCTTATTAAAAGCATGTAGCTTACGTAACATGTCTTATAAACAAGATGCACTTTTTGAAATGAAAAAATTAAATTATTTTTTATTTTATACAAAGTTGAATTTAAAAGTCCTAATGCAATTTCGACTAATAAATAATGAAAGAAAAAGAGAATTTAACTTATTATTAGAGATTTAACATTTATTACGATATTATTTTTGTTTAGTACAAGATAACTCCTCCCCTGGCTCGGACACATGCGGCAATCCTTCTGGGCATGCTGAGAGTTAAGTTATCCAGCATTTCTTGCGGTAACCTGTCCCATTCTTGAATAACGGCTTCCCTGATCACTGGTATTGTCCGGGGAGGTGGCTGACGGTTCCAAACAGCTCTCTTGACAGCATCCCACGCGTGCTCAATCGGGTTTAGTCACGCGAGCCGGCAGGCCAGTCTAACCTGATAATGTCGTATTAACCTAGAGCAGCGTTGATTCGTTGAGCGGGTGCATTATCGTCAACCAATACGAATCGAGGGCCATTGTTTATTCTAAATGACCCGACAATTCCATCAAAAGCAATGGTATGGTACAAAGCTGCAGTCGTCCAGCCACGATACGGGATCAACTAGTGGCATTGATTGTTGGGTCTCGGGCAGTCAGCAATCTGATGTAACGCTTCTGAGCAGCAGTAAGAACAGTTGGCCGTCGAGGTCTAACTGCGAGGTCGATCAGCAAAGCTATCCACGCCGCGATCCCTCCGTATCGTGTTCACGACACAGGATTGGCATACAGCCACTCTGCGTGCTATTTCTCTCGTAGAATGCCTTTCTTCCCCCAAAGTAACAGTTCTTGCTCGGAAAACTTCTAATAATCCCCTCGGCATCTTTTTTTATCTGTTATTAGAAGATTGAATTTTTGAATAAAGAATCTTAGAAGAAAAAGAAAAAATTTCGTATTTTCAAAGTGATCTCAAACTTTTGTTGATGTGTGTATACGTAACTGTGCATCTTAATATCCATCCAATATACATTTTTGTCAAGGTTTAGACCAAGAAATTTAGTACAGTCAACTTCATTAATTTTTTCATCATTATATGTAATGTCAATTTTAAAAAAAATGTATTAGTATTAAATCTAATAAAGTTTGTTTTTGTCAAATTGACAGTCAGATTGTTATTTGATAGCCATTTAATTATGGATTCAATTGTATTATTAATTTCATGTTCATATTCTTCATTATTATTAGTATTTTTGGTCACAATTACAGAAATGTCATCTGCGAATAAACACTATTAGGTCATTACATATGACACTGGATTTTTGTATGGGAGGAACATAAAGTCAATTTTTTTAAATATAATATATTTATTTAATCAAAGTATGTACCATTGATATCTTTTGCCTGCACTTTTGCCATCTTATAGGTAGTTCATTGATCCCTTTACTAAAAAAACCATTCGGACGTAAATCAATAAAATAATTGAAGGCGCTTTGGACTGCCCCATCGGAGTTGAATTTTTTCCCTTGCCAAGAAGTTATCCAAATTTCGAAAAAATGTGGTAATCTGTTGGAGCAAGGTCCGAGGAGTACGGTGGATGTCTTAGACATTCCCATTGAAGCTCCTCTAATTTGGTAGCCGTCTGTTGTGCAGTGTGTGGTCTAGCGTTGTCCTGTAGCAGCAGTGGCCAAGAGCGAGTGACCAGCCTCGGTTGTTAAGCAGCTAGCTTTTCCATCATGATTTGCAGTTGCTGACAATAGACATCTGCCGTAATCGTCTGGCCAGATGTAAAAAAGCTGTAGTGAACGACACCGATACTAGTCCACCAAAAGCTCACAAGTAACTTTTTTGAGTCAATATTCGCTTGGGGCAGGATTTGGCTGGTTTGCCAGAGTTCAACCATTGTCCGATTTGTCGTACAGGATCCACTGTTCATCACAAGTAATGTTTCGATTTAAAATCCTTCCATTACTGTGCCGGTTGAGTAAGGTAACGCAGCAGTTGACGCGAGTTTGTCGGTTTGCTGCACTCATGTCATGAGGTACCCGCTGTCAAACTTTTCCACCTTCCCAATTTGCTTCAAGTGGATTAAAACAGTGGATTTAAACTAATACCGCAGCCTACAGCTTACTCGGACGTGGTTTGTGATGGATCAGCTTCCACAATAGTCTTCAATTCTTCATTATCAACTTTGGTCTCCGGCCGTCCACGGGGCTTGTTTACAGATCGAAATTTCCAGAACGAAAACGTTGCGACCAAAAACGCACTGTGTTTTCTTTTGCGATACCGACGCCATACACAGCTAAAATACTTCGAGCCGTTTCTGCAGCACTGTTGCCACGGTGGAACTCGTACTTTTAAATAACGCGCAATTTCAAGTTTTCCATTTTGTAAACTAGTGACGCAAAGAAAAAATCAAAAGAGGAAAAAATAAAGGAATTATGAAATGAATGCAATGAAATTAAGTTTATTATCACAAAAAGTGTTAAGTAACTACATTAATAACACAAAATTAAATAATGATACAGAATAATGATAAAAAAAAGAAATAAGTAGTAATAACAAGTTCTTGTGATAAAAGGCTCAGCAACAAAGCTGCTGTGGAATTAGCGCAACAACAGCGCTGGTGCAGCCTCAGCCTGGTTTATACACCTTATACAATAATTGAGTAGTCTCAAATGATGCCAATTTGTACATTTTTAACATAAAAGAGAAAAATAAAACCAAATATTACGGTGGTATGTATGGTGCAAAGTTTAAAAAAAACAATTTATTACAAATGTATGTAGGTACATACATATAAATATAATACATAAAATATTTATGATACCTATTGCCCTATTTCAATATTTATTTTTAAATAAATACTCATAATGTAACACGGTGTGCAAAATGAAATAAAATAATGCCTATATAAATTACCTAGCCACTAAAAATATATTGATTTGTTGTTTTTTTTCTTAATCAAGTAGATATAAACGTACTTTTAGCTTAAAAGCAGCTTTCCTTTTCTTATGGGAGGTCGTAAGTCATTCATTCCAAAGTTTGGAGGCTGCATATTTGAAGCTGCCTCTGAAACCAGACGTTTGGTGTTTAGGTATCGCCAGTTTATTTTGAAACTTGAACGAGTGTTTCTTTGATGCAAGTCCTTTTTAAATTTTAATTTGTCGTTTAAATAAGTAGGTTTTCCCGTTGTCAAAATTTTAAGTAACAAACATCCCAAATGTAATTTTCTACGATCTTTCATAGATAATACTTTTTTAATCAACATATATGGTGTAATGTGAGCTCGTCTTGGTATGTTGTAACGAAAACGCATACAAGGATTTTACCAAAGATACTGAATTTGGAGCGAATGAATAGTAAAGCTGCGTATCATCAGCGTGCAAGTGACTTTTACATTGCGATGCAGGTCAGCAGTGAACATGATAAAAAGTATCGAGCCTTGCGGGGTGCCCCTGTTACATTCCCTGGTGCTTGAATTGAAAACTTGGTAATCCGTCTCTACTGACACAAATTGGCGACGTTTTGATAGAAAAGATCTAAACCATTTACGGGTTGCGTTAGTTTTCAAAATACAAATGCGTGAGCAAATAGCTGAATACACTTGAAATTGGAATTCTTAACCAAATAGGAAATAATGCAGATCAAAGTGGCCAGTACGACAAAACGCCTATTTCATATGTAAGGACCTAATACTATGGAACTGTACGGCTCGTTGAATGTGCACATAAGGGTGTAGTAATCCTCTTATCTTACGCCATCCATTGATGACTTCAGTGCGTGAGTTGGTCAGCAAAGACTTTTAGTTTGAATACCAGAGCCTCTCTACCGGACTGCATCACCGGGTCATAAAACCATGGCGTTCAGAGGCAGGTTTCGCTACCAAGCAAGTGCTGCAATGATCTACCACCACCAATACGGGACAGACATTCGCGACAATCATTTTCTTAGTAACAAATAAAAACTAAACTTAAGAAACATCTCTTGTGTTTACAACAGCGGTACTAGATCGGTAGTGTATTTTGTAACATTTATTTATTTTATATTTATATATGAAAAAGTCCTAGATTGAGTGATGTACTTACATATAAATATACAAGCCAAGAATTGTATAAACCATTCTGAAAAGATTCTAAATGTTGAAATTGTACATATTTTTGTTTGTTTATTTTTAGTTTTATCATGGGAGTCTTTACCCATCCCTCTTCCCCGATTATCTGTGGGATTAAGGGTCCAACGGAGCACCAGCAGCGTGACTCCTGAACCGATCCACGACATACTGCTGAGTTGGTTTTGTTTTTTCTGAACCAAAACATAGTTTTAACGTGTTTGTGTATTATTATTGCTGGTTTTTTCAATACCTGTTCTGTCTCTTTTATTTCAAAGAGTTATTATATTGATGCGATGTCTTCGATGTCATTTACTACCGGCCTGCCGGTGAAGTTATGAGTCTAACCGTGGGTATTTGTTGATGTCCAGGAAGAATTTGAAGGTGCGACGCTGAAGTTCCCGTTCCAGTGTACGTTGTGCTACAAGGGGTTCAACTTCCAAGTTAAATTGGATAACCACATGAGGAAGCACAGTCCGGTGAGGAATCTATAAGCTACTATTATTATACATCTTGAACAAAGAGCGTTTTGCGCCCTCTGCTTTTCCTCTCATTCTAGTTATAATAACTTCACAACAACCTCCATTATGTGTCTGAGTAACCAATAGTGAAACAAAGTGTTTCGAAATGTACAAAAACAAATATCTACTTAGTTGTGTTAGTATTGGATGAACGACAACACATGAACAGACGCCGGTAGAAGCTGCACTGCCTACATACCTCGGCGTTGTGTTTGCAGAAATGCTACTAGCACTACTTGGGTGAAATCGCGATTCCTTGTGGTATTAAGTATGACTGGCAGTTGCGGGCTAGCTTTGATAGGCTTATCCATGTCGACTACACTAAAGCGGCAGACCCCGTTACAAGGCCAGAGCTTACAAATCTAGCCTTTAATGCACCCGCTGCCGCAAGAAGAGGGATCTGTGTAGCCAGCTGTACGAGTTAATCGACTTTGTTGCGGGTGGTTCTGTTTGAAAGCTAACGAAAAGCAGTTTGTTCAGTTTTCAAAAAACCTTTAAAATATGTTCATACGTGAGATTTGATGCCCCAGGCAGACACACACACGCACTTGAAACTGCTTTGTGGCTGGGGTTAAAGAGATTAAACTCTCTTTCCTTCTATTAACGTCGAATACAATAAATGTATAAAAATGTTTGTTTACCTTCATTGACTTGTTACCTTTCAGTCTCGCGGCAGGTTCACATGCACGCACTGCGAGATGCACTTTCCCTCGAAGTTCTCACAACAAGTGCATATGTATACACACACTAGACGGTACGTATTTATATTTATTTTTTAATTTCGCATATGTTGCAATGTTTAGAAGGCATTAACATTTTTTTGTAAATTGTAAATCTATTCTTATTTAAATGTATAAATGCCAGGTACAAATGCAAGCAGTGCGACAAGATCATGCGCGACCCGGCCACCATCATGCAGCATGTCAGGTGAGAGTGAGGCTGGTAACTCGAGGTCACGAAGCAGTAGAAGCGGCTTCACCGAGTCGTGCCGTAACTAGGTTCAGTACACTTGACGACACTATGCTTAGAGCGCTTACTGAACCTTTTGCAAGAAGGAGAGTTAAAGCGCGGCGGCCTCGGCGTCGCTGCTCGGTACACAGCAAGGGGTACATTACAAGTTCACCCGTTGTTACAGCCACGCAGTGGTCTCATTGTTGTTTGTTAATGTATATTTGTTTACGACTGGCAGGACTCAGCACGAGGGCATCACGGATCTATTCACCTGTGAAATTTGCGGCAAGATCTCTACGTGAGTTATATTTGTGTTTTATTGTAACAGATTCAATGAAAAAGTTCCGTTCTTTTCCATCGTTTGATTTTAACGATAGTTTAATTTGAAATTCATTCTTATAATAGATTTTGTCCTTAGATTTGTCAGTGGTGACCACGGGAACAGTTCCATTGGTCGACGTTTCTATAATATGCATTACTTTACATTTCTTGTGTTGTGCCGTTTGTTGTTTAATGTTTTCATAAGTAGATAAAAGGAAACTAGTGGATCGTTTCTCTGTACGTCTGACTTTACATTGTATTATTTAGCTATTTACTAGTTTATTTATTTATCCTACCTGTTCTTCCTCTGAATTATACAAATTCCGCGCATTCTTTAGCCGCTTGATGTTGTCTGCAGTTTGAGCGCACACTTTGGGCGCTACGCAAAGTGCTTCCAACTACCAATACTGCTATGCTATAAGAATGACCAATAAATAACCCCTCTTGTGCACTGGTCAGCAACAGCAAGACGCACCGCGGACACATGCGCAACCACCACGGCGGCGCGCGGCCCGCCTGCGACGTCTGCGCGCGCTCCTTCGTGAACGTGACCAGCCTGCAGGAGCACATGCAGTGAGTACTTGCGTCGCGGTTCCGTTGACCGCAGGTGTTATTGAATTGTACAGTGTCATTGTTGTAAGCTGCCGACCGGGTTGTTCCTGTACCGAGCACTGGCAGTTCCTTCTTCCTTCCTTCCTCTGTATTATATTCTAATATACTATGTCGCAGCAATGGTACTGGAATCTTTGCGAACAGTCCAATGATTGTAAAGAAGACTTTTTCGTCGTTCTAAAACAGTTTTTGCGAAACACCCGACATCGATTTATTTGGATAGAAAATATGCAATCTGATTGGTTTATTGAAAACATTACATGTATATTAAGTGCCTATTTCGATTGTTACATGGTAGAGATAACAAGAAAACACACAGGACACAGATATACAGTTTATTAAGTATTCATATAGTATTGTTATTAATAGAAGTAGTACCAATATTCTTCGCTCTTGTAATCGTGTTATGAACAGGCTTTAAATAACACGGATTTGTTCGACCCTAGAGTGCAACTCAAAAGCGCGGAGCCAGAAGCCGGCGAAGAAAGTTGTGAGAGGTCGGGCGAGGCGGTCGCGCGGGTGGGCTCTGTGCGCAGCGTTGGTCGAGTGTGCGGGTGCAGCGAACTTCACCAATTGTAGCATTAAATGTTTTTAACAAACCAATCAGCTTGCGATTTTCCCATTCAACTAAATGATTTGCATATCGTCGTCATCGCACAAAGTAGAAGTTGCTATGTGACCAAGGTACATAGAACTGCTCCATTCACGGTGTGCGCGGCGCTGCCTGCCGTGGACGCCTCGCGCTCGGTTCACTGACGTTATGCACCAGCCCGTGAACGTCGGCATAACGAGTCTATTATTTCTCCAGAATCCACGAGGGCGTCAAGAACTTCTCGTGCCCGGAGTGCGGCAAGCGCTTCAGGACGCGGACGCAAGTGAAGTACCACCAGCTCACGCATACTGACCTCCGGCTGTACTACTGCGTCGAGTGTGACGTGCGGTGCGTGCTGGCCTTACAAATCATTTCTAAGATACGGGGTTCCGTTCAGCCCTGTCCCTGTCCTTTAATAAATACAAGAGAACTAATGAGGAAACAATATGTCAAACAGCTTCCTAAAAATCAATGATTATTTTGAAGACCAAAGGGCGTGGGGTCGAAGTCTCTAAAAGCTGTTTCTATATCTGACTGGTTAAGCTTTTATATTATTTAACTACGAGTTACTTCCAAATATTTCTAAGCTCTTCAGATTGAAAGACAACAAACCTGTCGTTTCCACTTTGATTGTTGTTTCAATAAGTTTATAAGTTTGAAAGTTTCTTAGATTTATTTATATGAGAAAGGTTTTCAAATACTGATACTCTCATTCCAGATTCAAATCGGCACAAAGCTTGAAGCAGCATCTACAAAAAAGTTTGCGCCACGTCGACAAGAACCCAGCAGCGTAAGTGTTCACTCAGCCGCCGCTCAGCACGGACAGCTAGACATTCACAGCCCGCGCACGCGCAGGGCTGGCGCACGAGGCTTTATTTATTTTACGATTTATGTACACACAAAATATAACTAATCATAAATGAGATAAAATGCGTGTACAAAGGTACTACTTATTTCACAAGAAATTTCTACCACTAGACCTGGAAAAACTACAACATTAGTGTGATTTTTATAACTACTATTCTAAATTCATAAAAAAAGAAGATACTGTATACAGAGTGTCCCAAAATTCAACGTCAAGCCGAAGCGGGACGATAGGATAGATGGTAACCATCATCAGAAAAATCAGAAAAAATATCCATCCCATGATCTTTAGAAATTATGGGCATTAAACAAAAATGCAGATATTGTACATCCTTTTTCCTACATTTTTTAAAAACTTTTTGGTTATTGTGGTTAATGTTGGTTATTTTTTCCCCCTAAAACGTGGCGCCATAACACTAAATAACATATCTTTAATCACCATAACAAATAAAAACACAACTGCCCCAAATTTTCTTAGAAATAACACTTTTTGCAAAACTATGAATTCAACATTTTCAAAATATGTCGAGTTTTACGGAGCCTCCTGGAAAAAAAACTTACTAGAGTGCCTTGGCCAGTGCCATCAAAACTTGGCGCCTTTAATTTGGATTCCAACATGGTGCAACACTTGGTGGCTTCATACTAAAATAATATGGGTAAAAAATAAAAAACTTGAAGTAATCCGATTTTATACTCCGGCCAAAATAGTTGGAATATAGTGGTATGTGTACAATACTTCGCGTATAGCTGGAATTTGGTATAAACCTTTGGAACATCGTTACAAATAAAATACTAAAAAGCAAATAAATTACCAAAAATAAAACAATTACAATATTTTTCTTCCACGTGGTAGCAGTAACCACGCGACATCTGCGGAACAACACTATACAAATATAAATAACATTTTGAATAATGTTTGGACTTATTTACTACTAGCATTTGACCGCGGCCTCGCTCGCGGAAAATAAATGATCTATTACCTTTTTTTTAACGGCTTTTTTCTATTTCTATCTTTTAATTTTTTTAAATAAGAGGGCGTTACACATGTACGCGGGTGTGTGTGTCCGCCTGGGCCTCGCATACTTAAGAACTGATTTTTTAATCAGCTTTTTTTATTTGAAAGTTCAATTAACTGAGATTGTTATTACGTTTCATGGAAATCTGTTGAGCTATTCAAAGTTATCCCATATAAAGGAACATAAAAGGCGTCAAGAAAATATGGCATCGCCAAAATCAAAACTACAACTTCTTTCTTTGATATTTAAAGGAAATAGGTAATTCCAAATGAATCATTATTTAACCAACAGAAATCAAAGAGGATCGAAACTTGATATGTTACTCTAAATTATGTTACGCAAGGTTTAATAATCTGATCTCAGGCTGAAACGTTCTTGGCTTGTGAAAGTTTACCTCGCTGTCCCCAGGCCGCCGGCGCTGCTGGCGCCGGAGGCCGCGCGCGTGCAGTGCGGCCTGTGCCTGCGCTGGCTGTCGTCGGCGCGCGCGCTGCGCCGCCACGCGCGCCGCCACCAGCCGCCGCCGCCGCCGCGCCACGCCTGCGCGCACTGCCACAAGATGTTCACGGTACGACTGCTCATCTGGTGTCTGCCCACCAAACCAAACTAAAGGTGGAATTTTGCAATGCCATCTGGATCCTCCCGTATCTTAAATACTCATGTCCCACGCAGTTACAACGCTTCCAATAAAAAGTCTGCATACAAACACATTTCCAATTGAAATCTACCTACATTATGATGACGCTTGAAAGTAACAATAAATAATACTAGGTGCGACGTCGAGCGCAACGAGGGGGAGCAGGTTAGTCATTATGTAGGTCATGCCAAAAAGCGACTTGCACGTGAATAATAAATTATTATTTATTATTCACGTCGCTTTTTGACATTTGACCAAGATAATTTAAGAAATGATGATGATGAATTGTAAATAATCATCTCATTTTAATCGAAATATATAACGCAATAATACAGAACCGAATTGGCCAACCCCGAAACCACGTGACTTTTCTGTCCCGCCCTAGAGTGTTTTTATAAACCCGGAGGCGCGAAGGGAGGGAAACTACGAAATGAGACGCACCCGTTCAATTGGGTTAGGTTAGGTTTGTATGTAGTTAATACATGCGCGAGCCGAGCGAGCGAAGCGAGCGTAGTGCGGCAGCACCCGGCGAAGCGCCAGAACCAAATTAAGTACCATTTCCAGCTTTTCACGAAAAGCAACTTCGGTTCAAACAAACATCACGTCTGTCCCTTCAGAAGTTATCAATGTGAGAAGTTGGCATTCTGAGAAGTTGTCATTTTGCGAGCGGTTTGCATTTTGCATAGTTGGCATTATGAGATGAGAGGGTTTTCTTCTTCTAATTCGAATGTACTTCAAACTTTAGGTGTGAAAATAGGTTGGCGATGTTGCATTTCCCCATACGTAATACTGAGTAAACCACGTTGCTATATCGTCTGTAACAACCAAAGAAGTGTAAAAATTTTTAGGTTATTAATTTTACAGTCCATTTATTTTTGTCAAATTATGGTATTCTACTTGTATGACTTGTAAACTTTATGCCATAGCGTGAGATGCCAATAAATGTAATGATAATTCGCTTAGTAACTCCATAGAACACACCAATAATACACGGAGTGCTTCAGCTATTAAATACTCGAAACCCACATACCATAATTTATACGGAAAACAGATGTTCAAATATCAGATACGGCACATAGTTAACACACTCCCCAATCACATTATAAAGAAAATAAATAAAAATAATATTAAAACCATCTTAAAAACATATTTATTTGTCTCTTTACACAAATTAATCAAGAATAAATTAAAATGATTGATGATTAGTTCTAAATGTGTAATGCATAGATTTTAATTTTTAAATGTTTTTTTATCTTTTTTTTATTATTTTTATTATTGTTAGTTGCTAAAATTGTAGTTAGGCCTATGTGAGCGAAGCGAATAGCAGTGTAAGGAAAACCCCATTTCTGTTATGGTTTATTTTACACTGTAAATGTAACTGCTTATGTAAGCTTTTATGGATATTTTGAATAAATAAAAATAAAAAATTAATTAATCGTTATTGTAAAACCATTTATGCATGAACATTTTATGCCAATATATTATTATTATTAATGAAGTTATGGAGAAATAAAGTATGCCTTATGATTTATTATGTATGAACGTTATGCGAAACAAACAGTATGCCAAAAAACGTTATGCAGTCTTATAATATGCCAATTAAATTTACGCATCTCAATACAGACTCGTTATTTTTTAGGATTTCTGTCGGTTTGATTCCGGGGCGTAGCGTAAATACTTTAGGATGCAGTTTGGCTTCTTTTAAAAAATAAAAGAATGTTTCCTTAGAGTAGAACTTGATATCTACAATACTGAGAGTACTCTCCCTCAGGTAGCGTCGCAAAATTCCACCCTGTGCAAGTTAAAGCCGTAAATGAGAATTCACATTAACGAGTTGGGCTTCAAGCATATGTTTCTCGAGTGCGATAGACTGTGTCCCGAAAGCCAGGTCTCAAAAGGATCGAGGAGCCGCTTAACCTATTTATATGAAGCTCACTTTATTTAGGACTTGAAGAAGAATAGATAAAAAGTTAATTCTATGTAAAAGTGGTTCCTCAATCAAAATATCTAAATCTCTTGAACCTCGTAACGATATGTATAAATATTTTTGAACTTTTGTATAATTTAGTAGTAATGACGTAGGTACCTACTAACGATCTCCGCCCTGTCCTGCTGGAACTCAAGAAGCTACCAACAGTCTAGTAGTACCTTGAACATGATTTCTTACAAGAGAGAGCATCAATTGCTGCTGTCGACCGATTTACAATTTAGTACTCAACGCTCTCGGAATTGTAGGTTCAAGAGGGCGAGGAACAAAACATATATTTGCCAAATAAAACACATTTGGTCTGGCTCCTCAACCCTCACGTCTGCAGAAAAGTAAATGTGCTGTTCCTGCCTGAGGTCAGCATGGAATCAAAACCTCGAAAGAACAACATTTAGTACGAATGTCTTAAATATTCTTATACAAGTCAAAGAGTCTGTTGACATGTTATGTTATTTAACAGAAACATTGGTTAGCCGAATTTCGTCTATAATACGCTGTGTAAGGTGACCATAACAAATGAATAAAAATCGAAGATTTAACTAAATATCTTATAATTTTAAAACTTAATTACAAATCTTTGCTCGTATTATCTATAATCGTAATTCGTAGGTACATAGAAACTTTTAATTTAGCAATTTTTAGGTACCTTATTATTACTCTGAGTTTTTAAACATCGATTTCGCAATATGTTTAAGTATGAATGACAATTGCTTTGTCGGTGCTTAAACTAATTTTTGAAGTACAATCATAGTCGTCGTAACAACGCGTCATAATTTTCCCCTTTCGTCAGGTAATGACATTTATAGTGGCCCATGCCACTTTCGCTAACGGCAGGTATCAATTCTATAGCACACATTCAAGAATATGATTTAACTGAAATAAAATAGAAACACTGGTATATCCCTCACTCGAACGTTTGAGGAACGTTTAGTTCCAACGCAACTGTGTTTGACAGGCTGTATTTACCTACACACTGTCTGTTTGCTACAGGATGAATATCGCTTGTTCTTCTGCGAAACCAAATGCATCTTCTAAACTTGTGATACCCAACATATTCATTATACAGAGGGTGACTTGTTATTAGTAGCGGATATTACAAGGGGGTATAGAAGAGGCAACTTCCAGTCGCTTTCACTACATAATGTATTATCCAACAGTGAATCGATTCCAAGATATTACAAATCTCTTAAGTTTTTTTTTAATTATAAGGTTCATCATGATCATCATGAAACAATTTTTTATTAGTTTTGCAATAAAAACATAATACCTATAAATACATAAGGTGGCGTGTCTAATATGAAAGAGTAACCTTTTGACTTGAATTGCTAATCGGAATTTGAATTATGTCACGTGTATTTAGATACTGCTGGTTTTCGCTCTAAACCATTTTCCACGCACACTAAAACACAGGCTCGTTTCCATCACATTTTCCATATTCTTGACGTATTGGTTCGAACTTCTGAGCGCGAACGGGAAGTCGCTATTGTGTTCACGTCCATGTCCATACGTCAACCTCTCGAACACATCGGTCAGACAATAACATGTAATATCCTGTTCACAGAGCAAGAGCGTGCTGATAAACCACATCCGCACTCATACGGGAGAGAAGCCATTTGCGTGCAACACTTGCGGAAGGCGGTTCTCGCAGCGCACCGCCATGCTGACGCACTGCCGGCTCCTGCACAAGGCCGCCGCACACCGCGCCGACTAGACACCGAGGCCCGAACCACCTGGCGACGATACACGCTGCTGGATGAAATAAATGACTTTAAATGTTTACTGCGTTTCATTGACCTTCACTAGTGAATACGCATTCTGTCTAAATAACATACTGCTATTTTTCCGACCTTTATTCAATATTTGTAAAACACAGCACATATCTACATGAAGAAGATCTCACAATCGTTCCAAAGCTCCCTTTAGTATTTTCGCGAAATATCCGACATTGTTTCAGTTGAACAGGAAGCACGTAAGCTCTAAATAAAACACTTTTTACCGGATATTATCGCGTATATTTTAGTTAATTTTAAAATTATTTCGACGTTTCGGCATCTTTGCAGTTGCCGTGGTCTATCGTGACCACGGCAACTGATAACTGAGAACGGATAATATCCGGTAAAAAGTGTTTTATTTAAAGTATGAATCGTGAAAATTTAAGAAAATATATAGCACGTAAGCTCATTGAAGTTGTACAACAAGACGACTGTCTCGAAGTATCGCTGGTGTTGTAGTTGACTGCGCGTGTCACCTGGCGGACAGTGCCGGGGCAGACGGGGCTGTTGCACGCCTATCCGACAGTTGCCTACTTCAAAACTAATTAATCAGATCAACGTAAAAGGGGCGACTGAGTGTACCCAGTTTCCCCTATTGGTTTTGTCACGAAATATATGTACTTTACGAAATATTTCCGCTTTATTCACTTCCTTTATTTTGCAAGAATGTGGTAGAGCGAAGTTCTTAATATAAATAAAAAGTTCACCCACCTGCGAATATATAACTCAATTCATTACATTTGTTTCATCAATGTGTCAATAACTTTATTTATGTTATTATACAATTAATCACCTGTAATTTTAAATTAATTACCAATTTAACAATCCAATTATTGTATGTCAATAGGTAACAGAAAGCGTATTATATCAAATGAGGTGTTCACAAACTACAATGCCATTGTTTGTTTTTTTACCAAAAGAAATATATTTACCTAGATAAACTACTTATAACTTTCTTACTGATAATACAATTAAATATGTAAATTTTATTAAAATGTCAATAGAACGAAAAAACAAATTCGAGTTAGGTTGGCAAAATATTGATTCAAATTATAAAAACAATTTTGAATAAGCCATGTCCTCAGTTTATATTTAAACTTTTTTAATTCAAGAGATTTAATCGTCATCTGGTAATTTATTATATATTCTATCAGCCATTGATCTACAGTTTCTGTTTTTTTCGAAATGGACAGTTTAATTTTCACCCGACTTTGTAGCTTAGCGCTAACGGCGGTTAGCCGGAAGATCCAAAGTTTCGTGAACGCATGGCAGTGCTCATTACAGGCAACATTACTCTATTTGGACGCCTACAACTGCGTTGCTAAATAGTTCTTAGTAGCTTTTTACAAAAACACACGTTTCATAAACATAGTTATAAAGATGGGACCGTTAAAATGTTTACTCTCTAAATGATTAGTAACTAAGACATAGTTTCAATGAGTGCACCTCAGACAAACGCTCATAGATCTGAACCCATGACAATCATAAAACGAAGATATCATTGACTGTGCTTGGTTGTATTTTTTTTTTTATTGAAAAAGGATTAGACGTGTCTTCTATCTCACCTGATGGAAAGTGACGATAAAGACGAAGGTGTTACACGTCTATCCACGAGATACCTATTCACTCGACGCTTGAAAGAACTAGGACTATAGTTTTCTGGAAAAACAGACGCAGGCAGTTCATTCCACACCTTGGCGACCCGCACCAAAAAGGAACTATCGAAGCGTTTGGTTCGGCTTCTTGGGACATCCACCATAAAGGGATTGAAGGCCTGTCTGCGTCTAGTAGTCCGATGCAAGAAGGGTGTGGGTTCAACCGTAACAAAAAGCATTCGCACTCTCCAAAATGTAATCTGTAGAAGACTGCTAAACTGGCAACTTTCCGACGATGGTCGAGGCTTTGCAGTTTTTTGTTGGTGAGGTCAAAGTTGTTAATCATTTTTCGGGCTCTTCGGTCAACTGCCTCCATCGCTTCTAGTTGGTACTGTGCAGAACCATCCCAAAGGTGGCTACAGTACTCCATACAAGATCGAACTTGAGCTGTGTACAAATTAAGTAGCCGTTCAGGGCTGAAGTACCGTCGGACCGAGAGAGATCGAGATGATTCCCAATTTCTTTGAAGCAGTTTGAGCCATGGACACAATTTGTTGCCCGAAGTTTAGTTGGGACTATATAGTTACGCCCAGAAGCCCTAGGAGGTCGGTTAAGGGTACAGAAATATTTTGGAAAGTGGGCGTTAGGTCGAAACTGCTCTTTTTGGCGGAGAATAAACATGCCTGTGTTTTTGACGGGTTAAATTTGACCAAGTTGGACTCGCCCCAATCGGACACTTTCTTTAAGGCCAAATCCTCTCTCAAAGCCCGGATTTCTTGAGGACTCGCTCGCGCATTGGACTTGTATCTCTCTACAACGGTGCTGTCATCAGCGTAACCAATAATTCCTGGGGTTAGCAGGTCATTAAGGTGCAGCAAGAATAACAATGCAGAGAAAACATATCCCTGAGGTACCCTGGCATTAATTGCCATTAGGTCAGAAGGGCAGCCGTCTAAGACTACTTGAATTGACCGTTCCATCAGAAAATCAGATATCCAGTCGCAGAGCCCTTTAGGTATTCCGCATGCTGGAAGCTTACTTAAGAGATCATCATGCCAGACCCTATCAAAAGCTTTGGAAATGTCTAAGGATACAGCCATAGCTTCACTGTCCAGGCCTGGCGGTGAAATAAAACCCTTAAGGCTGCTGGACACGTTGTTTAATGGTTTACTTCTCTAGGTATTACAAATCTTTAATTACATTGATTGGTGACATTACAAAATGCCCTGCGCTAGGGCGCTGAGGGACGTAGACGCAGTACGCGTGCGCACTCATCGTCGACCCGATGAGAAGTGTTGGCTCGAGCGTTTCCGGCGCGCGGGCAAGTTGCCGTCGCATGGCGCGTGTGGCTGCGGGAGCTGCGGGCGCGCGGGTGTTCTTCGCTGCTCTCCGTGCCCCTTCCCCTCAGCGTCGATTGTATGGCGCGAACATCCTCCGCCCCTTGAGAGACGAACGTCTTCAACCTCTTCTTCAGCGGGTAGGGGCACGACGTAGTGCACAGCACGGCGTATGGTGCCTCTCGCAGTGTACACGTCGACCTCACGACAGACGTCATCATCCCCCTTGTGGAGGCGCGTAACGTGGCCGAGTCGCCACTGATGCGGCGGCAAGTTAGGTTCCTTTATAACAATCATGTCGCCGATGTTGGGACCATCGCTGCCAGTCTTCCATCTGTTTCTCTGCTGCAGCTCGGAGAGTACTTCCATGCGCCACCGCTCCCAGAATTCGAGGCGAAGCTTCTCGAGCCGGCTGTAGTCTGGCTTCAAGTCTTGCGCTGCAAGAGAGGGGACCGACGTCAGTGACCGTCCGATAAGGAAGTGACCGGGGGTTAAAGGGGTAAGGTCTAGTGGATCCGAAGATAGAGGGGATAATGGTCGGGAATTAAGGATCGCCTCTATTTACATCAACATTACATGACATTAACATATAAGTGAATCTATGTTTACCATCTAATATTATGGGATGTTTTTTATTAAACTCTAAGTTAGAGCCTGTTATCCGACCACCTACTCTTAATATACCATCTGCATCTATGAAAGGATTTAACGGCAGAATCTTACATTTTTATTTAATTGAGTGCCTGTGTGTAATGCTCTTAATTCTACATTAAATGACTCTGATTGGCACAGTTTAATGAGGGCAACAGAGGCCTTGTTTATTTCTTCTGTATCCAAAGGCCCACTTAACTTAATTTGTTGTTTACAATTGTTTATAAAACGCAGTATACGTGTGACAATACGAATGAGTTTATTATAATTAGAATATCTATTAAAATCTATGACTACTTCAGAATGTTCGCCTACACTACTTAAGCTCTGTTTGCAAATGAACCTTTAGTTCGGGTAATTCGACAGACCCATGTAACTGCTGTGGCCAGGCTGATGAGTCTTCCTTCAAGAAGGAATGTCCTTCTCACCACAAAGGTTCATGCTGCAATTGCTCCGGGTTGATACCTCTAGAAGCCATATCAACTGGGTTCATTTCGGATGGCACATGCCTCCATGAGAAACCCTGTGTAATTTCAATAACTCTATTACTAACAAATGTCTTTAAGAGACTGGGCTGGGACCTAATCCACCCAAGAACTACTGTAGAATCGGTCCATATTACCTTAGAAGCTATTTTATGTGAATGAATTGATTTTAAAACCTTTTCTGACAATTGAGCCTCCAATAGGGCCCCACACAGCTCTAGGCGCGGTATTGTAGTAGATTTTATCGGTGCTACCCTTGCCTTGGCACACAAGAGATGGACTGTGACATCATCGTCCTTACCAACAGAGCGCAAATAGACACAGGTACAATACAATGAAGAATACTACATACTACAAAACAAAACAATGCTACAAAACTAAAAATAATACTACAAAACAATGAAGTTCAATTAATTAATTGTGGTTCATTACTTAATGTATACCTAGGTAAACTAATTTCTGCCAACTTATTAACATTTTCTGCAAATTTCTTCCACTTGGTGGCTATGTAAGGTGGTACTGGGTCATCCCAGTCCAGCTCTTCAGCACAAAGCTGCTAAAATTACCTTTGCTTTAATTATAGAAGCAGATAAAAAACCTAAACGATCAAAAATTTTGCATATTTCTGAAATAATTGTACGCTTGGTGATCTTTTCATTAACTGTATTGAAGTTTATACTAAAGGTTAAAACATCATTTAATGGTGACCAATTCAAATCTAAAACGGTGGAATGTTTGCTTAAATCAAGAGTTTCTATGAAGTCTTATTTTCAAGCGCTTCAGAACAATTAGTACGCAATTAGTCGAGTCAATACAAAATATTATGTAGGAGCCTCAGCCCCTACATCATCTATGTATACATGTTCTAGCATATTTGGAACGGCTTTATCTTTACTTTCATGAGCTAACAGAACGATTCAATTAGTGCTTAAAAATGGAGCTGATGCCATTCCATAAGTTACAGTATTAAGCTGTAAAATTTTGAGAGGTTCAGTCTTGTTATCTCTCCACAAAATAAGTTGCAAATGCCTCTGAGAAGGATGTATTTCAATTTGTCTATACATATGTTTAATATCACCAGTAAGTACATATCTATGGGTCCAAAATCTTAATAAAATTGGCAACAAATCATCCTGCACTACTATTGTACACATAGTGTATGTAATTTAGAGACTTTCCAGAAGTAGACCTGGCACTGGCATCAAACATCACACGTAATTTTGTAGTTTCACTTTTTTCCTTAAGCACCGCATGATGTGGCAAGTAATAACCAAAGCCAGGACATTGTGTTTCACTTAAATGACCTAACTCACGATATTCTTTAACAAATGAAGCATATTTTTCCTTTAACTGTGGATTTTTATCAAGTTTTTTCTCTGAGCTAAATCGTTTTCTAGCCATCGAATAAGAAGAGCCAAGTGCTTCCTCTGGAACTTCTCTAAATGGCATCTTGACTGAAAAACGACCACTAGGTAAACGTTCAGTATTTTCTAAAAAATGTGTATGACAAAGTTTATCTTCTAAACTTAATTTCTTATCAAACGAATTGACTTCTTCAAGCTCACAGAATCGTTTCATATCACTATGAATTTCTTGATTAAAATTGCATATTACATGGCCAGCATCACTATTTCCTACTGGACCACTGACTAACCACCCTAAATGAGAACTTATCAGAGTAGGTTTACCTACACCCAGTGAAATGTGTTTGGATCCTACTATGTTCCAATATACATCTGCCCCTAAAAGAATACTTTCAGAGGGATGGTGAAATTTAGGATCTGCAAGTTTAAATTTTTTAGGTAAATTAAGTTCATGAATATTTACAGGAGTAATGGGTAGCATCTGTACTTGTAATTTGTGGAACAACTAAGCATGTTATCACACTATGAAACGAATTTAAACATGACTTTACATTTAAAATACAACGTTCTGATATGTCAAATGAAACTGTATTAATACCAGATATTTTTAGTGGCTTAGCAATTTGTGCTTGAAGCCCTAACTTAGCCTTTAAGGACTCTGTTATAAATGAAGATTTGCTTCCTGTGTCTAGAAGCGCTCAAACAAGGTAAGTCTGCTGAGTATTCATATTCATTACTTGGACCACAGCAGTACACAACAAAACTTGGTTAACTGTAACAGCAGATAGTGCAACTTCACCTTGACTAGGTTTGACTGCCTTAGATGAGGTTGATTCTGCTCTATTTTCCACATGCTTGTTGACATGAAGCAAAGTATTATGCCTTCGGTTACATTTATTACAGAAACCCTTGACGGCAGCGACTAACTATATGACTCTCTCGCAAACAACTGAAACATACTTTGATTTTGATATTAACTCATTGCAATTGTCTAACCTCCTTTTTAATTCCTTTATTGTTAATTTAGTATTTTCAGACTGTTGAACGTCCTTAACATAATCACTAAGTTTAGTTAGACGACCCTTTATACTAGCTCTCTTCCTCATTAAATCACTTGGCTCGTCCTTAGACATATTTGAATTAAAGAACAACTACACGTACTTACTAAATATTTCCCGAAAACAATGAACTAGGTAAAATGTGTGCATCAAACCCAAATCCTTTGTGTAGGTTATGCGCTCCCGTTGGCGAATGAGGCAGGCAGGCCACGCGACGCTAAGCTCCGCAAAAAAAATGGCTGCCCACGCGGTGTGACGCAACTTAAGTCGTCACCTCGAAATTCACACAAGCAAGCTTCGTAATTCTTGCAACTGCTTTGCATACACTGAAATTATTAAAGGAAAATGTTTGAATCACAAAAAATAATGCGCAATTAACGGGGTGCTAGTCAATGAAATGAAATTTTCTGCATGCAAGTAATAACCTACTTACTGTATGCGATTGGATTAAATTTGGGCATAGAAACTTTATAACCTAGGTACCCAACAACAAAACCGTGCTATTAAACTTTATAGCAACATAAATATATAAATGGTCAGTCGTTTAACTTAATCGAATTTGTCTTTGAACAGCTAATTATTTTATTATGTAACCCTTTACAGAGAATTTAGCATAAAGAGAGAAAAAAAACAAACAGGGAGTTACGCGGCCATAATCCGACGTGTCAGCATATTCCCAGCATATGACTGACAAACAAAAGTTTCTTATTACTATTTCTATCAATAACATGTTTTTGTGATTTATTATTTTATAATTTAGTCTTGTACAAGCCACTTAGTTGTTAACATTAAACTTTCATTTGTAATAAATAAATTTCTTTTTTAAAAGCCCTTCCCCGACGGCCTGAACATAACTGGCGCAGTCGGTAGGATCGTGGCATTTTCGGGTATCAGTCGAATAAAACTTTCCGTGTACTATCGAAAGTGAACGATATCTATCGTTTCTAACCGCGATCCGAACAAGAATCTACGCAGGTGTCGGAGAAGATACATTTCGGGAATCCAGAATAAAGGAGACCTGACGAGACCCGGCAGGAGAAGCAAAGGAATTTCCGGTAAGCACTTTCACTTCCGAGTTCCCGTGCCCTATTTCCTGTCGTTATTTAGTGTATTTAGTTCACAAGTGTGTGTTTTGGTCTATACGCTAATATCGCTATATAGTCTACGCAAAGTTATAGGTATATTTATAAAGTGTAATATAATAAAATCTTTAAAATGGCGTTATCCGATTGCGGATCTAATTTTAAGATAGTGGCGGATTTAATGCCTCGATACGATGGCAATCCGAAGACTTTGAACTATTATATAAGAGAAGTAGATAGTATTATAGATTTAATGACCTCTCAGGACGCGAAGCACCCAGCATTAGTGTGTTTGATTAAAAGTCGTTTAAGCGGACCTGCGATTGATAGTATCGCGTACGAAGAATGCCTCGATAATTGGGTATCAATTAAAACTGCTTTGCGTAGGAGGCTAGGTGAACCCCGCAACGAAATCCAGCTAATGCAGGAGCTAACGCGCATGCGTAAGAATAAAAACGAAGATGCGGAAGCGTTCGGTAAACGTATTCGAGAAATGTTAGACACGTTACACTCTGTTGGAGGTCACTCCGATAAGAACTATTATGAAAGCATGGCTATAGAGCAATACGTAAATCAGTTAGATTTTAATGTTTCCATCGGTGTTAGAATTGCAAACCCAGATACACTAGAAGTGGCTATAGTAGCGGCACGCCAGGAGGAAGCTAGGCTTGCATATAATCGCAACTTAATAAACAATAATATACCCGCTACGTCACATGTAAGACCGAAGGAATCACAGAAACTTTTAATAACTTTAACCCTAATTTTAGACCAGCATTGCCCATGATGCAACAGCAACCTATGCAACTACCTTTACAGCAGCAAATGGTAAGTACTTCTTTCCAGAATAATTCGTTACCCGAACCAAGACATCCATGGGTCAACCCTTCACTACCTTGGCAGCAAAACCCGGGTAACTCCAGAAACTCAGGTAATTTCAGGAACAGTGGAAACTTCCGTGCACAACAAAATATTCCACGCCAGCATAATCCACCGCAGAAGGTGTCCGATGTCACGATGCGATCGGTAAACAAACCCGCAACGCAGCCGTTTGCATTCCAAGAACTATATTATACGCCAAATGAGCAGTTTTTACCAAATAATAATCAGTCATATTTTTACAGTGAACCGGAGTACTACAGTGCAGTGAATAGTAATAATTACGAGCAGTTTCCGTTGGACAATGCAGAGCAGAGCAGTAACGAGGTAAGTGATAGTAATAATCAGGATTTTTCATTGACCGAGAACAACGAAGGCCAAACCTAGTAAAGCTTAATACCCACGATAAGGATCACCTACCCTATGTCGAAATAAAAGAATTTAACGGTAAATTTCTAATTGATACGGGGGCCTCTCGCTCAATGATATCTCCCACAGTAATTGAAAATTCTGTTTTTGAAAATTTTGTTGAATTTGAACCTTTTGAAGTCAAAACTGCACATGCCATTACTCGACACAACCACGTAGTAAATTTACCTTTACCACCAATTTTTAACACTAACATTATTCACAGATTTCTAATATTTGAGTTTGACCCTAAATATAAAGGTTTAATAGGTTTAGATTTATTAAAAACTTTGTCTAGTAACATCGACTTAAAACATAAAACCCTACACACATCTTCGACCAAAATACCTATTTGTTTCGATTATCCCGTCAGAAAAATTAGTGTTGACCCAAATTGTTCCAAAATAATTACTGTTAAAACAAACTTTACAGACGGACAATATTTACACGATGAATTTTATTGGAATAATGACTTAAAAACGCCTTCAGCGATAGTTTCAGTAAAAAAGGCTTATTTAAAACCTCTATTATTAACTTTAGTGATAAAAAGAAAGTAATCTGTAACAAATCCGAAATTAATTTAGAGCCCTATAACTTAGACTTAGAAATGTCGCAGTGTAAATTGAATTCAGTAACTATGGATGTTGAGTCAGACTTAGAGCGAGAACTTGTTGATAACTTAAACAAAATAAGAACAAGTCATCTCAATGAAGAAGAGAAAAGAGAAATTACTAGGTTATGTTATCAATATAGAGACTTATTTTATTCTGACAATATTCCCCTCACTTTTACTCATGCGGTCAAACATGAACTTAGGCTTAGAGATGATACCCCAGTTTTTGTAAGGAGCTATAGGCAAGCACCTCAACAACGCAGAGAAATTAAAAATCAAGTAGATAAGTTACTTAAACAGGGAATTATAAGAGAAAGTATTTCACCATGGTCCTGCCCTGTACATATTGTCCCCAAAAAACTAGACGCCTCCGGACAAGTGAAATGGAGACTTGTTATTGATTATAGTCGACTTAATGATAGGATAGTCGAAGACAAATACCCCTTACCCAACATTCACGACATTTTAGATAGACTAGGACGAGCGCAATATTTCACAACCCTTGACTTAGCCAGTGGGTACCACCAGGTTGAGATGCACCCTAACGATATTGAAAAAACGGCATTCACAACTGATTGCGCAGCGTCCTGGAGTTTGAATAAAATGCGATTTTAAATACACACGTTTATTATAGGGTACGCCGCTGCAATTCCTTTTGTTTGTGGGGTCACAATTGTTATTATATGGAAATATTCACACAATTTTAGAATATAAACCAAGCTTTATAGTTTTACGTTAATACTGGTAAATTACATGATAATTAAATAATTAATAAGTGAGCGACACGGTCTTCAAAGTGTTGTTCGCTGCAGGAACCGCCGAGGAAAGAGGACGAGCGCGCCTGCGCTCGTGGTTTTATTGAAATGATGCGTGGGGCGCGGGGGGCGCGGGGCGGACGCGGCGTCCGCGGCGATGGAATGTTCCCGATGAGGAGAAACGGCGTGAACATACTCCGGGGCCTTGAAAGGCTGCCTTGCCTTTCAACTTTCTTCCTGCTCCAGTAGGGGGGCATTTGTTTCATTTGTTCGATGAGCTTGAAGCGGTTGAGTCTTCCTGGGTTTTCTGGGAGTAGATCTGGTCCCGGAAGCGACCTGCCAAGGAGGAAATGTCCCGGGGTGAGTGCCGAACAGTCATCAGGAGATGAGGAAAGGGGTAGGATGGGACGGCTGTTAAGGATGGCCTCTACCTGAGCGAACAGTGAGGAGAGTTCCTCAAAAGTTAAGTGGGTGTTACCCATAGTTATCTTAATGTAAAATTTGGCAGACTTAATGCCAGCCTCTGCAAAGCCGTTAAAGTGAAGGGGCGTAAGCGGGAGAGAATTTAAAGTTTATGTCTTGATCAGATGCAAACCCCAATATTGGTGCAGTGTTAAGGAAATTTATTTACCCCTTCTAGAAATAAATCTTTTGAAATTTAGGAACAAAGGAATCTTTAGATAGTTCACTTACAGCCTCTAAGTGAACACATTTGTATCGAAGACATAAAAATAGACAAATAGCATTTAGTGAATTTACAACCTCTGCCTCTACAATCAGTAATTAGAAATGGTCCAGCAAAATCCAATGAAATACTAAGAAATAGAAAGTTTGTGGTGGTAGAGCACCCATAATGTTAAGACATAGTTTTAGCATTGTATCTGCGACAAGTGGTGCAAGCGCGGGCCGTACGTCGAGCCAAGTTGCGAGCTCCTGGTACCCAAAATTGCTCGCGCACAGATGACAATAGCAATTGTGGACCTGCATGTAAGAGGCGAGTGTGTTCATGTGTGAATATGAGTTTTGATAGGTAGTGTTTTGATGAAAGTAAGCTGGATGCCTTCTATCGTAATCGAAATTACACTTACGTAACCTCCCCCCCTACTCTCAGGATTTCCTGAGAGTCAATAAATGGTGTCAAAGAAGCTAGAGAAGACTTTGGACTTATGACTTTATAACTACTTAGCAAATTTATTTGATTATGAACTGTTTCTGATTTCATTATGAACTGCTGTGCGCAGCGTCATAAAACATGTGCAATTCCAAACAAGAAACATACAATAGTACACAACACGAGATGCTTAAAGATATAAGACAATAACATTATTAACAAATAGCCCCAGATCTGAAGAACATCTGGGGGCACTGGGTTGTCCCAGTCAGATTGGAGAATCCACAATTTTTGCTTGAGGAATTGTGGTTTAATTATACAGAGTATTAGTAAACCCAGTAAATCAAATGTTTGAGAAGACAATGACAAAATTGAACGCTTGGTGACTACAGTATTTGAATCAGTATTAATAATGAAATGAAGAGTTTCTTGTATGGGATTCCAGCCACGACCTAAAGTTTGAAAAGATTGACTATTGGACTCCGAGGAGGGTAATTCAGTATTTATAACGACCTCAGAGTTAGAACGATGCCTTTTCACAACGAAACAACCACCTAATAATGGCATGGAAACATTTTTATTATTCAACTTCTGAATATCTATATTCTGATTTGAGCGAGTAATTTCTGAATTATCTGAATTTGTGGAAAAATTACATTGAATTGTATTTAGGGGTTGGTTGCATGGAACAGAACCAGCAATCAACCAACCCAGCTTAGTATTTTGCAACAACATGCCATTAGGAATAAGTTGGTGCTGCTCAAGACTGATTAATTCCCAGAAGACGTCAGCACCTAAAAGAATATCAACAGATGATGGATTGTGGAAATTAGGATCCGCTAATTTGAATGAAGGCGGAATTATTAAAGAACTAGTATTTATACGAGACTTGGGAATTTTACTTGATATCTTAGGTAATACTAAGAAGTTTACTTTACGACTATAATTGCTATTCTTAGATTGAATAATGGCAGAGCATCGCTCTGGTATGAGATCAAGCCTTGTATCTCCAATACCTATTATTTTAGAGGCACCTGAATGCTGAGAAGTCAGTTGAAGACGCGATTTTAGCTCTTCGGTAATAAAAGAAGACTGACTTCCGCTGTCTAGCAGTGCCCTGACTGAAAATGCTTCGTTAAACTTTGGATCCACAATGTCTATCACTGCGGTGGACAGAAGTGTCTCATTATTAGACAGTGACGACATAACTGTGGTTGAAGGTCCCTCTGCACCGTCCCTGGGGTCAGTTTCACCCAAAGAAGAGGGAGGCGGGGGTGTGTTTGCGGTGTTGGTGTGTAGTGAGGTGTTGTGTCGCCTCTTACATACCTTGCAGCCGCCCAACAGACGGCATTTTGATGTGATGTGACCTGTGCGCAGGCAATTATGGCACAACTTATGTTTATGAACTTGAGCCCATCGCTCCTCGGTACTCAGTGCTCCAAATGCCTTGCACCGGAATATTGGGTGATGGCCTTGGCAAACCACGCAAGGCCCGCAGTTTTGTACTGAAACTGAGAATGATTTAATTTGACTTGAGGTTCCAGGTTGACGGGTATAATTAGAATTGTTTTTTACAAAGGAGTTACTACCCTTGGATGGTAATTGATTATGCCACTTAGATTTGAAATTTTCATTAGTTCTGGGTGGCGATGGTCTATCCCATTTTGACCTGCAGATTACTTCTAAAACATCAGCGCGTGAACTTAAAAACTCTCTAAATTCAACAAGCGAGGGCAGCTCAGGCAAAATATTAAGATGTTCTTCCCACTTAACATGGGTGGATTGATCAAGCCTTTGAGCTGCAATGTGAATTATGAGACTATCCCAGTGCTCAGTAGGCTGGCCTAAAGTCTTGAGCGCTCTTAGGTTTTTAGAGATATGGTCACTCAAGTGTCTCAATGATTTATCAGATTCACGCTGCATGGGTGCTATGTTTAGCAAAGAGTTCAGGTGATAAAAGGTTAATTGACGCTTATTGTTGTAGCGTTCACAAAGAAGCTGCCACGCACCTGCATAATTATTTTCAGAAACTTCAAGATTTTGAATTATGCGGGCAGACTCACCCTCCAAATATGAATTTAAGTAGTAAAACTTATGCACTGGCTTTATGTTAGGATTATTGTGAATCAAGGATACAAAGGTGTCGTGAAATTCCAACCATTTGAAATATGAACCATCAAATTTATTAATTTTAATGTGGGGCAATTTGAATCCCATTAAATTGTGGTCACTTCCACTACAATAATTTGACCTGTCCAGGTCATCACAGGCTGGACTGACAGGCTTAGATAATTCTAGAATCTGCTGAGCTGTCGCTATAGCAGTGTGAAGAGAGTCCTCTATAAATTCCCTCTCCTGAAGTTCATCGGAGAGTGAATCTTCATTGAGCACCTCTATTTGAGTCTGCAGCTGTTCAAATGTAGTTGTTAGTTCCAAGAACTTTGTAAGCTTCAAATTTAATTTATTAATTTCAACTTGATCTGTTAATTTAGCACTCAAGCGACTTAAATAGTTTTTGAAATTTGTCACTTGGCCTTTAATTGAGCTACGCTTAGCTCTTAATGCAAGAAATTCTTCACTATCAGACCCCATTTTACTCATATTAAAGGTTACAAAGTTTAAATCAATAGAAATTTGCAATTTACTATTGTTTGTTTATTGTTCAAAGTTTAAAGGTAACACTTAGAAAGTCTTGGAATTAACACCTTGCAAATCACAACACTGTTTCACTTAGTAAAATAAAAACTCTTACGCCCCTTGTATAGGATGTTGCAGCTTGTAGCTAGAAGCAGGCTGTGCAGAGGCGAAGATTGCAAGCAGAGAAGGAAGCAGGTTTCACCGGCAAGGTGTATTAGGCTGAAATGTAAAGCAAAAAAGTATGAGCAAACGGCAAAATAAAATGATGCACAGCTAGGCAAAGAAAATTAATTTGTTGACAAACAAGACTCGAGCAGAATTCAAGCTTATTTATATTATTTAAATTAGACAAGAAAGCACAGTGCAAATTAACTTAATTGAATAGAAAATAGGGCAAACAAAAGCTTTAATGCAACCTTGGAACCAAAGAAAACAATTTGAATAGTTAGATTGTTTGAAACAGTAAAATTCTTGAATGAAAATTGAATATTAAATACTAGAAAACTTGTAAACAAACCACGAGTGTACAACAAAAATAACTTTGTTACGACTAAAATTAAGCCAAATAATAACCAATTAAAATTAAGAGTTGCCTAAAATATTGCAATAATTGTATATTTAGTACTGGAACCTTGTAAACAGAAGAGGCTTCCACGAGTGTACAACATAAATAACTTGCTAGGACAACCAATTAAAATGAAGAGTTGCCTATTAAACACAATAATTGAATATTTAGTACTGGAACCTTGTAAACAGAAGAGGCTTCCACGATGTACGACATAAATAACTTTGCTAGGACAACCAATTAAAGAAGAGTTGCCTAGAAAACACAATAATATAACCCTATAAAAGAAGAGGTTATGAATTGTAAAACTTAGACAAAATTGCTAGGACAACCAATTAAACGAAGAGTTGCCTAGAATATTGCAATTAGAGGGCACCTAATAAACGAAGAGGTGTCCTAATGTTTGAGTAATTAAATACGATTATTGTTAGAACAGCCTAATAAAGAAGAGGCTGCCTAAAAAAACTAGTTTAACACAAGAAACCCTATAAACAGAAGAGGTTTAACGAAATTGAATTAAACTAGGCCTTTCCCCCGACGGCGGTTATTTAGTTAAGATAGCACATTTGATTGTATTATAATTGAATAGAATGCAATTTGAAATAGGAATTTGAAAACGTAGGTGAATGAGGTAGGCCCCGTAGGAACGCACTGATTAGGCGGGAAATGATTTGGAATAATAGGAATATGGAAAACGACACTCCCCTTGGCAAGCGAGACACGTGCAAGAAGCGGTGCAAAAGGCGGCGGCTCAGCAAGGCCACGCGGCGTGGTGGATCACGCGCATGGACGGCACGTGGTGGCGTGGTGGCACGCGCATGGATGGCAAGTGGCGGCGTGGTGGCACCGGCGAGGGAGCACGACAATGCAAGCAAGGCACGCCGCGGGCGCAGCGTGGCAGGAGGCAAGCGCGTCTAGGGCGGTGGCGCCGGCGCACTTCCGGTAATGGCGGCGGAGACGCGCACCCAGTGCACGTGGTCTCGTCGGCGTATTCGGCGAGGTGGGGCCCACCCGGGGGCGCCAGATGATTGCGCAGCGTCCTGGAGTTTGAATAAAATGCGATTTTAAATACACACGTTTATTATAGGGTACGCCGCTGCAATTCCTTTTGTTTGTGGGGTCACAATTGTTATTATATGGAAATATTCACACAATTTTAGAATATAAACCAAGCTTTATAGTTTTACGTTAATACTGGTAAATTACATGATAATTAAATAATTAATAAGTGAGCGACACGGTCTTCAAAGTGTTGTTCGCTGCAGGAACCGCCGAGGAAAGAGGACGAGCGCGCCTGCGCTCGTGGTTTTATTGAAATGATGCGTGGGGCGCGGGGGGCGCGGGGCGTGCGGGGCGGACGCGGCGTCCGCGGCGATGGAATGTTCCCGATGAGGAGAAACGGCGTGAACAACAACTGAAAGAGGTCATTATGAGTTCCTCAGAATGCCCTTTGGTTTAAAAAATGCGCCGAGTACGTTTCAAAGACTTATGGACCATATATTACGAGGCTTAAGTAACGTTTTTACGTATTTAGATGACGTTATAATAGTATCTACGTCACTACAAGATCACATCCAAAAAATTAAGGAAGTGTTTGATAGGTTCCGAACTCATAACCTAAAAATTCAATTAGACAAGTCTGAGTTTTTAGCAAAGCAAGTTAACTTTTTAGGACATGAATTGACTGATGAAGGACTTAAACCTAACAAAGACAAAATAAAAGCCGTACTTGACTTCCCCTTACCTAGTAGTCCAAAAGAAATAAAATCATTTTTGGGCCTGGTTGGCTATTACAGAAAGTTTATTAAAGATTTTGCAAAATTGACTAAACCTATGACGGCTTGTTTAAAGAAAAACGCCAAAATAATACACTCTCCTGATTTTATTGACGCATTCTATAAATGTAAGGAAATCTTAACCAACGCACCTATACTACAGTTTCCAGACTTTGACCAACCTTTTATATTAACAACTGACGCATCAGACATCGCCGTAGGAGCCGTGTTATCTCAAGGTAACATCGGATCAGATAAACCTGTAGCGTACGCTTCACGAACTCTTTCTGAAACTGAAACAAGATATTCTACTATTGAGAAAGAGTTACTCGCGATCATTTGGGCCGTAAAATACTTTAGACCCTACTTGTATGGTCGGAAGTTCACTATTTACACCGACCACCGCCCACTTACCTGGTTAATGTCCTTAAAAGATTCAAACTCAAAGTTAACTCGATGGCGCTTAAAGCTAGCTGAGTATGACTATAAAATCATTTATAAAAAGGGGCGACAAAACACTAACGCCGACGCCCTGTCCCGAGCTAAAATCTTTCACAATAGTACAGAATCACTAGCAGTTAACGTTGACAATGAAAACCAAATTATGGAAGATATTCTTGACTTGATTGACGAACGTGCCCAAAACGTCAACCAGCCTTCTGAAAACCCTATTAATATTAATTCACCAAATGTTAACAGTGACCTTACTAATCAACCCCCTTTAGTTACTGAAAACGAATCCGACTCAATGAGCATTGTTACAGACACTAACGAAATGGTTTCAACAATTCACACACAACCGGACAATGACAATAAAGGCATCCCCATTATCACTGACGCTATTGACAGACAGTTAAAACAGTTTCACATCAGAACAACACCTGGGACAAAATACAGAGTAGAAAATAGGTCAACTAATTCTAGGACTGTAATAAAAGATGTCTTTATCCCCATTAATAACACGGAACAGGAGATTATCCTATTCCTCAAAGAACATACTATAGCTGATAGGGTATTCCATTGCTATTTTTATGACAAACAATTATATTATGCTTTCTCTAGGTTTACACTACAATTTTTAATGATAGAGGTCCAAAATTAATAAAATGCTCATCGCGAGTAACCTTAGTTGAAAACAAATCAGAACAAGAGGAGCTCATAAAAAAATACCACGAAGGCAAAACAACTCATCGTGGTATTCAAGAGACATACAAACATTTGCATCGCAACTATCATTGGCCACATATGCTATTAACTATTCAAAAGTTCATTAACCAATGTGACACTTGTTTGAAATCGAAATATGAACGCAACCCTTTGAGACCTATGTTAGCAATTACGGAAACACCCACTAAACCATGGCAACATCTTTTCATGGACCTCTATTCAACAGGCGGGGCAACCTTTCTCACCATCATAGATTGTTTTTCCAAATATGCGCAAGCCATCCCACTCACGGCATGTAGTAGTGTTCACATAGCAGAAGGTCTCATACAAATATTCTCCGTATTAGGCCTGCCTCTCAAAATAACCACTGACTCTGACACAAAATTTGATAATGACGTTATTAAAGAACTGTGCGCCCTTCACAACATTCACGTTCATTTCACAACACCATACAACCCAAACTCTAACTCTCCCATTGAACGTTTCCACTCAACTATTGGTGAAATCATAAGAATTAAAAGAATGACGAACAAAGAAGATCCAATTCAAAATATTATGAAGTACTCAGTTATAGCTTACAATAATTCGATTCATTCAGCAACAAATTACACTCCACATGAATTACTTTTTGGCCACACTTCATCTAGAAATCCGCTTGAACTATATTATCCAAAAGAATTTTACCAAGACTATATCATTAAACACAAACTAAATGCAGAAGCTGTACAAGAATGTATTTCAGCACATTTGTCGAAAGACAAAGATCAGGTGATTTCCAGGAGAAACCAGCAGGCTGAGGAAATAACCTTCAAGGTAGGTGAAATTGTTTACAAACAGGTAGCCAAAACCGCGCGCAATGACAAAACTAAACCAGTATTTAAAGGTCCATATACAATTATTCATTTACATCCCAACAGCGTCGCTGAAATAATCGGTACTCACCCCAACTCTAAATCGATTAGAGTACACTTCAAACTGCTACGGAGACCTCACCTTGTTCCAGACTTACCGTCGCAACAGCCATCCTGTTCTGCACAAGGGCAATCCTGATCCTCGAACCCATAGACAACACAAACGGTATTGTACTTTTTAAGCAAGGTGAAATCCTTAGACATGTGGATTCCTTTAGTTTAGCATGCGTGTATAATGTAAGTTATCTTAAGGAGACTACTTTTAGTATAATTAGTTTATATGCAAGCACTACGAGAGCAGAAGCAAACACCCCTTCTAATGATATGCATAAAACTTACAGAGACCAAATCGAACATAACTTAAGTATTGTAAATAAGAAATTACTTTTTCTCGCGCCTCAAATTAGACATAAACGTGGTTTAATTAATGGCTTAGGATCAATAGTAATATCTATAACAGGAAATTTAGATAATGACGACGCGATCAAAATTGAAAATGAAATTAATGCTCTAAAAAACAACTATAAACATTTTAATCACCTTAAAAAAAAACAATTAGCTTGGCTCAAAACGCAATTAAGGAATTTAGTGTCCAGTTAGACAAAATTAACGAAAATCAAATCAAATTGTTTTCTTACCTAATAAACGCAACCAATACTTCCAATATGATTAGTAATCACTTACAGTTCTTAGATATTTACGTTCAGATAGATTTTAGTTTACAGATAATTTTAGATAAGCTATCATTATTAGAAGATGCTATTAGTTTTTCTCGTTTAGGCACGATGCATCCTAGTATTATAAGTCCGCAATATTTAATTTTAGAAGTGTCTAATTTTAGTGATAGGTTTAGAAACAAACTAGTGGCAGAAGTAGATATAGAAAACATTCATAAAATTGAACGTTCCATAGAGGTAAAAGCGTATAGTACTGAACATTCACTAACTTTTATTTTAGAAATCCCTTTAGTCACTCCCAATATTTATGATTTTATCCACCTTTACTCCATCCCCAATAAACGTAACACCGCTATAATCCCTAAATCCAAATACCTTGCACTCGGGAGCGAAGAGTAAACTTACTTGGAAGAGAACTGCCGCAGTATCACCGACGACACGCATCTCTGCAAGCTGCCGAACCTGAGAAATAACCATCATACTGAAGATTGCATCGTCTCACTCGTACAACACAGGAAAACCAACTGCACCCATGCAAAAATAGACCTCCAAACCGGAAAGATACAGAAAATCAAAGACAATAGCTGGATGATAGTTACAAAAGAAGAGGAAATTATGAGAAGACAATGTGGACAGAAGGTTGAATACAAACGCCTGTCTGGCGTTTACCTTATGAAGATCACAGATGACTGCCAGATCACCGTCATGAACAGAACCCTACAATCACACATGAACACCATCTTTATGAATGATATCATACCTCTTCCGAAAACCAACTATATAAATCAAGAAATAACCAAATATGAAGTGAAAATTGAAGACACCGCACTCGACAGCATCCATGAACTAGTAAAACAAGCCAAAGAAATAGAAAAATATGAACAGTATCCCAGCATCCCAATGGCAGTCGCAATTCCAAGCCTTCCAACGATAACAATATACCTCGTCGCCGCCCTGGCCTTCATCTCATGGAAGCTGCGTGCTATCTAAAGGAGGAGTACATCGCCCGGACCAGATGTCAGCGAGGACGCTGCAGGAAGCTGCGGGACGCGCTTCGCTCTTAAGGACGGAGGAGTTACGCGGCCATAATCCGACGTGTCAGCATATTCCCACGATGACTGACAAACAAAAGTTTCTTATACTATTTCTATCAATAACATGTTTTTGTGATTTATTATTTTATAATTTAGTCTTGTACAAGCCACTTAGTTGTTAACATTAAACTTTCATTTGTAATAAATAAATTTCTTTTTTAAAAGCCCTTCCCCGACGGCCTGAACATAACTAGGGCCGTAATAATTAATTTTACATTACCACGGAGGTCTCTTGCGTAACACGTGCACACAAGCGACCAGCACCAGCAGCAATTTATGCCCTGAAAAAATACCTTTCACACAAATAGAGACATGGTAACAGATGAATAGGATGGCAAAGTACCGGTACTTCCCTCGGATAACCTGACACGGCCCCGCACTCGTGCAAGGTTGCAGCCACGTGGTGTTGGTGACGCCCGGCTCCTCTGTCCTGTCACGGTCGCCAAATGTCCAGACCTGGCGGTGAAATAAAACCCTTAAGGCTGGTGCACACGTTGTTTAATGGTTGACTTCTCTTGGTATTACAAATCTTTAATTACGTTGATTGGTGACATTACAAAATGCCCTGCGCTAGGGCGCTGAGGGACGTAGACGCAGTACGCGTGCGCACTCATCGTCGACCCGATGAGAAGTGTTGGCTCGAGCGCTTCCGGCGCGCGGGCAAGTTGCCGTCGCATGGCGCGTGGGGCTGAGGGCGCGCGGATGTTCTTCACTGCTCTCCGTGCCCCTTCCCCTCAGCGTCGATTGTACGGCGCAAACATTCACCGTGACCTTCCAAGGCTTCGCTCCATAAGTGAGTGGCATACTCAAGATCTCCAGTCGAGCGTCCACTGCGAAAACCATATTGGTTATCACTAAGGAGCTCGTTGGACTCAAGTTATGCCAGGAGACGATTGTTCAATACACGCTCCATAACTTTGCAAAGTATGGAGGTGATTGCAATAGGTCGGTAGTTGATAGGATCTGCATGGCTTCCCTTCTTTGGTACTGGTTGCAGGTTAGCCAGCTTCCAGGATTTAGGGACCTGTGGGATATCGTTGTACAGAGCTCTCGAGACGACCAGCCTGCACCGCCGCTCGCCGCATACTGTGGGACAACAATAGCATCGCGTAAGCAGCTCCTGAGTCGACCGATCAGCGCGACCGCTCGACGCGTACTGAAGCGCGCGAGATTTTTTTTTTTTGTTCCCCTCCGCGGGAAGGGCAGGAGGATAAAAATGCCCTGACGCATACTCTGGCGCGATTCCAGAGTTATGTGGGACTCGTCCCGACGCCTACCAGAACCATACCCACTAAAAACCCCCTGTCGGCTCGTGCATTTTTGCCACTCAGCCTTCATCTGAGCGACGGCCAATTGGAGAAAGAGGCCGCGCTAGCGGGGCCCAGAAGGGGTCACCCGCTGGGATTACATAGTACTGAAGGTGCTCATAGCACTGAAGTTGCTCAAAATGAAAATCAAATAATTAAAAAGAAAAAAAAAATTAAAAATTGCAAAATAAAATTGAACTAATTCGCATATACGTTAGAATTAGGATTTACGTTAGAATTAGAATTTACGTTATAATTAGAATTTGCGGCCAGAAGGGCTTCGAGATCGGCTGACAGTCTGGTGGAAGAGTACGCTTGCGCATTCCTAGGCCTAGCGACTTTGAACTTCGAATCTAAGACAGGAGTAGTATATGAGACTGAATCACGAACTAGAGGATTGGGATGGGTTTCGGAGCGTTTGAAGAACGCTTCAGAGAGTGTTTTGAGGTGTTGTTGTACTGTAGGCAGTTCAAGATCACTATGCAAGTCCGCGTTACGCACGTACCACGGTGCGTTTGTGGCCCTGCGGCAAAAGAGGTTTTGAACTACCTGCAGTTTGTGTAGGAGGGAGGGTTTGGCGTGGGCAAAGATTGGCGAGGCATATGTCATGACGGGTCTAACGCAGACCTTGTAAAGTGTACGTTTGTTTCTGAAAGACATTTTACTTTTTCTACCTAACATGCTATTTAGGCGGCCTAAGTAGTGACGAGCGAGTTTCGAAACTCTTTCGACGTGTGGCTTGAAAGAAAGCGTCGGATCTAATGTGACGCCTAAGTATTTAGTACTGCGCTTCCAGGGGATGGGAATGCCTAACATTCGAACGTGGGGATCGCCAGCGGGACGACGGCGTTTGTGGTCGAAGCGCATCGCAGAACTCTTTTCAGGGTTCACATCGATGCGCCATTTTTGAAACCATACACCAAGGGCGTTTACGGCCTTTTGGAGTCTGGTTACAAGGTGCGGATCACTGTGGCCTTTGGTATAGAGTGCGGTGTCGTCGGCAAAGAGGGCGAGTTCGACGCCTTTCGGCGGGATGGGAATGTCGTTGGTGTACACGGTGTACAGCAGAGGGGCGAGGACTGAGCCTTGAGGGACTCCAGCCTTTATGGGACGAGGCGCAGAAAGCGTGCCTTCGTGTTTAAATCGAAACGTACGGTCTTTGAGGAACGACGCTATTAACCTGACTAGGCGATCCGGTAAGCCTATTTTGTAGAGTTTATAAACGAGACCGCTGCGCCAGACTTTATCGAAAGCCTTGGCTACGTCAAACAAAACCGCGACTGTTTTATAACGACGCGGATAGAAACCGTCAAGTATATACTCAACGATTCGATGGACTTGCTGAGGGCAGGAGCGTTTAGCGCGAAAGCCGAACTGATGGGGAATAATGAGAGGATCGCCATCCGTTGGAAACAGATGGTTCCGCATTCGAGAGAGTATGACTCTCTCGAGAAGTTTAGACATTGCCTTGAGGAGGCTGATGGGTCTGTGATTAGCCGGGACGTTCAGAGGTTTGCCCTGCTTGGGAATGCCTATGACTGTCGCTTCTTTCCAAGCTTTCGAAAAGTAGCTATGGTCGAAGCAGGCATTGAAAATGATAGCTAACAAGGTAAGCATCAGTTGAGGTAGGTGCTTAAGTGCGTGGTTGGAAATTCCATCCGCACCCGGAGCCTTTTTGGACTTTTGATTTCTAATGAGAAGCAAGATTTCGTCATTAGAGACTGTGACAGGGTCGGCGGTGATGGGGAGAGAGTCTCTGTGAAGGACTTCGTCCTCCACCGCCTGGATGTGTGAGGGATCAGCAGGTTGCGTGCTGGGCGAGCATTGTGCGGCAATGCTGTCAGCGAAGCATTCGGTTTTCTCTTCGACTTCAAAGGCAGTAGTGCCATCGGGACGAGTGAGAGGAGGAACGTGAGAGGCGGTGTCTACGCTTAAGGCACGGGCCATGCTATAGTACGCTTGGTGGGACGGAGAGATATTCGCCATGAGATCGTTCATCTGAGCGTCTCGGAGTTCCGCGAGGCAAGACCTAACTTTACGTTGAAGCTGATTTGCAGCTGTTCTATAGGCGGGCGTGGGATATTTCTTGGCTCTCCGGAGAGCCGCGTTCTTAGCTTTAGTAAGATTGCTAACGGCTAAGGGAAGCATGGGTTTGCCTTGCTTAGCAACCTTTTCGTTGTCACTGATGGCTGAGTTGATAGCATCAGTGAGAGAATTTACTAATGAATCAATTTTATCCGGGCTATCTAATTGTTCGGGAGAGATCGCGAGTGGAAAGTTCGGGGCCTCTTAGGCTGAAACTAACGTATTTTTAAAGCCTTTCCAGTTGGTAAAGGTCTTAGGAGAGGTAACGTTATCGTTAGGCAGACCTAGCACGAGGGAGACGGGGCGGTGGTCAGAACCTGGGTCATCGAGAGGTTCGATAGACCTGAGGTCGAGGTTGATTCGCTTGACTATTGCAAAATCGAGGATATCAGGAGAGTGGTTCGGGTTGTCGGGATAGTGGGTGGGAGTGATGGGGGAGATGACATCTAAGTCAAGTGAATTTCTGATGCCGAGGAGAGCGATACCGCTGGTGTTGGTTGATAGGCACGTCCAGTCAGTATGTTTGGAGTTAAAGTCTCCAAACATAATGACTGAAGGAACAGTTTAATCTCGGGAAGGTTGGTGTTAAGGTTACGAGCGTTAAAAGATACTAGGGATAAACCCTTGGGTTTAATACGACTGGACGCGGGATTCGCGGGTCTAGACATTATAATGTACTTATTTACAATTTTATACAAAAATAAAAAAATTTATAACGAACTTAGAAGCGAGTGATGCTCGGCTAACGCAAAAAAATGCTCTTGAGGAGAGCGGGCGGCTCGCAGTTTGCGTGCGAGAACAGAAATTTCCGTAATGTCGACGTTTTGAATGACGTCGAACACGGTCTTCATGTCCTCAGCCAGCGACGACTGAGGTGAAGATGACAAAGCAGGACGCGGCCCTACGGAAGCTACGGTAGCTGGGATGGGTCGGGAAGGTGCAGGCGGGACAGCCGGACGCTGCCTCCAAGACAGACCCGGAGTAGGCGTCGGCTGAACGGGCTTTGCTTCCGGGGGACCCCGATTGCGCAGCGGCGGGAAGTTAGCGGGAGTGAGCGGCGGCGCCGGTTTAGGCGCGACCCTCTTGGCGGTGGAGCGAGGAGCGCGCGGGCAACCCCTGTAGTTAGCTGTGTGACCGGACTGGCCGCACAGCACACAGGCAGGGGGGGAAGTGGATTCGGGAGTGCGAGTGCACTCCTTCGTTATGTGTGGATCCAGGCACTTGACGCACCTGGGGGGAGCTGAGCAGTTAGCCGCTGCGTGGCCGTAGAGCTGGCAGCGGTGGCACTGCCCAGGGTGACCGCGGGGGTTGGGATGCCCGACGGAGATATTTGAGAGTCCGCAAATTGTGCAAGCCTCTCTAAAGATCTCCCTCGAGTTGGGAGTATTAGACAAGATAACTAAAGCTAACGGAAAGCGCCTACCGCGGTTAGAGTGCATCTTGTGCACTGCTTCAGCCGGGAAGCCCTGAGACTTAAGGTCCTCGAGAATGTCTTCATTACTGAGTTCAAACGGGACGCCCCGTAGTACTGCGCGGATCTTACGCTCCTCCGGGAGGGCGTAGGTGTGGTACGCGATTTGTTTGATCGACAGAAGCCTAGTGAAAGACCGGAAGTCGTCGACGGTCACAACCTGAATTTTGATTGTTTCGCCAGCGTTGGCGGCTTTTAAGTAATTAATTTTGTGCTCTTTGCACAAGTTAGAAACCGCGGTCCAGCGCGCTTTTTCACGGAGGAAGACGGGCGGAGGGAGCTGAGGCTTCGGTGGGACGGGAGCGCAGCGCGACGCTGGCTTCGAAGGGACCGACGGAAACGCGGTCACTTCGAGTGACATGAGCGGCGCGGGGGCGGGTGTAGAAGACACCGGGGTTGGCTCGGGTGTTGAAGTCACCGCGGCTTTTTTCGAACGCTTCTTAGAGCGTTTGGCAACTAACTGGAAGCGCGCGCGATGCTTGCGGGTTCTATTTATAATTTCGTGCATTATCCACGCAAAACATTTTAGTATGAACATTTCTCCCGTGTTGTGATTGGCCAGCGAAATAAGACATACACTATTTTGACCTTATACTACCAGTATGCAGTTAAATTGTATATTATATGTAAATAAGCATAATAAATTACTCAATTATTCCCTGAATATTTGCGTTTTAATTATCTCCAACTAATAGACCTAACAGACCTTTCCGGATTCCAAATAGAGTCGATACAGGCGCGTTAGTATGGGAGACAACTCGGTTGCGCAGTGTTTTAACACAACTGCAGGTATGCCAACGGGGCCGCTGGCCTTATTCACGTCTAAATTCTGCAAGCATTTAAGAACCTCCTTTTGGCGAATATGAACGGTACCCATTTTGGGTCCGAACTGGGGTGGGACTTTACCTTGACTATTTAGACGTGAACAATCTGCAAAAAGGTCTGCTTTCTCTTTTGCGGTGTGGGCCAGTGAACCGTCAGGCTTCCTCAGAGGTGGCAGCGATATGACGCTATCTTATCTCCGATGTGGCCGATGTGGTCAAAGCGAGCTTTTCTGATCACCTTTTTGCAAGACTTGGCGGCAGCATTGTATCTTTTCTTCAGTTCATGCGAATCCACGGCTTTGCTTCTGCGAGCTTCAGCCCAGGCTTTGTACGCTTCTTGCTTAAGATTTTCAGCTGTGTGGCAAGCAGCTTTAAACGATGGGCGACCTTTGGTTTCAAGGGATAGGTCAGCGTAAGGGATGAAATACTCCATTGCTTGGCATCACACTTGATACAGCACTAGCGCAGCACGATGAATCGGTTGGTGTAAAACAAGTCTGCCGCCAAGGATAAGACGCGAAAAAATGCCACATCTCATCCCAATCTGCTGACTTGTATCGCCATACTCGCCTAGCGCCTTTGGGCGGGTGTCAGGCGGCGAGTACTGCGACACAGATTTATGAAAGCATCGCGATAGCGTTTGAGAATTATTTCGCTGACATTCCAGGTTCGACTAAAGAATTGTTAAACAGCGCCCGTGGCAGCCGAACCATTTTGCTAAGAAGCTGTGTAAGCGAGCGCGAGGGTTATTCGGATTCCAACCCACAGACACCTGGGTCATTATTAAAACATTTGAGACTATTTCAATAATATTTGTTCTGAGTGGACGTGTAGACTGTGTTGGCGGAAAGAAGTTGTTAATAATAAAAATTTCTAAATTATTTGTTCGGTGCTGTTTGGTTATTTGAACCCGGGTCGCCCGGTTCGTGTGGGCTGTTTTGGTTGTTGGCGCCATTGCCGCTGCATTGCGACTCGCGTTACGTCAGACGGCGAATTAGTCGAATATACCATACAGATCATTGACTGAATGAGATTGTGAATAACGTACAGAGTATACCAGTGTTTAGAGAAAACTTAATTACTAAAAATGAATAATACATTTACTCGTACTGACGGTTCAAAAGGTCCCAATAAAGAGGATACAAGTGCTGATGATTCATCAATCGATAAAGAGTCACCGCCTTTTGTAACATTCCGCAAAGGGGTCGGTCACCCAAGTAAAGAATATTTGCAAGAATTCGAAATCAAGATATCTCAGTGCTTGAAACATGGTTCGCAAAACATGACGAAAAGTTGTCTAAGTTTTATAACGATTTGGATGAAATTAAAAATTCTCTAAAATTATGAGTGAAAATTATGATTCCATTGTGAAAAAGCAAGATGACTTAGAAAAACGTCTTGATAATTTTGAAGGGAAAGCTAAAGGTATGGCGGCATGTAACCAACGTATCTCCCAACTAGAACAACAGTTGAACTCAATGGAGCAGCAGGCTCGTGCCTGTAATATTGAAATCAATAATTTACCCGACAGAAGAGGAGAGAATCTTACTGACTTATTGTTTAAGTACGCGGAGTTGATTAAGCAGCCAATTGCAATGCAAGACGTTGTGTCGGTGCACAGAGTACCACACCCAAACTCTAGTGACTCTCATCCTAAAAACGTTATTGTAAAATTTTCCACCGTGCTGCAAGGGACAACTTTATGTCAGCCTCCAGAATGTCAAAAAGAATAAAATCAGACAAATTAAAAATTCCAGGCACCTCTAAAGTTATTTATGTTCATGAACATTTAACGTTAAAAAACAAAATTTTATTCGGAAGGTTAGAGAAGCTGCCAAAGTCAAGGGATACAAATTCGTCTGGACAAAACATGGAACCATACTCGTCAGAGCCAACGATACATCACCAACATTTGCTGTTAAGTGTGAGGAAGATATTTCAAAAATTAAATAACAATTTCCTTCTTGCTCTAATTATTTCATTTTTATGTTGTGACTTCTTTATTCTTATTTAGGCTCATCTCCCTTCATTCAGTTGTTAGAAAATTCAAACAACGACATTATAAAAAATTTCAGATGCGCTCTCTATTGGCAATGCTACTCTGTAACAGTTTTTTGTTTACCCGACGTTGGTACGAGTTTTTATTCTGTGTTTTTGCATGTTTCTACCTTCTTTCATTTTGATAGTTACTTAATTGTTTCATTTGTAATATAAATTATAATAGTTCTCATTGATACGTTTTTCATGGATGTTGCGGCGTTGGTACGTGGTTGTTATTGTATAATTTATAACGTATTAATTTATAACTTTGTAAACACATACAAATTGTTTTTGTTGGTGCAGTTATTTTTCCCCTCATATATCTTAAATAACTATTACATCGTTCATGTTATCCTGCCTGAACATTTTCAAAAAGGATTATATTTAGCTACTTGGGTATATTATCTACACGTGGAAGATTTTAATAGTTATGTTTTGTGTGAAATTGTGATAATTAACGGTTGCTGCAGAGTGCGAGTAAACAATTCTAAAGGTAATGCTTTATATTATATATTTTTGTTTCTATACTATGTTTTTGTCGTGAACACAATAATTCCTACTTATGTACGGTTGCATTTTTTCGCATTGCATTATGAGTGAAAAGTTGTTAGTTTATTATCAAAACTGCAGAGGTCTCAGAACTAAATTACACACACTTTACACAAATATTTTAGCCGAATGTTATGACGTAATTATACTTACGCAGACATGGTTATTGCCTGCTATTCATGACTCAGAACTGTTAGATTCTCGGTAGATGGTTTATAGGTGTGATCGTGACAGGGTGGCCACGGGTAAGAGCGACGGGGGTGGTGTATTAGTTGCCATATGTAAAAACTTGAATGCTTCACGTTGCTACCTAAAGACCCATGACCAAAATGAGTCTGATTGCATTACCATACCATTGCCGCCAAATATTGACTATATAGTAATAAATCTTCCCTCATCAACATGCGGCAAATATCACGTAATATGTGCCGTTTACATCCCTCCAAACCAAGCTAAAACATCATATCAGTGTTTTTTAGATTCTTTGACTAATATTTTACTCAAACCATCTTTAGATTTGTACTACATTTTTGGAGTATTTAACCTACCGAATATGAACTGGCCGCAGATTGGACCTGTTTACTCTAATTTTGGTGGCTTTACTCCGCTTGAAAGATATATCTTAAATTTTATCTCTTTGGTCAGTGGAATGCAATATAATACTACTAAAAATAGCATGGATCGTATCTTAGACTTGGTTATTTCAAATGACAACAACTGTCGCTGTGAACTTTCACTTAACCCATTAGTACCCATAGATATATTACATCCAGCTTTTCATAGTTTAATTTGTTTAAATTATAATCAACAAAATATGGCCAAACGGTCAACATTAAAGTATAGATTTACAGAACCAAACTACAATAAAATAAATGAAAGTATTTACAAAATAGATTGGGATAGCTTACTACGCAAAGATACTATAGAAAGTTCTACTGAAGCTTTCTATGATCAGATATATCGAATCATAAAAGAGCACGTTCCTCTTCGACCTAGTAAATCTAAGGAATATCCTATCTGGTTTTCACGTCCACTAATACATATTAAGTCTTTACCTATGAAATTGCCGTTTTTCACGAAATAAATAAAGCGTAATTTTTTTATATATTTTTTATTTCTATTAATCAAAATAATCACCCATGCAATCAATGCATCTTTGCCAACGCATTGGTAGCTTATTGATGCCTTTCTTGAAGAAATCAACTGGACGGACGGCAACAAATTCTTCAAAGGCATTTTGTACTGCCTCTCGGGTATTGAATTTTTTTCCCGCCAAGAGGTTATCCAAATTTGGGAAAAGTAGAAGTCTGTAGGCGCAAGGTCTGGTGAGTACGGCGGATGATGGAGAACTTCCAACCCCAACTCTTGTAGCTTGAAGACCGTCTGCTGTGCAGTATGAGGTCGCGCGTTGTCGTGCAGGAGCAGTGTAGCCGAACGATTGACCAAAGCTGGTTGGAGACGTGCGAGCTTCTCCATCATTGTGTTCAGTTCTTCACAGTACACATCTGCAGTAATGTTTGTCCCGTTTGGCAAGAAGCTGTGATGAATTACACCCGCGTTAGACCACCAAACAGTGACCATCACTTTTCTAGGGGTAAGTTTTCGTTTAGGGCATTGTTTGGGTGCTGAACCAGGGTCCAACCAACTTGCTGAGCGCTTACGATTGTCAAACAGGATCCATTTCTCGTCACAAGTAACAATGCGGTTCAGAATTCCTTCATTTGTATGCCTGCTGAGCAGTGCAAGGCACGTCTCCACGCGTACTTCGCGCTGGCGGTCATTGAGTTCGTGGGGTACCCATTTGTCAAGCTTTTTTACCTTGCCAATTTGACGCAAATGGACCAATATTGTTTTGATGCTAACGTCGAAAGCTGCTGCTAATTCAGCCGTGGATTGAGTTTCATCAGCTTCCACAATTGCCTTTAATTCGTCATTGTCGACCAAAGTTTTCGGACGACCACGGGGTTCATTTTTCAGGTCAAAATTTCCAGAACGGAAGCGGGTAAACCAATAACGGTTGGTGCGTTCGTTTGTAGTGTTCGCTCCGTAAACGTCGTTGATGTTGCGTGCCGCTTGTGCCGCTTTGCTGCCACGGTACTCATACTCCATAATTACTCGAATTTTTAACTTATCCATGATGACGAAAAATGTTTGAATGCGTTGAAAACAAAACACTAACTATTAAACAAATGACGATTTTAGAAAAAGAATTCCATGTTTGTCAAATAAAATTAATTTGAAATTAGAATTATGAGTCAAAAAAAAAAATATTTTCATTTGAAATGGCCAGTACGGCAAAACGGCAGTTTCATAGGCTTATTATATTCAAAAATAAAGAAAAAGCCTGGATTAAATGGAAAGCTTCAGGGAATATTTCAGACTATGAAACGTTTTCTGTTTATCGTCGTCGATTTAAAAACCAGAGTAAGGAATGTTTTGATCGGTATATTGAGTACATTGAAAGTGGTATAAAAGGTGACGTTAAGGTGTTTTGGTCATATGTTAGCGGTTGTAATGATAAACCAGGTATACCTAATAAAATGATGTATTGTGATTCTGTGTGTGACAATCCCGAAGGAATTTGTTATTTATTTAAGAATTTTTTCAGCTCAGTCTATGAGAAAAATAACTTTAATGGTCAAAATATCGAAACATCTGTTAGTCCTGACATAAATTCTCTTATTTGTGATGTCAAAATTTGTACAACCACCGTTGAAAAACATTTAAAAATGTTAGACATAACTAAAGGAGCTGGCCCAGATAGAGTAACGCCTTTTTTTCTAAAACACTGTGCAGAAAGTTTATGTAAACCTATTACCATGCTATACAATCACAGTTTAAGAGAAGGAACAATCCCAGCTATATGGAAAACCGCTTATATAACACCTGTTTATAAAAGTGGTTCAAGAGGTGACGTCACCAATTGCAGACCCATATCTATACTCTGCACATTGTCGAAAGTCTTGGAAAGACTTGTATATGAAGCGATTTATCCTATTTTACATAATATAATCCTACCAGAACAGCACGGTTTTGTAAATAAGCGCTCAACAATATCGAATCTTTTAATTTTTACACATTTTATTTTTCAAAACATGGACAGTAGATCATAAACGGATGCTGTTTATACTGATTTCTGCAAGGCTTTCGACAAAGTGGATCATGAAATCCTGCTACGTAAGATAGCCTTCAACGGAATCCATGGTAACTTGTTGCGGTGGTTAACTTCTTATATTTCCAACAGAAGTCAAAAAGTTGTCATAAACGGTTATGCATCTGAAGCTATAAATGTCACTTCTGGAGTCCCCCAGGGGTCTATTCTGGGACCTCTGCTTTTTACATTATACATAAACGATATTAATAAATGTTTCCATAATAGTAAATTTCTTCTTTATGCTGACGATCTTAAAATTTATAAATCAATTGGTACTATAGATGATGATTGTATAAATTTGCAGCAAGACCTTGATCGCCTTTTTAGTTACTGTATAGCTAACAAGCTGCAATTAAGTTTGCCCAAGAGTAAATCAATAACATTTACAAAAAAACATAATATAATTGATTACTCGTACTCGCTTAATAATTATCAGCTCGAGAAGGTACCCATGATTAAAGACCTCGGAATACTTATGGACTCAAAATTACACTTTGATGGTCATGTAGATTTTATACAGGGAAAAGCATTTCAAATGTATGGGTTTGTCACGATCTGAGACCCTTATTTATCTATTAAAGACTTTAATAAGAAGTCAACTAGAATATGGTTCAGTTATATGGAATTCGTTTTACGCCAAATACATTGACAGTCTTGAATCTGTGCAAAGAAAATTCCTGCGTACTGTTTGCTATAGATACTTTCGCACTAAATTATCCTATGAACTAGCATTAAAAAAGTTTTCACTAATTTCCTTAAAGCATAGGAGAATGATACAAGATCAACTTAATTTGTACAATATATGCCATAATCAATTTGACTGTACTTCTTTAACAAACAGTGTATGCTACAGAATACCAAGTAAATCACAACGCATTCGGTACACCTACCAACAACCAATATTTATGCCAAAGTTTTGCCGTACCAACGCGGGGGAACGCGACCCCATTAACAGAATAATGAAAAATCACAACGAAATGTTTTGTAAAATTGATATACTTCATCTCAAAAAACTACAATATAAGAAATGTATAACAACTATTTTGTCAACAATAAGTAACCCAGATGTTATAGGATGAATTGCATTATTTATTTTGTTTTGTCAACTATGTAACGATCATCTCTGTAATTACCTTTTGTTAATGTTATTTTTTTGCCACTCGCTTATTTGAATTAACTTAACTTATATGTGGATAATGGTGCTGGTTACATGGTTAATTCTTATTTAATGTTTCATATGTATAAGCTAATCTGTTACTGTGTAACTGTTTTTTATCCCAAATAAAATAAAATAAAATAAAAACACAACTGATCTGTTAAAATATTGTATTCTATTTTAAGCGTAATAGCTCCTTGTGACTATATTTAACAACTGCATTGATGCTGGTGAGTTTTCTGATTTGATATTAGTACTACAACCCTGCTAGTTTTAGACCAATTTCAATATTGCCAACCTGTAGCAATATTTTTGAAATAAATGTTAGAAACGACTTTTGGCCGATTTAAAAAAAAAAAGACTTACTTCGTGATGAACAGTGTGAATTTACGCGGCGTCGGTTAACTACGTCTACCAAAAAGTAATTGTAAGTAACGTCCTAAGCGTCCTGTGAAAGGTCACAGGACGCTCTGTGTGTATTTTTATCGAAGGCATTTGATTACGTTGATGAACGAGATACTTCAATCGGGAAACTTCATCACTACGGCATCAAGGGCACTGATGTCCAGCTCTTGACATTAAACGAGAGTAGTAGAATTCAAAAGGTCAATGTTAACCATAAGAGGCCGTGTAGAAATGGGCGTCCCTCAAGGTTCAATCTTGGGCCCGTTTCTATTTTAGTCTATATTTGTTGCGGGGTTTTGCGCCGGCTGGGAAGATGCCGCCGTATGTACCCTTCGAAGCTCCGAAGACACCACGACCTGACAACAACACGTCTTCAAAGTATGAACGTTTATTGCGGTTACAAATAAACCTTAAGTATAAACAACCCTGTGAACCGCAATTGTTCCTGTAGTTCAGCTTCTTTCTTCAGACCTCTTCACTGGCCTCCAGATTCACCGAACAGCACTTTCTTTCTTCTAGCTGGAATATTCTGAACTTTTCTTCTTATTAGACTTTTTATTTCTTCTTATTAGTTGTTGTTTTCTTCGCTGCATGCACCGAACTGACTTCCGTAGCACGGCGTGCGCCTTTTATACAAATTTCGCCCTAAATAATTCCAGCGCTCTGATTGGCTGGCGCGTTTGTGCAATTTGCACCTAATTACCTAATTACTTGGATTCTAACTTTACATCGAATTATCTTTCAAACTATTAAGCAAAACTATTACAATATTATATTCAAATAATAGTGCGAAACGATTCCTATATGTTTACATAAATATCAATTTGATAAAATTAAATACCAAAAACTTTCTAGAACAAGGACTATCTCAAAACACCGTTTGCGCCGGCAGACTACTTACTTAGCCTAACATTGTACCTAAGGCGAAACGGTTACAAACATAATTTTATCATTTTACACTATTAAAATATGCAAACATTCTAATTACAATTAGATTTTAACATTATCAAACAAGATATAACTACCAATTAGGAACATATACAACAACAAAGGTTTTCTCGTTATTCTCTTCAAATACGTAAAACGCCATGAAAATAACTATTACATTTCAATGAAAGAAAGCAATTTACACATTATTATCAATAAACCATTACAATAAACCCTATAATTACGTAGTTATTGAACGAGAAAATATCTAACCATATTACGTCATTTATTACTTCAAATAAGTACTTTATTATATGAACCTATATACAATAACGTTATATCTACCATTATCTACCTAATCTGATACGAAATAAACATAAAATTACCACAATTATGACAAATCTAAACAAATCAGTATTTGACAAATAACCAAGGTCTAATTTCTATCTAAGACATATACAAAGCTTCTCATATTACGCTTATCTACCAATGAAATCTCTAAGAACTTTATTAAACACAAATATCATCAATTCAACCATAAATCAATGTTATCAAAATAGCATTAAAATATACCTATACCTATGTTCCTATAACATCCTAATTTCCTATAAGAATCTTGTTAGTACTTGCTTACGCCACACTCGAAAATAACCACCCATCCGAGGACGGGCGCAAGTAGCGATAGCACTAACCAGCAAATATTACCATTGAATCATATGACTCTTATTTTTTTTTTGCTGCCGAAGCACCCTCTCTCGGGAGGGAGGTGGAAGATTCGTCATGAATACCACCACAGCCGTCTGCGGGGTGATGTGGATCTCACCAGAGTGGCACCTACCCACTAAAAACCACCTAAACGGCTGTAGCATGGGAATGCTGTCAGCCTTCATCAGAGCGACACCCGGGTAGGGAGGTGGGTGCGCAAGCAGGGACCCGCTAGCGGGTCACCCGCTGAGAATACTTAATCACTTAAGGTGCAAATGACATTTATATTGGTGATTATACGGCCTGGGCAGCCTTAAGCTGGTCCAGATTAGCCGAAAGTTGATCGGGGGGATCCGAGAGTGCATTTCTCGGTCTATGGACTTTGTACCTCGACGGCATGGACGGAGCAGTATAAGCTACTGACTCGCGTATAAGGGGGTTAGGGTGCTCTTCGGATCGCTTAAAATAAGCGGTGGAGAGCGTCCTAAGGTGTTGTTGTATAGTAGGCAGTTCGAGATCTCTGTGCAGGTCTGCGTTTCGCACGTACCACGGAGCATCCGTGGCCCGGCGGCAGAAGAGATTCTGAACTACCTGTAGTTTATACATATCGGAGGGTTTAGCATGTGCAAATATTGGGGCGGCGTACGTCATGACTGGTCTCACGCAAACCTTAAAAAGCGTTCGCTTGTTCCTAAGAGACATTTTACTGTGCCGGCCTAACATACTGTTAAGTCGGCCCATGTACAGATGGGCGAGTTTGGTAACTCGGAGTATGTGAGGTCGGAATGAAAGCGTACGATCGAGCGTTACGCCTAGGTACTTGGTGGTTAGTGCCCACGGGATGGGCGTACCTAGCATTCGGATGTGGGGGTCGTAGGGACGACGGCGTTTGTGATCGAAGCGCATCGCAGAGCTTTTCTCTGGATTTACATCGATACGCCATTTTTTAAACCAGGCTCCGAGGTCATTTACGGTCTTCTGGAGTTTGGTGACCAGTGTGTCGACGTGCACGCCCTTGACGTATAGGGCAGTGTCGTCGGCAAAGAGGGAGAGTTGAACACCTTTAGACGGAATAGGTATGTCATTGGTGTATATCGTGTACAATAGCGGGGCGAGTACCGAGCCCTGGGGGACGCCCGCCTTGAGGGGGCGGGGGGTGGAGAGCGTACCTTCGTGTTTGAAACGAAAGGTGCGGTCTTTAAGATAGGAGCCGACTAGTTTGACTAGTCGGTCGGGCAAGCCTGTGTTGTGAAGCTTGTAAATGAGCCCTGCGTGCCAGACTTTGTCAAAAGCCTTGGCTACGTCAAAGAAGACCGCGACTGTTTTCAGTCGTCTAGGGTAGAAGCCGTCGAGTATGTACTCGACGATTCGATGGACTTGCTGAGGGCACGAGTGTTTGGCTCGAAAGCCGAATTGGTGGGGGAAGCCGTCCGCTGGGAACAGGTGGTCCTTCATTCGAGCGAGTATGACTCTCTCAAGAATTTTAGCCATGGCTTTGAGAAGGCTGATGGGTCTGTGATTAGCCGGGATACTCAAAGGTTTACCCGGCTTGGGAATGCCTATGACTGTAGCTTCCTTCCAAGCTTTTGGAAAGTAGCTTAGGTCGAAGCAAGCATTGAAAATGATCGCAAGTAAGGTAAGCACCTGCCGAGGCAGCTGCTTAAGTGCATGGTTGGAAATTCCATCCGCACCCGGGGCCTTCTTGGATTTCTGTCTCCTGATGAGGAAGAGAATCTCATCATTCGACACCGTTATGGGGTCCGCGGTGACTGGACGGGAGTCTTTGCAATTGACCTCGTCTTCCACCGCCTGGATGTGAGCTGGGTCTGTAGGTTGGGTACTCGGGGAGCATTATGAAGCAATGCTATCGGCGAAGCATTCAGCTTTCTCGTCGTCCTCGAAGGCGGTAGTGCCATCGGGACGAGATAACGGAGGGGTGTAAGTACGGGCGTGTAGTCGGAGGGCTTTCGCCATCCTATAGTACGCTGTGTGGGACGGGGATATATTAATCATAAGATCGTTCCTTTGAACGTTTCTGTATTCCGCGACGGTACGTTTGACTTTACGTGAAGCCGGTTAGCGACTAGCCTGTAGTCGGGTGTAGGGTATTTTCTGGATCTGCGGAGAGCGGCGTTTTTAGCTTTGATTAGGTTGCTAATGTCCAAGCTTGGGCTTGCCATGCTTAGCAACCTTTAAATTCTCACTAATAGCCGAGTTGATGGCGGTAGTGAGCGAATCGACTATCGAGTCGATTTTATCCGTGCTATCGAGGTAGTCGGGTGAAATCGCGAGTGGGCAGTCTGGGGCTTCCAAGGCCGAAGACAGGGTGTGCTTGAAACCTTCCCAATTGGTATAGGTTTTCGGAGCAGGAGGGTCGTTTTGGGGTCCTAATATTAGACACCGGACGGTGGTCTGAGCCTAAGTCGTCTAGCGGCTGTATGGTCTTAAGGTCGAGATTGATACCCTTGACGATGGCAAAGTCAAGGATATCAGGGGAATGAAGCGGGTTGTCCGGGTAATGTGTCGGTGTGACCGGAGAAATGACGTCAAGATCGAGTGACTTCGTGATGTCTAGTAATTTAACACCACTGGTGTTGGTCGACAAGCACGTCCAGTCAGTATGTTTGCAATTAAAATCGCCGAACATAATGACGGATTGCCCCAGTTCGAGTAAGGCCTCGAAGTCACAACGAAGGGGCGGTGTACCACTAGGTATATAGACTGAGGCCAAGACTATGGTCCTGTGACCTGTCATAGCCAGCCTACATACTGTGGCCTCCATGTTGGTGAGTGGAGGCGTGGGAATCGGTGTACAGTGAATACTTCTCTTGTAGTATATGGCAGTGCCGCCTAGTCTAACCGAAGCGGGCCTGTCATCACGCACAAGAGAGTATCTAGGAATATTGAGACCCCTGGTGTGCTGGGGTTTTAAGAATGTCTCTTGGACAAGGATTAACTCGGGCTGTATGTTCTCAATGAATAGTTTGAGCTCCGGAAGTTGGTCGATTAGATTAAACGAGATCAGGGATAAACCCCTGGGTTTCGTGCGACCAGTCGTGGCGCTTAGTGGAGTATTCATTATAGATGTACCTATAATGAATTAATTAGGGATAGGGAGCGAGTACCATAAAACGATCTTCAGAGCAAGGCCGCAGTTTGCTAGCACACTGCGCAACTTGAGTCATATCGACACCTTTGAAGGTGTCGAATATTAATTTGACATCCTCAGCCATCGAAGGCTGAGGAGAAGATTTTGGGCCTGCTGATGGAGCAGGGCGGGTCGGAGCAGCCGGACGCTGTCTCCAGGCAAGCACTGGAGTGGGCGTGGGGTGGGCAGGCTTTGCTGCCGGGGAATCCCGGTGGCGCAGCGGCGGGAAATTCATGTTACTAAGAAGAGGCGGGGCCTGTCTGGGTGCCGCCCTCCTAGCATGTCGTACGGTGCGGGGTGCGCGGGGGCAGCCCCTGTAGTTGGCGGTGTGGCCGGACTGGCCACACAGCACACAGGATGGAGGTGAGGTCGACTCCGGAGTGCGAGTGCACTCTTTAGTAAAGTGATGCTCCAGGCACTTTACGCACCTGGCGCTGGCGGTGCAGTTAAGCGCCGCGTGCCCGTATAGCTGGCACCTGTGGCACTGCCCGGGATAGCCGCGGCGATGCGGCATCTCGACCGAGATGCCGGAGAGTCCGCAGATGGTCTTGACATCTCTAAAGATGTCTCGGGACCTGGGGGTGTTGGTCAGGATGACCAGTGCTAGGGGGAAGCGTCGTCCGTTCTTGCTGTACATCTTGTGCACAGCTACGACGGGATAGCCCTGGGCTTTAATGTCCTTGTTGTGGCTTCGGAACAGTCCCTAATGTTTCCTAGTCCTAATATCAATTCCATCCTTACTATTTAAATCTCCCACTCCTTGCACACTTCCGTCTGTGCGCCCTCTAGCGGCGCAAAAGAATAAAAAAAGCTTCTCGAAAGACCGTGGACACGTTCGCATGCGGCTAAGCAAAAATATTCTATAAAAGTAGTTAAACCTTATAATTGTGCCTTAATAAGTGTTCAGTGTACGTATGCAGACCAAGTGCACCGTGACAATAAAATAAGTCTGCGGAAAACTTAGTGGATTAAGTGAAATACATCTACGCCCCACGCGCTGGAAAGTGTTCCCGCCTTGTGAGTACTCCCCTTCCTTATATCTCCAGTTTCGGGCTGTTAGCGTTTGTCTCGGCTTGAGATTACTAGGTTTAGGTAACTGCTGCTCGATATCCTAGGTATCCTAGACCTTAACATTCCCTATGCAAAGTACGACGAAGCGCTCACGCGCAACCATAAATCTGGTCCAATCGAACCGGATAGTAAAAACCTTAAATCTCGTTAATTAGTTTATCGTTTTATACTAAAATACAGTCCATTCGCTAGTTTTACAAATATTGATTTCGATTTCGTGTGAAATATTTGTTATTTCTACTTATTCATAGTAATTGAAAGTAACTCATTTATTTCAATTATAAGTAGTTAAAAAGTGAATGCTTCGTTTTACTTGCATAGTGCTCAGACAACGCGTTCTATCTTATTTGGTTTGGTTATACTTGCTACGTTGACTTTGTATGTGCATTGAACATTTTATCGGCTAACTTATATTTTCTATTATTTCTTGAGGGTAATTGTAAAACGTATTTGTTTGAAGAAATATTTCTTTGTTCTTGTTGGAATTGTCAATTTGCAGTTATGATGGTACACATAAGTACCTATGGTTAAATTAAATCTAAAGTATAACTAGAAACTTTAGAATACTAGGTATTTAGGTTTTAATTTTGGTTTGCTATTTACCTTGTACTTATTTTACTTTAATATAAATACGTGATCGTAAGTACCTAGGTGATTAAAGGTTTTATTTTTTGAATGTGAAGTAGTATTGCGAAAATCTGTTACTAACTTCTATTGTTTGCAAACAAACATCTTGATTGGTTTAGTTTGACCATTTTATTTATTTGGTTTTCGTAAACTATTCAGTGGTTATTTATTCGGTAATCATGTCGAAAGAAGAAAGTTTATTGAAAGTTTATACGTCACAACGCGAATATGTTTTTCGTGCGATACAAATTATCTTAGACTTATCTGTTAAAATACGGGAGAACCCTAACCCTTCTATTATCAGTCAATTTAAAGCTAGATATTCTAAATTAGACAGTATTCGAGAGGAATATATAACTTTAACGGAGAAAATTAACAGTTTGAAATTAGTTTTGAATCCTAAAGACAGTATTGACATGCAGGCGATGTCTGCATTCGATGATATGTACTATGAGGTGTTAGGTACCGCGTCGGAACTGTGTCCGGTGACCGCGGCGGCGCGCGAGTGCGCGGCGGACGGCGCGGGCGGCAACCACACAGCACCGTCGGAACAAGTTGCTCATGCTAGATTACCACAAATCGAACTTCCGAAGTTTGATAGTAGGGTTGAAAATTGGCGATACGTTTTTGACATTGATTCATAACAATAATTCGATTTCTCCAATTACTAAATTTCACTATTTATTATCTTGTTTGTCGGGATCCGCTCTTGGACTTGCTAAACAAGTTAAACTTACGTCGGATAATTACGAAATAGTTTTTAACGAACTTGTAAAGCGATATGAAAATAAACGAATTTTAGCTGTGACGTATTTAGACCAAATAAATAACTATCCTATGTTAAAAAATCCTACTTTTCATGATTTAAGAACCTATACCAATATTCTTTGTGAGTCGGTCAATGCCCTCAAGGCCTTAAAGCTAGAGAACTTAGGCGATTTTATTTTATTTAACTCAGCGTTTCGCGCGCTTGATAACAATACGCGACACCGCTTCGAGTTGCAGAATAAATCTGATTTTCCTTCTTTTCAAAATCTTATGCAGTTTCTTCAAGACTATGTTAAAGTTTTAGAAACTACCTATCACTCGTCGCATGTGAATGAAGCTAGTGTCAGTTCGCGGTCTTTGCAATCTTATGGCGGGAAACAAATAAAAAATGTTTCCTCGCGCCAGCAGAAGTTGAATCATTCTGCGCTTACTGCTCAAGAAAATAATCACTCTAAAGGCTTGATATCATTAGAATGTTACCATTGTGGTGCAGCGCACAGTATTTATAAGTGCCCCACTTTTCAATCATTAGGTTCACAAGCTAGGTTGAACTTTGTCAAACAAAATAAGTTGTGCATTAATTGTTTACGTAAACATTCTGTCAATAAATGCGTTTCAAAAATGAAGTGTTTTACCTGTGGACGTAATCATCACACGTTGGTTCATAGCGACACCCAGCCTTCACCTACCACGGCGGCCACCGGTCCGAGCAGCTCCCACGCCAGCACTAGTGCGTTGGTCGGGCGTGTTCGCGACTCGTGCGTGGTGCTGCTCGGTACTTGCGTGGTGCGCGTGCAGGACGCTAGCGGCACGTTGCAGCCGGTCCGGGCGCTCATCGATAGCGGCGCTCAGGATTGCTTTATGACTATGAAGTGCGCAAAGAAACTCGGGTTTCAATTACGTCGGTGTAACACAACTGTGGCCGGACTTGGACAGCATCCAGTGTGTCAAGTTAGAGGAGTGACTCAATGCTCCATCCGCCCGGGTGATTCAAATGATCCGCAGCTCCATATCAAACCTATTGTTATCGACAGTATTACTTCAAAAATGCCAACTAGCAAAATACCCCAAGCGGTTCGAAATTATTATAAACATTTAGTTTTAGCTGATCGTAACTTCGACACACCGTCTGATGTTGAATTGTTGCTCGGCGCTGAAGTGTTTCATCACATCTATGACGGCCAAGTGCTGAAGCCGGAGCCCGGCTATCCAGCCGCTTTGCACAGTATTTTTGGGTGGATCCTTTCTGGTCCAACACATGTTGCCACTTTACAGGACTCGTGTGCCACTTCTTTAGTCGCAACCACTTTTGCTATAGATGAAATGGTCAAGCGATTTTGGGAAGTGGAGGAACCTCCTCTCAAGCCTATTCCCGTTCCAGAAGACGTAGAAGTCGAATGCTTGTACTCTAGCCTTACTTATAGGGAATCAGATGGTCGCTACGTTGTACCGCTTTTATTAAAAGATCCCAATTCTCAATTGGGGGATACTTATGCTAGTTCTTTGTCGCAGTTCATTAATCTAGAAAAACGTCTAAATCGACAAGAAAAACTTATGTGCGACTATCGCGAGTTCATGCGCGAATATGAAGAACTCAATCATATGCAAGTTACGGGATATAACCAACCGAAAGGTCGCTATTTCATCCCACACCATTGCGTGCTTCGTCCAGAAAGTACAACCACGAAACTTCGTGTTGTATTTAATGCGAGCCACAAATCAACCAATGGTTTATCTTTAAATGACATTGTTTTTACCGGTCCAAAATTACAATCAGAAATCGTAGATGTTATAACTGGGTTTAGAATGCATAACGTTGTATTTACTTGTGACATTTCAAAAATGTATAGACAAATCTTGATTAGGCCTGAAGATCGAGCGTGGCAGCACGTGCTCTGGCGTGAGTCACCGTCTTCACCTGTTCAAGAATTTGAACTTTCAACTATCACTTACGGCGTTAAGAGCTCTCCCTATTTAGCAATCCGTACCTTACATCAATTAGCCTCGGATCACGGCGATCAATACCCTCGGGCTGCGGACGCTCTTCGGCATCATACTTATATGGATGACATAAATTCAGGCGCTTCCTCGGTTGAGGCAGCTCTTCAAATCAAGGATGAGCTGATCAATCTTCTCAACTATGCTAAACTAGAATTGCGTAAGTGGAGCAGCAATAGTTCTAAATTCTTACAAGAAGTTCCTGTCGAACATTGTCAGACCCCAAAGTCATTTTGCGATGATGGTTATTTAACACTTAAGATTTTGGGAGTCCAGTGGGACCCTGCTAGTGATTACTTTACATATTCCGTCACACCCGTGGACGTTGAGTGTACGAAACGTTCAATCCTGTCGAACGTTGCTCGTATTTATGATCCGTTGGGTTGGCTGGCACCATTCATTCTTATAGCTAAATTACTTCTTCAAAACTTATGGCGTGTCCAGTTATCTTGGGATGAACTCATTCCCGAGGAACTGTCCAAAAGCTGGGCCAACTTTGTGGCTGATTTAGCTAATTTAATACATATTAAAATACCACGCAAAATTGTAACTCATTTAAAGGCTGACCATCAACTTATAGGCTTTTGTGATGGGTCTACAAAGGCTTATGGATGTTGTGTGTACTTAAGGTCTAGTTTTGGTGATCACGTTGAGGTTAGTCTTATAATTGCAAAATCAAAAGTTGCCCCGATAAAACCTCTTACAGTTAATCGATTAGAGCTGTGCGGCGCAGTTTTGTTGTCACGCGTCCTTAAACATATGCAAACATTACTAAGTTCAAAATTAAATTTATCTCTAGTTTTAGCATTCACGGACAGCACAACAGTCCTGGCTTGGATAAATAATGAACCTTATAAACTTAAAACTTTCGTCGCGAATCGTGCAGTTCAAATTACTGACGCCTTTCCGCCATCCATCTGGCGTCATGTCAGCACTGAGGACAACCCCGCTGACTACGCGAGCCGAAGTATGTCTTGCGCCGAGCTAGTCAGTTGCGATAAATGGTGGTCAGGACCGGAGTGGCTGCGCAGAAGTCCAAGCTTCTGGCCAGCTCCATTCCGAGCTGACGAACAAATGGAAGTTTCCGAGTTGAAAACAACTCATTTGGTTCAATCTTATACTCCAGATGCTAATATTTACCACTTAGTAAAGTTAGCTTTACTATAGTAAAGCTAACGGTGCGTTCAGGGGAGGTGAGAGTGTCCGCTTGGGAAGCGGACTCGTCGCTGCTGCTAGATGCAGTGCGCTTGGAGGGCTGTCGAGGCGGCGTCCGTATTATCTACCTCCATGGAGGAGGCAGAGGAAGGGGGAGTGCTGTGAGGCAGCGATGGGGCCTGAAAAGCCTGGGGCTGGGGGGCCTGTGGAGCCAAGTTGGCGAGAAGGGGAAGAAAACGGCCAAGTAATTGAACTATTACATTGGCGTCGTGGGGGGGGGGGGGGGAGCCTGAAGCGGCGATGCCATCTGCAAATTGCTGCGCAATATCTTGGAGGGATTGCGGGGCCATTGCGTCTGGCGGGGGAGGGAATGGGGAGCTAGCAATTATAATAAATATATAATATTATGAGCGACCTAACAGTCAACCCTATCTAAGCCTCCCTACCGGCGGTAGGGGGGATCGGGACGGCCGCAGCGGTGCCCCTAATTCGGACAGCGCTGGTTCCGTCACCCTGGGTAAGGCCCAGTGCAAATGGGATCGGGACTTCCGGTTTGTTGTTTGCCTGAAGGGCAAAACTATGCGCACCGGGGCAACGCCGACTGGTTTCTTTGGCACCGTTACGCGTATTCACCAGTCCTCGGAGTCTTGATCACGGCGAACTTACTGCACGAAGAAACACCTGGAACGTTGAAGCCCGTCGACGTAGCTCACGTTCGACGAAATACGCAGGCGCAGCACGAAGATTTCGTCGTGAAAACGACGTTTCTATGAAATTTTGGAAGTACGGTACGAGAGCCCAAGTCGTGAAAACGACGACGGCAGGAGGATAAAAATGCTCTGACGCATACTCTGGCGCTATTCCAAAGTTATGTGGGACTCGTCCCGACGCCTACCAGAACCATACCCACTAAAAACCCCCTGTCGGCTCGTGCATTTTTGCCACTCAGCCTTCATCTGAGCGACGGCCAATTGGAGAAAGAGGCCGCGCTAGCGGGGCCCTTAAGGGGTCACCCGCTGGGATTTACATAGCACTGAAGGTGCTCAAAGATGAAAAGTAAATAATAAAAACATTAAAAATTGAAAAATAAATTGCATTAATTCGGATTTACGTTAGAATTAGAATTTACGTTAGAATTAGAATTTGCGGCCTGAAGGGCCTCGAGATCTAAGGTTAATTGCGTACGTTCGCTTGTGTGCGCGTTTCTCGGTCTAGCGACTTTGTATACCGAATCTAAGACAGGAGCGGTATATGAGACTGAATTTCGAACTAGTGGATTGGGATGGGATTCGGCGCGTTTGAAGAACGATTCTGAGAGTGTTTTTAGATACTGTTGTACTGTAGGCAGTTCAAGATCTCTGTGCAGGTCCGCGTTGCGCACGTACCAAGGTGCGTTTGTGGCCCTGCGGCAGAAGAGGTTTTGAACTACCTGCAGTTTGTGCAGGACGGAGGGTTTGGCGTGGGCAAAGACTGGCGAGGCATATGACATGACTGGTCTAACGCAGACCTTATAAAGCGTACGTTTGTTTCTGAACGACATTTTACTTTTTCTACCTAACATACTGTAAAGCCGGCCTAGGTAAAAACGTGCGAGTTTCGTTACTCTATCGACGTGAGGGTTGAAAGAAAGCGTCTGGTCTAAGATGACGCCTAAATATTTAGTACTGCGCTTCCAGGGGATGGGAGTGCCTTGCATTCTCACTTGGAGATTGTCAGCGATACGACTGCGTCTGTAGTCAAAGTAAACCGCAGAGCTCTTCTCTGGGTTCACATCGATACGCCATTTTTTAAACCAAGCACCGAGGGCGTTTACAGCCTTTTGGAGTCTGGTGACGAGACCCTGGGCTCTGCGGCCTTTGGTGTAAAGGGCAATGTCGTCGGCAAAGAGAGCGAGTTCGACGGCTTTCGGCGGAATGCGAATGTCGTTAGTGTACACGGTATACAAAAGAGGGGCGAGGACTGAGCCTTGAGGGACTCCAGCCTTTATGGGACGAGGTGCGGAGAGCGTGCCTTCATGTTTGAAACGAAACGTGCGGTCTTTGAGAAACGACGCGATTATCCTAACTAGGCGAGCCGGTAAGCCTATTTTGTAAAGTTTATAAACGAGACCGCTGTGCCAGACTTTGTCGAAAGCCTTGGCTACGTCAAAGAAAACTGTGATCGTTTTCTTTGGTTTCGGATAGAAGCCGTCGAGTATGTACTCGACGATTCGATGGACTTGCTGAGGGCAGGAGTGCTTAGCGCGAAAGCCCAACTGGTGGGTAATTATGAGAGGATCGCCATCCGTTGGAAACAGATGTAGAGAGTATGACTCTCTCGAGAAGTTTAGACATTGCCTTGAGGAGGCTGATGGGTCTGTGATTAGCCGGGATATTAAGTGGTTTACCCGGCTTGGGTATGCCTATGACTGTCGCTTCTTTCCAAGCTTTTGGAAAGTAGCTAAGGTCGAAGCAGGCATTGAAAATGATAGCTAACAAGGTAAGCACCTGTTGAGGCAGGTGCTTAAGTGCGTGGTTGGAAATACCATCCGCACCCGGAGCCTTTCTGGACTTTTGACTTTTGATAAGAAGCGAGATTTCATCATTAGAGACTGTGACGGGGTCGGCGGTGATGGGGAGAGAGTCTCTACGGAGAACTTCATCCTCCACCGCTTTGATGTGAGTGGGATTCGCGGGTTGCGTGCTGGGCGAGCATTGAGACGCAACGCTGTCAGCGAAGCATTCGGCTTTCTCTTCGTCTTCGAAGGCGATAGAGCCATCGGGACGAGTGAGAGGAGGGACGTGAGGCGGCGTCTACGCGTAAGGCTCGGGCCATACTATAATACGCTTGGTGGGACGGGGAGATATTCGCCATGAGATCGTTCATCTGGGCGTCTCGGAGTTCCGCGAGGCGAGATCTAACTTTGCGTTGTAGCTGATTCGCAGCTGTTCTATAGGCGGGCGTGGGATATTTCTTGGCTCTCCGGAGAGCCGCGTTCTTAGCTTTAATAAGATTGCTAATGGCTAAGGGAAGCGTGGGTTTGCCTTTCTTAGCAACCTTTTCGTTTACACTGATGGCTGAGTTGATAGCATCAGTGAGAGAATTTACTAACGAATCTATTTTATCCAGGCTATCTAATTGTCCGGGCGAGATCGCGAGCGGAGAGTTTGGGGCCTCTAAGGCAGAAACTATCGTATTTTTAAAACCTTTCCAGTCGGTAAAGGTCTTAGGAGAAGTGACGTTAACGTTAGGCGGTCCTAGCACGAGGGAGACGGGGCGGTGGTCAGAACCTAGGTCATCGAGCGGTTCGATAGACCTGAGGTCGAGGTTGATATGCTTGACGATTGCAAAGTCGAGGATGTCAGGAGAGTTTCGGGTTGTCGGGATAGTGAGTGGGAGTGATGGGGGAGACGACGTCTAAGTCGAGTAAGTTGGTGATGTCAAGGAGAGCACCGCTTTGGTTGGTTGATAGGCACGTCCAGTCAGTATGTTTGGAGTTAAAGTCTCCGAACATAATGACTGAACGGCCGAGGGCGAGAATGGTCTCAAAGTCGCTGCGGATAGGTTTGGTGCCACAGGGTATGTAGACTGAAGCTATGATGATGGTCGAATGACCAGTCATAGCCAATCTACATACAGTGGCTTCCATGTTGAGGAGAGGAGGGGTAGGGAGAGGACAGCAATGGAATCCTCTTTTGTAGTAGATAGCAGTGCCACCGAAACCGTCGCCGTTAGGCCTATCGTTACGTGTAAACGCGTATTTAGGAATAGCGAATCCCCTGGAGCGATTAGGAGTGAGCCTTGTCTCCTGGAGAAGTAAAAGGTCTGGGTCGTTGTTCTGAAGGAACAGTTTGAGCTCGGGAAGGTTGTTGCTTAGGCTACGAACGTTAAAAGATACTAGGGATAAGCCCTTGGGTTTGATACGACAGGACGCGGGATTCGCGGGTCTAGACATTATGATTTACTTATTTACGAATTTATACAAAAATAAAAATTTATAATGAACTTAAAAGCGAGTGATGCTCGGCTAACGCAAATAAACGCTCTTGAGGAGAGCGGGCGGCTCGCAGTTTGCGTGCGAGTATGGAAATTTCATTAATGTCTACGTTTTGGATGACGTCGAACACGGTCTTCATGTCCTCAGCCAACGATGACTGAGATGCGGATGACGGAGCGGGACGCGGCCCTACGGAAGCTACGGGAGCTGGGATGGGTCGGGAAGGTGCAGGCGGGACGGCCGGACGCTGCCTCCAAGACAGAGCCGGAGTAGGTGTCGGCTGAACGGGCTTTGCTTCCGGGGGACCCCGGTTGCGAAGCGGCGGGAAGTTAGGAGTGGGCGGCGGCGCCGGTTTAGGCGCGACCCTCTTGGTGGTGGAGCGCGGAGCGCGCGGGCAACCCCTGTAGTTGGCTGTGTGGCCGGACTGACCGCACAGCACACAGGCAGGGGGGGAAGTGGATTCGGGAGTGCGAGTGCACTCCTTCGTTATGTGTGGATCCAGGCACTTGACGCACCTAGGGGGAGCTGAGCAGTTAGCCGCTGCGTGGCCGTAGAGCTGGCAGCGGTGGCACTGCCCAGGGTGACCGCGGGGGTTGGGACTCTCGACGGAGATGTTCGAGAGTCCGCAAATTGTGCGAGCCTCTCTGAAAATCTCCTTCGAGTTGGGAGTATTGGTAAGGATTACAAGAGCTAAGGGAAAACGCCTACCGCGGTTGGAGTGCATCTTGTGCACTGCTATGGCCGGGAAACCCTGAGACTTAAGGTCCTCGAGAATGTCTTCATTACTGAGTTCAAACGGGACGCCCCGTAGTACTGCGCGGATCTTACGCTCCTCCGGGAGGGGGTAGGTGTGATACGCGATTTGATTGATCGACAGAATCCTAGTGAAAGACCGGAAGTCGTCGACGGTCGCTACTTGAATTTTGATTGTATCGCCAGCGTTGGCGGCTTTTAAGTAATTAATTTTGTGCTCTTTGCACAAGTTAGAAACCGCGGTCCAGCGCGCTTTCTCACGGAGGAATACGGGCGGAGGGAGCTGAGGCTTCGACGGGACGGGAGCGCAGCGCGTCGCTGGCTTCGATGGGACCGACGGAGACGCAGTTACTTCGAGCGATTTTAACGGCGCGGGGGCTGGTGTTGAAGACACCGGGGAGGGCTCGGGTATAGAAGATACCGAAGCTTTCTTCGAGCGCTTCTTGGAGCGCTTGGCGACAAGTTGAAACGCGGGCTCAGGAGAGCCGGTTAAGGTGACGGCATCTGACGACGTATCAGACGCGGGTTCGGAGTCGCTCCCGGGAGCGGTACGCTTACGACGCGACGCGTGGGAGGATGCGACCGATTCGCAGTCCATCTCGGACGAGGCGGGAGATGCGGGAGAGCTGTAGACCTGAGGGGTCTGGACGTCGGAGGCCTGAGGGGCCGGGGTTGAGGCCTGAGGGGCCGGAGTTGAGGCCTGAGGGGCCGGGGACGCGATAGATGCCTGTAAGGCCTGCGTTAGTATGTCATCGGGTATGCTGTAGCCAGACGCAGCGAGCACCTGGGCGAACGACCTAAGAACGTTGACAAGGTCCATTGGAGGGCTTGGTCCTACGATATGTAATATATAAATATATAAAAATGCCTAGGTTCCCTAGCAAACCTAGTACCTAAACCTCCCTACCCGCGGTAGGGGGGCTGGGGAGAATAAATTAGAACTAACCGTAGTATGCCGAAGGCCGCTACCTAGAAACCTAAAAAAGGGTGCGCAGGTAAAGAGTTGACCGCGTTAGGGTCAACCTTTACCGACAGAAAGGACAGATACACGCGAAAACACACAGATATGATAAAAATAAATATGAAATTTGGAGAAAATAAATAAAATGTAAAAGAGAAACAAAATAAAAATAAAAGGACTGGTTCAGTACAACTTCGTAGTCACCGCTACCTAGAAACCTAAAAAAGGGTACGCAGGTAAAGAGTTGACCGCGTTAGGGTCAACCTTTACCGACAGAAAGGACAAATACACACGAAAACACACAGATATGATAAAAATAAAAAGGACTGGTTCAGTACAAATTCGTTGTCACCGTTAAGTATCCTTTGTACTGAAACCAGACTACTTACGCTGGGCACAGCACTGCACTCAGCACAAGCACAACACAACTTAGCACAGCACTTTGAAGACTAAGGGGCTTAGTCGTGTGACGGTTGTCTATTTCGACCTCTTTTTGTCAGTAAATTTTATTTTTTTGTTGTTTCCGACATAATTTTAAACTAGGAATTACGTAGTGTCGGAGAACAGCAATGTTTTGATTTGACAAGTCAGTCACGAAAAATTATCTATCAAAGCAACTTGAATCTATTTATTTATTATTTTCCGAGTTTATTATTCCAAATTACATAGTTAAGATATTTTATTATCGATAATCAAAGTTCTTTTTAAGAAACCTATATTTATTTTTTACGTTCACGAGTGTGCGTAGCCAAAATTGTTGGTAAGGATTCTCATTCATTAAAATTTATTTTATTGTTATTTTTTCTTTCAGATCAAATTTAATTGTATTAATATTTCTGTTCTATTTTGTGTGAATATTTTTTATTTCAATTTTGTTTATATTTTTCTGTTTGTATTTACAGGCATTTTTGTATATTTTTAATTTTACCGAAAAAATAAACACAGAAGAGAATTTTGTGTTTTATTGAAACTACGCTACATACTGGCGCCCGAATATTCAAACGTAGTTTATGGAGAAGAGAGGAGAAATTGCAACAGAAGGAACAAAAGGAACAGAAGAATTGCAACATTAAAAATAATTTTTTTATAATTATTATTGAGGTCAGGCATAAAACTTTATTTGTTACCATTTTCAATCATTAACATTCACTATAATATATTTATATATGTATCTACTATAATATATCTACTATAATATATCAAAATACTGCTAAATTATTCAGACATTTAAGTTTCTTTAGTTTCTTTCGTTATAATATCCTTGAAGAAATTTTCTGAAGACACAACATTCTATAACCCAGTAATTTCACTATTTAAATAACATTTTCTATTCATTTTCATCACTTGAAAATACGTATATTTTTAAGGCTCTATTCTGCATAACGACTATTAACAAATTTGTTTCACTTTAACATTTTTTTTTGATTTTGCAATGAATTTTTCACAATTAAATAAACCTGAAATAATTTATGAATTAAAAATCAGAAATATAAATTTTTCTTCGACGCAATCTGTAGACGAACTACGATCATTATTATTACTAATTACTGATATATTGCTAATTATCTCACGGCGAGCATAAGCCGATTCTTTTTGTCTTATTTTTTTTTCTATGCACCTCATTATCGTTTGGCTATACCATTAACATTGACGTTAGTCAAAACTTATAATTAATTATCATCATCGTAGTATTAGGTTAACTTATTGTGTAATTTATTTAATATTTGCAATTCTAGGAATGTAAACTCTTATTTTTCAATATCTGTATTATACTTTGTAGTATAATTTGTTAAATGTTATCAATTTTTTTTTCTCAATTTTTTTCAAGCGGTTTGCAACTTGTAAAATTAAGCCTTCTGCACGAGCGTTTATTAAGGTAACTCGTTAAACTAAACCATACCTATGTGTATTATTTATACACTTGAATCACTTTCCTGTGAGAATTATTTTCATATGTTTATTACATAAATATTTTAATTACTTCACAAAAGACCCTTGGATTTTATTTAAAAGTCAATGTTTCACGACTGGCTATGATTTTCTTTTCTTTCCGGCATATTTATTTCAGTCTTTAACTGAAACTTGTTTATAGTAATCACCGTGCGGGAGTTAGCGACACGTTAAAGAAGCCATAAGCTATTAATATTTTCAGCGGATGGCAACTATTAAAGCCTTTTGCCGTTGCGTTCAACTCTATTGAGTTGACTTATTTAGGATACGATTCCTCATAAGCAACTCTAACTGCATGACGTTTTATTTCCAGTAGTTGGAATAAGACTAGTATGATAGAGAATGTATGTTGTAATTATAATGTACGTTGATGGAGTTGAACGATGTATATTAACATTGTATATTCCATGAACATGTTAAAAATTCTATCATTCATGAACCATGTAATTTAAGATAATTATTTAGGATTTTTTTTTTTTTTCTCTCTCTCGTCTGTTTTGTTTTCTTTTTCTATTAAATAACTTGTTGATAAGCATTATATCAGTATTATTATTATTTTTTTTTTTTCATATATACAGGATGTTTTTTCAGAAAAATTCTTCTATAGGATGTTAATATTAATTTTCATTTTGCTTTTAATTATTATTATTTTTTTTTTATTGTTCTTTCATTTAGCAGATTAAATATTAAAATTCGATATGTATATGCGGTTTATTTTGATTTGGTTTGAATTTGAAATTTTACTAAAAAAAATCTTTCAGATTTTTTTTTTTCCCGGCCCCCGGGGTATTGTGACGGTTGTCTATTTCGACCTCTTTTTGTCAGTAAATTTTATTTTTTTGTTGTTTCCGACATAATTTTAAACTAGGAATTACGTAGTGTCGGAGAACGGCAATGTTTTGATTTGACAAGTCAGTCACGAAAAATTATCTATCAAAGCAACTTGAATCTATTTATTTATTATTTTCCGAGTTTATTATTCCAAATTACATAGTTAAGATATTTTATTATCGATAATCAAAGTTCTTTTTAAGAAACCTATATTTATTTTTTACGTTCACGAGTGTGCGTAGCCAAAATTGTTGGTAAGGATTCTCATTCATTAAAATTTATTTTATTGTTATTTTTTCTTTCAGATCAAATTTAATTGTATTAATATTTCTGTTCTATTTTGTGTGACTATTTTTTATTTCAATTTTGTTTATATTTTTCTGTTTGTATTTACAGGCATTTTTGTATATTTTTAATTTTACCGAAAAAATAAACACAGAAGAGAATTTTGTGTTTTATTGAAACTACGCTACAGTCGCAAAGAAAAATCGCACTTCGATAGCACTCAGAGGGAGTAGAAAAACCTTGAAGACCGTAGCACGGAACCAACACGCTAGACTGTGACGTCAGTAGACTGAGCGCCACGGAATATCGGGAAGGGACCAAACAACGGAGAACGGGGTCTTGCACTTCCGCACTGGGCGGCGATCGGAGCGAGAAATGATGACTTACTAACAATTTGAACGACCCGGTGTTCGAGTGTGGGCGCAAGTAGCGAGGGCGTGGACTAGCGTTATTTACAAAACCATTATATGACTATGTCCCTATTATGCCGAATCAGTTTCATGTTGCGTCGCTAACAATATTAATGAAGTAAGTATCGTTTGCTAATGTTATATTATAATTTGTTTTCTGGCATAACTATCGATTCTAAACTGCAATGGGGAGCCCATATTTATTTATTATTTGAAGAACCAACATTTTTGTTACACAGGAATGTACAATCGATTAACCATGGAGAGCCAATCAAAGGTTACCATCTACCCTATCGTCCGGTTTCGGCTTAAGTTGAATTGAGACACCCTTGATAAACTAGAAAATCTCCTAAAAGAAAGTGACGCGACGAGTGAAGTTAGTCTGTCAAGCGCCAAAAAGGGATTTGCATTTCAGTACATAAACTACATACTCAAGACATAACTCGGTACAAAAAACTAAATAGACTCTCATTTCCAGCTGACTACTTGAATGCTCGAACGTATAAATTGAAGTGCTTATGCAGTTTTATAGGGCATTTGTTATTGCAACTCATATTATTCGGAATTTTGATATCAGGGATTCGTATTTATGATATTGCGGATTATTAATAATTCGGATTTTTTATGGTTCGGTGTTTTCAAATTGGGCATATTGATTTTCGTAATTATAAACGTTCGGAATTTAGAAGTTTCGAAGAAGAAAAATTCAGAATTATGAAACACGGAATTTTCATTTTCGGAATTATGAACTATTCGGTGTTATAAATTTCGGAATTTTGAAATTCAAGATTATGACTATCGGAACTAAGTTTTTCGTATTTATGTAGTGTAAATTTATTTTTACACTACATAAATACGCCTACCCCTTTATTTGACGTCAATAAGAACAAGTAATTGTCAATGTTGAGAAATGAATATTTAATTTGAAGACAAAAGGGCGTGGGGTTGAGTTCTCTACAGGGTGTTTCTGTATCTGAATGTAAATAAATAAACATGTGTGACGTGTCTGTTTGTTCGTTGAGTTCTTCGTCCTAATGAATTTGAGCCTTATGAAATCTAAAGCGTCATTGTCACAAAAGTACGTCTTCTTATGGTAGCGTCGGGTGACGGGTCGCTCACTTCCCTCTAAAATGGTTGAAGAGGGCGATGGCTGAACCCGGGTTTACTCGTGAACGGGTGCTGTCTGAGGATGTTCGTCGGCATATCTTTAAAAGTTGGTTAAGTTACGTGTTAGTTCCATACATTATCCGCAAAATGGCGACGTTTTATTAAAACAACAGGTCATTGGTCAACACATTTATTATCACCAGCTATAGGTATCAGTGTCAGCGTCGTACGTTAACGCGTCGAGGGCTGTGGGCGTGTCCTGGCAGAGAGCGCGCAGCGTGTCGCTGGGCAGGCCGCAGTCCGCCAGGTTGGACGCGGCGAAGGCTAGCGGCGGGGCCGGCGCGGCGCCGGCGTCGAGGCGGCTCAGCGCCGGCGGGCCCGCGAGCGTGAGACTGAGCGTGGCGGCGTGGCGCCGGCGCAGCGCCGCCAGCACGCCGTGCAACGCGGACGGCAGCACGGGGCCCGACAGCTCGAGGGAGTGGTACTGCCGCCCGTCGCTCTGGACGGTGCTGGAGCGGACCTGCGTGCAGACGTGCGGTTTAATCAACTAGAACAGAACTTTTGATAAAAATTCGCAGATACATTTTTCTACTTAAAAATAAGCAGCGCGCATAGCGTACGGGTCACTGACCTGGAGCGCGCGCAGCGAGGCGCCGGCGAAGGGCGCGGGCGCGAGCAGCGCAGGCGGCGCGCCAGCGGAGAGCGAGCGGCAGTTGAGCAGCAGATCGAACAGCGCGTGCACGTCGCCGCCGCGCACCGCCACCAGCGACGCGCCTGCGCGGTCCACGGAGCTTTCCGTGCTGTTGCTGATGCGTGCCTGCAAACACCGGTAAAAATTAGTTTATCAGGAAATAACCACGACAAGATGCTGGATGTGAGTGATCCAAATACGTTGGTTGGTGCCGTCGACACCGCCACCGCACCACCGGTGGCAACCCTACGGTGGCTCACGTCCTTCGAAGCACGATGTAAATTAAAAAAGCAGTTGTTGTGAACGTGACTCGCTCAGACAGTGTAACTTTTGCTTCAGTTAATTCTATAAGTAGAGATAATTTAAAAGTTTTAATAATGAATAATGTATTGAATGGATTTGGGTGATTCCAAAGTAATAATGAAATGATGGACACAAATTTGAGCATTAAGAAACTTATCGACGTTCTTTGCCATACACCAATCATAGACATTCCAGACGACAGTCCAAAAATAGAAACGGAAGAAGCAAAGACAATAGGCGGGCATAGAAAGAAAACAGATTATAATAGGTCTTTACCTATGAAACTGCCGTTTTGCCGTACTGGCCATTTCAAATGAAAATATTTTTTTTTTTGACTGATAATTCTAATTTCAAATTAATTTTATTTGACAAACATGGAATTCTTTTTCTAAAATCGTCATTTGTTTAATAGATAGTGTTTTGTTTTCAACGCATTCGAACATTTTTCGTCATCATGGATAAGTTAAAAATTCGAGTAATTATGGAGTATACATATAGGAGTACCGTCGTGGCAGCAAAGCGGCACAAGCGGCACGCAACATCAACGACGTTTACGGAGCGAACACTACAAACGAACGCACCACCCGTTATTGGTTTACCCGCTTCCGTTCTGGAAATTTTGACCTGAAAAATGAACCCCGTGGTCGTCCGAAAACTTTGGTCGACAATGACGAATTAAAGGCAATTGTGGAAGCTGATGAAACTCAATCCACGGCTGAATTAGCAGCAGCTTTCGACGTTAGCATCAAAACAATATTGGTCCATTTGCGTCAAATTGGCAAGGTAAAAAAGCTTGACAAATGGGTACCCCACGAACTCAATGACCGCGAGCGCGAAGTACGCGTGGAGACGTGCCTTGCACTGCTCAGCAAGCATACAAATGAAGGAATTCTGAACCGCATTGTTACTTGTGACGAGAAATGGATCCTGTTTGACAACCGTAAGCGCTCAGCAAGTTGGTTGGACCCTGGTTCAGCACCCAAACAATTAAACGAAAACTTACCCCTAGAAAAGTGATGGTCACTGTTTGGTGGTCTAACGCGGGTGTAATTCATCACAGCTTCTTGCCAAACGGGACAAGCATTACTGTAGATGTGTACTGTGAAGAACTGAACACAATGATGGAGAAGCTCGCACGTCTCCAACCAGCTTTGGTCAATCGTTCGGCTCCACTGCTCCTGCACGACAACGCGCGACCTCATACTGCACAGCAGACGGTCTCCAAGCTACAAGAGTTGGGGTTGGAAGTTCTCCGTCATCCGCCGTACCCACCAGACCTTGCGCCTACAGACTTCTACTTTTTCCAGAATTTGGATAACTTCTTGGCGGGAAAAAATTCAATACCCGAGAGGCAGTACAAAATGCCTTTGAAGAATTTGTTGCCTCCCGTCCAGCTGATTTCTTCAAGAAAGGCATCAATAAGCTACCAATGCGTTAGCAAAGATGCATTGATTGCATGTGTGATTATTTTGATTAATAGAAATAAAAAATATATAAAAAAATTACGCTTCATTTATTTCGTGAAAAACGGCAATTTCATAGGTAAAGACCTAATATTGCCAACTTCTGCAGAGAAGATTACAAAGGCAGAAATCTATGACGATATGAGGACGAGGGCGATCTTTTGCATAGTAGAGAGCATTCTACTACCATGTGGAACGTTTTTGTTGGTGATCCTTTGCATGTTTAGATTTTTTATGTAAAAAGCAACAAATTTTAAATTGTGTCATGTGATAAAAAGGGGATGTATCCAAATTATTCTTAATTCCTTTTCGAGTATGTGATGAAAATGTACCGAATTTTAGTGACATAAAATGAAAATTATTCATAAGTATCATACTAATATTACAAAGGTAGTATTTTGATATCCACGCAAAAACGGCCTGACATATTTGAATGATGTTGGCATGTGGATAGAATATATCCTGGAATAACATATTGGCTTTTTATCCCGAAAGCAGATAGTACAAAAGATGACCTACTAATAGTCAGTATATCAAATTAAAGGGCAATAAATATAGATTGTCATACATTCATTAGTTTGAATATATAGTCCTTCCTACCATTGTAAGATATTTTTTTAAATATATCTGTTCCCCGATTTTTTTAGGATTCACTCTAGGTAATGACAGTCAATCAACAAACTGACAGATTGTTGATTGACTGTCAAAACTAATCCGCCAATAAGGCCCATTACTTGTGGGTTCATTCGACATCGTTTTGTTACTTTTTTTGACATTGACATTGATACATTCAAAAGAAAACAAAATGGTAGCTTATGATTGATTTTTCGCAAATTACTTATTATTCTTTTACAAGATTTTTAGATTTAAACTAAGAGAAGTTTAAGGGGGAAAAGGTTACTCATGAGTTAATCTTTCATGTGTACTACTGACCATTACCTGGTCAAAATCGCATATTGGCTTTGACCATCATCTTTTAACGGTATCTGGAGTTTATGCAGGATCAGTACAATTTATAAGGAGAAATTTGTAATAAATTTTTAATTGTTTATTGGGCATACATTATCCATTGTTCCAACATCATTATTTTATCATAATATTGTTAGTTGTTCAATTAACAATTACTTATTGTTCAAAAATTATGTGTGAAAAAATGTTTTAGTAAAGACAACGTGTCGCGTTCGTTTACTTTTCGTTTTATTCTTTTTCTTACAGTTTTTTGTTAGATTTAAAATAATTTATGCGTTTTTGCGATTTGAAAGTAATGTTTTTTTCATTTGTTTCATATAAATTAGTTTACCCAGTTCATTCGTTTATTTTTTTCCGGCTTTATTTGATTATGTCAATTTTCCTAAGCGTCAAGTATAGGTTTAAGTCCTAACTAAGATGCTTACATCAAAGAAACTTTCAGATCACTTGCTAAAGATGGATATTTTTTTAATTTTACTTTTTAAGAGAATCTAGCTTCGTTACATCTTTTTATAAAAATGATGCACTTTTTGAAATAAAAAATTAAATTATTTTTTTTTTATTTTATACAAACAAAAATTTTATTTAAAAGTCCTAATGCAATTTCGACTAATAAATAATTGAAAGAAAAAGAGAATTTAACTTATTATTATCAACATTTATTACGAAATTATTTTTATTTAGTACAAGATAACTCCTCCCCTGGCTCGGACACATCCGGCAATCCTTCTGGGCATGCTGAGAATTAAGTTATCCAGCATTTCTTGCGGTAACCTGTCCCATTCTTGAATAACGGCTTCCCTGATCACTGGTATTGTCCGGGGAGGTGGCTGACGGTTCCAAACAGCTCTCTTGACAGCATCCCACGCGTGCTCAATCGGGTTTGAGTTACGCGAGCCGGCAGGCCAGTCTAATAATGTCGTATTAACACAGAGCAGCGTTGATTCGTTGAGCTCGATGTGCGAGTGCATTATTGTCAACCAATACGAATCGAGGGCCATTGTTTATTCTAAATGACCCGACAATTCCATCAAAAGCAATGGTTTGGTACAAAGCTGCAGTCATCTAGCCACGATACGGGATCGACGGCGTTCTAGCACTAATTATTATACCGCCCCAAAAGGATACCGATTTCCCGCCTTGTTGAACGGTTCCGGTGGCAGTTCTTTGTCTTTCAGCGTTCCCAAGTCTTCTCCAGACACGGAGACGTCGGTTGTCCGGATGAGTGCTAGTTCTGGACTCCTCAACGAAGAGACAATTCCGCCAAATGTTTTCCTCGTCGTCTTCATCATTTTGGCGTAGTCTATGCCCACTGGTATCTGCGTCTCTGTGAGTTCAGGAGTGCTCGCCAGGATCTCGCTCGTAATCCAACCTGGTGTAAGCAATATCTGAGGGCCTGAGTGCAGAGAGTAGCAGCCAGCAACTCAGCTTTTATTTTAGTGGCATTGATTGTTGGGTCTCGGGCAGTCAGCAATCTGATGTAACGGTTCTGAGCAGCAGTAAGAACAGTTGGCCGACCACTGCGAGGTCGATCAGCAAAGCTATCCTGACGCGATACCTCCGTATCGTGTTCACGACACAGGATTGGGATACAGCCACTCTGCGTGCTATTTCTCTCTTAGAATGCCTTTCTTCCCCCAAAGTAACAATTCTTGCTCGGAAAACTTCTGATAATTTCCTCGGCATCTTTTTGAATGAACTCCATCTTCGAAAAGTTAGAAAAAATGCTTGAATTAAGTTGGTCAGATTTCTGAATGAGCGTAAACAAGGATTTAATCTCCTTTTATACAGAAAAACAATCGATATTTCAAAATTATAAAACTTTTGTTTTTAGGAGACTTGATTTTTAAATGAAGAATCTTAGAAGAAAAACAAAAAACGTATGATTATTATATTACGTATTTTATCGTAAAACTGTATTTTTACAAAACTAAAACAACAATATTTGACAACAATATAAAACGTATTCTTTGCTTATAAGGTGTTTCGCTGGGTCATCTCAAAGAGGGCGGCACCCGAACAGGCCCCGCCGCTTCGTAGCCGGGTACCTCCGGCTGCAAAGCCTACGCAGCCCAAGCCTGCTCCAGTAGACAGCGCCCCGCTGCACGCCCGAATTTCATCCCGGTTCCTCGCCCATTCAAATCCACTCCTCAACCCTCCCTAGCAGACGATATGCGTATCGTTTGCGACGCCATCAATCATATTGATGTTAGGGAAATTTCAGTATTAACTCGCAAACTTAAGGATTTACGTTCGCCTACAGAGCGACTCATAGCTTTGAGCATAGTTCCCTTCTCAGTTCATTATATGTTCATTTAAACGAATTGATCCCTCAGTCAAGCTTCGGCCCTACCTCATGTCCCTTTGATCGATTTGATTTGATGTCCCATGTGTCGCTTTCGATGAAGGCTAACGGCAAAATCTTGCTACAGCCAACGAGGTGGTTTTTAGTGGGTAGGTGCCACTCTGGTGAATCCCACATCACCCCGCAGATGCGGCCCATGCGGAGGATGCATGACGCATCTTCCACCTCCCGCCCCGCGGAGGGTGTTGCTTTGGCGGCAAAAAAAAAGTTATCTGGAGTCACGTGCTGGCAGACTATGCACCACTGTTTAGTTAGTTTGTTTCGATTTTCTTTATTCTACAGGGATTTTCAACGAGAACTTTGTTTTTTAAATCTGAATTAAACAAAGAATTAAGATGACATCGATTTAAATTTTTATTGTATTAAAAAGAGTAAGTTTTGGCAATCATAAATGAAAAATTATATCGATTCTTTCATCAAAATGTTTAATAACTTTTTGGCAAAACGGGGGTCTATTTCATGTCATGAATTTTTAATTTCACGGCTGAAATCGATCCGATTAGCTCCGTATACAATCTGTCTTTAACATAGCCCCACAAAAAATAAATCAAGCGATGCTAAATCACATGATGGAGCTGGCCACTTAACAGCGCCTTGGTTTGCAATAAGTTCATTGTTTCTGTGGCGCCATCTTGTTAAAACCACATGTTAGTGATATCCATATCATCACTATTAGGCCAAAATTGAGTTGTTTACACCCCTCGATAGCGTAATCCATTAACCGTTACCGCATTTCCAGCTGAGTTTTCGAAAAAAAAAACGGCCCAATCACGCCTCCACACCACATAGCGCACCATACACTGACAAGTTCAGCATATAAAGTTTTGTGATCAATCTTTCTTGGATTTTCGGAAGCCCAAATGCGACAATTTTGCTTGTTGACGGAGCCAGAATAATGAAAATGGGCTTCGTCTAAAAAAATTATTTTAGAAAAACCAACTTGATGTTCTTGACTGAATTGAGTGAGTCTACGACGATGTAAATAATCGGCCGGCTTCAATTGTTGCACCTTGTACGGCTTAAAAACCTAATCCTTACGCAGAATTGGCCATGTGGTTGTTGTGGATAACCTCAATTGTTGAGAACGTCGAGGAATTGACAAATTCGGACAGCTGCGATGTTTTCAGTTGATCAACGCGTTGGTGTTAGCAGATTAAGTACCGAACCTGTCGACTCAAATTTGTTTACCAAATTCTTAATAGCGGTCTCAGAAGGACGGTTATGTTCACCGAAAATATGCCGAATGTTACGAAATGTAACTTTTACAGATCCATCATTTTCATAGTGAATTTTTATTATTTTATTGCGATTTTCGAATGAAATAGAATTCATTGCAGTAATTGCCCAAGATATATGAGAACTGTCACGTGGTTCCAGTGTGACCATATTGAAATACAAAGTTCTTGTTGAAAAACTCTTTATTAACGTGAACAAGAAATGTACTGTCTGTGAATTTATATTAAGTTATTAGGTCTTTACCTATGAAATTGCCGTTTTTCACGAAATAAATGAAGCGTAATTTTTTAATATATTTTTTATTTCTATTAATCAAAATAATCACCCATGCAATCAATGCATCTTTGCCAACGCATTGGTAGCTTATTGATGCCTTTTTTGAAGAAATCAGCTGGACGGGAGGCAACAAATTCTTCAAAGGCATTTTGTACTGCCTCTCGGGTATTGAATTTTTTTCCCGCTAAGAAGTTATCCAAATTCTGGAAAAAGTAGAAGTCTGTAGGCGCAAGGTCTGGTGAGTACGGCGGATGACGGAGAACTTCCAACCCCAACTCTTGTAGCTTGGAGACCGTCTGCTGTGCAGTATGAGGTCGCGCGTTGTCGTGCAGGAGCAGTGGAGCCGAACGATTGACCAAAGCTGGTTGGAGACGTGCGAGCTTCTCCATCATTGTAATCAGTTCTTCACAGTCCACATCTGCAGTAATGCTTGTCCCGTTTGGCAAGAAGCTGTGATGAATTACACCCGCGTTAGTCCACCAAACAGTGACCATCACTTTTCTAGGGGTAAGTTTTCGTTTAGGGCATTGTTTGGGTGCTGAACCAGGGTTCAACGAACTTGCTGAGCGCTTACGATTGTCAAACAGGATCCATTTCTCGTCACAAGTAACAATGCGGTTCAGAATTCCTTCATTTGTATGCCTGCTGAGCAGTGCAAGGCACGTCTCCACGCGTACTTCGCGCTGGCGGTCGTGTTTTTTTGAGTTTTCATTGAGTTCGTAGGGTACCCATTTGTCAAGCTTTTTTACCTTGCCAATTTGACGCAAATGGACCAATATTGTTTTGATGCTAACGTCGAAAGCTGCTGCTAATTCAGCCGTAGATTGAGTTTCATCAGCTTCCACAATTGCCTTTAATTCGTCATTGTCGACCAAAGTTTTCGGACGACCACGGGGTTCATTTTTCAGGTCAAAATTTCCAGAACGGAATCGGGTAAACCAATAATAACCGGTGGTGCGTTCGTTTGTAGTGTTCGCTCCGTAAACGTCGTTGATGTTGCGTGCCGCTTGTGCCGCTTTGCTACCACGACGGTACTCATACTCCATAATTACTCGAATTTTTAACTTATCCATGATGACGAAAAATGTTTGAATGCGTTGAAAACAAAACACTAACTATTAAACAAATGACGATTTTAGAAAAAGAATTCCATGTTTGTCAAATAAAATTAATTTGAAATTAGAATTATCAGTAAAAAAAAAATATTTTCATTTGAAATGGCCAGTACGGCAAAACGGCAGTTTCATAGGTAAAGACCTATTATTTTTTTTTTGTAGTTTTCAGTACAAGTTTGATTTTTGATTAGTTTGAGTTCGGCAGTGAATTTGAATTGCTTTTCTTTTCTGTTTTCTTTACAGCACTATCGGCGTTGCATTTTCTTACTTTGCGAATTGGGTGTGTGAGTTGGTTTAATTGTCTGTTTACTATGATATTACTGTTGTCTGTTACACTTTATATCTGAGGAATATTATAAAAGCAACATTTCTTACCGGAGCAGTTTAAGGAGATTATTTCATACAATTTGCCATTTCAATTTAAGTTACTACAATTTCCTGAAGTAATTCATTCAGGCACTTTCTGCTCCTCACGTGTTCACATCATGATGGTTGCTCCAGAATCGCGAGCGATTTGAATGTAGTTGAAACACTCGGTGTAGGGTGGCCTGCCCCCCTCCTTTCATTTCCCAATTAACGAGACCCCTTATACTAATTGAATAGCACTGAATTTATTTTATTTATTTCTTTGTTATCCAAGCATTAGCAATAATTTGTGCGACGCATTCATGACGGTGGCGAGTATGGAAACTTGTTATTCAGGACAATCTGCGCTACTATTCCCTGCACCACCTCCATGAGAGTGCGACGCGACTAGTCAAGTAGCTACCTAAGTTGGCGTCGTTATTACTGTCGAGTTCTGCGTCCTGCTCGAGGGATGCGACACTGACCAAGTACTGCATACTTCTCTAACACATGTTTAATGCTGCACTTTTCCGCGTATGACATTTTTGTAGAAAACTGGAAATCCTAAAAATTTGGATTTTTAGGATTTTTAGGAATTTTTAGAATTTAGCACCGACCTGCGCGAGCTCTAACTACAGCACCGACCTGCGCGAGCTCTAACTACAGCACCGACCTGCGCGAGCTCTAACTACACCGACCTGCGCGAGCTCTTACTACAGCACCGACCTGCGCGAGCTCTAACTACACCGACCTGCGCGAGCTCTAACTACAGCACCGACCTGCGCGAGCTCTAACTACACCGACCTGCGCGAGTTCTAACTACAGCACCGACCTGCGCGAGCTCTAACTACAGCACCGACCTGCGCGAGCTCTAACTACAGCACCGACCTGCGCGAGCTCTAACTACAGCACCGACCTGCGCGAGCTCTAACTACAGCACCGACCTGCGCGAGCTCTAACTACACCGACCTGCGCGAGCTCTAACTACAGCACCGACCTGCGCGAGCTCTAACTACACCGACCTGCGCGAGTTCTAACTACAGCACCGACCTGCGCGAGCTCTAACTACAGCACCGACCTGCGCGAGCTCTAACTACACCGACCTGCGCGAGCTCTAACTACACCGACCTGCGCGAGCTCTAACTACACCGACCTGCGCGAGCTCTAACTACAGCACCGACCTGCGCGAGCTCTAACTACAGCACCGACCTGCGCGAGCTCTAACTACAGCACCGACCTGCGCGAGCTCTAACTACACCGACCTGCGCGAGCTCTAACTACACCGACCTGCGCGAGCTCTAACTACACCGACCTGCGCGAGCTCTAACTACAGCACCGACCTGCGCGAGCTCTAACTACAGCACCGACCTGCGCGAGCTCTAACTACAGCACCGACCTGCGCGAGCTCTAACTACACCGACCTGCGCGAGTTCTAACTACAGCACCGACCTGCGCGAGCTCTAACTACAGCACCGACCTGCGCGAGCTCTAACTACACCGACCTGCGCGAGCTCTAACTACACCGACCTGCGCGAGCTCTAACTACACTGACCTGCGCGAGCTCTAACTACAGCACCGACCTGCGCGAGCTCTAACTACAGCACCGACCTGCGCGAGCTCTAACTACAGCACCGACCTGCGCGAGCTCTAACTACACCGACCTGCGCGAGCTCTAACTACAGCACCGACCTGCGCGAGCTCTAACTACAGCACCGACCTGCGCGAGCTCTAACTACAGCACCGACCTGCGCGAGCTCTAACTACACCGACCTGCGCGAGCTCTAACTACACCGACCTGCGCGAGCTCTAACTACACCGACCTGCGCGAGCTCTAACTACAGCACCGACCTGCGCGAGCTCTAACTACAGCACCGACCTGCGCGAGCTCTAACTACAGCACCGACCTGCGCGAGCTCTAACTACAGCACCGACCTGCGCGAGCTCTAACTACACCGACCTGCGCGAGCTCTAACTACAGCACCGACCTGCGCGAGCTCTAACTACACCGACCTGCGCGAGCTCTAACTACAGCACCGACCTGCGCGAGCTCTAACTACACCGACCTGCGCGAGCTCTAACTACACCGACCTGCGCGAGCTCTAACTACAGCACCGACCTGCGCGAGCTCTAACTACACCGACCTGCGCGAGCTCTAACTACACCGACCTGCGCGAGCTCTAACTACAGCACCGACCTGCGCGAGCTCTAACTACACCGACCTGCGCGAGCTCTAACTACACCGACCTGCGCGAGCTCTAACTACAGCACCGACCTGCGCGAGCTCTAACTACACCGACCTGCGCGAGCTCTAACTACACCGACCTGCGCGAGCTCTAACTACAGCACCGACCTGCGCGAGCTCTAACTACAGCACCGACCTGCGCGAGCTCTAACTACACCGACCTGCGCGAGCTCTAACTACACCGACCTGCGCGAGCTCTAACTACAGCACCGACCTGCGCGAGCTCTAACTACACCGACCTGCGCGAGCTCTAACTACAGCACCGACCTGCGCGAGCTCTAACTACACCGACCTGCGCGAGCTCTAACTACACCGACCTGCGCGAGCTCTAACTACAGCACCGACCTGCGCGAGCTCTAACTACAGCACCGACCTGCGCGAGCTCTAACTACACCGACCTGCGCGAGCTCTAACTACACCGACCTGCGCGAGCTCTAACTACAGCACCGACCTGCGCGAGCTCTAACTACAGCACCGACCTGCGCGAGCTCTAACTACAGCACCGACCTGCGCGAGCTCTAACTACAGCACCGACCTGCGCGTTATTGATCTTCTTTATCACTTCGGTTTCGAAGCCGAGCCGCGACAGGAACTGGTCGGGGTCTTCATCGCCGGCGTCCTCCTCGGCCTCCGCGTCCGGCGACGCGCCGTCGTCCAGCATGGAGTCGTAGCAGCTGTCGCTCGAGGCGGCGCGCAGCGAGTCGTCGTCCGACGTGTTCAGTCTGCGCTTGTCGGGGCGCAGCGGCATTGTGAATTCTATGTCTGGAAGGGTTTTATTAAGGACTTTTTGATTCTTTCGTATACGTTTACGTCTGTAAGTCATAGGATTTGTCACCAATAACGCCATAAGGGGGTGGCATCATATATCTATCTGATAATGTATTATAAACATATGAGTCATATCGTCCTTGATTAAAGTTTTTTTACATTTGCCGATAGATGGGATCATAGAAACAGGTCGTGCCATATTTTATATTATATACATAGATACAAAATCCACCACATTTTAAATTCTAAGGCAATATAGTATGCAGACGGATTTATTGGACTGACGACCGAGTAGCGAAGTGGATATTAGCCCTATCTCATCCGCCGGAGGTGCCAGGCTCGAGTCCTGGCCGGGGCATTCATTCGTGTGATGAACACAGATGTTGGTTCTCGGGTCATGGTTGTACATATTTATATATGGATGTTTATTCTGGGTTCCCCTCAGTTCGCTGTATGGTCATCCATAGCACAAGTTCTGCTTACTTTGGGGCCATACAGTTGGAGTGTTTGTCTATTATTGGATAACAAGTAAGTACAACGAAAGGAGACATAAATTTTGCGATGATGCTGGTACCGACCTTTATCAAACTCTAACCAATACACTTTATACATAGAATTACAGGTAAAATTATTGTTATTAAGTATGTTTAAATGTTATGATTTCGTAAAACCTGTTTGCGGCGTCCGCAGCGCGACCTACACAGTCTACTCAGTGAACATACGTGATACAAGTAAGATCATGATATGATTAAATATTTCTGTAGGTCACTCGTTTATTATATTATATAAGCTCATTCTCTTAACAAATAAGTTGTCACTCAACATGTTATCGTGTCTTGATTTATTTTATTTTATTTATTTATTTATAAAGACACACCAACAGTGTACACATATGAATTTCACTATACTAGATAATAATTAAGGTATAACAATAACCCCTTTATAACCCCTTTCCTGGTCGTGCTACTGTTTATATAAAAAACAATAAAATGTTTTCGTTAATTGAATTACCGTAGTACAACGGCAATGTCAGCTTCCACCGACAGAACGTTTCATAAAATTTTAATTAACCCCTTTCGTCCTCGGCATTGCTTATTGGATCGGTTACTTTTAAAATTTTATTTCTGAACGCAACTGATTTATTTGTGTTGGCAAAACTAAAGATATGGACTGTCAAATAGTTAGGAAAATTATAAATGTCCGAGGGAGCGATTTACGGATAATGTAAATAATTGATCCCGGTCATAGTTATTGGCGGAATCGGAATTGCAGCTACGGTGTCTTATCAACAAGATATTGAGATAACACAATATTGTGATTTAGATAGCCCCGAACTCGATACGACGCCAAACATGATTTAAATACATGGTCCTCCTTCTAAAAGAAGGATGACTGACGTCACAGGAAGGTGGGTATCTATGGATATTCCTGTAAAACTGAGAAAAAATCTGTCCCACCTACATTATTGGAACCATTTTTCACGACCAAGTTTTTGAACTTTTTCGATCTGAAGATGAAAAAAATGCCATTAAAAGGGGCGTCACAATTTCAGAGTTTCAAGTGCAGAAATAAAGCCTTCTGTCGGTACCCTGTTGGTTTTGGGTGTAGTAATGTAGCGAGGTACAAATTGTTGACTGCAATTGGCAAGGTGTAGTGGCTTCAGCTATACCAAGATATCGGTTTGAGGAGTCATTGCGATATTTTCTGGCAGCAGATAACAATAATCTGCGTCCAAATGTCAAATTTGCGAAAGTTCGACCTCTTTGGAATCTTTGAATGGCAGGTGGGTAAAATACTATCCAGACCACAGAAACCTCAGTATATATATAATATTATATTTGCCGAACATAGCGCTAAGCAACATACTTATCCAAGGCTAGCGAGTACAGAAAACACCTATCCTGAGTTCGGTGGTTTTAGATCTACAAACTACCACCTGGTACTTACAGTTTTAAAAAGAAAAAACTCAAAGACGCACATTATATATATTCTGGAATCACGTTAGTTGCTGTAACGACAACAACATGGTAATGTCGCGTCTACTCAAGGCGGGATGCGATCAGCCAAAAAGGGATGTCGATGAACCTATGCGCTTCATCACCATTCTTTGTAACGTTATATTTTTCACTATTTTTAGAATTAGTCATCTATGCATTTCTTATACTTCCTTTCTGAGTCCTTTCCGTTCCAGACATATGTTTGATTGGGTCATTTTTCAAAATATCCCAAAAACATATTTCACCTTGCTCTTATATTCTGTCCTATCGCTCATAGCCTTGTGCTTTCCAATGCAGACTTGTACCATACTGTGACAGATCCTCAGACTGGTATGCTTTTTGTGTGTTGCTGGCAAACGGTGATCAAATGTCGTATATGGATCGGCGGACAAGATTTCAATTCCTTTATCTCTGCAGGATAGCGGGGCATCGAATCCTTCGCCAATGTCAATACCTTTCAATTTGAGTTTCTGGTTTGCCAGTTTTGGCGCACGTGTGTTCCAGCCTGTGTTCCAGTTGTCCTAGGGGCTAATTCGTTAGGGCTTGGGCTTTTGTTTGCACAGAGGAGACCGCGTCGCTCACGCACCGGGCGTATCTGGCTAAATGCATTATGCTAACGTTGATCGTTTTTCGCAGCCTCACAATTGCAACAGGTCGGCGTCGGTCCTTCACTCCATTTTTCACAGTTGGCCCTGAGGTGGAGCTCACCGCAATGGCTACAGCGGTCTTCAGTGGCTCTACAGAATTTCTTTTTTTATTTCTTTTATTTTGTTCTTCTCCTCTTCCGTCCCACAACTCACTATCACTTTCTGTCTTTTGCTTTCCGGGCGTTTTCTACCTTCATCCGATCCTCCCTTGCATCGAATTGTGTGTTCTTCTTCAAAATCTGATCCTCGAATGCGTTAAGCTTCTGTTATTCTGTTAAGTTTTTTATTGTTGACTTTTCGTGTTGTGATCGTTTGAAAATATTAATATTTTTTTATATGGAGCTACAACATGGCCCTTCCCGGGAAGCAGCCCCATCTGACAGAGCACAAGAGTCAGACTTTCTTTCTTCTAGAAAGAAGCGTCCTGGTGCTTTTACGCCCAACGAAAGACCATAATTCTGAATATTTACAAATATAATATAGAAAATTGGCAGGAAACAACTGACTGGAGTGCAAGGGAATGTGCTAAAAAGACTTCTGAGAAGACTGGCGTGGGTCTGTCGTGTGTTTATAAAATTACCAAATCACAAGCCCAAAAAGAGTGGTCCTCAACTATCTTTCGTACAAAAATTTGACGAATTTACTTTCGCCGCCATTCGACGAAAGGTTCACGCGTTTTTCTACAGACTATTGAAAAGGTACAGTTGTTGCTAATTCTTTAACCCCTCGATGCTGACATCTCCCATTGTTTCAAAACTATACTTTATCTATACTGTTATGTCAAAATCAACACTAATAAGTCTTGATGCATTTAAATTTTAAATACGCAAGACAAAAACGTCGAAGTGCGCTAACAGTTCGCAAGAAGAAAGTACTATGGCGACAAAAAGACTTGCACAAAATTAAACAACATAGAAGAGAAAGCAGGTTTATGTATGACCAGGATGACACGCGGGGCAACGAAGGCGAGTATTGCATGCTGTTTACTATATGCAATACTTTACTTTTAAATCAAATCAAATCAAATCATTTATTGCACGAATATAGGTAAAAAAAGATGTCATACAAATAATAGCACAGCCATATTCTGCCATTGCGGCGTGTACAAGGTTTACGTTTAAAATTACAATTTACTCAATTTATACATTTGTCATTTAAGTATTCATATGTCCTATAATAGCATTTATTTAATATAAATGATTTTAAATTATATTTGAATACATCATAATTAGTTAAATTTTTAATAGTTGTAGGTAATTTATTATATATTCTAGGGGCCATCCCAAAGAAGCTTTCTGTAAACAAAGTGGTTCCACGCGGTTGAGCTTTAAGAATATCCTTCCGGTTACTTTGTAATTTTTCAAACATATTGTAATTTTTTCTAACGAACAAGGCAGTTTCGAGTATATAGAGGCATGGAAAAGTCAAAATTCTTAACATTTTGAAATAGGGTTTGCAGGAATCTACAACTTTTAGATTATTAATTGATCTGATACACCGCTTTTGCGCTTTAAATATATTTTCCTTATCAGCCGAGTTTCCCCAAAAAACTATGCCATATCGAAGTAACGACTCGACGTATGCATAATAAGCCGATAAAACTGCCGATTCATTGACTATTCCTGCCAATTTCCGTAAAGCGTATGAAAATGTATTTAATCTATTGCACACACCCTCTAAATGGCTCTTCCAGTTCAAGCTGGAATCCACGCTTATCCCCAAAAACCTAGCAAACTTTACCTCCTTAATTTCATGTCCGTTATATTCGAAGTCAAACGATGTCAAGTTGTTATTTCTATTTTTAAAACTTATAATATTTGTCTTACTTAAATTAATTTTTAAATTATTAGTTTCTAACCATTTCATAATATTTTGTAAATTGCTTTCAATGTCATGTTTTAGTGAATCTGTGTCTTTATTACTACATATCAAAGTACTGTCATCTGCAAATAATACCATCGGATGTGAAGAAATTTTTGGGAAGTCATTTATATATATTATAAATAATAACCGCCCCAATATACTGCCCTGTGGGACACCCTGTTTAACCTTCTTATATTTTGAGACGTAACTTATTTCTGTAAGAGATTTCAAGCATATACTGTTTATTTGAGTGGCTTGCCTTCTGTTCTCGAGATAAGATTTTAAGAGTTCCAATGTTACTCCTCTAACTCCATATGCATTGAGTTTTTTAATTAAAATTTCATGATTAACGTAATCGAATGCTTTCGTGAGGTCCATAAATAAAGCACATGTTGGTATTTTTTTGACAACATTAGATGTTACATTTTTTAAGAAATTGTACAAGGCCAAGTTAATCCCTTTATTTTTTCTAAAGCCTACCTGTTCATCTGATAATAACGCATTCTTTTCAAAAAAATCATTAAGGGCATTGTAAATCACTCTTTCGAAAATTTTTGAGAAAACAGGAATCATAGCCACGGGTCTGTATGAAGCCATGTATTCTCGGTTTAATTTCTTATATATTGGTTTTATAATCGTAACTTTTAATTTTTCTGGAAAAATACCGTATTCAATACAAAGATTAATAATGTGACTCAATACCGGTGAAATATAAATATCTACTTCTTTTATAATTTTTGTAGCAATGTCGTCATAACCAGTACTGTTTGTATTTTTGAGGTGCTTAATTATGGTCAAAATTTGATTGGACGTAGTGGGCTTCATAAATAATGATTTTAAATTACTGGAAATATTATTATTTTTAAATTTGCAACTATCATTATCTTGTTCTTGATCAATAAAAAAATTATTGAATGAGTCTGCAATATCTAAAGGATCTGTCAATTTAACGCCGTTGTTTATTATTTGGTCAATATAATGTTTTGGTCGATTATTTTTATAGTCATTGATTAGTTTCCAAGTTGCTTTCATTTTATTATTAGATGTTTTGATAAAATAATTATTTTGAGCTCTTTGAGTTAGTTTAATTACATTTTTTAGGCGTCTGGAGTACATTTTCAACTTACTTTTATTCTCTAGAGTTGGTGTTTTTCTAAATTTCCATAATAAATCTCTTTTATTTTTAGAGCATTGCATGATACCTTTTGATATCCATTTTGGTCGTTGGTTATTGTTAATTTTTACCCGAACTAATGGAAAACACAACTCATAAAAAAGTTTAAATAAACCAAAGAAATGGTTGAATGCTTCATTAGGATTTACAGTGGAATAGGTTTCTGTGAATTGAAGAACTTTAATACAATCTTTAAATTTCCTGATATTATCCTTATTAAAGTCGCGCTTTATAATAAACGAGTGAGAAGCAATTACAACACCTTTATTAGGACATTCGAGTAGTTGTCCTGTGTGATCCGACAATGCAATATCTAATACACTACTCTGACAGCCTCTCAAATTATGTGCAAAGTTGTCTAAGCACGTGCCACTAAACAATCTTGTGGGCTCTCTTATAGCAAATTTGAGATTAAAACCTTTTATTAATTGTTCAAAATCTATTGTGTTTTTATTATTTACTAAAATATCTATATTAAAATCGCCACACATTATAATTTTACTTTTTTTATAAAATAGTTTCTGTAATAAGTCATGTATAGATTTAAGAAACATCTCAATATATTCTCGTTTTGTCTTTGGTGGTCTATATATACATATTAAAATAATTTTGTGATTAATAAGTTCCACGGCTGAACATTCAATGACGTTTGAAATACTGAGATCTTCAATTTCTTGTAAAGTCTTATATTTAATATGGTTTCGAACTAAAATACAAGAGCCTCCATGCCTATTATTTCGGGAAAATTTAGAAGCTAAATTATAATTTGGTATCTTTAAGAGACTTGTATCAGATTTTAACATATTATGCTCTGTAATACAAACAACATCAACACTTTTATTTTTATTTTCTAATTCATTTAGCGAGACAGTTAACAAATTTGACTTCTCCAATAGGCCATTTATATTCTGATGCATAATATTTACGGTTTTAGTCACGAAAATTACTATTCGAATTAATTTGTTTATTAGATTTATTACCACTATGAGTTAACTCTTGCTCGGCCACACTAGAACTGTTACACTTTGCTTCTGTTTGCGTAGATTTTTCAAAAGTTACTTTATATAAACTTATTGACCTCAGTTGATTTTGATAAGTGCAGTAATTATTGGCATATTCAAGATGCAGTATATCTTTTAGAATGGTCCTGCACACATACAGAGGGAAGCTCCTTTGGTACGGTCTGTTTTCATAATAACTCATATTTACAAATGTCACATTCTTATACCTATTACATACAAATTTTAAGTCATTATTTAGTTTCATTTCATTCAAACTCCTGTTAAAGGGTATTTCAGAAATCAAAATATTTGTATTTTTAACAGAATTAAGCCAAATATTTAACCTTAACTGAAGTTCATATGGATTTACATCATTTGTACCTCCCAGAATGATAACACAATCGCTTTTATTTAAGGTTTCGATCATCTCTTTTCCTGATTCTATTATGTTATGTAATTGAGCTCCAGGTTTCCAAAAACATGATACATTGTATTTGGAGCCTAGCAGATTTTGTAGTGTTTTTTGCAGATGTCTACCTTGCTGATCCGCCAGTATGACTACTTTCCTTGTTTGGGTAGGGCTGGCTTGTTTATGTTTTATTATTTTCTTGGTTTCAGTATTTATTGGCATATGGGTACTTTTAGTGTGGATTGTATTGTTTTCATTATTTTCTTTAATGTTTTCAGCTTTAGCAAATGACAAGTTTTTTATGCCGCCGTTAGGAGATAAAGATAGATGGCGCTTTGGTGTAGAATAGCACGAAGATTTTCTTAAGATCACTTTACTTTTTATTCTTGGTGTACAGCATTTGTTGAAAGAAGTTTTTGGCGTCGGTTTTGGTGGTGATGTACAGTTACTTGAAATGCTAATTTTTTTATACAATTCTATGACCTTGTAGCATTTTTCCAATTCATTCTTAAGCCGGTTATTCTCCATTGTTAAATTTTCTATTTCTCCATTAGCACTGTTCAGCTCAAGGGTAATTTTCTCATTTTTCTCCTGTAATTCATGCACTCTATCGCTGTCATTAAATGATGTATCTGGCAAGCTCATTGTTGTAGTTTCGAATAGCATAGAATTGTTAATTGTAACATCTTGAAACGAATCAGCTCTTATTTTTTTTCTGAGAGTAACATTATCTTCGTCCATAGTTAATTAAAATTTAATTTAATTAGACATTACAATTCAAAAATTTATGGAAATACTTCTTTAGAAATGCATTTTTACATTTTACTAATTTACTTTTTATAACCATTTTTCGAAGATGGCTTATTGGTTTTTGAGGCAAAAAAAGGCTTGGAAGATTACCACAAGGAGATGACTGGGGAAGAATTTGAGGAGTGGTTCACAAAAATACTTCCAAAATCAAAACCAAACTCGGTAGTAGTGTTGGATAATGCTCCCTCATTCATCATTCGAGGAATGTTGAAAGAGTACTTGGAGAAAAGGCAATATCAAAACGACTTCAAAACGTTTATATTTTGAAGAAAAAATGCTAAAAGTTAATTTATTGGAAATTGTGGGTCAGGAGAATTACAAATACCAACGGTGTGTCATTGTGGGCTCAACCTTGTTGATTTGGTGTACGCTTTAGCGAGGGGGCATGTCGCAAGACACAACAGAAGTTTCAAAATGGCAGATGTTAAAAAACTATTACTGGAAAGTATAAGTAATGTTACCTGTCCTGTAAAATTGTCCTGATAAATGGCGAGAGTGTATCAGCCACAATTGAAGAAGAAGATAAGATGTGCTCTCTCGACGATTTGACGGACGCAGTCGCAGACTCTTTAATAATTCATGTCAGCGATATGGACGATGAAGATAGTCATATTAGTATTAACGATGATGAGAGATTTTAATAAAAATAATATGTTTTCTTTCCTTGTACTTTTTCTAAAGTTTGTGATGAAAAGCGAAATAATTATCACTCGCCGTAAATACCCTTTTAATTTGGAGCGCTGCAATTAACAAAATGAATACATTCACTAACAAATGAAATGTATCAGATGTTCAGACTCGTATTGAAATTGAAAAATGTGCCCGGCCAAAAAGGTGTGCAATTTCAAAAATGATATCTGTCAGAATTTTACGGAATAAAAAATCAGGGTTTGTATAGCCTCACATAGCGAGTACATTTATCACTTTTTAGTATAAAAACATTTTGTTGTAAGTTCTAATGATCACTCACTGGTTGTACTGTTGTGCTTATAATTAATAAAGGTATACAATTGACACACCAACTGTATCGTCCCAAAGTTATGAATTAGCATACAGCAAACCGGAATAACATACATACATAAATATAAACCATGACCCGCCAACAAACGGACGTATGAGGCGGCACGTACCCGCCTGCGCCAGCATGCGGCGGAAGCCGCGCGAGGTGGGCGCGACCAGCACGGAGGCGTCGGGCCCGCACACGCCCGCCGCGCGGAACAGGCACGTGAACGCCTGCGCGCACACGTAGAAGTAGGGGCAGTGCAGCGCGCGCAGCAACTGGAAGCAGCGGGAAATAACTACTCTTAAAACACAAAATTCTCCTCTGTGTTTATTTTTTCGGTAAAATTAAAAATATACAAAAATGCCAACAATTTTGGCTACGCACACTCGTGAACGTAAAAAATAAATATAGGTTTCTTAAAAAGAACTTTGATTATCGATAATAAAATATCTTAACTATGTAATTTGGAATAATAAACTCGGAAAATAATAAATAAATAGATTCAAGTTGCTTTGATAGATAATTTTTCGTGACTGACTTGTCAAATCAAAACATTGCCGTTCTCCGACACTACGTAATTCCTAGTTTAAAATTACGTCGGGAACAACAAAAAAATAAAATTTACTGACAAAAAGAGGTCGAAATAGACAACCGTCACAATACCCCGGGGGCCGGGAAAAAAAAATCTGAAAGATTTTTTTTAGTAAAATTTCAAATTCAAACCAAATCAAAATAAACCGCATATACATATCGAATTTTAATATTTAATCTGCTAAATGAAAGAACAATCAAAAAAAAATAATAATTAAAAGCAAAATGAAAATTAATATTAACATCCTATAGAAGAATTTTTTTGAAAAAACATCCTGTATATATGAAAAAAAAAAAATAATACTGATATATTGCATATCAACAAGTTATTTAATAGAAAAAAAAAAAAAAAAAACAAAACAGACGAGAGAGAAAAAAAAAATCCTAAATAATTATCTTAAATTACATGGTTCATGAATGATAAAATTTTAAACATGTTCCTGAAATATACAATGTTAATATACATCGTTCAACTCCATCAACGTACATTATAATTACAACATACATTCTCTTTCATACTAGTCTTATTCCAACTACTGGAAATAAAACATCATGCAGTTAGAGTTGCTTATGAGGAATCGTATCCTAAAAAAGTCAACTCAACAGAGTTGAACGCAACGGCAAAAGGCTTTAATAGTTGCCATCCGCTGAAAATATTAATAGCTTATGGCTTCTTTAACGTGTCGCTAAATCCCGCACGGTGATTACTATAAACAAGTTTCAGTTAAAGACTAAAATAAATATGCCGGAAAGCATATGAAAATAATTCTCACAGGAAAGTGAATCAAGCGTATAAATAATACACATAGATATGGTTTAGTTTAACGAGTTACCATAATAAACGCTCGTGCAGAAGGCTTAATTTTACAAGTTGCAAACCGCTTGAAAAAAAAAAAATTGAGAAAAAAAAATTGATAACATTTAACAAATTATACTATAAAGTATAATACAGATATTGAAAATAAGAGTTTACACTCCTAGAATTGCGAATATTAAATAAATTGTACAATAAGTTAACCTAATACTACGATGATGATAATTAATTATAAGTTTTGACCAACGTCAATGTTAATGGTATAGCCAAACGATAATGAGGTGCATAGAAAAAAAAATAAGACAAAAAGAATCGGCTTATGCTCGCCGTGAAAATTCTCTCTCTCTCTGAAAATTCTTCAGGGTTATTTTGTAAAATTTCTGTTTCAGAATCTACATTAATATTTAATAATAATGATCGTAGTTCGTCTACAGATTGCGTCGAAGAAAAATGTATATTTTTGATTTTTAATTCATAAATTATTTCAGGTTTATTTAATTGTGAAAAATTCATTGCAAAATCAAAAAAAAATGTTAAAGTGAAACAAATTTGTTAATAGTCGTTATGCAGAATAGAGCCTTAAAAATATACGTATTTTCGAGTGATGAAAATGAATAGAAAATGTTATTTAAATAGTGAAATTACTGGGTTATAGAATGTTGTGTCTTCAGAAAATTTCTTCAAGGATATTATAACGAAAGAAACTAAAGAAACTTAAATGTCTGAATAATTTAGCAGTATTTTGATATATTATAGTAGATATATTATAGTAGATACATATATAAATATATTATAGTGAATGTTAATGATTGAAAATGGTAACAAATAAAGTTTTATGCCTGACCTCAATAATAATTATAAAAAAATTATTTTTAATGTTGCAATTCTTCTGTTCCTTTTGTTCCTTCTGTTGCAATTTCTCCTCTCTTCTCCATAAACTACGTTTGAATATTCGGGCGCCAGTATGTAGCGTAGTTTCAATAAAACACAAAATTCTCCTCTGTGTTTATTTTTTCGGTAAAATTAAAAATATACAAAAATGCCAACAATTTTGGCTACGCACACTCGTGAACGTAAAAAATAAATATAGGTTTCTTAAAAAGAACTTTGATTATCGATAATAAAATATCTTAACTATGTAATTTGGAATAATAAACTCGGAAAATAATAAATAAATAGATTCAAGTTGCTTTGATAGATAATTTTTCGTGACTGACTTGTCAAATCAAAACATTGCCGTTCTCCGACACTACGTAATTCCTAGTTTAAAATTACGTCGGGAACAACAAAAAAATAAAATTTACTGACAAAAAGAGGTCGAAATAGACAACCGTCACACTCTCAATCCTTGTTACACTGCACTTGACTACGACTAAACACATCGCCAATGCAAATACAAGCTAAAGCAAGCCGTTGCACGCAGTATTGCATGTTTTCAATATGTAGAATATTAGTGTTCTGAAAAATTCAAGGTTATATATTACATTGAAAGGAACTCGAACACAACAAATATTACTGTACAGGTACAAAATGTTACTATAAACTATAAACCAGCGAAGGGTCTCTCGCTAGATTTAAACATAATTCGTTATATAAAGTAATTTTTGAGTACGTATATATTTTGATATTTTTTCTAACAGCTGTACAATGCAACTCGTACTTTCTAAGTAGGTTAAGCATCAGCTGTTTGCGTCTAGCATCCGTAATTTCAATGCGTCAAAACTTTATGTTTAGAGCAGATCAGGTATTTGGAGAAAATTGTATATTTCATATATTTCATAAAGTTTGTATATTTCTTGGCATGAACAAGTCTTGCTTGCTATATATGCTTACCTATATACCTGTTCATTGTAGGCACAAACAAAAAATATTTTTGGTTTTTAATTAATTGAATCTGCAGTGTGCAAACGAATCAGTCTTTAACCAAAATCCAACTTGAATCTCTTACTCACATATCTCTGAGTCTGCTTATAACATTAAAGGGCTTTTGTGAGGAGCCCGAAGATCAACAGATGGTTGTAGCCCAGAGGCCAATCAGCGTCCTTCACGTTAGATAACAGCCTTGTTACTGCACCTTCACTGGCTCATTTTCTTTATCATAAAAAGCAAGAAGCAAGTCGAGAAAGAGTTGAAGCTCTCAATAAGACACCTCATTCCCACACAACGGCAAACCGACCTGAAACAAGGAGCGGAAGCTCTCCGTCCAGTCGTTGAACAGCGCTTGCTTGACCTCTTCATTGTTCACCATGCTCGCCATGAAGCCGGGGCTGAGCTTGGCTTGCTGCGAGTGTCTGGGGAAGGGGCTGAGCCAGGGCAGCGCGGGGTGCGTCCAGTACAAGCAGTGGCGGTGCAGCTCCGCGCGCGGCGACGTGTCCAGCGCGCTTGGCGAGCTCGGGTCCAGGCAGCGCACGAACCTGCATTCGTGTGGTAAGGTTATTAATAATTAGGCAAACATTTTACTGGATGAAAACGAGAATTAGGTGGAAATATGAACAGAAAAAATCCATGACTTGCGAAAAGCCAATCGTATAAGTTTATATGAAGTACCTGAGTCATGAGCTCTTCGGTGGAGGCTGTCTAACTTAAAGGGACACTCGAACGATGGTGTTTCTGACTACAGGCCTCCCACGTTCATTGTGAAACTCTACATTCAAAAAGTTATCAAAATTTTAATTGTTTATTCGTAAAAAGGAGACCTGCTTCCTAGTACAGCCACATTGCACATTGTAATAGACACTCTCATTTTGACCTTCAATGATGTCCCGTGTAACACTAGGAATACTGTCGTATTTGATGGCATGTAATTTTAAGAATAGACAAGATAATGGGTTGCTTGTTAAGGTGTCTAAAATGAGAAGTTTTCTACGACAGTTTGTATGGTCCATAAATATTCTGTCTTCATATTGCTATTGTGTAACTCTTGTTTTCCTTTTCAATCCATAGATGGTGCTGTCTGCTAATACTTTTCGTTATTTGTTTTCGTTTAATATAGACTAAATATTAATTCGACGTTTGATAGAATGACTGAGAAGGGGATTCCCAGACAACGAGTGGCTAAGTCTTGGACTGGTTTATGTATTCGTACAAATATGCATCCTGGCATAGACGAATACCACAAATAAATCTTAATATTATCTTCTGAACTAATCTTTTAAGTTATAAAAAATGTAACGATGTATTATGAATCTTATATTAATTACAAGTAATAATACTTAAGAAAGGCCTTTAAGGATATAAAGAAACATAACTAGTAACTCATTAAACCCACATAATATGAATTTTCACTTGTGAAGTATAAGAAGGACTTAAAGAATGATGTCAGAAATTAATTCCCATAGTATTTAAGAAATAGGACTGTATCTCATTGTTATTGCCACGTCACGACTTACATCAAATTAGTAAAATTGTTGGACAGGCTTATTTAATTGTGCGCCCAAAAATAAATTTGCTTTGAAAAAAAAAATTCAGATTCTAATTCGAAAACCATTTGGAGATACTTATCCCTTTTCTATAACATATTTTGTCAGGTACAACTCGCAAAATAATGTGATCGAGCTTATTTTAACGATAATACACAAATTAAATTCACTCTTATTCAACCTCGAGTAGCATCCACTTTTAATTACTCTTTGCTTAACTGTCATGGCAATGTTAATAATAAATAACTGTCACAAGAATCCATAGAAAACTGTAGAATTGTTTATTCGATAACTACTCTGTGACGCCATCATACGCATAATATACTCTAGTATTTAATTAAAATAATCATACTAAGCATTATTATTTCATACAACACACAACTTTTGCTCATACCTATCTTTTTGATTTGATTTTAGATGTCTGATAGATAAGGACGAGTTTAGAACATCGAGAAATCGGATCCTACAACTGTGGAAGAAGTATCTTCGGGGGATGAAACACCTCAGGACCCATTTGTTGACGATGGAGAGCAAGGTTACGATCCAAATCACAACTCAATGCTGCGTTCCGATTGCGATATCAATACGTCATCAATGACGTCATAAACGCTGCCATCTTCCCGCTCACAGTGCCCAAGCCACGGAGCATGTTCGCTGTGAGCGGCCTGTCAAAATAAGGTTCTTTGTTGACGTTTTTATTAGTCGATTAAAGATTTTAAACGCTTGCTTATTAACTTGACGTTGTAATGTTAAAATGACTCCCGTTTCATTTAGGGTCAAAGATTTTATTGCAATTATAACTTTAGACTTAAGCTAAGCACAATCAGAATGTTAGCGCGATATTTACCGTTCCGATTGCAATAGCACTTTTCAGCGCGCTCAAACGATTCGGATCGGAACGCAGCACTAGTGATGACCGATGGTCAGAATCAAACAAAACGTCGATGTCTTCGTGTACCTTCAAGAAAATCACTGAGCAGTTCAAGTTAATCATTATACATTTAATGAATTTGAAGATCTTGAGGAAGCCGTAAGCGCTCCTAATTAAATTACTCAAGCGAGTATCGTGAAATCTGGTAATTGCAATAACGAACAATTCAACTTCAGTAATTACATATATCCTAGTAAAGTTGGATCTCAAACTGTGCCATCTAGTGAGGTTGTATTGAACCTGAACTTGTACTATCTACCAGCAGGAACCACAACAATACTAACGAGATACCAGCAGAGGATGAGTGGTGTGATGATACTGCAGATATTCCTAATTTAGGCTTTGACACAAACGCTGCAGGTATAAAAGTAGATATAAATGAAAGAAGATAGATATCTTGTTGATATTTTCAATCATGTTTTTTCAACACAAATGTTTTATCTTGTTGTAGAGTACCTGTACCAATAAATACGGTGAAAAATTATGCCCATGGTTCTGACCCCACACTAGAAATAGTCAGTTTTTTAAACCTACTACTTGAGAAGAAATTGAAAACTTTATGGGTAAGTATATGTTTGTTACAAGGTCAGATTTCAGCACGGTTAAAACGAAAGCTATTTTCACCAAGTTTACCAATTATGTCAGGGCGACGTTTAAAGCAATAACTCTCCTCATAGAAACCTCTCCTTAGATGAATCTGTTATGCTTTTTCGCGGCAGGTTAGTATTTCGACAGTACCTAAAATCCAAAAAAGCTCGTTATGGATTAAGTTTTTAAAACTGACCACTGTAGCCGGATATGTATTGAACATAGGAAAGGATGACGATGTGACTTGTGAACCGACAGAGCGCGATGCAAGTAAGATTGAAATTGAGGATCATGAACATTTGAAGGAAACTACCAATAGGTATGGACAAAAAAAGGTCAAGCCTGTAAAGGTACACAACAGAAATGTCTGGTATTGACCGAGCTGATCAAATAATAGCCTATTATTCGTGTCCGCGTAAAACCGTACGATGGAACAAAAAGTTGTTTTTCCACATGTTGGACGTCGCAGTTTGGAATAGTTTTTACCTGGGACGTATAGCAACTTCGAAAAAGACTACATTTTTAACATTCCGTGACCAACTCACCACTAAGTTACTGAAGTTGTGTCCTTGTTCTCCTACAGACATAGTGAGGTCTACAGCGTAGGTAATACACACTGGTCGCCGGGTCGTCGACCTATGTCGGCCACTTTTTGCCGGCGGGCTTGTTGCCGGGTTCTTTCATTGCAAGTCGGAAAAGATTATTGGCGGCATGTCGGCGGCTTAAAATGAGGATATTATTTAGCAGTTAGTGATTGCGACTTATCGAAATACGTTGTGTCATATAATTTGTATTGTATCTATAAATAGATAAATTAATAGAAATAATCATTTAACATGGACGATGACAGTGATCTGTTGATAGCAGCTTGTGGAATTATTATTGCAAAGGGAGTGTCGCCGGGAAACTGAGCGCTGGCGCACGCAAGCCGCCAACATGTCGTCGGGCAACACGCACGGGCGCATGTTGCCGACATAATCTTTTGTATATGGGCCGCCGGGTTGTGTCGGCGGGCTCAGTGTATATCTAGCTTAAGAAAACTTGTAATACATACAGAACATCAGTGGAGGCACTAAACCAACGACCAATTCAAAGCACTTCTTCAACTAGAAGTACATGTTCCTGCAATGTAGTTGTGTACTCTACATCCTGTACATTGCCTCTTTGCCCAGAATGTATGGAAGAGTGGCATACACTAAAGAACTTTTTGTATTTTTTTATTTAGTCTGTATGTACCAAGTCAGTAAGTTCTACAAGAAATACCTACTGTTAAAATCAGATAAAAGACATATTGGTGATTATTTACTGAAAGGTTTTGACTATAATATTTATTTGAAACTGTTTTCAAGAATCATTTGATCATTTTCAATCAAAATTGTTTATATTTTTTAATCTAAAAATTTTTATAAATGTTAACTTATATTAACAATTACAAAATCAAATGAAATTATGCTACAAATAAAAAACGAAATCTAAACTTGAATCCATTAAAGGCAACGTAATTGATTTTATATTCTCAAGTGATCTCATCGATACAATCAACTAAACTTTACTCTGCATATTGACTATATAGTGAATAAAGCCTTTCGTATGTTGGGTGTAATAAGACGCACGAGAAGTAATTTTATTAAATATCAAACCATCTTACTTCTGTACAAAAGTTTCGTCCGTCCCATATTAGTATACGCGTCAACTTTGTGGAACCCTCAATACCAATTTTACAAGAACAGTAATTAAAGTATTCAAAATAAATTTATTAAATATATTAGCTTCAGATGGTCGCACTATAATTTAGAAAAATGAATTCCCTCCAATTTCGCCGAAAAATAAAATACCAAATATTTCTTTACAAAATAATTAATAGCTATGTTGAATCATCATACTTGTTGAGTAAAATAAGTATCCGTTGTCCTCGCCTTAGCTCTCGTCAACAAAAGATTTACGTGTGCCCTCCTTATAAAACAAACTATGCCATGAACTCGTTTATTCCCAGGTCGTGTAATAGCTATAACCGACTTTGTGAAAATAATGATATTTTTGCATTAACTCTTCCCCAATTTTTAAGAAAAATAATTGAAACCTTGAAAGAGTTTAGTTGATCCACTTGTCTAACATATTCCTCTTTTTATATTATGTATTTTATAAATAAGAACTGTAATTATGTAAAATACCATTTTAGTTTTCTGTCATTTGTAATTTAACAGTGGAAACTTTACTGGCCTATGTAATATTTATTTGTTTAATGTTTAAGAAATATTGTAATGCTGTTTGTTTCCCTAATATGTAAATAAAAAAATAAATTATGTTCCAATAAATGTCAAGTCGATCGTGACTATGTTTTTTTCTTTTATCAACCTACCTATTCGTCTACTTTTAGTAAATGCACATAAGACGTCCATAGAAGTCTTCTCGCGATATACGTACAATCAGTGATTTAAATCTTTGCGTACAATAACAGTTACGTTGCGACACGACAGCCTCAGCAGTGGAGTGCTGGCACTGGTGGTGGCACAACGTTTGCGTGTATTTGTTAGTGTGGTGACGGACGCGTGCAGCCGCCGTCGAGACGGTTCCAGGCGTCCGCCACATTACACTATGTTTACTATATTGTGGAGTGACATGACGTCCAGAGTGTCACATCACGAAGTAGCCGTGTCAGCCAGGTATCCCTGAACGTGATTTAAAGTTAAATACTGCACAGAAATCAGAAATATTTAATTGTTTTCTCGAAATACATCATTCTTTGGAAAAAAAATAATAAACAAGGTGTAAGAAAGAACATAAAAATTACTTAGAATAGAATTTTTGGTAGTTGCTGAATAATCAGTGTTTTATTAGAGATTTAGAACATTAGTGTTTCATTTAATATGAAAATTGCAAACCCTTTTTTTGTATTTCTGTTTGTACTGCACAATACAGGACCTTAGACAAACAATAACATAATTTTTGATTATCAAAATGTGATATTTTTATATAAAGCTTTTATTAAAACATTTTTAGTATTATTATTCACTTTTTCCAAGAAAGTTAATAAGAAATTTTTTGCAAAACTTTTTTTCACATGGGTTTCGCGATAATTCATCAATACAAAAAACGTAGGTATCTGACTACCTTGATGGATAAATAAAAATAGCGAATATTTTTTATTTGGGATCATTGAAGCGATCAAGGCACGAAATCGTGGACAATGAAGAACAAATATGATTATTCACCAGGACAATGCGGCGTCACAAGTTCATGATGACTATGGCCAAACTAAACGACTTGGGCTTCGAATTACTTCCTCATCCGCCGTGTTCCCGGATCTGGCCCCCAGTGACTACCGGCAGTTTGCAGGCCTAAAAATGCTCCAGGAAAAGAAATTTGATTCAAATAGTGAAGTAATCGCCGCAAAGGAGGCACATGGAATAGAAAAGTAAGAACTCATTGGAGGAACTGTATCACAGTTGAAGGAAACTACGCTGGTCAATAAAATATAATTTTATCAAAAAAAACTTTGTTTTAGTATTGTCTCCGGACTTATTAAACCAAGTGATACAGTAACTTACAGAATGTTACATGCAAATTTTAAAATCATTCTTTATATTGTTAAAAAGAATAGATAAAAAGAAAAATAAGTGCATGTAACATTGCACTTAGTTTCGAAGGCACTCTCTCTCTCTCTCAAAGTGTACTTTACCAACATCCGAGTGTACTCAAATCTCCACGGTGTCAACCACCACCTTGAGACTCAGAGGCCGCACTTATGCATTCAGGCGGGGTCGCAGATCTGTGATCTTTCGGATTCTACATACCTGACATTACCTTGATACCTGGAACGCGATACCCAAATTTCATCCTAATGCTGGCGCGTGCGTGTATGTCAGAGATGAGGTCTGTTGTTAGACCTCTCTGATCTGTTGTTTTAAGAACTATGCGTAGTTGGTGTTCCTTGGAAACTCTGAATGCCCACCATGCAAGTCCAAATTCAAATATTCATTTCTCAAAAGCTCATCTTGCAATAGTACAACGCTGTAAGATAATATTATTATACTCTATATTGGCCTACAGGATAGACCGTAGCGTTGATCACTCTATGGACGGACACAGCATGGCGTCACGCTTCATTAATATCGATGTATGTTATTTACATAATAAAATATAAATACAAGTTAACACTGTTTATTTATTGTGTAAAAAGCAAGATTATTACATGGCGCAGTCGGTAAACAAACAAACAGTAAGTAAGCATTAAAGTAAACAATAAAAATGGAAAGCTTGAAACAACCGCCGCCATTACGCATGAGTGGAGATTTGTGTGAAAACTTCAAAAAGTTCAAACAAAAATTTTTACTTTACTATGTGGCATCAGGAGCAAGTAAAAGATCCAATACAGAAGATGAAAAGATTGCATTGTTATTACACATCACTGGCGAGGAGGCTTTAGAAGTATATAATACGTTTGAAACTTTAGATGAGGCGTCACTAGATAAGGTGTTAAAAACATTCGAAGAATACTGCACCCCAATAAAAAATGAAACCATTAATAGACATATCTTCTTTGAAAGAATTAAGAAATATTGGGGAACAATGGATGAGTTTATGACAAGCTTAACACTCTTAGCGGCAGAATGTAACTTTGAAAACCTGAAGGACAGTTTAATAAGGGATCAAATTATCAGAGGTTTACAGGACAAAGTTTTGAAAGAAAAACTACTTAAAGAACAGAATTCGGATCTGCAAAAGTGCATTCAATTGTGTAAAGCAAGTGAACTTGCAGGAACTCAGGTTAAAAATCAACATCATGTTCACGTTGTAGTTACAGTCATGATTATGGCAAATGTCCAGCAAGTGTGGTAGATTGAACCACTTTGCCAAGATGTGCAAATCCAAGATATCTATGATACAGGATGAGGAAGCAACTCGAGACATGTTTGTAGGTGGAGTAGGGATTAATAATGTCAGTAAATATTTATATGGGTGTTTAATAATTAATAATGAAATTGTGGATTTTAGGTTGGACACTGGCAGTGATTGTGATGTTCTTCCATTAGGCATGATAAAAGACTTAAAATTTCAAAACAATATACTAAAAGATGGTTCAAATTTGTATAATTATGATGGCTCAAAAATATGGCCCCAGTCTTGAGACATCCAACAATTAGAAAACTTGGGTTATTAGAAAGAAAATATGTGAACAAAATAGAATATAACAGTTATGATAGTTTGTTAAGTCAGTATAAAAACATATTTGAGATAAAATAGGTGAATTAAAGGGTATTCGGTATCAAATAAGATGAAAAGATGAAAATGTAAGTAAAATTGTACCAACCAGATCTGCTTTTATTCCAATATGCAATGAGCATAACGTTGGTAAAAAAGAATTAACAAACTTAGAAAAATTAGATGTAATTGAAAAAGTTACTGAACCAACAAATATTGTCAGTAATATTGTTATTGTAAAGAAACCTAATGGAAATATTCGCATATGCCTTGATCCAACTATCCTTAACAAACATATACAAAGAGAATATTTTAAGTTGCCTACATTTGAAGAAGTTTCAAGTAGGATGTCAAACGCTACAATATTTAGTAAATTAGATGCTTTTTCTGCATTTTATCATGTACAATAAAATGTGCAATTAACGAAGGATAGTTCAAGGATTTGTACGTTTGTAACTCCATTTGGGAGATATTGTTTTAAGAGATTACCATATGGTTTATGTTCAGCTCCAGAAATTTTTCATAGACAGTACAGTCAAATTTTTGAAAGTATTGAGGGATGTTCAGTTTTCATTGACGATATTGTTATTTATGCTAAAAATAAAGCTGAACATGATAAAATATTAAGACAAGTATTACAAACGGCTCAGGACAATGGAATATTGTTTAACCTGAATAAATGTCAATTTGGACTAACAGAAATTAATTACTTAGGTCATATTATATCGAGCACTGGAATTCAACCAGATCCCAAGAAAATCGAATCAATTTTAAGTTTAAAAAAAAACCAAATAATGTAAAAGAACTACAACGAGTATTAGGTATGATCACTTATTTCCAAAATTTATTCCTTTAATGTCGCAAGTGTGTTATCCTCTAAGGGAGTTACTAAAAAAAGGTAATAACTAGGTGTGGACTAGTGAACATGACAAATCATTTTGTGAATTAAAACCAATTTTAACTTCAAAACCAGTGTTACAGATTTATGATCCAAATTGTGAATGTAAAGTATCAGTGGGTGCATCTAAAGATTCATTAGGAGCGGTGTTATTACAGCACAACTTACCTGTTGCTTATGCATCAAAAACTTTGACTAATACACAAAAAGCTAATGCTCAAATTGAAAAGGAAATGTTGGCTATATTCTTTGATTGCATTAGATTTCATCAATATATATATGGAAATAAAGTTGTAGTTGAGACAGATCGTAAGCCACTAGAGAATATATTCAAAAAAAGGATGTGTTTACAATTACAAAAACATGAGCTGTATGTACACTATAAGCCGGGAAAAGAGTTACTACTAGCTGATTCACTGTCTAGAGATTTTGTCAACAAACTTGATTCAGAATTAGATGTTGAATTAATTGAACCACATGTAAGTTTAATTAAGTACAATTCCAACATAACAGATACTAAATATAACAATGTTAAACAAGAAACACAAAAAGATAGCACCTTACTTAAAGTAATAGATTTCATAAGTAATGGATGGCCCAAGAATGTAAATGAAATACCTTCTTTAAAATGTTATTATACAGTTAGAGAATACTTGTATGTTTATTGTATGTTTATATTTAAAAATAACTGCATTATTGTACCTGAAAAGTTGAGAAGTGAAATGTTAAATAAATCATTTTGGTATAGAAAAGTGTAAGTCTAGAGCTAGATCATGTTTGTATTGGCCAAGTATGTCTAAGGATATTGAAGAAAAGGTAACCTCATGTAAAACTTGTGATAGGTTTAGAAAAAATAATAGCAAGGAACCAATGATAGTAAGAGAAATGCCAAATAAACCCTGGAGTACACTGGGGTGTGATGTTTTTCATTGCAATCACAAGAATTACTTAATTGTTGTTGACTACTTCACTAAATTCATTGAGGTTTTAGAATTAAAAGATTTATCAGCAGAAAATACAATACTGACTTTAAAATCAATTTTTAGTAGGCATGGTATACCCGAGGAGTTGTACTCTGATAATGGAACAAAATTTCAAGTCATAAGTTTAAGGACTTTGCTTCAAACTGGAATTTCACTCACAAAACAAGTAGTCCTTTACATGCTCAGTCAAAGGGTCTTGCTGAAAGATGTATTCAGAGTGTAAAAAATATGTTCAAGAAGGCACACTTTGAAAATAAGGATATTCATTTGCCTTTATTAGAGTATAGAAATACTCCAATTTCTAAGGAATTAGATTATAAATCTCCATCTGAACTTTTGATGGGAAGGAAAATTCAAGGATTATTACCAAATTTATGTAAAAATAGTGAAAGTAATTTATATATTCAGTCAAAATTGTACAAGAACGCTTTTAATCAAAAAAAGTACTTTGACAGATCCACTAAAAGTTAAAAGATTTAAAACAATATGATAAGGTCATAGAGACAGACAATACTAGTAAACCTTTAAATTATGCAAAAATTAAAAAAATTATAATAGGCCAAATTCTTATACTGTTTTGACTGAAAAGGGGACAATTGTGGATAGAAATAGAAAATTTCTAATAAATAGTAAAAATAAGGAAAAAATTGTTGTCAATGAAGAAAGTAGTGATAAAGATTGTAGTGTTTGAGATAATGGTGAAACTGAAAATTGTACTAAACCGTCTATGATAAATGATTGTAGTGATGATGATAAAACTAATGACTCTCAACTAAATGAAATTAATGAGAATGTTACTGAACAACATACTAGAAGTGGTAGGACAGTAAGAAAACCTAAATATTAAAATGACTATGTCCAAGATTAGTATGTATGATTATAATAAATCCAAAGTTTTGTTAATAATTACTAAACATGTAAAAGGGAGATGTATGATAATATTATTATACACTAATATTGGCCTATAGGACAGACCGTAGCGTTGATCACTCTATGGACGGACACAGCATGGCGTCACGCTTCAATATCGATGTATGTTATTTACTTAATAAAATATAAATACAAGTTAACACTGTTTATTTATTGTGTAAAAAGCAAGATTATTACAGGTAGCAAGATTATTATAGCTACATAAGCTCAGCTCTTTATAACAAAGTCAACAAAATCCTGAATATATACTCCCTAAACACAAACACTAACTCCTAAAAAGTAATAAACTGAATTTTTATCTATATCTTTATTAATACAAGTCACATAGACAGTCAGGAATAGGAATTACCTAAATAAATTATCGGAATAAAAAATAGTTACAAATACAATAATACAATAGTTACAAATCAAATAATAAAATTAAATAAATAATATCACACAATGAAATAAAACGTCGCACTCGCACTAATAAAAATATCTACTAGAATAATACACTACAGACAAAATATATATAAATTACTGACTCCCTAAAATAAACAAAATATTTATCCATATCAATCCAATAACCTTAACATTTATAATTAAATAAATTTCAAAAGGATAATAATTATAACTCTCATATCAAACAATACTATATTAAAAATAAAACCGCTAACTACTTTTGATTGGGCCATACTCTAAAATCGTGAACTTATTCCTGAAAGCGGGTATCATATCTGTCAGTAACATTTTTGTTTCTATAAAATTTTACCCACAGTTTGATATGAGCGTTGCTTGAAATTAGAAGATAAAATTAAAATAATTATATGTACTTGTTTTAATAACCAATGCTATAATGACTCAAACATAAAAAAACTTGTGAGCGCTACGCATTTTGTGAAATGTTTCTATGAATTATGATCAACAATATAAAGGATTTCTATTTGGTTAATTGAACAAAAGAATGGGATAATAGGTATGTATTTGTTATCATTTCTATGGATAGTGATTGTACTGGTTGTTGGATTATGTGACTCCTAAGAAGTAATCTGATTATTGCCCACTCTGAAAGGTATAGGTTACTACACTAAAATTCTCCCAGTGTTCCTTCTTAAACAGTCTTGATGGCCTTAAAAAAATTGGCTTCTCCTCCTTCTCACATGCGTGATACCATGTTTATAAATAGTGAACATCTTAGCTTATCACAATAGGTTGAATACAAAATAGTACCTGAATGGCGCAATTTGACTATGACAGATACAGGTACAAATTCGACCACCATTACATTACATTCTACTATTACATTTGCAACCAAAACTTTCAGAACTAACATTGGCTGTTACAGCACCGTGTCTAGAATATGCCGCGAACATAACAACATATATAAAGATACCAAAATTGATTTACATTATACCTTTCTCTAGATATAAGAGAGCTCTGTATGATTATGATACCAATATTAATCAAATATAATTTCTGTGTATGTTTAAATAAAATTGTTATAGTTTTAAGTGTCAATCTTACAACAATTTTAGACATAAGTTGTGTTTACCTGTTATTGGAATTGCACTATACTTTTAAATAAGATTTAAGATTTAAAGTGTTTTATAGTGTACTTGTGTTGGTAAACCTTAAAAAAAAAAAAAAATAAATTTAATCTTTGGATCTTTAAAAAAAAAAGGCCCAGAGATATATTTCTATGAATGAATCAGTCCTACTAAACTAATTTTAGATAGAAATGGCAACATAACTAGAGAAATTTAAGTCTGGGTGTTGAATCAACCACAGGTTTCTTTATTGGTTAAAATGCTTATCTTAAAAAATATTCTATTTCATATTAATTTAAACAGTACCTAATACTCAAACGAGCAGTTATTACACACTCAAAGCCACACACACACACACATTTAACACACATATCTCACCATTCACACCTACCCCATAAACTTATTAACTCATCCTGAAACTACAAGATGTCTATAACTTTGCTGTAATATTGTCTATTTTTTTCTTATTTTTCTTTTGTTTTGTATATATTCGATAATTTTGTTTGTAAACTTGTACAACATTTTATTATTTAGTATTTATGTACACTACCTGGAGGTGGACGATGACAGCCGCAACACAGTGCTCACTAAAGTAGCTGCTATCCATTTTCTTGTAATTGTTACTTTGTATAATTTTACCAAATACATGAATTTGAATTTGAAGTTTACATCGTTTCGGAGTGATTTGACTATGAAACAACCTATCCTAAATCCAACCGTTTATTTATATAGATAATTTAATTTAATTGTTTTTTATAAAAATTTCCCGATTGTTGGTTCATGTTGCCAAGCAGGCAGATCACTGCTTTTACCAGATAAATATAACCCTGAAACTTTAAAGTGTAGAATCAATAGGTATCCCTTGGACAGGCGTGAACCATCCTCGCCTTCTTTTTCATTTTCCACCAGATCAGAAAGAAACACCTGCAAAATTTATAATGAAGACTGACTAGAGAAGTATGAAGATATATAGTTTAAGTGATGAACTTAGTTTGAAAGTTTATATAATATCAGTTTTTATGTTAGTTTTATGTTTGTAATTCGTGGTTAATAGTTTGTAAATAAAATATTAAATATTTGGTTGTTTATTGCGAAAACACAACTAGCCTAACTTGCTTAAATAATTAAGAAAAAGTACTTATCATAAACAGAGACAAACACAGTGCTAGACAGATTGAGGCAAGTTATACAACACTTTGTTGTAGGTGTATGTGCCGTCACAATATTACATGTCATCAAAGATTTCACTAATGGTGGTGGCAATTGTTATACTGATTTCATAAGCAAATAAAAGTCTGCTTGAAGAAAAAGAAGAATTTTGTTCCTTCCACAGAATGTCATCTTCACAAACCCAGCATTCAGTTCATCAACACCAAAATGTTTGATTTAGTTATTATAGTTTACAGTTTACAATGAGACTATGACATGAGAGAAACAAATACAAGACAGCTAATTGTGGGTGTGTATACCATTTCACAGCCACGCTGTTCACAAAGTATTGATGTTTTATTTATCAGAAACAGAAACAGCCTGTACGGATGTCTTATTCTTTTTCATACAAATAATCTTTAATTGTATAAAGAGCTTTAATACATAATGTTTCCTTAATGGTTTTCTTGAACTTATTGAAGGGCAGTGTAAATTTATATGCCATAAGTTTAATGTTATAAGTTTAATGTTATGTAATCCAATAAGGGTTAATATAAGTTTTTAGTGTTAGTGTGAAGTTTTAGTCTAATACAGTTAAATATTGTAAATATTACACAAAAATAAACATTCAATTATTCTTTCATATAACAAAACTTGTAAATGTGGCACTTTGTAATCACTATGAAAAAACTACTATTATTTGAACACAACATTATGGAGTCTAATTTACCTTCCCTCGTTACGAAACCTTGAACACACAAGATAAACTTTCACTATTTTAGCCACAGTGCTACTCACCCAGCGATCCCGGAAGCTTCCTCACAAGCCTTCAAATTAGTCTTCCAGGGGAAAGGTTTCAATGACATTATTCTAACTTTAGTTTTAATACCCCAGTCCACTGGCACATGCTTGGATGTGTTTTTCAAAGGTTTCTGAAATTAAGGAAAGTAGACAAATGATTTTCATGTTTTAGTTAATAAAAAAACAATAGACAATACATATATTAATACTTACAGCTTCCAATGTATGGTCTGCTGTATATTTCTGAAGCAGATTTGAGAATGTAGACAGTTTCTCAGAGTCAACATCTTGTGGTGCCTTGTCAGGGACTCTGGCAGGGAGATTCAAGATGGCAAACAGTGTTTTGTCATTTGATTCATCCCCCTCTGTATCTAAATCCAACTTTGACTTTTTAAGTGGTTGGCATGTATTTCTGTAATAATTATGTAGTAAAGTTAATAAATTGTAATAAATATTTCACACTTTGATATACTTAAACAAGATTTTATAGAAAATTAATGTACATTACTTGGAAAATGGATTAATTCGTTTCTCCCGCTCAAGTACCCTTGAGAAATCTAGGTCTTTAGATGATTTGATATTTGATTCTTCACTGCTTGATGCTGAGGGTTGTCTCATTCGTTCCTGTATGGGGTAACATCATTTCAAAATAATACTCAGACACGTTGTAAAAACAAAACTGTAAATTATGAACCAGGACCAGGATAAGGTTCTCAAAGAAATTGAAAATGATAGTTTCTGTGAAAATTTTATGAAATTGAAAGTTTTATTGTAATTGTTAAATTGTAGTTAATTTAAAAATGGCGCCAAAACCGCACTTAATTGACGACAATGAATTACCTGCAGCGCCTTTTTCCGTTTCTTTAGTTTGTGCAGCTGCATGACCTCGTTTGGCTTTTTCCATGGCGAAGGAGGAGGTTCCATGATATTTCTCTAACTAGTCTGGGTTTACTATTTTACATCAAATTTTAGGTTAATTTAATGTAATTAAAGCAAAAGGTTACTTAACATATACAAACATTCTGACCGTAAACTTCATTTTTTAATTATTAAATTGAAGACATAACCACAAGGCACCTAATGCAACAATTCTGCGAACAAAACATTCGAATTTTGAATCTAAATGTTAGTTTGTTTACTATTGATAGGAATTAAAATAAGCATTCATTCAATTTCAACTCATCAATGACTCATTCATTACGAGTATTGTCAATTTCGATTTTGTGTTCAGTAATATGGCGTTTCCACTGAAGCGGAGACGAGCGGAGCGGAGCTTAGCGGTGCACGAATTGACCAATCAGAATGCTCAAAATCTCGGTGCAGTGCGGAGCGGACTGAGCAGGACGGAGCGGAGCGAAGTGGAGTGGAGCGGCGGGCAGGGCCGTACCGACTTACTCACTCGAAAAGTTAGCATTTTTTCAACACCTTTGGTCGTAATTTTTATATTACTATATCAAGTTTAGTTATACTATCAGCCTTATTAACTAAAAGCAACCTATTGTAAATTTTTCACATTACCGCATGGTTTTGTAATCAAAACGAAAGCTTTGAAAGTTGTAACGGTCTCTCTGAGAGATTGAGTATACTGTTCGGTGCTTCAAATTGATCTGTTTTAAAAGTCTTTACACCGCTCCGCTCACTTCAACTCCACTCCGCTCCGCTCTACTCCACTCCACTCCGCTTCATGTGGAAAAACTTGCCACTTTTCACCGTTCTTCTCCGCTCCGCTCTGCTCGTCTCCGCTTCAGTGGAATCGCGGCCAAAGCTGATTGATTATTTTTAAAGAGATTGTATCATAGCTCAATGGAGTAGTTGACAATATATAAAACATAAAAATCAAAATCAATTTATTTGTGCAAATATGGGTTTTTACAAAGGTTGGAATATAATAGGTACAGTTCATACGATATCTAACCTAAAAGGTATGTACAGTACTTATAGAAAACGTTGCTACTAAATTTAAAATTTCAATTTACCAAATAAACGACATTTACATGTTGTCACACATTAGTCCGGTCAAATTAGACATTCGAAGTTACCTAAATTCCGACCAAGCTGAAAATCGGTAAGATTGTTTGAAATATCATTAAAAACAAAATTTGAAAGCTCCCCATCTTTCCCCTGTAAGGAAAAAAATTTATTCAAGGTTAAAGGTAAAAAAAATGAGTTTTTCGCGATTTTCAGCAAAACGGTAAGTTTTATCTTAAAAATATCTCAGACAAAAATTTTAGATCATAAAATTATCTACAAAAAATTAATTTACACTTTTTTTTCTACGAGCCACCGTTTTTGAGATATAACGATTCAAAAAGTTGTAAAAGTTGTAATCGTCATAATATGCACACGTTTCCTCGCCACCTATGAGGTAGTGTACTTAGCACGTTTTTTTTGTGGTATCCCCAGTAGGCCTATTCCACGGGTCAGTTTTGATCCTGTTTAATTTGAAACTATTGAAAAATAATGGATATTAGCAGAGATTGAAAAGATAAAAGCAATTTAAGTTTAAAAAAAGTAGTGAAATTTAATCGTCCGAGTCGTAACTTTCAAAGTCTTCTTATTGTTCTTCTTCTTGACCTTCTTGTTCTTGTTCGTCTTCATCTTCATCCTGAGTGCATGTAAACTGCGTTAATAGCGATGTATCGCATGTTGCCTCGTTGGAATCAAACGGATCCTCTACTGTTGGTGATTCAATATTAGAGCACAACCGGCCTTGACAATGTGTACATGCCGTAATCTAGTACGAGGAGGACTTTCTGTGGATGTACTGGCTTCTTGTTCTTCACGTTGTCTTTTATTAGCTGCAGCAATAGAAGACTTTCGAGTATAATTTTTACGACAACTTTCATGTACTGTCACAGATTTTTGATTTTTTAGATACTCCGAAAATTCATCTGCTCTTTCGATACTTGCATTAATTAATGTCTTCATACCACGTGCAACAGTAACAATTTCACTTTCAGTTAAAAGTTTAGCGCAAATAAAACAATAATCTGACATTTTTGTTATAAAACTCAAAACAGCACAATATAAGCTAGGATAAACACGTGTTTTCACTACTAACTGGCGTTCAAGACTAACAGTATTTCATTTATTATAGCAGGTATTAGACCCTAGCCACGCACACAATTGAACAGGGGACAGATGTTTTCTCAAGGTTTCAATGGCGTATAAATTAAGGGACTGGGCTTCATTTGACCGTTTTCACGGCGGATAGTGGGTTGTTAACCGTACTTCTAATAAGTTTCTAACGCCGTTTTCACGGCGGCTAGTGGGTTGTTAACCGTACTTCGTGGAACGTGAGCTTCGTCGACGGGAATTCGTCGTTCCAGGTGCCTCGAGTCTTCGTGTTCGAGTAAGTTATCCGCGTCGTCCTCAACCGCCCTACTGCGTGTAGGGTGGTTTCAGGAAGTTAGTCATCGTTGATAGGTTCATAGTATATATATTTATATATTGTTGTCCCTCCCCAACCCCTCCGCAATGGCTTCCCTAAGCTTTGACGAGATTAGGAAGAAGTTACTTGAAAGTAAGTACCGTTTCTTAGATTCTCTTATCGTTCCAATTCCAAGAGGTCGACACCCAAACAGGCCCCGCCCCTTTCTCAGGAAAACTTTCCGCCGCTGCGTAGCCAGGATCCTCCGGCTGCAAAGCCTGCTCCAGAAAACTGGAGGCAGCGCCCCGCATCGAATCCCATCCCGGCTCCTCGCCCATACAAACCCACTCCTCAATCCTCCGTAGCAGATGATATGCGTATCGTCTGCGACGCTATGAAAAATATGGATGTTAGTGAAATCGCAGTCTTAGCCCGTAAACTTAGGGCTTCACGTTCTCCGACAGAGCGACTGCTCGCTCTGGCGGAGCATAGTTCCCTTCTCAATTCATTATAGGTTCATTTAAATGAAGTGATCCCTAAGTCAAGCTTCGGCCGACCTCTGCGCAGACCCGGCTTCACCGGAGGCTGCCCAGAACGGCCACCAACTCATGTCCCTTTGAGCACCTTCAGTGCAACTTTCACTCCAGGCGGAAGGCCCGCTAGCGGGCCTCCGCCAGCGCGCCCAACTTCCCGACGGGTGTTGCTTCCGATGAAGGCTAACGGTAATAACTACAGCCAACAGGTGGTTTTTAGTAGGTAGGTGCCATTCTGGTGAGTCCCACATAACCCCCCGCAGAGGACTTTACCTGCGGGCGGTATGCATGACGCATCTTCCACCTCCCTCCCGCGAGGGTAGCAAAAAAAAAAATTCATTTGACCTGATATTCTTATAGTTATAACTTATGTATATTTTATATTAGTAGTGTAAGTTACAATAACCGATAGAAAAGTATTTTATCATATATTACAACTTTAGAGATGTATATATACGTGGCGTACTCATGCATATTATGACGATTACAACTTTTACAACTTTTTGAATCGTTATATCTCAAAAACGGTGGCTCGTAGAAAAAAAAGTATTAATGAATTTTTTGTAGATAATTTTATGATCTACAATTTTTGTCTGAGATATTTTTATGATAAAACTTACCGTTTTGCTGAAAATCGCGAAAGACTCATTTTTTTTACCTTTGATAACCTTGAATAAATTTTTTTCCTTACAGGGGAAAGATGGGGAACTTTCAAATTTTGTTTTTAATGATATTTCAAATAATCTTACCGATTTTCAGCTTGGTGGGAATTTAGGTAACTTTACTCTTATTTTTTGGTCTAATTTGACCGGACTAACATCACATTGTACAATAACATTCCATCTCAAATTATTACAGTTATAGTTATTCAGGTACCAACTTGTCATTGAAATATTCAAAAATAGTGAAGTAACACTTATCTGCTAAAAAGATTTTTAGTTTCATTTTAAGCTCTGTAACATTATTAATATTTTTAATACAATTCGGCAATTTATTGATAATTAAATATAATTAAATATTTATTGCCATCTGCCAATCTTTTTAAAAGCAATTTGTATCACTAGGCATAAGGCATGAAGCTAGTCTCAACGTTATATTGCTATGTGCTTTTTAATGAGTTTAGCGAATGAAACTCTTAAAACAAATAAAAATTAGAATTATTTAACCACAAAATAATGTGAGATGCTTTTCGAAAACTGGTCAAACAGCCTATAATGAACAATAGTCAACGATATACCTACATATTATTATATTATAAAAATCTATGATTATTCTTTATTTACAAATAAACAATAAACAATAAATAAATAAGGGAACAAAAACCTCAGGTAAGACATTGCCAAGTAGTAGGTACCACAAATAATTATTATCATCAAAGATTAAAATAATGTAGGTAAGTACATATCTAAAAAAGAGCCACCGCTATGTAAATAATGTTGACGTAACTATTTTTAAGTATGTTTTATTTCGAAAGAATGAGGTATTTTGAGAAAACATTGAATGTTTCTGATTTTCAAATCAATTTTTAGAGAATTTCGTATGATAACGTCGCAGAGTACGTAGTTATCTTTTTATAATAGCATTAATTACCAGGTATTTTAACCTCCTGAAGCTTTCTGTCTTTCTATTAGGAATAAATGCAGTTTTCGTAGAAACCCAAGTATAAAAAAACTAATACTCCAAACAAACACTGTCCTAAAACTAGAACAAATCAATATTTTGAAGTTTTTAATTTCAAATTTCGCGCTAACTAAATACTGACATCGACATCGATTGTAGAATTTGTGTTTCAATGTTAGTACAATACTACGTACAGTAATACGCTTACGAACCTGTCAAATTGTTAACTCATCGCCATTTAGTTTGAAGTGGTCCACACCATGCCGAACGCGAAGAGAGGCGGTAAGTTATCAATTAAAATCATTGGTAAAAAATAGTTTATTTTTTATTCAATTAATATTTTTTTTGTATTAAAGTAACTGTATTTTATTATAAATATATTATTTTTACAATCAGAGTAGATTTTCGTGTGTTTTTTCTTGGTTCTAAATAATTGTCCTTTTACTAGTACGTTGGGTTAAAGTTTGAATCCATGATGCGTAGTTTTTGTTCTTGTATTAGTAATCTGGGTTTCAACTAAGGTTATGGTTTTTTATTTTGTCTTTCTTTCTTTAAGTACTTTGGGTATTTACGAATGCACTATTTTCCATAGGTGTCAGGGAAGCGGACATTTTCAACATTCTGGAAACATCCGAGTTTGATGACGTTTATTCATACAGCGATGACAACTATTGTCCGGAAACAAATGCACCTTCGTCATCGAGTAGTTCTGATAGTGAAGATGATTTGCCTGAACCACCACCAGTACCACAAAGGAGAAGAGGAGGTAATATTACGCGGCCACATAATTTTGTACCTCGACGATATATTAATTGGCGTTTTGGCACAACGCCAAAACTCATCGCCACCTGAATGGTCAGAAAGACGGTTTCAACCTATAATACCCTCTGGTTTGTTGCAGCCTGCATATGTTCCGAGCAATACTTTATCAAAATTTAATTATTTTTAGCAATACATTGACACAGAATTGATTACGTTGATCATGGAAAAAACGAATCAAAATGCAGTGAAACTCACAGGTCGCAGTTTAAATTTTACAATAGAAGAATGCTATATTTACATTGGCATTTCCTTTTTGATGGCTTGTATTAATTGTCCCTGTATACGAATGTACTGGGAAAGAAAATGGCAAAAATGTGTCACGGAATCGTTTAATTCTTTGGCGCAACAGCTTGAAATTAGTTTCACTGAAGAAACACGCAAAAGCGACAGACTGTGGAAAGTCCGACCAATAATAAATAAAATACAACAGGGGTGTAATAAACAAGAAATTGACCAACATGTTTCAATAGACGAAATTATTATTTCATTTTCGGGTGCATGTGGTATTAAACAATACTGCCCGGAAAACCAAACCCAGTTGGTTTGAAGGCAATAGTACTAGCGAATCCAAACGGTATCGTTTGTGACTTTTTCATTTATCAGGGTGCAACAACCTATCCAGAATTTGAAACCTTAAGTTTGGGCCAAAGTGAAAAAGCAGTTCTAAAACTGGCAGAGAGACTTGTCCTGGTCATATTATCTACTACTTAAACGCTATTTTACGACTCAAAAGTTAACAAAGGGTATTAAAGCTACCAGAACTATAACTATTTAATTTATTATTGCCAAATATTTCATGAGAAGTTAATTTTTGTTTGCAATTTATTTTTGATAATGAATATTTCGCGTTGAGCTGATTGGTATTTAAGTAAAGATAGTTAGCTATGTGAGAAGCTTATTTTTGTTTTTATCAGAAACAAGTTTCGTTAAACTTTTTTGATTAAGTAGTATTTCATAAAAGATGAATAGCTAAGCATTAAGTTCAGATTTTTTTATGTTTATTGTTGTATGTAAAATTAAAGATCGCATTATAACAGTGATATGGGTATTTAGATTCGAATAAAACGACTGAAATGAGGTTATTTACGATAGGCAATTTTTACGCTTTAGTTAAAATTGTAAGCATAATGTTCCTACTATTATATTAATGTAGATTAAAATACCGCTTGTTTTATCTGTGATTTTTACATAATAATGAAACGCTGGTTGTACGACTGAAAAAACATGTGATTAAATCTACCTCGCTAATAAAAATTCATATAAAATACTGACATTTTTCAATTAAAAAATTACCTAATAGAAGCTCGTTGACCTAATAAAAGTACAAAAATAACACAACTAGTTTCTTTTTAATGACCCAACGTCCTTTTACTAGAACAAATAATAAAGCATTTCATTTTCGTGTAAAAGGAAGCTTACCACCCCCTGCAACACCCCTTACAATAGCATCAACTTTCAACTTACGGGTGAAAAGATATGCATCTTTTTCTCGTAGGCTTTAGGGCTACTAAAGATTTTGTTCTTTTATTAGGACGATGGGCTAATTTTACTAACTTTAAATTTTAAATAGGAGCTTCAGGAGGTTAACCTACCTGGAATGAAGAATTCTACAGTTGTCTATGGATTCTTGTGACAATCGTTTGTTACTAACATGGACATGACAGTTTAAGCAAAGAAAAACTCTACTCGATGACGTCATACAAAGGTTGAATGAGGGTGAATTTAATTTTGATATTATCGTTAAAAAAGCTTATTCACATGATTATGGGAGTTGTTAATGACAAACTCTTTGTACAAACAAATAAAAACCTAACTTGACAGCAGAACCGATGTTCATCAAGAGCGGCTAAGAAGCCTATCGATTCATCCTGTGTTTAACCCAGTTGGGCCGACCAGGTGCTATAACACCGCTTGAAATGAAAAACCACCCTATGTGTGCAATCGTAATAAACAAAATCCTGCATTTTCACATCACATATTTTGTTCGCAGCCGTGGAATTAATAATAATAAATCCCCAGACAAACACACCAACTGTATGGCGCCACAGTAAGCAGGGCTTGTGTTATGGATGACTATACAGCGAAAATCATGACCCGAGACCAAAAATTTGTGTTCATCACATAAATGAATGCCTCGGCCAAGACTCGAACCTGGGGCCTCCGGCGTATGAGACAGGGCTACTAACCACTACGCTACTCGGCCGTCGAAATTGAAATTTAGATTTGTGATGTCTGGTGGGGGGGGGGGGGCGAGGTGTTATATACTTTTGTATTTAACTGCCTCTGTGACATTTATTATTTATATAATACGATGGTCAGTTCATAACCAAATCAGTTTACAAAAATTTGTTAGATATAACTAGGTAGATATATCTACGTCTAACAAGTTTTTGCATGAAATTTTGTTTTAGGTCAGTTAAGGCGTTGAAGCTCACCAAATAAGAGAGGAATTGGGTAAAACGGATAATGCCAAGTGCAATCGCTACTTTACACATAAAAAAGGCTAACGCAGACATAGCAGACGAGAACTTGGGTGACGAAAACATGGTGAATTTGCACAATCTGCCAAGTTCGCCGCAGGGATTGTTAGTTGTGAGTCTTCTTCAGATTATGAACAAAACCACTGTCTCTGTTATTCAATAAAAAGAAATCGTAGCGAGCCAGTCACTCGAGAAACTAACGTCAAGAACACTTCTGTAACTGGAACATCAACATTAGTATAATTCGAATGAATATCTTCAAGCCCCTAAATATTTACAGACACCTACATATTATTACGAAGCTTTGATGAACAATAAGCTCAATGGTTTGCTAGCGCACTGAACAAATGTATATACTCAAAAAAAAAGGTTGGTAATATAACCCAAGCAGAGATGAAATGTTTTGTAATAAAATACTCTAAACATGGCAAAAAGTAGTCAATTTTCTACTAATTTGTTACTTTACTAGTTTAGGTTTGCTCATAATGCCTGGCAACTATATACACAGATTGGAAAGGAATGCGATCATTTCATTTTTCGCAGAGTTGTTGTCAGGTCTTTACTAGGGACATATGAAAAAAAGAGAGATAAGCCTGGATCACGTCCCACTCCCACTAATCATAGGGAATTACAATGTTAAAACCAGTTAAATTCTAGATTTAACTTGACTTGACACTTGACATCGCCCTTTTCAACCATATTAGAGGGCAGTAAGCGACCCGTCACCCGACGCTACGGACGACGAAGACTATGAGAAGACGGACTTTAGTGACAATGACGATTTAGATATTCATCGGGACGAAGAACTCAACGAACAAACAGACACATTACACATGTTTTGTTACAAATACCTGATTGTAGAAGCCTGTAAATGAGTGGAATTACCCCAAGGGCTTTTATCGTCCAAATATTCAGATAGTTTACAATAAGCTTTAGATTACCTACTATTTTTGCTTTAGTGTTTCTTTGAATTTGTCAGTAGGAAGACCGTGGATATCCTCAGGAACCTTATTACAAAAGCGTATACATTGACCCATGAATGAGTTAGTGTCTTTATGGAGCCTACTAATATGAGCTGCCAGTATATTTCTTCCTCTGGTGTTAACATTACGCAGACCTCTTTTTCTTTTGAGCCAGGTTATGTTCTTTTTTACATACTATTATGTACTCTACTGTTTTACTTTACTTTACAGGGACAACTGCCGTACAAAAGAAACTTTTCATTATATATTCTTCACATAGAATATAAAATGAATTACATAGAATATTACAATTATCTTAAACAAATTAAATCCAATAATAGAACCTCGGATAAATATACTCAAACAGATTTTATCGTTGCACGTTCTAATAAGAAAGAGTTGTTAAGTACTTCTAGCTATAAAACTGACTCTAACACAAACACAGTACGTAATTTTCGTCTCTAAAGGCATAAACATTTTGCATCAAAATATAAACGGGCTATTGGAAAAGTAGACAACGAAACTAGAAAACGACAATAAAGTCATACATGTTTTGTGTATTACAGAGCAAAATATGTTAAAATCAGATAGTAATATTTTTAAAATTACAAATTTCTCTTTGGCGTCTAACCACTCTAGAAAAAATAGGCATGGCGGTTCATGTATTCTAGTTCGTAAAACACACGTGGTTAGAAATGTTGAAGCTGTACAAAATCTCAGCATTACGAATGTTATTGAGTGTTCAGCTATAGAATTAATTAGTCATAATATGTTAATAATATGTATATATTATTAACATATTTAAGTAACGCCTCACTCTTCTGGGATCCTAGTACCTTACGATTGCAAATGGCTTGATTTCTTGAAGAATTTGAAGAGGGAAAATAGGAAAACATAACCTGTGACAAGTAATTACTTAGCTGTGAGTGCTCCTGGTAGCTGTGACGTCAGTTTCAAGCCTTCGGACTTTCCATTGAACGCATACTCTTCCCCCCGGACCTCGATAGCGAGTAGTTGACTCTAGAACCACGTCTCTTGTTATTAAAGTTACAATTCAAATTGGAAATAATTACTAAAAGTTATAAATGTGGGTCGAAAAATTGGAGACCATAAACGTTTAGGAGCTTTTACCAATTTGTGCGTATGTGTTTGTGCGCGTGACGTAGTGACTTGACAAGAATCCTTTTGAAACTGTGCGAGTGACGTGCAACTAGCGCGCAGCACGGCTTGGCGTAGCGTGAGAGGTGTCATCGAGTGGCGGGTGGCCTGCCTGTGAAGTTTCGCAACTGCTGCATATTTATGCTATCTTGGTACGTTCCTCAGCTTATTTGGCTACATAACACAGAGCTAACCGCATACCTGCTGCACGTAGAAACTGACAAATCTTAATCGAGTACTAGGCCAGCATAAGCGGCTGAAGCTCGAACTAGTGAGAGAGCGAAACAACCATACAGCGACGAAGACCTGCTCCTGCGCAAGTAACCGGTTAAGCCCCGCCCCCTAACCAAACTCATCGGACCACCCTCTAACCAAACACGTCGGATTACCTACACCAGGTAAACTCCCGGTCTACCTGCTCAAGCTCCGCCCACCACAAATTACTGGAGAAATAAGACTACACAAACTTTTAGTCGACGGCTCGTGATTCATTTAGGCCTACACTCACAGTTATCACAAAACATGTCAGTAAAAAGGTCGCCGCCTAATAAAGTACCATTAGTACCCAATTTAAGACAACAAACTTCAATTAATTACGGATCGGATCCTCAATTATCAATAAATAAAACAATGGATTTTCAGGAACATAATCTTTCGCCCCCAGACTTTGTTTCTCTACGTAATAAAAGACCTCGAGAAGAGAACATGTCACCCTCGCAATTTTTCAGTTTTAAAGAAGAAATAAAGGACTTTATGTCGTCCCTAATTGGTGAACAGAAAAAGGAACTGAGTGAAATCACTAAAAACCTTAAGGACATTCATCAAACTAACACTAATATTGAGCAATCAATTTCTTTGCTAGCCTCTCAAAATGAAGAGTTTAGGAAAAAAATAGAGATGTTAGAGTCTCAATCAAAAAAAGATCGGGAATATATCACTATGCTAGAGGAGAAAGTAGAGGACCTACAGAGAGTTGCACGCAAGTCTAGTGTTGAAATAAAAAATGTTCCATGTAAAATGTCAGAGAATAGAGACGATCTGATCAAAATGGTGCTGAATCTATCTAAAACTATAAATCTCGACATCTCGTCACGCGATATAAATGACATTTTTAGGCTAAAAGGGAGAAACGAAAATGTAAAAAGAACCCCTATTATTGTAGAACTTGGCTCTACTATACTAAGAACAGACTTATTGAAAAAGACTAAAGAGTTCAACTTCAAAAACAAAATCAAACTACAAGCGAAACACTTAGGCCTCACCTTTAGTGAAGATACTCCTATTTATATAACAGAGCAGCTTACCGCTAAGGGAGCTCGCCTTTATTTCTTATCACGGGACCTTGTAAAATCGAAACAATACAAATATTGCTGGACTGCCTTCGGAAGAATTTTTGTGCGAAAGGACGATTCTTCTAAAATAGTTTGTATCCAAAATGAAGCACAGGTGCACCAACTTCTACAACAGACGTGACTATATTTGAATTTTTGTATGTCTTCTTATATCCATAACTTAAATAATATTTTAACGAAAAACTTTGTAATGTCTATAATAATGCATAATACCACTCTACTACACTGTATGAATTATCAAGAACCACATTATCACACAAACACTCAAAATATTTTATTACAATTCAATTACACTCTCACATCTCTACACATATACCTCACAGTCATATACACCACTTGCCTTTGCGCGGTCTTACATCAAATGCAAACTCTTTGTTTCTCATGCAAAATAACAAACATTACCCTCCTAACTCTACCATTAAAAAATACAATCCCAACCTACACGTATATACAAATTTACAAGTATGTATATATTTATAGTAATAAATATTATAACTCTAGCTACGACTACCTGCTCATAAAAACTCACTATAGATAGTCTCCATACTCTACAGGCATTAGACTCTATGCAAATCTCAAAATCATTTAAATGTAATATACAAGATTTAACTAAATTTGTTTTGAGTAGTAAACATAACAGTCTAATCGTAATCACCCAAAATATCCGGAGTATATATAAAAACTTTGATGATCTACAAGTGACGCTTTCACAATTAAACAATGAAGTGGACATACTAATATTAACCGAATGTAGATTGGATCCAAGGAAACAGCTACCATCATTATTAAATTATACTTCTTATAAAACAATTAACGTGCTAAACCAAAATGACGGTGTTGTTATTTACATTAGAAACAATCACCAAGCTAAAGTAACAGAACTCTGTCTTACTAACGCAACTGGACTTCAGATTGAGATTGCCAACTACGCCTTTCTGGCTATATATCGATCCCCATCTTTCCTACAAGCTGACGGTTTCAATAACTCCCTTAATGCACATCTTGAAACAATTTCACAAATCAAAAATATAGTTGTTATTGGTGACATTAATATAGATTTGATAATTTCAGAGAAAGAAAAATCACACGATCGTCGCAATCGCCTCAATTATTTAAAGGTTTTATCCCATCATGGTCTCTTGCCTGGCCATACCTTGTCCACCAGGAAGGACTCCTGTTTAGATCATGTTATTTTAAAGTTGGACACCAATCTTAACTCCGCTTCTGTTGCTGTTTTAAATACTACGGTTACTGATCATAATCTTGTCCTGGTCAAATTTTCAAATGCATATCAAAAGCCTACTTCTTGTAAAAATAAAACTGTAATAAACTATGAGAATGCTTATAAAACCCTCGTAGCTTCTGATGCGTCTTTCTTGAATGTTTGCAATAATCCTTAAATCTTTGCTAGCTCTTTTATAAGCATGATCCAGGCAGCTATCCAAGATAATTCCAAAATCGTTACTGTGTCAAATAATAAAATATCTCTAAAGCCTTGGATAACCCTTGGAGCCCTCAAATGCATTAAACTTAGAAATAGCATGCAGAACAAGCCCCACAACATAACTTTAAAAATAACATACAAACGTTATCGTAATTTTTGTTCTAATCTTATTAAAAAACTTAGGAGAAAGTATAACAGCCAACAAATAACAGAATCAATTAAGCAACCTAAAAAGTTATGGTCCACGATAAACGACATTACGCAATATAAACCAAAAAAGATCAATAATATTGACCTACTAAATATAAAATCGCAACCACAAAACTCAGTCAATTATGTTAATAATTACTTCGTCAATATTGGCTCTAATTTAGCAGAGCTCATAAACAAACAATCTGGTACCGACAGCCTTATTTCAGAGATCCACCCGACTAGCCGTTCCCTTTCCACCTCATTTGTTCTGCTAGAGACAGATCCTAGTGAAGTTGACAGCATACTCATGAGCCTAGACTCTGGCAGTGCACCTGGTTGGGATGGGATAGGCCCTGCATTTCTGAAGCGTGCCAGAGACTTTGCTGTCCCACTCATTTGTAAACTAGCAAATCTTTGTTTTGGTGCAGGAGTCTTTCCTAGTGCCCTCAAGCGATCTGTAGTGACTCCTGTCTACAAGAACGGAGATCAATCTGAGGTAAATAACTATAGGCCAATCTCTGTTTTGACTTCAATCTCAAAAATAATTGAGAAACTACTTAACAAAAGACTTCTTAATTACCTCAATAAATGTAATATTTTATCTGAATTTCAATATGGGTTTCGCAAAGGAATATCAACTCAAGATATAATTTTGGATTTGGTATTATAACTGAGGAAGTTGACAAGAGAAATAAATGCCTTACAGTCTTTCTAGATCTTAAAAAGGCCTTCGATACTATCTCTACCTCAGTTCTTGTGGACAGGTTGGAGAGCATTGGAATCAGGGGGGTTGCGCTGTCTCTCTTCAGTAGTTACCTTCGTGACAGAACTCAAGCTGTAAAGATAGAAAACTTCATTAGTGAAGAAAAAACCGTTAAATATGGTGTGCCGCAGGGGAGTGTACTTGGCCCGACTCTCTTCTTGATCTATATCAATCAATTATGCAATTTACAAGACGTCGGGGGTAGGATATTCTCTTATGCGGATGACACCGCTATCGTCTTTACTGGTAAAACTTGGAATTCCGTACGCGAAAAGACTGCTGAGGGTTTGGCACGTGTGACAAAATGGCTGAGAGAAAATAGACTTACATTAAATGTCCAAAAAACGAATTACATTTGTTTTGCTCCCTGTACATCGTCACAACCGGGAAATACCTTTAGCATCAAAATTCATACTTGCTCAAATATTAAAAATACCTCGTGCGGCTGTCCACTTATAAACAAGGTGAATCAAACAAAATACCTCGGAATTATTATTGATCAGAGACTTAGTTGGCATTCGCAGTTGGAAGCTGTAATAAATCGGATCAGAAAGTTAAATTGGGTATTTAAATCTCTAAGGTCAGTCATGTCTAGCACTCTACTGAATCACGTTTATATAGCATTAGCGCAATCGATTCTTTCTTACTGCATTCCAGTCTGGGGAGGAGCCACTAAAACCAACTTTTTAAACCTTGAAAGGGCACAGAGATCTCTGATAAAGGTCATGTACTTTAAACCTTACAGATTCTCTACAAACACCTTATATCAGATTAGTAAACTCCTGACGGTTAGAACGCTCTATGTTTTTAATCTTATACTAAATTGTCACAAACACTTAACGTATAATAAATCACTACAAAAATAAAGGAGAAATGATATTGTGGCCCCAACACCCTTTGTACGGACTGTCTTTGCTAGAAGGCAATACCCATGCCAGTCTGCTTTTGTATACAATAAATTAAATAAAATAATCAAAATATATCCTATGCATTTATATATGTGCAAGAAATCTTTAAGACAATGGTTGGGTACACTTACTTATGACGAAGTAGAAAACCTTTTAATTAGAATTTACTGAAATAGATCGTATCTTATCTTAAATGGAAATGTTAGTGCATCCTTGTCTATTGTATTAATAATTAAATAAATAATCATATTATATGCATAAAATTACACATCTATAAATCTATATTTATATCTACTATGTAGGTGCCAACGTAGACCTGCTAAAATACTAATCCTCATTCACCTACACATCCATACACATTCCCACACATACATACACAATACCACATCAGCACTATGAACCTCACACCCTCACACACCTTGGTATATATGCATAAATAATTTGCTTATATTCATTGTATAATCAAATTTAATGTATTTTTAAATGTAAATCTTCTTCTTTCTTTTGATTGTTCTAGAAGTCTCTTAAATGCTATTGTTTTAGTGTTTGTTTTACTTTGTAATCTTAATTTTATCCTTAAGGGAAGTAGCGGGTCATTCCCAATACGAGTATCCTCTGATTACTCACTGGGAAGTCCTAGAAATATGTTGTAACCAAGATTACGGAAATAAATGCAATTTTTATTTTTTTTTTATTTATATATATAGGCCTCCAAAATCAAAAAAAACAATCGCTCGAGACATTTTTCAAAAACTTACATACTATACTTATACATATTACATGATATACTTTGTAAAATTGGTTTTAGTAAGAAGAAAATAGTGTTATGCGGAGATTTTAACATAGATACGTTAGTAAATAGCAAGAAATCAAATGAATTTCAACAGGTCTTAAAAAGTTTTAATTTGGAGTTGGCAATTAGAGAACCAACAAGACTAGCTAGTGGTACTTGTCTTGATAACTTTTCACATAACTTGCACCAATATAAAAGTAAAGTTCTCGAATAGGCATTGCCAGACCACACTGTACAATTGTTTACGTACCCCGTAAAGGAAAATATAAATATACCATGCTGGTTTAGAATGAAACGTGACTTTAGTCCGGAAAACGTAAAAAAATTTAAGGAACATATAAAAGCTCTAAAATGTACAGATGCTTATACCACTGAAAACCCCAATGAAGCATTCCAAAGTTTTTTGGATTTATTCAAACTTATACATGACCAGTGCTTTCCATTGAAACGCATAAAAATCCGAAGTAATCCACGCCCAAGTTGGATCTCAAAAGGTGTCTTAAAATGTAGCAAACATAAAAGAGAGTTACTTTGGAAATACAGAAAAGCACCAAGTCACGAAAATAAACATCATTTTAAAACATATTCCCAAAGACTTAAATACATTATGAGATTAACACAAAAAGCGCTAAATAGTTACTTTATTGATACATCTACAGACAAAATGTAAGGAACTTGGAACCTAATTAATAAACACACTAAGAATAATAGCCATAGACAAATTATAAGTGAAATAGTAAATATTAAATCTAAATAGGCAAATCCCAATGACATTGCCGAATCTTTTAATAATTTTTTTCATTGATCAAGTCGAGAGTCAAAAACATAATAACGCAATCAATAATTATTGTAAATCCAAAAAATCTAACTCGTTTATCATGGCGCCTACAAATGCTGATGAGATTTTGATAGTAATAAAGAGTCTTAAAGATACGAATAGTACTGGATATGACGAGATATCCATAACAATTATTAAAGAAGTAGCAAAGTATATTGCACCTATCCTCAGTCATTTGATTAATCTGTGCATCGAAAGTGGCTGATTTCCCGAGACATTGAAAGTAACAATTATAAAACCTTTACTTAAGAAATCCGACCCTCAATGCATGTCGTCATATAGGCCAATGGCACGTTTAACAATTTTTTGAAAAGGTTATATAAAATGCTCTTAATAAATACTTTGAAACGTATCAACTTTTAGCAGAAGAACAAGTTGGGTTTAGAAAAAATAAGGGAATTAACCTAGCATTGTACAATTGCTTGAAGAGGGTTTTGATTGATGTCGATAATGAGACATCTGTTTGTGCTCTTTTTATGGATTTAATTAAAGCTTTTGACTTTGTTGACCACAAAATTCTCATAAATAAGCTTGACGCGTATGGAGTTCGAGGCGTTGCTCTAAATCTCGTAAAATCGTATATGGATAACATACTTCAAGCCATTGAAATAACGAGATTATGTCCTAATACGCTTACGGAGAAAAACTTCCTCTCACAATTTAGGCCTGTCAAATATGGTGTACCACAGGGTAGTATTTTGGGTCCATTATTATTTCTAATTTATATTAATGACTTTCCTGACATAACATCACATGACATTATATTGTTTGCAGATGACAGCACACTGATATGTAGCAATAATGACTTCGATATGTTAAAATCTGACGTTAAATCTACTTTGAACAACATTATGGACTGGTTGACCAATAATAACCTTAAAATGAATCTGACTAAAACAAAAATAATTTTTTTTTGAAAATAAAGATGGGGAAGAGGGACTTGACATTATGCAATATTGACTATAAAGGACATCAAATAAATGAAATAAAGTCGACAAAATTTTTAGGAATAATTATTGATGAAAAACTTAGATGGGAACAGCACATTGAGGCTACATATAGTAGATTAAATAAATTCGCATACGCGTTACGCATGCTATCAAATATAGTAAGCGAGAAAGTAGTATTATCAGCATACTATGCATACGTTGGCTCAATTCTACGTTACGGCGTTATATTCTGGGAAAAGTCTACCGACAAATTAAAAATTTTCAAAGCACAGAAGCGATGCGTAAGGTCTATTTGTCACCTCAGAAGTAGAGATTCATGTAGGCCTTTCTTTTAAAAATTTAAAATTCTGACTTTCCCTTGCGTTTATATCTTAGAAACGGTTTTATTTGTTAAGAATAACTTAGACAAATTTGAGTGTTTAAAAAGCCAGAGACTTAAGTATTAAATTAGATCTCAACCGCGTAAAACCACGCTATATTCTGAGAGTTTCTTTGGTATGGCTCCCAAAATCTATAACAAACTACCAAATTATATAAAGGACATTAATAATATAATGAATTCAAACAAAAATTGAAATATTTACTAATAGAAAAATGTTATTATTCTGTACAAGATTATTTTAATGATAAATGACAAATAATATTGGTCTTAAAAATTGTTTTAAGAATTTTATTTTACTGAAAAATACTAATATAAAATTGTAATGTACATGCCTTGATGGTGAAACATGGCTGAACTATTGTGTTTTTATATCTGTAACGATCCTACACCTGTATATACCTATATTTGTGCAAATAAAATGATTTGATTTGATTTGATTATGTACTTGTTACTGTAAGCAGATTACAAAAATGCTAGCAAAGCTAATGAAGAATTTTTGGAGTTCCTAAATTACCGAAACGCACTGGCAAACTGGCTTGATCCCAGGAATGGTGATCAAAATTTATGTTTAGAATAACTGAAAGAGTTGATGTTTTCGTCAAGTACTGAAAGTAAATTAATTATGTCTCAAAAATTGTGAGCAGAGAATATAAATGAATTTTGGCGCAAATGAACAATGACGAAAAATAAAAAAGGCCATGTGTGTATTCTTTAGTGATAGCCCGGAAGCAAGTCTGAAAGCTTTGATATTTTGTGTATACAAAGTCCTCCAATGTGTCATCGAAAACTGGTGAACCTAGGAGTCGAAGTGAAGGTTTCTCAATAACAGTGATGCCCGAAACGATTGATTGAAAAGCTTGAATAAAGTCTTCTTTATTGTTACATAGGTTGGTGAGAAATAGTTCATATTTTCCAAAGCTTAATATGAGGCCAATTTGAACGAATTATGCAATCCAAAGATTCAGGTCATCAAGAATAATACTAGAATCTCCTCTTCTCCTTGTCAAGATACCACACTATAATTGTAATAGAAATGTATTTGCATTATTAGGTCTTTACCTATGAAATTGCCGTTTTTCACGAAATAAATGAAGCGTAATTTTTTAATATATTTTTTATTTCTATTAATCAAAATAATCACCCATGCAATCAATGCATCTTTGCCAACGCATTGGTAGCTTATTGATTCCTTTCTTGAAGAAATCAGCTGGACGGGAGGCAACAAATTCTTCAAAGGCATTTTGTACTGCCTCTCGGGTATTGAATTTTTCCCGCCAAGAAGTTATCCAAATTCTGGAAAAAGTAGAAGTCTGTAGGCGCAAGGTCTGGTGAGTACGGCGGATGACGGAGAACTTCCAACCCCAACTCTTGTAGCTTGGAGACCGTCTGCTGTGCAGTATGAGGTCGCGCGTTGTCGTGCAGGAGCAGTGGAGCCGAACGATTGACCAAAGCTGATTGGAGACGTGCGAGCTTCTCCATCATTGTGTTCAGTTCTTCACAGTACACATCTGCAGTAATGCTTGTCCCGTTTGGCAAGAAGCTGTGATGAATTACATCCGCGTTAGACCACCAAACAGTGACCATCACTTTTCTAGGGGTAAGTTTTCGTTTAGGGCATTGTTTGGGTGCTGAACCAGGGTCCAACCAACTTGCTGAGAGCTTACGATTGTCAAACAGGATCCATTTCTCGTAACAAGTAGCAATGCGTTTCAGAATTTCTTCATTTGTATGCCTGCTGAGCAGTGCAAGGCACGTCTCCACTTTGTACGTACTTCGCGCTGGCGGTCATTGAGTTCGTGGGGTACCCATTTGTCAAGCTTTTTTACCTTGCCAATTTGACGCAAATGGACCAATATTGTTTTGATGCTAACGTCGAAAGCTGCTGCTAATTCAGCCGTGGATTGAGTTTCATCAGCTTCCACAATTGCCTTTAATTCGTCATTGTCGACCAAAGTTTTCGGACGAACACGGGGTTCATTTTTCAGGTCAAAATTTCCAGAACGGAAGCGGGTAAACCAATAACGGGTGGTGCGTTCGTTTGTAGTGTTCGCTCCGTAAACGTCGTTGATGTTGCGTGCCGCTTGTGCCGCTTTGCTGCCACGACGGTACTCATACTCCATAAATACTCGAATTTTAACTTATCCATGATGACGAAAAATTTTCGAATGAAAACAAAACACTAACTATTAAACAAATGACGATTTTAGAAAAAGAATTCCATGTTTGTCAAATAAAATTAATTTGAAATTAGAATTCTCAGTCAAAAAAAGAAATATTTTCTTTTGAAATGGCCAGTACGGCAAAACGGCAGTTTCATAGGTAAAGACCTATTATAATAGGATGTATAGCTAAATTAAAAATAGCAGGGCCCAAAGGGTCAGCGTGTTGACAGCCCACCTCCGATGACATTGGCTCGTCATAACTATTTTATTTTATTTTACAATTCTTGGGAAACTTACAGCTATTTTTACACATTGTATTAAGATGATAGCGAAATGTGAAGGCCATTTACAGAGTTTCCACTTATAGGTATTAAGTTCAAACTAAAATTAAGTCGCATTTGACAAGCTTAGATAAATACACGCATAAAAATTACAATATTTGTTGCAAAGTTGTGTGCAACACCTTTCCAATTTACTGAGATACAAAATAACATAGACCAACAAAAGGAAAAGTGGCATGCTTAGGAAATTGATGCATGTGGTTTATTATTTTTGTCTACAGAGTTCTTCACTGTTATGAATTAAAAGCGTTTTTAACATCCACCTTCAAAACAACTTCACCTCCTTGACAACCGAGAAAAGACCTCAAAGCATGTATGTCTGATTAACAATGACAATGCGTGGCGCCACCCCTGGTTACAAAGCCTAATTGTTGAGGTTGAAAATACCGCAGGCCGGTCGACAACAGAGCAGGCAAACAGGGCGGCGCAGCGTAGTACCTATTGCTATTACCTATTGAACAGATGTATGAGAACTTATAACAATCTGGATAACCGTGACATCGACATCTTTTGCGACCCTGAACCTGTATTCAAAAGTAAATGCCAAGATCTTCTGTTACTTGCTTTGCCCGATTACTAGTTCAAAGAAAATTAAAAATAATATTATATATTTTTTATGATTGTTACTTGCTCTTAGTTTTTGGTTAGGTAGTTACGTCACCGGACATACCACCCGCGACCGTTACAGTTAGAGCGTAGACGCAAACGCTGCACTTCTAGGTGGTACGATTCTGGGAACGAATAATATTAAGGATGTAGGTTGAGGATAAACTATGTAATGTTAAGTTAGTTCTTAAGAGCGGACAGTCTGCATCTAACTCTGCGACCATAGGTTACTATTCTAAAATTAAGTTCCTTTATAAAAGTTTAAAAAAAAGTTCTATTTTAAAAATCAAATAGTGTTTTTAAAAAGTCGATCCCAGTGCTCCCGAACTTGACTGGCGCAGCCGGTAGGATCGTGGTTTGCATGCATCGTCCATCAGTACGTGAAATAGTGAAAAATTAGACTGTACATTTTCGTGAAAGTGAAAATTCTTCTCCGTGAATAAAAACAGACTATTTCTCTACACGTCGTGTCGGTGTGGCCTACGATCCGCGAACCAAACAAATAAGTCATCGGAGGAAAATCTGGAAAATGAACGTGAGAGCGGCTGGTTGGTGAGTAAGCCTTTTCACCATTCATCGTATCGATTGTTCTGTTATCTTGAGATAGGACTTCTCTCATTTTAACTGAAATACTAAAGTGTACCTAGAATTAATGTGTTCCTATTAGTTTCTTTTCATTTTATCGATGAAACTATTGATTAAGTGATACTAGTTATAAGAATTTTAGTTAATTGTGTTTTATACTTTTACAACCTTTTATTTTTATAATCTTTATGCAGTTTCGTGTTATTTTGTTTATTAGTTTTATTCTTGTACATTGAAAATGGAAGGGCAGGCTCAAATAAGGATGATTCCTAGTGAAATGCTAAAAATTATTCCCATGTACAACGGAGATAAACGACAGCTTAATTTATTCATTAGAAAAAGCGAATATATTATAGAGAAATTTATGGGAAATGATATTCAAAACGTTTATGTATTTGAATCAGTTACGAGTCGATTGACGGGCGAAGCTGCCTCTCTTATCAGTGAGCGCGATGACATCACGACTTGGTCACAATTAAAAGATTTGTTAGTTCAGTATTTTGGAGATCCGCGTAGCGAGGAATGTATTTCAATAGAGCTTGAAAATTTAAAGATTAAGTCTGGTGAGTCTTATTTAGATTTTTGTGGTAGGATACAAACTGTTAAATCTATTTTGATTTCTAAAGTTAATTTAATAGAGGATATTAGTATGCGACAAAGTAAAATTATAATATATAATAACAGAGCCCTTAAGGTTTTCCTTTATAACTTAACTGAAAATTTAGTACGGGTAGTTAAATTAAAGGCCCCAACCACCTTGGAAGAAGCCCTTGGCATAGTGTTAGAAGAGGTTGATTTTTACGATTGTTTTCATAAACAAAAATCTTTAGGCAACTCTTCTAACCCTAAGCCACAAAGTATACAGAGTACATCTAATCAACAAATAGTTCCGCTTAACCATAAATTCGGCAACCCAGGCTTTAAGTTCGGTATTCCCAATTTCAACCCAGGCCTTAAATTCGGCATTCCTAATTATAATAATAATCCAGGTTTTAAATTTGGGAATAATAATAATCAACCCAGATTCACTTACCAATCGAACAATCAAGTGCCTAGGTTTAAGTTTGGTATACCTCAAAACCAACAATTTCACCAACGTGCACCAATAGGATACAGACCGCAATTCGGATATAGACCCCAGGGCCTTCAGCCACAACCACCTATGACACCTCAACAATTTATGCAACATTATCAGAATAAAATTCAAAATAATCCGCAACCTCATAACTCGACTGACGTATCAATGCGTACCGCCCCACCTTTTAAACCTCAGCAAGGATTTCCGTTACATGAATTAGACTTATATGAGAATAATTACGCTTACCCGGAGTATGACCATGACTATGACCCTTCTTACTACCCTTATTATTGTGACTATGACCAATACACACAAATCCAAGACACTTCGCAAAGTGAGATGACGTTGACTGAAAATGATCAAACAGAACCATTAGAATTACAAAAATTTGACGAAACATCAGAAAATTTTCAAATTCAAGCCTCCACAAAACCAGAGAAAAAGTAGCGTTAAACTGTGACTCTAATACCTTACAATTACCATATATTTACATACCTGAAATTGATGCCAAATTTATGATTGACACTGGTAGCACTAGGTCATTTATTGCTCCTAGAAAAGCTTTTGAATATTTTACACCATATATGTACCACGAACCATTTGAGGTTATTAGCACACATGCCTCAAGTAAACACGATCAAGTAATAGAAGTACCTTTATTTCCAACTTTCAACTGTAACGAAATTCATAAATTTTACGTCTTCAATGTAGATTCACGCTACGATGGCTTGATAGGAAACGATCTTTTAAAACAAATTGGAGCAATTATAAATCTTAAAAGCCTTACTTTAATAACGAACACCACTAAAATACCTATAGTTCATAATAACCTAGATTATAAAATTAATTTACCCCCTCGTTGCGAACTGAAAGTTAAATTACCCACAGACACGTTTCAAGGTTTTGCTATTTTGAATTTTACTGAATTTTGCAAAGGAGTGCGGATGCCTGAAGCGATCGTAGCCTGTGAAAACGGTTATGCTTATACTGTAATTCAAAACACTAAAGATGAACATTTTACAATTACCGTTACTAGACCTTTTAAGACATTACAATGCGAAATAACTGACTGTCACATTAATGCGTCCAACGTACAACAAAACCCTAGTGAATATGACAAATTATTAACAGAAAATTTATTTAAACTCCGACTTGACCACATGAACGAAGAAGAACGACAAAGTATATTAAATTTATGTACAGAATATAAAGATATATTTTACTGTGAACATATACCTTTATCATTTACCAATGAAGTCAAACATTTTATCCGTACTAAAAACGAAGACCCCATTTACATTAAGCCTTATAGGCAAAGTCCGGTAATAGCAGACGAAATTAAAAATCAAGTTACTAAACTTTTAAGGGATAACGTAATAAAAGAATCCTTCTCACCCTGGAGTGCACCGGTTCATCTCGTACCTAAGAAGCCTGACGCTTCTGGCGAAATAAAATATCGCATGGTTATTGACTACAGACGGCTGAACGAAATTACTATCGATGACAAATACCCACTTCCAAATATTCATGACTTATTTGACAAGTTAGGTAAAAGTACTTACTTCACAACACTAGATCTTGCGAGCGGCTACCATCAAATAGAAGTAAATGACCTTGATAGACAGAAAACCGCTTTTAGTACACAATTTGGACACTATGAGTTCTTGAGGATGCCTTTCGGACTCAAGACAGCCCCAGCAACTTTTCAAAGGACAATGGATAATGTTCTGCGTGGGTTGCAAGGCATTCACGCCCTAATTTACCTTGACGATATCCTTGTGTTTTCCTCCAGCTTACAGGAGCATTTACAAAAGCTTAGAGCAATTTTTGATAGACTTAGAACGACAAACTTAAAAATACAACTTGACAAATCTGAATTTCTCCGAACTGAAGTACTTTATCTGGGACATACTATAACTAAAGATGGTTTGAAGCCTAATGACGACAAAATTAAAGCCGTGTTAAATTATCCCATCCCAAAGACAACCACTGAAATAAAAAGCTTTTTAGGCTTAATTGGATACTATCGACGATTCATAAAAGACTTTGCAAAAATTACTCAACCACTCACAAATTGCCTTAAAAAACGAAATAAAATAATTATTGACGAAGCTTACATAGACGCCTTTGAAAAATGTAAAGAATTACTAACTAATGCACCATTGTTGCAATATCCTGATCCTCAAAAGCCTTATATACTTACTACAGATGCTTCGAATGTGGCCTTAGGCGCTGTGCTTTCTCAGGGATCAGTAGGTAATGATAAACCTGTAGCCTATGCAAGTCGCACCCTCAGTGATACCGAATCTCGATACAGTACCATAGAAAGGGAGTTGCTTGCTATTATTTGGGCAGTGAAACATTTCCGCCCATATCTCTATGGTCGAAAATTTTATATTTACACCGATCATCGACCACTAGCCTGGCTTTATTCATTAAAAGAACCAAATTCCAAACTTACCCGTTGGCGCCTTAGACTCCAGGAATACGACTTTGAAATATTGTATGAGAAAGGCAAACAAAATTCAAACGCTGACGCTCTTTCCCGTATTAAATTAAACGCTCTAGGATCAGACGATGATCAACTATCCATGAAAGTAAATGTAGACAAAGAACGAGACATACGCAAATACGTAACTGAGTTAACTGACGAAATTAGTAAACTTTCCCGACAACGTCCCTCTAAAGACACATCAGAGACTATAACTGTATCAGACTGTGAAAAAACTATATCCATATCTTCAGAATCTGACATCATATCTGTAATTGACCCGCAAGACAACTTGACGTATCCCGTTCCTTCAATATCCAATAGCGATTGCTCTACAGTTCATTCCGCTATAGACCCAGACGCCGCTGTTATACCAATTCTACATGAAGCGGTTGATACTAAGCCCAATCAGATCTTGGTTTTCGAATGGTTTAAAAATGACATGCAAGTTAAAAATTTATCTAGGAAAAAGCAAAATGTGTTAGAAGTTTTCATGCCCATTAATAACGAGGATATAGTTAAAAGATTCCTATTAGAATACATTAAAAATAATTTAAAATACTTTATATATTTCGAAAAAGAAGCTCATCGTAAAATCTTTTCTAAAGTAGTAAGAGAGCTGTTTAAGAAAGGTGCAGTCTGTTTTTATGAATGCACTGAACGAGTTATATATATAGAGGACGAAAATGAACAGCGGGCTGTAGTTGTTAAATATCACGAGGGCAAGACGTGCCATCGCGGTATCAAAGAAACTATGACTAGAATACGTAGAAGTTACTATTGGGAAAACATGCAGGAAACCGTAGCAGCTATTATTAACAGTTGTGATCTATGCCGTAAAATGAAATATGACCGTAAGCCGCTAAAACCATTCATCCAGTTAACACAGACTCAAAGCGCACCATTTCAGGAAATATTCATAGATCTTTTTAGTATAGAAGGCAAGTATTTTCTCACGATTGTAGACGCATTCAGCAAACTTGGTCAGGCAATAGAAATCTCCAACCGTTCGACACCCGAGGTAGTAAGAGCTTTGATTAAGTATTTCTCTACATATGGAATTCCTAGAAAAGTATCATGTGATCCAGGCTCTGAATTTAACAATGAACTTTTAAGAGAACTTATGGATATGTATAAAATAGTTTTGCACATAAGCACACCTAATAATCCGAACTCCACAGGTATAGTAGAAAGATTTCACTCTACACTCATAGAAATATATCGCTTAGCCAAATACGAACAAAAATGTACAGACGCCGCTACGATAATGACTTATGCTATTATGGCCTATAATAATACTTACAGGATTAACCCCATTTGAAGTAGTCTTTGGACACACAGACAATAATAATAGCTTTGATATTAATTTTGAAAAGTCATATATACAGCAGCTTATGAAAGATCATTCAAAACGTACGAAATACTTATATAATTACATTTCAGATAAAATGGTTTTAACAAAGGAAAGGATTACAGAAAAGAAGGGGGGTGAAATAAATAGGGAATTTCAAGTAGGTGAAGTCGTCTTCGCTAAAGACGTAAATACCCGTAAAAGCAAGGATAAGCCACGCTACGTTAAGGCCATAGTAATAGGTACAACAGAAAGAAATGTAGTTCCCATTAGAATAGGAAATAGAAATACCAAAGTCCCAGTTAAAAATATTAAACGTTCTCCACAGGTGGAGTTTGGTCCTGATGGGCTTGGCCCAACTACTTCCTCAGACCCAAAGCCTTCTCATTCGCAAGCTAGAACTTAACCCAGGGTTGTTACCTGTAAAACAAGGACATGCGTACAGACAGGTGGATAGTTGGACTGTAATCAAAATCATAGACCTGATTAAAATACAAAATGACTTTATTTTTAATATCAATAGTTATAACAAATTTATTCATCTTCTAGATACAGACAAGCCTTTCGTTCATGAATTTATTAGTATGAAAAAACAGACACAGTTTATGCTTGATAGGACTCTAGATAAAATAAGACAACTTATTCCGTCTGGCTTTGGCCGAAACAAAAGAGGCATTTTTAATCCATTAGGATCCTTTATAAAAATTATTACCGGTAATTTAGACAATCAGGATGCCCTTAAGTATGATAAATTTATTTCACAGTTTGAGCTTCACCAAATGACCGTTTTTAATAAAATTACCATTATATCTAAAATGCTGGATTATATGATCAACAATACGGAAACCTTACAGAACGAGACCTTAATACTAGATGAACGCTTAAAAAGAATTGAAATTATTGTTAAAAATATAGCCACCAAAGAAAATAATTCCATATACGCGACATATATTTTAGGAATGTTCCATACCTTTATGAATAATTTTAATATAATTTATACCACCATAAGTGAAATAGAAACAGCTTTGGCCCTAAGTAAGGTTTCAGTATTGCATCAGTCTGTTATAAATACCACTGAATTTATGTATATTTTAACATCCATAGAAAAGAAAAGCCATTTAATCTACCCCGTTACTGAAAATAATCTGATAAAATTAGAAAGAACATTGTCTGTTAAAGCGTTTGTAAAGGGACACCAGTTAGCATTTATTTTTGAGATACCTATTGTAGATAACTTTACATATAACTATTTTAAATTATATACGTTACCCATGTATAATATTCATGATAACAGAACATCGGTAATCATACCAAAATATCAGTTTCTAATGGTGAATGGGCTGAAGTACTTACCAGTCGCGACGCCGTGTGCTGACATAGATGCTGACGAGTTCCTGTGCACTGAGAATAAACGTTTTCAATGTGGTAATTTTAAGTATTATAGTAATAAGTTTTCTTTTGTTTCTAGCATATAAATTTAGAATTGTATTATGTAAATCCCTGCGAAATAATCTTGACTCTAATTCGTCAGATAATTTCGCACTTAACGGGGGAGGAGTTACGTCACCGGACATACCACCCGCGACCGTTACAGTTAGAGCGTAGACGCAAACGCTGCACTTCTAGGTGGTACGATTCTGGGAACGAATAATATTAAGGATGTAGGTTTAAGATAAACTATGTAATGTTAAGTTAGTTCTTAAGATCGGACAGTCTGCTTCTAACTCTGCGACCATAGGTTACTATTCTAAAATTAAGTTCCTTTATAAAAGTTTAAATAAAAATTCTATTTTAAAAATCAAATAGTGTTTTTAAAAAGTCGATCCCAGTGCTCCCGAACTTGACTAGGTTCTGAATTGTTTACAATTTTTGTTATTGTTGTATACACCTGTAAAGACGTATCTGTTATACTATTATATTGTTTATCTTTGTGAAATTGTATATTGATATTGTCGTTGGTGTAGCTATGTAAATAAATAAATAAATAAATAAATAAATTGCTATCGGACTGACTCCGCCATCCTTTTTCATACGGGCGATTGGATGGGCCCAGTACAAAATCGCTCTTATTATTTTTCGGGACTTTTTCTGAAATGAGAAGATTGACAAGAGCTCTTAATTATTTTTAAAGTGTCTGATCTGTATCGCCATTAGCATTGCGAAGAAGATATATATGATACGTAACGATTCGCATGGAAAAATCTGTACCTATACCTACGTAGGAAAGATTAACCCGAGAGAGGAAAAAGTAGCCCAAAGGAAAAGAAAACCAAGCCAGCTCCGAGTTGCAAGTTCGCAACGTGCTTATGATGATGATAAAGTAAAGTTGAAAGATGCATGTGTATGTGTATATTTCAAATTTTTGAATAAATTAATTTATTTAGATGCTAGTAGACTAACATGAGTATTATTATACAATTCCAATTACGTAATACCCCATTTTTGGAATACTTAGGTAGCTCATTTATTATAAATAGACAAAAAGACATCGTTTATATGTACACATAGCATATTGAACTAGGTACCAATAATCGTTAGCTTTACCAAGCTTAGCTAAGCTGAGTCAGTCGGCGAACGCGAAGCGTGGAGCGCAGAGCCGCGCGGGTCGCGCTCGTCGGCGGCGCGTCGTCAGGGCCAGTGCGCGCGCGGACGTTCGTGTGTTCGTTGTTCACGCTTGAATATGTTGTTTTAAAGAAACTGTATTAAACTTTGTGAAATAAGAAAGATAATATGATCCTTAAACTGTGACAGTAAAAAAAATAGGGAAACGTTTTAAGGTAAATATTTAAGACGTCAACGGAAAAAATGGTATCTTTTGTGTATTTAATGAGCGACTTTCTAAGACGAAGATTATTTTTGGTAAGTCACTATTACAGATGTATGTACCTAATTAATTAATATGTTCAATTAAATCGGTAGAAATTCGGCATCAAGCTCCCACATGTAAGTGACATGTGTCGATGTTGTTTTATTTCTTGTCATACCTTGTAAAATATAAAACAAATAACTAATATAACAAGTTTAATGCTGTTCAAATTACAAGCATACTGGTACTTATGTACTGTACACAAATATAACATTCACTTAAGTAAGACAAAATACATTTTACTTTTAAAAAACAGTACACAAAACTTTAAAGATATTAATTTAAATGTAAAGCTCGCAACGTCATAATTGTTTTGAGTTCGGATATAGATACTCATGCCGGCCGACCTCATACAATCATAAAACACATTTCTGAGAACGAGCTGATGTCAAAGTTTTCTCTGTAAAGTAGGTATATCGAAACACGATTTACATGACTGTTTAAAAACTAAAAGGCTGCAGTCACAGTGGTTTTTAATATCAGCATGTGTGAAAGAAAGTGCTAAATTATTAGTGCCGACGGCGGAGTCCTTGCTCGCACGTGTGTAGTGTTGTCGTCTTGTTGCATTTCTAACTAAACAAGATGCATGCTGGAGCGTGTGCTGCGATCTAACCGCGCGGGTTTTGTTTTAACGAACTGGCTTGTTATCTGTACATCAAACACTATTGTAAGTACATTTCGAAAACCTACATTAAGGATACAATAACATTAGTTGCATTCTAAATATTAGTACTTTGCCTGACAAAAAACCTTTGTTTGCAAAAATACTGAAATTACGATATTGCTTGCGACATGCTTACGTCTCTGTGACAGTGCGGCTGTGAGAAGAATGAAGCGTTTATCGGAGTTATTTATACATCACTGTGTAGGTAGGTGAACTGTCCGTGATTACAGCTACTGAATAATTAATCATCGTCGTAAGCGTAATAATATTCCTAAATCGAGTCTGTTATCGTTCACGGCCGCAGATCACAAGGAACACTTGAGATTGGCTGGACTAACGCTGGGTTTTCTACCTGTGCACAAACTTGTAACAAATACAATATTTAAAAAAAAAGCACTAGTGTTTATTTCATGTTGATAGTGATCTTTCATACGCCCCCTAGATACGTTACGGTGCGAGCAGAAGCGCGGTGCGTGAGCGCAGTTAGCCGAATAAGATCATACTCGAATGCATTTGAGTTATCTTCTTCTGTACACAGCATAAAACAAAGTCGCTTCCCGCCGTCTGTCCATCAGTACGCTTAGATCTCTTCAACTACTCAACGGACTTTCAGGTGGTTTTCATCATTAAATAGAGCAATTCAAGAGGAGGGCTTATACGTAGGTACCAAGAGCTGAGAGCTTTCAACGAAAATGCGATCTTATCCTTTTGAAATATAACAAAATGTCCTATTTTGTACATTTTGCTATCCAGCAAAGTCCGCGATAACATATGTCCATCTTTTACGAATAGCTTACTAAATAATAAATAAATATTTCTAACAATCACACCACATTATCTAGCAAGTTAAGTATCATTAAGAACTTGTGTTATGGATACTAGATAGATAACTGATAAATAAACTAAAGAAATATAAAAACACACATAGATTTTTTTTATATTTATAAATACACTCAGCGGCACGGAATCTTGGCCAATCTCTCACATCGCGATTACAACGATTCTCAGTGTTTTTTACTAAAGTTATTTATGAGGGTTCGTTAATAAATTATAACTCTTAGTTAAAAAGAGCAATTCCTTATGTTTTAAGTGTAATTTGTACTCTTTTTTTTTAAATTTAGTCAAAAAGTGTCACTTGACCGACTTACAAGAAATTTTAGATTTTTGTTTTTTCAATATTTAAGCTGTCGAATTATCAGTTTTTGAAGATTCGTGGTTTTGACTAGACGTTCAACGTGATTTTTAACAATTAAAAATGCCACTAACACCAGAGCAAGTTGCACAAGCAGTAGTTCTTATCGGGCAGGGGTTAACCCAACGTGAGGTGGCTGTTGTGCTTAATGTACCGCGTTCTTCTACGCAGTATGCCTTGAAACGATACCGGGAAACGGAGAGCTACTCGAGGAGACCAGGCAGTGGAGGTCGACGATGCACTACAGAACGGGATGACCACTTTATCCGTTTGGAGATATTCAAGAACCGTCATCGGACCGCTGTTGAGGTACGTCAGCGTCTCCAAATGGTGCGTGGTGTAAATGTGAGCGAGAGAACAATTAGTTAGTTGTGAGAACAAACTGTTAGTTTTCGTGGTGGCTCAATAATGGTATGGGCAGGTATAAGTTTGGAAGCACGTACAGAGTTGGTGATCATTGAAAACAGGCTAAACGCAGATCGCTACATCGAAGATATCCTCCAGGATCATGTTGTCCCCTATTCTGGGTTTGTAGGGTCCGGGGATTTTTGTTAATGCATGACAATGCACGGCCCCACGTCGCCAGATTTGTTGAAGAGTATCTTGATACCGTGGGCATTCAAAGATTGCGATGGCCAGCCCGCAGCCCAGACTTAAATCCTATAGAACACATCTGGGACACGCTGAAAAGGAAAATTAAGTCCAGTCCTAACCTACCACAAACCCTTACCGAGCTCCACAATGCTGCGATAGACGCTTGGGAGACCATGCCACAAGTTGACATTCGAAATGTCATTGAAAGCACGCCTGATCGAATGAAGCGAGAGCGAGAGGAGGCTGTACACGTTATCAACACAAAAAAATGGTGAAACAATAATAATTCGTGGAATTTTTACCCGTGCGACATTATAACGTAGATTCCTGAGTTATGTGTTGTTAAAGAAAAAGCTTTATAATAAGGACTTTAAGTGTAGAAAATCATTAAATCTATTTTTAATCACGTAATAATAATAATTTTTACCATCCTTAATGTTTAATATTTTGAAACGATCGAAAATACGTCAAAAATAGCAAAATGTATAAGTGGCCAAGTTTCCGTGCCGGTGAGTGTATTAGAAATAAACTTAAATACATACAAACACATCCATGACTAGAGGGCAAAAGAACCTGGGACCTCTGGCATGGAAGGCAAGGCTACTTACCTCCACACTATACAGGCCGTCGTCAGGCTAACTATAGCCATTTATTGTTAAAAAAATTAGCACGTGCGTTGTGGGAATTAGAAAGCTCTGGTTACTTTGGGGCAGGTGGTGTGGTACTCTGGGGATTTATTACGAGTATTACAATTATAAAAACGTGATGTGTGATCGCAGGCCGAGGCAGCCAAGTATTCACATTTTTAATGTTTTTATGTAAGGTTGTGTTGGCTTTGTTTGACGTGGTGAATCACTTTGCAGTGTAAGGGCGCGTTTTAACTTTGTGTTTTGTCTTTACTCGCTTATTACAACATTACACTTGATTGTAGTGAACAACCTTTGATTGAATACATTTCAACAAATTTAGATTTTTGCAATATTGTCTATAGCTAAAATTTTTTTGCAAATTAAAAAAAATTCTTAGGCGCGCTTCAATGAAAAACAATACCTATATGTAATTATTATATAACTACTAACTAACATTTGTCAACATCTTCGTCCAGTTAAATCCAGTGGTTATCCCTAATTCAACATAACAAACTTTCATGTAATTTCATTTCATCTAACAACTTTAAGTATACTTACATAATTTACGTTAATCATAATTTTGGATTTCATAATTTTTATTTTATATAACATTCATTTGACATAACAACAATAGTGCTAATATGCTATAGACATATTATTAATTAAATATAATGTTCATTTGATCAAATTTACATCTAAGTAGTATATTATATAAAAATTAGTCAAGCTGAGTGAGCGCAGCGAGCGTGCCGCGGCAGCGGACGGCGAAGCGCCAAAGGGACTGTTCTACGTATCATTATATTATTTTTTACATTGAAAGTTATTGCTGTTTGTACTGTTTTATTATGAGAAAAAATTACTTTAGCAACTTAACTGTAAATTTTTGGCCAATGATTTTAGCTAATTAATTTCGGGATATTCCATTTGATGCTGTAAAATAGTACTGATACGCTTTTCTGAAATGAAATTAATCGTATTTGAAGCGAAATGAATATTCATTCAAACAAAATTCGGATAAATGCCATTTAGCCGAAATGAAATTATATTAAGTGTATAATTATGTCAAATAAAAATACGGCGAACAAATAATAGGTGTAATGATCAATTATGTCAATTGATTTAAGGCGAAATGAATTATATGAAATTCTTTGAATTATTTTAATGTCAAACAAGGGAAAACCAAATCAAGCATACCTTTTCAAGATCCAGGTGTTCCAGATCCAGGTGATCCAGATCCAGGTTTACACAATTGATTGGGCCTGTGGCCTTTCCTACATTGCTCGAACTAAACGGAACGCGCTAACCCGCGTTAACCAACACATAGCTGATGTTAAGAATAGAAGAGCAACAAAGTGTGCAGATTGTAAACATTCCATGGACGAGGTCAACCATTATTTAAGGTTTGAATCTATAAAAAATATGATCAACGTGGGATCCTATACTAAAAACACAAAATCCAATCCATTTACACTATCAAAAAGAATATTTCAACAAGTAACTAGACGAACACACATTTTGAAATGAAACTTTTGCCACATTCTTTAATAGATATTGGCAATGGTTAGTATAGTTTTCTCTAAAATCCGTGTTAAATTCAAAGAAAAAGAATTTTCATTTTTTTCTGTATCATGTATGTACAGTATAAAGTACTTGCTGTAATGCAAGCTATAAAAGACGGATAGCTCAGGTATTGTTGATGCAAATGAGATCCCGCAGCACAGGCGCTGGGGTAGTGCGTAATGAATGCGCGCCCACACTCCAGTCGGAGCCGTCGCTGCGTGGTTGAATGGCGCCCCCGCCGCGCCGTCCGGTCAGGCGGCTAGCTATACAGCCACCGGATACTGCACTACAGAATTCAATGGCGACGCGACGCTGAAGCTCGGCTTGCTACTCTGCGTGCCGACTTCCGGCGTGCGTAGTTTCTGACGCGGCCTTTGTGGCGGTGATAATTCACTATTGACTACACTACACTACGCTAAGCGTTCGGACATAGTATCAAAGTATTCTCTTAGACCATCTAGAAAGAACCAAATTGTGCAACAGATATCAAATCGCAACTTAGTCCTCTTGTAAAGTCCATAAAAATTTATTATCACCTTCCTAATTACATAAAAAAACATTTAAAAAAAAACAAATTTGTTTAGTAAAAAACTAAAAGAATTCCTATTGCAAAAATGTTATTATACGGTAAGTGAATACATGAACGACAAAAGAAATGTCCCAAAATGCAAGGAGTCTGGGCCAGGTCTTTGTACACTTTATCAAAAAATAGTTTAAGATGCAGAAACCGAAAGAAAGAACTCTAGCGCAACGAACAATCAAACACACAGACAGACAATAATCAATACGATGTGAATGAAGTGTGCCGTGAGTGAGGTGGTTGTACCCTCTGCTTAGCGAACTAACTTCACTTGATAACTTCCACCATAGAAAAGGCTCATTGTCAATGTTGCCCGCTAAAACGAACACAAATTAACTACTGAATAAATCAAATTATTTGTATTTTTCCTAAAATTACCATTAATTTGTCTATTTTTTTAGATGGTGTACAAACACCTAGCCCAGGTTGTGACATTTCTTTTGTAGCTTAATTAAGTTGATATTCGTGTAATAATAATAACATCTTGGTTATGTGTTCTTTGATTTTATGTATTCCTTCTGTTTATAAGCCCCCTTGTGTATGTGGCAGTGCCTACATTAGGGCTACATGTTTTATGTGTTTATGTGTACGCTCCTCCATTGTAGAAATAGATTTAAAACTTTGTAACATTATGGAACCAATAAATGATTGAGTTTTGAGTATTGTTGTTTTATAGAAATGTAAATGTAAATATTCCATAATAGTCGTCTAGTCTTCATATAAACGGTATTTTTGTAACGTTTGGAACAATTTACTTGGCTAAAATTATAAAAACATTTATTATTTAGTATTTATTATTTTTTGGATAACACTTGACTAAGATCAGGATTTCGAACTTATAGCGTTTACAAAGTACGTTACACTGAACTTTAACAAACAGCAAGTAGTGATTTCAGTCCTACACCTTGTTATCTTCCGTATATTCTTGGATGTCATGGTAAGCTTTGTCATGTATGTATAATGTTTTATTAGTAGATCTCTACCGATGAATTTTAAATATTCTTAGCAAATTATATACTTACCTACTCTTGAGTAAATTGAAGGCAGCGATTAAATTTACTTTCGATCAAAATAGAAAGGTTTGATGTCTATCGAAGTCCGTACAAAATTATAGTTATCTTTGCTACATATATTTTTTTGGTTTCAATATTTTTGGATTATCGAGCAGCTTAGTGGTTAGTTAGGCCTTGCGTTATACGCCAGAGGTCCCAGGGTCGAGTCCTGGTCGAGGCAATTATTTGAGTGACGAACACACTTATTTGTCCTCGAGTCATGGTTGTCTATATTTAATATGTATGTTTATTCTGGGTTCCCCCCCAGTTCGCTGCCCCAAGGTGAGGTCACCTATAAACACAACTCTTACTTTAGGGCCATACCAGTTGGTATGTTTGTTTGAGGACATAAAAAAAATGATTTTCAGCAAATGTTGCAAGAATTAAGATTTATACTTTTCTGAGACTCTCAACTTTTTTGAAAAGATTTTTACTTTTAATAATTCTACTTGCAAAGTGAAGATCGTTTCAATGCCTCCGGCCTTTCCCCAGAGCGCGTGGACGTCAAATTTTTTTGGACGTCAGAGAACTTTTACGCAAGTTGTAATTTTGCCGTCGATTGTACACTCCATAGACCAGGTGTAATTCACAAGTACCACCTCCACCTAGCTGCCCTGCGCGCTGTGTAGTCTGCACCAGGTGCTTACATCCACGCTAATTGCCCATAAATCCAGTCCACCGGGCGGCGAGCGGGCAGGCAATCCCGCACACTTTGGGAATGCACGGACTTAAACTACCAATATAATTGAATTAAAACATGTTCGATGCACGCGTCGCCAGCCAGCAAGTAACAAAGAGGATTATACCGGGGCTCATAGTTGGACTTTGTTTAAATCCGGCTAGATTATTGCATATACGAAGCTGAGTAAATATACTGCAACGATTGACAGTGCCTGGGACGAATTGAAATAATTAGGTAGAATTATTGAACGCATTCGTATTTGAACCATTTGAAATTGCAAGTTTTGACAATAATTTAGACAATGTTTTTGAAAATAAAGTTTGAATTTAACATCGAAATTATTTGGATCGGAAAACTTAAAAAAGAAGCAAAAAAACTTATTATTGAATATGTAAATTTTTTAAATATTGTTAGCTTACTTACATAAATGTAACAATGTTTATTATGACAGTATGCATGTAAACGCATTATCTACGAAGCTATTATATATTTTATCCAGATTTTATCCAAACGCCCATACAGTTTTAGTTTGTGACGTCACAACTCAGTACCGTTTTGTATGGAGAATTTTTCGGCGAATCGCAGCAGCTCCTCAAACAAAACGCTGCATCTACAAAACTATTGATTGTAAACATACTGTTACTTTTGCAATATTTCTTTACTAGCTAGCTATTTAAATGTGTGATAACTATTTTTTGTCAAAGACCCAGTTGCATGGGTACCAAGATACCTATTACAATGCTTATACCCAGACTTTACATAATCAACAGTAACTGAAACCTTAAGTGACATCTATATGAATGTCATTCATTTTGAAATGAAATACGCACAAAGACAAAAACGAGATTTTAATTTGATAGTCGCCATTCGCTCGGTGCAGAGATCTTGAGGTTAGGTATTCGTTTTCATAGTTTTCCGTATGTCCGTATCAAGTTCCGCTCCCGGAACGCCCCGTGTTAAGATCTGTCAGTGAGTGTTGTTTGTGACGTCACCCGCGTAAAGTTGGTGGCGTACTTGTAGACGGAAGGTGCAGGTCAACTCTGAGTATTTGCTGCGAATAACTGTAGTTCCATTCTAAATGCAGTTGATTGCATGATGCTGCACACACGTGTTTTCGTTTCGTGAGCATAGCTTGTAGGTACGAGGGTGGAAGTTCGCGGCCTAACATAGATATCGTTGTCATATTATTATAAAACTACCCTCATTTGAAACCTAGACTCTTTGTCAATCTCTGTGCAATTTTTCTCTGAGATACATGCGTAATTATTTATTTTATTGAACATTAAGTGAGAGTAAGTTTCATTAATTTTGAAAATGGATAGTTTAGAGCACCGTGCCGTGATCAAATACCTCCACAAGAAACACTAAACTCCAAAGCAGATTCATGAAGATACGGTGGCTAATTTAAGAACATCTACTCCGTCGTATACAATGATAAAAAAGTGGAAAGCTGAATATAAACGTGGACGAGAGGGCATCAAAGACGACCCCGAATTGCTTCCTCATCCCCCTTATTCATCTGACTTGGCACCTTCTGACTTCCACTTATTTCCAAAACTTAAAAAAACACTTAGGTGGAATGAAATTTTCTACCAATGAGGAGGTCAAAGTGTCAAGGTTTTTTGAAGACCTTGACGAGACCTTCTATTTAAATGGGATCAAGGCTTTGGAGGACCGCTGGACTAAGTGCTGTGATCTAGGAAGAGAGTATGTAGAAAATAAATATAAAAAATTGCATTATTCCTGTGATTTCTTATTTAGGCCGCGAACTTTTCAATCCACCCTCGTACATTTGTAAAATATGCATATTTTATTTGTTTCAGATATTATGGATCTCCTTAGTGACATTAGTGTTTTACAACACATTCAGTTTTTATTTAAACGGCCGACAATTTCACTACCTGCGTCAAATGTTAGGGGTGAGTATGCGGTGATTAGTTAAATATGTATGATTAATTAAAAACACACAGTGTTGCAGGCATTTTGTGACGCAACTATCTGTGAGAGAGAGCTGTGTTGAGGGTTGTGACAGCTGGCGAGAGAGCCGCGGCAGTCGCGGCTGTTTGTATCTATCAATAGTGAATGTAGTTGTATATAACGTCGACAAGTTCGCAGGCTGCAGTTGCATGTGTTCCAGTAGCTGCACCGGCTGTCACCGGACCGCAGCCACAGCTGTCAGGTTAGCCAGGACTGTACAACCGCCCAGACGAGGTGTTGTCATAAGAAACTCTACTACTCTTAACATAAAACCTACTCCTTTGTTACGTACGCGTCGCCGACCGCAGGCTGCATGTGTTCCAGTAGCTGCACTGGCTGTCACCGGACCGCAGCCACAGCTGTCAGGTTAGCCAGGACTGTACAACCCCCCAGACGAGGTCTTGTCATAAGAAACTCTACTACTCTTAGCATAAAACCTACTCCTTTGTTACGTACGCGTCGCCGACCGCAGGCTGCATGTGTTCCAGTAGCTGCACCGGCTGTCACCGGACCGCAGCCACAGCTGTCAGGTTAGCCAGGACTGTACAACCGCCCAGACGAGGTGTTGTCATAAGAAACTCTACTACTCTTAGCATAAAACCTACTCCTTTGTTACGTACGCGTCGCCGGCCGCAGGCTGCATGTGTTCCAGTAGCTGCACCGGCTGTCACCGGACCGCAGCCACAGCTGTCAGGTTAGCCAGGACTGTACAACCGCCCAGACGAGGTGTTGTCATAAGAAATTCTACTACTCTTAGCATAAAACCTCCTTTGTTACGTACGCGTCGCCGGCCGCAGGCTGCATGTGTTCCAGTAGCTGCACCGGCTGTCACCGGACCGCAGCCACAGCTGTCAGGTTAGCCAGGACTGTACAACCGCCCAGACGAGGTGTTGTCATAAGAAACTCTACTACTCTTAGCATAAAACCTACTCCTTTGTTACGTACGCGTCGCCGGCCGCAGGCTGCATGTGTTCCAGTAGCTGCACCGGCTGTCACCGGACCGCAGCCACAGCTGTCAGGTTAGCCAGGACTGTACAACCGCCCAGACGAGGTGTTGTCATAAGAAACTCTACTACTCTTAGCATAAAACCTACTCCTTTGTTACGTACGCGTCGCCGCCCGCAGGCTGCATGTGTTCCAGTAGCTGCACCGGCTTTCACCGGACCGCAGCCACAGCTGTCAGGTTAGCCAGGACTGTACAACCGCCCAGACGAGGTGTTGTCATAAGAAACTCTACTACTCTTAGCATAAAACCTACTCCTTTGTTACGTACGCGTCGCCGCCCGCAGGCTGCATGTGTTCCAGTAGCTGCACCGGCTGTCACCGGACCGCAGCCACAGCTGTCAGGTTAGCCAGGACTGTACAACCGCCCAGACGAGGTGTTGTCATAAGAAACTCTACTACTCTTAGCATAAAACCTCCTTTGTTACGTACGCGTCACCGACCGCAGGCTGCATGTGTTCCAGTAGCTGCACCGGCTGTCACCGGACCGCAGCCACAGCTGTCAGGTTAGCCAGGACTGTACAACCGCCCAGACGAGGTGTTGTCATAAGAAACTCTACTACTCTTAGCATAAAACCTACTCCTTTGTTACGTACGCGTCGCCGACCGCAGGCTGCATGTGTTCCAGTAGCTGCACCGGCTGTCACCGGACCGCAGCCACAGCTGTCAGGTTAGCCAGGACTGTACAACCGCCCAGACGAGGTGTTGTCATAAGAAACTCTACTACTCTTAGCATAAAACCTCCTTTGTTACGTACGCGTCGCCGACCGCAGGCTGCATGTGTTCCAGTAGCTGCACCGGCTGTCACCGGACCGCAGCCACAGCTGTCAGGTTAGCCAGGACTGTACAACCGCCCAGACGAGGTGTTGTCATAAGAAACTCTACTACTCTTAGCATAAAACCTACTCCTTTGTTACGTACGCGTCACCGACCGCAGGCTGCATGTGTTCCAGTAGCTGCACCGGCTGTCACCGGACCGCAGCCACAGCTGTCAGGTTAGCCAGGACTGTACAACCGCCCAGACGAGGTGTTGTCATAAGAAACTCTTCTACTCTTAGCATAAAACCTCCTTTGTTACGTACGCGTCGCCGGCCGCAGGCTGCATGTGTTCCAGTAGCTGCACCGGCTGTCACCGGACCGCAGCCACAGCTGTCAGGTTAGCCAGGACTGTACAACCGCCCAGACGAGGTGTTGTCATAAGAAACTCTACTACTCTTAGCATAAAACCTACTCCTTTGTTACGTACGCGTCGCCGACCGCAGGCTGCATGTGTTCCAGTAGCTGCACCGGCTGTCACCGGACCGCAGCCACAGCTGTCAGGTTAGCCAGGACTGTACAACCGCCCAGACGAGGTGTTGTCATAAGAAACTCTACTACTCTTAGCATAAAACCTACTCCTTTGTGTTCCAGTAGCTGCACCGGCTGTCACCGGACCGCAGCCACGCTACTCCTGTGGCAATATTAAAAATGTAATGCAATGTAAATTTATTTACTAAACTGGTTAAAAACCTAATTATTTTCTTGTATTAAACCTACCGACTTCCTAAGGTACAAAGTTTTCTTTGTTTTAATTTTTTTTTGGTAATAAAGCATCTATGAATCTTATTCTGTTCCATGACCATTTGTTTCTTTGATACTATTGCCAGTTTGTGTCATAGTAAAGAACATTTCACTACAGCTAGGGCTGCTCGTGTCGCGTGGCACGGCGAGCGTGCTGAACCTGGGCGGTGCGCTGGTGGCGCTGCCGGTGTGCAGGAAGCTGAGCCAGCCGCTGCACCACGTGCTGTCCTCGCTGTCTCCGGGCCTGTTCGTCCTCTGGCTCGAGAGCGCCAAGAGTTTCCACATTACGGTCGCAATAACTTTAGTTTTATTTTCTTGTAAGTGAGAAAAATTATTCGTGTACAAGCCTTAATATCAAAACTACTTAAAACTCAAGGTTTTGTGGATAAAACACGCTTGACTTATCAAAATATCTTGAAACTGATTTCCGTCATCATAAAATATTAACACTGCCATGTCTCTATATTCTAGAAAATTGTAAATTTGTCCGTAAATACCCAGAGCTATACACAAAACGCACCTTACGACAGCACAACAAGTTAACGATACCTAGATCCAGACTTGAGTTACACGCAAAGAGCTCCTATGTGATGTCTATCAAAATATATAACAAGCTCCCCGATTGCCTACGGATTATAAGCAGTTTATTAAAAAATTAAAACAATTACTTACAGAAAAATGTTATTACTCAGTTCATGAATATTTGGAAGATAATAAATTAAATAAGTAACAAATAAACCATAAAATAACTTAGAGTAAAAAAAAATTTATTTTCGAAACTTACAAATCAGGTAAAATATCATTTCTCAAATAAAAACATACAAGATAACATATTATATAAAAATATTAATTTATTATTAAATTATTGATATAAGCCCCTCTATCCCCTTTCAAATTGTTGTACCCAACAGGGTCCATGATGTATGTACCTACTATAATATTTTGTCACATGAATTTACCATTGTGGAACGCAATAAAGATTTGAATTTGAACTCGGTTCAAGTCTGAATAATACAAAAAATTGTTTACCATAAGTTTACAACAAGTAAATAAACGTAACTCGTAAGAACTACAGACAGACCTACATTTGTAAAATTGCTTGAAAGCTTTTTGTACCAGCATCATTCCATCATTCCTTCGCAATACGCGTAGCGCTGTGCGCTGTTGATTACCCACAGTAGAGGCACTTCACGAAGTATGAAGCAGGGCATGCCATTAGCACTTGTCTCAAAAGCTTAATGTGCCCTAAGACGAGCGTTCAACCAGCTATTTGAACCAGGCTCACATGGTAAATTATTTAGAAAGCACAGAATCGAGCTAACTTTAAATAAAAATTAATCCTACTACGTATATTAATGTTACAAATGGTAAAGTTCGTATGTGCGTTGCATTTGAATGTTTGGAATTTTGTAAATTCCAAGTGCATTTTATTTATATGTTGAGCAATACTGCATTTTTTATCAATACTGCTGATTCTCCATATCGTCTTCTCTGTTGATCGAGTTAGTGCTCTCTTCCCTACAGCCATACACTCCGCCTCGCACTTCGTGAACCTGTGGAACTTCTCCCGCGGCTACGACGAGGCCACCAAGCAAGTGAACATCGCCCGCTACAAGAATGAGGTTAGTTTCACGAACTATACAGTTACCTAGAATTGGCTGCTCGCCCACAGTTTTAGTGTTGTGCATGTACCTATAATTATCCTAGTAATTACCCACGTACCCACTCACGGTAGTCAGAATCTAGTCGCTTTGTAACACTGATTGATTTGATTTTTTTACCTAACTTGAGATGTTCCATAACTTTAAAAAGATGGAGAGACACGGTCATATTGATACAACAAATCCTCCAAAGCCATCAAAACACCTCCTCACTAAATCCACATGATATATATATAAAGGATGATCAATCTAGATGTACATACACTTTAAATAACATGGAAGCAAATATTAACATTTGTGTAATTTTCAAAAACCAATAACGTTAGTACTGTATTATACTAAAGAGTTTGTCCATTGAAACGCCGACACGGTCCACCGATTTTATTACATGCCAGTAGTCGTCGATAATACATTCAAACCTTTAAGCAAGCACTTACCTACTGCTCCTGTCGCGCAGAGCCCCGTGTCGCTGCTGTGGAGCGTGCCGGGCGTCAGCGGGCTGGCCATGCTGGCCGCGCTGCTGTGCATGGCCGTGACGTCACTGCGGGCAGTGCGGCGCCGCTGGTACAACGCTTTCTGGTACACGCACCAGCTGCACGCCGCGTTCCTCGTGTTGCTCGTGGTCCACCCTCTGCGGTCAGTGCCACACGTACTCATTGGAGGCCATCCATAAATTCAGCCACACACGAAAGGCTGTTTTGAGTGAGCTGTCATTATGTCATTCAAATACGGTATGATGAAAGGAGAGGGGAAAATAATCCAGTTTCGTGACGTCATGTTACGACGGATCCCTCGCTTGTTGATTCACATGATATACATACTAAGATTATCTTCTAGTTTCCTATTTACTATAGTATAAAAGTTGTAAACCGATGGCCTATTTACTAATTAGACCATCGGTGATTCCAATTTACATAATAGGCATGAACAAGCAAAATGTCACCACGTGAGATGTTACATTATTCATAATAGGCATGAACAAGCAAAATGTCACCACGTGAGATGTTACATTATTCATGTATTCTTCTTGTCATTAATTACACTGTCCCTAAAAAATAATATCTATAATATCTAGCTAGAATAAAGCTGAGTGATTGGGGTAGGAATCAGCTAAGATGTAGAGGCTTTTGAAATAAAATATACGCTTTCTAAGTTTATATTGTTATTAGTTGACTGTAGAATTTACAGACGGTCGCCAGGCGCCGCGGCGTTCTCAGAAATGACGTATGAGAGTGGATGAGAGCCGCTCAACCGAGGCGAATACGCGGTGAATGATTACTTCGCGCGTACTGTGTGCGCGATCACCGCGATACCTAGATATAGAATACAATTTATGTGCCACGTACAGATCAGTACCGCTTATAACAAGGACGATTTTTAACTTCTCATATCAAACCTCAGTTCACGACACTATATAATTTTCCGACATATTACTTGCAATATGTGAGTAGGTACAATGAATGGCGGGATAAAGGCTCGGCGCGGCGGTCACGAGCGACGGCGAAGTTGTTGAACCATCCCGGTACACATTGTAACTGATTTTGAGATCGCTGGAAGGAAATGCGTTTTAAAATATCCTTTACAGTGAAATTATAGAATGATTACAACGATTTATCGATATTTTCGGATATTTTTGGACCAGCTGCATTTTGTCGTTTGATGTTTTTAGATGACTGTATTACAAAAAGTGATATTAGCTTTTATTTATTTAACAATTTTAGGGCAGTTTATAGCTAATAATTAACAAATAGATAACGTTTATATAAACTGAAAGCAAATTACAAATTTCAGTCTATATGTATGAAGAAAAGGCCAAATAGAAAGATTTATTTAATAAAAGAGAAAATTATTGCATTATTTGTGCACAGCAACAAAAAGATAAACATAAAGTTAGCTACAACCTCGTCTATACAGGATCGCATCACCACATCTAACAAGTAAGACTCAATGGCTGCCTGTCACGACCCTGAACGTTTCTCAGTGGCGCTCGTCCCCGGACTCGCGCGTGAGTCATGACGTCTCCACCAAAGGACAGGAACCGACATTAATTGTTTCAATAACCTGCTTGTGTATTTTTGTTTTTAGATTTAGATAAAATAATATTTTAAATTGTATTTTAAATATTATATCTCTAAGTAAGGGGTACAAACACAGATACGCGTTATCTATCGCGGTCATGGAGTTGTTACTTGGCCCCATCGTTGAAATCGAAGCATTTAAATAATGAAATATATTTTGCAGCGGTGTTCTGAAGGAGCAAGTGTGGGAAGACTCCGATGTCGGTGCGGAGCTGAGCCGAGCGGTCAGCGGGAGCAACGCCACCGCACCGATTATGAAATTCGTCGCCATCAAATCTCGGGTAAGTTTGAAGCAATAAGTTCGTTTAATATTGGATGAAATAAAATAACTATTTTCTTTTTGTGAAATAAGTTTAAATTTATTGTTCTTTTCTGTTGTTTGTATGAAATCAGGATAGTTATTTAACGTAAACTTCTTTCAATTTAGGTAAAGCATAAACTTATTTACTTACTTCTAAATATTACAGTATACCAAATATGATAAGCATATAAATAAGCATTTTATGAAACATTCATATATAATATTAATGACAAGCTGGTGGACATCGACACTGCGGCCCAGTGATAACATTGAAATATATGAATCCTCAGGGCGTAACGTTAGCACTGTTGATGGCTACTGACTAGGGAATGTAACTTTACTATATATAGAGTTGAATAATCTTTAGCACTCTCGAGGAGACCCGATCTGCGTCCGGCTCCGTTCGGACGTGTTGACGGTCGCTCCCGGCTGACGAGTCACGATTGTTGTCTCACGACTTCTCTCGTATCAATACTCTAACGCTGAGGTTCGTAAAATATCTCGCTTCGTCCCCGACGACTTGAGATAAGCCTCTTGTGACTCTTGTATCACTTCTGCACCCTCGAATAAATACCTCACCTCGGTGGGAGCAGCAACAACAGAGTTGAGCTTACTTACGTCGGTATCCGATGTTCGTTCACAAGGCTCGGGCTGATTTTCTGGCTACGTACTTGACGCTGGGCGCTTGTTACGTTAGTTAGAGACTCGCTCTGCGGCCGGCTTCGACCAGTCGTAACGTAGTCAATCCCGCTCTTTCAGTGCAACCCAACTTCGCGAATGGTTCACGTCGCGAAGCCGTCAGGTCTACGGCTTGTTTTTGTTGCCAGTTTATTGACAACACTCTCCGTAGTAGACCCCCGCGTTGATCAGGTGGATACTTAACGGTGATACGTGACTAAGCCTGATAGCGTTGACCCAGTGCGCTTCCAAAGCCCTTCAGGCCTTGGAGAAACCGGCAGTACAGGGGCCTTTCTTCCCAGGTTGAAGGTACAGTGCTTGTCCAATAGGGGCAACACTTTGCGTTCGTTCCCAACCCCCCTACCATTGGTAGGGAGGTTAGCCGCTAGGGTTTGCTAGGTTTGTTAGGAATTTAGGTATTTCCCTCCTCAACATGGAACCTTCGCAAAGCGTGGTAAATTTTGCGAAGGCGTTCGCCCAGGCGCTCGCTGCGTCGGGCATCCCCATTCCAGATGAGGTCTTCACGCAGGCCTTATTAGCGCTCAACGCGTCCCCGGCCCCTCAGGCCCCAATCCCGGCCCCTCAGGCCACTAACGCCCAGACCCCTCAGGTCTACAGCTCTCCCGTGCCAACCAAGATGGACTGTGTATCGGACACATCCTTTCGCACGTCGCGCCGTAAGCGTACCGCTCCCGGGAGCGACTCGGAATCCGCGTCAGATGCGTCTTCGTACGCCGCCACCTTAACCAGCTCTCCAGAGCCCACGTTCACCCTAGTTTCAAAACGCTCCAAGAAGCGTTCAAAGCATGTTGCGGTGTCTTCAACACCCCAACCTGTCCCGGTGTCTTCTACACCCGCCCCCGCGCCGTTAATGACCGCAACCCCGTTGGTTCCGTCGAAGCCAGCAACGCGGTGCGTTCCCGTCCCGGCTAAGGCTCAACTCCCTCCTCCCGTCTTCTTCCGCGAAAAAACGCGATGGACCGCGGTTTCTAACTTGTGCAAAGAGCACAAAATTAATTACGTTAAAGCCTCCAACGCAGGTGATACAATCAAAATCCAGGTCGCGATCATCGACGACTTCCGGTCTTTTACTAGGCTCCTATCGGTCAAACAAATCACGTATCATACCTACGCCCTCCCGGAGGAGCGTAAGATCCGTGCAGTATTACGAGGCGTCCCGTTCGAGCTCGCGAACGACGATATCTTGGAGGACCTTAAGTCCCAGGGCTTCCCGGCTGAAGCAGTGCACAAGATGCACTGTAACCGCGGTAGACGTTTTCCTCTCGCCCTCGTCATCCTATCCAACACTCCCAACTCGAGGGAGATCTTCAGAGGGGCTCGCACTATCTGCGGACTCTCAAATATCTCCGTCGAGCGTCCCAACCCTCGCGGGCACCCTGGGCAATGCTGCCGTTGCCAGCTTTACGGCCACGCAGCGGCTAATGGCCCAGCCCCTCCCAGGTGCGTAAAGTGCCTAGATCCCCACATTACGAAGGAGTGCACTCGCACTCACGATTCCACTTCCCCCCCTGCATATGTGCTGTGCGGCCAGTCCGGCCATACTACAGGGGTTGCCCGCGCGCTCCGTGCTCCGCTCCTAAGAGGGCCGCGCCTAAACCAGCGCCACCGCTTACTCGCCCCAACTTCCCGGCACTGCGCAAACGGGCTCCCCCGGAAGCAAAGCCCGTGCAGCCGACGCGGACTCCGGCTCTCTCCTGGAGAGTGCGTCCGGCCGCTCTACCTTTCCGTCCTATCCCAGCTCCCGTAGCTCCCGTAGGCCGGCGTCCCGCTCCGTCGTCTTCACCTCAGTCGTCGTTGGCTGAGGAGATGAAGACCATGTTTGACGTTATTCAAAACGTTGACATTAGGGAAATCTCCGTATTCGCACGCAAACTGCGAGCCGCCCGCTTTCCTCAAGAGCGTGTAGACGAGCGTTAGCCGGTCATCACTCGATACTTAGTTCCTTGTAAGTTATACATTTAGTATACATTCTTTAAATAGTAAATATAATGTCTAGACCTGCAAATCCCGCGTCCGGTCGTATCAAACCCGAGGGCTTATCCCTAGTTTCATTTAACGTTCGTAGCCTTAGTACTCAAATGTACCGGGTACAAAGATGGTTTATTCCTACTGCTAGGAGGGCTTCTTAATCAAATCTAAACGGATACACATCGCAGACTAAACAGGTGCCATCAGGGGTACCACAGGGGTCTTTATTAGGACCCTTACTTTTCTTAATATTCGTTAACGACATTGATAAATATTTTGACCATTGTAAAATTCTTTTATATGCTGACGATTTAAAAATTTTTGGTGCAATCAATGACATAAATGACTCTCTGAAACTCCAACATGACTTAAATAATTTCTATAACTATTGTGTACATAACAAGCTGGACCTAAATATCAAAAAATGTTACGTTTGTTCTTTCTCCAGAAGGAAAAATCTCATCACTTTTGACTACAAAATCAATGACTCCTTATTATCTAGAGTTGATTCAATAGTAGACTTAGGTGTTACTTTCGACTCTAAACTGTTGTTCGACTCGCATATTGACAACGTAGTGAAAAGAGCATCTAAAGCTTTAGGTTTTGTATTAAGACTATCGTCTGAATTCAATGACATTAAAACCCTGAAAATACTCTACTGCAGTTTCGTCCGCAGTCACCTTGAATATGCTTCGTCTATCTGGAACCCTAGGTATGATCTATATATATCACGTATTGAAAAAATTCAAAGAAAATTTTTGACATATTTACAATTTAGGTGTAGAATCCACGAAAATAATTACTCTTCACGATGTCAACGGCATCATATCCTTCCTCTATACAGACGCAGAGAAATAGCGGACATTTGCAGTTTAATGAAGATCGCGAATGGTGTAATAGACGCGCCTGAGTTACTGGCTATGGTTGGTATTTGCGCGCACACAAAAATTTACAGAAATCCATCGCTTCTGCACATTCCTACCGCGAGTACCAACTATAGGCAGAACTCCTTCTTAATGCGGTCGTGCGCGCTAAGGAACAAAGCCAATCTTAAGTTAGAAAACTTTGACCTATTTAACACTAGTGTCTCGAGTGTCAGGGCGGCTTTGACCAAACAATTCTTTTGTAATTGATAAAACTAAATAAGAATTTTAAAGCTCCAATTGTGTACGGTTTTTTTTTTCTTTTTGTGTGTGTGTGTTTTTTTTTTCGTATGTAGGTATTGTATTGTTTACTTATTTTGTTTATCTGTGATTTTATATTTTCTTTATACCTGTCTATGTATTAGTTACTGTTAAAAATTATTGTTATTGTAATCTTTTTATCTCTCCTTATTCTATATGTGAAAACTTATAATTGGCCATTTTCTTCTATGTGTATACTTATACTATTTTTAGCTGTTAGTTTTCCGAAAATGTGAAAATAAAATAAAATAAAATAAATGAGAACAACCACTTTACTAAATTAACTTTATATATTTAGAATAGAGAGACTTAAAGTAATACATTTAATTATTATTATATTGGTATTATAGGGGTGCCGCTGCCGGCGATAGAATGCCATAGAACAATCTTACATATTCTGTCTGTTAATCAAATTACAAATAATGACACACTTGTAAGTTGCCAGTTGTAGTTGTCAGCAAGTTTGTTTGTGCGATAACCTGTTTTATTACATACGGCACAAGCAAACGTTGCAGTACTAACCTTCCTAAGCTCAAACTATTCCTTCAGAACAACGAGCCAGACCTACTGCTTTTCCAAGAGACGTGGCTCACTCCAAACCGCTCCAGGGGATTCGCTATTCCCAAATACGCGTTCACCCGTAACGATAGGCCCAACTGCGATGGTTTCGGTGGCACTGCTATTTACTGGCAGAAGGCACTGCTTCCTCTCCTCAACATGGAATCAACGTTGTGTAAATTGGCTATGACTGGTCACCCGACCATAATCATAGCTTCAATCTACATACCTAGTGGCACCAGACCAATCCGCAGCGACTTTGAAGCCATTCTCGCCCTCGGCCATTCGATCATTATGTTCGGAGATTTTAACTCCAAAGATACTTACTGGACGTGCCTATCGACCAACCCAGCGGTATCGCACTCCTCAATATCACTGACTCACTCGACTTAGACGTCATCTCTCCCATCACTCCCACTCACTATCCCGACAACCCGAACCACTCTCCTGACATCCTCGATTTTGCGATTGTCAAGCGAATCAACCTCGATCTCAGGTCTATCGAACCGCTCGATGACCCAGGCTCCTATCACCGCCCCGTCTTCCTCGTGCTAGGACCGCCTAACGATTACGTCACCTCTCCTAAGACCTCTACCAACTGGAAAGGCTTTAAAAATACGTTAGTTTCAGCCTTAGAGGCCCCGAACTCTCCGCTCGCGATTTCACCCGACCAATTAGATAGCCCGGATAAAATAGACTCGTTCGTCAATTCCCTCACTGATGCTATCAACTCAGCCATCAGTGTTAACGAAAAGGTCGCTAAGCAAAGCAAAACCACATTTCCCTTAGCCTTTAGAAATCTTATTAAAGCTAAGAACGCGGCTCTACGAAGAGCCAAGCTCTATCCCACGCCCGCCTATAGATTAGCTGCGAATGCGAATGCTCAGTTGAAAGATCTCATGCAGAATATCTCCCCGTCCCACCAAGCGTATTATAGTATGGCCCGAGCCTTACGCTTAGACGCCGCCTCTCACGTTCCTCCTCTCACTCCCGATGGCACTACTGCCTTCGAAGTCGAAGAGAAAGCCGAATGTTTCGCTAACACCATTGCTTCACAATGCTCGCCCAGCACGCAACCTGCGGATCCCTCCCACATCTAGGCGGTGGAGGAAGAAGAAGAAGTCCTCAGCAGAGACTCTTTCCCATCACCGCCGACCCCGTCACAGTCTCTAATGATGAAATCTCGCTTCACATAAGAAGTCAAAAGTCCAAAAAGACTCCGGGTGCGGATGGAATTTCCAACCACGCACTTAAGCACCTGCCTCAACAGGTTACTTACCTTGTTAGCTATCATTTTCAATGCCTGCTTCGACTTTAGCTACTTTCCAAAAACTTGGAAAGAAGCCACAGTCATAGGCATTCCCAAGCCGGGTAAACCTCTTAATATCCCGGCTAATCACAGACACATCAGCCTCCTCAAGGCTACGGCTAAGCTTGTCGAAAGATTCATACTCTCTCGAATGCGGAACCATCTGTTTCCAACGGATGGCGCTTCCCCATCTTTCGATAAAGTCTGGCACAGCGACTTTGAAGGCACTCTACAAAATAGGCTTACCGGATCGCCTAGTTAGGATAATCGCGTCGTTTCTCAAAGACCGTACGTTTCGTTTCAAACATGAAGGCACGCTTTTCGCGCCTCGTCCCAAAAGGCTGGAGTCCCTCAAGGCTCAGTTCTCGCCCCTCTGCTGTACACGGTGTACACTAACGACATTCCTGTCCTGCCGAAAGGCGTTGAACGCGCCCTCTTTGCCGACGACACCACCCTTTACACCAAAGGCCTCAGTGTCCCGGGTCTCATTACCAGACTCCAAAAGGCCGTAAACGCCCTCGGTGCATGGTTTCATAAATGGCGTATCGATGTGAACCCAGACAAGTTCTGTGGTTTACTTCGACTGCAAACACCGTCGTATTGCCGATAATCTCCACGTTCGAATGTTAGGTATTCCCATCCCCTGGAAGCGCACTACCAAATACTTAGGCGTCACCTTAGACCGGACGCTTTCTTTCATGCCACACGTCGATAGAGTAACGAAACTCGCTCGTATTTACTTAGGCCGCCTATATAGTATAACATACTAGAAAAAGTAAAATGTCTTTCAGAAACAAACGTACGCTTTATAAGACCTGCGTTAGACCCGTCATGACATATGCCTCGCCTTTGCCCACGCTAAACCCTCCATCCTGCACAAAGTGCAGGTAGTTCAAAATCTCTTCTGCCGCAGGGACACAAACGCACCTTGGTACGTGCGTAACGCGGACCTGCACAGAGACCTTGAACTACCTACAGTGCAACAGCACCTTAAAACACTCTCAGAAGCGGTCTTCAAACGCTCCGAAACCCACCCAGTTCGAGATTCAGTCTCGTATACTACCCCTGTCATAGATTCGAAGTACAAAGTCGCTAGACCGAGAAACGCGCACACGAACGTAGCTACACAACTAACACTAGATCTCGAAGCCCTTCTGGCCGCAACTTCTTATTCTAATTTAAATTCGAATTAATTCAATTTTTATTTTCATTTTGAGCACCTTCATTGCTATGAATTCAGCTTCAGTGCTTTGAGCACCTTCAGTGCTATGTAATTCCCAGTGGGTGACCCCTTAAGGGCCCCGCTAGCGCGGCCTTTTTCTCTAATTGGTCGTAGCTCAGATGAAGGCTGTGTGGCAAAAAATTGCACGAGTCATTCAGGGGTTTTTTAAAATCAAATCAAATCAAATCAATTTATTTGAAAAATATGGTCGATACAATAGGTGTTATAATTATTTAAGTAGGTACAGCATATTTAACCGTGTCAAACGGTGTGGAAATCTTTGCGACGTCATATAATCAGACCTTAATCAAACTATCAATTAATAAATTTAAAATGTCAACATCAACAATGAAAAACTTATAACAATAATTATTTAAGCTAAGGACTTAAATCTATGATAAATATTCATTCAATGAGTAGTAACTGTTAACTAATAAATAATTAAATAAATTTATTTTAAATAGTCTAAATGTCAAGTTCTTAATAATAGGTTTTTACCTATGAAACTGCCGTTTTGCCGTACTGGCCATTTCAAATGAAAATATTTTTTTTTTGACTGATAATTCTAATTTCAAATTGATTTTACTTGACAAACATGGAATTCTTTTTCTAAAATCGTCATTTGTTTAATAGTCAGTGTTTTGTTTTCAACGCATTCGAACATTTTTCATCATCATGGATAAGTTAAAAATTCGAGTAATTATGGAGTATGACTACCGTCGTGGCAGCAAAGCGGCACAAGCGGCACGCAACATCAACGACGTTAACGGAGGGAACACTACAAACGAACGCACCACCCGTTATTGGTTTACCCGCTTCCGTTCTGGAAATTTTGACCTGAAAAATGAACCCCGTGGTCGTCCGAAAACTTTGGTCGACAGTGACGAATTAAAGGCAATTGTGGTAGCTGATGAAACTCAATCCACGGCTGAATTAGCAGCAGCTTTCGACGTTAGCATCAAAACAATATTGGTCCATTTGCGTCAAATTGGCAAGGTAAAAAAGCTTGACAAATGGGTACCCCACGAACTCAATGACCGCCAGCGCGAAGTACGCGTGGAGTCGTGCCTTGCACTGCTCAGCAGGCATACAAATGAAGGAATTCTGAACCGCATTGTTACTTGTGACGAGAAATGGATCCTGTTTGACAATCGTAAGCGCTCAGCAAGTTGGTTGGACCCTGCTTTCAGCACCCAAACAATGCCCTAAACGAAAACTTACCCCTAGAAAATTGATGGTCACTGTTTGGTGGTCTAACGCGGGTGTAATTCATCACAGCTTCTTGCCAAACGGGACAAGCATTACTGCAGATGTGTACTGTGAAGAACTGAACACAATGATGGAGAAGCTCGCACGTCTCCAACCAGCTTTGGTCAATCGTTCGGCTCCACTGCTCCTGCACGACAACGCGTGACCTCATACTGCACAGCAGACGGTCTCCAAGCTACAAGAGTTGGGGTTGGAAGTTCTCCGTCATCCGCCGTACTCACCAGACCTTGCGCCTACAGACTTTTACTTTTTCCAGAATTTGGATAAATTCTTGGCGGGAAAAAAATTCAATACCCGAGAGGCAGTACAAAATGCCTTTGAAGAATTTGTTGCCTCCCGTCCAGCTGATTTCTTCAAGAAAGGCATCAATAAGCTACCAATGCGTTGGCAAAGATGCATTGATTGCATGGGTGATTATTTTGATTAATAGAAATAAGAAATATATTAAAAAATTACGCTTCATTTATTTCGTGAAAAACGGCAATTTCATAGGTAAAGACCTAATATTATTTGGTATTTTATTATAGATACGCACAGCCATACAAAAACATTTCTGGAAAATATATTAAGTCGTTGAGCAGGTACATACAGTTTATGTTTATGTCTTCCTCTGCAATTAAACATTTCATTATTTCTTTTAAAATATTCTGGATGTGCTCGTACAAATACCCATGTAGTGGGCAGTGGATCTAGTGGGCTCGGAGCAAGTCCCGCATATCCTCGATCGCGGGCGCGGGGAATGTGTCAGAGCATTTTTTATCCTGCGGCCCTCTGCGTGGAGGGGGAACAAAAAAAATTTAGCACTCTCGGCGGACATAGTTTTAAAACAAATGGTACTCCAATTATCCTACTCCTAGTAGATACATAATTGCGAATGTTTGTGTGGTTGTGTCTCAAGCACGCAACCACAAGCGGCTTGTCATTCCCGGATGGAAATTTGCGCCCAGACAGAACGCAACCCAGAATGACATGCAGGCTGACGTAAACACTTTAATTCCTATAAGTTTAACGGAAATGCAAATATTTCCATGAATGCTTGATCAAGCGTGGTGAAGTTCAATCATACTTGTGAATGATTGAAATTGAATGAGTGAAACTTGCTGTCCGCCTGTTTCTGCTTATCTTTGAAGCGGCTGTTTAAAACTCTATTGAGCCTGTCATTGACGGACATTAGATTTTACCATGATTTAAAAGTGGAATAAATGTAATTTAATAGTTCTGTTTTACGGCTTGTTGTTGTAAGTAATATCTTGACTGTGTTCTGGAGCCGAACGTTCCCTGCAAACACTATAACGTGTAATGGCTCAACTTCAATAAATAAACAGCTAGATAGCACAATCCACGAGTGCCAGGTATCCCTGAAGGCTGTCCGCTCGCCGGCGGCCGCACACAGAACGGCGTAACAATGGAACCCGATGATTAGATCGGATTTACTTCCGTGACGCATACGTCATAAGCTAATAATAACAACGGGTAGCGTCAGTAAATGTATATCGATTATCTATAGCTAGGACGTTGCTTTTACAATTTATATAAAGTGAAGCATTTTTGTTTTTAATCACACATCTATCATTATATTTTTTATATAATATATTTCTTAGTTCGATTGATTTATTCATGGATCTAAATACTTATACGTATAATTCAACAACATTAATTTCTTTTTTATTCTTGTAATGTTGGCACTCTTGCAAGAACCAATACCGGAGAGTTGCTCTAATTAGTAGAAATATGTATTCCATAACTGGCTGTAAGTCTGTAATAAGTCTAAAATAAAATATATATGTACATAAGTGTATACTTATTTGAGGGCTGCGGACTACGTGATGACGAAATAAATAAATGTTTGATGTTACAGAACTGGATGTACATGGCGCTGCCGCTCGGCGTCTTCGCAGCCGACCTCGCTTGGCGGATGTTGTCTAGGAATAGAAACACCGTCAGCGTCCTGCGGGTGAGTGCCTGCATCACACCCATACACGGGTTCATGAAAACCACGTGTCAGTTTTCAGGAAATTCAGAAACTTTTACATAATTTTAATTTTTTGTTGTATTTTTATACAAATTATATAATCTTTATCCGAAAATAACGATTACACAATTAAGTTACTTTCTAACAGTTACGTATATCACATGTCCATTGATCTAAGAACATCGGCATCGGGCACGTCGTCCGATTATCTGCATAATCCACTGTCAGCACGCGTGCAGTGTGGCCGCCACTGCGCCGCGACTGCGCCGGGAACCGCTGCGTGCCTCGAGCGCGGGGCTGATACTTAGTTTGTGTCGCATTTTAATGAGTAAAACAAATTGCCCAGGACGTTTCGAAACAATGAAAAGAACGTTTTTTATGTATACACATTATAGGTTCCTTTGTTTTTATCATTTAGTTTTTGAACACGTTAGTTGCTTTGGCTTGGAGGCAAGCTGTTAAAATTGTTATAATATTTACGTGATATCATGTTTTCCTTTATGATCATATATATACGTAACGGCTAAGTTAGGTTGTGGAAACCAATTAAAATTTGAATCCAGTTTACTAAATAAACTATTAGAGATTGCAAAAATTACACAATGCGGACGTTCTAGTGTGACCATATCCAAAAATGAAAAAAATACTGCGATAGCGATACTATGTACTAGAACTAAATAACTAAAGAAACAAACTTCCACACAAAGTCCCTGGCCACTCATACCGTTATATAAACCATAGGACATTTTGATTTTGATTCTAAAACTTTCTGCGTGTCTTCAAGTGTAACAAAAAATAAAATATTCATCAATGCAATAATAATAATTTCGATGAAAGTTAAAGATGGCTTTTCATAGAATTCGTTCGACATTATATCCCATTTTTGTGTACTTAACAAGTTTCTTTTGAACTGGATCCTGAAATGAAATGAAATAAAATGAAATGAAATGAAATATTTATTTCTCAACATTGACAATTACTTGTTCTTATTGACGTCAAATAAGACATGATTCTACCACCAGTTCGAAAAAACCTTCGTGAAGAAGAACTGGCAAGAAACTTCACGGGTATATTTTTCGTCAAAATAAATTTACAGAGTCTCTTTATGTCTATACAAAATTATTCTTATGTGCATCTGTAAGCTCGGCAAGTCTCCCTCCCCCCAAGTATCCAAACGACGAACACCCTCAAACGGCACCCGTTCACGAGTTAACGCGGGATCCAGCCATCGCCCTCCTCAACCATATTAGAGGGAAGTGAGCGACCCGTCACCCGACGCTACCATAAGAAGACGTACTTTAGTGACAATGACGCTTTAGATATTCATCGGGACGAAGAACTCATCGAACATACAGACACATTACACATGCTTTGTTACAAATACTAGTACAATCCTGTTAATGAGGGGATTATACCCAAGGGCTTTTAAAATCCAAATAATCGGATAGTTTATAATATGCTCTAGCACACAACTTCTCCTTTATAGTTTCTTTGAATTTGTCAATAGGAAGACCTTGTATATCCTCAGGAACCTTATTATAAAAGTATTACATTGACCCATGAATGAGTTAGTGACTTTATGAAGCCTACTATTATGAGCTGCCAGCATATTTCTTCCTCTTGCGTTAACATTGTGCAGATCTTTTTTTCTTTTGAACAAGGTTATGTTCTTTTTAACATACATTAATTTACATTAATGTATTATTTTTTGGTTTTATTTAATGGTAGTATTGATATAGGTCTAAAATTATTAGGGTCAGACATACTACCTGCTTTGAATATTGGAATGACCTTACTCAATTTCATTAAATCAGAAAAAACACCATTATCATCACGGTCATTAAATATACTGGCTAAGTACGGGGCTATACCATCAATGACAGATTCAATAATTTCAACAGAAATTCCATCTAAATCGGCAGTATTTTTTACTTTAATGCTTTTAAATGCATTTAAAACTTGTGGAACAGTAACATGTTTAAAAATAAAATCAATATTGCATGAATTTACATTTTCCGTTAGCAGTGACTGTGCAAGAGTGGAACATGAATTAATACTCGAAGTAGTTGACACAGGGATGGCAGTAAAAAAATTTCAAATGCTTCAGCAACTTCTCTATCAGTTGACAACACTTTATCATTAATTTTTAAATTATATTTGGTGCGCGGTTCTTTTGCTTTCCCAGTTTCCTGATTAATTATATTCCATGCAGTTTTTGAAATGTTAGTACTATATTTAATTTTATTATTAATGTTATTAGATTTAGCTACACTGCATACTCGTTTAAATAATTTTGAATACTTTTTAAAATGTTCATAAAATGTCTTATTATGATTATAAGTTCTTTCACTGTACAGTTCATATAATCTATTTCTACTTCTGCATATTCCCACTATTGCCCAGTCACTAAACCTAAATAAATTATTATTTATACATATTTTCTTTTTTTTTTAAACAGAGTCATATTCATTTCTAATTATATTATGAATAGAGTTATATTGAGTAATAGGATCTCCACAGTAGTCTAATTTAAATGTTTTTTCAAATACATTTTTCCTAAATGTTTCAAGCCGTCTCTCATTCATGGGTATAAAGGTAATTTCTCTTTTTAGAGTCTTTTTTAGCCCAATATCAAAAGTGGCCATTTGCCCACTACGATCTGATTGTAGTTTATTAATTAATGACTTTGTACATGGCATTAAATTTGTAAAAATGTTATCAAGACATGTGGCTGAGGTCGCTGTGATTCGCGTAGGCTCTAAGAAGAGATTTTTTAGGTTGTAACAATTAAAAAGATTCAAGAATCGTTTACTTTGTGACGTCTCTACTCATAAATCAATATTAAAATCGCCACAAATAATTATTTCTTTGTTTTTGTTATGTACTCTATGTAATACCTCATTCATAGTGCTCTCAAATACTTCAAACGGTGGGGATCGGGGTCGGTATACACTTATTATAACAATATTCCCTATCTCAATACAGGCTATTTCAACTGATCGCTCAACAGACAGACTTACAATATCAGTGCGTTCTTTAATTGTTAGGCTCTTATGAGTGATGATCATTGAGCCGCCGCAAGTTGATTGTTCTCTGTTGAATGAACTAGCAATTACATGATTCTTATATGAAGACATAATTTGACACTGTCTGAGCCAGTGTTCTGTGATACATAGTACATGAATACATCCTCTGGGTGCAGGCGCGTGTGATGGCAGGGCGCACGCTAAGCCTGTCGCTGCTTACGCGCCTCGCGGTGCGGCCCGGCCAGTTCGTGCTGCTGCAGTGCGCCGCCGTCTCCGCGCTCGAGTGGCATCCCTTCACTGTCGTCAAGGTACCGAAATTACTTATCTGGATTTAACCGTAGCTACCCAAGTCCTTATGGTGCCATTATAGTAATGACAAATACCTTATGTCTTTACTAGACTTGTAACCCTGTCAACGTGTATATGTTGTGGCCAGATCGTAGAATAGTGGTCGCATTTCATGATGTGGCCAACTATACTTGATCATTTCGTTGAATTGTATACGTTTCACGATTTGGTCATCCACGATCGTAAATATATTTTCATACGATTTGCGCAAGCCAAGTAAGCGAAGTGAGTGTGGTGAAGCAGCACCCGGCGACGAACCATTGTGAAAAAATTAATAGAGTTTAAAAAGGCAAATTTATTTTTGTTTAACGATATCAGCTAATTATACCATTGCGACATTGACGCATAAATAAAGCGATGCCAGCGCCTCTATCAGTGCTAAAACAGCTCATGATGTGCTCTATTCTACGATATGGCTATGTTTTTACCCAAATTGCATGTGCGAATCCCCCTACAAGCACACCAACCCCCTAGTAGAGTTTGTGTTATAAGCTGGGGGGGAGAGGTCCAACCCAGAAATGGATGCCCGTGCAGAATCAAACCTGGACCTCCGGCGTATAACGCCACTTAATGAAAGCGTAACAAACAAATTATAAATAGTTAACAAACTGACCATTGATAGTGGGTGTGCATTTTATGTTAGCAACTTTATGACAAAACTGAGTATTTTGCTTGGAACTTGGTACTGTGATGGTAACAAATCCGAATAGAATAAATAATAAACCGAAGTGTAGTTCGATCATTATTATGCGAGATGCTTCATTCGAAGTTATCGTACCAGATAGTCCCCCTGGCCTGCAGGTCAGCGTTCGCAAATTTTAGAGCTAGTTAAAAAGTAGTTTTTTTTTTCAATTCACTTTACTAAAGATAAAACATGTAGTCCACTAGCGCCACTGTTGCCTGTGTCAATCACCTGAGGACGCCACATCTTTATGATCCTCATTATTCTTCTTAAGAAGCTCGAGAGGCTTGGCGTCAGAAGAACCGCTCTGGATTAGTTTCGATCTCTGTGACCGTAAGAGTCGATAGAGTGTCTATCGGAAACATTCACAGTGATGACGCAAGAGATCAAGTTTGCCGTGCCACAGGGAAGTGTCCTGGGACCCACGCTGGTCTACATAAATGACTTGTGACTCATGCCTATAAGAAATGCAAAAATTTATACCTTTCCTGACGACATTGTAATCGTAATTCATGCACAAACTTGGCGTTTCATTAGCATGTCGTTTGGCGCCAAGTCATTTGTGTTGCCCAGGAGGAGCTGGACAGGATAAGTAATTGGCTTCAAAATAACACCCTGGATGCTAAAAAAACTAAATTTATAAATTTTCGAACAAAACTAGCAGAGGACCCGATAAAATTCTTGATCTTAAACTACACACTTGTGTAAAGGAAGATCAGATCCCGTGCCAGTGTGAAAACTTAAACAAGTTGGGTGAAAACATTGCGGTGTAGGGTATAGCCTACAAAATCCCCATCATTAAACTCAACAATCTCGGCAAGCTATTTTTACTTGGGACCTCACCCTTATATTTAAATAAACAAATGCTACAAAGACATCCTGAATATGACTAATTCACACAAACACAAGTTCTTCTCCAGATTAGTCAAATAGATAATGTAAAAATATATCAAACTGTGACTAGAAATTGTTGGACTGAAATAAACATTTTCATTCATATGCATTAGTTCATAGATACATATTAGTCCGGTCAAATTAGACATTCGAAGTTACCTAAATTCCCACCAAGCTGAAAATCGGTAAGATTGTTTGAAATATCATTAAAAACAAAATTTGAAAGTTCCCCATCTTTCCCCTGTAAGGAAAAAAATTTATACAAGGTCAAAGGAAAAAAAAATGAGTTTTTCGCGATTTTCAGCAAAACGGTAAGTTTTATCATAAAAATATTTCATACAAAAATTGTAGATCATAAAATTATCTACAAAAAATTAATTAATACTTTTTTTTCTACGAGCCACCGTTTTTGAGATATAACGATTCAAAAAGTTGTAAAAGTTGTAATCGTCATAATATTCACACGTTTCCTCGCCACCTATGAGGTAGTGTACTTAGCGCGTTTTTTTTTGTGGTTTCCCCAGTAGGCCTATTCCACGGGTCAGTTTTGATCCTGTTTAATTTGAAACTATTGAAAAATAATGGATATTAGCAGAGATTGAAAAGATAAAAGCAATTTAAGTTAAAAAAAGTAGTGAAATTTAATCGTCTGAGTCGTAACTTTTAAAGTCTTCTTCTTGTTCTTCTTCTTGATCTTCTTGTTCTTGTTCGTCTTCATCTTCATCCTGAGTGCATGTAAACTGCCTTAATAGCGATGTATCGCATGTTGCCTCGTTGGAATCAAACGGATCCTCTACTGTTGGTGATTCAATATTAGAGCACAACCGGCCTTGACAATGTGTACATGCCGTAATCTAGTACGAGGAGGACTTTCTGTGGATGTACTGGCTTCTTGTTCTTCACGTTGTCTTTTATTAGCTGCAGCAATAGAAGACTTTCGAGTATAATTTTTACGACAACTTTCATGTACTGTCACAGATTTTTGATTTTTTAGATACTCCGAAAATTCATCTGCTCTTTCGATACTTGCATTAATTAATGTCTTCATACCACGTGCAACAGTAACAATTTCACTTTCAGTTAAAAGTTTAGCGCAAATAAAACAATAATCTGACATTTTTGTTATAAAACTCAAAACAGCACAATATAGGCTAGGATAAACACGTGTTTTCACTACTAACTGGCGTTCAAGACTAACAGTATTTCATTTATTATAGCAGGTATAAGACCCTAGCCACGCACACAATTGAACAGGGGACAGATGTTGTCTCAAGGTTTCAATGGCGTATAAATTAAGGGACTGGGCTTCATTTGACCTGATATTCTTATAGTTATAACTTATGTATATTTTATATTAGAAGTGTAAGTTACAATAACCGATATAAAAATATTTTAACATATATTACAACTATAGAGATGTATATATACGTGGCGTACTCATGCATATTATGACGATTACAACTTTTACAACTTTTTGAATCGTTATATCTCAAAAACGATGGCTTGTAGAAAAAAAAGTACTAATTAATTTTTTGTAGATAATTTTATGATCTACAATTTTTGTCTGAAATATTTTTATGATAAAACTTACCGTTTTGCTGAAAATCGCGAAAAACTCATTTTTTTTACCTTTGACCTTGAATAAATTTTTTTCCTTACAGGGGAAAGATGGGGAACTTTCAAATTTTGTTTTTAATGATATTTCAAACAATCTTACCGATTTTCAGCTTGGTGGGAATTTAGGTAACTTTACTCTTATTTTTTGGTCTAATTTGACCGGACTAATATGTATTAACAAATCATTTTCAAAGATGTGAAGGTCCGCGGGTGGGCGAGAAATTCTTATCGTCGAATGAAGCGGCTCGTATAATAATGAGCGAACTTTACTTCAGGTAAGTTCATTTAATCATTCGCCGCTTTATTCGAAGATATTCTTACCAGGTAGTTGTTAAGAGTGAAACATGTTTTTGAGGTATACGTATAATTATTTAGACTCAACGTAGCCTTCTTGTGACTAGTACAATTATGCCCGACTGCACTAAACCTTGACAGCTACTAAGTTGATACTTAAGTCTCTACGACGTGCTTAGCAACGAGAATTGCGTTGCACTAAACTTAAGACATGCCAATGCTTAGGACATTCCTAACTTTAGGACACCGATTTCTCATGGCATAACATTAAGCAAGAACTTAAGCATAGGTACCACGGCGTTTAAAAAGTTATGCAAATATACTAGTTAGAAATACTATTTTTCCAAGGAGTCAACTTTAAGAAAAAAAAAATGAAACATCATATCTCCAACGCGAAAATTCCTTTCTCCTTCAGTGTGCGTCGGTATACTGAAGAAACCTGAGCGACACAAATCCCCACAATACTTTATACTATTCTAGTTATTTTTCGAACGGCCCTAAATTGTATGTTGTTGTATATTGTAGACGGCCTGTTTGGTATGGAGGTAAGTAGCCTTGCCTTCCATGCCAGAGGTCCCGGGTTCGTATTTACTTTTGTTTGAACTTTTGATTGAAGGAATATTCAGTTAAATAAACCGTCAGGCAGGACAAGTGACAAGAAAAATCAAATCATAGATCAAAATCAAAGACAAAATAGACTTTTTCGTTCTTTCGGTTTGTTGGGCAACGATCGTTCTAGGAGTGACTTAACATAAACTGGTTTGTGCAGAGCGACGCAGAGGATGTCGATGCTTATGTGTGACTTAGTTTAGGCATGACCTAACTAAGTCTATGCTTTGTAGAGCTTAGTGCAGACGGGCATAAGTGTCCATTTTAAGTAATCAATCAAAAAAAACAATCAGCGAAGGAATTAAGTATATTTTTATTATATTAAATTATAATTTAATAATAGTTTTATTCACTTGTCTTGTTTTAGTCATCGTGCAAATAGCTAATGTTACTTTAGTTATTTGCACGATGACTAAAAAGAGAACTGTAGGATACGCCACTGTTAAATTCGTAAGTTAAAGATTTTAAAACTGAGTACAAATTTTTTTGTGTCCATACAAAATTATTCTTATCTGCAATCTTGCCGTTACAGATGCAGATAAGTAAGTAAGATTTGTACTCAGTTTAAAAAAAATATATTTATATCTGCATCTGTAACGGCAAGATTGCAGATAAGAATAATTTTGTGTGGACATATAGAGACATTGTAAAATTATTTGGAAACAAATATACCCGGGCAGTTTCATGCCAGGTTCGACGAAGGTCTTTCCGAACTTAGCTAGCGATGCGTTGGAGTATGGCTATGGCCAGTGCTGGGGTACAACGGTGGCGGTGGCGGCGGACATGGTGCCCATGGTGCGCTGGTGTATAGCGTTGTGATGGAGTTGCAGGGGTTGTCCTTTTGAGCCCTCCTCACCCCTCCTGTTCGCCGAAGGACAAGGACGGTATCCATTTCCCGAATACCCATTTGCTACAGTTTGGTAGGAAATTTTCCTAGCCGGTAATTTTTTTAACTGTATTCCCAGTTTTTCGGAATTGTCATTTTATGCCAGTGCCAAGTTGTTGTTGGCTACTCTTAAGTTTTTTGATCGTGACTGGACTGGCTACACTAGCGCCATCGGCAGTTGCAGATTTAGCTCCTTCGCCAGAAGAAGTTGAAAGTTATTTGGTACTAAGTATTCATTTGTTAAATTGTCTCTAAAATCTTTTTGTAAGCCCTTTTTAATTTTAAGTGACCACCGTTTTACTAGGTCTTCATGAATTTTCGGGCTTAAGAGGCGGACGCAGGACACCTGCATCTGCCACAACTTTGTGTAATGGCGATAGTTGACTACATGTTTTATCTTTAGTAGAGTCAATTGATTTACTTTTTTACTTACTACGTTTTGACTGCCTCTAAAATTTGCGAACCCTGCCTTGTAGGTTAGGGGGACTACCTGATAAGAATATCTAAAGAATGAAGCGCCGAGGTATAATACCGAATTCAGTGCGGCAATCGATTTCAGGCATGTGATTTACAGCAACATTATCCTTCTTTAATGAGAACAACAGATTAATTACAAGTACTGATACGCTGTTAACTCTGTTTATTTGCACTCCGAAGAATTATAATATTTTAGCAAGTAAAAATCGACTTCTGCATACAAATAATGTTTCAGGTGCCAACAAATGCAGTGCCTGAGCTGGAGGTGTGGATCCGCGTGAAGGGAGACTGGACAGAAGCGCTGGAGAACTTGATCGCTACGAGACAACCTACTGAGTTGAGGTTGGAAGGGTTCACTCCTTGCAGCAAAAATTATAAAAAAGCTTCAAAATATACTCCTGATTTATTTATTATCCCAAATAAGACAAAAACGCACAAACAGACACAAAAACAAATCAAAATAAATTGACTTTCCGTAAGTCGAAGTTTTTAAAGTATCTGCACCGCCAGGACAGCGTGTTATGTAGGAGAACCGTAGACTAGACCAACAACGTTACAAGGGTGTTCGTTCAGTGTGCGGCTGTCTGTATGAAACATCATTTCATTTAAACTGTGGCCATCATTTATGTCTATACATAATATTAGAATAACAGGGCAGCCTTAATAATCACACTACGGCCTCACTGGTGTCGGATTGGTTTAGGCACTTAAGTGGGCTGTCACTAAAGATCGAACCCGGGACCTTCAGGTCGAGAAGCCAGCTCATTTACCACTTCGCAACGGACGCTCTTGGAACTAAATTATTAAAAATTATTTAATCGCATTGCATGGAGTCATCTTCTTTATTTTCTATTTAGCCGAAAGACGACTGCAGAACGAAGGCCTCCACCAAGGATCTCTCTTTCACTAGATCTAGTGCAGCGCGCGTCCACTGATGTCGTGCTCAAACGGCCATCTGTTCTTCGATCGATGTGTCCTGACTCCTGACCGTTGCCGCTTCAGTCTGGCAATGCTTAGTTATTTTTATTTATTTTATTTTATTTATTTTCGGAAACAAACAGTTACTATAAAACGCGATACTCTAATTAATATTATTTTAACATTAACCAGCAAAGTTTCCATAGCTCAAGTATTACATTTACAGTCGGTGAAAAGAAAAAAAAGAAAAAAACAATAACACAATTCAATCATATATTCCCACTATTTATATTAACACAAATGAGAGAGCAGTATTTTACCTATACTATTTCTAAATTTACTGGAAGAGAGGTGAAAAATATCAATATCGTTTAATAGTTTATTATGTGAATTACATGATCTATTAATGAAGCAATTAGTAGCATACATAGATTCAATGCAAAAGTACGTCTATTTCTCGCATTTAGACGGGGGCAGAAATCTTAAAATCTTATTCTGCTCAACAAATATGGAGAGTCAATAACACTACGTATAATTTTATAAAGAAACATTTGATCTTGCACACTTCGCCTAACAGTAAGGCACGGGAGGCTAACTTGCTCATCCGAAGAACGTGATACATAACGGCGGTAATCAAGGTGTTTTTGAAATTTCTTTTGGATTTTGTTAATCTCATCAATATATTTGCCATAAACAGGGTTCCAGACAGCCGAGTGCTATGTCAGTGACTTCGTATCGCTTGCGCATTTACCGAAACACCCAGCATAGCCCTCACCATCGCTCTCTGCGCGACTCTGAGCTTCTTTATGGAGCTCGAAGTCAGCGACCACGTCTATGTGCCGTACGTCATCATTAGCATCACACAATGGTCGAAGAGGTTTCATGGTTAAAATGAATACTTGTTTGTAAATGATAAAATTGTTACAATTTAAGATGCGTGCCGGTCGGTCTGTATTTCTAACAGATATATGACAGCTGCTTGCTGACCGGCCGGACACTTAATTATTCTACAATTTAAAAATACATCAATGCGTGCATATAGTTACGTGACCTAGTAAGCGTGACGCTAGATGACGTAGACCACGTAACCAAAGAACAGTGTATGATTGTAGAACTTTATCTTTAAACACTATGGTATTTGGAAGGAGATGCTTCGGAGCTTCCCGAAAGCTACCTAGCTGAGTTGGATCCTACGATTGAACTAGCTCGTTTGCCCCCGGCCCCAATTTTAATTGAAGTAGGTGCGACGTGTGACGATGTTCATCTTAAAGCGTACTCGTTGGGAGGCTCTGTCGAGGTCATCGAGCATCTTATTCAAATCTTCCAGGGTCTCAGCCATGACTATGATATCGTCACTCATTGATGTATCTACTCGCGGTTGATGTTGATGCAAAGTCCACTCCAGTGCAGAAGCAAGAAAACATACTCCAGTGCATCGGCGAACAGCTGATATGATACCTCGCAGGTCAAGTGACACCTCAATGCAGTGGGATAAGCTTCCGATTCTGACCCTGGAGACGGACTGACATTGTAGCTATATCGTACAAAGTCTTTTGTGTATTCACAGTGTATTCACAGTCAATTTGGCAACTCTGGAAAGACTGGATTATGGCCAGGTCTCAATCGAATCAAAGGCTTTCGCATAGTCCACAAACGCCAGGCGCAGCTGTTTATACTCTTCGTTCTTCTGTAACCTGCCGCTGTGTATGTATGTGATTATGGTGCTAAAGCTTTTTTGGAATCTGGCTTGTTCGCGATGCTGGAATTCGTCAATATTACGTGCGAAATGATTGAAGCCTTACAAGCACACAATTACAAAAATCACTTATACTTTCTCAGCTTTCTGTTGGACGGTCCATTCAGCAGCCCGCTGCAAGGCGTATGCGGCGGTGGCGGCAGCGGGACAGGGGCGGGCGGTGTGAGCGTCTGTATAGCGGCCGGCGTCGGCGTCACACCCTTCGTTGCCATGCTGCGCCACATGCTGCAGTAAGACAAAACTCATAACTAAATATATAAGGGTTGCACCAAACTTCTAGCCTGCTCTGAATTTGTATCCCCTTCTCCCCATCCCAGGCTTCGCCCTGATGACACCTTTATTGTTCAGAGGCAACGCGAAACGTGCTGTGTTCCGATATAGTTCATGCTATTTGTTTCTACGAACCAAAGCTTTTACTAATTTACTTTGATCTAATATTATTTAGCCCACAGCACTTAACTGGTTTCATACTTAACTATATTGATATAAGCCATAAATCTTATAACGGAAACATGCATGCGTCAGTAACTCTAATGTTGTGCCTATTGTTTCTAGGAACCCTCGCAGCGTGCAGCCGGCCAGAGTGCACCTCATCTGGATCGTCCGACACGATGAGGAGGTCACGTGGCTCGCTGACCTCTTCACCGACCTCATCGCACAACTCAGAAATCACAACCGCCCCGACAGATTCAATCTACAACTTTACATTACAAACACATTACCTAGGCGAGTTGCGCCTCAACCAATAACTAATGCTCATATAGTCGCCGTCGACCAAAAAGGTTCACTAAACCACTTCATCAAACAAAACGACGCATACACCGATGAAGAAAAAGCCACGCTGCTCGCACCGCAGCTAAAGAGAGTACTTGCCAAGAAAGACAAAATCTCGCTTCAAATCGATAATAATTACGATATATGCAAAGAGTACCCAATTTTGGGATGCAGAGTTAAAAGAGGCAGACCACATTGGGATAAAGTGTTTGGATATTGGGTGCACCTTTATCCAGGGTGAGAAATTATTTGTTTTGTTTTGTCGAAACATTAACTTAGAAATTAAGGAATTTTTTTTATTAATTATAATATAATATTATGAAATTTTTAGGCAATTTAGGTGCTTAAACTTCTACAATTCTCTCTGTTACTGTTGTGAGTGGGTCCGTTTGCGCATCTTTCAGGAACGATGAGAGATAACCCACGTCCTTTGCTGAGTAATTGACAACGTATATGCAAAACTGGTCGGCTTAATAGGTCAACGCTTTCAGAGTTGCGAACAATCAAATTTATAATATTAGTTACGATATTCAATAGTACCACAATCAAAACACTTACTTACTGACATTTGTTATCAAAACTGTATTTGTGATTTATTTATGCTTGACTAGACTGTAGACTGTTGTTATGCGTGGCAACCCTATGGAAAGTGCATAATTGCATTCCCTCAGTTCTCATGGACTTTAGTTACACGTGTGCTTCATCAGCATTTAATTTTATTCCTTGTGAATTAGTGTTACTTATTTTTCACACACTTTGTTTCCTAACTTCGGACAGAGCACATGTTTAGATTAGATTAAATTGTAATAATCATTTTATTAATTAAATTCTTTTTTAAGTAAATTTGGTTTTTTTTGAGATCCTCGGCGCGACCATATATTTTTGGCGCAGTCGGTAGGATCGCTTAGGGATATAGAAACAGTATACGTATCCTGCGATAACGAACCTACAGTGTGGTTGTGCCCGAGGAGAATCCAGACATAGATTCGTTGAAGAAAATCGAATGTAAGTACTTTGAATCTTTAAAGTGTTTGCCATCCTTAGTTATAGTATTTCCTATCCTGTAATTCGAATATTAATTTTGCGATTTTTTTTATTACGTTTATAAATAGTTTATTTTAGTGAAAGTTTTAATTTGTGTTCAAGATTTTCCATCCACGGGAATATCGTTCTAAGATTAGTGATAAGAATAGTCGTAGGTTTAATACAATAGACGAACGTAGAATATTAGAGTCGAACACCATGACGGACCAAGTGGACACTATTTTTAAATCCCTCAGATTGTTGCCCGAATTTGACGGGAACCCACATGTCCTGACGCGGTTCATAAATTTGTGCGATCAGTTGGTAATAGCGCATTTTGACTCAGAGCCTGGCCACGAGTTAGCTAATTTGGCATTATTTAACGGCATCCTTAATAAAGTTACGGGGCCGGCTGCTAGGCTCATCAACTCCAACGGTGTCCCGGATAATTGGCAAGGGATCCGTAGCGCACTTATAAATAACTTCGCAGACCACCGCGATGAGACCGCGCTTTATAATGACCTGTCGCTACAGAGTCAAGGGAATAGTACTCCCCAGGAGTTTTATGAACGGTGTCAGAACTTATTCAGCACGATCATGACTTACATAAGTCTTCACGAGTCCATACCTACCACGATTGAGGCCAAGCGAACGCTTTATTCAAAATTGACCTTGCAAGCGTACTTACGGGGTCTAAAAGACCCACTAGGGTGTAGGATCCGTTGTATGCGTCCCGAAACGATGGAAAAGGCTCTTCAGTTTGTACAGGAAGAATTAAACACCCTCTATATTCAACAACGAAATGAAGGCAGCTCAAATAGGAAAGACTGGACAGACAGACAATTACAACCACCTCCTATTAATTTTAAAACTCCCTTTAATAACTACGTCCCACCAGTAAAATCATTTAACGTGCCGATGCAACCAATTTATAACGCCCCCGGCCCATCGCGTCAGCAAGGTATAACTATGCAAGGGTGGAGACCTGGCCCGAGCCCGATGCAACCACCAAGAGGTGAAACGCGCACGCAGCAAATGTTCCGTGCTCACCCTCCTAATTACAACCCCCATAGTCAAGTGTTTAAAATGCCCCCTAGACCTCAGAACCAGACTTTTAACTCTAACACTCCGCGTCCTATGAGTGGCGTTACGCCTTTTGCAACGAGACATTTACCAGTTATGGGACACGATTGGAGAAAGCATGGCAACCCGCCGCCGACTAACTATTTTAAAACGCGCGAGGTTAACTTCAACGAATTAGGCGATTACTATTATTATAATACCTATCCAGAGTACGAACCGTATTATTCATACGATCCGAATCCGATGTACCCCGAGTTCTATGAACCTAATTACGAGTATAGTGAAAGCGCGAATATTGAGGACGTAGGAAATCCCGAAACTGAACAGGAGGATTTTCAAAAACCATCCAGTTCAGAAAAGCAAAAATAGAAGTAAATTTGCAGACACAGCGTCAGCTTATGTATGTACAAATTAATGAACCGCCCCTTAAGATCTTAGTGGACACAGGCGCCAATCAATCCTTCATAAGCCCGCAAGCTCTGCAAAATTATTTTTATAATGTGCCGCTAAACTACGAACCATTCGAAGTTACGAACTCCAATATGACGACTACACATAAGCATTCAATTACGCTACCTTGTTTTAATGAATACAAAGAAAACGGCGACATGACTTTATTCGTGTACGATTTTCATAAGTACTTCGATGGGTTACTAGGCTTAGATTTATTAACTGCTTGGGACTCTAACATAGACCTTAAGAACAAATTACTAACAACTAGAAATGCAAAGATACCTTTACAAATTTATGATTCTCGTAATGTCAACTTGTACGAAGACATAATTCCAGCTCGATCCACTAAGTTGATTCAATTACCCATTAATACTTCAGACGGAGATGTCTTAGTGCAAGATGAAATTATTTGTAGCTGTACTATTACTGATTGCGTGACTGCGGTAAAGAACAATCGTGGTTGGGTCGAAGTTTGTAATAATTCCGATAATGACATAATCTTTTCAATGGATAGGCCAGTCGAAGGCGAACTTTTTAACGCTGAGATTAACCATTTACAACACTCTCCAGAGCGCGTATCTGAAGTTTTATCTCGACTTAGAACTGATCATTTAAACCCCGAGGAGCTTGCTAATCTTCAGGCACTGTGTTCGCGTTACGCGGACGTATTTTACATAGATGGTGAACCGTTGACGTTCACAAATAAAATTAAGCACCGTATTAAAACCACAGATGAAGTTCCTGTTTACACTAAAAGCTATCGATATCCTTATATACACCGACAGGAAGTTAAAGATCAAATATCTAAGATGCTTGCTCAGAATATAATTCGACCATCCGATTCCGCGTGGAGCTCGCCGATTTGGATAGTTCCTAAAAAGGCTGATGCTTCCGGTAAAACTAAATGGCGGATAGTAGTAGACTTCCGAAAAGTAAATGAGAAAACCATTAATGATAAGTATCCTATCCCGAATATTACCGACGTTTTGGATAAACTAGGTAAATGTCAGTATTTTACAACATTAGATTTAGCAAGTGGCTTCCATCAAGTGGAAATGGACCCCTCAGACATTCCCAAAACGGCATTCAATGTTGAAAATGGCCACTATGAATATCTTAGGATGCCGATGGGTCTTAAAAACTCACCATCGACCTTCCAAAGGGTCATGGATAATGTGCTTAAGGATTTGCAAAATAACATCTGTTTAGTATACTTAGACGACATAATCGTTTTTAGCACTTCATTACAGGAGATGATGATTAATCTCGAAAAAGTATTTGACAGATTGCGCGAATCTAACTTCAAAATTCAAATGGATAAGTCCGAATTCTTGAAGTTAGAGACTGATTTCTTAGGACACGTCATTTGTAGAGACGGGGTGAAACCAAACCCTAATAAAATCAAGGCCATAAAAGAATATCCTATTCCAAAAACCCCGACAGAAATCAAACGCTTTTTAGGACTCTTAGGGTATTACAGGAAGTTCATCCCCGATTTCGCACGCATTACGAAACCGTTAACTCAGTGTCTTAAGAAAGGCTCGAAAATAACGTTAGATCCAACTTACATTAATTGTTTCGAAAAATGTAAAACACTTCTGACCAACGACCCGATTCTTCAGTACCCAGATTTTACTAGGGAATTTATTCTAACAACCGATGCATCCAATGTTGCCATTGGGGCCGTGTTATCCCAAGGTACTATTGGCTCAGATAAACCCATCGCCTTTGCCTCAAGAACTCTGAACTCTAGCGAATTGAACTACAGTACGATAGAAAAGGAGCTTCTTGCCATTGTGTGGGCTACTAAGTACTTCAGACCCTATTTATTTGGTCGCAAATTTAAAATTCTAACAGACCACAAGCCATTGCAATGGGTGATGAGTTTAAAGGAGCCAAATTCAAGACTTACAAGATGGCGTTTGAAATTAACTGAATACGATTTCGAAGTTGTGTATAAGCAGGGCAAATATAATACGAACGCGGATGCACTATCTCGCATTCAGTTAAATAACGAAGAACTTAGCTCAATAGTTGTGAATCCTTCCGAAAGGTCGGATAATTTAGACGATTCTAGAACCCTCACAGCTATCGAAGGTGCTGATGATTCTAGAACCGTCACAGCTCACACTAGCGCGGAAAACCCCATCTTGGAAGTACCCATATCGGAAGATCCACTAAATAGGTATACAAAGCAGATCGTTTTTAACATCGTGGGTGACATCAAAGGTAAGTCCGTAGTAACTAAGCCTTTCGATACTCACACCAAAACATCAATTCAGTTATCCGAATCTAGTTTAGAGCAGGACGTCATAGATGCAATTCGAGAGTATGTACATCCTAAAATAAAGACAGGTTTGCTTATTAATCCTTCTGATGCTATGACTAAAGTAATACCTATTATACAGAGAAATTTTAAAAGTTCAGCTATGAGTTTGGTTCTTGTAAAGAAAGAGTTAGAAAATGTGCGTGAGTACCTAAAACAACAAGAAATTATTAATCATTACCACGATGGTAAAACCAACCATCGCGGTATTAACGAGTGTTTCCTAGCTTTATCACGTAGGTACTACTGGCCTAAGATGAGGGAGCATATCACTAAATTCATTAATGACTGTACCATCTGCGGACAGGCTAAATACGATCGAAATCCAATCAAACAACAATTTCGAATCGTACCACCACCCAGCAAACCGTTTGAGCTAGTTCATATGGATTTACTTACTATACAGGGTGAGAAATTTTTAACAATCGTAGACGCATTTTCGAAGTATGCTCAGGCATATTACCTACGTGATGGAACTGCTATTAGTGTCGTTCAAGCATTTTTAACTTATTGCACGCATCATGGGATACCCATCACTATAGTCACAGATAACGGCCCTGAATTTATAAATCAACTTGTTACGGAATTTGTTAAACTACATAGAATTCAACACCACAAGGTTGCACCCCACACCCCTAATGAAAACGGTATTGTTGAGCGATTTCACTCGACTATACTAGAACATTTACGTATTTTAAAACTTGAACGTAAGGGTGAAGCGACTATTAACCTCATGCCGTATGCCCTTCTGGCATATAATAACTCCATCCATAGTTTTACTAAATGCAAGCCAATAGAAATCATAACAGGTCACTTTGACCCGCGGGATCCATTTGACATAGACCTTTCATCTCATCTTTTACAACAATACATGATAGATCATAAGAATAAAATGACTCAGGTGTACAACTTAATGCACGAGTCATGTACTTCACTTCGCACCGATTTAACAAACAATATTAATCGTAATCGCAGTTCAGAAATAGAATACTCACCTGAACAACAAGTTTATATTAAAAATCCAGTCGCTTCCCGACAAAAACTAGCCCCACGCTTTATGCGAGATGAGATCATTGCCAATTTGCCTATACACATCTACACAAAGAAAAGACGTGGACCCGTCGCTAAGTCCCGACTTAAGAGAATACCTAATAGTAATCAATTGTTACAGGGCTCATCTAGTACTCCTTCTCCTCCTGCCGGTAACAGTACGAATGCAGGAGATAAAACTTGAGAACATCGATGAAGGCCCTGGTATTCTGCCCTTCAAATTAGGTCCCACTAGAATCATTTCACATTATCATTCATTTATCCAATCCATTAACCTACAGGATCTAGAAGCTAAGGTCGATTCAGTAATTAATCAATTAAATACCATAGAACCGGTGTTAAATAACAAAACTAGCTCATTATTCACCCCTCATATTCATTATTTAACTAATAAAGCTTATAGTGTGCTTGAGCAGTTACAAAGTTTTGAAGTAGGTCGCACTAAACGCGGATTAGTAGACGGACTTGGTAGTATAGTTAAAAGCATAACAGGAAATCTAGACCAGACAGATGCATTGCATTATAATCAAGCCATTAGGAACCTTAAAGATTCGGATAACCAGTTATTAATAGAACTAAATAGTCATGTAAGCATTTCTAAGGAATGGATGTCTCAATATTCTAATATAATAGACAATATTACTAAAAATCAAAATAAAATTGAACAATTAATAAATAAAATAAGCCAAGCAGAAGCTACTCGTGACTATGACCTGGTTAAATATGCACATTTAGCACAAACATTTCTAATAATTGGCGACAATGTTGATGCAATTTCGCAAGAAATATTCCGATTGCAAAATATATTAGCTTTCATTAAAATGTCAATTCCGCATCATTCAATTATGGACAGGAAATCATTCGACACCATATTCAGCAAATTACGAAATTTATATAGTAGCGATAATTTGATTGAAGTTGATATCCGAGAATATTACGATATAATTCGAGTAGGCTATTATTATAAAGGTAATGAAATTATTTTAGTTTTTAAATTTCCTATTGTTTTATCTCAAATATATACTATGTATAGATTGTCCATGGTCCCTAATAAGTATAATGAAATCCTTTTATCTCCCTCCCCATTCCTGGCAATACACGGCAAAGAATTCAGGTACATGGAGGCTGAATGCCCGAAGACCACCAAGTGGTACATCTGCAATGGAAACCGGAGCGCACAGATCTCAGATAATGGAGATTGCATCCACCAACTTATCACCGAGCAACAAAAAACCACCACCTGCAAGTCAGTTCGAGTAATGCTTCAAGGGCCAGCCTATGACCAGCTCGACGAGAAACACTACGCTATCAGCTTTCCTATACCGTCGAGAATACATCTCTCCTGCGGACAAAATCTCTACAAGGAACTTAAAGGAAGTTATCTCGCAGTCATCCCGCAGGGCTGCTCCATCATCACACCCTACTTCGTCATCTCAAACATAGACGACCACATCGGAGGCCAAGTACTCAAGATCATGGACATAGCTTCAGAGAAATCATCGCGGCTGCCAGCATCCGCCATTGTTGAATTAAATTCAATCGACCTCGATCATTTACATGAAATCAACACTAAAGTCTCTGCGCAACAACCCGTCGATATCAAAACTGAAGCAATCGAGGACAGTATCTACCATACGACCATACCGCTATATCTTATAATAGTGGTAATTGGTGTATCCTGCACTGTTTTCCTGATGTACCGGAGACACTGGCTTCTCCAAGGATCTGCTGGAATAACTGAACGAGTGCCAACGGGAGTTTACGCCGTTCCTGGAACGAGAACAAGGGTTGACTTGGATCAACCCCCAGCTTCCTTCACATCTAAAGTGTTCAGTCGCTGTTCTACGGGGGGAGGTGTTATGCGTGGCAACCCTATGGAAAGTGCATAATTGCATTCCCTCAGTTCTCATGGACTTTAGTTACACGTGTGCTTCATCAGCATTTAATTTTATTCCTTGTGAATTAGTGTTACTTATTTTTCACACACTTTGTTTCCTAACTTCGGACAGAGCACATGTTTAGATTAGATTAAATTGTAATAATCATTTTATTAATTAAATTCTTTTTTAAGTAAATTTGGTTTTTTTTGAGATCCTCGGCGCGACCATATATTTTTCTGTATGTAAAACATTACTTTTATTTATTTGCAGACAACATTTACATCTTTACTGCTGTGGTCCAAAGAAATTAGTAAAATTATTAAGACTTAAGTGTAACCAAGCATCTAACTTCACCGAAACATCATTTTCCTTTGTTCACGAAGGATTTGCATAGTGAAACGATTTATTAAATTATTGCAAACCAAATCTAAGTAATTTCATTTCAGTTTCCCTTAACAATTTCAAACGTACTGTAATGGAGCTTAGAGGTTAAAATTCAAATTCAAATATTTATTTCTCAACATTGACAAATTACTTGTTCTTATTGACGTAAAATAAAACATGACTCTACCACCAGTTCGGAAAAACCTTCGTGAAGAAGAACTGGCAAGAAACTTCACGGGTATATTTTTTCAAAACAAATTTACAGAGTCTCTTTATGTCTATACAAAATTATTCTTATCTGCATCTGTTAGCTCGGCAAGTCTAAAATATCCCCCAAGTATCCAAACGACGAGCACCCTTAAACGGCACCCGTTCACGAGTTAACGCGGGATCCAGCCATCGCCCTCCTCAACCATATTACAGTCACCCGACGCTACCATAAGAAGACGTACTTTAGTGACAATTATTTTTTATTATTTTTTATTTATTTTATTTTATTTTCTTTATAACAATTATCTCAATAACACAGGACAAAAAGGTGTCTCTGGGTATCTATAATCGACCGTTAGAGGGCATTACATTTGTAGCGCTTCTGTAGCAAATGAATAAATAAAGGAAAGACCAAAAAAATCTAACTACTTACATGAAAATTAGCACAGAAAAAACTTCTGTTTTTTTACCAATTTTCAAAAATACAACATTATCTAATAAATACATTTTTCATCGCTCACGTAAAAGGTTCCGCGGACGTCTGCAACGAACCGCCGCCGCGTCGGCTTGGCTGTGTAGTCAGCTGACTTATTGACCAGCGGGTTGGGACGATGGGAAGCATGATCGAAGTGGCATCTAGAGGCCAACTTCATGAACGCAGCAATGGTGGGTTGCTCGAGATCCTTATGCAGTCTAAGTCACGGGCATAGGGCACAGCCCGACGCATTTGCGTAAGAACCTATTTTGAATAACTTGTAAGTGATTGAGGTTCGACTTGCTGGCGTGAGCGAGAGTCACACTGGCATATGTCATGATGGGGCAGATGCACGTTTTGTAAATTCTAAGCTTATTTCTAAGTAACATTTTACTCTTCATGCAGATTAGAGGGTGCACCCTACCCATGACGAAGGCGGCTCTGTCCCGGACGCGTTTTATGCGATCCGCGAATGTGAGTCAACTATAAAGTGTCCTAAATATTTAACTTTTTTAGCCCAGGGGGTCGGAGTACCAAACAGAGTGATCTGACCTAATCTTTTGGAGGGTTTTCTAGAGGTTGTTCTAGAGCAGGCTGAGAGAGAGAATAACACTGGAACACTTTTTTCTGCGTTGACTTCTATTAAAATCTCTAGGTTCGTAGTAACATACACGGTTTACAAAAAGTACTGTTAAGCGTTGATTGAACAAACGAAAGCGTTCATTTAAGTTACGGTCCTATAAAGTAACTTTTCAAAAAGTAAGTAACGTAGGTAGTATATTGGGCTTATTCAGTTTCCAAAACTAAACCACTAAGAATCTTAGGGTTGAGAATTCATAAGAAACAAAGATCATAATTTTTCTGTAAGATCCCGCCACACTTGTATGCTGCAGCGCTAGTGCACTGACAATGATGTGACACGCGGGCAGCCGCGAGCACACCGTGCGGTCACGGCTAGGAGTGTTCGTTATAATAGATAACTGATAAAAATAACTATTATTTATAAATAATAGATAATCCTATTATTTATTTATAACGTGCAAGCGTTATTTTTTGAGAGATTATTTATATTATTACGACCGCCCGAGCGAGGTTTGCGAAACGAATGAAATGGCTCATTCATTCTCTCAATCAGTCAATTTCACTCTGCTGTTATTTTTTTTCACATACCAAATTGAGCTTTAATTCAACCGAATAGGAACCTTATTCATTGTTTTGTTCGTAGGTACAGGTTCGTATTTATAACGTTAGATTATTTATTATATTTTGTTGAAATATATTCAATCAGTTCGGATTACTAGCTTGACCTTGAACGAAAGTCTACATAGCGGAAGTTTGGAAGTTAGTGAGCGATCGTGGCTTTTTTTAAATATTTGTTTTGTCTGTTTGTTTGTTGTATTGTAAAACTGTATATAAAAGTAACTTTTAGTTTAGTGTACATAAATTGAATAAATAAGAATTGTGTAAAATACATTAAAAAAATAAAAATGCCGCGAAAGGGACAAATTTGGAACTTTTTCTCTGCGGTGGATCAAAATGCAAAAAAGGCGGAGTGTAATTATTGCAAAAAGAGTCTTTCGTATAAAACGACAATATCGAATTTAAGAAATCATTTGAAACAAATACATTTAATTGTTTATGAAGAAATATGCAGACAAAATAGCAATGGTAAGCTAATTAATACCAATTGATTATTGAGAACTTTATGTAGGATTTCGAAAGGTGCACCTGAGTAGGTACCTACTTAAAAAGCTTTGTTGTTCATGTTCATTTTCTTGTACTTAGATACGAGAATTGCTGATCCCCCCAGTGTTCCTGCTGATGTGGACATGGGTGTTAATCCCGGTGACGGCAGAGGTGGTGGTAATTGTGTTGGTAAAGGTGGTGGTGATGCAACTGGGTCTGGGTTTGGAGGTGAGGGGGGAGTTTCATTCTCTTCTCATCCAGGTCCCTCAACACGAAATCCTCCAAAAAGGTAATGCGTCATGGCTTCATATGTATCTAGGCCCATATCAACAAATGAAAAGGAAAACTTAGATAAACTATTGTTAAATATGATAGCAATTTATTGCCAGCCTTTTAGCATTGTTAATGATGAGGGTTTTAAATATTTTGTTCATGGATTAAATTCTAATTATAAGTTACCTGACCGCAAAACGCTGTCAACCATACTATTGTCGCGCGAATATGAAGAGCGTTTATCGAAGATAAAATTGATTGTAAACTCAGAATGTACCAGTATGTGCATAACGGTAGACTGCTGGACATCGAGAACAATGCAGCCGTATATAGCTATTACTGGCCATTTTATTAATAAAACTACAATGGAGTTCAAATCTATGCTGTTACAGTGTAGTCTCCTGGACGGTTCGCACACGGGAGAAAATATTGCACGAGACATTCGTTCGACAGTACAAGGGTGGAATTTAGTAGGAAAAATAAACTTTTTTGTCACAGACAATGCGACAAATATGCTAAGTGCAGCGAATATATTAGGTTACTCCCATAATGGATGTTATGCCCACACTTTAAATTTGGTACCACAAAATGCTTTAGCGTTTCCTGAAATTGAGAGCTCTATAGCCAAAATTAAAGAAACAGTGAGTCACTTTAAGCGTAGTGCTCAAGCAAAAGAGAAACTTATGAAATACCAAATAAATTCCCAAGACGCAACAGAAGGAAGTGCACTAACGTTAATAATGTCTGTTCCAACTCGTTGGAATTCAACATTTCTGACGCTGCATTCCAACGTCATTGAATAAATAAAAAAAATGATACTTTAATTGTATCATTATCATTTTGTACGCTATATTTATTAGGAAAATAATTATTAGGCTATATTATTACGCTATATTTATTAGGTTAGTAAATAACTTGCGTTATTTTTTGTAAATTATTTGCGTAGATGAAGGTTATATGTCGATATAAACCACCACAAACCTTTAAAGTCATGGTTTCAAGGTACATTCTAGGAATAAAATTTTTATAAAGGTGTTATGTACACAAAATTTTATAAATAATAGTGGATGAAAGTGATATGAAACCATAACTCTTTTTCGAACACAACATAAAGTAAAACTTTTGCTTTTTTGTAGAGGAAGAAGGTGTTATGTTTGTACTCATCACCTAATCAATGTCGCTCGAATGAAACTTTATAACTTTTCAGTGAATGAAGGTGTTATATGATACGAACATATCACCTTCATTCACTCAATACATTCAATTGTTTTGATGTACACTGCGTCCACTTCTCGCGCGCTTTCGAGTTTATGCATACCTACGGTGGTTTGTTTATTTGAGAATATCGATATTTTTATGAGTCGATTTTAAACTGAACTTGAATCGGTTCATAAAAATATCGATATTGTGGTCTTATTTATGCATATAATTAATTGTAAAAAAACAATTTGCGTTATTATTGATTGTACTAATACAAAAATTAAACAATGGTAACTTAACACCCAGTATATTTGTACCTCGGATTACAGATATAAAACTGTCAATGGAAGAAGGAGTTATGTACAGTTTTTTTTCTAATTAAAATAAAAAAACAACCAAAACAGTTTAATTTCTATCATTTTCATAACTAGAGGTTATATAGGTAAATAAATTTAAAACATAAGTTTGTTGACATATTATTTCAAAAGCTAAAACTTTAACCCTGATTTACTCCAAATTACAGTTATGCGACTTATCTTCATCCAGTTACGTCTTTAATTGGTTATTTTAATATTAGGTCCTTACATATGAAATTGGCGTTTTGTCGTACTGGCCACTTTGATCTGTATTATCTCCTCTTTGGTTAAGAAATACAATTTCAAATTTATACAGCTATTTACTCACACATTTGTGATTCGAAAACCGTAATTCATTTGTTTTTTCTTTGCGTCACTTAGTTTACAAAACGGAAAACTTGAAATATCGCGTTATTTACGAGTACGAGTTCCACCGTGGCACCAGTGCTGCAGAAACGACTCGAAGTATTAATGCTGTGTATGGCGGCGATGTCGCAAAAGAAAACAGTGCGTTTTTGGTTCCAACGTTTTCGTTCTGGAAATTTCGACCTGCAGAACAAGCTCCGTGGACGGCGGGAGACCAAAGTTGATAATGAAGAATTGAAGGCTATTGTGGAAGCGGATCCGAAACCACATCCGAGTTCGCTGTAGGCTGCGGTGTTAGTGACAAACTGTTTTAATCCACTTAAAGCAAATTGGGAAGGTGAAAAAGTTTGAGAGGCGGGTACCTCGTGAATTGAGTGCAGCAAACCGCAGATTTTAAATCGAATCATTACCTGTGATGAAAAGTGGATCATGTACGACAAGCGGAAACGCTCATCGCAATGGTTGAACCCTGGCAAACCAGCGAAATCCTGCCCCAAGCAAAAATTTACTAAAAAAAAGTTACTTGTGAGCGTTTGGTGGACTAGTGCCGGTGTCGTTCACTATAGCTTTCTTACATCTGGCCAGACGATTACGGCAGACGTCTATTGTCAAAAGCGAGAGGCTGGTCAATCACACTGCTGTTTCAGGACAACGCTAGACCACACACTGCACAACAGACGGCTACCAAATTAGAGGAGCTTCAATTGGAATGTCTAAGACATCCACCGTACTCCTCGGACCTTGCTAAAACAGAGTACCAATTTTTTCGAAAATTGGATAACTTCTTGCTAGGGGAAAAATTCAACTCCAATGGGGCAGTACAAAGCGCCTTCCAAGATTTTATTGATTCCCGTCCGAATGTTTTTAAATGAAAGGGATCAGTGAACTATCTATGAGATGGCAAAAGTGCATAGAAAGCAATGGTACATACTTTGATTAATAAAAATATATTATTTAAAAAAAATAACTTTATGTTCCTCTCTTACAATACGCCAATTGCATATGTGTTTTTGTTTTAAATAAAGAAAAAACGACAAATAAAAATTGGTAGCAGAAATTGAGATTTATTTATTATTTATCTTAACAATGTAACATAATTTAAAATAATCAACGTGTTAAAAACTTACTCTTGTAAGTAAAGTCTAAATGTATATTACCTACTTAAATGAATACTAATACTTAGCCTTAATATTTAAATAATTATTCTTATTTTCACAATATTCTTTTGTTTAAGATATTTAGCCAATTTTGACTGTTCAAAATTAGCTAAATAGTCAACTCATCAACCAAAATAAAGAAAATAAATAAATAAAAGAAAATCAGTATCAACAAAGATAAGATAAGATTGTACAACAATCACATGACTCTACTGAACACGATCGCACCCAGCCGCGAACTGGGATGATGGCGGTGGTGCGGCGTTGGTATCACAGGAAACGAGCACATCCGAAGTTAAACGAAAGACGCACGACAATCACGGTCAATAATACAATAACCAAAATGGTGGCCAAAACAATGTTTTTACTGAATCTGGCCGAAACTGAAGCCGTAACCGAACGCTCTTTAATAAAAATTAATTCACTCGCGATTTAGAACGTTGGAATTTTGCGGTGCTACTGTGACGGAAAGTACTCTAAATACTGGAGATAGCAAATTTTATTCTTTGAAAATATTACTTTATTTTTTGAAAAGAAAAAATAATTCGATGATGTTTAAATATAAGCTTGCCACGTCCGGGAAACCGGCTTAAAACCGAAAAAATAACATCCTGTATTTTTATGGCTTTAATCAATAGAGTCAAGATGAGGACGAGTTAGTATATAACATCTCTAACAACATGGTGATTTAAATGAAAAAGCCATAAAACTTGACATTATTTGAATTGGTATCAAAAACGAATAGAAAACAAGTAAACACAATACGTACCTATTGGTTGCTCGGAATGAGCTCTATTTTGTTAAATAAACATAATATGTATTGTTCAATAACAGATGTATTGTTCCAATAAATTTATATCGATAAGTTTTAATTGCGTATTGTGGTGAATATTTCTGCACTATGACCCTAAATTTCTTATAAACAGATGCGTTGTATCTTTCATGTCGTAGTCAAATTGTATCCCTACTATTTCATGAATTAAAATGTTTTTACAAAATAGTGCAGAGAGGATTTTTTGCCGGATTCATGCTGAAGCTAAAGATGCATTTCATAGTGAAAAAGATGTATTATATAGGTACTTTCGTCAAGCGTAAAGGTTGATGAGTTAAAATATTGTGAATTTTTAATTCTGCACTGAACTTTTTTAAATCTTATCCTCGTTACAAAAACAATTTAAAGGCTTGAGGTCTTGCGATACCGCAGGCCATTCGATTCAAATTAATTTATTGCTCAATCTATGGTAAAAAAGTTGTTTCTAAAAGTTATGTTCCACATACAAAACCGTTATACAACATGCAATTTTACAATAGTATGTTACTTAAAAGCATAAAAATGTCACTACAATTCACTTCATTCAATTAAAAATATCATTATTTTCAGATGTCACAAAAATTTTGTTAAATCAATTACAATTATATTAAATGAGGTACATTCTTTAAGATTGATATAGTTTGCAATACATGTATCATAAGTTAGGATTTACATTTAACATATTCATTAAGTGTATAAAACATTTTTCTGTTAACCAATGTGAGAGATCGCTTTTTAATTTGTTTGCTGGCAATAATTTAAAACGGTTAGGTAGCGCATTAACAATTTTTATGCACATGCGTATGATTGCTTGAGATATAGTCGCAGGCGCGGTACATCGTCATACACGTATCTCTCTCCGTGACGCGCAGCCCTGCTTACCTACGTTCTTAGCTCGACTAAAATGATGAATGTTACGTTTAACAAACATAGCAATTACCAAAATATACATACACGGCAGAGTCAATAAATTCAAAGCTTTAAATAGGGGTTTGCAAGGTTCATTAGGGCGATGCTAGGCAAGGAGGCCTAGCATCTCCTGTAAACACTTATTTTGTGCAACAAAACTTTAACAAAAATTCGTTGAGTTACCCCAAATTAACAATCCGTATGTTAAAAGTATGGTCGAAGCAGCGTATCCGTGGTATGCGGAAAATACGGTCAACCGAGAACAGTCTTTCAATCCGTATGTTAAAAGTATGGTCGAAGCAGCGTATCCGTGGTATGCGGTTAATACGGTCAACCGAGAACAGTCTTTCAATCCGTATGTTAAAAGTATGGTCGAAGCAGCGTATCCGTGGTATGCGGTTAATACGGTCAACCGAGAACAGTCTTTCAATCCGTATGTTAAAAGTATGGTCGAAGCAGCGTATCCGTGGTATGCGGTTAATACGGTCAACCGAGAACAGTTTTTCCTAAGTCGGCTTAGTACATATTTAGCTATTTCCAGTTTAAATGTAGTTGTTTCCAGTTTACATTTTTATCTATATTATTTGATATCGATAAAAATTCAAACTTTTGTACCATTGGTATCGATCCAGGTACTTAAATGGTAAGTAAAATAGGCCCTGGAACGTTTGCTGTCATAGGTCGCAGGACGATTGCTGGATCCCGCGTTAACTCGTGAACGGGAGCTGTTTGAGGGTGTTCGTCGTTTGGATACTTGGGGGGAGGGAGACTTGCCGAGCTAACAGATGCAGATTATAAGAATAATTTTGTACAGACATAAAGAGGCATACAGAGAAAGAGATGTAAATTTATTTTATTTAAAATACATATCAGCGAAGTGTCTCGCCAGTTCTTCACGAAGGTTTTTCCGAACTGGTAGTAGAGTCATGTTTTATTTGACGTCAATAAGAACAATTAATCGCCAATGTTGAGAAATAAATATTTGAATTTTAATTTACTATCTTTTCAAACGTGACTGTTCTAGGTTTTTGGACTAACGCAGTTATGGCGCTCTTAATAAAAAGTCGTGCAGTACAAACACGCGTAAGATAATTGTAAATTCGAAGCCTCAAAAAGTTTTTATTAAAAATAACAGTACTAAGAGGTGATAGTTAATTATTAAAATGGAATAAAACGCAATGGAATGTCTCTCAACCCTCGCAAATGTAACCACATTAAGTACACCCGCAAGAAGAAGACAATTCAAAGTGCTTATAGGATCGAGGGCGTGGTGCTCGAGGAAGTAAACAGGGTCCCGGATCTGGGTGTGATCTCGGACAGCAAACTTTCTTTCATACCACATTATGATCACATAGTAGAGCAAGCTTCTCGTATGACAGGGTTTGTCAAGCGCAATTCTAGGGATAGGTAGAGCAAGCTTCCTAGAACAAAAATACTTATATTTAATGAATTCGTTAAAAGTATCCTTTAGTTTGCATCTGTGGTATGGAATCCGCAATACTGTATACATTCACAAATAATTTAATCAATATAGCGTTCATTTACTAGATACCTGGTCTTTCAGTCTTCTGGAATTTCACACAGAGCTCCATATGAGAACAGATAATTATTTTTTATACTTCACTCACTGCAAAACCGACGACTGGTCCATGAATTTAAATTTATTTAAAATTTTTTTAACAATTTAGTAGATAGCTGCAATCTTATTGAAGATATCCAAATTTCCGTTCCTAGACGGATACCACGTCATCCTATAACTAAACCCTTACACGTCCCATTCTGTAGGTCCAAATTGCTTGCCCACTCTCCCCTTCCCAGGATGATTGCTTGTATAATTTAATGTGCTCTAGAATCCCTGACCTGGACATTTTTCACAACTCTTTCCATGCTTTTTAGCTTAACTACCCCTCACATGACCGTAACGAAGCCTTTTATAAATGTAATTTAAAAAAAAAAGTCATTTTATTTTTTAATTGTGATGTTATTTAATTAAAGCGTAGTTTAATTTATTTAATTTTATTGACTTCATTGTACAATAATAATTAAAATGTTTATATACATTATTGTTATTTAATTGTATTGATGTTATTTAATTGATTGTGATGTGCTCTTAATATTGAATTTTTTTTTATATTGACATTTTTGTGTATTTGTGAGATACTATTTTATTATAATTCGTTATTTTTAAGTAATTATTCCTGGACTACGTTAGCGAATGCTGTTCATGCCTGTAACTGACATTACATGACATTGCCCTTACTCAATTTTAACTGTATTTGACATGTTTTTTTATTAATGTTGTTGGCGTGTCTTGTTTATAAATAAATAAATAAATAAATTAAAATAAGTAGGTAATCCGATGCACCATTAACTAAAAATGATTCATTTTGTTCAATTTAAATCACCATGTTTGTTAGAGAGATTGGATCCTTAAGATTGACTACTGATTGATGTCATAAAAATCAAGGATGCTATTTTGCCATGCTCATTTGAAAAAAATTGTTAATCAAAGCTTATAATGTAAATTACAGAAACATGGAAGCTGCATTGGTGGTACGCGAATATGTATCTATTATATATTTATAATAGGTCTTTACCTATGAAACTGCCGTTTTGCCGTACTGGCCATTTCAAATGAAAATATTTTTTTTTTGACTGATTATTCTAATTTCAAATTAATTTTATTTGACAAACATGGAATTCTTTTTCTAAAATCGTCATTTGTTTAATAGTTAGTGTTTTGTTTTCAACGCATTCGAACATTTTTCGTCATCATGGATAAGTTAAAAATTCGAGTAATTATGGAGTATGAGTACCGTCGTGACAGCAAAGCGGCACAAGCGGCACGCAACATCAACGACGTTTACGGAGCGAACACTACAAACGAACGCACCACCCGTTATTGGTTTACCCGCTTCCGTTCTGGAAATTTTGACCTGAAAAATGAACCCCGTGGTCGTCCGAAAACTTTGGTCGACAATGACGAATTAAAGGCAATTATGGAAGCTGATGAAACTCAATCCACGGCTGAATTAGCAGCAGCTTTCGACGTTAGCATCAAAACAATATTGGTCCATTGACGTCAAATTGGCAAGGTAAAAAAGCTTGACAAATGGGTACCCCACGAACTCAATGACGGCCAGCGTGAAGTACGCGTGGAGACGTGCCTTGCACTGCTCAGCAGGCATACAAATGAAGGAATTCTGAACCGCATTGTTACTTGTGACGAGAAATGGATCCTGTTTGACAATCTTAAGCGCTCAGCAAGTTGGTTGGACCCTGGTTCAGCACCCAAACAATGCCCTAAACGAAAACTTACCTCTAGAAAAGTGATGGTCACTGTTTGGTGGTCTAACGCGGGTGTAATTCATCACAGCTTCTTGCCAAACGGGACAAGCATTACTGCAGATGTGTACTGTGAAGAACTGAACACAATGATGGAGAAGCTCGCACGTCTCCAACCAGCTTTGGTCAATCGTTCGGCTCCACTGCTCCTGCACGACAATGCGCGACCTCATACTGCACAGCAGACGGTTTCCAAGCTACAAGAGTTGGGGTTGGAAGTTCTCCGTCATCCGCCGTACTCACCAGACCTTGCGCCTACAGACTTCTACTTTTTCCAGAATTTGGATAACTTCTTGGCGGGAAAAAAATTCAATACCCGAGAGGCAGTACAAAATGCCTTTGAAGAATTTGTTGCCTCCCGTCCAGCTGATTTCTTCAAGAAAGGCATCAATAAGCTACCAATGCGTTGGCAAAGATGCATTGATTGCATGGGTGATTATTTTGATTAATAGAAATAAAAAATATATAAAAAAAATTACGCTTCATTTATTTCGTGAAAAACGGCAATTTCATAGGTAAAGACCTAATATATATATATATATATATATATATATATATATATATATATATATATATATATATATATATATATTGCGACAAGTACCAATAGATACTATTATACCCGTGAAGTTTCTTGCCAGTTCTTCTTCAAGAAGGTTTGGTTCACCGGACTGGTGGTAGAGTTATTGTTTATTTGACGTCAATAAGAACAAGTAATTGTCAATGTTAAGAAATAAATATTTGAATTTGAAAGATAATTACAAACCTTTTGAAGAATCTCGAAGAAAGTGGTTCGTTCAAAAATGTACTGGACCATGTACTGGACATAGACAAGGAGATTGCTATTTTAACTTACTTGAAAGCTTAAACCGAGATATCATCCAGATATTTCGCTCTTGAAGTCGGTGTTTCCGACTAAATTGTATTAAATACATGGAAAAAACGGTTATAAATGCTACCGACAATGGCGCATAGTTCAAGCATCCGGGTGAGAATGTTGGAAGAACTACCTTTTCCAGATGGCTAATAGGAAACCTAAGTAGAGATCATGTCTAAAGTATATACTAAGGTCTGACGAAACCAATTTTTCCAATAACAATATAAACAATCGACGAAATCATCACTATTGAGGGTATTGGTGGTGATTTCGGATACAAATTATGGAATAAAATCTTCTCAAATATAGTAATCCTCTCATAATCATGCTCGTTTCGCTTTTAACTGTTGGTGTCGCATTATGTCCGACCAAGTCGTAATGATGGCATTTTATGAAGCTACTCTTAATTCTAACATGTATAAATATAACGTGTATAATAACGTCGTTTTAGAGAGTATCCAAAAATAAAAAGTTTATTTTCAGCAAATGACGCACCGCCACAACAGCCGCCTTACGCATTCCAATTTGAATAAGTAATACGGGACACAGTAGATAGGTACTACTAAATGGCCACCCGCAGCCTCGATCTAAGGCCACTCCATGTTTTTTATGGGCCTACATAAAAACTAAGTCTTCATAAAGAAACACAACAGTGTTCAGGAGCTGAAAAATGCGATAACGAGTATTTTAAATGATATCTAGCCAAGGTAGGTAATTATCGGCCGCTACTTGCTCAGTACAAAAATGAGTGAACTTATGTATTCGTGAAAACGGCGGTCATCAACTAAATGTTACCAATTTAGATAAAGTTTAGGTGTTCTACGTTTGTGTTTTAAAATACATGATTAATTTATTTCATTTTATTTATTTTAGTCCAATTGTTGAAGATTATCGATGCCACAATGATTTTCTACTTAGGTATATACAGAATGCAACGATGCCGTTTTAAAAAAAAATTAACTAACGAAAAAACAAATTAACGAAATTATTGACTTAAATTAGTACTTAAAATAAAATTAGGAACTTCTTTAATCATATTAATGAAACATTATAATCAAATCACATTTTGTAACGAAATATAGTAAGAATTATTTTGTCTTATTTTTTTGACATTACTAGAAATGGCGGGTAGCCCCGGACATAGTACTAAATGGTGGCCCAATTGTTTTTTGGCCTTACAAACGTCACAATTATAATAATTATCCGATGCATCTAAATAAACGCAATCTTCATGGGCCCAGTATTTGCATTCCTGGCTAGTGTTGCAAAATAATCGGGTATCGATTAATCAATTGTGTTCACCCTGAATCACTCGTACTATCGATTAGACTATCGATAGTATCGATATTCTCGATACAATCGATAGTATCGATGTCAATTATACAGCCATACTGTCGATTATAATCGATTAATCGTTTATAATTGTCTAAATGGCCAATACAATCGATTATATCAATAGTATCGATAAAAATTATTACAGCAATGTAATCGACTTAATCGATGGTATCGATTTAATCTAATATTGGTTAAGATTATATTGCCCATGTTACTGATCTGTATGTTAGTGATGACTGATGCGATAAGATAGCACAAACAATGTAATATAGCCATTATAAAATACCTTCAAAGAACTTTTATTATGTTTGCTGATACTTATTCATATAACTAATAGTTGCAGATGCGATACTATCTAAACCAATATTAAATTAAATCGATTAAATCGATACCATCAATAAAGTTGATTTTATTGCTGTTATAGTTTTTATCGATACTATCGATTGTATTGGGCATTTATTTAAACCATTATAATCGATTAATTGATTAAAATCGATAGTATCGATTGGATCGAGAATATCGATACTATCGATAGTCTAATCGATAGTACGAGTGAGTTTGGGGCCCATCTAATAATCGATTATAATCGATACTCGATCGATTACGCGGCAACATTAGCGGCAACATTACCGGCAATGAATCCAATCTTCTTCAAGTTTCTCCGCATATGATGCATTCGGTCTCTTTTTCTCGGTCTTGAGAAAGACTTCGAATGTTTTTCTTTTTTTTCAACGACTTTTTAGCGCCTTTACTTTGTTTATCCATTTGGTCTTTCTTATTGTCTTTCTTCATCTGTCTTTCTTCTACTTCTTTTTTATAAGGCAAAGATGTTAAAATCTCGCTCTTTTGGGTTTTTCGCGCTCGCGTCAACAAGCGTTTTTTTGATGCATCAGGAAATTTCAATAAATCTGTTGAACGTTGTCGTTGTCGGTTGAAAAGCAATCTGTTTGCCACTTTTCAAAACTTTCAGGCGATCGTGAAGTGAGCTACGTGGTACATCGTACCTGTCTGCAGCTTACCTTAATGATAACTTGCCTTCCACAAACATTTAACTGCTTCTTTCATTTCATTTCCATCCCATTTTCCTCTTTGACTGATTCTTCCCTTGAATTTCGGCACATTTGAAGTCTTTCTGGAACAATAGTATACAAGTATACAATAGTAAATGTTATTTGTTAAAACAATATTACGAATTTCAAAACTTAAATCTCCCCGGACATCCGGGGGTGACCGACATTTTCGTGTCCGGGGTTAACCGACCGTTATCATGCAACATTTTTGAACACAACTTTTAAATAGTTCAACAATTGTCACAAAACATTATTACTTATAACCTTTAAATATATCAAATTTCACACAACATTGAATAATAGACAAGTAGGAACACCTACTTTATGCTGCGTTCCGATTGCCGATTACGGTTTGAGCACTTTTAGCGCTGATAGCGCTGTGAGCGGCAAAAGTATTTGATAACCTGCGATGAAGTTTGACAGGAACGGCGAAAATTTTTTGGCGGGAACAAAACATTCACTCACGGCTTACTTACTCGGCATCTTTGCTCGGCACTCACGCCGCAACTAAACTGCATTTGTTTTTGCTCTAAATTGCGCACTTTGACAATAATAATATACCTAGGGAATGCGTTTAGTTTCTTAGAAATTAAATAGTCCGCGGTTACCCGCCGTCTGGGGCTACCCGACTTTCCCTTACTCTCACCTTAAATGGTCCCATAGTATCTTAATCCATACATGAAACAGGATCGGTTAGGATAAAATATATTTTTGATATTTTAGCATTTATGTCGCTGATTGTCCTTTTTTTTACAAAATATGTAAAAGCATAATTTCTTCAAAAGTTATGGATGATCTCCTAGGAACGTTTTCCTGTAACTATAACAGGATATAAAACAGTTTTGATATGCTAAGTTTTAAATGACGCACAGGCAAGTAGAAATCTTGCTCCTGTTAAAGCAAGCCGTGTCTTAACGTACGCCACCGTGGGACGTCGCAGACCAGACTAGACCACAGTGTAAAGCATTGTTACTACCCTTGTTCCTCCAATTAGAATTGCATAAGTCTAGTCCTTCTTTCCTTGGTGTTGCAACAGTAACACACATATATGAAAATCCTGACCATGGCAGCCACAAATCTAATAAGCTAACCAGTACCGCCAATTTCGGACAAAATCTACTTTTTTAATTATTGAATTCCTTTTATATTGTTAATAGTTTTAGCTATTGTAATTTCATCTTATGTAGTGTTCTAGTTATATATTAGATAATAAAGCACTTTCTTTATTTGCGACATGGATATACAATTGTTCTTCTCTTACATAAAAAAGTCTCTATAAGAACTTGAAACCACAGTGAGTAACTAAGGTCTTCTGGCAATCGTCGTTGAAACAAGCACAAAAACCAATTATTTTTCAGTCTAAAATAATTTTTTAATCTTTTTTTTCAATTAAAATAATTTATTTAATTAAATTAGGTCTTTACCTATGAAATTGCCGTTTTTCACGAAATAAATGAAGCGTAATTTTTTTATATATTTTTTATTTCTATTAATTAAAATAATCACCCATGCAATCAATGCATCTTTGCCAACGCATTGGTAGCTTATTGATGCCTTTCTTGAAGAAATCAGCTGGACGGGAGGCAACAAATTCTTCAAAGGCATTTTGTACTGCCTCTCGGGTATTGAATTTTTTTCCCGCCAAGAAGTTATCCAAATTCTGGAAAAAGTAGAAGTCTGTAGGCGCAAGGTCTGGTGAGTACGGCGGATGACGGAGAACTTCCAACCCCAACTCTTGTAGCTTGGAGACCGTCTGCTGTGCAGTATGAGGTCGCGCGTTGTCGTGCAGGAGCAGTGGAGCCGAACGATTGACCAAAGCTGGTTGGAGACGTGCGAGCTTCTCCATCATTGTGTTCAGTTCTTCACAGTACACATCTGCAGTAATGCTTGTCCCGTTTGGCAAGAAGCTGTGATGAATTACACCCGCGTTAGACCACCAAACAGTGACCATCACTTTTCTAGGGGTAAGTTTTCGTGTAGGGCATTGTTTGGGTGCTGAACCAGGGTCCAACCAACTTGCTGAGCGCTTACGATTGTCAAACAGGATCCATTTCTCGTCACAAGTAACAATGCGGTTCAGAATTCATTTGTATGCCTGCTGAGCAGTGCAAGGCACGTCTCCACGCGTACTTCGCGCTGGCGGTCATCGAGTTCGTAGGGTACCCATTTGTCAAGCTTTTTTACCTTGCCAATTTGACGCAAATGGACCAATATTGTTTTGATGTCAACGTCGAAAGTTGCTGCTAATTCAGCCGTGGATTGAGTTTCATCAGCTTCCACAATTGCCTTTAATTCGTCATTGTCGACCAAAGTTTTCGGACGGCCACGGGGTTCATTTTTCAGGTCAAAATTTCCAGAACGGAAGCGGGTAAACCAATAACGGGTGGTGCGTTCGTTTGTAGTGTTCGCTCCGTAAACGTCGTTGATGTTGCGTGCCGCTTGTGCCGCTTTGCTGCCACGACGGTACTCCTATATGTATACTCCATAATTACTCGAATTTTTAACTTATCCATGATGACGAAAAATGTTCGAATGCGTTGAAAACAAAACACTATCTATTAAACAAATGACGATTTTAGAAAAAAAATTCCATGTTTGTCAAATAAAATTAATTTGAAATTAGAATTATCAGTCAAAAAAAAATATTTTCATTTGAAATGGCCAGTACGGCAAAACGGCAGTTTCATAGGTAAAGACCTATTATATTTTAGCTTATTTTAGGACACAAATATTTTTTAAAAGGCAACATGAAAATATTCTATAAAGTTCATTAGTGCAATAACAAAATGACGTGTTTGTCTTTACATCCCTGATTATGGCGATTATACAATAGAATCATGGTGAAGTGCTGTGCTTTGAAATGAGATAATGAATGCAGAAAATTTCAAGAAATAACCTTTCACGGGTAAGTACTTTTGGTGCAATAATTAACTGTTGAACTTAATCCCTTTTTATAAATGAAAATGTATTTTGTCTTTAAACTCCTATAAAGAAAATCTGTTTAAATTCCTCTCTTTAAATGTGTAGATTTATGTATTTGTTATGAAATATGTCAGTTTTACAGGATCAAGTAGCCTTAAATGACATTTCAATTACTTATAAAGAACCGGGTGGACTTGGTATTCCAATGAAACATGTAATTTTTTTTGGTAGTTAAGATTTCCATTTGACTTAAAAAGAGATGCGAGAAGTTTGTAAAATATATTTCTAATTTTTAATGATATCAAAACCATTTGCATATTGACTTTGTTTACAAATAAAAATTGCGTACGTGAAATTATCCAGATTTATATTATATTTTAGACTATTATGCCCTCGTTAAAAATTTGGAAAACTAACAAATTTCAGAGGTTCTTGGAAAACTAATACTTAAAATTAAATATTTTTACATTTATCATTTCACACAGTTAGCATTAGAGAAAGGCCTGAATTAAAAACACGAATAAAAAAGATTGATAGCCTAAATCAACGAGTGTGTTTTGCTCCAAGCATCTTGCTGACCAATATAAATGTCCACAGAAGTAAGTACCTGTCTATGAAACTGTAATAATGCAATATCTAGCAGGAAGATCAGTGGTTGTATACAAATATCTTCCTTTTATTCAGCTATTGAATTAATTTATGCATCAATCCATCCACTGTACCAAAAACCAATCCATGATTGAGGGAGTGGATTTGGCCTTAAAAAAAGTGTCCGATTGGGGTGAGTCCAATTTGGTCAAATTTAACCCGTCAAAAACACAGGCGTGTTTATTCTCCGCCAAAAAGAGCAGTTTCAACTTAACGCCCACTTTCCAAAATTTTATGTACCCTTAACCGACCACCTAGGGCTTCTGGGCGTAATTGTATTGTCCCAACTGAATTTCGGGCATCAAATTGTGTCCATGGTATAAACTGCTCCAAAAAAGTTGGGAATCATCTCGAAGGTCCAGCGGTACTTCAGTCCTGAACAGCTACTTAATTTGTAGCTGTTCAGGACTGCTCAAGTTCGATCTCATATGGAGTACTGTAGCCACCTTTGGAATGGTTCTGCAAAGCACCAACTTGAAGCGATGGACGCAGTTGACCGAAGAGCCCGAAAAATTATAAACAGCTATGACCTCACCACCAAAAAACTTCAAAGCCTCGACCATCGTTGGAAAGTTGCCAGTTTAGCAGTCTTCTACAGATTACATTTTGGAGAGTGCGCGAATGCTCTTTTTGATAAGGTCGAACCCACACCCTTCTTACATCGGACTATACTAGACGCACACAGGCCTTCCATCCCTTTATAGTAGACATCCCAAGAAGTCGAACCAAACGCTTCGACAGTTCCTTTTTGGTGCGGGTCGCCAAGGTGTGCAACGAACTGCCTGCGTAATTTTTTCCAGAAAACTATAGTCCTAGTTCTTTCAAGCGTCGAGTGAATAGGTATCTGGTGGATAGACGTGTAACCTTCGTCTTCATCGTCACTTTCCATCAGGTGAGATAGAAGACAAACGTCTAATCCTTTTTCAATAAAAAAATAAAATTAAGAAATCATACAATACAAGTAAGATTGTATTGAAGTAGATTAGAACATTTGTATACTAACAAATTCACTTTTTTTGTTTATTAACCTGCCACGAATAGGAACTGTCCAATTGTGACATCACGTTTTACTATGTTTCTTGGCTAATAAATGATTTTAAATTTTTTGGACCCACACTAGTATTTAACCGGCACAATAACCATGTGTATTCTGGTCAAAGAAAAGGAACAGCTAATAAAATTACAGAGAAAACACTGTCCTCAAGTTACTGATTTCAGTGATAATACCTTCGGTTAATGATTTCTATAGATACGGGTGCCACATACCCATAGCAGGTAGTCTTCATACAAAAAAGCTAGGAATTATGTATATGGTTAAAACTTTTTCATTATGACAGCTCCGTTGCTACTTTTCGGGCGTACAATTGTCACATGTCACTTCAATGTGAATGAGAGCACTTGCTGCGTTCCGTTTGCCGATTACAGCGCTCACAACGCTCATATACCCGTTCCGATTTCCCGTGAGCGCGCTCACAGCCATATCGATACGTCATCACGCCGCCATCTTCCCGCTCACAGTGCCCAAGCTACGGAGCATGGTCACTGTGAGCGGCCTGTTAAAACTGACACATGACGTTACTTTGTTGATGTTTTTATTAGTCGATTAAAGATTTTAAAAGCTTGCTTATTAATTTTCTTTTGTAATAATATAAAAAATGGCTCCTGCTTCATTCAGGGTCAAAGATCTTAATGAAATTGTAACTTTAGACTTAAGCGACGAACAATCAGAATGTTAGCGCGATATTTACCGATCCGATTGCAATAGCACTAATAACACTTTAAAGCACTATTCGTTTTTAGCACTAAAAACGAATCGGAACGGTTTTGAGCACTTTTAGCGCTGTGAGCGCTGTCATCGGCAAACGGAACGCAGCAACTATGTTCAATCAATGATGTACAGTTTTAACTCAAAGGTTTTAGGTTATCTTTCAATCTTTTAATTTTGTAAAAACTAATTTGAATACTTGAAATTGGCAGAAATAGTTATTGTGTAGTAGCCACAGCTGATTGCCATTTAACGCAAAATTGAAATTAATGTTCAATCAATCAGCTTGATCTGCCATTACGGTTTTAATGTTGGACGAGTGAAGAGTTTGATCAATTTCCGTAACATAACATCTCAATTCCCAAATATAGTAATTTGCGTTTATGGTGCCTCACAACTTCACCGAGATAGGACTTAACACTGGTTACCGTATCTTTGTGCCAATAGTGTTAACTTACAAGGTTTAAGTGAGGTAGAACTTCGTAAATTGTTTGTGAGACACAAACATTTTGAGAAGAAATGTTTTCTGGGTTACTCAATAAGAATAACGGTGTTTAATTTACAAATACAAACAAAGTATATAAAAAGTACGGTATGGAATGTGGAGTGAGGCAGGGGGGTTTATCGTCACCTACCTTATTTAATGTTTATATAAATCAACTGATCGTTGAGCTTAGCAGCGCTGAGGTCGGATGCTCTATAGATGGTAAAATAATCAATAACATTAGCTAAGCCCCTCGATCAGTGCTATGAGAAAACTATTAAACATTTGTGAGGATTATGCCTTTGAACATGCCTTACTCTATAATGCAAAAAAATGCGAGTTCATGGTGTTCGGTGCTGGTAAAAAGGTGCCATCAAACGTTCCAGCCCTCGTGCTGAATAATGTAACGCTGAAGCGCTGCTTCAAATTTACATATTTAGGATATGTAATTCAACCGAACCTAAAGGATGATGATGACACTGAGAGGGCACGTCGGGCTCTAGCGATAAGAACTAACATGTTGGCTAGAAGGTTCGCACGTTGTAGTATGCAAGTTAAACTAACATTGTTCCGTGCATATTGTCAGTTGGCAGTTCATCAACCCATGACCCATTTTTATTCTGTAATAGACGTGCTTTCAAAGCGACCTTCAGAGAACGATGTAATCTTTCTACCTTGCCGTTACTTTGGGGATGGTACGCTGTGGTTCGGAATTTATTAATGCCTAATACTTTCATAAGTTTATTAAATAATTCACTTTCAAATTGCCTCCCCTGATCGCTAGTTAGCCTACTTGGGCATCCAAAACGGCAAATCCAGTTTTCATATATTATTTTAGCGACGGTCTCGGCTGTTATATCGCTGACCGGAACGGCTTCCGGCCAGTTTGTAAATCTATCTATCATCGTAACTAAGTACCTATGCCCTTCCTGCGTGGTCGGCAGGGGGCCCACGATGTCTACGTGTAAGTGCTCGAACCGTTCTGCTAGTGTAAAAGTACCTAATTTAGAATGTGTGTGCCTATGCGTTTTTACCTTTTGACATTGTATGCACGCTCGGGCCCATACACTTATATCTTTATTCATACCCGGCCAGTAATATTTATTCGTAATCATTTTACGCGTTGTTCTAATTCCGGGATGGTTATTACTATGTACGACATTGAAAGCCACATTTCTGAACTGCTGAGGCAGGTAGGGTCTCACACGGTTCTCTGAAGTTTCGCAATAGATCGCACTATTACACAGTGGTGATCGTAGTTTTTTAAGCACTATATTACCTTGAGATTCCGTCAGCATTTCTGCAAGCTTATCGTCTGTTTCCTGTGCCCGGGCTACTTCGTCGAAATCTAAAACGGTCGGACAAACAATGGTCTCTATAACTCGGGACAATGCGTCAGCAACTGCATTTTCGTTACCTTTGACGTATTGTATATCGCTCGTAAATTCGCTTATATACAATAGTTGTCGTGCTCGCCTGGGCGTCTCTTTATTATCTGAACCTATTTTAGAAAAAACGTGTGTTAATGGCTTATGATCCGTCATTATGGTGAGCTGCCGGCCTTCTACCATGCTGCGAAAATGTACTATGGCCAAGTATACTGCCAATAGCTCTCTGTCGTACGTGCTATATTTCTTTTGAGCCTCCGACAATCTTTTGGAAAAATACCCCAGCGGCTTCCAGACTCCTTTAACCTTATGTTGGAGGACTGCGCCGACGCACGAGTTTGACGCGTCACACATTAAATACAGCGCACCTTCGTCTCCCGGATGTGACAAGGTCACCGCGTTTTCTAAAGCTAACTTACATTGCTCGAAGGCGGCTATCGACTTATCCGTCCATTTAATCTTTGATTTATCCTTCTTTTTGGCGCCATGCAGGAAGTTGTTCAGGTCGGCCTGATGATCTGCCGCACGCTCTAAGTGATTCCTGTAAAAGTTAACCATACCTAAAAAACGGCGGAGCTGCTCGATTGTTTCAGGTCTGGGGAATTCTTTGATAGCTTCCACCTTGCTCTTCATGGGTTTGACACCTTCCGCGCTCACTTCGTAACCTAAAAACTCTATATTATACTTACCGAGACTACACTTCGCCAGATTAATGGTTATGCCGAACTCTTGAAACCTGGCAAAGACCTGTTTAAGGTGCTCTCTATGTACGTCATGATTCGTACTAGCTACGATGACGTCATCAATGTAGGAAAATAAATTAGAGCTCTCACGCACTTTGTTATTTGCACTCTTACCCTCATCCCCAAGGGTGCAGGTTTCGATTCCCTGCAGCACGCTATTATTCATGAATCTCTGGAACGTTTGGGCCGCATTCCGCAAGCCGAATGTCATTCTTGGAAATTCGAAAAGACCAAACGGCGTTATAATGGCGGTTTTCTCTACGTCTTCCGGTGCAATGCTAATATTATGGAACGCTCTGTTAATATCTAACCGGGAAAAAACACACTTACCTGCCAATCCATATGTGAAGTCCTGAATTCTCGGAATCGGGTAGCGGTCTGGCTTCGTGATCGCGTTGAGTGCACGATAGTCTCCGCAAGGCCTGATCTGGCCGTCCTTCTTTGGTACTACATGCAACGGGCTTGCCCATGGACTCTTTGATGGCCTGCAAATACCTAATTCTTGCATTAACCTAAACTCGTCCCTAGCGATTTTATATCTTTGCGGCGGTAATGGTCTTACTTTAGCAAAAACCGGGGGGCCAGTAGTCTCTATATAATGTACGATACCGTGTTTACTGGGCTCCTTAAAAGAAATTGGTTTCGTTATTTCTGAGTATTGTTCTAGAAGCTCGCGATATGGGTTGTCATTTTGAATACTCGTTATCGCGGGCTCGTTATACAAAACTAATATACCTTGCGTATCTAATTTAGTGCGGCCGTCCAACAACCGTCTATTGTATAAATCAACTACTAATTCGTGTGCCTTTAAAAAGTCTGCCCCAATTATGGGTTGTTTTACGTCAGCTATAATAAAATTCCATCTAAAACTACGGCGTAAACCAAGATTAATTTCTAACGATATTACACCATAAGTTTTTATTTCCGTATTGTTCGCAGCATACAGTTTATACGGGCATTCGCTTGCCTTTCTTTTGTCCGGCACTTTATTCACTGGAATCACTGACACGTTAGCCCCGGTATCGACCAGGTACACTAAGCCGGTTTTCTGTTCTCGGACGCATAATCGGTGATTGCCCGCAGCACAGTCGCTCACCGTCGCTGACTGTACTGCAACTGGTTCTTCCCGATGTCGTGACGCTGTCCTGCTCCTGGGTCGCGATCTCCACCGACCTCCGTCATAGCTTCTGTCCTGCGGTCGTCCGTAGCTCCTGCCTCGCGACCGGATCTCTTCGATCTCCCCGCGGAGTTCCTTTAGCTCCAGGGACATGTTGCGCATGTATTTGATCATTTCCGACTCCATGTCGGTAGCTGCAGGCGCAATGCTGGAAGCTGCTACCGCTGCTACCTGACCGTTGCCTAAATTCTCCAGGATCTTGTCTGCCATGGGTGCCAGGCTGTCCAAACCCACGTTTCCACTCACTGTGAGTACCGCTCTAACGCTGGGCGGCAGGTGACTTAGCCATAATTTTCTTAGGGGCTCCTCCGTTATGCCGCAGTTGTTTGCCAAATCAGCCATTTTTCTTAACAATTGTGATGGCTTTTGCGTGCCCAGGTCCATGTCATTCACTAACCTTTGAAATTGTGACTCTGCACTTTCTTCAAACACTGTTAGCAGGCGCTCCTTAATTGTCTCGTATTTCTCGGTTGCCGGCGGAGATTGCACTATGTCGCTAACTTGCCGCAACGCTTCTTTACTTAACTTTGACAAAACTAGGTCAAATTTGACGCTGTCGCCTTGTTTTTGTGGTGCCATTATGGATTCGAACCGGCAAAACCACATCCTGGGCATATCTGGCCAAAATTCCGGGGTTCGCATTTGAACCGTGACCATTGAAACGTCTCCATTATTTTCCGCCGCCGTCGGTTCGGCCTTGGGCACCGGGTTTTTAGCCCCACTAACACCTGGCGTCGATAACATTTTAATATTCACTTTATATTTCTTAATAAACAATATTCACTCTCGCTAGGTTCGCGCGTCACCGTGAGTCGTCTTCTTGATCACGTCGGGGTCACCAATTTGGAGGTGGTGACGCAATAAAACCAAAAACCTTTTAAATTCACTCAGTCTATTATTTTCAAACACTTAAACGTAGTTACATAAGTCAGTATAATAAGTCCTTATCTTATGTAATACAAGTTGACCTAGCGAGGCGGTGTTGCGCAGACGACTGACTGCCTAGAACACGCGGCAGTCCAGTCTGGGGTTTTGCTGACTTTGCTAACAATGTATAGCCGCTACAATACTTTAGCAGAGAAGGTGGATAATCCAATCCTGAGACATTGGAACAAAATCCACATAAATGTCAATAACAAATAGCGACATTAACTAATAGTACATACTAACATAGTTATTAAGTCATTGAACACTTTATGTTGTATTTTTTTTGTATTCTGTCCTCATCTTTTTATATGGATCATTTTGTCTGAAATAAATTACTATTATTATTATTATTAAAAATATAAAACAAAGTTTAGAAATAGAAAAAAATAATAAATATACAAGTCTTTTATTTATTTTACCTTATTTATCTTTTAGATTGTTAAAATATCTTGTAGAATAGAAGAGGGGCTTTCGCGCTGCCACAATGGCATTACACGAAAATCCAATGCCGTCATTTTAAAATTCAGAAACCAAGGACAATCTAATTAAAATAAAAGTTGTCAGATTGAAAAAGTGGGTTCCTAGTGTTGTAGTTAGGCAGTAAAGTCATCTGATGCGTAGCACCACTAATTTGTTTGTGCACGTACCATTAAGTAGAAAGCTTGCTTGTTTAACAGAAATGATATACTTACTTGCAAAAAAAAAATATTTTATCGTCTTAGCTTGAACTTGGATTAAACTGTTTGTTTTGTTTTCCCCAGAGCAAATAGGTTTTTTGCCGGTTCAAAAATTAAAGAATTATGTTATCAAAAATACAAGCCTATAACCCACCCAGCTGCATCCCATGATGCTAAAAATAAAAATAAAAATGATGTTGTTGTGCTGCACAACTAAGCAGCACAACAACATCATTTTTATTTGAAGCGAAGTAAATGTGACCCTATGTTTGTCAGTGTGTGAGAAAATTTGACATGTGTGGGTAATTGCCACGCAACATGATTGGTTACGTCAGGTCTGCTTCCATTTATAAGTGTGTAGTCTAGACGCCATATTGCTGGAGCACGCGTTTTGATAATCCGTGGACATTGTAATAAGTTTTTTTGTATGAAATACACAAAATAAATAAATATCCATATTATTTTTGGCCTTATACACCTTAAAATTTTAAAACGATAGTTTTTAAAACTAGTTAAATAGTCTAGTGAAACATTTTTAAAAAATGGGTCTTATGCCCTATTCAGACACAAAAACAATTTTTTTAATTTTTGTATCCCCATATCTTTTTTGGGTTATTATATTATTATATAGTATAGCATATTTAATATTAAGAATTTTTGTTTCAATTATTTACTACGTTCCACATGTTGTGCATAATAATACGAATAAGTTTCATGTTTAGTATTTAATTAAAATATGCGAATTTAGAACCAATCTGTATCATTTTCATCCAAGACAATATTGAACCCAACAAGTGAATGATTGATGCGAAAGATCTGACACGACGTCATGAAATTAGTGAAAGAATGAATGATTATAGAAATTTGAAGGAATGAAAAACGTCAACAAAAATTAAAGTTTGGAATTTACATAAACATTTATTTCACTAAAATGAATAAAATTAGTATGAGCCATTTAGAAGCTATACAAAAATTAACTTCAAAAACCGAAGGGGGCGATCTCACCTTTCAGAGTTTTGTCAAAAAATTAGCAAAAAATTTTTTTCAAGTCAAAGCAATAATTCAGGTAAAATAGTTTGTTCTTTTATTACTTTTTAGAACAAACTATTTGAGGATTCAACCATTGAAATTTCTTTTAGGATATATTAGAATGCAGGGACTCAATGGAGGCTTTAAATGAACTTAATGAAAAAGGGAGAATAAGAATTTCTCAATTTCGAGAGGAGTTAGAGAACTTGGAACTGTATGCTAGAGACAGTGGTGATCCTAAATATTTAATGGAATTAGAATCCCAAAGACATCAATTAGCAAGGTAAGTCAAAATTTATTAACAAATAATAAATTTATAGAATCTTTATTGCTCATTTATCCTTATTTTTTTTCAGCCTACTAAAAGAATTTAAAAATGCTAATATAACCAGCATGTTTGCCATAGAAAAAGCCCAAAGATCAGACTTATTAAAACCTGACAGTGAAGAATCTACTGTGAGGAATAGATCAAAAACTGTTGAGAGAGATGGCTTGCTGAAAATGTCTTCAGGTTTGTATAGAAAAGTAAAATTTATATTGATATAGTTACAGAAAAATTATCTGAAAATAAGTTTCATTATATATTATTTACCTTAATTGACTCAACATGTCCTACTTGTAAGAAGTTAAATCATCCCTGTAGGAGTGAATATCAAAAAAAATGTACATAAGAAAAAAGCTCGGTGTCATCGTTACTAACTTGAGCTTAAAAAATCCTGTAGTGACAAAAATAAGTCGTATTTTTGTATTGTGGGCTATACAGTCATGCTTTTGTATATAAGTACCAGATCAACTGAATTAGACTTAAGAAGTAAAATAAAAAACGAATTTAATGATGTGGAGTTTTTTGTTGTCATACAAAAAAGAGTTGTCTCCACATGGCAATTTGAAAAGAAAAATTTAATTCTTTTTATTTATGGAACTAACACAGAAAACTTAATACAGTTAACTTGGAAAACAATCACTGCGTATTAGAAACCTTTCTATGTCTTTAGAGACGTTGTAATAAATGAAAAAAAATTAGTCTAAGTGATGTCTCCGAAATTCGATTCTTTGTGTGACAAGACTTGTGTGATGAAATTATGTTTTGTCAATATACAGTTTTTTAACGTATCTATATTTGAATACATCTGGCAACATTTGATTTACTACCTAACTTACAAAACAAAACATCAGCAATCTTAATTTTGATGTATTGGTGTCGAAACCTGCGTGTACCGTTTTGTCGTTTATAAAATAAAATACTTGTGTGACACAAAATTTCAGGTAAGTTTTATTGTTTTAATACCCAAATACAATCATATGACAATATTTGTATTAAATAAATCGTGGAATAGACAAGAATTGCAACAATATTTTTAGTTTATTTGTTGAACGTGGTTTCTAGTTAGGTTACGTTATATTTTGCTTCCATTGTGTGACATTGGGTGACGGCACACAAAAAAATAGGGCGTTTGCTCATTGGCTATTTTTTTATTTTAAAATGTAGGTACATAATAGTTTTGTAATGTTATGTTTGAAAACACAGTATTTTTGTGATAAAGATGCTAGGTCATATTGATTTCAATATGAACAAAGTAATATTACACCCAAAAATAATACTTATACATTTCTGTATAATTCATTAAACTTTTTTTGGAATAATAGAATATAAATTTTTGGAAGTTAAGTACAATTAAAAAAAGACAACTGGAAATCTCTGTTTCAACTAAAATTCTCGAATTTGGCTGTCGACAATCCTTTGTGTATGTGATAATAAATAAAGACGTTTTGTGATTTTTTTTCTATTTTCTTTAATACTTACCTACACTAAGTATTCTACATGTCCATTTAATTAAAATATATAGTTATGCGTCTCAGGTGTTTTGTATAAATGCACCTTTATATTCTTTTGTGTGACACATATTCTTGTGTGTTACAGATATTCTAATATTCAATTGTGTTTCTTTTGTGTGACATACATTTTTTGATATTCACTCGTAGAGTGAAATTTAACTAATTTGAAAAACAGTCAAAATGACTTAAGTACATCAATAATATAAAAATTTTGTCCCCTTCATTTTTTGTCTAATTGACATTTGTGTAGCTACTTATTTTAGTTAGTTTTAGGACATAAGATACCAAAAGCCATCCACTTTGTGTCTTGTTAATAAGAATCAGATGAAATATCAACTTAAAAATTAATTACTCTATATTTTTTTTCTTCAGCACAAATAAAAAATTAACATGTTTTAGTGATGTTTTTCCTTCACTGAAACCATGCACATCCAAAGAACTTTTCTAATCTAACTTAACCTAACTGTCCATTCACAATTTATACACAAAATAGAAGTATATTAAATAAGCATTCTAGTTAGTTATATATTTTTTTCCGAGTTTATAATACATAAATAATATGTCTCACGTTAGTTTTATTAATTTAAAGGTTAATAATTTTACTTTTCTCATGTAATTCTGTATGTTTTGTTCTGGTAAGTGCAATGTCATTTTAATTATATTTTCTTTTGTATTTAGATTTGAAGTATTGTTGTTGGTCTTTTAAGTATTGTTTTATTTTTTAAGTCTGAATCAAACACAATAATTAATGTTAATGTAGGTAGTTTCAGTATTTCCTTTTTTTTTACGTAATAACTATTCCATTATCTCCGTTTAGTATTTTTCCAATTAGTTAATTTTTGCTCTACGGGGACGAAATGTTAATTTAGCCTTTTAACATTTGAGGAGTGACTTTACAAAAGGGGATATCTACATCTTATCATTGCAAAAGGGGATATTTAATTTTTTGTTCATTTTGTACCACTAAATTAGAAAGCCAAATATTTTTTTTTTATATGCCCTTCTATTAATTTTATTACATAGTACCTATATAGCTATGCAGACTTTGTAGATCTGTGTGTCTTGTCTTTGACAGTTTTCTTAATGTTCTGAAAAAATGATAAGATGTAGATATCCCCTTTTGTAAAGTCACTCCTCATTTGATCTGTTCTGCATGTGTTTTTGGTCTACTCTAAAGCTAAAGAAAGGGGCATGTAACAGTCTGTCAATACTTTCATGGGAGGCTGTACAAGAATTAATGAATATAAAGCGCTTGGCTGGACCAAATCATATATTTCGAATAGAAAACAGAAAGTGACAATAAATGGAGAAAAATCATCAGGATCGGCGGCAGTGACGATAAGTGTGCCCCAGGGCTCAGTTCTTGGTCCCTTCCTATTTTTAGAACATGTCAATGATCTGTCATCAGTCGTTAAGAATCAATGCGAGGTCATATTGTTTGCTGACGATACTTCCTTGTTATTTAAAATTGAAAGATAAGAAACTGACTATCGAGCAGTAAACCTATGCATCTCCAACACAGAGAAGTGGTTCTAAGCTAAGGATTTGCTCCTCAATGAAAAAAAAAACGAAATGTGTTAAGTTTACATTGCCAAATGTCAAACAGGTAAACACAAACATTGTATTTAAGAGCCAGGAACTGACTCTCTGAAACTCAACTGTATTCCTGGGCATAACCTTAGACGCCAAATTCCAGTGGGGATCGCATGTCGATGGTTCAGCTAAAAGGCTTGGCTCTGTCGCATACCCTGTTAAAAAAATGAGACAAATTTCAAATGAAACAACTGCTCGATTAGTCTATTTCGGTTACTTCCATAGCCTCTTGATATATGTATGGCATTCTGTTGTGGGGAAGTGCTGTCGACGTCGATACCATATTTATTCTGCAGAAAAGGGCCGTTCGCGCAATCTATCAGCTCGGTCCAATGGTGTCACTTAGAAGTAAATTTAAGGAAATAAATATTCTTACTTTCCATTCACAATATATTTAAGAAAATTTATTGTATGTAGAAAAGAACATAACCTTGTTCAAAAGAAAGAAAGTTCTGCACAATGTAAACACAAGAGGAAAAAATTTGCTGGCAGCTCATAATAGTAAGCTTCATAAAGTCAATAATTCATTCATGGGTCAATGTATAAACTTTTGTAATAAGGTTCCTGAGGATATCCAAGGTCTTCCTATTGACAAATTCAAAGAAACTATAAAGCAAAAGTTGTGTGCTAAAGCTTATTCTAAACTATCCGATTATTTGGACGATAATAGCCCTTGGGTATAATCCCCTCATTAACAGGTTTTTACTAGTATTTGTAATAAAACATTTGTAATGTGTCTTTTTTTGTTTGTTGAGTTCTTCGTCCCGATAAATATCTAAAGCGTCATTGTCACTAAAGTACGTCTTCCTATTGTAGCGTCGGGTGACGGGTCGCTCACTTCCCTCTAATATGGTTGAGGAGGGCGAGGGCTGGATCCCGCGTTAACTCGTGAACGGGTGCCGTTTGAGGGTGTTTGTCGTTAAGATAGTGGGGGGGGGGGAAGGGAGACTTGCCGAACTAAGATAATTTTGTATAGACGTAAAGAGACACTGTAAATTGATTTAAAAAAAATATACCCGTGAAGTGTCTTGCCAGTTCTTCTTCACGAAGGTTTTTTCCGAACTGGCGGTAGAGTCATGCTTTATTTGACGTCAATAAGAACAATTCATTGTCAATGTTGAGACTTAAATATTTGAATTTCAATCATTATCGCTTAAAACTGATTGTGTTGTGTTCCAGGAGTGACAGAGCAGCTGCTGTCCATCAGCCGGCAGCTCGCGGACACTGCCCAGCGCAGCCAGGACACGCTCGACACACTAGTGTCTTCCAGCTCTACTGTACATGTCAGTATCACATCTACATGCACAATGATTCATTATAGAAGGAGCTGACATTGAAATCAGAACCAAAAGCATGCGGTTTGAACATTGTCTTGGGCTACATGACAATATTGTAGACCTGAGTCCGCGCGCGAGGACGCCGCCGCTGAGAGAGCAACTTTTTGGTTAGACTGTTTCTGAACTTTGACAGTATCACAATTTATTACAGTTTTCGTAGAAAATCCACAGACAACCAATACATTTTAATAATGTTCTGATTGTACGTGCACTGTGCGTCTTTGTTCGGGCACATTTCTGAGCAGTTCAACGAGAGGGTTGGCTTCTTTATATCCAAGTTAAATTTCCTGATTTTTATGAATTCGGTACATTTTCAATTATGGCGCTCCTGTTGTACATACATTCTGTCGCTAAGTGAGCGGCCCGCGCGCCGCGCTGCAGCCGGACTCCGCCAGCGGTGATAGAAGACTGCGCTTGATAATAAAGATGTATTTGCTTGATAGACTTTATTTGTTAACATTGCTAGACGAGTGCCGGCCGGCAACATGATGGCTGCTTGCCGACCGAGCGGAAATTGTATATTTTACAATTTAAAAATAAATCATTTTGTGCATTTGCTGACATGGCGTAGCTCTCGCGTGCGTCAAAGACAAAGACAGCAAATTCCTTGCATGGTACGCTGCACAACGCTGGTAGATCACGTACGCGAAGAAGAACTTAAGAAGGTTGAAGACTGTACAGTAACGATGTCAGACTTCAGCTGACTTCTACGACGTGATTGAGGAGGACCCAAAGCATAGAAGTCATTATGCAGTTAACTCAGCTGTCTAAATTTAAGTGTTACATTTAGTATTCAAAAACATTTTATGACGTGTACAAGAGTAACAGGGTCTGTCGCCGTTCCTAAATTCTCAACTGTACAATCACACTCGTACACTGTTGTTACAAAGGGGAAAATTTGTCTATTTGGATTATAACTTGTAAGCAACAAACTCGGAAAATATTGAACACGTTCAAACGATTCTCTCGCATGAGAAAGGTGAATGATTGAGTTGAGTAGTAACACAGACACCCGCAGTTTCTACATGACATGCGGGTACCCGGGCAGGGACCGTTGTGTCCTCAGCGAGCTGCATGCGCGCGCAGTAACCCGGCGCAGCGCGGGATCTAGCGATCCCGTATATGTTTTTGAGAATTTATATATAACATTTAAACAAAGATGACCTGCCTACTCAGTGACGTGAGTCTGGAGCGGACTTGCTCGTTACTACATAATAAATTAAAATGTGACGTGAACATTATACTTCCACAGAGAAACATTTAACGATACTTTAAGATTGAGCAAAATTGAGATAAATTATTGATGTCATTTGTTTTTGTAGGGTACTCAATCAGAACTAGAAAACACGGCGGGGAGCATCTCGCAGTCGGGCAAGTTGCTGAAGAAGTACGGGCGCAGGGAGTTCACCGACAAGGTCATCATGGTCTTCGCCTTCTTGTTCTTCCTGGCCGTGTGCCTGTACATTGTGCAGAAGAGACTTTTCTAGTACACGGTGTGACCATACTAGGAAATATTTAATTCTAGTGTAAATATAAATTATTAAATTTTACATATTTTTTTATATGGAATGAATTACTGTTTTATTGTTATTTTATTGTTCGTAGCTGTGTCGTTGCTTCATACTTTGTGTATCATTTTATCAGTTTAATATTCTTATAATTGAAATGTATTTTGGTGTATAGCTGGCAGTGTAACCGTTACTATAATAATTCAAAAAGACTTATCAAATAAATGAAAGAATGTTGAATATGTTTTTTTTATAATTCACTTCTCCTAATATTATAAAACATTTGATTTTTGGGTGGTTTTATAAAACATTAGAGGTGTAGATCTGGAGTCAAGCTTTGCAGCAATAGTTCGACGTTCCCTCACCGACGGCTGATTACTTCCAACAGACTTTAACCACTTCATTTTATTCCATAACTCATTTGTACTTGAGATTTGAGACAAGAACAAAATGTAGCCTGAGATTCTTTTTTGCTTGTTACATAAGATTTTGATCTTTTGTAAATAGTTATAACAATTTATCTGATAAGTTAGATGATGTTATTTTGCTGGACTTTAATTTGCACGGTACAACTGTGCAACGCTTCTCTAGATTTAGTTCGGTCCAAGGCGTTCTAGTGGTGGCCAAGTTTTGATTAATATTGCATGTAAAAGTAATAAATACCTATCCTATTTGGATCCTAAAATATAAAAAAAACTACTGAAAGAAAAGCACAATTTATTATGTTATCCAAGTATTGTACCTACTGCGTTAATAACTCGCCCTGACAACACGTATTATGCAGTATAGAACAAAGATAAAAGTAACCCTAAACATTTCTGGTCATCTCTTAAAAATAAAAAATCGTGTGACTCTAATTATCCTGTTACAATGTCCTATACAGATAAAGTTTCCACAAGTGCACAAGATACGTACTTGTAATTTTTTTGGATCGCATTTCTTTCAGTGCTGCAAACAAGACATCTTGCTTTTTATAGTAGCTTAAAAAGCAATATCTCGTGCATAGCATGAATTCAGCACTTTCAAATGAATGCGCTTACTGCTCACTTCAGAAGGGCGCTCGTGAAATGAAATATCTATCCGAACACACGAAATACGGCCAACCTCATGGATTACTAGCGGCGCTTTGACAACTTTTCCTTTCGGACGGGTTGCAATACAAGCTGTGCCTCTAAAACTTGAAGACGCGCATAGATTTCACGCACGCATACACACTTGTGCTGTGAACTACACAAAATCCACTGAATCAGTCACCATGACAAATAAGCAGGTCGTAGGACTGCTTATACCCGGTAGAGGGCGTCACTGACTATTGGGCCAAAGTTAGTTGACCAATTGACCGCTGAGAGAGGCGCGATATTGCATAATAAACACGTGAAGCCGGTGCTGTGCAGTACGATACTTCATATTATGATTTTTAGGAGTTCGCGTTATCATTAATGGGCTATGTCATGTACGTAGTAAGTAGTACTACGGGGTATGCACAGTTCGTCTGGATGTATGGGAGTGCACGCTTAGTTGTGTTTTTATTTTTTTGCATTAGTTGTGCGGCTATTGATATTGTAGCAAACTTTATCATTGAAGTTTCTGCTCTGAAATTCTGACAGGCGCACGACAGAAGTTCTGAGTTTTACAAATTAGCATAAGAAAACCACTAAGGTTTGTAAGATAATGCTAACCTAAGTTTACATTTGTCGTATGAATGAATATTAAGCTTAAAATACAAGTATACATATTATAAAAAAAAGCGAATTTCAATTGTCATAATTAGTAATAAACATTCAATAATACATAAATCAGTTACACATGCTGTTTATGAAAAAGGATTTGAGCTTAGATAAAAAATAGGTTATTGAATAAATAGGTTATTGCTTACTGAAGCTAAACTAAAGCTGGCTCCTACCGTACGTATCTAATGAAGTATCTCGGGTAGAAGTTTACTGCCAGAAGTTATGAATGTGTTTCTGTATCATCAATGAATTAGTGTTCAATAGAGTTATGTACGTACACGTGAAGTAATCATCTGATTGGAATCGACGCATTAGTTATTGTTTACATTCGCTTTTTAGTAATCCATGAGCACGTAAGCAATGGCTAATTGTTGTGTGTGTGGCCTCGCCTGAAGGACTCCGTAAATACCAGGCGAGCATCGATGGGAGTAATAGTTAGTTGGGAACTTTGCTTTCACCGTTAGTGCCAGCGCCGACGCAGCGCTGCAGGATAATGATAACGTACTGAATTGATACCTGGTTTACACGTACTGAGTTGTTACGTTGGTTACTTTTAATTTTTAATCTTTACTATTAATTTCAACTTATTATTAGAAGAAAAGAATACTTACTTGTAAACAGTCAATTAAGTGACAAGTGGTAAGTTACAATTTAGTACGCAAGTGATTAAGTATATTTGTTGTTTGTTTCGGATAAATAGGTGTGCGGAGCTTCTCACTCAATACGTTTGTACATGATTATTTAGTTAATTGCATAAGTCGACAAAGCGGTTGGCGGCAAGACCTCGTACTTATTTAGCTGTTCTCTTTTTTATCAAAATGTTGGACAGTAAGAAAGTTTTTGGAATATAGAAAGTAAAATCTATAGAAATAAACATAGTCGTCTAGAGATTTTTATTTCTGAATGTACCTCGGACACACATTTGAAATTTAGTAACTTAAAAATTAGCAACTGTTTAATACGTGTAAACCAGGCATGACAGAGGACGAGACGACGCGGCGGTTCAGTGACTTGGAGGTCGGTGCGGGCGACGCACGCGACCGGCGCGGCGAAGGGCAACGACCTCATGAAGTGGGTCACGCGAGTCCTCGCGGCGAGCCTGCTGCTGGCGGACTGCGGGCTCGCGCTGAAGGTCCTGGTCATCGTGACGCTGCCACTGCGCAGCCACTACATGGCCTTCCGCGGCCTGTTCGACGAGCTGGCGCACCGCGGGCACCACGTCACCGTCATCAATAACTTCCCCGACGAGAAGCCCGGCCCCAACTTGCGGTTCATCAACCTGCAGTCCAAGCCGGACTTTTTCTCCAACTTGTCAACTTACGAAAGTTATGACCCGAATTTTTTACATTATTACAATTTCTACCGGCACATAGTGGCGGCGGACATGATCAAGAAGGACTGCTTGAATCTGTTCACCAACGAGAACGCGCGGGCGCACCGGGCAGAGCGCGCGCGGTACGACGTCATCTTTGTGGAGCAGTTCATGAGCGAATGCGGGCTGGCGTACGCGGGGGCGCTGTACGACGCACCCGTCATCGGCATCACGTCGCACGTGCTGCTGCCGTGGAGCTACGCGCGCCTCGGCATCCCCTTCGACGTCGCCGCGGACGCCTTCTACTTCACCGACGCGGGGCCCAACCCGAACCTGTTCCAGAAAGTAGAGGCGACGCTGCTGCACTTCCTGTTCACCACGCTCGCGCGGTGGCACAACCAGCGGGGCGTGTACGAGGTGTTCGCGCAGCAGATGCCGGACTACGCGCTGGACGTGGAGCGGCTGGCGCGGGGGCTGCGCATGGTGTTCGCGACGCAGCATGCGGCGCTGACGGGCGCCCGCCTCGCCGCGCCTCGCCTGCTCGACATCGCCGGAGCGCACATCGCGCCAGTCAAGCCTGTCCCCAAGGTACCCACCTTGTTCTCATAACCTGATATCACTGAACAAGTTATTATTCGCTACTCAATTTATAATTTTAATGATTAATTACAGGAAATCGAAGATTTTCTGTCGGACGCAGAGCACGGTGCCATCTACGTGAGCTTCGGGTCTAATCTTAAGTCGGAAACGATGACTGAAGCAAAACGCCAACAGTTTTTAGACGCTTTCAAGAGAATTCCGCAAAAGGTTATATGGAAATATGACAGCGCAATTTTTCCAAAGGGTTATGATGAGATTTATACTGGGAAATGGATGCCGCAGCTGGATATTCTTTGTGAGTAAGCAAATATACGTAATACGTAAATATACGTAAGTGATAAGTTTATTGACTTATACATTGTTACGCCGACTGTATGCAGATTTATGAGACAATGATGTGACAATGCAGAAGTGCAATGTAATCAAGTTATGAAAAATGTTAGTTAGCATTTACTTACAACATATAACAGTGAAACGGATGTTATACCAATTACCTATAGGTGTGCGAGGAAGGTAAACAAAAGATAAAAATAAGGTAAGAGATTGCGTAATCAAAACGTAAGGCTTTCAAATACTGAACCAAAACTAAAGAACTCATTCGACTTCAGACCAGAAGCACGAATAGACCCCGTTTTGTTAGGGTTGGAAACCGCTGGAAACGTTGCCGGCGCGTTGTAATATTTACCGAACATTTTACCTTCCACCTCGAACAGATTACCTTCGAGTGATCACGCCTAACTAAATTAAGAGTGATTTTGGAAATAGCTTCTTAAAAAACAAATAGTGCTTAGAGTGCTGTCGGATAAACGGCATCTTATGTCAGTCGCTATGTAGCCAGCGGCTGGAAAAGCCCTCTCCGATTCAACGCTAGTTGGTATCAGCGTGAGCAAGCTGTTGTATGCCTATTGCAAAAACATATCCCTCGATCCTCCACACTCATAGAGATCCATCTCTTTTTTAATCACGGGCTCTATCCTGTCTGTAATAGTAGCAGCTCGCCAGAATGGACTTTTACAGGCTTTCAACGTATCTTCTTGTTCGTCTTGAAGACTTCTATTTGATCATACAGCAAATAAATTCCTATCCTCTGCAATCATTGAAAGAGGCAAGTCATCCTCGTTTGCCAAGTCGCTGCAGTACCGCTATTTATTTCATTACCAGAAGTTGAGGTCGAGGCTTGAGAAAGAGTATCTGGTTGTGTTGTGCTGCGATGTAATCGTCTGATTATATTCTTAATTTCCCTTCTTATAACAAACTTGCTAGGTAATTGAAAAGTTTCATGGTTCTTCAATAGTTTTAAATCATCCTGATAACTAGCGGGATTTTCTCAATACAACAATGCAGCAGTTGCATTAAAGTATATTCTGCACTTACTAAATCTGTATCGCGGCGGCACAATGCCACGACGCGACGGCCAGTTTTATTGGGTGGAATGTATTTTCGAAGTCGCTAAAGACTGCATGTTCTTCATCCGTAAAAGAGTAAGAAGTCGGAATTAGAACTGAGAGAGAGATCGAAAACCAGAGACCAAAACAATTGTAAACAAACAAGTGCCTGCACGCACTCGAATATCTTCCCCTCACTTACTCTAGTAAGAAATATATCACTTATTATTTTCTATTCTATTCGGCGAACATCGTGAATAGTCTGGATAGTTTGCGTATGCAGTCCGTCCGACACTTTCCTACGCCAGTTCGCCAGTCAGCGACTCGCTCCCGCGTAGAGAATACGCGTCATGCGTCTCTGACTGCTGGCGCTCGATCTCGTTAATCTCGCCCGAGATCTCGTCATTTTATGCTTCGAGATTGATCTCGAAAAATGAGGCGATACCTCGGGTATTCGGGATCTCGCGAGATCGAGACTGCATTCCCTAGTTATAACTCCCTGCTTAGAATTCGAATATAACTTTTGCTATCTAGGTGTTAGCACCTGTGTACGCTTTAATAAAGTTCCCATTACGTAGTAAACCTTAGTTTAAGACGCAAAACATGTATAACAAAAATGATCGTATACAAGGTATGACATAAAGGTAGCATAATACTTAAGGGTCAGTAAATATACCATTGTTAGAATATACTGTAAAAGAATTGGAGTTATTGGTTTTTTTTGTTCCCCTCCACGGGAAGGGCAGGAGGATAAAATGCTCTGACGCATACTCTAGCGCGATTCCAGAGTTATGTGGGACTCGTCCCGACGCCTACCAGGACCATACCCACTAAAAACCCCCTGTCGGCTCGTGCATTTTTGCCACTCAGCCTTCATCTGAGCGACGGCCAATTGGAGAAAGAGGCCGCGCTAGCGGGGCCCAGAAGGGGTCACCCGCTGGGATTACATAGCACTGAAGGTGCTCAAAGCACTGAAGGTGAATACATAGCACTGAAGGTGCTCAAAATGAAAATCAATAATTAAAACAAAAATTAAAAAATTGCAAAATAAAATTGAATTAATTCGCATTTACGTTAGAATTAGGATTTACGTTAGAATTAGAATTTACGTTAGAATTAGAATTTGCGGCCAGAAGGGCTTCGAGATCGGCTGACAGTCTGGTGGATGAGTACGCTTGCGCATTCCTAGGCCTAGCGACTTTGAACTTCGAATCTAACACAGGAGTAGTATATGAGACTGAATCACGAACTAGAGGATTGGGATGGGTTTCGGAGCGTTTGAAGAACGCTTCGGAGAGTGTTTTGAGATGTTGTTGTACTGTAGGCAGTTCAAGATCTCTATGCAAGTCCGCGTTACGCACGTACCACGGTGCGTTTGTGGCCCGGCGGCAAAAGAGGTTTTGAACTACCTGCAGTTTGTGCAGGAGGGAGGGTTTGGCGTGGGCAAAGATTGGCGAGGCATACGTCATGACGGGTCTAACGCAGACCTTGTAAAGTGTACGTTTGTTTCTGAAAGACATTTTACTTGTTCTACCTAACATGCTATTTAGGCGGCCTAAGTAGTGACGAGAGAGTTACCTATTGGGGCTGGTTGTTGATATTTATATATGTATGTTTATTCTGGGTCCCCGTCCAGTCCGCTGTATGGTCATCGATAACACAAGCTCTGCTTACTTTGGCGCCATACAGTTGGTGTAATTGTCTGGGGATGTATTATTATTATTGTTAATTATATAAATGAATAAATTTTTTCAGAAAATCGCGATGTTCAATATTTGAATTTATTTTAAAATTTAAATAAGGTACAATATTTGATCTTTAACTGTGACTAGTTCGGAGCTTATACAACATAAGATATAACATCAAATCAAGAAGTTCAATGCAGATTTAGTTATCAATACAGTATTTTAAAGGTTTATTATTTCCTATTTATATTAAAGAAGTAAGTATCTTTTCATTTTCATTGTATTTTACTGCACTTGTAATCAGTTACATTGAACCGTAGACCGTCTCCACGTCAACACAACGTGTACTGCGGGCGGGCTGCGGTGACAGCACGGTTAGTTATCGTCCTACTCAGATGAGCGCCTGCTTAGAACTGCGATTACGGCTATAATGTGCGGTTTACACGTATTAAGTAGTTAAGTTGGTAACTAAATTTTAACTTAATTTTAAGTTACTACAAGTCACTTGTGTGTCCAAACGGATTAAGTAGTTAAGCTCATAAGTTCAATGGAGATGAATGTCAAGGAATTCTTCAATTCTGTACCTAGATATGTGATAAACGAGATTTTGGACAAATTCAGAAAAGAATTTGTTTCAAAAATTGAAATCTCTATAAGAATATATATTTTTCAAAATTTGTTTACCTCGTTTATTCCACAAGCATTCCTATTTTAAATATTCTTCAACAAATTTAAAAGTTGAAACTAAACTCCACTCCGACATTTCGAAAAAAAAAGAGTTAATGCGAAATAAATCCGAGCTCTCGCCGCCACCAGCTTTGTCAACTTATGCACTTAACTAAAAAATCACGTCCAAACGCTTTAAGTGAGAAGCCCTGCCCACCTACTTATACGAAAAATAGAACGAATCCTAATCTACTTAATCCCTTGCGTACTAAATTTTAAGTAACCACTTGTCACTTAATTGACTGTTTACACGCAACTTAAAATTTAGTTAAAATTTAGTTACCAACTTAACCACTTAACGCGTGTAAACCAGCCATTAATCACTTGCGTTCAAAATTTTAAGTAACCACTTATATGGCTTATAAGTAAACCATAATGGCTGGTTTACACGTGTTAAGTGGTTAAGTTGGTAACTAAATTTTAAGTTAAAAGTTGCGTGTAAACAGTCAATTAGGTGACAAGTGACATGTAATAACTTAAAATTAAGTTATTTAGTTACCAACTTAACTAATACGCGCCTAAGCGCTATATACTTACCTATTCGTTCATGACGGTCTGTATCGCTCGTGTTAGATGCACGTCGCAACAATGTTCTTAGTAATTATGTCATGAGTTGGAAGAATTGAACTCGGAACTAGCACTCGACTCGTGAGTAGTTGACGTAACAGCGCGCATTGGTTACTGATTTACTCCTCCTGCTTCCTACTATAACTATAATTTCCAGTACAGAAGAATGTTTCGCAAATAATATAACACGACTATGATAAAGCACCCAAATATCAGATTGTCGTGGCCTTTTTTCTAGCTATCACTAAACCAAATAAACACGTTACAAACAAGCGCTAGTTTACGTAAAATGCCCGTGTGACCTACTCTCGCAATCTAAAGGCGTTATATTTATTTTAAACACTTCTATTTGAAGAGTGCACGTAAAATACTTTATCTTAATCAAATAAGTAAGTACCTAAAAATAAAGTCCAGTCAAAATAGACGAAAATAGTTAGCATATATTCGCGTAGTGCTGACATTTGGTCAGACGGATCTTAGGGCCGTTATTACAAATAAAATACTAAAAAATCCCGGCGATCCGACATGTGTTAAGATTATTAGATTTTCCAAGTTTATCGGAAAACTATAAAATCTATAAAATATCGTAAAAATAGGTTATACAAATTTGGAGATTATTAAATTGTCTACAAGAAATGATATCCTGAGGTATTTGCACTTTTTTAAATTGGAGAAGACGTATGAGTTTATAGTCTCGCGGAACTAATAACCGAATTCCAGCGCTTTTATAATATGGGGTTGATTTGATATCTCGAGAATAAAGTAGTAACAAACGTATCTCCTCTCGTCCTTTTATTCTAAGATATCATATCCGAATTTTAACATTTTTTAAAAATTAAACTTTGTAGCATCAAAAACCCGTCTCTGATGCAACGCCACTAGTTGTTTCTTATCCTGAATGTTTTGCAATTTACAAAACCCTGGAGGAAATTTCATTTTCTAGAAGAGCTTTGTCATTAAATAATTAAAAAAAAACATTGTAACCTGTGAACCGTTTTGAAGACTTGTAAAAATTTTAAAAATTATATTTCTTTCTTGGTTTATTTAAGATAACTCAGGAATTTGCCAGGACAATTTTTTCCATGGTCAGGTATAAAAATAAACAATTAAGGCTAAACTGCGTCTTTAGATTTACTGAACGATAATTTTCTTAGAAACTACGGCCTGCTGAAGATCACTGTAAACACCCACACAAACCTGCACAAACAACTTTAATTCCCTTTAATTTCCCTTTGCTCCAGAACACCTTCTCAACACCAACTTTTGTACTCACAAAATGCTAACAAGGCTGTAGCAAGTAGGTCTATTTTGTTCACAATTGTTTACTAATTGCCAAGGCCAGTTTTGTTCCAATGTTGAATTAATTTAAACAGTCTACGTATTTGAAGATATCAAGGAGGAGACAATGGAAATGTCACACGAAAAGAACCGTTGTAGCGGTCTTTGAATTTCTTCTGTCGAAACGTCTTGAAACGTTGTGATTTAAACTATTCTAAAGAGTGATTATTTCTGGGGACCTAAATACAATATGTTTAATACAAAGTAGTCACAGGAACGGGGGAATTTGCCTACCGGGAATCCTACAATAAAAAAGTGCACTAAGTAGGTACACTATCTGACATGTGGTATCGAAATTTAAAAAAAGCAAATTCCAAAGACAAAAAGTGTATGATTTGTTGTATTCAACTTTATAAGCAACTTGTCGTGTCCGTATGGATTGAGAAGCCACTACAGGGTTTTAAAGTGATAATCATGCCCTCGTTACGTAGTAATTTAACTGATTTTGTAGTTAAAGTTACAAAATTATACCAATGTTAAAGTGGCTCCTCTAGGGAAAAAAGTTTACAAGTTGCTGCGAAGTTTAGTCTAATTTGGCTGCACCTATATTGTTTTCTTTTGCAGCAAGTTTTAAAGATCATGATAAAACTTCAATGTTTAAACAATTTAACTCCCTCGTGGTACGCCGTTACTATGATAGGCCGCAGCAATTTAATAGGTTTGAAATCAAAGACTCCCACGTCCCATCGGAATCGCTTGACGAGGAATTTATATAAGCTTTTGCTGACCAAAACACTTTTATTACTTGGAACCCGTTAAGCAATTTGAAGATTTTTCTATTAATAAAATGCAAGGAAAACTCTTAAGTACTTAGGATATGGATAACATTGTTTTCAGACATAAAAAACGGTTTAACATAAAAGTTATGGCATTTTTCTTCGTTATTTCTTTATTACAAATACAATAAAACATACTACAAAATGTTTATTATGTCGGAAACAAAAATTTATTAAATTTTTTAACCTTTTCAATAAAATATATCCTTTTTTAAATTTAGCAGTTCATGTCTCTAAACTCTGTAAACATTGGCTTTTTGCAAATTCTAGAATTGGAACACTTATTTACTCCTAAAGGATTATCACTTCAAAACCTGGAGTGGGTACTCAATCCATACGGACACAACGTGTCTAACATTATAAAACTGAACAAAGTCCTGAACATATATTTGGGTCCTTAAGTTTGTAAATATTATAATGAAGTTAAATTAATGAAACAGAAAAAACACCCATATATAACAATAGGTATCTTTACCGCCAAGATCGCGTATTGCACCTTAAAAAGGTTATTTGTTGGCAAAAGATAAAGGCCAACGGCCAACGTACAGCTTCAATGTTGCTCCGCAAAATTTATATGTTATAATATTAATGGGCATAATTCTTTTTATCTTCAATGTTATGATATTAATAATCAGAAATCATAAATAACTACCCATCATCAAAGTTATAAAATAGGAAGGATAAGTATTAAAAAGCCTACAATCACAATGCATAAAGTAAATAAAAAATATATACATTAAGTTCGTATCATAAATAAAGGCATAAAGAGGAAATTCATAAAAGGGCAAAATATGTATAAAATCAAATGTCAAGCAAAAATAATATTTTCGATAAAAAAACTCAGAATAGCTTCAAAATGTACCGTCCATTACAAATAATATTATAGAAAACGAATATGAGGATGACTAATAAAGTACAAGGCAAGTAAAGCGATGAGTTACAGCACTGGCACTTGTTATCGCCGTTGTTATTTCCGAAATGGACTGTTTATTTGTGGCCCGATTGGCCTTTAAGATTCCACCGGACTCTGTGCCCAGCGCTGAGGGTGCCTAGCCGGAACTTAAACTACTACACACGGTACGCTTAATACGCTTAATAACACCCGAGGGGGCATGAACCTGGGGTTACGATGCCTTCAAAACGGTCCAGTGGTTTTGGTTTTTTCACGATTATTTCATGATTAAGTTCCTCTTGGAAAAAGTTACTTAAGTTGCCATATTTGGAAGTGCTGTTTAATGGTCTGCCCGCAAAGGGCAAATAAATAACTCAGGGACTTTACTTCTCTGGACACTCCACCTTGATACTCCACTTGGGTAGGTGTCCGGGGAAGTAAAGTAAGGAAAATAAACTTTAGTGGTTGTAGATTTCTCTGTGAAGACCTCGCCGGGGGCTGGGCACTAGGCAGTGCACTGCTTGCTACTTGGACTGACACAATAATCACATTGACGTAGTAGTGTTGGCATCGTGCTGCAGCGAGTGGTGTAGTGGTTGTAGATTTCTCTGTGAAGACCTCGCCGGGGGCTGGGCACTAGGCAGTGCACTGCTTGCTACTTGGACTGACACAATAATCACATTGACGTAGTAGTGTTGGCATCGTGCTGCAGCGAGTGGTGTAGTGGTTGTAGATTTCTCTGTGAAGACCTCGCCGGGGGCTGGGCACTAGGCAGTGCACTGCTTGCTACTTGGACTGACATAATAATCACATTGACGTAGTAGTGTTGGCATCGTGCTGCAGCGAGTGGTGTAGTGGTTGTAGATTTCTCTGTGAAGACCTCGCCGGGGGCTGGGCACTAGGCAGTGCACTGCTTGCTACTTGGACTGACATAATAATCACATTGACGTAGTAGTGTTGGCATCGTGCTGCAGCGAGTGGTGTAGTGGTTGTAGATTTCTCTGTGAAGACCTCGCCGGGGGCTGGGCACTAGGCAGTGCACTGCTTGCTACTTGGACTGACACAATAATCACATTGACGTAGTAGTGTTGGCATCGTGCTGCAGCGAGTGGTGTAGTGGTTGTAGATTTCTCTGTGAAGACCTCGCCGGGGGCTGGGCACTAGGCAGTGCACTGCTTGCTACTTGGACTGTCACAATAATCACATTGACGTAGTAGTGTTGGCATCGTGCTGCAGCGAGTGGTGTAGTGGTTGTAGATTTCTCTGTGAAGACCTCGCCGGGGGCTGGGCACTAGGCAGTGCACTGCTTGCTACTTGGACTGACACAATAATCACATTGACGTAGTAGTGTTGGCATCGTGCTGCAGCGAGTGGTGCAGTGGTTGTAGATTTCTCTGTGAAGACCTCGCCGGGGGCTGGGCACTAGGCAGTGCACTGCTTGCTACTTGGACTGACACAATAATCACATTGACGTAGTAGTGTTGGCATCGTGCTGCAGCGAGTGGTGCAGTGGTTGTAGATTTCTCTGTGAAGACCTCGCCGGGGGCTGGGCACTAGGCAGTGCACTGCTTGCTACTTGGACTGACACAATAATCACATTGACGTAGTAGTGTTGGCATCGTGCTGCAGCGAGTGGTGCAGTGGTTGTAGATTTCTCTGTGAAGACCTCGCCGGGGGCTGGGCACTAGGCAGTGCACTGCTTGCTACTTGGACTGACATAATAATCACATTGACGTAGTAGTGTTGGCATCGTGCTGCAGCGAGTGGTGCAGTGGTTGTAGATTTCTCTGTGAAGACCTCGCCGGGGGCTGGGCACTAGGCAGTGCACTGCTTGCTACTTGGACTGACACAATAATCACATTGACGTAGTAGTGTTGGCATCGTGCTGCAGCGAGTGGTGCAGTGGTTGTAGATTTCTCTGTGAAGACCTCGCCGGGGGCTGGGCACTAGGCAGTGCACTGCTTGCTACTTGGACTGACATAATAATCACATTGACGTAGTAGTGTTGGCATCGTGGCGAGTGGTGCAGTGGTTGTAGATTTCTCTGTGAAGACCTCGCCGGGGGCTGGGCACTAGGCAGTGCACTGCTTGCTACTTGGACTGACATAATAATCACATTGACGTAGTAGTGTTGGCATCGTGCTGCAGCGAGTGGTGCAGTGGTTGTAGATTTCTCTGTGAAGACCTCGCCGGGGGCTGGGCACTAGGCAGTGCACTGCTTGCTACTTGGACTGACACAATAATCACATTGACGTAGTAGTGTTGGCATCGTGCTGCAGCGAGTGGTGCAGTGGTTGTAGATTTCTCTGTGAAGACCTCGCCGGGGGCTGGGCACTAGGCAGTGCACTGCTTGCTACTTGGACTGACATAATAATCACATTGACGTAGTAGTGTTGGCATCGTGGTGCAGCGAGTGGTGCAGTGGTTGTAGATTTCTCTGTGAAGACCTCGCCGGGGGCTGGGCACTAGGCAGTGCACTGCTTGCTACTTGGACTGACACAATAATCACATTGACGTAGTAGTGTTGGCATCGTGCTGCAGCGAGTGGTGCAGTGGTTGTAGATTTCTCTGTGAAGACCTCGCCGGGGGCTGGGCACTAGGCAGTGCACTGCTTGCTACTTGGACTGACACAATAATCACATTGACGTAGTAGTGTTGGCATCGTGCTGCAGCGAGTGGTGCAGTGGTTGTAGATTTCTCTGTGAAGACCTCGCCGGGGGCTGGGCACTAGGCAGTGCACTGCTTGCTACTTGGACTGACACAATAATCACATTGACGTAGTAGTGTTGGCATCGTGCTGCAGCGAGTGGTGCAGTGGTTGTAGATTTCTCTGTGAAGACCTCGCCGGGGGCTGGGCACTAGGCAGTGCACTGCTTGCTACTTGGACTGACACAATAATCACATTGACGTAGTAGTGTTGGCATCGTGCTGCAGCGAGTGGTGCAGTGGTTGTAGATTTCTCTGTGAAGACCTCGCCGGGGGCTGGGCACTAGGCAGTGCACTGCTTGCTACTTGGACTGACACAATAATCACATTGACGTAGTAGTGTTGGCATCGTGCTGCAGCGAGTGGTGCAGTGGTTGTAGATTTCTCTGTGAAGACCTCGCCGGGGGCTGGGCACTAGGCAGTGCACTGCTTGCTACTTGGACTGACATAATAATCACATTGACGTAGTAGTGTTGGCATCGTGCTGCAGCGAGTGGTGCAGTGGTTGTAGATTTCTCTGTGAAGACCTCGCCGGGGGCTGGGCACTAGGCAGTGCACTGCTTGCTACTTGGACTGACACAATAATCACATTGACGTAGTAGTGTTGGCATCGTGCTGCAGGTGCAGTGGTTGTAGATTTCTCTGTGAAGACCTCGCCGGGGGCTGGGCACTAGGCAGTGCACTGCTTGCTACTTGGACTGACACAATAATCACATTGACGTAGTAGTGTTGGCATCGTGCTGCAGCGAGTGGTGCAGTGGTTGTAGATTTCTCTGTGAAGACCTCGCCGGGGGCTGGGCACTAGGCAGTGCACTGCTTGCTACTTGGACTGACATAATAATCACATTGACGTAGTAGTGTTGGCATCGTGCTGCAGCGAGTGGTGCAGTGGTTGTAGATTTCTCTGTGAAGACCTCGCCGGGGGCTGGGCACTAGGCAGTGCACTGCTTGCTACTTGGACTGACACAATAATCACATTGACGTAGTAGTGTTGGCATCGTGCTGCAGCGAGTGGTGCAGTGGTTGTAGATTTCTCTGTGAAGACCTCGCCGGGGGCTGGGCACTAGGCAGTGCACTGCTTGCTACTTGGACTGACACAATAATCACATTGACGTAGTAGTGTTGGCATCGTGCTGCAGCGAGTGGTGCAGTGGTTGTAGATTTCTCTGTGAAGACCTCGCCGGGGGCTGGGCACTAGGCAGTGCACTGCTTGCTACTTGGACTGACATAATAATCACATTGACGTAGTAGTGTTGGCATCGTGGCGAGTGCTGCAGCGAGTGGTGCAGTGGTTGTAGATTTCTCTGTGAAGACCTCGCCGGGGGCTGGGCACTAGGCAGTGCACTGCTTGCTACTTGGACTGACACAATAATCACATTGACGTAGTAGTGTTGGCATCGTGCTGCAGCGAGTGGTGCAGTGGTTGTAGATTTCTCTGTGAAGACCTCGCCGGGGGCTGGGCACTAGGCAGTGCACTGCTTGCTACTTGGACTGACACAATAATCACATTGACGTAGTAGTGTTGGCATCGTGCTGCAGCGAGTGGTGCAGTGGTTGTAGATTTCTCTGTGAAGACCTCGCCGGGGGCTGGGCACTAGGCAGTGCACTGCTTGCTACTTGGACTGACATAATAATCACATTGACGTAGTAGTGTTGGCATCGTGCTGCAGCGAGTGGTGCAGTGGTTGTAGATTTCTCTGTGAAGACCTCGCCGGGGGCTGGGCACTAGGCAGTGCACTGCTTGCTACTTGGACTGACACAATAATCACATTGACGTAGTAGTGTTGGCATCGTGCTGCAGCGAGTGGTGCAGTGGTTGTAGATTTCTCTGTGAAGACCTCGCCGGGGGCTGGGCACTAGGCAGTGCACTGCTTGCTACTTGGACTGACACAATAATCACATTGACGTAGTAGTGTTGGCATCGTGCTGCAGCGAGTGGTGCAGTGGTTGTAGATTTCTCTGTGAAGACCTCGCCGGGGGCTGGGCACTAGGCAGTGCACTGCTTGCTACTTGGACTGACATAATAATCACATTGACGTAGTAGTGTTGGCATCGTGGCGAGTGCTGCAGCGAGTGGTGCAGTGGTTGTAGATTTCTCTGTGAAGACCTCGCCGGGGGCTGGGCACTAGGCAGTGCACTGCTTGCTACTTGGACTGACACAATAATCACATTGACGTAGTAGTGTTGGCATCGTGGCGAGTGCTGCAGCGAGTGGTGTAGTGGTTGTAGATTTCTCTGTGAAGACCTCGCCGGGGGCTGGGCACTAGGCAGTGCACTGCTTGCTACTTGGACTGACACAATAATCACATTGACGTAGTAGTGTTGGCATCGTGCTGCAGCGAGTGGTGTAGTGGTTGTAGATTTCTCTGTGAAGACCTCGCCGGGGGCTGGGCACTAGGCAGTGCACTCCTTGCTACTTGGGCTGACACAATAATCACATTGACGTAGTAGTGTTGGCATCGTGCTGCAGCGAGTGGTGCAGTGGTTGTAGATTTCTCTGTGAAGACCTCGCCGGGGGCTGGGCACTAGGCAGTGCACTGCTTGCTACTTGGACTGACACAATAATCACATTGACGTAGTAGTGTTGGCATCGTGCTGCAGCGAGTGGTGCAGTGGTTGTAGATTTCTCTGTGAAGACCTCGCCGGGGGCTGGGCACTAGGCAGTGCACTGCTTGCTACTTGGACTGACACAATAATCACATTGACGTAGTAGTGTTGGCATCGTGCTGCAGCGAGTGGTGCAGTGGTTGTAGATTTCTCTGTGAAGACCTCGCCGGGGGCTGGGCACTAGGCAGTGCACTGCTTGCTACTTGGACTGTCACAATAATCACATTGACGTAGTAGTGTTGGCATCGTGCTGCAGCGAGTGGTGCAGTGGTTGTAGATTTCTCTGTGAAGACCTCGCCGGGGGCTGGGCACTAGGCAGTGCACTGCTTGCTACTTGGACTGACATAATAATCACATTGACGTAGTAGTGTTGGCATCGTGCTGCAGCGAGTGGTGCAGCGAGTGGTGCAGTGGTTGTAGATTTCTCTGTGAAGACCTCGCCGGGGGCTGGGCACTAGGCAGTGCACTGCTTGCTACTTGGACTGACATAATAATCACATTGACGTAGTAGTGTTGGCATCGTGCTGCAGCGAGTGGTGCAGCGAGTGGTGCAGTGGTTGTAGATTTCTCTGTGAAGACCTCGCCGGGGGCTGGGCACTAGGCAGTGCACTGCTTGCTACTTGGACTGTCACAATAATCACATTGACGTAGTAGTGTTGGCATCGTGCTGCAGCGAGTGGTGCAGCGAGTGGTGCAGTGGTTGTAGATTTCTCTGTGAAGACCTCGCCGGGGGCTGGGCACTAGGCAGTGCACTGCTTGCTACTTGGACTGACATAATAATCACATTGACGTAGTAGTGTTGGCATCGTGCTGCAGCGAGTGGTGCAGCGAGTGGTGCAGTGGTTGTAGATTTCTCTGTGAAGACCTCGCTGGGGGCTGGGCACTAGGCAGTGCACTGCTTGCTACTTGGACTGACACAATAATCACATTGACGTAGTAGTGTTGGCATCGTGCTGCAGCGAGTGGTGCAGTGGTTGTAGATTTCTCTGTGAAGACCTCGCTGGGGGCTGGCCACTAGGCAGTGCACTGCTTGCTACTTGGACTGACATAATAATCACATTGACGTAGTAGTGTTGGCATCGTGCTGCAGCGAGTGGTGCAGTGGTTGTAGATTTCTCTGTGAAGACCTCGCCGGGGGCTGGGCACTAGGCAGTGCACTCCTTGCTACTTGGACTGACACAATAATCACATTGACGTAGTAGTGTTGGCATCGTGCTGCAGCGAGTGGTGCAGTGGTTGTAGATTTCTCTGTGAAGACCTCGCCGGGGGCTGGGCACTAGGCAGTGCACTGCTTGCTACTTGGACTGTCACAATAATCACATTGACGTAGTAGTGTTGGCATCGTGGCGAGTGCTGCAGCGAGTGGTGCAGTGGTTGTAGATTTCTCTTTGAAGACCTCGCCGGGGGCTGGGCACTAGGCAGTGCACTCCTTGCTACTTGGACTGACACAATAATCACATTGACGTAGTAGTGTTGGCATCGTGGCGAGTGGTGCAGCGAGTGGTGCAGTGGTTGTAGATTTCTCTGTGAAGACCTCGCCGGGGGCTGGGCACTAGGCAGTGCACTGCTTGCTACTTGGACTGACATAATAATCACATTGACGTAGTAGTGTTGGCATCGTGCTGCAGCGAGTGGTGCAGCGAGTGGTGCAGTGGTTGTAGATTTCTCTGTGAAGACCTCGCCGGGGGCTGGGCACTAGGCAGTGCACTGCTTGCTACTTGGACTGTCACAATAATCACATTGACGTAGTAGTGTTGGCATCGTGGCGAGTGCTGCAGCGAGTGGTGCAGTGGTTGTAGATTTCTCTGTGAAGACCTCGCCGGGGGCTGGGCACTAGGCAGTGCACTGCTTGCTACTTGGACTGTCACAATAATCACATTGACGTAGTAGTGTTGGCATCGTGGCGAGTGCTGCAGCGAGTGGTGCAGTGGTTGTAGATTTCTCTGTGAAGACCTCGCCGGGGGCTGGGCACTAGGCAGTGCACTGCTTGCTACTTGGACTGACACAATAATCACATTGACGTAGTAGTGTTGGCATCGTGCTGCAGCGAGTGGTGCAGTGGTTGTAGATTTCTCTGTGAAGACCTCGCCGGGGGCTGGGCACTAGGCAGTGCACTGCTTGCTACTTGGACTGACATAATAATCACATTGACGTAGTAGTGTTGGCATCGTGCTGCAGCGAGTGGTGCAGTGGTTGTAGATTTCTCTGTGAAGACCTCGCCGGGGGCTGGGCACTAGGCAGTGCACTGCTTGCTACTTGGACTGTCACAATAATCACATTGACGTAGTAGTGTTGGCATCGTGCTGCAGCGAGTGGTGCAGTGGTTGTAGATTTCTCTGTGAAGACCTCGCCGGGGGCTGGGCACTAGGCAGTGCACTGCTTGCTACTTGGACTGACACAATAATCACATTGACGTAGTAGTGTTGGCATCGTGCTGCAGCGAGTGGTGCAGTGGTTGTAGATTTCTCTGTGAAGACCTCGCCGGGGGCTGGGCACTAGGCAGTGCACTGCTTGCTACTTGGACTGTCACAATAATCACATTGACGTAGTAGTGTTGGCATCGTGCTGCAGCGAGTGGTGCAGTGGTTGTAGATTTCTCTGTGAAGACCTCGCCGGGGGCTGGGCACTAGGCAGTGCACTGCTTGCTACTTGGACTGACACAATAATCACATTGACGTAGTAGTGTTGGCATCGTGGCGAGTGCTGCAGCGAGTGGTGCAGTGGTTGTAGATTTCTCTGTGAAGACCTCGCCGGGGGCTGGGCACTAGGCAGTGCACTGCTTGCTACTTGGACTGACACAATAATCACATTGACGTAGTAGTGTTGGCATCGTGGCGAGTGCTGCAGCGAGTGGTGCAGTGGTTGTAGATTTCTCTGTGAAGACCTCGCCGGGGGCTGGGCACTAGGCAGTGCACTGCTTGCTACTTGGACTGACATAATAATCACATTGACGTAGTAGTGTTGGCATCGTGCTGCAGCGAGTGGTGCAGTGGTTGTAGATTTCTCTGTGAAGACCTCACCGGGGGCTGGGCACTAGGCAGTGCACTGCTTGCTACTTGGACTGACATAATAATCACATTGACGTAGTAGTGTTGGCATCGTGCTGCAGCGAGTGGTGCAGTGGTTGTAGATTTCTCTGTGAAGACCTCGCCGGGGGCTGGGCACTAGGCAGTGCACTGCTTGCTACTTGGACTGACACAATAATCACATTGACGTAGTAGTGTTGGCATCGTGCTGCAGCGAGTGGTGCAGTGGTTGTAGATTTCTCTGTGAAGACCTCGCCGGGGGCTGGGCACTAGGCAGTGCACTGCTTGCTACTTGGACTGACACAATAATCACATTGACGTAGTAGTGTTGGCATCGTGCTGCAGCGAGTGGTGCAGTGGTTGTAGATTTCTCTGTGAAGACCTCGCCGGGGGCTGGGCACTAGGCAGTGCACTGCTTGCTACTTGGACTGACATAATAATCACATTGACGTAGTAGTGTTGGCATCGTGCTGCAGCGAGTGGTGCAGTGGTTGTAGATTTCTCTGTGAAGACCTCGCCGGGGGCTGGGCACTAGGCAGTGCACTGCTTGCTACTTGGACTGACATAATAATCACATTGACGTAGTAGTGTTGGCATCGTGCTGCAGCGAGTGGTGCAGCGAGTGGTGCAGTGGTTGTAGATTTCTCTGTGAAGACCTCGCCGGGGGCTGGGCACTAGGCAGTGCACTGCTTGCTACTTGGACTGACACAATAATCACATTGACGTAGTAGTGTTGGCATCGTGCTGCAGCGAGTGGTGCAGTGGTTGTAGATTTCTCTGTGAAGACCTCGCCGGGGGCTGGGCACTAGGCAGTGCACTGCTTGCTACTTGGACTGACACAATAATCACATTGACGTAGTAGTGTTGGCATCGTGCTGCAGCGAGTGGTGCAGTGGTTGTAGATTTCTCTGTGAAGACCTCGCCGGGGGCTGGGCACTAGGCAGTGCACTGCTTGCTACTTGGACTGACATAATAATCACATTGACGTAGTAGTGTTGGCATCGTGGCGAGTGGTGCAGCGAGTGGTGCAGTGGTTGTAGATTTCTCTGTGAAGACCTCGCCGGGGGCTGGGCACTAGGCAGTGCACTGCTTGCTACTTGGACTGACATAATAATCACATTGACGTAGTAGTGTTGGCATCGTGGCGAGTGCTGCAGCGAGTGGTGCAGTGGTTGTAGATTTCTCTGTGAAGACCTCGCCGGGGGCTGGGCACTAGGCAGTGCACTGCTTGCTACTTGGACTGACACAATAATCACATTGACGTAGTAGTGTTGGCATCGTGCTGCAGCGAGTGGTGCAGTGGTTGTAGATTTCTCTGTGAAGACCTCGCCGGGGGCTGGGCACTAGGCAGTGCACTGCTTGCTACTTGGACTGACATAATAATCACATTGACGTAGTAGTGTTGGCATCGTGCTGCAGCGAGTGGTGCAGTGGTTGTAGATTTCTCTGTGAAGACCTCGCCGGGGGCTGGGCACTAGGCAGTGCACTGCTTGCTACTTGGACTGACATAATAATCACATTGACGTAGTAGTGTTGGCATCGTGCTGCAGCGAGTGGTGCAGTGGTTGTAGATTTCTCTGTGAAGACCTCGCCGGGGGCTGGGCACTAGGCAGTGCACTGCTTGCTACTTGGACTGACACAATAATCACATTGACGTAGTAGTGTTGGCATCGTGCTGCAGCGAGTGGTGCAGTGGTTGTAGATTTCTCTGTGAAGACCTCGCCGGGGGCTGGGCACTAGGCAGTGCACTGCTTGCTACTTGGACTGTCACAATAATCACATTGACGTAGTAGTGTTGGCATCGTGGCGAGTGCTGCAGCGAGTGGTGCAGTGGTTGTAGATTTCTCTGTGAAGACCTCGCCGGGGGCTGGGCACTAGGCAGTGCACTGCTTGCTACTTGGACTGACATAATAATCACATTGACGTAGTAGTGTTGGCATCGTGGCGAGTGCTGCAGCGAGTGGTGCAGTGGTTGTAGATTTCTCTGTGAAGACCTCGCCGGGGGCTGGGCACTAGGCAGTGCACTGCTTGCTACTTGGACTGACACAATAATCACATTGACGTAGTAGTGTTGGCATCGTGCTGCAGCGAGTGGTGCAGTGGTTGTAGATTTCTCTTTGAAGACCTCGCCGGGGGCTGGGCACTAGGCAGTGCACTGCTTGCTACTTGGACTGACATAATAATCACATTGACGTAGTAGTGTTGGCATCGTGCTGCAGCGAGTGGTGCAGTGGTTGTAGATTTCTCTTTGAAGACCTCGCCGGGGGCTGGGCACTAGGCAGTGCACTGCTTGCTACTTGGACTGACACAATAATCACATTGACGTAGTAGTGTTGGCATCGTGCTGCAGCGAGTGGTGCAGTGGTTGTAGATTTCTCTTTGAAGACCTCGCCGGGGGCTGGGCACTAGGCAGTGCACTGCTTGCTACTTGGACTGACACAATAATCACATTGACGTAGTAGTGTTGGCATCGTGCTGCAGCGAGTGGTGCAGTGGTTGTAGATTTCTCTGTGAAGACCTCGCCGGGGGCTGGGCACTAGGCAGTGCACTGCTTGCTACTTGGACTGACACAATAATCACATTGACGTAGTAGTGTTGGCATCGTGCTGCAGCGAGTGGTGCAGTGGTTGTAGATTTCTCTTTGAAGACCTCGCCGGGGGCTGGGCACTAGGCAGTGCACTGCTTGCTACTTGGACTGACATAATAATCACATTGACGTAGTAGTGTTGGCATCGTGCTGCAGCGAGTGGTGCAGTGGTTGTAGATTTCTCTTTGAAGACCTCGCCGGGGGCTGGGCACTAGGCAGTGCACTGCTTGCTACTTGGACTGACACAATAATCACATTGACGTAGTAGTGTTGGCATCGTGCTGCAGCGAGTGGTGTAGTGGTTGTAGATTTCTCTGTGAAGACCTCGCCGGGGGCTGGGCACTAGGCAGTGCACTGCTTGCTACTTGGACTGACATAATAATCACATTGACGTAGTAGTGTTGGCATCGTGCTGCAGCGAGTGGTGCAGTGGTTGTAGATTTCTCTGTGAAGACCTCGCCGGGGGCTGGGCACTAGGCAGTGCACTGCTTGCTACTTGGACTGACACAATAATCACATTGACGTAGTAGTGTTGGCATCGTGGCGAGTGGTGCAGTGGTTGTAGATTTCTCTGTGAAGACCTCGCCGGGGGCTGGGCACTAGGCAGTGCACTGCTTGCTACTTGGACTGACATAATAATCACATTGACGTAGTAGTGTTGGCATCGTGCTGCAGCGAGTGGTGCAGTGGTTGTAGATTTCTCTGTGAAGACCTCGCCGGGGGCTGGGCACTAGGCAGTGCACTGCTTGCTACTTGGACTGTCACAATAATCACATTGACCTAGTAGTGTTGGCATCGTGGCGAGTGCTGCAGCGAGTGGTGCAGTGGTTGTAGATTTCTCTGTGAAGACCTCGCCGGGGGCTGGGCACTAGGCAGTGCACTGCTTGCTACTTGGACTGACATAATAATCACATTGACGTAGTAGTGTTGGCATCGTGCTGCAGCGAGTGGTGCAGCGAGTGGTGCAGTGGTTGTAGATTTCTCTGTGAAGACCTCGCCGGGGGCTGGGCACTAGGCAGTGCACTGCTTGCTACTTGGACTGACATAATAATCACATTGACGTAGTAGTGTTGGCATCGTGCTGCAGCGAGTGGTGCAGTGGTTGTAGATTTCTCTGTGAAGACCTCGCCGGGGGCTGGGCACTAGGCAGTGCACTGCTTGCTACTTGGACTGACACAATAATCACATTGACGTAGTAGTGTTGGCATCGTGCTGCAGCGAGTGGTGCAGCGAGTGGTGCAGTGGTTGTAGATGTCTCTGTGAAGACCTCGCCGGGGGCTGGGCACTAGGCAGTGCACTGCTTGCTACTTGGACTGTCACAATAATCACATTGACGTAGTAGTGTTGGCATCGTGGCGAGTGCTATAGCGAGTGGTGCAGTGGTTGTAGATTTCTCTGTGAAGACCTCGCCGGGGGCTGGGCACTAGGCAGTGCACTGCTTGCTACTTGGACTGACATAATAATCACATTGACGTAGTAGTGTTGGCATCGTGCTGCAGCGAGTGGTGCAGCGAGTGGTGCAGTGGTTGTAGATTTCTCTGTGAAGACCTCGCCGGGGGCTGGGCACTAGGCAGTGCACTGCTTGCTACTTGGACTGACACAATAATCACATTGACGTAGTAGTGTTGGCATCGTGCTGCAGCGAGTGGTGCAGTGGTTGTAGATTTCTCTGTGAAGACCTCGCCGGGGGCTGGGCACTAGGCAGTGCACTGCTTGCTACTTGGACTGACACAATAATCACATTGACGTAGTAGTGTTGGCATCGTGCTGCAGCGAGTGGTGCAGCGAGTGGTGCAGTGGTTGTAGATTTCTCTGTGAAGACCTCGCCGGGGGCTGGGCACTAGGCAGTGCACTGCTTGCTACTTGGACTGACATAATAATCACATTGACGTAGTAGTGTTGGCATCGTGCTGCAGCGAGTGGTGCAGTGGTTGTAGATTTCTCTGTGAAGACCTCGCCGGGGGCTGGGCACTAGGCAGTGCACTGCTTGCTACTTGGACTGACATAATAATCACATTGACGTAGTAGTGTTGGCATCGTGCTGCAGCGAGTGGTGCAGTGGTTGTAGATTTCTCTGTGAAGACCTCGCCGGGGGCTGGGCACTAGGCAGTGCACTGCTTGCTACTTGGACTGACATAATAATCACATTGACGTAGTAGTGTTGGCATCGTGCTGCAGCGAGTGGTGCAGCGAGTGGTGCAGTGGTTGTAGATTTCTCTGTGAAGACCTCGCCGGGGGCTGGGCACTAGGCAGTGCACTGCTTGCTACTTGGACTGACATAATAATCACATTGACGTAGTAGTGTTGGCATCGTGCTGCAGCGAGTGGTGCAGTGGTTGTAGATTTCTCTGTGAAGACCTCGCCGGGGGCTGGGCACTAGGCAGTGCACTGCTTGCTACTTGGACTGTCACAATAATCACATTGACGTAGTAGTGTTGGCATCGTGCTGCAGCGAGTGGTGCAGTGGTTGTAGATTTCTCTGTGAAGACCTCGCCGGGGGCTGGGCACTAGGCAGTGCACTGCTTGCTACTTGGACTGACATAATAATCACATTGACGTAGTAGTGTTGGCATCGTGCTGCAGCGAGTGGTGCAGTGGTTGTAGATTTCTCTGTGAAGACCTCGCCGGGGGCTGGGCACTAGGCAGTGCACTGCTTGCTACTTGGACTGACACAATAATCACATTGACGTAGTAGTGTTGGCATCGTGCTGCAGCGAGTGGTGCAGTGGTTGTAGATTTCTCTGTGAAGACCTCGCCGGGGGCTGGGCACTAGGCAGTGCACTGCTTGCTACTTGGACTGACATAATAATCACATTGACGTAGTAGTGTTGGCATCGTGGCGAGTGCTGCAGCGAGTGGTGCAGTGGTTGTAGATTTCTCTGTGAAGACCTCGCCGGGGGCTGGGCACTAGGCAGTGCACTGCTTGCTACTTGGACTGACATAATAATCACATTGACGTAGTAGTGTTGGCATCGTGCTGCAGCGAGTGGTGCAGTGGTTGTAGATTTCTCTGTGAAGACCTCGCCGGGGGCTGGGCACTAGGCAGTGCACTGCTTGCTACTTGGACTGACATAATAATCACATTGACGTAGTAGTGTTGGCATCGTGCTGCAGCGAGTGGTGCAGTGGTTGTAGATTTCTCTGTGAAGACCTCGCCGGGGGCTGGGCACTAGGCAGTGCACTGCTTGCTACTTGGACTGACACAATAATCACATTGACGTAGTAGTGTTGGCATCGTGGCGAGTGGTGTAGTGGTTGTAGATTTCTCTGTGAAGACCTCGCCGGGGGCTGGGCACTAGGCAGTGCACTCCTTGCTACTTGGACTGACACAATAATCACATTGACGTAGTAGTGTTGGCATCGTGCTGCAGCGAGTGGTGCAGTGGTTGTAGATTTCTCTGTGAAGACCTCGCCGGGGGCTGGGCACTAGGCAGTGCACTGCTTGCTACTTGGACTGACACAATAATCACATTGACGTAGTAGTGTTGGCATCGTGCTGCAGCGAGTGGTGCAGTGGTTGTAGATTTCTCTGTGAAGACCTCGCCGGGGGCTGGGCACTAGGCAGTGCACTGCTTGCTACTTGGACTGACACAATAATCACATTGACGTAGTAGTGTTGGCATCGTGCTGCAGCGAGTGGTGCAGTGGTTGTAGATTTCTCTGTGAAGACCTCGCCGGGGGCTGGGCACTAGGCAGTGCACTGCTTGCTACTTGGACTGACATAATAATCACATTGGCGTAGTAGTGTTGGCATCGTGCTGCAGCGAGTGGTGCAGTGGTTGTAGATTTCTCTGTGAAGACCTCGCCGGGGGCTGGGCACTAGGCAGTGCACTCCTTGCTACTTGGACTGACATAATAATCACATTGACGTAGTAGTGTTGGCATCGTGCTGCAGCGAGTGGTGCAGTGGTTGTAGATTTCTCTGTGAAGACCTCGCCGGGGGCTGGGCACTAGGCAGTGCACTGCTTGCTACTTGGACTGACACAATAATCACATTGACGTAGTAGTGTTGGCATCGTGGCGAGTGCTGCAGCGAGTGGTGTAGTGGTTGTAGATTTCTCTGTGAAGACCTCGCCGGGGGCTGGGCACTAGGCAGTGCACTGCTTGCTACTTGGACTGACACAATAATCACATTGACGTAGTAGTGTTGGCATCGTGGCGAGTGCTGCAGCGAGTGGTGTAGTGGTTGTAGATTTCTCTGTGAAGACCTCGCCGGGGGCTGGGCACTAGGCAGTGCACTGCTTGCTACTTGGACTGACATAATAATCACATTGACGTAGTAGTGTTGGCATCGTGCTGCAGCGAGTGGTGCAGTGGTTGTAGATTTCTCTGTGAAGACCTCGCCGGGGGCTGGGCACTAGGCAGTGCACTGCTTGCTACTTGGACTGACACAGTAATCACATTGACGTAGTAGTGTTGGCATCGTGCTGCAGCGAGTGGTGCAGTGGTTGTAGATTTCTCTGTGAAGACCTCGCCGGGGGCTGGGCACTAGGCAGTGCACTGCTTGCTACTTGGACTGACACAATAATCACATTGACGTAGTAGTGTTGGCATCGTGGCGAGTGCTGCAGCGAGTGGTGTAGTGGTTGTAGATTTCTCTGTGAAGACCTCGCCGGGGGCTGGGCACTAGGCAGTGCACTGCTTGCTACTTGGACTGACATAATAATCACATTGACGTAGTAGTGTTGGCATCGTGGCGAGTGCTGCAGCGAGTGGTGCAGTGGTTGTAGATTTCTCTGTGAAGACCTCGCCGGGGGCTGGGCACTAGGCAGTGCACTGCTTGCTACTTGGACTGACACAATAATCACATTGACGTAGTAGTGTTGGCATCGTGCTGCAGCGAGTGGTGCAGTGGTTGTAGATTTCTCTGTGAAGACCTCGCCGGGGGCTGGGCACTAGGCAGTGCACTGCTTGCTACTTGGACTGACATAATAATCACATTGACGTAGTAGTGTTGGCATCGTGCTGCAGCGAGTGGTGCAGTGGTTGTAGATTTCTCTGTGAAGACCTCGCCGGGGGCTGGGCACTAGGCAGTGCACTGCTTGCTACTTGGACTGACACAATAATCACATTGACGTAGTAGTGTTGGCATCGTGGCGAGTGCTGCAGCGAGTGGTGCAGTGGTTGTAGATTTCTCTGTGAAGACCTCGCCGGGGGCTGGGCACTAGGCAGTGCACTGCTTGCTACTTGGACTGACATAATAATCACATTGACGTAGTAGTGTTGGCATCGTGCTGCAGCGAGTGGTGCAGTGGTTGTAGATTTCTCTGTGAAGACCTCGCCGGGGGCTGGGCACTAGGCAGTGCACTGCTTGCTACTTGGACTGACATAATAATCACATTGACGTAGTAGTGTTGGCATCGTGCTGCAGCGAGTGGTGCAGTGGTTGTAGATTTCTCTGTGAAGACCTCGCCGGGGGCTGGGCACTAGGCAGTGCACTGCTTGCTACTTGGACTGACATAATAATCACATTGACGTAGTAGTGTTGGCATCGTGCTGCAGCGAGTGGTGCAGTGGTTGTAGATTTCTCTGTGAAGACCTCGCCTGGGGCTGGGCACTAGGCAGTGCACTGCTTGCTACTTGGACTGACATAATAATCACATTGACGTAGTAGTGTTGGCATCGTGCTGCAGCGAGTGGTGCAGTGGTTGTAGATTTCTCTGTGAAGACCTCGCCGGGGGCTGGGCACTAGGCAGTGCACTGCTTGCTACTTGGACTGACATAATAATCACATTGACGTAGTAGTGTTGGCATCGTGGCGAGTGGTGCAGCGAGTGGTGCAGTGGTTGTAGATTTCTCTGTGAAGACCTCGCCGGGGGCTGGGCACTAGGCAGTGCACTGCTTGCTACTTGGACTGACATAATAATCACATTGACGTAGTAGTGTTGGCATCGTGCTGCAGCGAGTGGTGCAGCGAGTGGTGCAGTGGTTGTAGATTTCTCTGTGAAGACCTCGCCGGGGGCTGGGCACTAGGCAGTGCACTGCTTGCTACTTGGACTGACACAATAATCACATTGACGTAGTAGTGTTGGCATCGTGCTGCAGCGAGTGGTGCAGTGGTTGTAGATTTCTCTGTGAAGACCTCGCCGGGGGCTGGGCACTAGGCAGTGCACTGCTTGCTACTTGGACTGACACAATAATCACATTGACGTAGTAGTGTTGGCATCGTGCTGCAGCGAGTGGTGCAGTGGTTGTAGATTTCTCTGTGAAGACCTCGCCGGGGGCTGGGCACTAGGCAGTGCACTCCTTGCTACTTGGACTGACACAATAATCACATTGACGTAGTAGTGTTGGCATCGTGCTGCAGCGAGTGGTGCAGTGGTTGTAGATTTCTCTGTGAAGACCTCGCCGGGGGCTGGGCACTAGGCAGTGCACTGCTTGCTACTTGGACTGACACAATAATCACATTGACGTAGTAGTGTTGGCATCGTGCTGCAGCGAGTGGTGCAGTGGTTGTAGATTTCTCTGTGAAGACCTCGCCGGGGGCTGGGCACTAGGCAGTGCACTGCTTGCTACTTGGACTGACATAATAATCACATTGACGTAGTAGTGTTGGCATCGTGCTGCAGCGAGTGGTGCAGCGAGTGGTGCAGTGGTTGTAGATTTCTCTGTGAAGACCTCGCCGGGGGCTGGGCACTAGGCAGTGCACTGCTTGCTACTTGGACTGACACAATAATCACATTGACGTAGTAGTGTTGGCATCGTGCTGCAGCGAGTGGTGCAGTGGTTGTAGATTTCTCTGTGAAGACCTCGCCGGGGGCTGGGCACTAGGCAGTGCACTGCTTGCTACTTGGACTGACATAATAATCACATTGACGTAGTAGTGTTGGCATCGTGCTGCAGCGAGTGGTGCAGTGGTTGTAGATTTCTCTGTGAAGACCTCGCCGGGGGCTGGGCACTAGGCAGTGCACTGCTTGCTACTTGGACTGACATAATAATCACATTGGCGTAGTAGTTTTGGCATCGTGGCGAGTGGTGCAGCGAGTGGTGTAGTGGTTATAGCCCTGCCTCATACGCCGAAGGTCCCAGGCTCGAGTCCTGGCCGGGGCATTCATTTGTGTGATGAACACAGATGTTTGTTCTCGGGTCATCGTTGTTTGTATTTATATATGTATGTTTATTCTAGGACCCCCCCGGTTCGCTGTATGGTCATCCATAACACAAGCTCTGCTTACTTTGGGGCCATACAGTTGGTGTATTTGTCTGGGGATTTATTTAATTATTTATTAATCGTAAGTGGAAATAATAATTATAATCACTATTAATACATAAGACAACCAGGATTAATGATGTCCCTGCGGATGCGTTTGCACATGCTCGTGTACTGGCCGCGACATGAATGTAGTAGAAAAGGTTAGTTTAGGAAAGGTTCTGAAAGTTCTGAAAACGGCATAATTTCTTATATTGAAGTGGCTCTGCATCAAAACACTGTTGTGGACGCGACACTGTGGACAGAAGAAAGTAAACATTTTCAAGCTGGTAATAAATGTGGAGCTGGTGCAAAATTCGAGGCAAACTACTTTTAGATTATTCTCTAGTTTTTGCTCGCGACCTTATTTGCATTCATTTAAATTGCCGTAGTCATTCTGTCTAGGCCGTAGTCCATGACTATGCTTAGTCCTATCCAAGTGCGATGACGTGGATTTGCTTGATTGATTTATTGATTCAAGAATAAAGACTTTGACGTTTTTAGTTATCAAGTATTAAGTATCTAGGATGAAGGTACCACTGCACACTACAACAACAAAACACACCAGATAGCAAAGTTGTGAATATTTTATAGCAATTTCAACTCATACAAATGAATGAAGCCCCGCTTGATCTTCTTACAGGCCATCCCAAAGTGGTTGGGTTCGTGTCGCACGGCGGCATGCTGAGCCTGTCGGAGGCGGCGCGCTGCGGCGTGCCTCTGCTGGCGCTGCCATTCTTCGGCGACCAGTTCAGCAACGCGGCGGCGGCGCGTGCGCAGAACTTCGGCCTGCTGCTGTACTTCCAGCGACTCGACGCCAACGCCTTGGTGAAAGCCGTCGAGCAATTGATGTCTAAGGAGTGGGTTTGATGTTGTAAAAGATGATTAGGAACCTTTCGAAAACAAATTTAAACCATAGGCGTGTGTGTTTAGCAACTTACCAAATTCTCAACTTACCAGATTCGCAACTTACCAGATTCTCAACTAACCAGATTCCAACTTACCAGATTCGCAACTTACCAGATTCTCAACTAACCAGATTCGAAACTTACCAGGTTCTCAACTAACCAGATTCCAACTTACCAGATTCTCAACTAACCAGATTCACCACTTACCAGATTCTCAACTTATTATACGATTCGAAATTTAGCAGATTCTCAACTAACCAGATTCGAAACTTACTAGATTTTCAACTAACCAGATTCGAAACTTACAAGGTTCTCAACTAACCAGATTCCAGCTTACTAGATTTTCAACTAACCAGATTCACCACTTACCAGATTCTCAACTTATTATACGATTCGAAATTTAGCAGATTCTCAACTAACCAGATTCGAAAATTACTAGATTCTCACCTAACCAGATTCGAAACTTACTAGATTTTCAACTAACCAGATTCGAAACTTACCAGGTTCTCAACTAACCAAATTCTCAACTAACCAGATTCACCACTTACCAGATTCTCAACTTATTATACGATTCGAAACTTACCAGATTCTCAACTAACCAGATTCCAACTTACCAGATTCTCAACTAACCAGATTCGAAACTTACTAGATTTTCAACTAACCAGATTCGAAAGTTACCAGGTTCTCAACTAACCAGATTCCAACTTACCAGATTCTCAACTAACCAGATTCACCACTTACCAGATTCTCAACTTATTATACGATTCGAAATTTAGCAGATTCTCAACTAACCAGATTCGAAACTTACTAGATTTTCAACTAACCAGATTCGAAACTTACAAGGTTCTCAACTAACCAGATTCCAGCTTACTAGATTTTCAACTAACCAGATTCACCACTTACCAGATTCTCAACTTATTATACGATTCGAAATTTAGCAGATTCTCAACTAACCAGATTCGAAAATTACTAGATTCTCACCTAACCAGATTCGAAACTTACTAGATTTTCAACTAACCAGATTCGAAACTTACCAGGTTCTCAACTAACCAGATTCCAACTTACCAGATTCTCAACTAACCAGATTCGCAACTTACCAGATTCTCAACTTATTATACGATTCGAAATTTAGCAGATTCTCAACTAACCAGATTCGAAACTTACTAGATTTTCAACTAACCAGATTCGAAACTTACAAGGTTCTCAACTAACCAGATTCCAACTTACTAGATTTTCAACTAACCAGATTCACCACTTACCAGATTCTCAACTTATTATACGATTCGAAATTTAGCAGATTCTCAACTAACCAGATTCGAAACTTACTAGATTTTCAACTAACCAGATTCGAAACTTACAAGGTTCTCAACTAACCAGATTCCAACTTACTAGATTTTCAACTAACCAGATTCACCACTTACCAGATTCTCAACTTATTGTACGATTCGAAATTTAGCAGATTCTCACTTAACCAGATTCGAAACTTACTAGATTAAATTAAATCTTAAGTTTTCACGATACATACTTTAAATAAAACACTTTTATACGCGATAATATCCGGTAAAAAGTGTTTTATTTAAACTTACTAGATTTTCAACTAACCAGATTCGAAACTTACCAGGTTCTCAACTAACCAGATTCCATCTTACCAGATTCTCAACTAACCAGATTCTCAACTTACCAGATTCTCAACTTTTTTTTTCATTTTCATTGTCCTGGACCACCACCAAGTACTTTTTTGTCATCACAACATTTTAGCTTAAGTTTTAATAATAGGGAAATTTATAAGTCAAGCTACAAATTTCTTTATTGGCCCCGTGATCAAACTTCTTTTTTTATAACTAAGCCACGGGAAAATGAGATAGCCTCTAATATACTAATTCGTCATTTTTGCAACAGACAGCGTAGAAGTTTAATTTGGGTTAGGGTAGTGTTACGCTGTAATTATCACATGCGCGAGCCTAGCGAGCGAAACGAGCGTTGTGCGGCAGCACCCGGCGAAGCGCCATAATCGAAACTCAACATTTAAAAGCAAAAACATCAGCAACAACATATTTTTAGTGGCTAAGATAGTATCGTTCAGAGGCGCGCAAGTTGTGGCTGACTTAGTAATTGAGAAGGCAATGTACATTCTTGGAGGCGAGTAATGCTATTAAAAAGAAGTCTGTTCAATTAGCTCGCTAAATAAAATATAGCTTATCTGTTTTGTTTTTAATTGTACTTATGTTTAGTGTAATCTGGTAAGTTGAGAATCTGGTAAGCTGCTATGAAGGGATAGGCGTTACAATTTTTATTGAAATAATAGTGTTTACCCACGGCTTTACTCGCCGATCCCTCAAAAATAGTATTTGTTTTATGATGAATAGTTAAGACGTACTTAAAAGTTCACTAACAAATAATAAATAAATGAACTAAATACATACCCTAATACGTAGGTATATTATGTGGAACTCATATGCTAACCCCGTCAAGCCCTATGTAAAATTTTGTTGTTTTTAAAAATAAATAAAAACTAGGTACGATGTTTTAAGTAATATTATTTTAAAATAAGTACTTAAAATTGTTTCTTTCAATACAAGTCAATATCTTCAAGTTCAGTAATGTCGTACAATTTGTAGCTACATCTTATTTTATTCATTATTTCAGAATGCAACTAAGTGCTAAACGGGTTCAAAAGCAGTTCTTGGACCGTCCGCAGCCAGCGCTGGACAGCGCCGTCTACTGGACGGAGTTCGTAGCGCGGCACCCCGCCGCTCCGCTGCCGTTGGCCGCCGCTGACTTGTCGTGGTTCCAGCGTTCGCACATAGATGTCTACAGTATCGCCATTTTAGCTCTCCTCCTAATGTTAGCCATTGTGTATTCAGTTGTAAAGTTGTTGAAACTTTTATTGTGGATGTTAATAGGAAGTTTGTTATTAAAGAAAAAGGTTAAACGTTCTTAAATAACATTTGTTTATGTACCGTACTTAACTTTTCTTTACTTACTTAACTTGCCTCCGCCTGTTTATCCAGATATATACAACCCCGGGGTTTTCAAAAGTAGAGTGCTTAGTCGCTCTTGGACAAGGGCGTGTCATCCTCGTCTCCATCTTCTCCTTCCTTCATGTGCCACTTCCAAGACTGCCAGTAGTCAATTAAAAAAGCTTTCAATGCTGAGCTAACCTAACCTACCTAAAGCTTTCGTGTAATTTATGGGTACGTAATGTATTACTTCGTTCATACATCAAGAAGTAATTTCGGAGGTGCGCATTAGAGTGCGCCGACCCGCTGTACGCGAGCGCGTGGGGCTGGTTCCCCACACGCGGGGGTGGATCTTTTTAATTAGTATCGAGGGACAAATATGCATGAAATCAGTCAGGCTTTACAGTCAATACATCTTTTAGGTGTTATACTTGAAGTGTCGTTGTACTCTTTCGCTCGACACGTTATCTTTTAATTTACCATAGCTATGTGTGCTTGCGTCACAGATCACCAGATGATCACAGATAATGGGGCGTGGAGTAAGCATTGCAATTCTTCTTTTATGTTAAGTTGTTATTCTTAAGTGAGAAGCAGAAATCTGTAGAACTATGAAAAATTATATATTACCAGTTTTATATAATAATGCCATATACATACTATAAACAGATATGTACAGACACCCAATATGTGATCTCATGTATGTAGTAATAGTAGCTGTGTCATGTTTTGTTGTCCTGTAACCGAATACCTAACGAACAATCAAATGTGTAAGTGAAGAAATATATAGCAATTGAAATTATATTTTGTGGAAAACGCACTCCTGCATCTGGTTTTTTCCTCTTCCTTTCCCCCTTGACCTATAAAAGCGGCGCCTACGCAGTCGCGCGTCAACAAGCTGACGCGGTGAGTCGTCACTCGACACTGACCCTGTCGACTTGGCAGAGACACATCGCTATCCTGTGCCGCGTTAATGATAGTCTGTCAAGAAGATAGTCTTTGTATGTATGTCATGGCTACATTAGTTAGAAAACACTACAAGACTGACTGGTGTGCCTACTGTTAAAAAAATCATGTTAGTAAATATTCTGTGGAAATTGTCGTATACGATGTTTCGTTATTAAAATGAATAATTTCAAAAACTTACTCAGGACGTCAAAAACGCCGCCATCTTCCCGCCCACAATGCCCTAGCTACAGAGCACGGTCGCTCTGAACGGCGAATAAATATCATTTTTTTCTTCTTCTTTCATTGCATATTAATTTTCCTTTCTAATAATTTGTAAAAATGGCTCCTGTTTTAACCAGGGTCAAAGATCTTAATGTAATTATAACTTTGGATTTAAGCGACGAAGAATCAGAATGTTAGCGCGATACTTACCGTTCCGATTGCAATAGCACAAATGTCGCTTTTAGCGCGCTCAAACCATTCGGAACGGTTATGAGCAGTTTTAGCGCTGATAGCGCTGTGAGCGGCTTTCGGAGCGCATGAATAATGACAAAAGGGCATGAGATCGAAGTTCCCACAGTCTATTTCTGCTTCTGTTAAAATTTCTGAAAAATTTTATACACTGAGTGAACAGTTGGCTGCGGCATTTCATTGGCACGCACAATTTGCTGTCACGTCTGTGTTCTATCATGTCGTCGTCAAATTGTATACCTTCTCCTAACTGAGTATAACTCATATTTTTTTTGTTATAAGAGAGTGCTGAAAGGTCTTTTTCCCAGATTTATCCCCTCTCAGTCTACTTAAAAGCCGAAGTTAAGTTGTATTTAAGCAATCTCTATGAAGAGGAAGAAAAATAACACTTTCAAAATAAGTGTACAATTTTTACCTTTGATAAAATAAAGTATTTATAATTTTGCAATAGATTGCGGCTGTAATGTTCACCACACCACATTGAGCTGCCTTTTTATGATTTTTTATATTTTCTTAATCTGGACCGTTTCAAAGTAAGCACTACCAGACAAGCTATAACGAACCATGTTAGAGACAATTAATTGTTAAGTATAATTTAAGTTGTTACCTCATAGAAAAAATCCTCACAGTAACAAGTATCTATTTTTTTGATAACGTTACCCGCAGAACGACAGGTATATATTGCTGAATCTTTGGCTCACTAACTGGGTGTTACCGCCCCAAGGTAACATCTTGCGTCTCTATTGGACATTTAAATTCACAAGACTATATAATTAGTTACGTATTGTTACGTACATGGAGTCCTTGAAGAGCCGGCACCGACGCGCATTTTAATGTCCTTAAAGGGGGTTTTTGTGAATCAGAGCCGTGTCTTGTGTTGTTATTATTTATGGTATTTAATGTCGGCTACTTCTAATATACCTTTAGGCTTAGTCATACGTACCGATCATATTTTGCTTATTTCTTTATTGTTCTGTAGATAAGTATTGTTGGTCCTTGGATTGTGCATTTGCTCGAGCACTTAAAGCTTCAGTTTTGGAAAGTATTTAGTATTTGCTGCGTTGGTAGAAAGGAGATGGTGTGAACTTTCCAAGAGCTCATTGAGCCGTTCTATGAAAATAACGCAATTTTGGACATGGGTTACCAAACCTGTATCATTATCAAATCTTATTGATGACTTGATATGACGATATTGATGACCGAGTGGTGCAGTGGGTAGTAGCTCTGCCTTATATGCCGGAGGTCCCAGGTTCGAGCATACATTTGAGTGATGAACATAGATGTTTGTTCTCGGGTCATGGTTGTTTGTATTTATTTTATTTTCATTGGATAACAAACAGTGTACCTACTAGTATATACAGTTTTACTACAGGAGACATAGTTAACACCATTTACATGCTATCACATATAAGTAATAAAGCGCTTGTTTTATGTCACAAACAATAGAGGAGAATCCCAAATCACAAAGAAAAAAACACATTTATGAATATAAAAAGAAAAAAGCAAGAACATTGAATGTGACAATGCACACATCCACATTATAACTAGCCGGGTGTAAGCATCACTTGCGTGGTCAGTTCTTCACACGAGAGCTCAATATCGTAAGCAGAGCGATAAAGAAGCATACAATATTAATTGAGCCAGTAGAATACAAACCCAGTAAATGTTATTTCAGGAATCGCCCAATCGCTTCAAGAAAACAGAAAACAATTTGTATTATTTGGAGTCAAACCATTTGGAGGATAGTACCCGTCTAAATGTTAATGGACTGGAATTGAATAAATCCGAATCCACAGAATCCGCGAGTGCATTTAGGTTCTGACACGTTCTGACAAAAAAAGAAAATTTCCTATAATTAGTTTTACTGTACTGTACGTGCAAAAATACTGGAAGTCTAACGGATTTTGTGGGTGCATGAAGATTGATGTGAGATAGAAGATATGGCGAATCTACTTTTGATTTGTTATGTAATAGTTTAGTCTGGGTCCCCCCCTGTTCGCTGTACAGTTAGTGTGTTTGTTTGCCTTATTATTATTATTATTAATTAGATCAACGTTTTTATATTTATTCATATACTTATGTTAAAAACAAAAAATTTCCAAGTGGACTCCCTTGTAGAACACCATTAGAACGGATGACTTCTTTGTTGGCATGAGAAGACTTGTGAGGTGGGAGGTTTTTGTAAAGTAGCTGGTTAACCACTGTTGTGCCATCTCTACCATGCCATATCTCTCCAGAATGTTTATCAAGATTGGTATGGACGCTGTATCAAAGTATTTTTGTAGATACCGGAATACAACCAAGCAGTTTTTTCCGGCGGCGGCTTCAAAACCCTTGGAGAAAACATAGGTAAGTCTAGGTGGTCTGAAACAAGTCTTTTGTCGTCGTCGAAACGTTTATAGTATTCTGGACAAAATACTTTAAATATTATACTCCTATTATTGGTGAAGTCGTTACCAGCAGATGCAACGTGAACATGAAGTGAAAGTGAAAGTGAAGTGAGCGTCCCGTAGATTATTTAATTTCAACCAGTTACTAGTTGGTTCGTTAGTATTGTTTCCGCAAATCTAAAAGTTCTTTAAAGTAATAAACAATTTCCTAAAAAATATTCAAGGTTAAAGTGGCTTGTATCTGCAGCATTATAGAAGGCGTCTCAGTTTGTAGAAGTAAGGTCGTCTCCAGGATCAAACTTGTTAAATATTAGCTTTTCGATACACTGAGTATGTTTATTGAGCTCAGTGTTTTGTGTGACATAGTAGCTGTTAATTTATTTTTTAAATTAATTCATAGCATTAATTTTTGCAGTATGCGAAGACAAAGGAACACAGAACCAAAGTAAAGTGGCTTTAGCCGTAAACGAATGCTGATAACAATGGGAAGTGTGATTTGGAGTACCGAACAGAGACGCTGTTTAAAAAAGGCAGGAATATAGGAAATAGGGGGGAATAGTACATTGTACAGAAAATTAAACGTGTGAGTATTTCGGAGCTAGATGCGGAATCCGGAGATATGATCACATTTACGTAAGCCAAATATCCTATACAAGATAGTTTTTATCCAGTAAGCAAAGAAGCAGCGTTGCGAGAGTGCAATGTTTGTCTCCACGGGCAGACAGTTACGCAGTCGTCTAAGTGACCTAGTTACTCCCAAGACCTTCCAGCTGACTGAGTCTATTTGAGGTTCCCGGGATAATGTTGAATCCATTAAAATACATCAATTTTTAACAACATCGCGTAATCTTACTACAGTATTGTCAATTACAATGGGTGGAGGCGGGAAAATTCGTTGGTATTATTTTCATCTGGACTACCGAAAACAATCACCTGAATATTTTTATATCAAAATAAGGAAGCCGATATCTGCACGCTGGACAGGAGTACTCTGAGCATTTGTGTGGGTTACATTAAAAATATTATGGCGGCCAGCAGATCGGGAAAATAAAAAACCATCGATAGGTGGAGAAGCACTAACAACACTAGTGTCACTGTTCAACTCACCGGCGACATGCTCCATTGCACTAGATGATCAGACAAGCACTAAGAACACTAGTGTACTGTTCAACTCACCGGCGACATGCTCCATTGCACTAGATGATCAGACAAGCACTAACAACACTAGTGTACTGTTCAACTCACCGGCGACATGTTCCATTACACTAGATGATCAGACAAGCACTAACAACACTAGTGTACTGTTCAACTCACCGGCGACATGCTCCATTACACTAGATGATCAGACAAGCACTAACAACACTAGTGTACTGTTCAACTCACCGGCGACATGCTCCATTGCACTAGATGATCAGACAAGCACTAACAACACTAGTGTACTGTTCAACTCACCGGCGACATGCTCCATTACACTAGATGATCAGACAAGCACTAACAACACTAGTGTACTGTTCAACTCACCGGCGACATGCTCCATTGCACTAGATGATCGGACAAGCACTAACAACACTAGTGTACTGTTCAACTCACCGGCGACATGCTCCATTACACTAGATGATCAGACAAGCACTAACAACACTAGTGTACTGTTCAACTCACCGGCGACATGCTCCATTACACTAGATGATCAGACAAGCACTAACAACACTAGTGTACTGTTCAACTCACCGGCGACATGCTCCATTGCACTAGATGATCAGACAAGCACTAACAACACTAGTGTACTGTTCAACTCACCGGCGACATGCTCCATTACACTAGATGATCAGACAAGCACTAACAACACTAGTGTACTGTTCAACTCACCGGCGACATGCTCCATTACACTAGATGATCAGACAAGCACTAACAACACTAGTGTACTGTTCAACTCACCGGCCACATGCTCCATCGCACTAGATGATCAGACAAGCACTAACAACACTAGTGTACTGTTCAACTCACCGGCGACATGCTCCATTACACTAGATGATCAGACAAGCACTAACAACACTAGTGTACTGTTCAACTCACCGGCGACATGCTCCATTACACTAGATGATCAGACAAGCACTAACAACACTAGTGTACTGTTCAACTCACCGGCGACATGCTCCATTACACTAGATGATCAGACAAGCACTAACAACACCAGTGTACTGTTCAACTCACCGGCGACATGCTCCATTGCACTAGATGATCAGACAAGCACTAACAACACTAGTGTACTGTTCAACTCACCGGCGACATGCTCCATTGCACTAGATGATCAGACAAGCACTAACAACACTAGTGTACTGTTCAACTCACCGGCGACATGCTCCATTACACTAGATGATCAGACAAGCACTAACAACGCTAGTGTACTGTTCAACTCACCGGCGACATGCTCCATTGCACTAGATGATCAGACAAGCACTAACAACACTAGTGTACTGTTCAACTCACCGGCGACATGCTCCATTACACTAGATGATCAGACAAGCACTAACAACACTAGTGTACTGTTCAACTCACCGGCCACATGCTCCATTACACTAGATGATCAGACAAGCACTAACAACACTAGTGTACTGTTCAACTCACCGGCCACATGCTCCATTACACTAGATGATCAGACAAGCACTAACAACACTAGTGTACTGTTCAACTCACCGGCGACATGCTCCATTGCACTAGATGATCAGACAAGCACTAACAACACTAGTGTACTGTTCAACTCACCGGCGACATGCTCCATTGCACTAGATGATCAGACAAGCACTAACAACACTAGTGTACTGTTCAACTCACCGGCGACATGCTCCATTGCACTAGATGATCAGACAAGCACTAACAACACTAGTGTACTGTTCAACTCACCGGCGACATGCTCCATTGCACTAGATGATCAGACAAGCACTAACAACACTAGTGTACTGTTCAACTCACCGGCGACATGCTCCATTGCACTAGATGATCAGACAAGCACTAAGAACACTAGTGTACTGTTCAACTCACCGGCGACATGCTCCATTGCACTAGATGATCCGACAAGCACTAACAACACTAGTGTACTGTTCAACTCACCGGCGACATGCTCCATTGCACTAGATGATCAGACAAGCACTAAGAACACTAGTGTACTGTTCAACTCACCGGCGACATGCTCCATTGCACTAGATGATCCGACAAGCACTAACAACACTAGTGTACTGTTCAACTCACCGGCGACATGCTCCATTGCACTAGATGATCAGACAAGCACTAACAACACTAGTGTACTGTTCAACTCACCGGCGACATGCTCCATTGCACTAGATGATCCGACAAGCACTAACAACACTAGTGTACTGTTCAACTCACCGGCCACATGCTCCATTGCACTAGATGATCCGACAAGCACTAACAACACTAGTGTACTGTTCAACTCACCGGCGACATGCTCCATTGCACTAGATGATCAGACAAGCACTAAGAACACTAGTGTACTGTTCAACTCACCGGCGACATGCTCCATTGCACTAGATGATCCGACAAGCACTAACAACACTAGTGTACTGTTCAACTCACCGGCGACATGCTCCATTGCACTAGATGATCAGACAAGCACTAACAACACTAGTGTACTGTTCAACTCACCGGCGACATGCTCCATTGCACTAGATGATCAGACAAGCACTAACAACACTAGTGTACTGTTCAACTCACCGGCGACATGCTCCATTGCACTAGATGATCAGACAAGCACTAACAACACTAGTGTACTGTTCAACTCACCGGCGACATGCTCCATTGCACTAGATGATCAGACAAGCACTAACAACACTAGTGTACTGTTCAACTCACCGGCGACATGCTCCATTGCACTAGATGATCCGACAAGCACTAACAACACTAGTGTACTGTTCAACTCACCGGCGACATGCTCCATTGCACTAGATGATCCGACAAGCACTAACAACACTAGTGTACTGTTCAACTCACCGGCGACATGCTCCATTGCACTAGATGATCAGACAAGCACTAACAACACTAGTGTACTGTTCAACTCACCGGCGACATGCTCCATTGCACTAGATGATCCGACAAGCACTAACAACACTAGTGTACTGTTCAACTCACCGGCCACATGCTCCATTGCACTAGATGATCCGACAAGCACTAACAACACTAGTGTACTGTTCAACTCACCGGCGACATGCTCCATTGCACTAGATGATCAGACAAGCACTAAGAACACTAGTGTACTGTTCAACTCACCGGCGACATGCTCCATTGCACTAGATGATCAGACAAGCACTAACAACACTAGTGTACTGTTCAACTCACCGGCGACATGCTCCATTACACTAGATGATCAGACAAGCACTAACAACACTAGTGTACTGTTCAACTCACCGGCCACATGCTCCATTGCACTAGATGATCCGACAAGCACTAACAACACTAGTGTACTGTTCAACTCACCGGCGACATGCTCCATTGCACTAGATGATCCGACAAGCACTAACAACACTAGTGTACTGTTCAACTCACCGGCGACATGCTCCATTACACTAGATGATCAGACAAGCACTAACAACACTAGTGTACTGTTCAACTCACCGGCGACATGCTCCATTGCACTAGATGATCAGACAAGCACTAACAACACTAGTGTACTGTTCAACTCACCGGCGACATGCTCCATTGCACTAGATGATCCGACAAGCACTAACAACACTAGTGTACTGTTCAACTCACCGGCGACATGCTCCATTGCACTAGATGATCCGACAAGCACTAACAACACTAGTGTACTGTTCAACTCACCGGCGACATGCTCCATTACACTAGATGATCAGACAAGCACTAACAACACTAGTGTACTGTTCAACTCACCGGCGACATGCTCCATTGCACTAGATGATCAGACAAGCACTAACAACACTAGTGTACTGTTCAACTCACCGGCGACATGCTCCATTGCACTAGATGATCGGACAAGCACTAACAACACTAGTGTACTGTTCAACTCACCGGCGACATGCTCCATTGCACTAGATGATCAGACAAGCACTAACAACACTAGTGTACTGTTCAACTCACCGGCGACATGCTCCATTGCACTAGATGATCAGACAAGCACTAAGAACACTAGTGTACTGTTCAACTCACCGGCGACATGCTCCATTGCACTAGATGATCAGACAAGCACTAACAACACTAGTGTACTGTTCAACTCACCGGCGACATGCTCCATTGCACTAGATGATCAGACAAGCACTAACAACACTAGTGTACTGTTCAACTCACCGGCGACATGCTCCATTGCACTAGATGATCAGACAAGCACTAAGAACACTAGTGTACTGTTCAACTCACCGGCGACATGCTCCATTGCACTAGATGATCAGACAAGCACTAACAACACTAGTGTACTGTTCAACTCACCGGCGACATGCTCCATTACACTAGATGATCAGACAAGCACTAACAACACTAGTGTACTGTTCAACTCACCGGCGACATGCTCCATTACACTAGATGATCAGACAAGCACTAACAACACTAGTGTACTGTTCAACTCACCGGCGACATGCTCCATTGCACTAGATGATCAGACAAGCACTAACAACACTAGTGTACTGTTCAACTCACCGGCGACATGCTCCATTGCACTAGATGATCAGACAAGCACTAACAACACTAGTGTACTGTTCAACTCACCGGCGACATGCTCCATTACACTAGATGATCAGACAAGCACTAACAACACTAGTGTACTGTTCAACTCACCGGCGACATGCTCCATTGCACTAGATGATCAGACAAGCACTAACAACACTAGTGTACTGTTCAACTCACCGGCGACATGCTCCATTGCACTAGATGATCAGACAAGCACTAACAACACTAGTGTACTGTTCAACTCACCGGCGACATGCTCCATTGCACTAGATGATCAGACAAGCACTAACAACACTAGTGTACTGTTCAACTCACCGGCGACATGCTCCATTGCACTAGATGATCAGACAAGCACTAACAACACTAGTGTACTGTTCAACTCACCGGCGACATGCTCCATTGCACTAGATGATCAGACAAGCACTAACAACACTAGTGTACTGTTCAACTCACCGGCGACATGCTCCATTACACTAGATGATCAGACAAGCACTAACAACGCTAGTGTACTGTTCAACTCACCGGCGACATGCTCCATTGCACTAGATGATCAGACAAGCACTAACAACACTAGTGTACTGTTCAACTCACCGGCGACATGCTCCATTGCACTAGATGATCAGACAAGCACTAACAACACTAGTGTACTGTTCAACTCACCGGCGACATGCTCCATTGCACTAGATGATCAGACAAGCACTAACAACACTAGTGTACTGTTCAACTCACCGGCGACATGCTCCATTGCACTAGATGATCAGACAAGCACTAACAACACTAGTGTACTGTTCAACTCACCGGCGACATGCTCCATTGCACTAGATGATCAGACTCTTTCATTACATTTCGAAAATAAATTGAGCAAAATAACATTAAAATTATTAAAATAAAAATAAAATAGATAATAATAAATAAATAAGCAAATACAAAAAAATACAAATAATTTATTAACAATGCAACTCCTATCAGTAATTTAAATAAAATTGTTTTTTTTTTAATTTTGCACCAGTTCTGGTGAATACTTTGTGAAAATAAAAATTTAAAATGTAATTACAAACAAAACCAGAATACATTTTTTTAACACAGTAGAAATTTTTATACGATCCTCAACATTCATTGATTCTAAGACGTATGACATAAGTCAATGAGTTTTTGTGAGAAATAACTGTGATAAAAAAAATGTTTATGCATACTACCATAACTTTTGGAAAATCACTCGTTTACTTTTATTCACGGCACCTTGTTGGAACTGTGGGACGGCTGCTCTGGTTCCTTGGTTCCATCTGGATCAGCTTCTCTTAGGGTAGGCTACACAGGTAAAGCACGACAAGTACATTGAAATTTAGAACAACATGAGACTACTACACCAGAACTATACAATTAAAACTTTCTTTCAAATTGATTTCAAAGATGTGACGACAAATTCCCATTGGCCCGTCTACCACCTGGCCTTCCACGCGGCATCACGACCGCGGCGATGACGTCACAGGCGCGCGCTTGGTTCCCGCGAACCCGGAACGGCATTGACGATAGCGTTGCTAGCGCTGTGTGTTCCTGGACTACACCAGGATAGCGCATTATTCCCGTCTTGTTAGCGGCATGGCGTATTCCTGTTGCGGTGATTTTGAGATGGCTTACATTGAGCATATCAGAAATATAAATATACTGTTCAGCTATTCAACTGTAAAGTTAAGGTTTCAGGAGGCACCTCAAGGTTCAGATCCATAAGACACATGAAAAATTATATTCTAAATCTTCTCATGACTAATTATAAAAATCATTTTTCTCAGAATGAAATCGTATAAATTTACGGAAGTGAAGTTGCGTGTGACAACTAGCAAAATTATATCTTGCTTGTCGCCTATTCCACAAAAGTGTCTAGTTCCGATTATGATGTCTAGTTATATTGTTGCATTCCTTTTGAAAACGAAAGACGAAGATGAAAATCGAGCGATCGATCTGCTATTTGCCTATAATAAGTTACACAATAACTTCGCGGAGGCATTACTTGTGTACATTACAGTGCATTAATAGATACGTAGTTCCTGACCTGGCCATTACCAGATAGATCACCCACCACTTCGTGGATTGCATGTTCATTTGGCACTTTAATAAGACTTATAGAAATGTCCGTTACGTTTTTTTTATTGAAAGCCCTAAATTACATATTAATAATTCTGCCAACGTCGCGTTGAAAAGCAGCGTTTGTAGCAGGAATGTTCGGTAAAAATTTTAAAGTCAAGTTGACCCAGCCAGTCTGTAATAGTGTCGACAGTTTGACTGTATTGAGCATCACAAATGTATATAATAAGTTAGGAATTACACAGTGTAAAAAATTGATAATGTAAACAGATCTAGGACAGCTGTGTCAAAAATAGACTGAAAGCCACTATAATATGTATTTAATTGTTAATTTATTTACAATTATCAATAAGTTAATTATAAACTTGTGCAAACAGAAGTGTTTTAATGTATACAGTGTATACAGCAGTCACGAGCGTGTAATAAACAAGAGTTAATTTCAAAATAATATGTATAGTTACAATAGAGTGTAAACTGGGAGCTCACCGCCGCTCGAGCGCTTTCGGCAGCTGACAGCTGTAAGGTTACTGAGTCACAGATTGATGCCACCACAATGACTTTGGCAATGGCATTGAGTTGCGCTGTCACATCGCAGCTGTCAAATTATGGCTTGTGGTGATAGCGCTACGTTCTTCAGACTCGATCTCGACTGGGTGATGACGGGGGGGGGGGGGTGAATAGTAGTAAAATATAGATTCAGAATAATACAATTGCAAACTGACCCTAACCTGGTGAAGGACTACGAATGTTTTATCTATGTTTTATATAATAATTTTTATTTATTTGTTTATTTACTCACATAACATAGTAGATCACATTTTACATGCATGAAATTAGGAACACAATAAGTGTATCGTACAAGTCGGGAATCGGTAAACCGCGACACAAACCCACTAAGTTGACAATGGTCACTCACTCCTTATAACTAATTAATCAATAATTATGTACTGACCTGTAACTTCCCGTAGGTATTTCCTCTTAGTACATAGGTGTTAGTCCGTCAGTTAATGTAAGGGCGTGGGGGCTCCCCTTGGAGGACAAAAATCTTACTAATTGACTACAATCGATGGTTATTACGAGATTAGAATATATGGTCCACGTTACACCTAGCTTCCCGAAGCTTCTCACACTCAATGTCAAAACACAAATGTTTTTCACTTTCGTTTAAGCACAACTATAACTCGCGTTTTAAAATCACTTAAAAACCAGCGCGGGCGCTATAGATATTAACTATCAAATTATAACAAGGCGTCCTACCACGCGGCGATCCTAGATCAGTCTCTAGAACTATCTAAAGATTATTTCATGGAAAAAATTCCTCACGGCAGCGAAGCAGGCGACAGCCCGGCCGTTCCAACATTTCGCGACAAGTGCGGGTAGGTCCTAACATTTTTGTGTTCAATTTATAAACTACCTACATAAAACCTATGGATGCGTTCTATTCCGAACAATAAGAAAAACTTATAAAAGACTTAAAAATAAAATAAAACAGACTTCAGTATTTATGGTTTCTTGTGAGTAAAATAGTCCTAGCGCAGCATCATGTTGGAGGGAGCTTACGCGGACATATCCTAGGAACAACGCTGTTATTCTACCAGAACCAACACAGTAGATAGTTCCACTTCGCAACAATATATAATAATATTTTTTAATGTAAGTATGTAAATAATAAAAGTAAATAGTTCCTTTTTTAATTTTTCATAACTAAACAGTTACTTTATACATGTAAGACAGTACAAATGGAACAATAGGCTTCAAGATAAACTATAAGGAACAAAAGGCAAGCAAAACAACTCCACAGCGACACAAACAGAGGTCAAACAAAAAAATAAAAATAAGACATTTGTTTCAGGCAGCACGCAACCAGGTGATGCCCAGTTTTTGTTGGGACATCAGAAACACCTAAATTTAAAAAAAATTTACATTGCTGGTTTTACGTAGAGGTGGAGGCACATTGTTCCAACACCTGGTTGCATGATACCTGAAGCTACCCCGAAAAGCAGCAGTTCTGAGCCGTGGTATTAGTAATTCGTTTACACACGATCTAATACCATAACGAATGTTAGAAGACCTCCAAGACAATTTCTTATATAAATAAGGTGGGAAGTTGAGCCTAATTATACCGAATAACATAGATGTGTAAAATAAATTTCGCCTGTTTTTCATATTTAAAACATTTCAAACATTTTAAAACATAAGGCGAGACATGGGTTCGCGGAGGAATATCGAAACAGAACCGTGCACATGCATTCTGGATTCTTTGTATCAAACGCTGGGTTCTCTCCAGAGCACAAGGGCTATATACGTTAATTGCATAGTTTAATTTTGAAAGCACTAGGCTGTCACACAAACTGATTCTCAGTTTTGCAGATATATAGTTGCGTACCTTGTATAGAATCCTAAATCCCCTGTAGAAGCAGGCCCGCGCAATCTTTGCTACGTGTGCTGCGAATTTCAATGCACCGTCCACGATAACTCCCAGGTATCGGGCTTACTCCACTCACTCAATGTTAACTCCCGGGTACATTCAAAAAGTATGAATTAATAATATCCGGGTGTCTACTATGATCTGGGAGATCAGAAACTTTTTGAGAGTCACTAGTAACGGTTTGCCTTAAGTTTTTCCATAAAGTTCTCGAGTCTTTAATATTCGCGTTAATTTTACTATCAAAATAAGCCTTTTTTTTCTGCATGCATGTTAAGACGGGCTAATGATTTAAGCTGCTGGTATTCAGCCTCATGAGTTTCATTCAACGTCCGACGGTACCGCTTATATGCAAAATCTCGAAGCTGCATTATTTTCAATAAGTTAGAGGTGAGCCAAGGCGCTTTACGATGTCTTAAACTAGTCTTCTTAACTGGTGCAAATCTATCGAAAGGATGTCAAATAATTGTGTTAAATTGATCTACCATTTCGTCGACATTTTCAAGTTGCACAATTGCATCAAATTTGACTGAATGGAGGTGCCGGTTAAATAAAATCCGTCATTCTCAATACTTGTCGCACAGTACGTAAGTTCTTACAGTCAGATCTAGGTAGATCAAGAATAAACCTAGAAGTAGCCTAAAACTAGAAGATACCAATTGAAATCAGTTACAATATTAAAGTTTTTAAAGACAAAATTATTCAACAAAATTAATGTGCAACAATCAAAATTAGGTAAAAAGTCTAAATTGTATGTCAAAACTTTACAATTATTTTCCAACTTACAGTAAGATCACCATGTACAATTCTTACATAACTAAACTGAAGTGTTAGGTACTTGCCTAATAATGTTATTGAGCACTTTTCGGGGTTTTCATATAGATTGGAAACAAATGGGAACGAAAAACTTTTAAATTTTATTCGGATATATGTGTTTATATAAAACTAATTTTGTATTACTTCCAAGTTTTGAAATACTTTTAAAGTAAACAAGAAATTCTTCGCAACTCAGCTCGACCAACAAATTCTTTTGCCGTTGCTTAAATGTAAATTAAACAGATTCTATCTGTTATTTTATTTAAGGATTGGTCCTAAATCACAATAACCGAAGCGACGGTGAGTAATTTATTTAAAAATATATACGTTAACTCCACCGTTGAAGAATGTAGTCTATCAGACGCATCCTATGTGCATATCCAGGAGCATCTCGGAACAGTAATAATATCTGTTTGTAGACCCCCTTCCTCAAGTAACGTAAGCTCCTTCATCAATTCATTACACTCTCTCTTGACTCTACAAAAATCTTTAAAAATATTGTTATAAAGCGGGCATGAATATTTATATCTCTCCAAATAGTAATGATCAAAATACCGCTGGATATCTCTACTGACTAGCAAGGCACGTTGTATTGTAGCACCTCACACTCCGCCTACAAGAGCTCAAAACTGTTTCGACCACACAATGCCTAGTTATTACCCCGGTATTTGAAGCTACATTCACAGACCACTCAGCTCTTCTTACCAATATTGATTTGCATTATAAATCATATATAATCATATATAAACATCAAATATTAAAATTTACTTAACAAATTGATTGAATGACCAAAAAAAAAACTTTTTTTAAAGTATGTTATGACTGCACACGACGCTGACTGGGCAGCAAATCAACTCATTAGAACCATTTCAAACTCCAAAAACCAATGAATTTTTATGTATTAAAAATACTCCAATGAACTCAATAAATCACGTTAATAACTTCTTTTCAAAAATTGGTCAGTTACTCACGGATAACATAACATCTACACTAGACCAACACTTTGTGTCCAATAATACGATGACTGCTTCCATCAATTCCATGTTTAGGCTTGATACAAATGAGGCAGAAGGTTATAGATAGCTTAAAAATTGATAGTGCAGTGGGTTGGTATCGGGACTCGGCTTTGAAACTATTTTTGACAATCTTAACCAGTTTATTATGGCGTCCCACAAGAAAGTGTACTTGTTCCTAGCCTATTTCTAATCTACATACATGATCTATGCAACCTTAAGCTTTATAACGGAAAGATGTTTACTTTTATAGACGATACTGGAATAGTATTCTACGGTAAAACATGGGAAGAGGCTAGGACAAAAACTGAAAAGCGCAAATCCCTGTACTAAAAGTACTGTTTTTCAAAAGTGTTACAAACCAAACCATATGTTACGGAACAAAAATAGTGATGTCTTGACTGTGAGGCAACTCTTAGAGAGGCATAAATCACTTATTTTTAAACATGAGTTAACATAACATTGCAGACAAACTTCGCTTCTAGTAGTCCCATGTAATACGATGCAAGAAAGAAAGTTTTAGGCATTAATCCCCTCAACTTACAAACTATTAGAGTTAAACTACCATAATGGTTAAAAACAGTGAACTACGAAAAACCGAGAACTTGTTCAATATCTCACAATAAATAAATCAAACCTAGACACTTTTGTAAGGAGGTGTTTAGAAGGAATGGGCCGTACTATATAAGTACTTATGAAAATTCAAAAATGTTACACGGGAAGGGCTTATATCTGAGATGTCTGCTGGGCTGTTTTAGATACAAGTGATACCTTAGTCAAATTTATTGATGCTAAACATAGTAATAGCAGTAAAAATAAGATTAATTGTACATATTTTGTTTTGCAATAAATCACATATGAATCTATGCAGGCATTCTGTGCCAGGTGAATATTTTAATGAAACTAGTTTTTATGCTACACATTGGTTTACTTTTTACTTTCTACGTACTGTAGGGACACGTATGAGTAGTGTGGCGCCTGATACTATTAATATTTACAGACCTACAAAGATAAAGTGGGAAGTTCCATCGTTCTCTTTGTTTTTAAAGTTGATTTATAACGCGGAAGCGCTTCGGCCGGTCAGCCGTGAACTCCGCGGCCATGTCGCTGGAGCGTTCCACGAACCCAGCGTTAACGCACTCCGACCTTGATATCCGCCTACAGACCCTTGTAGATAATACGTCTAAATTACATAATTCGCCTGAGGAAATTCACTCTTGAGCTATTAAAGTACTTATTTGGTATTGCGAGCGTTGTAAAGCCTGATAAACCAGTTGTCAGCGTCACGTGCTTGATTTAGTTTAGCCCTGATCTATTATTTTTTGCTATTATGAGATAATAGCTGCTATTACTAATAAATAATGTTAAAATCTTTGAATTGTGCTTATCTGAATTGTGCTACTGTAACTATTAATAACCGTGGGTCAAGATCAAAAGGGTCTAGCTGTATGACATTAAATAATGTCACATCAGTATTTAGAATTTTATTTAGTGAAAAAGTTAATAGCATCCATAATATAATAAAAAAAATAAATATATTCCAGGTAAAATGGGTGACAACAATATGTGCCAATTCAAAAAAAAAGCGAATGTCACAAAAATGTACTGGGCTTATGAAAGTATTGCAAAGATTTATCCTACTTTTTAGGTTTTGATATTTCGAAGCTTTCTGCAGGCTACAATGCTGGTTTGTATGGAACACGGAACCGGAACATAATTACAACTACGAATCTTTGAACTACAATTACACCGCACACCTATCAGCATCTATATCAGTCTCAGAATACCAGCATGGTTTTATAAAAGGTAGGTCAACCGAGCCAAACCTGTGGGTCCTTACGGAGTTCCTAACTAGTCAGATGTCCAAACCCTCGCAGGTGGACATAGTTTACACTGACAAAACAGATCCTCCACAGCTGTTACATAAGCTACATCTTATAGGAATTAGACTAGCTCAGGTGGTTTGCGTCTTCTGTAGATATTACAGTCAAACTGTAGCTTTACATGGGTACTGTTCACGGTCACGAAGCGTCCCGTCAGGTATTCCTCAGGGATCTTTGTTGGGACCCTTGTTATTTAATATTTTTATAAACGACGTATATACTTGCTTTTCTAATTCAAAAATTATATTATACGCAGATGATATGAAAAGCCTATGTCCCATCAATAACTCTTTTGATGCACTTGGCCTTCAGCGGTTGGTCTCCTGAAAGGTTTCAGCAGTACTGCATAAAAACATACTGGAACTTAATGTTTCGAAATGCTATATTTGTTCTTTTACAAGAAAACCAAAGCCTCATAATTTTGATTATATGTTGCTTAGCACGAAACTAAAAAGAGTTTATTACATTACAAAAGATTTAGGAGTGTTTTTTGACAGTAAGTTGTTATTCGACCATCATAAAGATTTTATCGTCAAGAAAGCTTCTAGAGCTCTTGGCTTTGGTTTGTTACAAGGTTAGGTTTTAAAAATGCCAGAAATTTAGAAATATTATATTGTACTTATGTTCGCAGTCACCTGGAATACACCTCTCAGCCCTCGCCGAGATATCACTGACATATCACGACTGCTCAAAATGTTAAAAGGTGATTCGACTGTATTGAGCTTTTGAGCAAAATAGGCATTTGTACTCATACAAAAGCATATAGACATCCGACACTTGTACACGTACCACTCGTTAGCAGTAGTTACAGGCAGCGTTCGTTTATACTGCGAGCATGCAGCATCTACGACCGACTCAACCGCGAACAAGATATACACATTTTCAATGCTGGTATTCCTATTGTGCGAGCGACAATTACAAGATATTTTTTTTCTTATGTCTGTTTAGTAGGTGATATAATTTTTTCTTAAATATTAATGTCTAGCAATCAATTTAATTAAGTATTTATACTATTATCTGTAAGTTTTCCGTAAAGAATAAAATAAAATAAAAATAAAATCTAAGTTCAGGTAAATTTTCACTGGATCGTATAAGTGGTTTGCAAGACCGTTTCGGTGGCGGTCGCGCGTCGCGTCGGCGGCAGTGAACTTGCGCGAGGTCAGACCTGCCGGCGCGCTCGCTCTCGCGCTCGTTGTTTGGTCTCTTTGGACGTGCTCGCTTGCAACCGCCAACATCTAAGTTGGTACAGTCGTGATAGATGGTAGAGCTAGAAAATAACCTTTGACCTTTAATTACACTTTTAGTTGATTGATTGATTTAATTTATAATCACACTTAACAATAATATTTTCAGAAGATATGACTTACGACGATCAAGATGGAAATTTCGAATTCACGAAGTGTTTGTACATGGCCAACTACTTTAATGAATGTTCACAGAGGTCTTACTCTCCGTACATTACGGTGTGCACTTTGCCTATATCCGTATGATATGGCAGATATATACATTGATATAAAGTGTGGTCAAGTGGAGAGGTGATGTTATATTGACATCGGCACTCTTCTGTGGTTCGTCGCCAACACCATATTATACCCAATAAGGGAGATGGTGACTGTATAGGAGACCGGTTTCATTTACTTACGCCGACGTAAGCGACGTAAGCCAGCCACAGGATCGAAATATTTACAAAAAATATGTATTCTCATTCAAACGAACAATCTGAATGAACCCAGATAAGGATAGACTGTGGGAAGCTAGGTGGAATGGTAGAAGTAAGTTACCGTTCAGTAATTTATCTAGCCAAGGATTTTGTCAGAAAGACGAAATACTTACTACGATTTTATATGGCTTATCAAAGAATGTACATTAGTTTATTCAAAAGTTTTATCTGGCTTCGGAAATAATAGCGATAATGGAAGTTCACTTGATGAATCATTATTTTGTGGAATGGATATTCTAATAAAATTCCAAAAAAAAATGTATTTAAACTTAAGTGCATTTTATCTTGATGTAATCTAGATTTTTTAGGTGAGGACAAAATTTGAATTAAATTTGAATATTTGATGCGCATTTGTTTTTATGTTGAAACTGTGAATTATTTCGAAATAATAGTGTAATTAGGTTTTTAAGAATGATAATTGACAAACCTTATTTGCGAATTTCAAACAAAATGTATAACGTTCAATCTTAGAACAGGGTGCTGTCATAAACGTTTAGTGTTGTTTTGCTGATGGGGTTTAACACTCCCGCCACTGATTGTTTCTTTTGCATTGAATTGACAGAACTCAGGTTCGTGGTGAGAACGTCACAGTGTCGTGTATCCACACGAAGGAAGGGCTCGCGGATAATAGTCACAGGCAGAGAATTCCCAATGTTCGAGTATATTATACATTCAAGTAGTGGAAATTTATAAAATCAACTTCATCGATTTAATAAATTTTATTCGAGCAGCGGGGTGATCGTAATTTCTCTGTATCAGCTTCTCACGCAGTCAGTGATATCAGCTTTAGATATTATTGTAAAGTGTGATTATAAGCTCAGTGAACCAATAAACTAAAAATATAATTGAACATAACGATTTCGGTATCTTTGGACGAGCTCGTCCGGCTGCGTAGTTGCTGACGGCTGCTAGCGGGCCACTGATATGGATTTAAATAAAACTCTAATAAAGTTTCCTTGCTTATTCTGTCCATAAGCGGCAGGTGCACCGGTATTGCTTTCACCATTTTATCCAATAAATTAATAATAAAATGCAAACTAAACAGTGATAAGTGAACTTTTTTGTCAATAATTGGAAACATTAAAACATATATGCGTATGTATTTTATTTGAGTTTCGAAAAGATCCCACAAACTTATGGATCAGTATTTTTTTAATATTGTGAAATATGAACGTTTTCATATTTAATTTTGATTTTATAGTACATATCATGGCTATGTATCAGCCAATATAAGATATGGTTTAGTTTTATGGGGTAATTCAGTAGAGGCTGACAGAGTGTTTATAATCCAAAAGAAATGTGTAAGATCAATCTGTAATAAAGATATGCAACACAGCTGTAAACCACTTTTCAAACAGTTGAAAATTTTGCCACTTCCATCACTATATATATATGAAATATGCTGTTTTGTAAAACAAAACAAACACCTGTTCCAATGTAGTGGTGATGTGACCGGACGGCGCGGAAGGGACAAAGAAAAATTGTATATTCCTTCACAAAAACTAGCCGTATTTAGTAACAATGTCTACTGTATGGCAATAAGACTTTATAACAAGTTGCCATCTAAATATAAAAACCTGCCAACTAACAAATTCAAAACTGGACTATTTAACTTATTACTAGATAAAATGTTTTATAGTGTGAAGGAATATCTAAACGACAAAACATTATAATGACTTTACATTTAATTTAATTTTAATATTACATTTAATCACTAAATAAACTATTTGAAATATCATTTACACTGTTTTAATTTATTTTTATTTTTTATTTACATTTTGACATTTACTATTTTATTTGAATGTTGATTTATGACACAATTTTTATTATGTGACATGTGTTTTTATTGAATAGCTTTATTGTATAAATTTCATGAGTGTAAATATTTCAAATCTCTTAACTTAATAATTTTAATTATTGACATTATGTAAATTTGCACGCTGACATTGTAGCAGTATATGTACGGACATTAATATTAAAAATTATTATTATTAAAAACTATAAACTTATAATTATTAAAAACCTATTGTAACGCTTATACTAGCAAATAAAGAATTTATTATTATTATTATTATTATTATATTTTCACCAGAAGGAGCGAAGCAACAGGACTCATAAAATAGACATCCATTTGTCTAACATAAAAATAAAAACTTTTGGGCTGTTATAAGGAATAGCGCCAGAATCAATATTACGATCAGGTTTCATAATTTATTCACATGATTACTTCGTAAATACAAGATTGGATTGAAAAGCGGCCTAAATTAGAAAACACAGGAATAATGCAATTTTTTATATTTATTTTTCTACATACTCTCCTCCTGGGTCATAGCACTTAGTCTAGCGGTCCTCCAAAGCCTTGATCCCATTTAAATAGAAGGTCTCGTCTAGGTCTTCAAAAAAGGCATCTACGGCCAATTTGAACTCGTCATTGGTAGAAAATTTCATTCCATCTAAATGTTTTTTTAGTTTTGGAAATAGGTGGAAGTCAGAAGGTGCCAAGTCAGGTGAATAAGGGGGATGAGGAAGCTATTTGAAACCACAATTCACTATTTGAGCCATCGATTCTGCAGATGTGTGAACACGGGAATTGTCCTGATGAATCAAAACTTTCTTGGTCAACAATCCTGGTCTTTTAGACTTTATTTCTTCGCGTAAACGACGCAATAGTGTGCAGTAGTATGCAGAATTTATAGTCTGACCTCTTTCTAAATAATCAACCAAGATGACACCCTTAGAATCCCAGAAAACCGATGCCATTGCCTTGTTTACTGAAATACACACCTTGGCTTCCTTGGGGGTCGGAAATCCAAGTCTTTTCGATTGTTTGGATTGTTGTTTGGATCCAGGAGTATAGTGATGAACCCATGTTTCGTCCATACTAACAAACCTTGCCAAAAAGTTTGAATCAGCTTGAAAAAGCTCTAAACAGTCTCTAGAAATCGTGAGCCGAGTTCGTTTCTGTTCAAGTGAAAGGAGCCGCGGAACCCATCTTGCACACACCTTTTGGAACCCTAATTCATTAACGATCATGTTTTATGTACGTTCATATGAAATTCCTAGACCTTTAGCTATCTCAGATACCTTCAATCTCCTGTCTCCCATGATGAGATCACATATTTTTTCGATGTTTTCCGAAGTGGTAGCTGTAGAAGGCCGTCCAGAGCGGGAGTCATCTTTGAGGCTCTCTCGTCCACGTTTAAATTCAGCTGTCCACTTTTTTATCATTGTATACGACGGACAGATGTTCCTAAAGTAGCCACAATATCTTCTTGAATCTGCTTTGGAGTTAAGTGTTTCTTGTGGAGGTATTTGATCACGGCACGATGCTCTAAACTATACATTTTCAAAACGAATGAAACTTACTCTCACTTAATGTTCAATTAAATAGATCATTACGCATGTATCTCAGAGAAAAATTGCACAGAAACTGAAAAAGAGTCTAGGTTTCATATGAGGGTAGTTTTATAATAATATGACATCGCTATCTATGTTAGGCCGCGAACTTTTCAATCCACCCTAGTGTATATATTTTTTGAATCATAGTAATTTTAGATTCAGTTTAAGAATTTTTCAACGAATATTTTAAAATTTTTTACTGAAGAATTTCATAATAAATACTTTAATGGATGTTTTTTCAACTAGTTTCGCAAAGTGACACACTAGGACAACTTTTTTTTCATTCAAGACAGAAACAAAGGCAAAAGAACGACATTAGCCGCAATGTGACATCATCGGCATTTTTTAGATTTATACGATTTTCGACGAAATTCAGCAACAGAAGAATCTTTTTCGTATTCTGCAATGATAAATCTCGGAATGGTTTTCGAATTCCAACTGCTAAAAATGTTGAAATGTTGTAGATGATGTACACAGTAAACAACGTATATAAAATTGATATAGGACTCCTAAAAATGCCTGAAGGTGGAATTGGAGAAAACCCTCAGTATGTTGACTTAAGGTCCCCCAACAAAGGATGCTGTTAAATAAAAAAATTTAGAACAAATATTTACATACGTGATTTAACGTCATCGTCGAAAATGAACCGGCGGCTTGCCGTCGCCACGCCGTCGTCGCTCCCTATTGTCATGCAGATATATCAAATTTATTACAGGCCGTGTTTATTAAGATGGTAATGAAATTACAGGGACAAACAACCAGAAGCTCCGTTTGTTCATCGCTGAGGTGGAGCCTTACTTCCAATAACTAGTTATGGTAATTTGATACCAAGTTAATTCAGAACATTTTTTTTTGTTATATTTCAAATAAATATGCCTGAACTAATTTGAAATTATTGAAAGCATAACTGACAACATTGCCTGTGCGCTGAACTAGGATGAACAACCTTCTTGGTTTTGTAGGTAGAAAATATTTCGATGCGAAGCGAAGTAGCACCCCAGTTTATGGCCCACAATATGCTAAATAATTCGAAAGGGTGTAATTAGCTAACAGTGATGGGATTAAGCGGGTATAATCGTTGAAGGTTTTTATTTATGGGTCAGTTATAAATTAAAAAATATACATTTTAAATAGCTCATAATTCTAGAGTTTAACAATTCATTCATTTTTTATTTTATGAGATTTATAGATTACGATTACCTTTGTGCACAATATTCGATGAAAAAGTGTGATTCATGGTCAGATCGGGTTAAGCGTAACTTCTCTATCAATACAACAATCACAGGGTAGACAAAACATAAGTACGTAATTACGATGAATGATGAAATCTGAAGCAAGTGTCAATACATTTGTTGCTTGAGCGATCTAAACTACGGGGCCGAGCTACGATCCGTGAGCAGCGGTCGCAATAACGATAGATTGGGTATTATTAATATTATTCTCTGAATAATTGATCTCTGATATCTGAATATTATCACACGCTAGTACTACTATGCAATTCCACGCTATTGCATTCAAACTTATCTTCGACTTGCATCAAACAGGAAGCCAGTCACACTACACCAACCACATAACCGAAATACAAGTTACGGTAACAATTTAAAAAGGTTTCGTTGATGTACTTTTGGTCGATGCTTTCATATTTTATGATGGTAGCCTACTATGTATTAACATTATATACCTATGTTCATTGTATCCATTCTATTTACTCGCCAGCGTTTCCTTATTTGTACATTTACCGTATTTCTGTGAACTCCACCAATACCTGCCAGCTCAAAGTAGACACCTAGTGCAAAAGTGGTCTTCTGAGATCTCAAAACCACGTAAAAATGTCTAAAAGGTTGTTAAATTACTATTAAACGTATAAAAGTAATACAGCTGTTTATGGCAGAGGCCACGGGGTGGAGGCACTCTGGCCAGACGGTGGCGTTTACATGTAACTGCTCGTTCCAGGCAGAGCTATGAAAGGGAACTCCGGTCAGTGTTCAAGTTCTCATTTTCTCTTAATCCCCGCTGTATTCTCATACTATACATCTCTCGAACGCTTCTACTGTTATAAGTGCGTGTGATGTGTAGTCATCGTCTCCATGTGCTGCAGTGTGACCGGGTCCGGCCTGGTGACTTCGCATCGCGTTTGATAGTCACAAGGACTGGAGTAATGCGACGAGTCGCGCTAAGCCACTTCTTAACATGCAAATTGTTTTAAATACATTGTCAACATACTGACCCGAATATATAACACTTTACTTTTAGAATGTTACATTACGATGTGGCTTTTACAATGCTACATGTGAAACCTGCGACCTGGTACTCTGCTCAAGGTTACTGGGTACCTTGTTGCTTTCGGGGATCCCCAATAGTTAGCCCAATAGTATCTCTGGGTCTAGACAACCTAAGTACAGAATTATCTGAGTTGGATCTTATGGTAGTTGCGGATCTTGCGTCGGTTTGCCGCCGCCGGCGCCGGCGCAGCAGTCAAGCGTCAGCGCCAGCGATATAGTTTATTGGCGTCAAACCTGTGGCTCCTGTGAAAAATCTAAATTTACAGGAAAGGCAAAAACAGTTTATTCTTGAGATGATTTAAACTTAAACTCATTATTCTTGTATTTAGACAAAAACTTATAAATGTGGTAAGCCGAGGGACTAAATTAATTACGCTCTTGTAAAAAGAAGTGTAAAAAGGTTCAAACGGTTATATGTACCCTTAATCATGAAGTTTGTATAATTTCACAGCAAGTGAAAAAGGCAATGCATAAAGCGGATTGATTTTTATAATTCATGTACTGTATTAACTATCGAAAACTATTTAGCTACCAGTATCTTTTAATTTTGTCTTTTAGCCGTAGTTGCTAGCAGACGACCGGTTTGCACGAAAATAAAAATTGTGTTGTTAGTTATAAGTAGACTTAAATATTATTAAAGGATTCAGAATCGTACAGAATTGTATCCAAGTTGAGTAAGTAAAACTGTAATTTACATTAAAAAGACAATGTAAAACTGTCATGTAATCCCAAGAAACCAGTATCATCAACACTTGATACTTCCTGACCGTAACATACCGTAGCCGAAAAACGTCTCCAAAACCCACCGACCCGCATGTGTTTAAAAAGTCAGGTGCAAATTCAAAAGTATCGGGTTTTTTAGTTTCCCGATCAACTGCAAGTTTTATCATAAACATTATGCCACAATATGTAGATCACAAAATTAAATTATTACATGTAGATCACAAAATTAAATTATTACATGTAGATCAAAAAAATAAGAATCACCGGTAAAAAGCGTTTTTGAAGTGTAAGTCGCATGTAGTAAAATGATAAATGTACTAATTGCCAAGACCAGTTTTGCTCCAATGTCCAACGCTCCAGAAGCAACTTCAGCAGATCAAGGGTCTTATGATAGCAACGAGGAAACAATTGACAATGTCTCTGTTGCAGATGGCCAGGTGCAACAGCAGGGAGAAGACGAACCACTGAAGTAACATTTGAAGATTATAGTTACAATAACACCTTTACGCTCGTTCCCATATATTCTTTTTTATGCTCTTCCACGCAAACATATCTATATTCGATTTGTGTAAACGGTGAAACTGAACCTAATCTCACGTTTTATTTCAATACTACAGGATGCTTCAGGTAAAAAGATTGAACTCAACATGTAAACATATTTGTTCTTGATTTAGGGGGTCAAGTGTACTTAGATTTTTCTACACGCATAATATGAAAAACAAGCATATACAGCATAATTTATGTCATAAACCACAAACAAAACTGTTGATGATAGAAATACAAGTTGACATGCACCTTCTGATGTATTTTTTTTAATGTTAGGTTACAATGTCAACATGAAATCTCCGTTGTTTTAAAAAAAAATATCATAGATCTGATGACGCAATGCTACTTATTTCAAATGACAGCTAATACAGTTTTTGTTTATGCTTAACTGTTTTTCGGTTTGTGACAGAATTTCGTAAGGGTGTTATCGATTTACAACAATCGATGCGTTTTTTTTTTGTGATTTTTTAATATACAAAACTCTATTTGGCTCAATTCAGACTACTATTTTGTACTAGAGCCACCGAACTTATGTGCTTTAGTATTCTGCAGGCTTTCATACTACATTGTGGCATTGCGGATTAAGGCCAAAGAAATATAACTGATAAGCTGTTACACCTCCACGAATAAAATAAACAATAAGTACCTGTAAGTACGAGTTATTATGATTGTTCTTTTCAACAGAATGTTTAACATGTTTGCTCTTCATTGCTCTGGAGGTTGTCGACCTGCATCGTCGCTAGTATCCGCACGCTAAATAGATTGCGACCTCCAGCGATGCAATTCAAGGCCGTTATCGTATTAAGGTACATACTTTTAAAGATACTTACTCAAAGAAGTTCAGGATTTAAGCTCATGCTTTGTTCGCTGAAATAGATTGATTAAAACCATATACATTTTACAGGTTGACTTGGAAACAAAAGCAGTACAACCAGATTGCCATGTAGTAAAGATTAGTTTAAGAGCCGGGCGGCGACCAGTCGACTTGAGCTCAAAATGGCCGCGAGCCGCACGAGCCGTGCCCGCCGCGCAGTGTGGCAATACATCGCAGAGCTCTATTTATTTGTCGGCATTTGATTGAACTCCGTCATTACCTGCATAACTTTAAGCATTTCGTTAAAAGGAGAATAATAATTTACTTGTGAGGTCGTGTCCCAATTAACTAATCGAAAAGATTTGCAGCACATTGCAAGCATCCATGTTCGTATAATGAAATAAAATGTATCTTTATACAAAGTTCATATAAAATACTCGGTCTATGCATATAAGCTGATGTGTTTCCCAAAGAGTTCCTGACGCCTAGCTTGTGGAGCCTGACCTCTAGTCGCTCTGCTTGCTGCGGGCTGCAGCAGCGGCGCCGCCATTGGTAATTCAAGGGCGTATTTCGTTACAGTTGCCTGTGATTCAAAATTACGTCTGAACATACCAACGGAGCTCGGAGGCTATAGCTACCCGAGTTATTATCCATAATGATTTTCCACTTTAATGATTGTAAATCAGAGATTTCTAAACGAACTTGTAATTATAGGTATTACTTATGTTCGTATTACTGAGCGTAATAACTAGTGCAGCCACTGAGCCGAGCACTCGGCCAGTAAAACTAGTGAAATAGCAGCCGCGCTGGCCACATTGTGCAATATTGACATTTACCTCTGTAATCTATGTTCTCAAACCACTTGTTTGATCGCCAGCGATATGATGTGGGAGCATGCAAAAACTCCAAACTTGCATAAAATCTATATTTTATCAAGTCACGGCAGTACGGTAAATTTGATTAAAAATGTTACACGCTTAGCTGTTTTGAATTTATATCAAAAGACCAATCTGGCGGTCGCAAGGTTTACATTTTATTGATTAAAATGTAAAGTCTTACGTAAGTATTGTATCTCATACTGTCCCGTCTTAATTATTTCGCCATATTATGAATTAGTCAATCTCCAGTTATCTAGTAGGTATGTGTAACTTTGTTTTCCGCAATCATTTGTATTTTATATATTAGTATTACCATATTACTTCAACAAAACAATATTGTTATTCTAATCAGAGACTCCGTCGTGCGTCGTAGTGCCAGCGTAGAGTAATGACCGGTACATGTCGAGATCTAGCATTCTCGCCGCGTCGCGTGGGCATGAACTGACATCGCGCATTTACATGACTCCTGCGCATTTCATGAACATCAGGCTCTGTACAATTCAAAGTAGGATGGAATGCAGGTTTGCAAAAACTTTTTAAGCTTATAAAATGATTAGTGAACAATTTAATTCAGTTGGTAATTTATACAGTTGTATGTATGTAATCTGTATTAAAATGGTATGCAGTATTTTTGCCATAATGTTCTATAGGTTATATATTTTTATAATACATCTTTTCAAAGATTCTCCCTGAGCGTCTATACAAATTTTCTGGCGTCTGACCAAATTTTCTAAGCACATTTTCCAATCTGAAACAGGTACTTTCTCAGCGGCCTTATCGAGCGCAGTGAGCGCATCTTCCGGCGATACAAACTGTATCCCCTTGCTGCAGCAGGTGCTGTTTTTTAATTTTAGAGAACAAGAAGTGTCGAAGAATCAGGGGTGTAAAGTGGATGACCCAAAGGTTTTACTGGTGTGGTGTTTAGGAAGTCTCTCGTCTTGATCGCGGAGTGCGCGGGCGCATTGTCGTGGTGGAACAAAAGGCCTCGGAGTCCCGTGTTCAGCCGTTGTTGCTCGCAGCAGCAAAACCTTCTGGCAAGCATTTGGTAGTGTGCCACTCTGCATTGATGCTACTTTGGTTTCTAAAGGGAATTGATACTAAATACCTCGTTAAGAAGAAAAAACTGGCCATCAAAATTTTTCCAGCGCTTCTCGATCGTTTCACTTTCGTAGGCGTGGGTTTATTTCGAAGCCACATAGCCATATTATTATCTACTGTTGACTGATGTTGTAGAATATCATGAACACCTCCCTATTCAATGTGCAGATTGTGTTAAATCTCCTTGTATATAAATTGCCGGTTTTGTTCAATCAAATGTTTAATAAAGTGTAGTTTTCTGTAAAAATATAATTTTTACAGAAAACTTTGTAGTTTTCACTTTTGAATAAGCGATTTTTCAAAATATAATATAACTTGCCAGCGTTCCATACATAAAAACTTTTTTCCGCAAAACTTTCTGAATGGCCTGGTATTGTCTTGATACTTTGCTACATTTCATTCTTTGTTTATAACCAAAAATACACTACTTTGACAGAACACCAAATACACCTAATGAACGGATTGAATCCAGTAATCTTTAAACCCATAAATCGAGACAAGAGGGAACTGAGACAGAGCGGCGGCGGCGGCCGGCGGCTTGGTTGACGAGCCGCGCGTCCTTGAAGCTGCGTCAGCTCATGTCTGAGAGACCAACATCTAGTGAGAGCGACAGGTTTCCTTCACATCCATTGACATCATTTACTTCGTCAATATATGTTATTAGTGCCTCTACTTTTGTAAAATACATAAGTCATAAAATGTACTTGAACTAAATATAACTCTAAGAAACATATTTTCATCTTGAATATAACTTTGCGCTCACAAAATATGTTTGTGCTGAATAGTTAAAAGTTTGCTAAAATACCAGCGAAGTTTCGATCCCGAATAGTTGGCAGGTTTGTGTTGTTGCTGCGCAAATATTTACCCAAGATCTGTGTATCTGAGCAGCCGCCGCCGGCACATACTTAGATAAAAACAGTTATATTTAATTATGGTTTTAGGTTACTGGGCCTGTTGTAAACTGCCATCGTAAGTTAATTTGGTGTTTTTGGCGTGGGATCCTCGAGGGTGACATTTGGAATTAGTTTCGAAATCTTCTTATAGGAAAGTAATCAATGTAATTTTTTATTTTCACTTATGAGAACTGGCACATAGCTAACCCAAGCTATCGAAATGAAAAAAAAACTGATAACAAGAACAGAGAAAAATCTCCTAAGGTAGCGGTACTTTGATAAAATCCTGCTCAAAATTCCGCCTTTTCATTGGTTTATTCAAATGAGTCGAATTGAAAACAGATTGATAGAAAAAGCATCGCCTTGCTACGCGGAGGACACCTCCTCGTGGGTTTCTTTTAACCTACTTCTACTTCTTATGTTTATTATTTGTCGGACTATTCTTATCAGCTTACTAACAAATCGCGTGATTCGCCAGGCTGCTACCAGGCTGCTACCAGGCTGCTACCAGGCTGCTACCAGGCTACTTGCATCAAGTTTGACATTCAACTTCCATATGGCATATTCTTTTTCAAATTTCAAAGCTTCTGTTTATATAAAAATATTTTTAGCTTGTATCAAATTTTAGCAAAGCTCTACTAGAACGACAGGCTTAGAGCTAAGCTAAAATTTGATACCAAATTTACTACTGTATGGCTATTAGTGTAAGATTTATTATTGTTATAAAGGGCTTTTGTAATGTTCACGAGGGCTGGCAATACAAACCACCAAAATGATCATATCTGCCGAATTTGAAAATACCGAACCATAAAAAATCCGAATTAACAATAATTCGAAATATCATAAATACGAATCCCGAATATCAAAATTCCAAATAATATTAGTTACAATAACAAACGCCTTGTAAAACTGCATGAGCACATCAATTTATACGTTCGAGCATTCAAGTAGTCAGCTGGAAATGAGAAAGTTTGTTTAGTTTTTTGTACCGAGTTATTTCTTGAGTATATAGGTTATGTACTGAAATGCAAATACCTTTTTGGCGCTTCGCCGACCACTGCCGCGGCACGCTCGCTGCGCTCGCTCGGCTCGCGCTGCATTATCTACATACAGGCTAATTTGTATGATTTCAAAATGTGCCTTATTAATTTTAATTTGTGTGACAGGAGATTTAGATTGTAATTTTTAAAATATACCCGTTTTAGGGTGTTACCACACCAATAGATCGACCGTCGCATCACGCATCATATCACGTCGAATGCAGAACAGAACAGTCGACGTCGATCGATGGCAGAACAGAGCAGTCGACGTCGCAGTAGTCGTGATGGCCTATAATTGTATGACGCCACCCCTGAATTGGTAATTAAGTAGTAAAATAATCCCATGTACGTATAAATTTATATGAAGGTATGTGTAGTCTGCCAACCCGCAGTAGGCGTGATGGCCTACAATTGTCTGACACCACCCCTGAGTTGGGAGAGGCTGATATCCCTCCAGTGATTATTAGGGGTATTACCACACCAATCGATCGTCCACGGGTCGACGTAACACCTTTAGATACGAAATCTGATTGTTAGCATTGAATTTTCGGAAAATTAAAATTTGGAATACCGTATATCGGACTAGTAAGACAGCGGGTTTTAAATTCTTCGTACTAATGAAAGTCGGAATTTAAATTTAGGGTATAAACCCTTATTTTATATCTTATTTTATTCTTATTTTACCGGAATTCATAAGAATTTCGGTAAAATAAGAATCGTGTTTTTGAATTATCGCAATTAAGGCTCTTCGGGATCGTGAAATTCGGAATTTAAAAAATCGGTATATTCATAATTTGGAATTACATAATTTGGAATTTTTGGGTGTTCCCGTATTAATACGATACCTAAGGTAGTTTACATACGGTGGTTTCTAAAAAAGCAATTTTTTACTTGATAACGGATGCAAAATGGAGCTTGGACCGGTCCGACTAGCGTGGCTCCGGGCAAGTCGGTTAGACTTATCGTCTTCCTGTTGGTCAAATTGACTTTCTTAGACGGACATATCAGAACCTAGCCCTTATTCTTATTTCAAATCTACATTACACGACAATCCATCGCTAACCAATTCCGAGAAGCATGTATTATTTGATACGCAAACTTACAGGCAAAGCTAAGACAGTCGTTAACGGCATTACACCATGCGCAGAAAATTACAACCTTTATTTCCAACTCTGAATAAATAAAGGTTTATTTATTTCCAATATGAAGACAAACCTATGCTAGCTTGTACCTATTTTAAACCTGATTTCAAACCCATAACGTGTGCTACAGCAACTAGTTTACAGTACTTCACCGACAGATTTGTTAGATCAGCAAGTTTATAGTAAAATATAACAGATTTGTGTTACTTGTTTATAATCACTTTAAATATACTTACTTCGATGGACACATCCTAACAACATTATGAATAAAAGTAATATGGTGAAAAACATAGTGGGACCATCATTCGGTTTCTAATTAGCGGACCGCACCTCGTACTTTAATCGCACATGGGTCTACCTCTTGTCGAAAAAACATCTCGTGAAAATGTTTTTATTAAGGAGTAAAGTGAGCAACAAAATACACGAATCTACTGCCAGTTCGGTAGCATTTGTGAATTTTGTTTATGCAAATCGTACAAGAAACACGTTGTTTAGTGATAATGTCGTAGAAACGCGAAGAGGAGCTAATTATCATACTAAAGTAAGTTACCTGAGCGACCTCATGCGAGTTACCTCATGCGAGCACTTCGCTGGACAAGGCTTTGAATAAGTTTATCAAAGTTAACGAAATATCAAGCTGAGGAACGGCGACGGCAGCATGGACAGAAAGCCTCAAGTCCTTGGAGCTGCGTCAGTTCATGCAGCTGGCAGTGAGTCATCTAGCAAGAACGAAATATTTTTCCTCGGAAACTGTATGTACGTACGTGGCGTTCGTGGCTTCCATAACAGACGACAACAAGTTAAGCTAAAAGTAACCTTACAGAACATATTTTTAGATTGAATTCAACATTCTCAACTTTGAGCTCACAAAATATGTTTGTGCTGGAAACTTGAAAATATTTCATAATAATGGTTTTGTTTATAACAATATTGTTTCAAATTTCAATATTGTTTCCCTGTGAGGTGGAATTTTCAATAATAAAATTTGTTGTATAGTAAAGTATCGTTTAAATATTTTCATACGTTGTAACTCACAATCTGTATGAATAAAAAAATCCAACAAGAATCTAGAAAAATCGACAACCGTAGCGGTGATATGAAACAATCCTAGTCTAAATTTCACCTTCTCACTGGTTTATTCAAATCAGCTGAATGGAAACAAATTGACAGAGCGCATCCCGCGGGTTCGTGGAGGACTCCACCTCACTTGTTTGCTTGCTAACCCGACAGCGCCGCCCACTTCGCGGTCGTTACTCAAAACAATTTTGAACAGACTTTTGCCAGTGAGTAGCGATGTTCCTACAAAGCTTATTTATAATTTGTGCCACATCCTTCGTTTACGTTTTAATATCCAATGATTTGTGGCTCAAATCTTTAGGTAATGCCCGAACTGTTGTATAATAAAGTTCTGTTATATCTAAGAAAGCTTACATAATGGTCAAAACTATTTTGTGTCCACCCCCCTATTTTGTGCGACTTTTTCCTTTATTTTGACGGGACGATGACTCATCACCTAAAAATCGTCGCAAACGCCTCAAGAATTACTTCTTTCACTAACCACAGTGTAAAACTGTTCGCAGTAGGACCAGTACACTACTCGGTGGGAGTTGGTGATTTAGCACATCTATTTATATGACTATCTTATAAGTTTTTAAAATTGTACATGTATATTTAGGTGGAATTATTTGTATAATAAAAGGTATAGATTTTCAATCGTACCAAAAATAGATGTACTATCAATACGATTTCGATTACGATGATGATATAATCATAACACCGCTTGCGATATTTGTAGAAAAAAGAAACTCGTGCATAAAAATGTTCATGCAGAAATTTGCAAACACGAATATTACAAGATTACATAATACAAGATTTTCTGAAATGACAAAAAATAAAAGCAGACTGAAAAATATTGATTCTAATTAACTTGGTGTGTGACTCACGCGGCTACCTGCATCCAGTGTAGCGCGACGGCCCATGTGCGTTGGCTTATTTGGAAACAGCCGGCGCTTAGTCACTCATTATCGAATGGCAGAAACTGCACTTATACTGTACTATTAATAGATTTCGCGTATTTTACGGTCGATATAAAAAGCAAACCGTACGATAAAATTTATGAATGCCTGCGTCAAGCCTTATTTAGGGTTCGTTATTTGGGGTAAACTTCTCTGCTCAAGTTAATGTCGTCGCAAAAATATTTAACTGACAGTTATGTAGTTTAATATCTGTACTTCGTTTATTGCTTTTTTAGGACGGATTTTTTTGAATCTTTATTTATTATAAAGGGTTTTATCTTCTAAGTTGTGCCATACCTTAATCTATTTTAACATTTTTCTTAAATGAACTTATTTTGTAATGTATACATTGCTGTGGCCACCTTTGAAGCAGGTTGGCTGAGAATTCTTTGGATTAGACCTAGGTATATCTAATTTATTTACATTAAACAAAGAAAACATTTTGTCTCTCTCGTGTCCATTGTTGACACACTCCATTAAAACATGGTAAACGTCTTCGACTTTACTGCACACGTCACAGTTAGGGGTTTCTGCTTTTTTTCATCGAAAAGGCAAACTGTTTTATGCAATGTCCCTGAACGGCTCCTAAATGCTAATTTTAACATATTTCTTTTTATTTTAGCTCCTGCAATCCATGGTATCCGAAAATCTGCTATCCTTTAGATAAAAAGTGGTGTTTTTTACACATTTTTTTGTACACTAAAGGTTGAGAAGTTCTAAGTTAACCCTAAATGGAACAACAACATTGTGAGTACTGCTATTAAGTCGTCTGTCTTGTTCAGAGATTGAGTTAATATTAAAAATGAAACTATTAATTTATGCATTTTATACCCAAAAACAGGAGCCCATTTGAAACTCAAATAAACCAGCAGGGGGTTAGCTCGATGTTCGCAGACCTTCGTTCATTTGTCACTCGTTGTCAAAAAACTTTATAAAATAAAATAAAATGAATTGATGAAAATTGAAATTATGTAAATTAAAATCATTAATTAAAATTAAAATTATTAAAATTAAATTATCATACTTACAATAATCAAAATAGTATGTTAGTAAGTACGTACAAAAACAAATTATATACTAATGCTAGTACAACGTTAACGGCGAGGCCAAATATGCGGTTTGTGCATCGCCATCCACCTTTGAAAAAGCGGGGAATCCCATCTATCTGAAAATATTTTCAAGATACTGTTGGAGGCGGTTTGAGTTCTATTAGGTAGTGACGCACAGCGGTTTCGCATGATAGCCGCGAAACCATCTATGTGCGCCTCCGCAAACATGCCAGAAGCACTACAATATCGCGGCAACCCCAACAATATCCTGAAAGCATTATTATACTGGACGCGCAGGTCACCGTATGCCCGACGCGTGTAGTCCACCCACAGACCGCACGTGTAGAAAGACTGGCAATATGCTCTGAAGAGCGTCACCTTCACCTGTTCCGTACATCGTGCAAATCTACGGGCGAGCATTTTACATCGGACAGCTAGCGACCTGCGCTCCCTCTCTATATCTTCACAATCACGAACCCAGTGCCCCAAGTATTTGAATCGCGTGATCCTAGATAACAGGGTTCCGCCGATTGTGACTTCAGACACATGTGAGAATGTTTTTGACCCTGCCTTAAATAATAAAAATTCATTTTTATTAGCGTTATATCCAAGGCCATGCATACGTATGGAGAGAAGCTTCCTCAGAGTGCCCACCGATGGACTCAGCAGCACCATATCATCAGCATTGCTGATGTTATTCACACAAACACCGTCCACATCGCAGCCAATGCCGGTGCTGCCGAGCTCATCGAGCAGTTTTTTCACGTACAAAAAGACGGTTAAAAGATAGCATTCTCTGAGGAGAGACCTGATCGAAATCCAAAGTTTTCATCATTAAGAGTAATATGCTTATCTAAATGTTTATCAAACAGACCGTCTAGCACTTTATCTATTACAGAAGCGAGAGATAATGATCTATATTAGGCCAATTCAGAAGGATCCCCCGTTTTATTTTTAATGATCGGAACTACCACTGTACGCATTAACTTTTGGGGTAGGTATGTATGACCGAGACAGGGGTTAAAAAACATGGCAAGTACTCTAGGGAGATCTACCCCCGCATACTTCAAGTGCTCGATGCTGAGCCTGCCGAGACCTGGGCTATTCCCTCTGACCATGTTTTTGATGACAGTTGCCACACTGTTTGCACTAAAAGTAACACTACGATCTATCACAGCCACTTGAGACGCAGGCCCAAATGAGGATTGAACTCTGAAATGCTCCCTAAACATGTCAGCAATGTGGCTGGGCTCGTGCACACCCGCAACAGTGTGAAAACAGAGTCGAGCCTCCTCGTGAGCGCTACGAACATATATATTCCAACCGGATACATATTTACGTTTTCTTGTGTTCAATAATTCAATATAAGAAGACTGAGCAGCTTCAGAAAGAATAGAAACTATATTGTCATACATATTATTTAATAAAAGTCGATGTTCCAAGTCGTTACAAATTTTATCACAGCATGAATTAAAATTAAAATCGAAGTCAAAAGTCCTTAATCTAGAGTTACACAGTTCGTGATAATTATTGATCTGGCATATATAACGCTCACCCCATTTTACCTTATCACAAGACACCGTAGCCAATGATATTTTAGGTTTTATGACGTTGATGTTACATTCAATCTGGACAAGCATGTGGTCTGACCAATAAGTATTATATAAGACAGAGACATTCACAATTGTTTGTTTTGCCGCATGAGTCACTACAGTATGGTCCAGCCATCAACGGCACCCGTGTGCATCACTCACAAACGTGAACGTATCGGTCGGTAAAACCTTCAAATCTATACAAGTCCACAATCGTTACTCCACGTTCTGGCTATCCACAATGGCATTCAACTCACCAAGACACTCCGTAAATTCTACTAAGTTTTCATATTTATCTGTAGGCATGTACACTGAGCAAATGAGCAACGATCTACCACTTACATATGTCTACCTTAATCGTTGCTAAACGTACATTTTCACACACTATGACCGACACGACGGAAAACAACGCTTTACGCCAGAGCAGCGCCACCCCTTCGTGTGGCAGTGCACTACAAACTATATTAAGAGAAAAACGAAAAAAAGAAATCAAAAATTTTGTCCTCAGCCATGATAATTATGTAAACACAACTAACGGTTTGTTGGAGAGGTTTTTGTGTTGTACACCATTCCCTGTTCATTTAAATTCTTGTAAAATATCGTAAATACCTTTTTTTATCAAATTTATAAAAGGGGGAGGTTCTCAATTCATTTGAATATTTCCCAACCGTATTTGTATCGGACAAAAAGAGGGGTGTTATAAGTATAATGTGTACCGGCGTGTGCGTCTGTGGACCGATCGCGATACAGTCTCTTTTTGTTGGAAGGCAGCGACCGCAACGCGCGCAGGCTGGTCCTCATTGTTCGATTTTTCAGGTTAGCTTCAAGTCGGTGCCATTGGAACTCCACGGGCGCTGGAGCCGCTACTTAAGAGTTTCCTTACAAATTAATACTTGAACAGCTACTTTAAATGTTGACTAGTTGACGCTTGGTGACCTGGACACAGGCAACGGAACTACGCAATATCGAACGGCATACATAAAATGTTTTATTAATAAAAAAACGTTTCGATTGATTAGAGTTCTTGTTGATTTATTTGACGTTCGGTAAAAAAGGTCTGATGAAGGTCAACGAGTGACTCCACTGAACAGTTCCATCACTCGTTGATATCGCTTCTTTGACCTTGATGAATTAAAATGCAAAAATAATAACTTTTCATTCGAAAGGGCCTGGACATGAAACTCAGCTGGGTGAAGCCAACACTCTTCACTTTACGGCGAGCTTTTGATGTGGAACTCTTCAAGTTAAGTTTGAGCTTATTTTAAAAAGGACAAGACAATCTTAAATGTCAATTGGAGAAGCATCTTTACTTGGTCTATTTGTCTGTCAAAAGTTTTTGAAATAAAAGTGTTTTATAATAAAAAGCGAATCCGACTACAAGTTTATTTCACTACACAGCGAATATAAAAATAACTTATATACGAAATAGATTCATGAGTCAAATGTTTCATTTTGACCTTACAGCCTTGTCGAACCTTGTGTACGATAATTTATTGTACGATAATTATTGTACAATTTTATCGTCATGTTGGTATAATTATTTTGAAGAGCAGTCGATGTGACAAATACCTTACAGTAAACAGTAAATAATTGTAGGACTCTGAATTAATTGACAGTATGCCGTAGTAATGCTCATTGATCAGGTTATTACTTTATTTACTATTTAAAGGTTATTCTTTATAGACGACCGAGTGGTGTAGTGGTAAGTAGCCTTGCCTCATACGCCGAAGGTCCCAGGTTCGAGTCCCGGTCGGGGCATTCATTTGTGTGATGAACACAGATGTTTGTTCTCGGGTCATGGTTGTTTGTATTTATACATGTATGTTTATTCTGGGTTCCCCCCAGTTCGCTGTATGGTCATCCATAACACAAGCTTTGCTTACTTTGGAGCCATGCAGTTGGTGTGTTTGTCTGGGGATTTATTTATGATTTATTTATTTAGTTGTTATTAGAGTTCAACAGGCGTAACAAGCGTAAAAATTAACAATTACAAGCCAAATATTTTCACTAAAAATATTTAATAATTTGTGTAATTTTCATCACATTTTATAAAAGGTAGGTTACCTATGATTCACAAATGTAGATATTGTCAGCTAAAATAAAACTAAAACTCTGGTAGATATACACAATAACGTATTCAAGTTTCTTCTTCCAAGTCTACGTACAATATGGCATGCTGCATGCGGTGGGGCTGTTGACGTTTACCTTGATGCTGAAGATGTCGCTGAGCGCGGAGATGAAGCCCCGCGCGATCGGCTTCAGGTCCTCCTCGTCCACCCGCAGCGCCACGACGTAGTCCTCGGCCAGCTTGGACGCCATACTAAACCTTAAAATGACTGTGATTATACCCAACTGAAGAATAAAAAAAGCCAAAGTATTCATTGTCGTCGTGAAAGGAATGTAAACAAAAGTAATGAATGCGAAGTCTCTTAAATATTTTATTTATATGTACAAATACCCAATTTCGCGTATGAATGGAATAAGCGACATATTATGTTAAAAAAAGAAAAACATTAATCGATATTTGGTTTTCGTACGCGTTAGTAACGCAGAAACCTTTATTTGTTGTTAAATTTTGCTAATAAAGGAACAAACATAGGCACAAAGCCAAGTAGCAATTTACGTTCTTAACGGACGTATTATCGAACTCTTTCCTTGAATATAGTGTTTATAGTGGCGTGTACAGCGCAGCAAGGCAGCAGTCGGTGCAGCCGTACGGACCTGTCAGTTGTAGTAAAACTAAGTTATCATATTGAAATTGAACCGAAAAAGTTACCTCAAATATTGTCGCTACTGTACTATTGGTAATACGACCAAAACAGACATTTCAACTTTAATTAATTCATATAAAGCGGAATCTTTCTAAGATATTGCCATTTTGAAAATTCAAGAGGTTACAAACTCTTATTTTTTGCAAGTTATTCTTGTACCTAAACGTTTTGCAGCTTATTTATAGGATATTTTTTTTGCAACATTTTTCTGAATAACCATTGTTTCTATAGTTTTTGATTGTAAAAGTGGAAAATATATTCTTCTATCAGAACAGGGAAACTTAAAAAGAGATTTTTGGCATTTGACCTTTCAATGGACATGTTCGATGGGGACTTTTAGTATTTTAATAAGTTCCCAAACCATAGCTCTGTGCGAAATGATGCAAAACCCCTTCTACTAGTACTTTTTATAAAACATGTGTATTGTGTCTGTTTGTTCCTTGAGTTCTTCGTCTCGATTAATGTCTTAAGTGTTATTATAATAACATAAATAACAAATAAATCCCCAGAAAATCGAACTAATTGTATAGCGCCAAAGTAAGCAGAGCTTGTGTTATGGATGACCATACAGCAAACAGGGGGGGGCCCCGAATAAACATAACATATATATGTATATATATATATATATATAAATATCAGCAACATTTATGTTCAATCCGAGAACATTTATGTTCATCACACAAGTGAATGCCCCGGCCAGGTTCGAACCTACGGCGTATGAGGCTGCAACATTTTACTTGAAACTATTTAAATTATACCAGTGAAGTTTCTTCTTGCCAGTTCTTCTTCACGAAAGTTTTTCTAAACTGGTGGTAGAGTCATGCTTTATTTAACATCAATAAGAACAAGTAATTGTCAATGTTGAGGAATGAATATTTGCATTTGAATTTGAAAACTTATCCCGTCTATTGGTAAGTTTAAATTGTGTGAGTAATGTTTTCTAAGTAATTTTTAATAGGTTTATAGTTACATTTTCGTATTTGGTTTTTTATTTTCCTATCATGTATTCTTTGTTGTAATTATTATTTTACAAGCCTCGTTTATTAATAATCAAGATCTACCAGGCTAGTGTATTTCATTTACAAACACACCTCATTTTTTTTACCCGTTTGGGCAGGAGGCAAAAAATGCATTTCCGCATGCCTCTCGCGCGCTTTACAAGGTATCCGGGACTAGCTCCTAATGAGCACTACCCGCTAAGAAACCCCCTGAATGACTCGTGCAAATTTTTGCCACACAGCCTTCATCTGAGCGACGACCAATTGGAGAAAGAGACCTAGGCGCTATCGGGGCCCAGAAGGGGTCACCCGCCGGGATTACATAGCACTGAAGGTGCTCAAAGCACTGAATCTCGAACTAGAGGATTGGGGTGGGTTTTGGAGCGCTTGAAGAACGCTTCAGAGAGTTTTTTGAGGTGCTGTTGCAATGGAAGGTAGTTCAAGATCTCTGTGCAGGTCCGCGTTACGCACGTATCCGGGCTATCTAATTGGTCGGGCGAGATCGCGAGCGGAGAGTTCGGGGCCTCTAAGGCTGAAACTAACGTATTTTTAAAACCTTTCCAGTTGGTAAAGGTCTTAGGAGAGGTGACGTTATCGTTAGGCGGTCCTAGCACGAGGGATCAGTCAGATCAGATCAGATCAGGGGTGGTGATCAGATCCTAGTTCATCGAGTGGTTCGATAGACCTGTGATCGAGGTTGATTCGCTTGACAATTGCAAAATCGAGGATGTGAGGAGAGTGGTTCGGGTTGTCGGGATAGTGAGTGGGAGTGATGGGAGAGATGACGTCTAAGTCGAGTGAGTGATATTAAAGAGAGTGATACCGCTGGTGTTGGTCGATGGACACGTCCAGTCAGTATGTTTGGAGTTAAAGTCTCGGAACATAATGACTGAACGGCCAAAGGGGGAGATAATGGCCTCAAAGTCGCTGTGGATAGGTCTGGTGCCACTAGGTATGTAGATTGAAGCTATGATGACGGTCGGATTACCAGTCATAGCTAATCTACACACAGTGGCCTCCATGTTGAGGAAAGGAGGGGTAGGGAGAGGAGAGCAATGGAAACCTCTTTTATAGTGAATAGCTGTGCCGCCGTGACCGTCGGCGTTGGGCCTTTCGTTACAAGTTAGCACGTATTTGTGAATAGCGAATCCCCTGGAAAGGTTTGGAGTGAGCCACGTCTCTTGCAGGAGCAGTAAGTCTGGCTCATTGTTCTAAACGAATACTTTGAGCTCAGGAAGGTTAGAACTAAGGCTAAGAGAGTTAAAAGAAACCAAGGATGAGCCCTTTGGTTTGATACGACCGGACGCGCGATTAGCAGGTCTAGACATTATGTTTGTTATTTAAAGAATTTATACTAAATAAATAATTTACAAGGAAATAAGTAGCGAGTGATGCTCGGCTAACGCGAAGAGACGCTCTTGTGGAGAGCGGGCGGCTCGAAGTTTACGTGCGAGTACGGAGATTTCCCTAATGTCGACGTTTTGAATAACGTCCTCAGCCAACGATGACTGAGGTGAACACGACGGAACGGGACGTGGGCCTACGGCAGCTACGGGAGCTGGGATAGGAATGGAAGGTGGTGCGGGAGCGGCCGGACACTGTCTCCAGGAAAGAGGCATCGGCTGCTCGGGCTTTGTTTCCAGGGGACCCTGGTTGCGCGGCGGCGGCGCCGGTTTAGGCGCGGCCCTCTTTGTGACCGGAGTGGCCGCACAGCACACATGCAGGGGGGGAAGTGCATTCGGGAGTGCGAGTGCACTCCTTTGTGATGTGAGGATCGAGGCACTTAACGCACCTGGGAGGGGCTGAGCAATTAGCCACTGCGTGGCCGTAAAGCTGCCAACGGTGGTATTGCCCAGGGTGCCCGCGAGGGTTGGGACGCTCGACGAAGATGATCGAGAGTCCGCAGATTGTGCGAGCCTCTCTGAAGATCTCCCTCGAGCTGGAAGTGTTGGATGGGATGACGAGGGCGAGAGGAAAACGTCTACCACGGTAAGAGTGCATTTTGCGCACTGCTTCAGCCGGGAAGCCCTGGGACTTAAGGTCCTCCAAGATATCTTCGTTCGCGAGTTCAAGCGGGACGCCCCGTAATACCGCGTGGATCTTACGTTCCTCCGGATTTTGATTGTATCGCCTGCGTTGGAGGCTTTAACGTAATTAATTTTGTGCTCTTTGCACAAGTTAGAAAGGGAGGAAGACGGGAGGAGGGAGTTGGGCCTTAGCCGGGATGGGAGCGCAGCGCGTAGCTGGCTTCGACGGAGCCGACGGGGTCACTGTCACTTGCAGTGACATTAACGGCGCGGGGGCAGGTGTAGAAGTCACCGTGGTGGGATTGGGTGTTGAAGACACCGCGATTTTCTTTGAACGCTTCTTGGAACGTTTAGAGACTAAGGTGAATGGCGGCTCAGGAGAGCCGGTTAAGGTGGCGGCGTCCAATGATGCATCAGACGCAGAGTCTGAATCGCTCCCGGGAGCGGTACGCTTGCGGCGCGACTTGCGAGAGGATGTGTCCGACACACAGTCCATCTCGGAGGGCACGGGAGACGCGGGAGGAGAGCTAAAGACCTGAGGGGTCTGGAAGTTGGTGACCTGAGGGGCCGAGAGAGAGGCCTGAGGGGCCGGGGACGCGTTAAAAGCAATTAAGGCCTGCGTTATGACCTCATTTTTGACGGGGACACCCGACGCGGCCAGTGTCTGAGCGAAGGCCTTCGCAAAGTTTAGCAAACTTTGCCAACCTTTACCGACAAAAAGGACAAATGTACACGTGTTACGCACGCTACCTACACCAATATCGCCTACTAAGGATCGACCGATCACGGCCTCAATTCTGGACAAACATCCTGTTATTGCACTTATTGTAAAATCAGCATATAATTGTTATTTTCGAAGTTTCCTTTAATGTTAATAAATAAAATATTTCATTCTATTTTGTAGATCGGTAGAAGTAGTTTCTTAATTTGTAATTAACTTTTAAGTATTATTTTAATAAAGTAATTAATTAAATTTCGGTTTTTTTAACTCCTTTGGCTGCGAGTTCCGTAATTCACGTAAAAATACAAATATGATAAAAATAAATATGAAAGTAGGAAACTAAATAAATAAAATAGTAGAAGGAAATAATATAAAAATAAAAAGGACTAGGTCAGTACAAATTCAGTTGTCACCGTTAGGTATCCTTTGTACTAAAACCAGAATCCTTTATGCTGGGTACACACAGCACTCAGCACGAGCACAACACAGCGCATCACATTGAAGACTAAGTGTCGCAAAGAAAAAAAAAATCACTACGATAGCCCTTCGAGGCAGTAAGAAAACCCAGAAAAACCGTATGACGGACCCAACACGCTATACTGTGACGTCAGTAAACTGAGCGCCACGAAATATCGGGAAGGGACCGATCAGTCGGAGTGGTCTTGGAACGTGCGTACTGGGCGGCGATCGGAGCGAGAATGTGACATACCTCACAAAAAAACGAGTTTTTAAAGACTTAGTTTTGTTTCACTCACATGCAAAGCTTGTACCATTTTGGAAACCATCAAAGTTGTATAATTTGTGTACGTAAGATTTGAACCCGACTATGCTAGTCCGATTTGGTGCCCACAGTAAGCCATGCATTGTGATTACCTTGGACGTGTACGACCAAAGCTGATTCAATGTCTAAACTACCAAGTCGCAGCCAGCTTGGTTCCCATGCAAGCACCTGCTGGGCATACGGCCTTCTTCCTCTAGAGCAGAGACCTATGATATAGGGCGTGACTGTGCGACACTACATGTAACACTGCAATGGACGGTATAGTACAATAGATGATGCTGTACCACGTAGAAGATAGTAGGATGCAGACTGTCCCGACACAGTGTCTAGGATATCCTGCACACACTCCCCCGCCACACGCGCTACACGTCCTTGTTGCACGAACAGGCACACTCCACGAACACGTGAACTCTCGTGTCACCGACACTTCCAATAAACACTTTAGCGATGCCTTTTTCAGTCTAATAAATAAAAAATCGTCTTTTATTTTTATTTTGGAGGCTCAGGGGGTAGATAAGGCGGAATGAGTGGAGACGAAATTGCAGGGCTGTTTATATTCATTTTGATACTAAATATATCAGAGAACAATGATATGAAGTATGCCGCCGCGCGGGTCGCAGCGCTACGATGTGCCCCTGTGGAACACCTGCGATGGAGCACTCTGACACCACACTGATTAAATGTAAATGCAGAATGCTAAACTTCAAGCAATAATGAAATCGATCTACGGGTATACATTTATACAGTATTTTTCTCTAAGATTGCAAACTTCTTGTAACAGAAATACGATTACTCTTGTCTCCTACGAAAAACATTAATTGAAAAGAGATTTTTTAATCCATGCTGTATAGTTAAATTAAATATATATTTTTTTGCAAATTATATATTATTTACTCAAAACCATGTTAACTTTAATGGAAACACATTATTTTAATAAGTGCTTATTGGACAATTTATTATACGAAGAATGCTAATTTAAAGGTTAGATTCCCGTAAATATTAGTATCATCGTAGTATGTTGTAGTTATTTTGTTTTAATCATAAATATTCATATGACTTTAATTAAGTGTTCTGGGGCTTTCGCTAATCCTGATCAAAGAAGTTGTGCATCAGGTAATTGTATTATAACTACATATTATAAAACACCCAGCGCCCCGCCCGGCGTCGCACGCGCAGCAGAGCTCAGCCTAAATGCCTACATGTATATTTTCTCTCATAGTGGCGCATCAGATTCTTGCATCGAGCATGAAGCTAGATTTTAATGTAAAATTTATTTAACCTACCAGAAGCATCGCTACATATTATAGCAACAAATAACGAATTTGATGAAGATTACTTTCAATGAAATTTACTCAATCACAGGTACGTTTATAACTATTGATTTACAACTTGAAGTAAGCAACTAAAAGCTAAACACAAGACAGAAATGCGACCTCAAACTTTACCGTGTTTTACCACATAACACAGAACCAGAGCAACTTCAACCTTTCTTACAAACACTAGAACTAAAGTTAAAAAAAAACATCACATTGTAAAACAATGAAGGGCGAAGACCTAAATATCTAACTAGGCACCAATCGCCACAGGTCTCGAAGTGAGGCCGGTTAACGCGCGGCTTGTACCTACTCGTTCTGCAACAGTGGACGAAATTATATCAACGCGTGAATGTTTTATTTATTTGATGACTCGTAAGATACTTTTAAAGTGTTTGGTGTAAAAGGGCTATTACGAAGAGTATAAAATGTTCAAGGTAGCTAATGTATTAAATTGGATAAGGATTAATGTCCAGATAGCTATCTGATTGCCACATTATTGTAGGTATGTGACAATTGTTTTAAACATTAAAATGGGTATATTAGCTGGAGTGATTCAAGAGGAAGGTTTAGGTATTATATATAGATATATTATATGTAGATAGCTTAGAATACCCATGTAAATGTTTAAAGAATGATGACTTTTAATGTGATATTTAAAAAACTATTAAGATGGATACGATATTCATTCTTATGAAATGAATAACCTAACACATTTCATGCTCATCATAGTTGCCCTTTACACCGTACAATTTAACTCAAACCCCTGGAGCTATATCAAAAATAAAAGTATCGCGCGACAAAAGAAAGCCGCTGACTGTTGCTAGGCGAGCCGAGCGGTCACCGGCGGACTTTTCTGACTGTTGCTAGGCGAGCCGAGCGGTCACCGGCGGACTTTTCTGACTGTTGCTAGGCGAGCCGAGCGGTCACCGGCGGACTTTTATGTTTTTGTTTTCTACAACGCGTTGTCTGTGGTAACTAGTAATGTCTTGGACCAAAAATAAAAAAAACGTGAGGTTTGCTCAAAGACTTAAGTAGACAAATATACTAATAATTTTGATATATTTATTTATAGTGTGTGATTTGTGCACGTTGTGAATCACTTAAATATCAAGTTCACATTATTGATTTGTGTTGTCTTTAATTAGATAGGTTAGTACTTACTTAACTATTTAAAAAATGATAGTCGCAAACATACTTTCTTTTGAGTAAATTTCATCAAAGGTCATTTTAACTAGTTATATCATTATTCACATATTATGTAGTGTATTGATACTTTTGTTTTATAAATACTTGCAGGCTAAGATACAAAATACACAAAATAACTCCAAGTAGTATAAACATAGATATGTTCATAACATTTAAATCTAATCCACACGCCCGACCCCACAAGCTGACTAGACACTTCGACGTTAAAACAGAAGCAGGCATGTCTGCTGTGCTGCCCGTGCGAAGCTGGGGCGGTCGTTAGTTTCTCTGATAAATGCTAAAAGTTACAACAAGAGCAAACAATATAAAAATTAAAGATTGCAAAGAAGAACAAAGCATCCAACTAAACAGTTAGCTGTTTTGTAGAACCACTAATTACGTAGGAGTACTCCGTCTGCGAGACCTGCACGCGGAGCTGTTTATTTATTTATTTAATAGCATTTCCAACAACAAGTACACTAATAAATGCTTATATTATGATAACAATATACTAAGAATCTAAGTGTCTTGCCAATTACAGGAAACCACGACATGCACTATTTTTGATTTATTTTTAATTTGGTAAACAACTTTGCGTTACTTTTTATTAAAAGTTTAAATTTAACAATACATTTTTGATTTTGTTGCAATTTTCAATTATTTTCAAAAACTATCTTTTTAAAATTACTGCAGGAAAACAGATCCAACTCCTGTCTTTACATTTTATCATTCCTGTCGGTGACTAAAAGAGTAATCTTCATAGAATTATAGTATTATATGTTCTGATGATTCCCGATGTCGTTTCGTCGCCTTTGGCCCACTTCACATTTGGTCTAGTTGGTAAATTTCGCTTTTGGACCACTTCTCAAAACGTCCATTTCGCAAGAGGTTCACTTCGCGAAACGTCCATTTCGCATTTGGTCCACTTTTGACAATGAGAGCGTTAAGTAAAATTTGTTTTCGTGCCTACGTCTAACGCTATCTCAGCAGCATACTTCGTGTTTTGTTTTAGATTTTCGAATATAAAACTAAACATAAAATAAACACTTGATGATCGCCAAAGTCGCTTTTCGTGAAAAGTTGGAAGTGTTACTTAAATTGGACCTGGCGCTTTGCCGGGTGCTGCCGCACCACGCCCGCTTTGCTCGCTCAGCTCGCGCGTGTATTAACTACATACAAACCTAACCTAACCAAATACCTAAATGAATTTAGACAACACCTCATAATTTCATTTCATTTTATTTCATTTGATTATTACCTCAAACACAAAGTGGATCAAATGCGAAAATGACTAAGTGCGAACTGGACTAACTGCTGGGTGGACCGAACGCGAATTGGACGAAATGCGAAATAGACACGTTTTCGTCTAGTAGACCAAATGCGAAGTGGACCAAATGTGACAAAACTTCCCGATGTATTGTGTACATATTATATGTATTCAACCTTTAGAAATATTTTCTTTAGTTTTATGTTTTATAATATTAAATGACTGTGCTTGGAGTTAAAAGAAATTGCTATGTTTTTGATGTCGGAAATAATTTATTACTTGATTTGTTGCTCATGTGTGTTAACGAAATGCAAAAGATTACATTATGTCGATGTTTGTGTTATACTTGATAAAGTTGCTACAGGTCTGCTAGTTGCCAGTCCGTTGTTGAGACAAACTCATTAAAACAGCTGCTATAATAAGTGTTAAAAATTTTAGTACAACAAGATTGGGGTAAAAACATATTTAAAATGTTGACATTTCATTATTATAACATTCAGACAGAGCAATTGTAAACAAATGTGGTGTTTGTAATTTAAAAATGATTACTGTGTATATTATTCAATAATCTACTGACTTAATGAAAATTGCTGCGGGCTACATCATCTTCCGGCCAATAGGACGGAGACTTATTAGTTTTAATTTCTTTCCACGGATGACCATGCGCAGTTCAGGTTCCAGGACGAGCAGCACAGGCGCGTCGTGGCCGGCAGGAGCCGCCACCGGCAGCCCCGCCAGGCCGCGCGCGGTGCCCCCCGCCGCACGGCGCGTGCAGCCGACGCGCGTCAAACAGAACAAGACGAATGTAAGGATGTTCATCGTTATAAGCGACCTGGCGAAGTGCGAGGTGCCTCTGTCTTGAATAATGTTTAGTTATATAAAACAGTTTTTTGCGTTTCTAGTAACAGTTAAATTCACTAATAATTAATAAAATTCACAGGCCGTTACAATATAGATTAAAAAAATACTTTTGCTTTATCTGAAAAAAATGTTGTCATATAAAAGTAAATTAAAAATGCGTGCAGACCTAATTAAGGTGACGTTGCATTTTGTGGAAGAGTCTGCATCCACGACCACTTTGTATGACGGTGGCTTCCCGGTGCTGCTACGTAGACAGAGCCGGTTTTTTCCCACTTTTATATCAAACGGCACGATATTTAAGGCCATAGACAAAATACATCATGAATTTAAAAGCATAAACTTTTAAAATTTGATTTCAGTATTTCTCGTAAATTAAATGTGGAATAGAATTATAAGCAATTGGATTTTAAATGGAAGTTGTGTATTCAATTTAAAAGTCCGTAACATACTTAATTTGACGTATAACATGAACACTGCAGGAATAATAATGTTGTATTTGCATTACATAAAAACATTGTAAATTATAAAATAACAATAAAACGTATCATAGTACCTAATTTATTAATTGTTTGTTTTATATAATTTGATGCGATTGCATCTATTGATATTGGATATCAAAAGAGCGTGGGATTGAAATCCCCACAGGCTATATCTGTTTCTGTTTGTGAAGTATAATATTCATGCAGTGTAGACGGCTTGGCCGCGGCGTTCCATTAGCACGCGCAATTAGCGGTCACGTGTGTGTTTCTATCATGTCGTCGTCAAATTGTATACCTTCTGCCCCAAGAGTTTCTTTGCTCCGGTTTATTTTCCTTTCAGTCTCCGCATATTATCTTTTACAAGGCGAAATTATGTTGTGTTTACGCAATCTCGATGAAGATGAAGAAAAAGATACCTTTAAACAAGTGAAAATATTTAACTATAATGAAATAAACAATTTGAACTATAAAAGAATTTACGGAGCCGCTGTACAAAAATAAGCGATGATTCGTGGGTAACGCTTAAATTGACTAAAACCTCTTTTATGAACACATCCATCCTAACTATTAGTTATCATTACCCAAGTCGTGCCCAGTCAATGGGAAGGTGGAGGCAAGGTCCACGTGATCTTTACGTGATCATTTCGAAAAGGCTTTCTATATCCAGCCATCGCCCTTTTCACCCATATTAGAGGCCTATTTCAGCCGACACTACCATAAGAAGACGTACTTTAGTGACAATGACGCTTTAGATATTCATCAGGACGAAGAACTCAACGAGTAAACATACACATTACACATGTTTTGTCACAAATACTAGTAAAATCCTGTTAATAAGAGAACTATATCCCAAGGGCTTTTATCATCCCAATAATCGGATACTTTATAATAAGCTTTAGTACACAACTTCTGCTTTAAAGATTCTTTGAATTTGTCACAAGGAAGACTTATCTTTTGATATCCTCAGAAGAACCTGATTATAACAGCGTATACATTGCGCATATGCTTTTTACAGATAGTTACGAAGAAGGAGTTATGTCCTTCAAGAGTACTAAGTGCGTTAAAGTGCGGGATTGGTGGAATTGAAGGCTCTCCTTGATACTTGTGCTTTATTATTTAGGAATAGATTTCCGACCACCATACATTTCGAGAATATTTATTTATTTATTTATGGAAACTCAACAGTTCATAACTAATACTAATGATTGATGTATCCTACATTTAGTCAATTAAATAGTTTCACAACGTGAGTTTCATAACCTTATATCAAAAATGATATACCGTGGTTGTGTGTGTGTGTGCGTATGTGTGTTCTGTGTGACTAATATATGTAACTTGCTGGATTACAAAATGGCCCTTAATATGCAGTTGTTCTTTTTCATAAAATGTACGATAGTTTATTGTATATTTGAATTTATTATATATCATGATGATTATATATCTGGTGTATATTATATACAGGGTTTGGTGGCGTTCCGTACCGCCAGTGAAGTATATTTTGTTACTACTTCGACAGGCGGCGCGCGGCACTTGGTGGTGAGCGATCTCTGCAGCCCTTGATATCAACAGTCGTGCAATATTGGTGCTCTGAAGGTGCGTCGCGGACCGCGGGCCGCAGTTGGATGTGCATTTGTCGCAGTAACTGCACTGGCACAAGAGTTCCGTTCGCCGCCATCCGTAGTAATAAAAAAGCAACACTTTTTCTAACCTACTTGGATAAGGAAAAAAACAAAAACATATAAATAATTTGTGGTTATTGCAATAACACTTATGCATAAGAAACAATCAATATCCGTTTGTAACTTGTAACATTTATTTAATTATAAGACACAACTTTATGTCCTTATTTATAAAACAAACATTCACTAAAGAAAGCATCTTCTCTCTCTGTGGAAGTGTGTATACGTTTATCTCAGGCTGACAATGTCGAACAGCGTGTCCACCGGGCTGACTGCCCGGTAGCCCGCCGCCGCCTTGTTGCGCAGCCGGCGCAGCACCGGCCCGGCCCGCACGGTCAGCACACTGTCCAGCAACGACGCCGGCGGCGCCTTGTGGACATCCTCTCCGGTGCTGTATTGTGGAGCGGTCTTCTCGATAGGCAACTCTCGCTGTGACTCTCGAACTTCGTACACGTCCATGCAAACGATGTGTTGCAGACACACTATCATACTAAACGATAGGAGATACGTATACATTTTTTAGTTTAGTTGCGGAAGGACTGCCAATCTCAAGAGTGTGGTTCCAATATATGTTCGAGATAAATGCGACAAATATCAAGCGAATAATGGATTCATTTAAATAACAAAATGAATGAATCGAATGCGATTCAAAATTCATTTACAAAATTATTGAGTTTAGTATACCGATAAGTAGATATTCCTTTTTTATGTTAGAAATGCAAATAAAATTATTTTGTTATATTTTTGGAGTTTGTCTTAGGATTGTGCATTTAGTTAATATATTGTAAAGGTAAGTTAAAACGAAGTGCAGGGAAAAGCGTAACAGTCAAATCGAAGAAGAATGAAACTTAAATTAACAAGAGATCTTAACGGTTTTTTGATCAACGTTTAGTTAAATAATAATATTCGGTTCAGATCTATGTTAACCTAGCGCCCAACGAAACACACGGAATACGGAATACAATAAAGAAAAATGTTAAGTCAAGCTTTTCTACGGTCGTTAAGGCACTTGCTTGTCGATCTGACTGCGCCTGCGCGCCATCCCCGTGACTACTGGTAGTCTGGAGGTACCCATGGGATTTTACAACTGAAGCATACAAAGCCTCCTCCAATAACTTATCTTTACAACATAAATATGTTTATGAAAAGCAATTTAAGAAGGAAGATAAATAAAATAAATAAATTTCCAGACAAACACACCAACTGTATGGCCCCAAAGTAAGCAGAGCTTATGTTATGGATGACCATACATCAAACTGGGGGGAACCAGAGTAAACATACATATATAAATACAAACAACCATGACCCAAGAACAAACGTCTGTGTTCATCACAATGAATGCCCCGGCCAGGACTCGAACCTGGGACCTGCGGCGTATGAGGCAGAGTTACTTACCACTACACCACTCGCTCGTCAAAGAAAAAAGTTGAAAAGAAAAGAATAGTTGGTGTACAATGATGCATGTTCTTGCTATGGGCAAAACGAACAACTGATTTGAACACGCACCTAATGTCTATCTTTAATATTTCCTTAGAAGCATCTAAAATTAACCATTTAGCATTTTGGCTCCTTAGAAAATTGTTGGTATTTTTGGTACAGTATTTTTTGGTAAGAAATTTAGTAAGTTTTAGGAGTTCCAAAGATCACAGATTTTAGACTTTGGTTTCGCAACATGAGTTCGCCACACACACACACACACACGCGATCTCGCATTAAAACAAGGCAAATTAAAGAATAAAGGAGAAGTATTACTTACGTGTTTTGTTATTTGAAAATTATTTATTCAAACCAGAATTTTGATGACCAATTTCCTGGTAAATTTATAATTGTGTAGGAAGATTTACAGCAAATATTAATTCAGTTAACAGAAGCAACTACCAATATCACCATAGTTTATAAACGTGCCTGCTGTGTGTTGGCGGCCGGGCGGCGTCACAAAGGGGCCATCGACTATTTCGAGTAGGGTTGACTATTTGCAACAAGGCCGAGCGGAGCTCCCCAAGCTGGCACGTATTGGGGGGGGGGGGGGGGGTGCATATGGCTGCAGTGGTGATGATTTGCGTTCGTGTTTGTGTTCGAGTTTGAGATTTCAGTTTTCATGTAGTGCGTATTTTTATTTGAGTTGGCGATATAATTAGTAGACAAACCCCAGGATACCGATGATATTTATAATACTCCTGAGGACTCAATATTGTAAACCGGGACGTGGCTGGGCGCGTAGCTCACAGGTTGATCAGTATAGTAACGAGGAGGTCGATACGGAGTATTGTTGGGCACCGGCGCACCGCCGGGTGGGTATTGCAGATAACGGATTGATAGCGACTAGCTAGTTGAAGAGTCCGTCGCGTAATTCACTGCATTGTCAGGAGATGTATAGGTCGAAGCATCTTGTATGGGTTGGTCATTCCAGTAAACACCCGTCTGATACTCGTTGGAGCCGTACTTTGAGGTTTCATAATTAGTGTTTTCATGCTGGGGCCTGGAGTTCGACAGGTCCTGCTGATCGATGTAGCCGTAACTGTTCATAATTTAAGCCACTCTCTTCATCTTTTTGATGAAATTGCTGCTTTTCTGTTTTATGATGAGAATGTTGTTCTTCAGATTTATGATTTCCGTTACATTCGATACCAACTTTTCTTGGAGTTTCTAGATGCATTCCTTGGGCGCTTCCCTTGTCAGTGTCGACTATTGTCGGGCCCTCCACGTTCACCTTGATGCTGCCAATATCACTGAGAAACGACGCTACTGAGCTGTCTGAACTGCGTAAGTTTTGCATGGGCTTCAATGGCATTAAATCTTGACCCAACCTTAAACCATGTACTGGATTTCCTAGTACAAATTGTTTTTCCTTATTTAAAGTCACAATTAAATGGAGAAAAATAAACCGCCCCAGACAAATCATTGTATGAAAAATATAAGAAGCAAGTATAATTAAGTTAAATTGCAAGTTAAATTAATATAATTTGCTTTTAGTAATAATTATAATTATTCCTTAACAATACACACTTACTCGTTAAGTTTATTAAATGCTAATCAATTAAAGAACGTGAAAGCCAGACTTACTAAATTAATCCGCGTGTAAAATAAACAGCCACTCTTGTCGTGTTTTAAACTAAGAGGTTATGTTTGGTAATGAAATAATGCTTTTGATCACGACTGTTTATTTACTTTTTCAGGATAACGATCCTGTGTAATAGATTACTTTTATAATAAAGGCTCTATACAAATATACGCCGTAGTTAAAGATATTAATGCCGCCGGATAAAGCGACGTTGTTTCTCAAAACTTGCTCGGTCGCGATTTTGACAACGCTGTCAATAACTTATTCAGGGTTATTCGCGATATGGGCGGCAAATATTTCCGACCCAGGGGCACTGGACGAAAGTCATAGCTCTCGAGTGAGACTCTGGAGTCGATGAAGAAGAACGTGAAGCTGTTGGCATAGAACCTGCGGAGCGACTGTCACTATGTTGAGGTGTTGAGATGTTTGTATGAGGTCGCGACGAGTACAAGGACAAAGTACAAGATCACTTGTGTCTTGGAGTAAGACAAGGAGACGTTATCGAGGTCGTCTTCAAACTGCACTCGATTGGAAAGAACGGTGAAGCAATATTAACGGTAAGCATACTCACACCTATATTTGCAGACGACATTGTCGCAATGGCGGGAAATCTGCAGTCGCTGGGCACGATGTTGCACCATTTAAATGAATCTTCATGATTTGGACGAGACAAGACTAAGGTCATGTTCAGCTCACGTGGCAACCCAGGACCTCTAACTGTAGGCGGCGCTACACTCAAAACTGAACGAACTTACATCTAGTTTGGTCAAATCATTGATAGAAAACATCGTTTAGGTAGGGCAGCATTCGGAAATTTCCGTCTTCAAGTCATTTAATCTACAGAGTACACAAAAAAAAAACTGATTTGCATCCTACCCATAATGACTTACGGTGCCAAGACGTGGACTCTTATGACCATACTGGTCCATAAGTTTAAAGTCACCCAGCAAGCTCTGGCGCGTGCTATGTTAGAGGTTTCTTTGATAGATAAAATCCAAAACGAGGTTATCCGTCAGAGAACTAAAGTCACCGAAATAGCTAGCAGGATCTGCGATCTATAGTGGCAATCGGTGCGTCATGTCTGTCGAAAGACAGGTGGTCGTTGCAGCCAACTGATCCGTGAGTGGCGACCGTGCAAGGCAGTCGTAGAGTAGCACAAGCTGCGTCGCGATAGACAGGCGACTTGAGAAGGTGGCTGGGAGGGGATGGATGCGATCGAAGGACAGGTGGTCGTTGCAGCCAACTGGTCCGTGAGTGGCGACCGTGCAAGGCAGTCGTAGAGTAGCACAAGCTGCGTCGCGATAGACAGGCGACTTGAGAAGGTGGCTGGGAGGGGATGGATGCGATCGAAGGACAGGTGGTCGTTGCAGCCAACTGGTCCGTGAGTGGCGACCGTGCAAGGCAGTCGTAGAGTAGCACAAGCTGCGTCGCGATAGACAGGCGACTTGAGAAGGTGGCTGGGAGGGGATGGATGCGATCGAAGGACAGGTGGTCGTTGCAGCCAACTGGTCCGTGAGTGGCGACCGTGCAAGGCAGTCGTAGAGTAGCACAAGCTGCGTCGCGATAGACAGGCGACTTGAGAAGGTGGCTGGGAGGGGATGGATGCGATCGAAGGACAGGTGGTCGTTGCAGCCAACTGATCCGTGAGTGGCGACCGTGCAAGGCAGTCGTAGAGTAGCACAAGCTGCGTCGCGATAGACAGGCGACTTGAGAAGGTGGCTGGGAGGGGATGGATGCGATTGGCGCAGGATAATTGGCGTGGTCGTGGAAAGACTTACGTCCAGCAGTGTATGGCAATAGGCTGATAGAGAGACTAAACATGTGAGATTTCAAAAAAGGTTTATACACAAATGATAGCTTTGTGTTTTTTTTAAATATTTTGGTGACAGCTTTAATTATTATTCCACTGCAGAGATACCAGCAGCACCTGGTGAGGGATGTCCGGCAAATTCTACGTTTTCCTCTTGCAGGTGCTTAGATTTTACACGTTCCTTCGAAATAATTTCTAAGATATGTGGGTTTCTCGTCGATATTTTCCTCTAATGTTAGAGCAGTCGGCTTACTTTACATAAATTGTTAAAAATATTGTGAAATTTGACACTGTTACATGTTCCAGCGATGCTCGTGGACACTGCGTTACTTCATGTTGACAGGATCTTAAAATGGCCTTGCGATTTCATTTAATTTAATTTCTATTTTTATATATATATAAAAAATTAAAATTTAAACGAAATCACATCGAATTTAAATGAAACAAAGTGCTGGTTCAGTATATAGCTTTCGTGTACTTATATTACTAAACATAAGTACAATCATAGAAAACATTTGGAAGCGTTATGTGTAAACTTGGTATGTGAAAAACTTACTTATCTTAAGGTAATTAGTGAATTAGTCGAAAGAGAAAAAATCATAACGAGTGTTATGCTTTCTTTCCTGCTCTGCACCACAGTAACGAACTCATAAGCGCCGCCGATTTAAGACAAGCTTATAATTAGAATTGGATTAGTACTTTCAAAGTCAATTTCAGAATGTGATTAACGTTTTATCAGAAAATGTTATTAAATATATAAAGTGAGGAGTTGAAAAGGTTTAAGAAAAATCAAAGAAATCTAAAAACATACTGCATTTTATTTTACAAAATTGTAAACTATTTTTCAGTTTCACAAAAGAGTAGTACCCCTTTCAGTGACTTCGGTTTTTGTCTTCTCTTCCATGTGTTGTTTACCGTTTCCCCAAGAGGCGCTGTCTAAACTGCCATTGCTTAAAACGTGGAAGAGCTACTGGTGCCACCACGCCGGGTTTGAGGTACCGCGCTGAACGATACCTCACTGTATTCCCGTATGGGTTAAAATATCTGTAGGGAACTACCGCTCCTAGCAGATTATAGTTTAAAGGATACATAGGTGCACTGCTAAGCAATTGTCTTCGCAGCAATCCGTTGTAAAGGGACGGATTTTGCAAGGGTGTAGAGATTTGAGGGTCTTGAGCTGCTATATAGTTTATGAAATACTGAGGGGGTACTTTTGAGTTCTGGATCTCTTCGTAATTTGAAGATCCCTGGGGTGATGTGTAAGTGACTGGCTTTTGATCTGGCCCGTTATTTGTAGGTTGAACATCTAATGTTTGATTTGCAGTACTCGCCTGGGTGTTATGATTTGTGTTGAACTCAACGTTGATGGCTTTTGGAGGTTTTACGCTAATATTTCCATCTGTGGAATTAAAATCATTATTTTTAATATTTACGTTTGTATTACCAATACCACTTAGAAATGACAGTGATTCGTTAGAGGATAGACTCAAAACTTTCGCTGGGACAACTTCAGTGTCTATCCTAAAAAAAAAAGTCCCATTTTCACAAACAAGTAAATTCACATTTAGCAATAACGCAATCAAAGTAATTATGAAGTTAATACATGAACCATACATTGCTTGAAATGAACACTACGTGCTAAGTATTGTAGGCAGCTAATCTTCTCACATTGCTCAATTAAGATTAATTTACCAGTGCTTACGAGTTATGAAAACTGTTTGGAACATGAATATAGTATTTACCATCGCAAATCAATTTAATCCAAGTGAGGTCGCAAATAAATTGAAACAATGAAAATAAATTAACTTCGATAAAGACAATCGCTGATGCGAGTACTTCACCAGAGGTATATTGTGCAAGTTTATTCCTCCGATATCTTAGATGAAATGCCGAAATTAATAAACAAGATAAAAAAAATTGTTTTTTTCAAAGCATTTCTTAGCTGGGCGTCAGAACGTATCGACCGGCCCATTGGGCAAGTTTATGTTAAGCACCAAAAATAGGGATATTAGAATTTTAGTTCTTTAAAATACCTATAGCGTGGTAGTAAATATCTATCGGAAAGTAAGTAAGTATTCAGCAGGTATATTACAGCGGCGTCTATCTTAATTAATTCTAGGTTTGTTGTAATATAGTCTCCAGTGTTTAATCTCTTTTGTTTGTTTTATTCCGGAAAAATGTTTTTAAGCGCCAATAAATAGCAGTACCTTTAGTAGTATCTAGAAATAGTAAGGTTTATTGCATTGCTTAGGTCCGCCGTCCGACGTATTCTATGTTTCTAATATCAGACTAGTAGCTGGGTATCTTATGCTGGGAAAGTAGACAAAAAACTTTAAAAATAAATCGTATTAGTAATCAATAAATTAAATTCAAACACAAAAAAGTTACAACAATTGATCTACACTGGACATTGCATCACCAACCTTTTTATTATCTTCAGTTTCACTCTTGTCTGATGCTTCGTTTGTGTTAATAATGAACCCAGTACAAGAGCAGAAGTAAAGTAAAGTAAAGTGCAGAAGGTGCACGACGGAGTTGCGACGGCGTTGCATGAAACTCACACAAATGCTCAGGTTAGACCTCGCGGACTGTAATTACTTTAAAAGATATGACGGCTAGAATTCGACCAGGTAGTAATCGATGCATGTTGTTGGAAACCTTAGTTGTAGGTTTACGGATACATAGGTGATATGCGTTTCAGACCTATTCTGTTAAATGTAAAATACTGCCAATATAGAATTGTTAGATATTTTGTGACAATGTACTTATTATAAAATAGTGAGGTAGTATTTTGACGTTTTTCTGTCATTAGTTATGCTCTATGAATGAATACGACTCTGTTTTTACAAAAAAGAAAAATATGTGTAAATAATAATTTATTTACTTTAACTGACTGAGCAACAGATGGAATATGCAGAAGTAGAAATAGATTATATGAATTGTACAGTGAAATAACTTATCATCATAATAAGACATTTTAACAATATGTTAAAAACTATTCAAAATTATTTAAACGAGTATGCAGTTAAATCTAATTACATTAATAATAAAATTAAATATAGTGCGTACATTTTAAAAACTGCGTGGAAACTGGGAAAGCAAAAGACCCCCACACCAAATATAATTTAAAAATTAATGATAAATTGTTGTCAACTGTTAGAGAAGTTGCTGAAGCATTTGAAATTTTTTTTACTGCCATCTCTGTGTCAACTACTACTTTGAGTATTAATTCATGTTCCACTCTTGCACAGTCACTGCTAATGGAAAATGTAAATTCTTGCGATATTGATTTCATCTTTAAACATGTTCAACAAGTTTTAAACGCTAAATGCGTTTAAGTAGAAAATACTGGTCATTGATGGTATAGCCCCAAACTTAGCCAGTATATTTAATGACTGTGTTGATAATAGTGAATTACCTGATTTAATGAAATTGAGTAAGGTCATTCCAATATTTAAATCAGGTAGAATGTCTGACCCTAATAATTTTAGACCTAAATCTATACTACCAACGCAGAGTAAGATTTTTGAAAAAATACTTTTAAATCAATCACTTTTTCATTTTTATGGTAATAGTTTAATGAATTTTAAGCAATTTGGTTTCACATGTATTCAGAGCCTGGAAGGAGTCGTGTGATGCTATTGGTGTCTTTTGTGACTTGTCCAAGGCGTTAGACTGTGTGGTTCATACTACTCTACTCATGAAACTGCACCATTACGGCATAAAAAACCGAGCGCTTGCCTTGATTTAGTAATATATTTCTAATAGAAAACAGTAAGTTGCAATAAATGGAGAAAAATCATCAGGATCGGCAGTGACTATGGGTATGCTCCAGGGCTCAGTCTTGGTCCTTTCCTATTTTTAGTATATGTCAATTATCTGCCATCGGTCGTTGAGAATCAATGCGAGGCCATATTGTTTGCTGAAAACACTTTCTTCCGATTATTTAAAATCAAAAGACAAGAAACTGACTATCCAGCAGTAAACTAATGCATCTCCAACACAGAGAAGTGGCTCTCAGCTAATAATTTGCTCCTCAATGTAAACAAAACTAAATGTGTTAAGTTTAGTAGGGGGATCGGAGACCTAAATTAGTGTGGGAGAATGGAGTGTCAAATATTTTATTCATTTTATGCCTAGGATAGGAGTAAGGGACTGCGATAGCTATTTTGTCTAGTAGTTGGCTACATGTAACTATTGATTAATTTAAGTAGGAAACATAGGTCTTAATTCATTCTTCGATCACATAAACTATGATTTTGAACTTTGCTAACCGTTGGTAACAGGGGGTTCTGTGGGAGAGGCCTCTGCTGGAGAGAGGTGAAGGCTCCTTGTATGCTGTTGTAAATTGACAGCATAGAAAAAAGACCACGCAACACTCGCGTATTCAAGATCGCTGCGTACAAAAGCATTATATAGGAGTATCTTTGTTTGAAGATATTTAAAGTGGTGTTACGCTTTAGGAAACTAAGCAATTTGGCAGCTTTCGTTACAGTTTTATCAACATGACTCATGAAATTTAAGTTGCTGGTGACGATTACTCCCAAGTTGCGAATTTCCTTGACTTCTGACAACGAGACGGAGTTAATCTTGTATTCTGTTACAAGCGGTTTCTTTTTCTTAGTAAACTTAATATGGAAACATTTGCTTACATTAAGACACATATTATTTACTTCGCACCAATTTACTATTTCATTTAAATCATCCTGAATTTTTACGGAATCACTATTGGTTTTTACTGGTCTATTAATTTTCAAATCATCGCAAACAGAGATATTTTGCAGCGTTTAATAAACTTTACCATTGATGGAAATTAAAAATAGTTTGAGATACTGCAGTTAAGGCATAATATGTTTGAGATTCGAATCCATTTATAACGACGTTTTGGGGTCTTTGTTGCTAATATGTCTCAAACCTTCTATTTTTTGTATTATTATAAATGTTTTTGTACAAAAGTCGGTGTAAATTGCATCAACTTGTAATCCGTAAAACATTAAAATTTGGTTACAGTATTTATTTGTGTATTGTGTCTGTTTACTCGTTGAGTTCTTCGTCCCGATGAATATCTAAAGCGTCATTGTCACTAAAGTACGACTTCTTATGGTAGCGTCGAGTGACGGGTCACTCACTTCCCTTTATAATGGTTGAGGAGGGCGATGGCTCGAGTCTCGGTCTGCGTGCGTTCTCGAGCGCACGTCGATCGCAGACGCCTTCCCGCTCTTTTAGCCCCCGCGCTAATTGAGCACCCAAATTTCATTGGTTGTTGTCGTAATATATAATTTCATAGTTGTATACCGTATTAAGTTTCTAACGCCGTTTTCACGGCGGACAGTGGCTCGTTAACCGTACTTCTAATAAGTTTCTAACGCCGTTTTCACGGCGAATAGTGGCTTGTTAACCGTACTTCGTGGTACGTGAGCTTCGTCGACGGGAATTCGTTGTTCCAGGACTTCAAGTGCCGTGTTCGAGTAAGTTATCCGCGTCGTTCTCAACCGCCCTACTGCGTGTAGGGTGGTTTTAGGAAGTTAGTCATCGTTGTTAGGTTCATATATTGTCCCTCCCCAACCCCTCCGCAATGGCTTCCCTAAGCTCTGATGAGATTAGGAAGAAGTTAGTTGATAGTACCGGTGCTGAAGGCATATATATAAATGCTGACAAGTTCCGTTTCCTTGATTCTCTTATCCCGCATATCATGGCGTTAATTCCACCAATGGCCCCTCAGGCCACCCCAGTCCCCCAGACCCCTCAGGTCTTAGGCCCTCCCGCGTCCCCTTCCTCCAGTGACATGGAGTGCGAAGAAAACGCCCCTCCGCGCCGCAAGCGCGCACTTGCGACCGAGTCATCCTCGGATGCCACCCCAACTGGCCCTGATGAGCCTCCCTCTTTCACCCTTGTTAAGAAGCGCTCTAAGAAGCGCTCGAAACAAGACCCGGCGCCCTCGGCGCCCGTCCCTACACCCCCTGCGGCGTCTTCAACGCCAGCTGCCCCGGTGTCTTCAACACCCGCTCCGGCCCCGACTTCTGTCAAGGCCAAGGTCCCACCACCCGTTTTCCTTCGGGAAAAGGGTAAATGGACTGAGGTCTCGACATTGTGCAATGAGCACAAAATCCATTACATCCGAGCAGCCAACTCGGGTGAATCTATTAAAATCTTAGTCTCGTCGATAGACGACTTTCGTGCTTTAACAAAGCTCCTCACCGATAAGCAATATGCTTATCACACTTATGCTCTGTCAGAAGAGCGTAAGATCAGAGCGGTACTCAGGGGAGTCCCGTTCGAATTATCGAACGAGGCTATCCTGGAGGATCTGCAGTCCCAAGGCTTCCCGGCACTCGCGGTGCATAAAATGCACAGCAAGTACGGGAGGCAACACCCTCTCGCTTTGGTGGTTCTCGCCAACGTCCCCAAGTCCAGGGAGATCCTCAAAGGGGTTAGCACTATATGCGGCCTCTCTGGGATCTCGATCGAGGCGCCTCATCGCCGCGGTCATCCCGGCCAGTGCCATCGGTGCCAGTTGTACGGGCACGCAGCGGCCAACTGCCGCGCACCGCCCAGGTACGTCAAGTGCCTGGTCCCGCACTTCACTAAGGAGTGCAATCGCACTCCTGAAACTCCCTCTCCTCCCGATAGCGTGCCTTGTGGCCAGTCCGGCCACACCGCAAATTACAAGGGCTGCCCTCGTGCACCCCGTTGTATGCGCTCCAATTTCAAAAGGGCGGCGCCCAAACAGGCCCCGCGCCTTTCTCAAGAAAACTTTCCGCCGCTGGGTAGCCGGGTTCCTCCGGCTTCTAAGCCTACACAGCCCAGGCCTGCCCCAGAAAACTGGAGGCAGCGACCCACATCGAATCCCATCCCGGCTCCTCGCCCATACAAACCCACTCCTCAATCCTCCGTAGCAGACGATATGCGTATCGTCTGCGACGCTATAAAATATGTCGATGTTAGTGAAATCGCAGTCTTAGCCCGTAAACTTAGGGCTTCACGTACTCCGACAGAGCGTTTGCTAGCTCTGGCGGAGCATAGTTCCCTTCTCAATTCATTGTAGGTTCATTTAAATGAATTGATCCCTAAATCATGCTTCGGCCGACCTCTGCCCAGCCCCGGTTTCACCGGAGGCTGCCCAGAACGGCCACCAACTCATGTCCCTTTGAGCACCTTCAGTGCAACTTTCACTACAGGCGGAAGACCCGCTAGCGGGTCTCTGCCAGCGCGCCCAACTTCCCGACGGGTGTCGCTTCCGATGAAGGCTAACGGTAATAACTACAGCCAACAGGTGGTTTTTAGTGGGTAGGTGCCATTCTGGTGAGTCCCACATAACCCCCCCGCAGAGGAATTTACCTGCGGGCGGGTATGTATGACGCATCTTCCACCTCCCTCCCGCGAGGGAGCCTCGGCAGCAAAAAAAAAAAAAGGCGATGGCTGGATCCCGCGTTAACTCATGTACGGGTGCCGTTTGAGGGTGTTCATCGTTTCGGTACTTGGCGGAAGGGAGACTTGCCGAGCTAAGAGCAGATAAAAATAATTTTGTATAGACATAAAGAGACACTGTAAATTGATTTTGAAAAAGGTATACCCGTGAAGTTTCTATTAGCCAGTTCTTCTTCACGAAGGTTTTTTCAAATTGGTGGTAGAGTCACGATTAATTTAACGTCAATAAGAACAATTAATTGTCAATGTTGAGAAATAAATATTTCAATTTAAATTTTGAATTTAGCAAAAAAGATATAATTAAAAATAGTAAAAATTCACAATAAACTTTATATAATAAGCTAAATTTATTGCAAAAGAATCCATAATAACGTTGTTAAAGTTAAATGTGATTGAAAAAATGATTTAAATTAGTTATATACTATCCTTGCTAAGTTTACTGATGATTGAGCGATTCGAAATAATACTTTTCAGTTGCACTTGAAGCATGATTAAACAAGCTAAAAGTCTCCATAGAATGTGAAATATTTGTTTTGCATACAGCATAGAAAGGATGTATGTTGTTTTTATTTTTCGTACGCTTGAATAACTTAATACTATACTTAAACAAAATATTACACTATATCAAATACAATTTTGACCCGTTTTACCGTGACGTTACACTGATTTATCCTTATAAAAGTTCATCTTTTAATTCACGGAAGAGGACGGAAAACTTAATTTTAAATATTGTATAGTAACTGTGTGGGAAAATACGATCAGAATTGTGTCTTGAAAGAAATCACCAGTAGGCATATACTAGGTACATAAAACATTCACAGAAACACTAGATACCAAGACAGCCACTGCGGTGAAATAACGAGCTAACATTTTTTTTGACATAACCAACTGTGACGTCCACTGTTGGCGTTGCGTTTTCGGTATTTTCAAAAAAGATTTCTTTACGAAATTAATATAAAACTCAAAATATATTTATATTTTTTTTGTAGCTATAAAGATTCTAATATACGTATGACTCATGCGTGTTCCCTGATCTGCGAAGTGCAGTGAATCAGCATTAAATTTGGGTTTACAAAAAGGTTGAATATCGATGTGAACAGATCTCAGCAGCGCTTTATACCGCAATTAATAAAGAAGGCACTCCCGGCTCCTCGCATTTAAATTGGATTCTTGTATTTTATAATATGAATAGTTACGTTTGTGTTTTATCGCGTGGAAAGCGTTGTATAAAAATAAAATAAATCGATTCTTTGAACTGATAATTTAATTTACCACCGTATTGAGAGCAACATCAGTAGCTGCGTAACCGCATGCGTTAGCAACCGGTTCCTCGCGATGGCTTCTGTAAAGTGTATTTGCTTGATGTATGTTATTTTTATAAAAGTCTCTCTAGAGTGCTTTGTCTTTGGAAATGAAGATGGCGTTTTGCCGACTGGAGATGTAGCAGAGATAGTAGCAGACCCGACCGTGGACGGCGAAGAGTTGGCCTTCAGATCGTATTTGGTTGGGATCCTCAACAACATCATCAGTGCCAATATCAACATCAACAGCCCTTCAGCTATATAAGGCACTTGATCACCAATGGCGTCTCAGAAAACTTAAACAACATGTATATATAACACACGAATGAATTTTCATATATTTTAACATTTGTTGTTTTCAAATCTGTATTTTTTCTTTTCAGATTTTGTGTTCCAAACTTAAATGTCCAACATTATGAATCGGTGAAAATTTATAAATGTTGTTAATTTATAATTTATAAAAGACCTGACTGTGTGCAAGGAGCTCTGTATCATTTCTCTGATAAGATGTGACTGAGATGACTCACGTTTGTACCTGTTCTTTGTAAAGGATTAATTAATGGATTTTTCTACTCGTGGATCCGTACCTAATGACTTCTTACAAATCTCACGGAATTGTCGAAATGTTAAAAAGTTACCGAATAACTCTCTTTATAAAAACCTCTCCTAAACCTTTATGAAAAATAAGTCAATATATCATGTAAACATACTTGTCAAACTGTATTATATGGTAATGAAAGGAAATTTAAGATGGATATCCTGAGAAACGCATGTTTTTGAAATAATTCACTGTTCAACTTAGTTATCGAATTAATTTTGGATTGTTTTAGTTTCCGAAGAAATGGTACGTTTATTTATTTAGTGCAAAGTCTGTACTTTCGAGAAATTATTATTTTTCTTTGTGTAGAACTTAGTAGATGTTTTTCTTTTAAAGCTCTAATCTACTTACTCAAATATCGGTCTTCCATACCAAATATCATTTCGAATAATTTAAAATTATGTGGCTAACACTTATTTAAGAAACATTTAAGTGGTGAAAAGGTAATACGAGTGGACTGCAAACAGTAAAACATTAATTGGAATAAATTTATTTAAAAAACATGTCAGTGTGGTCAACAAACACAATCATTTTTATGTCTGGTTTCTTTATTCAAGTACTAAGGATCCTTCCACTTAGAACATTTTTTTGCTGGCTTAATTATGCTGCTACTTTTTTTTAGGAAACCACACTGAAATGTCCCTTTGCTATGCCAGATAAGGCCGTTAAAATATCGAATTATTACAAATGAAAGGCTAACATTGAAAGATTTACTTCCCTTGCAAGGCCTGCGAGGCTTGAAATTAGACATAAAGTACCAGAAAAAGAAGGAAAGTATTTTTTCACGCTATAATTTGATTATTCTATTAATAAAAATAATTTATTGCATATTGCTTGCTGGTATTGTCAGAAGCAAAATAATGTTTTTGGTCAGAAATTAGGTGGGTGGTACGATTTCATAAATATTACGTTTAAAAATACTCATTCTCAATATAACAGAGGTGAGTAAAATCGATATTAAATTTACGTATATGACAAAAAAAATACGTTTACTCTATATATCAACCAAAATAAAACTGAATCTTAATAAAAAAATAATTTTGAATCGGGCATTTCGTATAGGTAATGTTTTTAAATATAAAAATGCAAAATAAAACAATTTGTGTTAAAAGCAAACATTATAAAACAGAGTTCGCTTTATCCGGTAACTACGTATTCCAAATAGCTAATTGGTCAAATGTTATTCTGGAACAGCTTGATAACACAACTGACCATTTATTATTTAATCTTGAATTATTTTCTTTCACACAGTGACATCGCATAATGTATGAAGAATTGTGTGGCTTTTTTATGTTATAATTAAAATGTTATATTTATACCAAACGAGAAAATGTTCCATCTAATTTTTTTGGTGCAAATTAGCGTAATATTTTGGTATATTTCTGTGTAAGTATATTTTTAAGTGGAGGTAGTGTTACGCACGCTGGTTACTAAATTATAAACAAGGAAAGCTTCAGAAGATGTTGGCGTAGATAAGATCGATTGAAATATTCCTACGTCTTGAATATTCAGTCCCAGCGTGCGCATCAGCACCTCCCTCTCACTGCGGTTCAAGGCACACCTCTGCAGCAAGTGATACACGTCTATAGTACCAGTCGATAGTACCAAAAGTAACAATTTACTCCACTGTAGTGGTTACGTAGTGGCGCTCTACGTAACCACAAGGTTTTACATTTTCACGGTATCCCGAAAAAAATGAATGAGAAACTTTCTGATGTGATACAGAAAGTGTTATGCCACCAAATGAAGATGGACACAATTAATTAATTGAACAAATACAAGTCTCACATCGCTTAGAATTGCCTGCTGATGCCAAAACCAGACCCATTCATGTCCGGTTTTTGAATTTAGAGCTACGACATCGTGTTTAGGACAGCAAGACTTCTTTGAAGAGCACCGGAATAGCAGTTTCTGAGTTCCTCACAAAAAGTAGACAACATGTTTTTGTAGCAGCCAGAAAGCATTTCGGACTCCTTTTTGAACGGACCATTCGTCGAATGGCAGGACTGTCAATTGGCCTCCTGATGAATCCCGTCGGAAGGTCGTAACATCAGCAGCGCTAAACGAACGCACCTCACAGTATCCAACCAGCTGCGAAGATGTTTCAACTCAAGTGCAAGTTCCAGAAGCTAGAGTAACTGCAAAATCTCCAAGGAAGACTCGACGCCGTCAGTAAATTATCATTCTTTTGATGCACTTCTTAATTTGCATGGTTTTGCTGCCTTTGTTACTGTATGTATTGACATTTTCAGAGATAGTCGGTACTTTTTAATTTCACTTGAAGGTTATTTTTTTTTTCTTTCTGATGTCTAAAATGTATGTAAAGTCATACCTAAATGACACTGACAGACAGCCGACATACCGTTCATAATAAATTTTTTTTTAATGTATCATTGATGGACGCAGTACTGCCGACATAAAGGAAACAATGGTTACACCATTTCTTATCTGTTTGTAGATTTTTATTTTGATTTTTTATGTTGTCAGCATTATTTGATTCGGTGTTACATTTTTTTCTAGTTAGGTATGTATAATAATGTGAGTGGTGAGTTTAATCATTGTGCCAACACATTTAAATATTATAATTGGATTTTGTGAGTAAATATTTATATAATTTTATTTTTATATTAAGTATATATTTATTTGTATCGCTATATGGATTACAGCACAGACAGTTATGACGTCAGTCTCTTCTCACAATCTTGCAATTTTTCAAGCGTTTCATTTTCTCCTTCTCTAACATTACATGACCATTTCAACGCTTTCTCCTCTATAAATCCCAAAATTTTGATAATAGTCCAAGTCAACATCCAAAGTGTTCCCGAGTACTATTCTGATCTTCTGGCTTCCTTTAGCTCTGCAAACATCGATGCTATTTTAATATCCGAAACGTTTCTCAAACCTTCTCTTCTTTCCTCTCAATACACAATCCCTGGGTTTGTGCTCATTTGCAATGACTGGACTGGGAAGAGTTGCGGTGGAGTAGCTATCTAATTACGCGAGGGTATACCTTATAAGGTAATTAGTACTTCTCCGTCATACTACACAGTCAGCTGAGTACCTAGCTATTGAAATAGTCATACATCACACAAAATTATTCCTTGTCGGTTTTTACAGCCCTAGCTTAAATGTTGACTATTTCAGTAACTTTGAGGGTCTCCTCCACGATCACTGTCCTTCCTATGAGCATGTCATTATTTTGGGTGACTTCAACACTGGTTTGTTGAAGAATAATTTCAATTATTTAATCATCAGTGAATCAAGGTGTGGAATGAACTGCTGTGTCTGTTTTTCTAGAAAACTATGATCCCAATTCTTTCAAGCGTCGAGTGAATAGTTATCTCGTGGATAGACGTGTAACACCTTCGTCTTCATCTTCACTTTCCACCAGGTGAGATAGAAGACAAACGTCTTATGCTTTTTCAATAAACAAAAATCAGTTTTCCTCATCAGATGTGCGAACTCGCTGTAGGATAGTGCCCTGAATTTATTTTAAAAGCCAACTTTGCTTTTCTTCTGCTGATTCCAATAAACCGAGGCACTATGCAAGGTTGACTTTGAATAGTCCTAAACCAAATGCCTTTAGATTGATTTTGTCCATTTAACTAGATTTTCAATGATAAAGTATTTTTTTCATAAAATTTGGTAAATAATCTAAGAAACCTGGCATGGATCTTGTAATAATGCCGTCTTTGCTGGCTGACTACAGTAGTTATTAATTGACGTACTGAAACAATACTGTGAGCTTGGTTGACGTCAAAAAAAAAACAAGCCTCAGCCGGTGTCTTTTCAGTGAACCCAATTTGAGGTTAGGTAACGAGACGGGCTGCACTGGCTAGACAAGTCCGACCGCGTCGACACCCCGTAGTGTTGGCTGACAGAAACGGTGTTACACCTAACCAAAACTAACAAAGTACTTTACTTTACTTTTAAGAATGTATCATTCAGCTAAAGCTTAAATTTGACGGCCTGTTTGGTGTGGAGGTAAGTAGCCTTGCCTTCCATGCCAGAGGTCCCAGGTATGAATCCTGGTAGGGGCAGATATATTATTATATTTGCTTTCTAGTCATGGATGTGTATTTACGTTTATTTAAGTTTATTTCTAATATTTATTTATAAAAAAATATCTATGTGTGTTAATATATTTCTTAAGTTTATTTATCGGTTATCTAGTATCCATAACACAAGTTCTTAATGATACTTAACTTGGGCTAGATAATGTGGTGTGATTGTTAGAAATATTTATTTATTTATAAATGGGTAAGTTACAAATCAATGAGTAAGCGATTTCATCACGACCAAGACAAGTATTCTTCTTTTTTAAACTGTTTTCCAATTCATTGATGGTAAATCCTTGGTCAAGAATTATATTAGGTGGATTTATTTGTGGAGCTGTATAAGTAACCAAATCTGGGGCAATACTACATAAAATATTGGCATATTCTCCTGAAACAGGAAACTCTTTAACAGATTGGAATCCCTTCATCCATCGCATTTTCTGCCACATTTGAACAGCCGATGTGTTTGAATCTATGTCATCACAAAACTTTCTCCAGCATTCAGCTTTAGCTTGTTTAATTAGTTTTCGATATTCAACGATTTTATTTTCTAATTTAGTAAAATTTTCTAGAGTTGGATTATGGCGAAACATTTTTAAAGAAAAAATAACTCCAATATTTTTAGGTGTTAATGTACAATCAGATTGATTACATATTATCCTGACTAGTATTTACATTTTTACTTATTAAAATTAAAGAATTACTACGTATTAATCGTCTTCTTCTAGCAACAGTTGTAAATCCATCGTCACTTATACTTTCATCACTTCTATCTTAGATTTTCCGTTTTTCCACAACCTTTCTATCAACTAGATTCACAGCTTTAACACGCAATTTACAACATTTCTTTACTTTCACAAGAAGCACTTTTATCATTTTCATCTCATATATTATCCTCCTCGAGATCACAATCACTCATCGTCTCATACGGAATCGATGGTAGAATTAAAAAATACTTGCGAGAATAAACAATACGTATGGCCGGTACGGGAGGTCGTAACTTTTATTTCTATTTTGTGCTGTCTTCTTTCCTAATGCGATCGACCTCGTTCTTGGCTAGTTGATGGCGTGCAAATGAACTGCACCCGTAGAGTTGTAGATCACATGTTTGGCAGACTTTACAACTAGACATTTTATTTTACCTACCAAAACAAATAAACAATCGCAGACACATCAATTTTACTACCAGCCTTAGATGTGAGGTTAATAATAGTCAATCCAGAGTTTACAGCTCCGAGCGCCATCCTCAGGCGTTATTTGCCAAATGTAATGAGTTGGATTCTTCAAAATAACTACATTAGCCCAAATCAATCGAAATCATTATTATTAAATAATATAAACAGGGTTTGATGCGTTGCTTGCTGAAATACAGGCTAGTAGTTTACTTCAGCAGCAGATTCTAATCAATAAACACATTGCTATTGTATAACTTTTAATTGTGTAACACAGTGCTAAAAATTGTGCAAAATCATGTTTTTGGTTGAAATTAATTAGTTTTGTTTGTGGCTAAGTTTATATAATTTTGCTGTTCAACATTGAGGAGATCCGTTTTCTGCGTCTAACTTCAGTCCAGGATATCTTTGACCATAGTTCAGGTACTTAAAATACTAGATGTGACTTCGAAACGTACAATAGATCAAATTAATCGACTAAAATATTTCGCATAAATAATAGGTCTTTACCTATGAAACTGCCGTTTTGCCGTACTGGCCATTTCAAATGAAAATATTTTTTTTTTTTTGACTGATAATTCTAATTTCAAATTAATTTTATTTGACAAACATGGAATTCTTTTTCTAAAATCGTCATTTGTTTAATAGTTAGTGTTTTGTTTTCAACGCATTCGAACATTTTTCGTCATCATGGATAAGTTAAAAATTCGAGTAATTATGGAATATGAGTACCGTCGTGGCAGCAAAGCGGCACAAGCGGCACGCAACATCAACGACGTTTACGGAGCGAACACTACAAACGAACGCACCACCCGTTATTGGTTTACCCGCTTCCGTTCTGGAAATTTTGACCTGAAAAATGAACCCCGTGGTCGTCCGAAAACTTTGTCGACAATGACGAATTAAAGGCAATTGTGGAAGCTGATGAAACTCAATCCACGGCTGAATTAGCAGCAGCTTTCGACGTTAGCATCAAAACAATATTGGTCCATTTGCGTCAAATTGGCAAGGTAAAAAAGCTTGACAAATGGGTACCCCACGAACTCAATGACCGCCAGCGCGAAGTACGCGTGGAGACGTGCCTTGCACTGCTCAGCAGGCATACAAATGAAGGAATTCTGAACCGCATTGTTACTTGTGACGAGAAATGGATCCTGTTTGACAATCGTAAGCGCTCAGCAAGTTGGTTGGACCCTGGTTCAGCACCCAAACAATGCCCTAAACAAAAACTTACCCCTAGAAAAGTGATGGTCACTGTTTGGTGGTCTAACGCGGGTGTAATTCATCACAGCTTCTTGCCAAACGGGACAAGCATTACTGCAGATGTGTACTGTGAAGAACTGAACACAATGATGGAGAAGCTTGCACGTCTCCAACCAGCTTTGGTCAATCGTTCGGCTCCACTGCTCCTGCACGACAACGCGCGACCTCATACTGCACAGCAGACGGTCTCCAAGCTACAAGAGTTGGGGTTGGAAGTTCTCCGTCATCCGCCGTACTCACCAGACCTTGCGCCTACAGACCTCTACTTTTTCCAGAATTTGGATAACTTCTTGGCGGGAAAAAAATTCAATACCCGAGAGGCAGTACAAAGTGCCTTTGAAGAATTTGTTGCCTCCCGTCCAGCTGATTTCTTCAAGAAAGGCATCAATAAGCTACCAATGCGTTGGCAAAGATGCATTGATTGCATGGGTGATTATTTTGATTAATAGAAATAAAAAATATATAAAAAAATTACGCTTCATTTATTTCGTGAAAAACGGGAATTTCATAGGTAAAGACCTAATATTTGAGGAATCTCGTTGGGTTTTATGTAGGAAAATGCGTGTATTTTACTACAATACAGTTTCTTAAAATATTTGGTGTGATTTTTCAATGCACATAAGACTAAAGAGATCGAAACGGTTTTCACAAACGCGTTGTTTGACGTTGAAGAATGCCGAAGTATAAGTCCATATCCAGACCATGATATATTTGGCCAAAATACAGTTACTTAAATACTAATTGTGACTTCCTGAACAAAGTTAGGATTACGGGTCAGCGGTACATTGAACTTGTGTGGTGCAGGATTCAAACTGATACACGACAATGATCGCGCTCACACAGCGAGAGCCACCAAGGAAATGTTATATGAATCTAGCACGCAGGCCCTGGCCCACCAATAGCCCGGACCTCAAAAAAGTCGAGCTCTTGTTGAATTTGTTTCGGAGTTAAGTATCTCAGCCCAATAAAAAATTTGGGACATAAATGTTCCCTATTCTGTGGTTGCGTACTGGGTGGCTTAATTTTAAAAGTGTACGCAAGATGGGTTACTCGAATGTTAACCGACGTATACGAAAAGCGAAGTTTGGAAATTTTTAAGCGTAATCTCTGAGTAATCAATCGAGATTCGGATAATTTTTGCTGACAGATAAAACTTGTCTTGAAACGACCACCAAGCATTCTTAATACGACTATCCTCTCCGTCTATTAAGAAATGTCTAGTTGCTTCTACCGCTGGCAAAGTTATGGCCTCAGCGTTCCGGGATATTAAAGAAATCCTTTCTTTTGATTACATTTCAAAAGGCCTGACGATTGAAGAAGAACGGCATTGCAACTGGAGCGGATTACGAAGATAAATTAAATATTTTTTTCAAATATTGTATCTTAGTAGCAGCCATCCTACAATTACACAAGCACTTCCTAGCTTCATGGCCAGACTTTTATCAGTAAATGTAATGTGTCGATCACCTCAACTTGAACTTAAAATATGTGCTGGAACCTTTATACTAACTCTCGTAATTGAATCAGTTTACACACATTTTGGGGTTCGACTTTGAAGAATTTCGCTGTATGCATCCAGGCGCAGTTCTGTCCAGCCTTGGATATAGCTGACCATATTTATGTATCTATTTGATTTCTTTTTTTTTCAATGTAAAGGTTAACTTCTGTATTCTTGACAACGATAATGTCAAATTGCGTTATGATTGCATGAGAGGTTAGAAAATGAAAACGTTAACGAATTATGCTGAATTTATTCTAAAAAATTAAACCTCTTTCGACCATAATACATACTGTAAATGAAACAGGTTACGTTAACCATTTATTGCATTCGACTAAAACATTTTTGTGTTCTCGGTGTGATTTATTTCATAAATTTCTACAGCAACAAAATACACTTATGACCGTCTGCACTAAACTCTACAAAGCATGGACTTAGTTAGGTAACTACAAAACTAAGTCACACATAAGCATCGACTTACTCTGCGTCGCTCTACACTAACCAGTTTACGTTAAGTGACTCCTAGAACGATCGTTGCCTAACAAAGCGAACGAAAGAACGAAAGTCTATTTTGTCTTTGATTTTATGTATGATTTGATTTTCCTTGTCACTTGTCCTGCCTGACGATTTATTTAACCTTCCTATACCCGCGCGTTGGTCTGCGAGACCAACAAAGTAAATTTTCGTATTTATTTCTTATTTCGTATATGCTAGAGGTTTGCACTTTTTGCTAGCCGCATGATTTGTTGACGCGGGTACAGTTGAAACTTGTTGTGTAAGTAATAATTTCTGTTTTATTGATTTTGATATCATATTGTGTTATTAAGCATAATTTAATTATCTTTTATTATTTTTAGGTCTTAGTTTACGAAAAGATGAATGATCATCAAATAAGTTTGTTGTTGGATGACGATATTTCGGTTCTGACTATGAAAATCAAAACAACAGTGAGGTGGAGGATTTTATGAAGACGGGCTCTCAATTCCTCTTTGCCAAGACTGATAAAGCTAAGTCTTCTGAAATATGTATATTAGATGGTCCAAAATCCCCAGTAACAGCTGCCAATAGTACAATTGGCCGTTGTGCATACTGCCCATCAAAAAAGAACCGAAAGACGCGGTACATCTCCGCTAAATGCAAAATTTACTTTTGTATGGAACATGCTATTATCTTCTTGTGCCCAAGATTATATATTATTTTATTCTTTGCCAGTTTGACAGTTTATTATTGTTTATTAGAAGAAAAAAATTATTTTTGTTAACATTTTCGTAGCACGTATGAAATAGTTCCTATATTTCAGAGGCTGTATTGAAAGACTGTTAGTTATTCAATAAAACATATATTTTTTATATGCTGTGCTTATTTCATTTATGATATCCCCTATTTTAGTTATACATATAATAACATTACCATAGGTGTTCTTGAAAAAAAACAATGAGATTGTGTCCTGACTTTTAGCTCTGTAAGTCCATGCGTTGCGTAAGCGTTGGGTGACGGGTCGCTCACTTCCCTCTAATATGGTTGAGGAGGGCGATGGCTGAATCCCGCGTTAACTCGTGAACGGGTGCAGTTTGAGAGTGTTCGGCGTTTGGAAACTTGGGGGGAGAGAGACTTGCCGAGCTAACAGATGCAGATAATAATAATTTTGGATAGACATAGAGAGACTCTGTAAATTTATTTTGAAAAAAATATACCCGTGAAGTTTCTTGCCAGTTCTTCTTCACGAAGGTTTTTTTCGAACTGGTGGTAGAATCATGTTTTATTTGACGTCAATGAGAACAAGTAATTGTCAATGTTGAGAAATAAATATTTCATTTCATTTCATTTCATTTCATGCGTGGGTATAGGCATTACACAATTTGACGCGGGTATAGGAAGGTTAACTGGAAGGTTATCCCTTCAATCAAAAGGTCAAACAAAACGTAAATATTATTTATTTTGAAATCGATATATTTTATTATATCAATACATAATGCAGCTGCTAGTTGTAGTGCATAATGCGAGTTTATTTTTTTCAATCTTAAATCAATGAACGAAAATGTCAATATTTACAACGTACAATTGGGTCGTTCGAAAACTAATGAGAATAGTATAAAGTATTGTGCGAACTTGTGTAGCTCAGGTTTCTTCAATATACCAACGAACACTGACGGAGAAAGGAATTTTCGCGTTGGAGATATGATGTTTCATGTTTTTTTTCTAAAAGGTGACTCCTTGGAAAAATATTAATATAATAAACGTAAAATTTTTCTAACTAGTGTATTTGCATAACTTTTAACGTCGTATTTGCAAAACGACGTGGTACCTATCCTTAAGTTCTTGCTTAATTTAATGACATGGGAAATCGGTGTCCTAAAGTTAGGAATGTCCTAAGCATTGGCATGATTAAGTTTAGTGCAACGCAATTCTCGTTGCTAAGCACGTCGTAGAGACTTAAGTATCAACTTAGGCGCTGTCAAAGTTTAGTGCAGACGGGCATTCGAAACTAATAATAAGGTACAGAATTTAAACCAAAGCAACGCCCAAGACTATACATACAATAACAAATTAACAAAACGAAAAATCAATGCAATGTAAAATATGCAAAGCAAGTTACAAACTGAAACAAAACCATAAAAAATTTAAAAAGAAATAATTGTAAATAATGATGTAAGATTAGAATAAAATAATAATTGTACAAAAATTGAACAACATGTTGCACTGTAGTATATTTGTCAAATAGGACACATTGTAGCAATTGCGGTGGTCTAAACCATAGCGCTAATTTTCAGTTCTTTAAAATTATCAAATGTTAGCGTTGTTGATTGTTGATATGCGTTCAGTCAAAATGGTTTAAGAGACACCAATCGGTAAAAACGCAGAGTTGGCCCTATCAAAATGACGTTGCATGTCATGCTGGTTTTCTAAACTAATACTTCAATGTAATTATTGTGACACAATCGAAGAGCCGAATTAGCCGTGCATGCAAGCTTCGTTAATTTTGTTTTTGAAACGATGTTCAAAGTCTAGTGTTACGTGTGTAGAAATAAAAGACTTATAAAATATTTTTAAATAAAGAAAGAAGTTATGGGGCAATTACTACAATAACAATACAATACAATGTGACTTGAAACGAAACTGAACATGAAAAAATAATTTTTTAATTATATCAACTAAATTGAATTTAATCGCAATGAGATTGGTTTCTTGTCTACACGACTTTTATTAAAATTTTCAGTGTAAATAATTTCCACAGAAAAATCTATGAATATATATATAAAAGCAATATTACTCAAGGTTTTCCCTATGCAACTAGTTTTAGAAATACCATTCTTAAATATGAGTGATAAAATAAAAATTTTATGTATTAATATCTCGCTGGCTTTACTGTTTCGTATTATTTCTGGAAAAATAGTTGAAGGCCAGATATTGTACAGGAGAATACCATCTCGCCCACCCAGGGATGTGCAGACACACGGCAGAAGAACCGGAGCAATTCTTTCGTTACTTAAAGATATTGCGAGTGAAAACCTTAATGTAAACAAAAATCAATTTGAAAAACCAGCTGAAAAGAAAGGTTCAGATTACATAATTCATACACAAGGAGCAGAAAATGTTCATCAAGAATCATCTGGTATTAAAAAACAGAAAAGTAGTTCTAGTGTAACGATCCACGAAGGTGCTAAAGGTCAACAATATGATAATTCTGCTCTTTTGAGTGACCATGGATACGACAATTCTAATTTTATTACTCAAGAGGTAATTAATAAACAGAAATACGATAGTTCGGGTAAATTAATGCAACAAAATTTTAATGACCTCAAAAAAAACTTTCAGACAACATACACGATTCATGAGGAATCTCATGCTTTGGAACCACAGAAGTCAATTTATGTGATTCAAAATAATGAAGCGATAAATAAACAACAACAAAACTTTATTGCTGAAGAAAATATAAAGAAACAGTACTACGATAACACAATAAGTAATGGTTATGGTATACAGAACAATCTTGTTAATACTCTGGTTCAAGATAACACAGGTTTTATTAACAATAAAAATATCCAAGAAAACTCTCATATTGTCGTTCATGACGGTGGGAAGCAGTTCTATGATAACACCCAAGTTTTCATTCAAGATAATGCAAACAAAAAGGTTCAGAGTGACACTCACTATGTCATTCAAGAAGGGAATAAACAAGTTCAGGACAGTAAGTATGTTGTGATTCAAAATGATGTGAACAAGCAGATGAATGACGTTAATAGTCATATCAATAACGGTTATGTTATCGAAAATAATATAAATCAGCAGGTTCAGGATAGCAATAAGTATGTAACAAAGAATGAATTCAATAATCAAGTTCAAGACAATACTCGTTACATTATACAAGATTATTTGAACAATCAAGTTAACAACAATGCACATATAATTACTCAGGATGGTCTGAATAAAAAAAATCAAGAAAAGAATCAAATTGTGATAAGCAATGGCGGCAATAATCTAGTTCCAGATAAAACTCGTTACATAATACAAGATTATTTGAACAATCAAGTTAACAACAACAATTTGAACAATCAAGTTAACACCAATGCTCATATAGTTACACAGGATGTTCTGAATAAAATAATTCAAGAAAACAATCAACTTGTTATAAGCGATGGAGGCAATAATTTAGTTCCAGATAAAACTCGTTACATTATACAAGATTATTTGAACAATCAAGTTAACAACAACAATTTGAACAATCAAGTTAACACCAATGCTTATATAGTGACACAGGATGAACTTAATAAAAAAATTCAAGAAAACAATCAACTTGTTATAAGCGATGGAGGCAATAATCTAGTTCCAGATAAAACTCGCTACATTTTACAAAATGATAGGAACAATTTGGATCACCATAAGGTTAATTTTGTAATAAGTAATGATTTGAATAAAAAAGTTCAAGACAATGCTCAATTTATTATAAATAACGATGCAAATAAACTTGTCGTGGATAATAGCCATTTTATCATCCAAAATGAAAAAAATGATATTAATAAAAAAACCATAAATAACAGTTACATAAATCAAAATAAAATAAATAAACAGGTACAAGAAAACACTCATTACGTCATTAAAGAAAATGTCAATAAACACACTATCGATAAGAAACTGGAGGCAAATACACGTTTTGTTATTAAAAATGATATTAATAACCAAATGCAAGATAATTCACAATATTTCATTCAAGAAAATGTAAGTGATCAAATTCAAGAAAAAATTAATAATGCCTATGTTACTCAAGATAATTTATATAAACAGATGCAAAGTTTTATCACAGAGAACAACGCGAATCCTCAGCAGCAAGACAGATCTGTTTATATAATCCACCAAGACACTCTGGTGAATGGGAATCAGCGGGAAACATACTTACACACCGTTAGGTATGATAGGTCACAGTACGACTCCCTGCGAGCCAAGCTTATACAAATGAACATGTCCATTGTTGGTGTCTCCGGAGCATGTGGCACGCCACAGGTGTTGTTACCCAATATTAAATATTATAAAACTATTAACAAAGTATTAAATCCTTTTGTATGGGCTAAAGGGTAAACTAGGATGCGGATGATATTACTATAAGCTTGGTTTATAAAACGGTATTTATCAATAAATTAGTATAGGTAGACGCTAAATAAAACACTGACAAACAATACACTATTTCTATATCCTGATGAAATTTTCCTGTATATATGACATATGACAAGATATATCACAAGCAAGCTTTTGTTAAAATTATTCTTTGAGACTTAAGTAGTTTTTAAGTTATGTCCTACCCACACGCATTAAGAGGGGTATAAATCCATATGCCACAATCTTTATAATTTACATTCTTTAATAATATGGAATAATGTGATACTTACCCACTTTTAATTCACTTGGTCATGTTACTTTTATTAAAATTTTGTGTTTGAATATGAAATATCAGCTTCAATAAACAGGCTTTTGTGAACAGAATTTTAAACATTTCAAATTTTATAGAAATTTAAACTTGCGGAGTGTTTAACTTAATATTGAAACATGTTCGATCGATACAAACGTTCACAGAATGCACTATTGACAGAAGCATCTGTTCCTAGAAAGCAAGTTTCGCCGAAACCTTTGTTCATAGAAAGCCCACTCCGCCGAAGCTTGGTTTGTAGAGAGCATCCCTAATAAAAGGTTACATATTATAATAACTGAACACAGTCTTTTTTCGTTATAACTAAGTTCGTAATTGTTTTTTAAACTATTGGATATTTTAACTACGTTTAAGTTACCCAATGTACTTTTTTCAATTCTATATTTTTAAAAACTATTTTTAAAACAACTACTAGTCATTTAATCTAACTCTAGTTAGACCTAAGTTTCCAATGCCTAAGGTTAAATAATATAATGGACAAACGACTTCATAACAAGACACCTCGTGTCGTGATATCGCTTTTCGTGAAAAGCTGGAAATGTTACTTAATTTGGTCTTAGCCTTTCGCTGCGTGCTGCCGCACCACGCTCGCTTTACTCTACATACAAACGACAACATACAAACCTTTTTTTTTTTAACTCAAGAAAATCCTCATGGATACTCGACCCATCGGGGGCTTCTGTCGGGTTATACCGGACTCTTGCTGGCTAAAAACCTGCGGCTTTTGTCTAGATGCCTGAAGCCAGATCACGAGAAGCTTGCACATTCCCTCGCTCTCTCCACCGCCTCCTTCGTGAGCATTACTGCTTCGCAAAAGGATCGCACCGCCTGCCACGACCTCTCACTCTTGACCATAGCACAAATCACGGTCGGGAGCTAGATATCGGCACCCAATCAGAACCGAGCGCTTTAGTGCGCTCCGCATCTCACGCGGGTCATACCACCCTAATCACCATCATCCGCTGGACTTATAACTGCGTGTTAGAGCAGTGCCGGCCCATACAGGGCCATCGATCTCACGATACGCGTAGAGACGATACGGTACGACGATACTATCGATACGACGTTTCAGGTCCGCCAAGATTCGGCAACAGCCGTCCCAAAGTCGCAGCCACCCTCAGCAGCCGAGGCGACGGCCTCATGTCGATGCAGACTCCGGATACGACAGTATGGGCGTCCTGGGGTGGCGCGTTCCGCGGGCCATGGAATCCAGTTATCAAGTTTATTTATTCAAAAAACAATATTCATTGTATGCAAATGTATAAGATAAGTCACAATACACATTTAATTACATTATATAAAATTACTAGTTAATTACACATTTAAAATTTTTGGTCTCATTTAAAAATTACACTTCTCATAAAATCCGTCAAAAGTTTTAAAATACATAGACTTGGCACTGTTAGTATATGTAGATTTTTAAAATATTCGTGGCAAGATTCCCATGTTGCTAGTCCAGTCATTGCATACACTGGCCTTTTTTGAAGTCTGAAAGCTTTTTGAGTATTGTATTTATAGCTGTTACCCCAATATTTAATGCTATGACGCAACTTAGACTCAACTAATGCGTAGTAGACCATTTTTAATTGCGTACTTGTTAGTTTATCCCGTAAATTACGCAACGCATAACATGATGAGCTAATGGCACTTTCTATTGCCTTAAGCTCCGCTTTCCAATTTCAATTTGCGTCTATATGCATGCCAAAGAACTTAGTCTCAGTAAAAGTTTCTATATTTTTCTGACCTGAATATATTTTTAAATTGTCTTCATTTCTCGAAGTGGTATTAAATACCATAATTTGAGTTATAGCAGGATTCAACCTAAGATGTTAACCGAAAACCACATTTTGAATTCTCTCAACGCTAAATCGAGTTCTTGATTTAGCTCGTTTAATTTCTACTAGATGATTTGGCATTTGTATCATCTGCAAAAATGACGAGGTCCATACTAGGGAATTTACTATTTATATAAGTTACGAGATCATTGATAAATATAATAAACAATACAGGACCGAGCACTGAACCCTGCGGCACCCCTCTTGCAGATTTCACAAGTTTAGACCTTTGCATAGTTTGGGTTTTTTATTAGTCGTATCATTCGTAGTATAGTCAAGTATCCTTGAGTACTGCTCTAGCATTTGGAACCCTATGTATGATGTTTACTTGGTTAGTATAGAGGCAATCCAACGTAATCATCGTTATCCTCAACGTGACTGAAAACAATATTATGCTGAGGCAGATTTGTAATAATATTGTCTATAAAAAACTCTGACCCATTCCTTCGAAAAGTTGGGGAATTATTTAGGCATCTTAAAACATAAGACTTCAACAAGTTTAAAAAATCCGGTTTTTTTGTGATCTTCAGTGAGTAAATTTACATTAAAATCACCTGTAATAACACAGTTCTTGTTGCAAAAATTTTGTAAAAAATATTCAAATCTTTTCATGAACAATTTAATTTGTCCCTTATACCACAAACTTTAAAATTATCCTGCTTACAAAAACGCTTACATTCAGTAAAATTTGTATGTTTCGTTCATTTTTAACCATAATCTTGTGCTGCCTCTTTTTTTAGTTTTTCTTACATATAAGGAATCCGAAGCCTGTAAACCGTGGTGTTCCCCAGGGCTCTATTCTTGGGCCCCTGTTATTCATTTTATACAGTGCAGATCTTTGTAACGAGATTAGAAATTGCAGGTACCATCTCTATGCCGACGATGTTCAACTGTACATCTCTGAAGTACCCGATAAAATGTCACAAGCGGTGTTAAAACTAAACGAAGATCTAGACAGAATAGCAGAGTGGTCGGTTAGAAATTCCTTAGTTTTAAATCCGGATAAATCCAAGTTTCTCATCCTAGGCTCAAAATCACAGATTAACAAAATAAGTATTCATAACCCTGTAGTCAGCATTAAGGGACAAAGTATCTGTCGTGTTGATGAGTCAAAAAATCTAGGAGTTCTTTTCGATAATCAGTTGCGCTTCGAAAATCACGTCGAAGGCCTGGTGAGGTCTTGCTTTTATAGATTAAAAGTGTTATATAAAATAAGACATTTATTATCCGAAAGATCTAGAATTTTGGTTTGTGAATCGCTCGTACTGTCTCGGCTTAATTATGCGGACCTTGTTTATGGCCCTAGACTTTTATATAAAACTACTCGTCTAATTCAACGTGTACAGAACGCCTGTTGTAGGTTCTGTTTTAATGTACCTCCAAGGAGTCATATAACTCCATTTTTAAACAATGTGGCAATTTTGAATATGGCGTATCGCAGAAAGTAGCACCTTGCTTCTTTATTATTCGACATAGTCAATTTTAAAAGCCCAGAATACTTATTTTCCAAATTAAAATTTTCTACTTGCAGATATAATAATAATCTCAGATCACAACGTCCCCCACTAAGTACACAGCAACACCGTACCGCGGCTTTCACAGGCAGTTTTCGTTACCATGCTACAAAATGTTGGAACGATATACCACCACCAATAAGGAATCTGAAATCTAAAGCAACATTTAAATTAAAAACAAAAAAACTTTACTTAGACCAACAGATGCTTTTGATTTTCAAAAAATAGATTGGTATCGAAAACTGAAAACTAATTCACTTTTATCTATGTAACTACTATAATATTTAGATTAACATGTCATGTTATTATTTTTGAATATGTAAAAGTTATGAATTAGATATATTTGAACCTAAACTAACCACATAAGTTTATTATTGATATTCTTTTATATTAACTCTATTACTTTTAATTATATGTATAAGTACCTATACTATAATCATCGTTATCTTATTTACTGCACTTACTTATATTGCGTTTCATTGAGGTTTTTGTTTATTTAGAATGTATTGTATTTATTGTATTCCTTTATACCTCTCCTATTTAGTAATTATTTGGCAGTAGCTGAAAATCAGCGTTTCGCTACAAGCGGCTTAGAGCTGAGCTATAGCCTTTTTGCCTTTTGGTAGTATAGCATTTCCGAATTCCACTGTAATTTGAATTGTAGGATTTCGGTTTTTTTAATGTAAACAATTCTATTGTCTCATTTTTACCATTAATTCTATTTTTGTTTTACTGTGTTAAAATGTTTATATTATGAAATGTATATATATTTTTAATGTGTCACTTTTGACTATATACAACATTTAAATTGTGTCCTTAGTCCATATATTTTCTGTAAAAGTAAACTGAAAAAATAATGTGGTACCATTTTTGGCAAATAAAGTTTTTATCTATCTATCTATCTAATTTGTAGTTCTCTAGGCGTTCACGCCGTTTCTCCACATCGGGAATATTCCAGCGCGTTGGACGCCGCGTTTGTTCCACGTGCCCCGCGCCCCTCGCATCATTCAATTAAACTACGAGTGCTGGCGCGCTCTTCCTCTTTTCTCCACGGTTCGTGCAGCGAGCAACACTTCGGCGAAGACCCTTGTTGCTTCATCTCGCTCACTTATTATTTTATTTTGTCATGTACCTTGCCCAGTATTAACGTAACGCTTTGTATTGTAAATTTGTGACCCTTTTTCATTTTATCATTAAAATATTAGCTCTTTCCCCCTATAAACAAAAGGAATTTTATTTATTTGAACAATAAATAAACAATAGTAAATTGCAAATTCTAATAACCTGAGCTTTGTAACTTTTTAATATGATTAAAATAGGGTCTGATAGTGAAGAATTTCTTGCATTAAGGGCTAAACGTAGCTCTATTAAAGGCCAAGTGTCACATTTCAACAACTATTTAAGTCGCTTGAGGACCAAATCAACAGATCAAGTTGAAATTAATAAATTAAATCTAAAGCTTACTAAGTTCTTGGAACTAACAACTACATTTGAACAGCTGCAGACTCAAATAGAGGTGCTCAATGAAGATTCACTCTCCGATGAACTTCAGGAGAGGGAATTATATAAATAAAATATAGAGGACTCTCTTCTTCGGCAGATTCTAGAATTATCCAAGCCTGTCACTCAAGCCTGTGATGATTGACCGCAATTTTATAGGACTCAAGTTGCCCCAAATTAAAATTAATAAACTTGATGGCTCATATTTCAAATGGTTGGAATTTCGTGACACCGTTGTATCTTTAATTCACAATATTCCAAATATAAAGCCCGTGCATAAGTTTTATTATTAAAATTATTATTTGGGTAGTGAGTCTGCCCGTATAATACAAAATCTTGAAGTTTCTGAAAATATTTAGGAGGTTTTTTTTTTTTGGCAAATAGTTTACTTATGAGTTGCCATCTACTTCTCGCATCCCGTTCTGTCCTTATGATGGTCAGGTCGGCTCTACAGGTCAGAAAGTGAGCTGGTGTAAGTACCTCAAGGTTGTCAGGGTTTTCAGTAAGCGCACTGAGCGGTCCGGAGTTCAAGCACGCTTCAACCTGGGCTAAAAAGGTAGAGTATTCCTCAAAGGTTAGCTTTTGTTCTCGTATCACTGATCTAAAAAAGGGACCTTTGAGACTGCGAATAGCTCGTTCCCACAATCTTGAGGCGCTCGGCCATGATCGAGCCTGGAAGTGCCATTCCACCTTCATTGCAGTGATCTCCTTTAAAAAATCCCTATCGATAATTTGTTGTAGCTTAAAATATTCCTCTTGCAGGTTTCGATTACCTTTGATAAAGTTAGTGCCGTTGTCACTATACATATGGTGCGGGGCTCCGCGTCGGGCTGCCATCCTTCGGAGAGCTGATAAAAATGCTGCGCTAGAAAAATCGGATACTAGTTCAATATGCACGGCTTTCGTAACCATACAAATGAATAATACAATATACCCCTTTGTTGTCCTGATGCCTCTTCCAGGGTTAGCTTTAACTTCCACGAATCCAGTGAGATCCACGCCAGTATGAAAGACGGCTGGTGCAGGGGTAGTGCGTGACGTCGGTAGCGGACCCATTAGTTGATACTGATGCTGAGGATTCACGACAGGTTACACATTTTCTTATTTGTTTTTTCACAGCTCTATTGCCGCTGATCCAGTACTTCTGACGTAGGCAGGTAGCTGTAAGGCGGGCGCCCCCGTGGAATGTTTGAAAAGTGTTTTGAGCCATTTGCTGCTGTCACATGTATTAAACTTGTTGCTAATATACCTGAGATTCATCCCCTTGCGATACATGCTAGTTGGTGGACACTTGTTTAGTTATTTCCACACCACCACACATCGGATGTCGATGGTTGACCTAGTAGGCTTCGTGCAGCAACGTATGATGTTTTCCATTACAATTGCGACATGTTTTTGTAGAAAAGCAATTTTTACCATTGTGGTCAAATAAGCAAATTTTGCATAAATTATTTTGTTTCAATGTTTTCAATTTTAATTCATTCGGCATTTTAACAAAATTTTTGCACTGATATAGCATATGATCGGCTTTACAAACTAGACATTTGATCCCATGTTCATTGGCATTAGATTTTTCAATACGTTTTGTGATATTGTTATGTGTGGAATAAACCTTTTTGCGATTTGTATAATTAAAAGTTTTAAAATTGGCTTTATGCGAGCTATTGTTGGATGTAGGTATAATAGATTCCTGCTTTCTACGGGATGCTACTATGGATGTAAATTTGAATTCTAGAAACTCAAGAAATGGCTGTAATTTTGGCAGCTCTCGAGGGTTCTTTAAAGACTCGATATAATTAGCATGGGTGCTCGAGTCGAGTTTTTGAGCCAAAAGATGTACTAAAATAGGGTCCCACGTCCCGATATCAACCCCTAAGTTTTTGATTGCATGGAGATTTTCAAATTCCAAATGATTTACAAATGACGCAAGCGAGGACCTAAGGTCCCAACGTCAGGAAACCGCAAAAGCTCTTTAAGAAAATAATAAGAAAATAGACGATAAAAATAGACGAATTACTTGGAGAGATCCAAGGAATAAACGACAACACAAAGAATGACATATTCTAGCATTGTCACTCAAGGTTCTAGTGGAAAAACGGCGGAAAGGGGAGTGCTTCACTCAGTGGTGGTGTCGTCCGTAGACGAGATGGACACGGGTGAAGCAGTTCTGGATAGGGTCAGGGAAGTGATGGATGCTAAAGAGGGATGGGTCAGAGTGGAGAAGGTGAGAAAGGCTAAGGACCGTAAAATAATAATGAGCTGCTGTACAGAAGATGAGAGGAACAAAGACCGAATTAACGCAGCAGACAAACGCCTCCTATGCGAAGATGTGGTCAACAAAGACCCAATGATAATTTAAACAGACGTCCTCCTCATCCACTTCGACCAAGATATACTTAAGGCGGTTAAAAATCAGAATAGCGACATCTTCTCTGGCCTTGCACCGGCGGACAAGCGCATGCGGGTAAAGTTTAGGCGAAAGGCCAGGAACCCACACACTGGGCACGTCATCCTGACAGTTTCACCACCCATTTGGAAAAGGGCGACTGAGTCTGGAGTGTTACATGTAGACCTCCAGCGTATCAGAACTGAGGACCAGTCGCCCTTGATACAGTGCACCAAGTGTTTGGGTTTCGGTCACAGTAAGCGCTTCTGCACGGGGGAGGCTGACCTGTGTAGCCATTGTGGAGGCCCCCATCTGAGGGCAGAGTGCGCGGAATGGCTGGCGGGCACCGCTCCTTCCTGCAGAAACTGCACGACCGCTAAGAACGACCAAAGAGACCACAATGCCTTTAGCCAGATATGCCAGGTACGCAAGCGATTGGACGCACTGGCTAGGGCATCAATGGCGTACTGCTAAGGTCTCTTTGGTTATAAAAGCTCTTCACATTGCATGCAAAATAAGATCCCAAAATTTTGAGTTAATTTATAACACTAAATGGTCAGCGGTAAGTTTGAACGATCGGGTTGAATGTGGGGGCTCAAAGATAAGAAGTGGCAGACCATAATCAATTTAAGAAAGGCAGTAGAGTTGAAGGCATGGTTGGAACGGCCTCATCTCTTGGAGATGGGGAAGTCGAAACCAACGCCAAAACACCCTGGACACAATGGAGCCGACCGGTCTGCCAGGACTGGCTTTGGGCTCTGCATTTGATTTGCAGTGTGAGGCAGTTTTGTTGACCCAAGGTTATATTATAAACACTAAGACTGAGTCTACAGCTCTAACGCGGAAGAATAAATTTAATCGTTTATTTTTCAATAAAAGTCACGTAACTCTTAGGTGAATAGAAATTGTTGACTTGTGTATTGTAACCGTTGAATCAGAAATTGGCAGAAAGATGGTTTTAGAAAATTATTTGTTTTATTCTGAATTTTTTGGTAGTTAAAATTAAGATGCTACTTGTCATTATAATGAAGGTAAAGGAAAGTATAAGCTGGAAAATAAAAAAGAGGAATGAACTATATTGACCAAATATAATAAAGTATATATTTTCTTAAATTTTCACGATTCATACTTTAAATAAAACACTTTTTACCGGATATTATCGCGTATATTTTAGTTAATTTTAAAATTATTTCGACGTTTCGGCATCTTTGCAGTTGCCGTGGTCAGTCTATCGTAGTCTATCGTGACCACGGCAACTGCAAAGATGCCGAAACGTCGAAATAATTTTAAAATTAACTAAAATATACGCGATAATATCCGGTAAAAAGTGTTTTATTTATAATAAAGTATATTTACGTACAACATATTTGTGGAAAGTCAAGAAAATTGAATAATAACTAACCTCCCACTGGCGAGGTGTTGCTAGCTGCTGCCTAACTGTAGGTGGCTGCGGCTCATCATCGGCCGCTTGCTGCCGCGTCGCTTCATGCTGTGGAGTTTCCTGACTCTTAAGCTGCACGGCCGGGCTATGAGCTTTAATTAAGAGCTCCTCCTGCTGTTCAATAATACTACTTTTCAGCTTTTTATAGACCGAAAATGTATGTTCATATTCCCGATTTATTAAGTATGATTCGCCACGGATATCATACCTCGTTAGTGCTATGTGATTATTTTCAAAATCCTGCCAATAGGACTCCAAGATTTGGAGTTTCCTATTAAAATAATCCACTGAAGATTTTCTTTCCGCTCCATCTTTGTTGAAATTAATGCTTAGCTTATTGATATATTAAATAAGCTGGTTCTGGCTGAACAGTAATTCTTCCATTGCTAGCTCTTATATTGTATTGATAAAAAAATTGGATGGATCTTACTTGTTTTCAGCCGCTGCTTGCTAAACCAGATCCTGAGACAGGACACTGACTTCCAATGCCGGACGACGGCCTGTTTGGTATCGAGGTAAGTAAGTAGCCTTGCCTTCCATGCCAGAGCTCCCGGGTTCGAATCCTGGTAGAGGCAGAGATATATTATTATATTTGCTTTCTAGGCATGGATGTGTATTTACGTTATTTAAGTTTATTTCTAATATTTATAAATATAAAAAAAAATATCTTTGTGTGTTTATATATTTCTTAAGTTTATTTATCCGTTATCTAGTATCCATAACACAAGTTCAGAATGATACTTAATTTGGGCTAGATAATGTTGTGTGATTGTTAGAAATATTAAATTATTAATGCACTGGTTTCTCCGACCACGCGAAATAATCCCGCCTATACGGAGGCTCGAAGGACCATGCAGGGTTTAATAGTTAAGTTAAAGATTAAAGTTAGGTAAATAGGTTTATTCCTTAAAAATACTTAGGGTATATAATGTTGATGAATAAGCTAGATTGATATGATATGAGTACACGCGACGCGGACGACACTTAGTTGCATACTCGTTAATAAATCGATAATTACGACCGCCGCGGTACCTAAAGTGCTGATGCTTAGAAATACATAATGTTCGTGGACCGAACAGTTACGTTTATATGTTTAAACGAGTTTCTAAACGATTGTGGAAACGTTAAGTTGTGTTATGACAAAAAAGCGTTTTAAGTCAAAAGCACCTTTTAAGTACGCTTTTTTAATAAAGCACAACGTTTAAACGTTTAAAAATTTTAAGCCGTTTTTCCATAGCTATATATAATACTGTTAAATACAAGCAGCGCGTGCATTAGATTTTAAATCAATTTTAGACATTTTTTTGAATAATTTTTTAGAAGTATATTTAAATGGACCTGAATAATATTTCTGTTTTATTTAATTAGTTATATCTTTGTTAGTAATAAGAAGTAAAACTTATTACTTTTCTAACAATACAAGTGTATCGAAATCTGCAACAAACTAGACCGAAATCCAACTTTTTCACGCTTCGATTTTTATGTTTTAGCCTTTAAAAAAATAATATTTTGTACTATTTTCTCTATAGACTCTTTTGACGACAAAACAGAGACCATAGCAAACTTTTTTTTTCTGTTTGTATCAGTTACTTTTATACTTATCGAACGGAAAAGTACGCATGTTTCGTCAGATTTAAAAGAAAAGGCGCATGAACAATGAATTCCTACTAAAAAACTATCCGAAGAAATGAAAATGTTCTCAATAAATAGACGCTGTTTTAAACGATGAAATGAATAATTTTAACTCATATTTCGATGCATACGTGTAATATTTTCAACGGAAAGGAACACTGAAAACTCCTAAAATTGCACGATTTTGTATAAACGCTCTTAAAAGTTATTTGCTTAAAATAACAAACTTATGTATGAGACTTAGGCAACCAATTACGTGGTTCATTTCTTAATTTTTTATTGCTTGGTTTTTATTCTGAAAAACTACCAATCGTCGAAAGAGCGATGAGAATACGCTCATGAGAGGTTCATGTGAGTTCACAACAGCAAACGGTAACAGACGTTTTTCCGGGTATAAAGCAAACCACCAGATGGAGTGGGCTTCTCAATATCCTCCCAAATGGCAAATTTTGATACTGGGCATAACACCGTTAACGATAATGATTATCCTAATAAACAGCACTCTTGTCCCGCTTGACATCAAGCAAGTTTATGCAGCAATCGCTCACCCAAGTGAAGAAGACATCGACAACTTCTACTGCAAGCTAGAAACCACTATAGCAACCTTCTCGATGCGCAAAAAATGTGTCGTCCAGGGTGACTGGAACGCCAAAGTACACTTTGAATGATAACCACATCCGTCACATATTCGGGAGACAAGGCTTGGGACGCGATGAATTCATTGATTCTGCATAAGTGGCAACCTAGCGATAACTAACACCTACTTTTAATATCAGAAGCGCGGACTATAAATGTGGATATAATTCGGAGACCGCTATAGTAACCAGTCTGACTTCATTACAGTGGCTATCCTATATACAGAACCTTTCCAAGTGTGAAGCTTTCTCTGGAAAATAATCAGTATGGGTTTGCAACAATCACCGCATGTTGGCCCCAAGTTTGCCAGCAAGACCACCTTGCTCATTAACAATGTAATTTTAAAATAATTTATTTATTTATTTATAAAAAGGCTTACCAACAATTTTTGTAATATGACATTCATAAAAAAAAAAACAAAGATTAATAACTAAATACAAAAAACTAATTAATGTTAAACACAGCATCCAGTATATAAAATATTAATAATAACAATATTCTAATAACAGTATTTAAGTACAAAATTTTCAACTATTTTTTGGTTACATAAAAAGTACGCTTCACACTCCCGACCTTAGTATTAAACAAACCTAAAACTGTGCTATGGTGGTTTGCTATTCTACTAATCTTGGAATAGCTGGACTGTATATAATAATACCTGGACAATGCAAGAATACGTGGGTGTTGTTAAGGGGAAAGGCACTCGCAAGCAAATCTTAAACTTTCGGCTGATAATAGAGAAGTGCTACGAGTTTAGTACCCCAGGTTACGTATGCTTTGTCTACTATCAGAAAATGTTGACTGCGTCAGGTAAGGTATACTGCGATTTTGTCGGGACTTGAGGTTCACATCCACCTCACAGGTTTAATACGTAATCTTTGAGTCTGGGTATGGAATAGGGATAATAAGAGATATAGCATCTTAAACTTTTAAGTTCCGGAAGGACGTACAATGGGATGCATCATCTTTCCCATACTCTTTAATCTACACAGCGAGTATATAATGTGGCACACTTTAAAAGGTTAGAAAGGTGGTATAAAATAAAAGAAATGCAAGTATCAAACCTTCGCGAAGTAGATGACACGACTCTCCTTGCATCAACCGAAATGGAAATTGCCGAGCTTCTGAAACGGCTAACGATGTCAAGCGTTAAAATGTGACTCAAAATTAATATAAGTTAGACCAAGCTCATGATAGTCGATCATTATTCTGCTGCATAAGTTTGAGTCACTAGAAAATTTCTAGTACATTGGCTCTGTAATCACAAACAAGGGCCCATATTAACCTGAAATACGCACACGAATCGGCATGGCCAAAACAGCGATTACCCAGCTCGGCAAAATGTGAAAAAACAGAAACTTGTCGAACCGTACATACTTTCTCAAAGCCGCTTGCCGACAGAAGATCGAAGATTGCTTGGTCAACTCACCGCACAAATGACTCGGTCCTAACAGAACTAAGTATAGATTATGCACTTCGTGACAAGCGTTGTCTCTACTTGTGTCTGTTTGTCTTGAATGTGTTGTCACTTATTTTGGTCATATTATATGAAAATAGGCCAGCAACGTTGAAAAACTGGTAGTGATGGAATAGATCTAAAGAGAAAAAGACTGAGAGGTCAATGCTAGAAGAGATGGTCATCAATTCCGAACAGCTGGAGTAACCTGTCAGTATCGCACTCCACCTAGCGACAAATAGGACCAGTTAGAGTCAGACTATTGACGACGAATAATGCCCTGGCAATCGTAGGCTTCAGTTCAATATTATCTTTGTTCCAGTAATTTCCCTGGCTGTACCGTCCATTGACTCACGAAGTCCGCGTTACAACTACGTGTATAGATTAAAAGCGCTTTATCTTATAGCGTATATTGCAGTTTCGATTGCATGGCTTTTCATCCATTTCATTTCGATTTCACGTTTTATTAACATGATTAAACCTTTTGATCGAATCCTCAAAAATACAGATTGTAATTTTTTCGATTTAGCTTTATCAATTCCCACGTGCGAAAACATATAAAAAATATTGATATAACATATTATGTACGTTTGTTTCCTTTAAAAATAAAGGATGGTTGCCTGAGAGTAAGCCCTTTAATTTTGCAGAGTACTTCTTATTTTTCAGGTGCGGTTACAAAATTCCTCCTTGTAGGTGTACCTTCGTCAATCCCACAGGCTAAGGTTTTTAAATAATATATAAAGGTACGACTTGATCCTAGTGATTCTAGGACATACAAAATGAGGAGATAGTAATCTTCCACCACGTTAACCACATGTAACCCTCGGAGAAGGTCGTGTTGTTGTATATTATGAAGTTTTTGAAGAAGGTACCTATTGTTGTACAACACCAGTGCATGTGGAAAACATGTCACGTTGTTAATTCAGTACAAATATCAATGAAAAACGATGCTTACTTAATTTGGAAATGTGTGGTTTGAATTTATAGTTGATATCACAGCTTGTTTTGACTTAATAAAATGTATTGTATGTATTAAAATATTTCTTCGTCAGTTGCAACCAAATACGACCCTGAAAGATACTTACTCTTGTGAAAGCCATCAAACCCTTGATCTAATCAAGCGGGCGTTGTAGTTATACTGATATAGCTAGAACTAAAACATGAGCACCAAAAAAAAAAAAATTTTATTTCATAATACGTAATACGCTTGAGTTAGTAAGTCGGTATGCGTACGTATATATGAAGCTTTCCTGTAGGCCCCAAGCCTCTGCAAGCGCATCAATAGTACGTAATGCAAATATTTTTGAAGTCTATCTTTTGCTCACAGTATTTTATCTGGGGATATAACGACTGCCGATTATTATTCTGGATAATAATATGGAATTGGTCATATTTCCGAGTATACAAAGTCATATCAGTTGTTGTTTTCTGGGCAATTTGCTGATACACGTTATGCCGGGGCAGGGTCGCGCGCGGCTATCTCGGGATCACGGCTGCGACGCCACGCACACAGGCGCGCGTGACCTCCGCAGACGGGCCGGCGCCGCGCCGCCACCGCGCTTGGACGAGGATTGTCTTACAAAAAAAAAGAATCAACTGACAAAAATAAGCAACTATTTAGTTAATACAAAAAAAGCTCTGTTCATCTTGATTACTTATTGATTTATATTGTGAATTAGATTAGTGTTTCTCTTCATTTTCTAATTTATTTACAACTGCATGTCAACAAATAATTGTACATCATATTTAGACACAATTATAGATGACAACTGCAAGCATAAGAAATATTTTACTTTATAATTACTAATAATTTAGTGATTAATAAAACTAATTAAAATTATTATAATAAATAGAAAAGTCAGAATTCATATATAAAATATCATGTTAATAAAATATCAGTTAATTTATACCTTATGTAGAGTGCAATTAAAATTATAAGTCCAATGTTACTGCTACAACAGTAAGCGATTTAATATTACTTATCAATGTAGATATGATAAATTAGTCAAAAAAAAAGATTATTACCAGCAATGTCACAGCTTAAAATGTTTTTTTATTATCTCTTCGCTATAATTCGGTTAAAGAATTTTCTAAATTGTGGTCCAAATTTAAATTAAACCCCTCCAATTGGATAAGGATAAACCTAAAAGCTAGGCATCCTGGCTCGCGCAGAAAAGTGTACTGATTTTAGTAGTTTTGGAGTATCAAGTGCATCATTAACTAATTTACTCAGATAGCATGCATCCGTGCTTCGCTCCGGGAGAGGACCGATTTAAAGTATATGTACGAGGGTGGATTGAAAAGTTCGCGGCCTAACATAGATAGCGTTATCATATTATTATAAAACTACCCTCATATGAAACCTAGACTCTTTGTCAGTCTCTGTGCAATTTTTCTCTGAGATACATGCGTAATTATTTATTTTATTGACCATTAAGTGAGAGTAAGTTTCATTAGTTTTGAAAATGGATAGTTTAGAGCACCGTGCCGTGATCAAATACCTCCACAAGAAACACTTAACTCCAAATTAGATTCAAGAAGATATGGTGGCTACTTTAGGAACATCTGTTCTGTCGTATACAATCATAAAAAAGTGGACAGCTGAATTTAAACGTGGACGAGAGAGCATCAAAGATGACCCGGCTGTGGACGGCCTTCTACAGCTACTAAGAACGTCTTATCCTTTTTCAATAAAAAAAAAAACATCGGAGAAATATGTGATCTCATCATGAGAGACAAAAGATTGAAGGTATCTGAGATAGCTGAAGCTCTAGGAATTTCATATGAACGTACACAAAACATGACCGTTATCGAATTAGGGTTCCACAAGGTGTCTGCAAGATGGGTTCCGCAGCTCCTTTCAGTTACAGAAACGAACTCGGCTCATGATTTCTAGAGACTTTTTAGAGCTGATCCAAACGAATTTTTTGCAAATTTTTTTACAGTGGATGAAACATGGGTTCATCACTATACTCCTGAATCCAAACAATGGAAGAGACCCGGATGTCCGACCCCCAAGAAAGCCAAGGTGTGTTTTTCAGTAAACAAGGTAATGTCATTTTGGTTGATTACTTAGAAAGAGGTCAAACTATAAATTCTGCATACTACTGCACACTATTACGTCGTTTACGCGAAGAAATAAAGTCTAAAAGACCAGGATTTTGACCAAGAAAGTTTTGTTTCATCAGGACAATGCTCGAGTGTACACATCTGCAGAATCGATGGCTCAAGTAGTGAACTCACCTATTTCCAAAACTAAAAACACACTTAGGTGGAATGAAATTTTCCACCAATGAGAAGGCAAAGTGGCCGTAGATGCCTTTTTTGAATACCTTTGCGGAACCTTCTATTTAAATGGGATCAAGGCTTTGGAGGACCGCTGGACTAAGTGCTGTGACCTAAGAGGAGAGTATGTAGAAAAATAAATATAAAAAATTGCATTATTCCTGTGTTTTCTTATTTAGGCCGCGAACTCAATCCTTCAATCCACCCTCGTATGTAAGTGAAGACGGGCGCACAGTTGTTTACCCAGACTTCAAGAGAACGTAAGATGATACACAATTATTTGTGAACACTTTCTAGGCGCTTTTTGTAAATATCACAGAAAGGATTCCATGCCAAGCTACAGTACTGCAAGCCACATCTCCAAGAGCAGTGTAAAGTATATCTCTGTCGATTGCGATCTAACATCATAAGTGTTTCTCTGCGAGAACCCTAAAAATCGCAGGCTTTTTGAGACAATATTTTGAATATGAATATTGAACCGCAGCTAGGAATCCGAAATTACCCCTAAATCGCGAACAGAATTAAGATTTGTAAGTTTCTGATCCTCGATTGTGTAATTGTTATGTTACTACACTGTACGTTCTAGTGAACAATACGGAGCAGCACTTCGCTATGTTAAGGAACATTACAATTTAAACATTTTAAATCAATCAGTCATGGATTTCGGACAGTGTGATGTAAAGCCAATATGAGTGCTTAATTTGAGCCTTGTTAAGAGTTTTGTGTGTAAGTATGCACGCAAGCGAGTGTGGTGAGAAGATGTTGCACCAGTGAGAATATGGTAGAGCTGGTGCAGTGGAGAAGAGGTGTATGTCTTCTTAGTGCGTGTAGCCAACGTCTCTGCAGATGAGGGTCACGTACAGCTGCATATATTAGACCTTGTAATGTTTCCTTCAAATCGCGTAACCCACTCCCGTAACCTATATTTTAAAGCCAAAGTAAATATATCCAGATATTTGTACAGTATCTAGCTCTTACGAATAATATCTTACTAACTCAGATGAAGTGATGAATGCGGCAGACTTCATCATATCATCTAGCTCTTACGAATAACATCTTACTAACTCAGATGACGTGATGAATGCGGCAGACTTCATCATATCATCTAGCTCTTACGAATAACATCTTACTAACTCAGATGACGTGATGAATGCGGCAGACTTCATCATATCATCTAGCTCTTACGAATAATATCTTACTAACTCAGATGAAGTGATGAATGCGGCAGACTTCATCATATCATCTAGCTCTTACGAATAACATCTTACTAACTCAGATGAAGTGATGAATGCGGCAGACTTCATCATATCATCTAGCTCTTACGAATAACATCTTACTAACTCAGATGAAGTGATGAATGCGGCAGACTTCATCATATCATCTAGCTCTTACGAATAACATCTTACTAACTCAGATGAAGCGATGAATGCGGCAGACTTCATCATATCATCTAGCTCTTACGAATAACATCTTACTAACTCAGATGAAGTGATGAATGCGGCAGACTTCATCATATCATCTAGCTCTTACGAATAACATCTTACTAACTCAGATGACGTGATGAATGCGGCAGACTTCATCATATCATCTAGCTCTTACGAATAATATCTTACTAACTCAGATGAAGTGATGAATGCGGCAGACTTCATCATATCATCTAGCTCTTACGAATAACATCTTACTAACTCAGATGAAGTGATGAATGCGGCAGACTTCATCATATCATCTAGCTCTTACGAATAATATCTTACTAACTCAGATGAAGTGATGAATGCGGCAGACTTCATCATATCATCTAGCTCTTACGAATAACATCTTACTAACTCAGATGAAGTGATGAATGCGGCAGACTTCATCATATCATCTAGCTCTTACGAATAACATCTTACTAACTCAGATGAAGTGATGAATGCGGCAGACTTCATCATATCATCTAGCTCTTACGAATAACATCTTACTAACTCAGATGAAGTGATGAATGCGGCAGACTTCATCATATCATCTAGCTCTTACGAATAACATCTTACTAACTCAGATGAAGTGATGAATGCGGCAGACTTCATCATATCATCTAGCTCTTACGAATAACATCTTACTAACTCAGATGAAGTGATGAATGCGGCAGACTTCATCATATCATCTAGCTCTTACGAATAACATCTTACTAACTCAGATGACGTGATGAATGCGGCAGACTTCATCATATCATCTAGCTCTTACGAATAACATCTTACTAACTCAGATGACGTGATGAATGCGGCAGACTTCATCATATCATCTAGCTCTTACGAATAACATCTTACTAACTCAGATGACGTGATGAATGCGGCAGACTTCATCATATCATCTAGCTCTTACGAATAACATCTTACTAACTAAGATGAAGTGATGAATGCGGCAGACTTCATCATATCATCTAGCTCTTACGAATAACATCTTACTAACTCAGATGAAGCGATGAATGCGGCAGACTTCATCATATCATCTAGCTCTTACGAATAACATCTTACTAACTCAGATGAAGTGATGAATGCGGCAGACTTCATCATATCATCTAGCTCTTACGAATAACATCTTACTAACTCAGATGACGTGATGAATGCGGCAGACTTCATCATATCATCTAGCTCTTACGAATAACATCTTACTAACTCAGATGACGTGATGAATGCGGCAGACTTCATCATATCATCTAGCTCTTACGAATAACATCTTACTAACTCAGATGAAGCGATGAATGCGGCAGACTTCATCATATCATCTAGCTCTTACGAATAACATCTTACTAACTCAGATGAAGTGATGAATGCGGCAGACTTCATCATATCATCTAGCTCTTACGAATAACATCTTACTAACTCAGATGAAGTGATGAATGCGGCAGACTTCATCATATCATCTAGCTCTTACGAATAACATCTTACTAACTCAGATGAAGTGATGAATGCGGCAGACTTCATCATATCATCTAGCTCTTACGAATAACATCTTACTAACTCAGATGAAGTGATGAATGCGGCAGACTTCATCATATCATCTAGCTCTTACGAATAACATCTTACTAACTCAGATGAAGCGATGAATGCGGCAGACTTCATCATATCATCTAGCTCTTACGAATAACATCTTACTAACTCAGATGAAGTGATGAATGCGGCAGACTTCATCATATCATCTAGCTCTTACGAATAACATCTTACTAACTCAGATGACGTGATGAATGCGGCAGACTTCATCATATCATCTAGCTCTTACGAATAATATCTTACTAACTCAGATGAAGTGATGAATGCGGCAGACTTCATCATATCATCTAGCTCTTACGAATAACATCTTACTAACTCAGATGAAGTGATGAATGCGGCAGACTTCATCATATCATCTAGCTCTTACGAATAATATCTTACTAACTCAGATGAAGTGATGAATGCGGCAGACTTCATCATATCATCTAGCTCTTACGAATAATATCTTACTAACTCAGATGAAGTGATGAATGCGGCAGACTTCATCATATCATCTAGCTCTTACGAATAACATCTTACTAACTCAGATGAAGTGATGAATGCGGCAGACTTCATCATATCATCTAGCTCTTACGAATAACATCTTACTAACTCAGATGAAGTGATGAATGCGGCAGACTTCATCATATCATCTAGCTCTTACGAATAACATCTTACTAACTCAGATGAAGTGATGAATGCGGCAGACTTCATCATATCATCTAGCTCTTACGAATAACATCTTACTAACTCAGATGAAGTGATGAATGCGGCAGACTTCATCATATCATCTAGCTCTTACGAATAACATCTTACTAACTCAGATGACGTGATGAATGCGGCAGACTTCATCATATCATCTAGCTCTTACGAATAACATCTTACTAACTAAGATGAAGTGATGAATGCGGCAGACTTCATCATATCATCTAGCTCTTACGAATAACATCTTACTAACTCAGATGAAGCGATGAATGCGGCAGACTTCATCATATCATCTAGCTCTTACGAATAACATCTTACTAACTCAGATGAAGTGATGAATGCGGCAGACTTCATCATATCATCTAGCTCTTACGAATAACATCTTACTAACTCAGATGAAGTGATGAATGCGGCAGACTTCATCATATCATCTAGCTCTTACGAATAACATCTTACTAACTCAGATGACGTGATGAATGCGGCAGACTTCATCATATCATCTAGCTCTTACGAATAACATCTTACTAACTAAGATGAAGTGATGAATGCGGCAGACTTCATCATATCATCTAGCTCTTACGAATAACATCTTACTAACTCAGATGAAGCGATGAATGCGGCAGACTTCATCATATCATCTAGCTCTTACGAATAACATCTTACTAACTCAGATGAAGTGATGAATGCGGCAGACTTCATCATATCATCTAGCTCATACGAATAACATCTTACTAACTCAGATGACGTGATGAATGCGGCAGACTTCATCATATCATCTAGCTCTTACGAATAACATCTTACTAACTCAGATGACGTGATGAATGCGGCAGACTTCATCATATCATCTAGCTCTTACGAATAACATCTTACTAACTCAGATGAAGTGATGAATGCGGCAGACTTCATCATATCATCTAGCTCTTACGAATAACATCTTACTAACTCAGATGAAGTGATGAATGCGGCAGACTTCATCATATCATCTAGCTCTTACGAATAACATCTTACTAACTCAGATGACGTGATGAATGCGGCAGACTTCATCATATCATCTAGCTCTTACGAATAACATCTTACTAACTCAGATGACGTGATGAATGCGGCAGACTTCATCATATCATCTAGCTCTTACGAATAACATCTTACTAACTAAGATGAAGTGATGAATGCGGCAGACTTCATCATATCATCTAGCTCTTACGAATAACATCTTACTAACTCAGATGAAGCGATGAATGCGGCAGACTTCATCATATCATCTAGCTCTTACGAATAACATCTTACTAACTCAGATGAAGTGATGAATGCGGCAGACTTCATCATATCATCTAGCTCTTACGAATAACATCTTACTAACTCAGATGACGTGATGAATGCGGCAGACTTCATCATATCATCTAGCTCTTACGAATAACATCTTACTAACTCAGATGACGTGATGAATGCGGCAGACTTCATCATATCATCTAGCTCTTACGAATAACATCTTACTAACTCAGATGAAGCGATGAATGCGGCAGACTTCATCATATCATCTAGCTCTTACGAATAACATCTTACTAACTCAGATGAAGTGATGAATGCGGCAGACTTCATCATATCATCTAGCTCTTACGAATAACATCTTACTAACTCAGATGACGTGATGAATGCGGCAGACTTCATCATATCATCTAGCTCTTACGAATAACATCTTACTAACTCAGATGACGTGATGAATGCGGCAGACTTCATCATATCATCTAGCTCTTACGAATAACATCTTACTAACTAAGATGAAGTGATGAATGCGGCAGACTTCATCATATCATCTAGCTCTTACGAATAATATCTTACTAACTCAGATGAAGTGATGAATGCGGCAGACTTCATCATATCATCTAGCTCTTACGAATAACATCTTACTAACTCAGATGAAGTGATGAATGCGGCAGACTTCATCATATCATCTAGCTCTTACGAATAACATCTTACTAACTCAGATGACGTGATGAATGCGGCAGACTTCATCATATCATCTAGCTCTTACGAATAACATCTTACTAACTCAGATGAAGCGATGAATGCGGCAGACTTCATCATATCATCTAGCTCTTACGAATAACATCTTACTAACTCAGATGAAGTGATGAATGCGGCAGACTTCATCATATCATCTAGCTCTTACGAATAACATCTTACTAACTCAGATGAAGTGATGAATGCGGCAGACTTCATCATATCATCTAGCTCTTACGAATAACATCTTACTAACTCAGATGACGTGATGAATGCGGCAGACTTCATCATATCATCTAGCTCTTACGAATAACATCTTACTAACTCAGATGAAGTGATGAATGCGGCAGACTTCATCATATCATCTAGCTCTTACGAATAACATCTTACTAACTCAGATGACGTGATGAATGCGGCAGACTTCATCATATCATCTAGCTCTTACGAATAACATCTTACTAACTAAGATGAAGTGATGAATGCGGCAGACTTCATCATATCATCTAGCTCTTACGAATAACATCTTACTAACTCAGATGAAGCGATGAATGCGGCAGACTTCATCATATCATCTAGCTCTTACGAATAACATCTTACTAACTCAGATGAAGTGATGAATGCGGCAGACTTCATCATATCATCTAGCTCTTACGAATAACATCTTACTAACTCAGATGAAGCGATGAATGCGGCAGACTTCATCATATCATCTAGCTCTTACGAATAACATCTTACTAACTCAGATGAAGTGATGAATGCGGCAGACTTCATCATATCATCTAGCTCATACGAATAACATCTTACTAACTCAGATGACGTGATGAATGCGGCAGACTTCATCATATCATCTAGCTCTTACGAATAACATCTTACTAACTCAGATGACGTGATGAATGCGGCAGACTTCATCATATCATCTAGCTCTTACGAATAACATCTTACTAACTCAGATGAAGTGATGAATGCGGCAGACTTCATCATATCATCTAGCTCTTACGAATAACATCTTACTAACTCAGATGACGTGATGAATGCGGCAGACTTCATCATATCATCTAGCTCTTACGAATAACATCTTACTAACTCAGATGACGTGATGAATGCGGCAGACTTCATCATATCATCTAGCTCTTACGAATAACATCTTACTAACTAAGATGAAGTGATGAATGCGGCAGACTTCATCATATCATCTAGCTCTTACGAATAACATCTTACTAACTCAGATGAAGCGATGAATGCGGCAGACTTCATCATATCATCTAGCTCTTACGAATAACATCTTACTAACTCAGATGAAGTGATGAATGCGGCAGACTTCATCATATCATCTAGCTCTTACGAATAACATCTTACTAACTCAGATGACGTGATGAATGCGGCAGACTTCATCATATCATCTAGCTCTTACGAATAACATCTTACTAACTCAGATGACGTGATGAATGCGGCAGACTTCATCATATCATCTAGCTCTTACGAATAACATCTTACTAACTCAGATGAAGCGATGAATGCGGCAGACTTCATCATATCATCTAGCTCTTACGAATAACATCTTACTAACTCAGATGAAGTGATGAATGCGGCAGACTTCATCATATCATCTAGCTCTTACGAATAACATCTTACTAACTCAGATGACGTGATGAATGCGGCAGACTTCATCATATCATCTAGCTCTTACGAATAACATCTTACTAACTCAGATGACGTGATGAATGCGGCAGACTTCATCATATCATCTAGCTCTTACGAATAACATCTTACTAACTAAGATGAAGTGATGAATGCGGCAGACTTCATCATATCATCTAGCTCTTACGAATAATATCTTACTAACTCAGATGAAGTGATGAATGCGGCAGACTTCATCATATCATCTAGCTCTTACGAATAACATCTTACTAACTCAGATGAAGCGATGAATGCGGCAGACTTCATCATATCATCTAGCTCTTACGAATAACATCTTACTAACTCAGATGAAGTGATGAATGCGGCAGACTTCATCATATCATCTAGCTCTTACGAATAACATCTTACTAACTCAGATGACGTGATGAATGCGGCAGACTTCATCATATCATCTAGCTCTTACGAATAATATCTTACTAACTCAGATGAAGTGATGAATGCGGCAGACTTCATCATATCATCTAGCTCTTACGAATAACATCTTACTAACTCAGATGACGTGATGAATGCGGCAGACTTCATCATATCATCTAGCTCTTACGAATAACATCTTACTAACTCAGATGAAGTGATGAATGCGGCAGACTTCATCATATCATCTAGCTCTTACGAATAACATCTTACTAACTCAGATGAAGTGATGAATGCGGCAGACTTCATCATATCATCTAGCTCTTACGAATAACATCTTACTAACTCAGATGAAGTGATGAATGCGGCAGACTTCATCATATCATCTAGCTCTTACGAATAACATCTTACTAACTCAGATGAAGTGATGAATGCGGCAGACTTCATCATATCATCTAGCTCTTACGAATAATATCTTACTAACTCAGATGAAGCGATGAATGCGGCAGACTTCATCATATCATCTAGCTCTTACGAATAACATCTTACTAACTCAGATGAAGTGATGAATGCGGCAGACTTCATCATATCATCTAGCTCTTACGAATAATATCTTACTAACTCAGATGAAGCGATGAATGCGGCAGACTTCATCATATCATCTAGCTCTTACGAATAACATCTTACTAACTCAGATGAAGCGATGAATGCGGCAGACTTCATCATATCATCTAGCTCTTACGAATAACATCTTACTAACTCAGATGAAGTGATGAATGCGGCAGACTTCATCATATCATCTAGCTCTTACGAATAACATCTTACTAACTCAGATGAAGTGATGAATGCGGCAGACTTCATCATATCATCTAGCTCTTACGAATAACATCTTACTAACTCAGATGAAGTGATGAATGCGGCAGACTTCATCATATCATCTAGCTCTTACGAATAACATCTTACTAACTCAGATGAAGTGATGAATGCGGCAGACTTCATCATATCATCTAGCTCTTACGAATAACATCTTACTAACTCAGATGGAGTGATGAATGCGGCAGACTTCATCATATCATCTAGCTCTTACGAATAACATCTTACTAACTCAGATGAAGCGATGAATGCGGCAGACTTCATCATATCATCTAGCTCTTACGAATAACATCTTACTAACTCAGATGAAGTGATGAATGCGGCAGACTTCATCATATCATCTAGCTCTTACGGATAACATCTTACTAACTCAGATGAAGTGATGAATGCGGCAGACTTCATCATATCATCTAGCTCTTACGAATAACATCTTACTAACTCAGATGAAGTGATGAATGCGGCAGACTTCATCATATCATCTAGCTCTTACGAATAACATCTTACTAACTCAGATGAAGTGATGAATGCGGCAGACTTCATCATATCATCTAGCTCTTACGAATAATATCTTACTAACTCAGATGAAGCGATGAATGCGGCAGACTTCATCATATCATCTAGCTCTTACGAATAACATCTTACTTACTCAGATGAAGCGATGAATGCGGCAGACTTCATCATATCATCTAGCTCTTACGAATAACATCTTACTAACTCAGATGAAGTGATGAATGCGGCAGACTTCATCATATCATCTAGCTCTTACGAATAACATCTTACTAACTCAGATGAAGTGATGAATGCGGCAGACTTCATCATATCATCTAGCTCTTACGAATAACATCTTACTAACTCAGATGAAGTGATGAATGCGGCAGACTTCATCATATCATCTAGCTCTTACGAATAACATCTTACTAACTCAGATGAAGTGATGAATGCGGCAGACTTCATCATATCATCTAGCTCTTACGAATAACATCTTACTAACTCAGATGAAGTGATGAATGCGGCAGACTTCATCATATCATCTAGCTCTTACGAATAACATCTTACTAACTCAGATGAAGTGATGAATGCGGCAGACTTCATCATATCATCTAGCTCTTACGAATAACATCTTACTAACTCAGATGAAGTGATGAATGCGGCAGACTTCATCATATCATCTAGCTCTTACGAATAACATCTTACTAACTCAGATGAAGTGATGAATGCGGCAGACTTCATCATATCATCTAGCTCTTACGAATAACATCTTACTAACTCAGATGAAGTGATGAATGCGGCAGACTTCATCATATCATCTAGCTCTTACGAATAACATCTTACTAACTCAGATGAAGTGATGAATGCGGCAGACTTCATCATATCATCTAGCTCTTACGAATAACATCTTACTAACTCAGATGAAGTGATGAATGCGGCAGACTTCATCATATCATCTAGCTCTTACGAATAACATCTTACTAACTCAGATGAAGTGATGAATGCGGCAGACTTCATCATATCATCTAGCTCTTACGAATAACATCTTACTAACTCAGATGAAGTGATGAATGCGGCAGACTTCATCATATCATCTAGCTCTTACGAATAACATCTTACTAACTCAGATGACGTGATGAATGCGGCAGACTTCATCATATCATCTAGCTCTTACGAATAATATCTTACTAACTCAGATGAAGTGATGAATGCGGCAGACTTCATCATATCATCTAGCTCTTACGAATAACATCTTACTAACTCAGATGAAGTGATGAATGCGGCAGACTTCATCATATCATCTAGCTCTTACGAATAACATCTTACTAACTAAGATGAAGTGATGAATGCGGCAGACTTCATCATATCATCTAGCTCTTACGAATAACATCTTACTAACTCAGATGAAGTGATGAATGCGGCAGACTTCATCATATCATCTAGCTCTTACGAATAACATCTTACTAACTCAGATGAAGTGATGAATGCGGCAGACTTCATCATATCATCTAGCTCTTACGAATAATATCTTACTAACTCAGATGAAGCGATGAATGCGGCAGACTTCATCATATCATCTAGCTCTTACGAATAACATCTTACTAACTCAGATGAAGCGATGAATGCGGCAGACTTCATCATATCATCTAGCTCTTACGAATAACATCTTACTAACTAAGATGAAGTGATGAATGCGGCAGACTTCATCATATCATCTAGCTCTTACGAATAACATCTTACTAACTAAGATGAAGTGATGAATGCGGCAGACTTCATCATATCATCTAGCTCTTACGAATAACATCTTACTAACTAAGATGAAGTGATGAATGCGGCAGACTTCATCATATCATCTAGCTCTTACGAATAACATCTTACTAACTCAGATGAAGTGATGAATGCGGCAGACTTCATCATATCATCTAGCTCTTACTAATAACATCTTACTAACTCAGATGAAGCGATGAATGCGGCAGACTTCATCATATCATCTAGCTCTTACGAATAACATCTTACTAACTCAGATGAAGTGATGAATGCGGCAGACTTCATCATATCATATCATCTAGCTCTTACGAATAACATCTTACTAACTCAGATGAAGCGATGAATGCGGCAGACTTCATCATATCATCTAGCTCTTACGAATAACATCTTACTAACTCAGATGAAGTGATGAATGCGGCAGACTTCATCATATCATCTAGCTCTTACGAATAACATCTTACTAACTCAGATGAAGTGATGAATGCGGCAGACTTCATCATATCATCTAGCTCTTACGAATAACATCTTACTAACTCAGATGAAGTGATGAATGCGGCAGACTTCATCATATCATCTAGCTCTTACGAATAACATCTTACTAACTCAGATGAAGTGATGAATGCGGCAGACTTCATCATATCATCTAGCTCTTACGAATAACATCTTACTAACTCAGATGAAGTGATGAATGCGGCAGACTTCATCATATCATCTAGCTCTTACGAATAACATCTTACTAACTCAGATGAAGTGATGAATGCGGCAGACTTCATCATATCATCTAGCTCTTACGAATAACATCTTACTAACTCAGATGAAGTGATGAATGCGGCAGACTTCATCATATCATCTAGCTCTTACGAATAACATCTTACTAACTCAGATGAAGTGATGAATGCGGCAGACTTCATCATATCATCTAGCTCTTACGAATAACATCTTACTAACTCAGATGAAGTGATGAATGCGGCAGACTTCATCATATCATCTAGCTCTTACGAATAATATCTTACTAACTCAGATGAAGTGATGAATGCGGCAGACTTCATCATATCATCTAGCTCTTACGAATAACATCTTACTAACTCAGATGACGTGATGAATGCGGCAGACTTCATCATATCATCTAGCTCTTACGAATAACATCTTACTAACTCAGATGAAGTGTTGAATGCGGCAGACTTCATCATATCATCTAGCTCTTACGAATAATATCTTACTAAATCAGATGAAGTGATGAATGCGGCAGACTTCATCATATCATCTAGCTCTTACGAATAACATCTTACTAACTCAGATGAAGTGATGAATGCGGCAGACTTCATCATATCATCTAGCTCTTACGAATAACATCTTACTAACTCAGATGAAGTGATGAATGCGGCAGACTTCATCATATCATCTAGCTCTTACGAATAACATCTTACTAACTCAGATGAAGTGATGAATGCGGCAGACTTCATCATATCATCTAGCTCTTACGAATAATATCTTACTAACTCAGATGAAGTGATGAATGCGGCAGACTTCATCATATCATCTAGCTCTTACGAATAACATCTTACTAACTAAGATGAAGTGATGAATGCGGCAGACTTCATCATATCATCTAGCTCTTACGAATAACATCTTACTAACTCAGATGAAGTGATGAATGCGGCAGACTTCATCATATCATCTAGCTCTTACGAATGATATCTTACTAACTCAGATGAAGCGATGAATGCGGCAGACTTCATCATATCATCTAGCTCTTACGAATAACATCTTACTAACTCAGATGAAGTGATGAATGCGGCAGACTTCATCATATCATCTAGCTCTTACGAATAACATCTTACTAACTCAGATGAAGTGATGAATGCGGCAGACTTCATCATATCATCTAGCTCTTACGAATAATATCTTACTAACTCAGATGAAGTGATGAATGCGGCAGACTTCATCATATCATCTAGCTCTTACGAATAATATCTTACTAACTCAGATGAAGTGATGAATGCGGCAGACTTCATCATATCATCTAGCTCTTACGAATAACACCTTACTAACTCAGATGAAGTGATGAATGCGGCAGACTTCATCATATCATCTAGCTCTTACGAATAATATCTTACTAACTCAGATGAAGTGATGAATGCGGCAGACTTCATCATATCATCTAGCTCTTACGAATAATATCTTACTAACTCAGATGAAGTGATGAATGCGGCAGACTTCATCATATCATCTAGCTCTTACGAATAACATCTTACTAACTAAGATGAAGTGATGAATGCGGCAGACTTCATCATATCATCTAGCTCTTACGAATAACATCTTACTAACTAAGATGAAGTGATGAATGCGGCAGACTTCATCATATCATCTAGCTCTTACGAATAACATCTTACTAACTCAGATGAAGTGATGAATGCGGCAGACTTCATCATATCATCTAGCTCTTACGAATAACATCTTACTAACTCAGATGAAGTGATGAATGCGGCAGACTTCATCATATCATCTAGCTCTTACGAATAACATCTTACTAACTCAGATGACGTGATGAATGCGGCAGACTTCATCATATCATCTAGCTCTTACGAATAATATCTTACTAACTCAGATGAAGTGATGAATGCGGCAGACTTCATCATATCATCTAGCTCTTACGAATAACATCTTACTAACTCAGATGAAGTGATGAATGCGGCAGACTTCATCATATCATCTAGCTCTTACGAATAACATCTTACTAACTAAGATGAAGTGATGAATGCGGCAGACTTCATCATATCATCTAGCTCTTACGAATAACATCTTACTAACTAAGATGAAGTGATGAATGCGGCAGACTTCATCATATCATCTAGCTCTTACGAATAACATCTTACTAACTCAGATGAAGTGATGAATGCGGCAGACTTCATCATATCATCTAGCTCTTACGAATAATATCTTACTAACTCAGATGAAGCGATGAATGCGGCAGACTTCATCATATCATCTAGCTCTTACGAATAACATCTTACTAACTCAGATGAAGCGATGAATGCGGCAGACTTCATCATATCATCTAGCTCTTACGAATAACATCTTACTAACTAAGATGAAGTGATGAATGCGGCAGACTTCATCATATCATCTAGCTCTTACGAATAACATCTTACTAACTAAGATGAAGTGATGAATGCGGCAGACTTCATCATATCATCTAGCTCTTACGAATAACATCTTACTAACTAAGATGAAGTGATGAATGCGGCAGACTTCATCATATCATCTAGCTCTTACGAATAACATCTTACTAACTCAGATGAAGTGATGAATGCGGCAGACTTCATCATATCATCTAGCTCTTACGAATAACATCTTACTAACTCAGATGAAGTGATGAATGCGGCAGACTTCATCATATCATCTAGCTCTTACGAATAACATCTTACTAACTCAGATGAAGTGATGAATGCGGCAGACTTCATCATATCATCTAGCTCTTACGAATAATATCTTACTAACTCAGATGAAGTGATGAATGCGGCAGACTTCATCATATCATCTAGCTCTTACGAATAACATCTTACTAACTCAGATGAAGCGATGAATGCGGCAGACTTCATCATATCATCTAGCTCTTACGAATAACATCTTACTAACTCAGATGAAGTGATGAATGCGGCAGACTTCATCATATCATCTAGCTCTTACGAATAACATCTTACTAACTCAGATGAAGTGATGAATGCGGCAGACTTCATCATATCATCTAGCTCTTACGAATAACATCTTACTAACTCAGATGAAGTGATGAATGCGGCAGACTTCATCATATCATCTAGCTCTTACGAATAACATCTTACTAACTCAGATGAAGTGATGAATGCGGCAGACTTCATCATATCATCTAGCTCTTACGAATAATATCTTACTAACTCAGATGAAGTGATGAATGCGGCAGACTTCATCATATCATCTAGCTCTTACGAATAACATCTTACTAACTCAGATGACGTGATGAATGCGGCAGACTTCATCATATCATCTAGCTCTTACGAATAACATCTTACTAACTCAGATGAAGTGTTGAATGCGGCAGACTTCATCATATCATCTAGCTCTTACGAATAATATCTTACTAAATCAGATGAAGTGATGAATGCGGCAGACTTCATCATATCATCTAGCTCTTACGAATAACATCTTACTAACTCAGATGACGTGATGAATGCGGCAGACTTCATCATATCATCTAGCTTTTATTTAAAATATCTAATAAGATTTTGCTACAGAATTTATTTTCCATTTTTTTAAATATGTCAAAATATTCCACAGATTACTTTTATGTTTAATTACTTTTCATTTAACATCAATAACAACAAACCCCCCGCCCACCGCGCGCCGCACAGCAAGCGCGGCTCGTGCTATGGAAGAACTATTATACTGAATCAATCAATATCATAAAACTTCTTGAAATCAATATCAGTTTTTGTATTGGGTTACAAAGTAATGGTAATGTCTCCTAAATTGACAAGTGAAAGTTTTCCTACAATTAATTTCGACGATGAAATAATTATCCTGATTGCAACAGGTTCTCAAACTATTTATAAAATAAAATAATTAATTGTAAAAAATTTAAATATAAGTAAACAGAGTTGAAGTTTTATTGCAGTACTACTTGTTTCAGTGTTGGTTTTGATTTGCAGGGAGTCTCTCTTTTTAGTTTTTGGCCAATGGGCTAATTTTGCACCTCTGGTGGAAACTTACTAATGTTAAACCGATGGCTATTCCTATTATGTGTTGGCACAGTACTTCATGACAACAACTACACACTTGTAAGTTTGGGAGGTTCGTTGATGGAAATGAACCTATTACTGACAGTGAACTGATACGTTGAGAATAAATTAGTTACAGAACCCAGACTCCCGTTACATTAATAATACCATGATGTTTTTACAGCTTTGGAAAGGTCCATGTTCGATATTTTTCAACACAATATTATCAACCAATGTTGGCAGTTTTAGCAACAATGGATAAAATTTTCTCGATTTTCGTTTTGATGGTAACGTCCGCCTGAAACTCAATTAATTTTTTCTATAAACGCCATAAACTTTACTGTCAACTTATAACTAGACGATAAATAGATATTTCATGTTGTTGTTAGTCTGTAGTTAACTGAACATGTTTTTGTGACATAGATCTACACGTCACTCAGCATTGCTTGAGAGAAGGTGCCTTCAATGATATTACAATGAAATGAAAAATAAAGCTAAATATTACTACAAAAGTGATTAATATTTCAAAAATATTAAAAAAATACATATTATTAATATTAATTTTAGTTCTAGAATATTGAGGCAGAAGTGTATTTAATGACGTAACAAAATAACGTTAATTTAAAAATGAAGCCGACCATCTAATTATATAGTAATTATTAAACCAATATTCGTAATGTATGTATTACATATTACCCTGGAACTTGCAATCGTAGAGCGAACAGAGCGAAAGTGCATCATTCTCGTTTTCAACATCACTTTCCGGAAGTGACACGAAACAATCTCTCAATAACACAAAAAAATTATCAGAATGAGTCTTGCTACTAACTATTAAAAATGTTACACGTAAAACTACTTAAATCGCCTGGCACGACCACGGCACGCGTCGCAATCGATCGGATTGCTTTGGATTGTATTTATTACTTTCGTCAATCCCAACTACGCGCTATAGTCATCTTGCATAATATTTAGCGATTGTGTATAATCACTAATGAATCACATTGGCTGTAACATATATAATTCCGTTATCATTATTGCTTTTCTTTTCGTAACTAATGCACCCTCGGCAAGCAAACCGGTACGACGATAAATATATGTATATCTTTCTTTTAAATGTATTGTATATGTTTTTTTTAAATTATACTAACTACTTGCTAATACTGAACCTTCCTATTTTACAAAATACAAAAAGATAGTTCAACAAAAATGTCATTGTAGTAGTAGATTCTGCGCTAATGCTAAGGAACCAGACTCAGTCACTGCAATACCTAGTAAACGTGGGTTTGTTTCGGTTAAAAGAAACGAACAGCTAATGAAAACACATTATTCCACGTAAACCTACCGTCAGTAGGTTTCAATCTTCAATCGATCATCAATCAACAAGAATATCATCAAATTCAAACATTGACAATTACTTATTCCTATTGACGTCAAAATAAGACATGACTCTTTAGCTCGGGCCATCCAGTTAATCCAGTTATCCATGCTATTGTAATTGTAAACTGAAAACCACTGCAGAACTTTTATTTCTTTAATAACATGTACAAACTTCTAGGATAGTTATAAACACGTTATAATTCACGATTGCTACGTGCTCGTCAGTCATTCGTTTGCCATCATATGTATTTGTGTATGTATTTTGATTTCAACATTTACTTGCTCCAGTGAAGACGAAAATTGCCAATTCAGTAAACAAGCAGTATGTCATCTCGGTGTATTAACTTGGCGCCGCTTGGTAGCGACATCTTGTTGTACAAATGAGTAGCAGTAGCGGCAGCAATTACGAGCACTTAGAGCGCGTCTTGAATGTCAAGGAGGCTTTGCGGCGGCGGCGCGGTGACGGCGAGCCACAGCGCGGGGTGAACGCTCGCCGGCGCGCCGCCGTGAACTTGACATTGCCGTGCCGTGACTTAGCACGTCGCCAGCACTCCCGCACTTCGCAATCCTTATCTAAAACCACGACAGTTTGTAGCCGTTTCTCTAAACTTAATCGAGAGCTAAAGTGAATGCCTCGGGTGGCTCGAGCTCCAAGGACGCTCGTGCGGTACCTCCGCCGCCAGACCTGCGGCTTTAATGAGATATTATCGAAACCAGGAACCGACATTATTGAGGTCGCTCTGGACAAATGACGCATGTTTGGTAAGCAATTGAAAATGAGTGTGTTTCAAAACACAGTGTACAGTCCCTATTTTGCGATAATAAGCGTTTTAATGCGAATCCAGGGTTGTCGCCGTGAACCTGCACGCGAGGCCGGTATATAAGCGGCGCGCACGCGGCCGCCCGCACTCGTCGCCCGACGCTCGCCGCTCCCGCTGCACTGCTGCCTGATTCATTGAGTCTTAGTGAAGCGATCTCCCGCGATGTCAGTTCGAGGTCTATTGTTGATAATGTTGGTGCTCGCCGCGACGGCCGAAAGCAAGCCGTTCTTTGACGCCTTGTACGACGCCATCAGCGGCAAAGGGCACCGGTCGTACGGGTATGGCTACAATGGGTACGGTAGCTACGGCGGTTACGGCAGCTATGATGGCTACGGCGGGCCCGCGCAACAGCCGGCGCGCGCGCGCAGCGGTAAGACATACGCGGAAATCTGCCGCGTGCACAACCCCCCGGGCATACCCGGCAGCATCCAGTGCCCCTACTGAGGTGCGGCCCGCGTGTTCTCCGCCGTGCAGCGCCTGCTGCGCCGCCGCAACATCATGCGCATGGGCCGGTAGCCACCCCCGCTCTCACGATCTGCCACCAAAGCCCTGCAGCCACAGCGGTCCTCGCGAAGTGACGGCGGCGCAACATTAACCTTGTGATTAAGTGTGATAATTAAATGTGTATAGTTGATTAACTTAACCGATTCCAAACTGCGCACAGAACACGCGATCTTTGTGTAAAACAACAATTGGCATTTTGTACTTAGAAATTCAAGTTGAATATGAAATCGGGAAGTTTTCATTATTTTGTTCTTGTCTAATTAAAAGTGAGTGATATATTGTTTGGGAAATATAAGCGTGTATTTTAAATACAATTTCAATAAATTGCCAGCTGAAACGTTTTGTGATAATTTGTCTATTTTAAATACTAAATAGGGTTACTCTTTAATTTAAGTTACATTTAGGTGCTCCTGTTGTTAATTACTAGTTTGTGACGCAGACAATGTAACTGTAACTGTTAAAACTACTTTAAAGTTTATTTATGTTACTGAATGTTTCTGCAACACGAAAGTGACGACCGTTGTGATTCCACTGTAGCCACTGCGGCAGGTATATACGAAAATCAGAAGAAGCGATTTCAAACCGACTTAAAAAGAGGCGGTTGTCAGATTGTCCGTAACACATTTTTATTTATCATATCTATGTTTGGGCGTACCTTTCTTGTTTCTTGCGTACCTTTCTTATAATTTATTTCATGTTGGGTTTGGTTTAGCTCCAAGTTGGGGGCTTACGAACTACACGGCTGACGCTACACTTCACTTAATTCATAAAACAATTCAATTGGAAAAGTTTACTTAGTGACAAGGTTAGTACGTAGTCAAGGATATCCAGGACCGGACCTGGACGGAGAGAGAGGACTTTTATAAACTGAGTCTTAATGAGGATCATTTCGATAGTTTTATGCTCTTGAGGGTTTTCAATGAGTCTGACATTTTACGTATGCTGCTGAAATTGCTGATGTATCTACAAGTATGATGAATATCTACGAGAAAACCCATCGTGCTTGACGAGAAAACCCATCGTGCTTGGGCTCACTTGGCCTGTCATGACTTATGATGTCATGACTTCAAGGGCTAGTAGTAACATTTCAAATTTGAGGATTGTTCGTTTTGAGACAATCTCAAGTTCCTATTCGACAAACATCAGATACGTGTACATTTTACTTAAAAGCCAAAAAAAAATACAATTTAAAACAAGTTAAGTAAAGTTTCTATGATTAATAACTTACTCAAGTTGTCCATTTTCTTTTATTTTTCGACATTATTGTATACACCTGTAAAAATTTAAATTTTAGTGGCTTAAATATCTAGCACTTTATTTTTGTAATTTTTTTTCTTTTCGATTGTAATATTATTGTATCCTTTGGACGTGATTAATTTAATTCAACTGTTTATGCTTATGTTTTCGTTTATATTATTGAAGTATTTATTACGTTCATGTTGACGTTTTGGATTTAGTCTGTAAGTTGACATTGAATAATGCTGATAAATAAATAAAATAAGTAATCATAACTTTTCATACGAATGGGGCGTCTTCCTTACTAGCTGGATACATCTGACACTTATTTTGAGGTCGGCGCCAACAGTTGGACTTGTAGACAAGAGACGCGTGTGTAGACACTGAGACGTGTAAAATTCTAAAACGTGTTTTCCATTCAGTTGAAATACAATCGAACACGTGTAAGATTCCTTGCTGGAACGCTCTGAACGGGGGGGCAGGTTTGGCAGAGTTACTGTTAGGGTTCTAAGTATCAAAATAATATGCCTGCAGTGAAACTTACTTCCGAAATCTGTTCTTAATGTTGTTATCAATTATATAAGGTAAATAGGTAGGTAAGTTTGGGTAAATACCATTGTAACATTAGTCCCTTGGACATAGTTTTTATTCTTTTTATGATTTACATTATTTCAGTAAGTGAAAAACTTTTATTAATAGTCTTAAGAACTCCATGAAGCTATATGTGTTGCCTACATATTTTAACTGACAACCACAAATTAATACATCGTCTCTAATATGTCGTATGAAATATTAAAGCCGGGTTTTAATGTGAACAAAATAATGCATACCTAAACTAGACAAAGAGATTTTTGTTATCAATTAAGCCAGCTAATATAAGTAGGTACATACAAACATAATAATGAATTAGCGCACCCTCGTAGTAAACACAAGCCTAAGGAACTTTTGTAAGTAGTAAATACAACTATTGTGCACTTTGATTGTAGTTTTAATTACAAAAGATGAACCTCGCATTAAGACTGCGTACACACCAAAGGTGAGCGTGGAGTCTGCGCGGTAAATTCAACAACCCTCCTATTGGTCTAACTTAGCCTCGCACAGCTATGGCAGCAAGTCACTGAAATGTTGCACCGAAACTGCGGCTGGTCGCGTGCCCACTCTACAAGAAACCTGATCGTCTGTGTGCATCCCGTTATCGTTTGACCGAGTAATACAAAACGTATTTAGACTTGCTCAGTCCGACGAAGTCCTCCACAAGGAGTCCCGTCTAGTCACCGCCGACCCCATTGCAGTGTCTAACGATGAGATTCTGTTCCTCATCAGAAGAGAGAAATCCAAGAAGGCCCCAGGTGCGGATGGAGTTTCCAACCATGCTCTTAAGCAGCTGCCTCGGCAGGTGCTTACCGTGCTTGCGATTATCTTGAATGCTTGCTTCGACCTTAACTACTTTCCAAAAGCTTGGAAAGAAGCTACAGTCATAGGCATTCCCAAGTCGGGTAAACTTTTGAATATCCTGGCTAATCACAGACCCATCAGTCTCCTCAAGGCATGGAGCAAACTTCTCGAGAGAGTCATACTCGCTTGAATGAAGGACCACCTGTTCCCAGCGGACGGTGACCCCCTCATTATCCCCCATCAGTTCGGGATTCGTGCAAAGCACTGTTGCCCTCAGCAAGTCCACCGTATCGTCGAGTACATACTCGGTCTAGCGACTTTGAATTTCGAATCTAAGACAGGAGCAGTATATGAGACTGCATCTCGAATCAGCGGATTGGGATGGGATTCGGCGCGTTTGAAGAACGATACTGAGAGTGTTTTTAGGTGCTGTTGCACTGTAGGTAGTTCAAGATCTCTGTGCAGGTCCGCGTTACGCACGTACCACGGTGCGTCGATTTTGAACTACCTGCAGTTTGTGCAGGACGGAGGGTTTGGCATGGGCAAAGATTGGCGAGGCATACGTCATGACGGGTCTAACGCAGACCTTATAAAGCGTACGTTTATTTCGGAAAGACATTTTACTTTTACTACCTAACATACTATAAAGACGGCCTAAGTAAAAACGTGCGAGTTTCGTTACTCTATTGACGTGAGGTTGGAAAGAAAGCGTCTGGTCTAAGGTGACGCCTAAATATTTGGTAGTGCGCTTCCAGCGGATGGGAGTGCCTAGCATTTTAACGTGGAGATTTTTGGCGATACGACGGCGTTTGCAGTCGAAGTAAACCGCAGAGCTCTTTTCTGGAGTCACATTGATACGCCATTCTTGAAACCATGCACCGAGGGCTTTTACAGCCTTTTGGAGTCTGGTGGTGAGGCCCGGGACACTGAGGCCTTTGGTGTAAAGGGCAGTGTCATCGGCAAAGAGGGCGAGTTCGACGCCTTTCGGCGGGACGGGAATATCTTTGGTGTACACGGTGTACAATAGAGGGGCGAGGACTGAGCCTTGAGGGACTCCAGCCTTTATGGAACGAGGCGCGGAAAGCGTGCCTTCATGTTTAAATCAAAACGTACGGTCTTTGAGAAACGACGCGATTATTCTAACTAGGCGGTCCGGTAAGCCTATTTTGTAGATAGATAGATAGATAGATAGAACGTTTATTTGCATCAAATACAAAGGTAACACAAAAACAACAATATATATTTCAGCTGACAAGCAGAAAGGAAAGTATACAAAAATTACACAATAAAAATAAAAAAATTTTGTTTTTTTTTTGTCTTGACTATGTCAAAGAAAACTGCGACCGTTTTAAAACGCCGCGTGTAGAATCCGTCGAGTATCTATTCGACGATTCGATGGACTTGCTGAGGGCAGAAGTGCTTAGCGCGAAAGCCGAACTGATGGGGAATAATGAGAGGACCGCCATCCGTTTGAAACAGATGGTTCCGCATTCGAGAGAGTATGACTCTTTCGAGAAGTTTAGACATTGCCTTGAGGAGGCTAATGGGTCTGTGATTAGCCGGGACATTCAGAGGTTTACCCGGCTTGGAAATGCCTATGACTGTCGCTTCCTTCCAGGCTTTTGGAAAGTAGCTATGGTCGAAGCAGGCATTGAAAATGATAGCTAACAAGGTAAGCACCTGTTGAGGCAGGTGCTTAAGTGCGTGGTTGGAAATACCATCCGCACCCGGAGCCTTTTTGGACTTTAGATTTTAAATGAGAACCGAGATTTCATCAATAGAGACTGTGATGGGGATTCCCAATCCCTGGAAGCGCAGTACTAAATGCTTAGGCGTCACCTTAGACCCGACGCTTTCTTTCAAGCCACACGTCGATAGAGTAACGAAACTCGCCCGTCTTTACTTAGTTCGCCTATATAGTATGTTAGGTAGACATAGCAAAATGTCTTTTAGAAACAAACGTATGCTCTTTAGGACCTGCGTTAGACCCGTCATGACTTATACCTCGCCAAGCTTTGCCGACGCCAATCCCACCCTCCCTTCAAAATCTCTTTTATCGCATAGCCACAAACGCATCTTGGTGCGCGCGTAACGCGGAACTGCACATAGATCTTAAACTACCTACACTACAGAAACATCTCAAAACATCTCGGAAGCGTTCTTCAAACGCTCCGAAACCCAACCCAATCCTTTAATTCGAGAGTCCGTCTCGTATACTCCCCCAATCCTACATTTGAAGTTCAAAGTCGCTAGACCTAAGAACGCACTCGAGTACGTAGCCACGCAGCTAACGGCCGATCTTGAAGCCCTTCAGGCTGCAAACTCTAATTCACCTAGCTAGAGCACCTTCAGTGCTATGAATACACCTTCAGTGCTTTGAGTACCTTCACTGCTATTATATTTTCCAGCGGATGACCCTATAAGGGTCCCCGCCTGCGCGGCCTTTTTCTCTTATTGGTCGTCGCTTCAGATGAAGGCTGTGAGGCAAATGATTACCAGAGTCATTTAGGGAGTTTGTAGTGGGTAGAGGCTCTGGTAAGCTCGGAGCGATTCCTACATAACTTCGTATCTCGCGCGGCGGGGTATGAAATGAAATGAAATGAAATAATAGGTCTTTACCTATGAAACTGCCGTTTTGCCAAACTGGCCAGTTCAAATGAAAATATTTCAAATTAATTTTATTTGACAAACATGGAATTCTTTTTCTAAAATCGTCATTTGTTTAATAGTTAGTGTTTTGTTTTCAACGCATTCGAACATTTTTCGTCATCATGGATAAGTTAAAAATTCGAGTAATTATGGAGTATGAGTACCGTCGTGGCAGCAAAGCGGCACAAGCGGCACGCAACATCAACGACGTTTACGGAGCGAACATTACAAACTAACGCACCACCCGTTATTGTTTTACCCGCTTCCGTTCTGGAAATTTTGACCTGAAAAATGAACCCCGTGGTCGTCCGAAAACTTTGGTCGACAATGACGAATTAAAGGCAATTGTGGAAGCTGATGAAACTCAATCCACGGCTGAATTAGCAGCAGCTTTCGACGTTAGCATCAAAACAATATCGGTCTATTTGCGTCAAATTGGCAAGGTAAAAAAGCTTGACAAATGGGTACCCCACGAACTCAATGACCGCCAGCGCGAAGTACCCGTGGAGACGTGCCTTGCACTGCTCAGCAGGCATACAAATGAAGGAATTCTGAACCGCATTGTTACTTGTGACGAGAAATGAATCCTGTTTGACAATCGTAAGCGCTCAGCAAGTTGGTTGGACCCTGGTTCAGCACCCAAACAATGCCCTAAACGAAAACTTACCCCTAGAAAAGTGATGGTCACTGTTTGGTGGTCTAATGCGGGTGTAATTCATCACAGCTTCTTGCCAAACGGGACAAGCATTACTGCAGATGTGTACTGTGAAGAACTGAACACAATGATGGAGAAGTTCGCACGTCTCCAACCAGCTTTGGTCAATCGTTCGGCTCCACTGCTCCTGCACGACAACGTGCGACCTCATACTGCACAGCAGACGGTCTCCAAGCTACAAGAGTTGGGGTTGGAAGTTCTCCGTCATCCGCCGTACTCACCAGACCTTGCACCTACAGACTCCTACTTTTTCCAGAATTTGGATAACTTCTTGGCGGGAAAATAATTCAATACCCGAGAGGCAGTACAAAATGCCTTTGAGAATTTGTTGCCTCCCGTCCAGCTGATTTCTTCAAGAAAGGCATCAATAAGGTACCAATGCGTTGGCAAAGATGCATTGATTGCATGGGTGATTATTTTGATTAATAGAAATAAAAAATATATAAAAAAATTACGCTTCATTTATTTCGTGAAAAACGGCAATTTCATAGGTAAAGACCTAATATTTATTTCTCAACATTGACAATTACTTGTTCTTATTGACGTCAAATAAAACATGATTCTACCACCAGTTCGAAAAATCCTATCTAGGCGATAGCGAGAGTATGCTTAAGAACAATATGTAGATCCTCCTGCCCTCGTAAAAAAAATTCTAAGATCTTAAATAAATGATTCAATTTGCAAAATAGTATTTAGGTTCAGGCTTAGGTTAAAATGTAGATATTTAAGTATACAACTTTATATTTTTTTTATTACAAGTTGACAGGTGTGGGTTTTGTTTCACTTGATGGGAATCAATCATGAACACGAGGCGCAGACGGGACGGCTGTCCAACAAGCACCTATTCACTCTTCCCGTCTGAACCAATGAGTCAATCCTATAAAAAGTAAACTTTGCTATTTAAATTCGTAAGTAGCTTGCATTCACATTACGGCGTGTAATTTTACTGTAGTTGTCATGATTCATTACTTCAAATTAAATGAAAAAGCCCTTGAAGTTAAGAAACACCTCAATTTAAAGACAGAAGATGGTAGGAAACTGTCTATAGTTGACGGCCTGTTTGGTGTAGAGGTAAGTAGCCTTGCCTTCCATGCCAGAGGTCCCGGGTTCGAATCCTGGTAGAGGCAGATATATTGTTATATTTGCTTTCTAGTCATGATGGTATTTACGTTTATTTAAGTTTATTTCTAATATTTATGTTTAAAAAAAAATATCTATGTGTGTTTATATATTTCTTAAGTTTATTTATCCGTTATCTAGTATCCATAACACAAGTTCTTTAATGATACTTAATTTGGGCTAGATAATGTGGTGTGATTGTTAGAAATATTTATTATTATTATTATTATTATAGCATTGGATTCTATAATAAAAAGGTAAAATCCAACATCCAAAACAAACAAACTGCACGACCTCAAGCTCAAGACAATGTCAGCACTTTCTGTGTAAATCCTGAATGTTAGCTCGCAGACTGAGCAACAAGTGGAGATGATGGAATGATTCATAACCTCCATCTCCATAAAAATTCAAGGTGGAGCACCTCGCCGCGCAGCACGCGCTGCACACAGCTCACGAGCGCCAGCTCTCTCGCACCGCCTTCTGTATCCGACCATGCCCATTACAAAAGGACTCGGGGAAATCAGGGGGTAGTAAGGATAGCCCTCGTATTCATTGAAGTATAAGTATCTGGTAAATTGTTTTGCAGCTTTTTTAGCATAAACTTATATTTGACTTTGTGAGGACTCCAAATTACAGCATTCGTTTCCAATGTGACCTTACTAGCTCACTGCAGAGAACGGTGACGGCCATAGTTGTTCGAAAGCTCACACTGTCTCAGGATAAACCCGAGGTTCCGGACTTAACTTGTAATAAGTTACTTGGTTATTATTTTTATTGCATATTTTAATGTTGGTAGCACAAACATTTGGGAAGTTATAAGTCAAGCCACAAATTTCTTTATTGGAAACGTGATCAAACTTCTAATTTTATAACTAAGCCACGGGAAAATGAGTTAGCCTCTAATAAACTAATTCGTCTTTTTTGCAACGCCGACTTAATATTCTGTAGAAAGCGTAGTAGTTACATTTGGGTTAGGGTAATGTTAGGCTGTAAATATCGCATGCGCGAGCCTAGCGAACGTAGCGAGCGTGCTGCGGCAGCACCCGGTGAAGCGCCATAATCGAAATTCAAAATTTAGTAGCAAAAACATCAGCAACAACATATTATAGTGGCTAAGATAGTATCGTTCAGAGGCGTGCAAGTTGTGGCTGACTTAGTAATTGAGAAGGCAATGTCGATTCTTGGAGGCGAGTAATGCTATTAAAAAGAAGTCTGTTTAATTAGCTCGCTAAACATTTTAAAAGATTAAATTATTCGAATGCTATTTAAAGTAGGTAGGCGTTTCGACTTTTTTACAAGTATATTTTATTAGTAGTTAATTAATTCAGAGTAACTGAAGACTCCGTGTTAAGCAAGTGATAGCGACGAATTGTCTACTTTTTCCCAAAATCGGGATGTTCAATATTTGGGTTTAATTTTAAATTTAAATGTGGTACAAGTTTTGATCCTGATTTACTATCCTTGCGTTAATTAATATTAGTTTGGAATCATAAGCTTTAAATAACAAAGTAAGAAGTTGAATATATATTTAGTTATGAATTCAGAATATTGTTTATTTTGATTACTCTTTTCTATTTATATATATGATATTTATTTTTATTTAAATGCATTTTACTCTACTTGATTATTAATGACATAAATGACTTAACTTTTAACTTTTAATTTGTGCATAGAAATGTATTTAGTCTGTTATTTTTAGTTATGGAACACTGTTTGTTTTCCGAATAAAATAAAATAAAAAATAAAAAAATTAAACAAAATGAAATTAACCAATCCCTTTATATCACGCGAGCGAAACCACGCTTAAATGCTAGTTAGTTAATAAATTGTTCGTTTCCTAGAATTCATTGAGCAATGCCGGACGCATTTCATCCATGAATAGCTTAATTTCATAGATGTGAGCTAAACGACAAGGGGGCGGCCCCTTGCATGCATGTGCCTGCGCTTGCACCAGTCACTTCGAATGAAAGATGACTTTTGGTCTTGCTTCAGCAACCAGATGAGGACGAACGGAACGCATCTGTCAACCCGAGGTGTCAACGTCAACAAAACTTGCGTATTCACTTACGGCGATTTTCGTCTATCTCTCTTACCTTATATACGCAACTAACGAAACGCATGAAGATCTTTCCAATCAAACCGGAAGAAATTTATTTTATAAAAAAAAACGAAAATAAACGATGATCCAATATACGTAAACTAAACGTTTCATTTCACTAACAAACAGTTTTATGAAACTATTCAAAATGTTTAGTTTTGTAGTAATTAAGAGCATAGTACGAGTGTAAGTCTCTTTTTCTACAGAAGACACTTGATTTAGGTGCGGTTTACAAATACGCACCCTGTAGAGCTATGAAGCTTACTCAATTCGAAAAATGTCACAGTCTCATATTTAAATAATAAAGTCATATCAAATGAGTACACAAGTAAGTACTTCAAATGACTTGTTTGTTCACTTCAGCCCTTAATTTAGGCGAGCGAAGCCGCGGACAAAAGCTAATAAAAGCGGAGTAGTCAAGTAGCTGTTTGTTTGTATTTCTTAAATACTGCAATAACTATTCCACGCGCAGCAGCACTACACTTCAACATGCAAATCGCAACAACGCACGCGACGATATCAGATCAAGGCTCTTGTGTTAAATCTATTCAATTCTGTCCACTTTATATTCCGACGCAGGGATTTAACATCATTCGATTCATTCATAAATGATTCTTCGCATTATATAAAAGATGAATATCAATCAGACAAGCGACTTGAATGCACCAAGTGACGGCGGCCGCTGTGACGTCCTTGCCAAGTGCTAGGTGGGCCGACGCAGTGCGGGGCCGCACCGGGCTGCATGTCGGCTGCACGACATGCACTTCTTATTCGATTTACACATGTGCGACTCCATACCCTACATCTACATCAATACAACCTTGAATACTAGTGATTATTTTAACTGATTAATTCGATACTAAACTGGTGGAGTTATATTTTTTATTATATTGTATAACGAAACTTTATGAACGCAAAAGAGCACAAAATAATGCTATTTCCGCGGTTTTTGCCGATGTTGCGTTCAAAAGTGTTTGCTGAAACCCTACACTAAGAAAAACCTTTTTATTTTTTTATTTCATCATCTTATAAATTCAATAAATAAGCATATCTACATATTTCGTTGAGTAACATCTTCGGAACTTCGGAACTACAGCTGAACTTGGTAGACGTTGGTAGATGTGTGACTTTCGATGTTTTCAATAAGTTATATTACTATTATTTTATTATGCGTTTGCTTAAAAGCACTTTACTTCGAAGAATGCATCTCTGCTCAGCTTATCTAGGGGCTTCATACACGTCGTGTCCACGTCACCTTTCTGGCTGCGGATCAAAAACTCATAAGTAGTAGATCGATCCATGTTCCTACCTTTAGCACATACCGAGAGGGTAAAATCAAGTTGAGTGTTTGAAAAAGCATTCTGAAACGGCTGCTTGAAATTTACGATTCTGACACGAGATTTTTTGAAATAAAGCAATGTTCACTACGTTCTATAATTTTACTAAAAGGAATAACGACGTTATAGAAGCCAAAGTTGCCACGCGAGTTACTTCGTTATCCACCACGCAATAAAGCCGATAATTATATAAGATATAATATGGCCCACTGCCCACTGTCCATTACAAATAAATAGCTTTTTCTGCTTTATAAATGCTATTTTTAATTTGAATTGCTAATGAGATTCTTGCTAATCCCACTTCAAAAGCCGCATTTGATTTGTATAAAATGCTTATTAAATAGTTTCGTTAGATGTATGAATATTTAATTATAAGTTTTAAATTATAAGTAAATTATAAGTTAGAATAAGGTACAAAGGGACTAACATATTATATTGTAATAAAAATCCCCAAATAAATATACATTAAAAAAAAAATGTTTTTGAATTGTTTGTGGGTAGATTTAAATATAAAAGTAACAAATGGATTTAGCCTTCATATGTTGCTTTGTGTATCTTATTTACAAACTCGAGGGTTCGCTTCGTTGGACATCAGTTTGAAGAGGAAACCGCCGTATTTACTTATTATTATTATATTTTTTTGCTATTTCACATCTACTACTATTTAGAGAGTTCGCTTCGTTGGACATCAGTTTGAAGAGGAAACCGCCGTATTTACTTATTATTATTATATTTTTTTGCTATTTCACATCTACTACTATTTAGAGAGTTCGCTTCGTTGGACATCAGTTTGAAGAGGAAACCGCCGTATTTACTTATTATTATTATATTTTTTTGCTATTTCACATCTACTACTATTTAGAGAGTTCGCTTCGTTGGACATCAGTTTGAAGAGGAAACCGCCGTATTTACTTATTATTATTATATTTTTTTGCTATTTCACATCTACTACTATTTAGAGAGTTCGCTTCGTTGGACATCAGTTTGAAGAGGAAACCGCCGTATTTACTTATTATTATTATATTTTTTTGCTATTTCACATCTACTACTATTTAGAGAGTTCGCTTCGTTGGACATCAGTTTGAAGAGGAAACCGCCGTATTTACTTATTATTATTATATTTTTTTGCTATTTCACATCTACTACTATTTAGATACTTAGTATTGGGTTAAGGGTGTTCGAGTTCGAATTTACTTGAATGAAACGTATGTTACTAATCGGCAGTGTTTTCATGTTTCCAATTATATTAAAATTATAAATGTAAAATTAAAGCAAGTAAAGTTTCAAAATGTGTAATAATTTTTTTAAATGTAGAAAATGATGGTTGCTACCATTCCCATATTGAATTCTACATTTCTTTGCAAAATTGCAACTATCTAGTATTCGAAACGTTCATAGTTTACCCTTTTGAGTCCTAATCATATCTGTAAATCTTAAACGTTCTGGCGTAGACGCAGTCGCCGAGCTCCGGCCGGTCCGCCCGCAAACACTCGGCGCGATACGACGTGCGACGACGCTGGAGAAGGGTGGGGCTGCGAGGACGCAGCAGCAGCGGAGCGGCGCGCCTGCCGTGGTGTTGCGGCTGCGGGTGGTCCGGCTCCTTGTACACCACGTTCCCTTTCTTATCCCTTATCACAACTTCGTCTCGACGATGGCCGGCGTGCTCGTCGCGCGTCGGCACGAACTCCGTCGCAGCTATGGCCAGGAGCACAATTGTAAAAGCCAGGCTGTGAACCTCAATTGTCATTTTAGATCCTGAAACAAAAACAGACGGCGCTACATTGTTGCAGTCCCTTGCTTGTTAATTTATGTAAACTGAGCCGAACTGTACTCAGTCGAGCGATATGTTGGTGTAGGTTCAGTTCCTCGAGGACGTGCAACAAGTACTTACCTGTTCCGTGGTATTAATGTTTCTAATATTAAAACCAGGACTGAAATTATCCATCCCGCAATAATGAACTCACCTGGTAAAAGCAGTCAAATAAATTGTTTCAATGTTGCTCGCAATGAAAGTTTAATTAGGTAATTAATTGAATCTGAACTTTGTGTTATACCGTTATACCGTCACAATTAATTATAGAGAAAAATTTTAAAAATGCATGCATAGGAGAGACTCATCAGATTCAATTAGTGTAATCAATTTATTCGTTTGGACATTCAGTATTCAATTAATAAACAGTTTCTCAGTAGATAGAGCTACGTTCGCGCTTCTCCCACAAATATGTTCTTTTAAATTCATATAGAATACGAGCCTTCTCCAGCTTGGTTTTGCGTATTTTTAAAAAAAATCATTAAAAAGAAAATTAATAAAAAAATGTTTATAAAGTATTCAATAATAAAATTATTGCTCGCATTGCAGGCATTTCAAATATTATCAGCATAGATCGGAATTGGCTGACTATATTTACCTAAACTACGGAGAACAGAGGTAGAATTTTTTTTCGAAAATGAATTCGGAATTCAGGAAAAATCTTATATTCTTAAATCTTAGATTTTTCCCGAATTCCGAAAAAAAAATGTCGTCGTAAGGAAGTCTCCACTTTCTGTCTCTGTTTTCCAAAGTTTAGGTAAAAGTCAGCCTATTCCGATCTGTGAGTAAGTTATCAAAAAAAAAAAAAAAATCTGTAGGTGTTTGGTTTTTAAATCATTTTTTGAATAGTTTAACCAACTGAAATTAACGACTTTTTGGGCATATTTCATCAAACTATGCCCGGCCCAAAGACGGTCTTTAAAACATGAGAGGTCTTTAAAACATGACAACATGCATTTGAGTTTTGTGTCAAAACTTACCAAAAACTTTCTGACGAGTGCCCAGAGGCGCTTCAAATTGGTACAAAAATGTAACTGTCATTTGTACGAAAAAGCTTGTCCTGTGTAAATAGAGTGTATACAGGTCAGTGATAAAGATTAATACCATCATATGAATGTCATCATCAGCTTCCTCTTCTGCTGGTTTTTTTGACTATTTTGAAAATGAAACAGTTATTGTGACTTAATTGTAATAGTGAGAGAACTTTTACAGATTGAAGTCTTGTTTCACTTTTTTGTCATTTTCTAAGGGATCTTAAACTTGTTTGGTAATTAATGGTTATGTAACACAGCCTATAATGCTAGCAGAAAATGTAGCATTCCGATTTATAATAGAACTAGCGACCCGCCCCGGCTTCGCACGGGTCAATATCCCTGCATTTTAAATCTGTATTATCTTCGTAAATATTCTTTTAAATTACATGCTGCGAAGGGTTATATCACTACATAGTATAAAACAAAGTGGCTTCCCGCTGTTTGTCTGTCCCTATGTATGCTTAAATCTTTAAAACTACGCAACGGATTTTGTTGCGGTGTTTTTTATTAGATAGAGTGATTCAAGATGAAGGTTTATATGTATTAAGGGAACTTAACTGTAGGAACTTATATTGCTTCCTATTGATTTGCATTTGCTGTGACTCAGAAACTCCGTCTTGGAGTTTCTGAGTCACAGCGTGTCTTGGTAAACATGTAGATGAGCGGTTTATGGTCTGTGAATACTATTAGATGACGGCCTTCGTAGATTTTTCTGAAATGCTTCATAGCCATGTATACCGCCACTAGCTCGCTATCGTAGGTACTGTAGTTAACTTGAGCCAGTGATAACTTCTTCGAGAAATACCCAAGCGGTTGCCACGCATTGTTCACTCGTAGTTGTAGTACTGCGCCCACTGAAGTGTTTGAGGCGTCGCACATGAGTGCGAGCGGGGCGGAGTGATGCGGGTGTGCAAGTAAGGCGGCGTTTTTTATTGCTTTCTTGCACTCGTTGAATGCCGACTCAGCTTCTTTGGTCCATACTATCTGTGTTTTGTCGTTTTTCTTCGATTTGTGCATGTACGCAGTGAGTAGAGATTGTGTTTCAGCGGCGTTCGGTATGTGCTCTCTGTAAAAGTTTATAATACCAAGAAAACGTCTAAGATCTTGTATGGTTTTCGGCTTAGGATAGCTAGTTATAGCAGCTACCTTTTCTTTAGGCGGCTTGATTCCGTCGCTGTTTACTGTGTAGTCCAAGAACTTGGCTTCTTTTGCACCGAAAACACATTTAGCTAGATTGATTGTTATTCCATTTCCTTCAAAACGCTGCAGTACTGTATGGAGGTGCTGCCGATGTTCTTCTTCATTCGTTGAAGCTATCAGGGCGTCGTCAATGAAGGGATATATGAAGTCTAATCCTCTGAGCATATCGTGAATAAATCTTTAAAAGGTTTGCCCGGCGTTGCGTAACCATGGGCACATATGGGGAAATTCGTATAAACCAAAGGGTGTTATGATGGCTGTCTTTTCTATACCCTTCTCTTGTACGCTCAATTGTCCGTACGCTCTATTCAGATCGAGCGTAGAAAATATTGTCTTGCCGCAGAGCATGTGGTTGAAATCTCGAAGTCGTGGTATGGGGTAACGATCTGGCTTGGTTACCGCATTTAAGCGACGATAATCGCCAACAATGCGTAAGTCTCCGTTCTTCTTTGGCACGACGTGTAATGGGCTCGCCCATGGGCTCATGCTAGGGCGGCACAAAGCTTGGTCTAGCATCAATTCGAACTCCTTCCTTACAGCCTCGTATCTATGTGGCGGTATTGGTCTGGCTCGAGAGTTCACTGGCGGTCCGCTTGTTTCGATGAAATGTTCGACTTTAATCTTCGGGCTTAAATTCATAGAGGTGAGATGCGTTGTTCCGGGGTACTTGGCAAGTATATCGTGAAACGGTTGTTGCTGGTCTATACTTCTTATATTTGGCGTAACACATTTATAAGCCGGTACGCTGACAGTTAAACTTGTGACGTTGTCGATTAACTTGCGATTCTTCAAATCCACTAGTAGTTGGTGGTAGTTGAGGAAATCTGCGCCAAATATAGGCTTGTTAGCTCCGGCGACTATGAATTTCCATTTGTACGGGCGGCGTAGTCCGAGGTCTAACTCCAGCGTTTTCTCACCGTATGTAGGTATGTCAGTGTTGTTGGCGGCGTACAGTTTAAACGTAAGTTGTTGAGACGACGTTCCTTTTGTTTTTGGTATAACCGATATATTCGCACCGGTATCTACCAAAAATTGTAGCCTTGAATTCTTGTTCCTTACGAAAAGGCGGTTTGACTGTAGGGGAACGCTGGTATTCGCCGCTGCCAGCGTTGATCTTAGTTTTCCGATTTTTCATTTAGAAATTTGCACGGCGATGTACATTTCCTCGCATTGTGACCGAAACGTCGATTGTAAAAACAGTATGGTGACGGTGTTAGAGAGCGACTGCGCGAGCGATATCTTTTATTTCTGTCCCTCGAAACGTATGGGCGGCATCTGCGCCGATACGGTTGTTGTTGAGTTTTCAATGCGGTGACTTCGAGCGTTAATTTTCTGATTTTTTCGACGAGCGGCTGAGTTTCGCTAGGCTGACGATAACTGCACGAAGCTGAACTTTCGGGGGTGACTGATACGGCGTTTACCTCTCGGTTTTGTTCCATCAGTTTGTCTGCCAATAACGATAGATCTTCCAGTTGCGCCTTCGTCGAAAATGTATCGCTGACGACTAGTACTAAGCGAACATGTGCAGGTAGGTGATTCATCCATATCATCTGGAGAGTGGAGTCGGGAACTTTGTTTCTTGCCAGGTCACGTATTTTTCTAAGCAGCTGCGGTGGCCGTTGGTCGCCGAGCTCCATTTCCAGTAGAAGTTTCTGGAACTGCCTTCCTTCGCTTTCTTCGTACACTGATATGAGCCGTTCCCTTATTAAGTTGTACTGATTGTCTTGTGACGTTTTGTACAAAAGATCGCTGATTTGTTCAACGTCTGGCTTGTCAAGTTGAGCGATGACCCTCTGGGCTAGCTGCGATTGTCCTTTCTTGAGTTCGTTTGTGGCGGCTTCAAAGGTGATAAACCACAAAAGCGATCGGTCGCGCCAAAAGGGTGGAATGCGCATAGAAAGAGCGATGCTGCCAATTTTTTGCTTGGTTTCTTCCATTATTAGATCACGTCGGGCCTTCAGATCACGTCTGAGTCACCACTAAGGAACTTAACCACACGTTCCCGCAGATGTAATTGTGGTGATCAGGCCGCGGCCCACGGCCCGACAATCATTGTCGAAAAGTCATATATATTCTTATCGATTAAGTAAAGTTCATATAGCGATGTAGAACACGCGTTGTGATTGGTCGGTTGAGTAGCGCGTCACCGCTACATGTATAATAAATGCATAAAATAGTAGGGAAACAATGATAATTTTAGAGGTTTTTAATGTCATGTCGTAAATAAACACATTTTTTGCGCTCACATTGCAAACGCTGGCTGAACCCTACGAGATAGATCTAAATAAAGTACTACAGTATTGTGCACCTCAAAAAGTTAAAAAAAAAGTCTGCGATGGTATATGTGTATCTCTGAGAGATAACCAATAATAACCATGTTTTATCCAATGACATATTACATATGGACAAGTTGTCCGCTCTCAATAATGGCAACGCAAATACAAGGCATTTGCCCGCCTTTTCACTTAGTCTTGTGCAACCCAGTGTCACGGCTAAACGTCAAACAAAACTTATTCCCTATTCTGTGTTTTTAATACCGTACAATGCCTTCTTGTGGGTTTAATTTAAGACAGTGTATTAATTACACTATTAGTGTTATAGAAATAATAAACGTTTCTTTTCATACGTAAGTATAATTTTTTTTAGAAATACCTTATTTATTATTTTATTTTGGTATTTAAAATTGACATGGCTTTTCATTTCAACAAACTCGAAGAGCGAGATGTAATATGATTTTGTATTTTTTTTTATTATTTTTTTTTATTGAAAAAGGATTAGACGTTTGTCGTTTGAGATGATCACCTGATGGAAAGTGACGATAAAGACGAAGGTGTTACACGTCTATCCACGAGATACCTATTCAATCGACGCTTGAAAGAACTAGGACTATAGTTTTCTGGAAAAACAGACGCAGGCAGTTCATTCCACACCTTTGCGACCCGCACTAAAAAGTAACTATCGAAGCGTTTGGTTCGACTTCTTGGATAACAAAAAAGAGATAACGCTATACAGTTGCGACAGTGTACGTATTACGTCACGTACGTTCGCGACCAATTAGTGTGAAGCAACGTCACGAAGTACATAGATATCTCTTTTTAACAACAAGTGAACCGTATTATCCTTTCCCTCTCCAACAAATTATATTACTCTGTATATCGGGTAGGTATCTATAGTTACGTTGACGCCGTTTGTTTGTGCGGTAATGTATGGGACTTGTGTATATGTAATATGTCATTGGTTTTATAGGACTTAAGCACATGAGTAGATAAACAGAACCGACGCAAAGCTCCATACAACCGCACGAATTGGTTACACTACTACAAGCACGCGGGGCATGTGTGCGTGACCACTGGCTGCTTGTCACGTACGCGGCGAGACAGGTCAAAAGATTTGGTCAAAAGGCACAGCTAGTTGACAATCTCAGGATCTTTGCGACGCACGTTGTTTGTTTTGTTAGTTGCAAGTATGATTATTTTAATGTAAAAACGTTGTATTTTTTTTTAAATAATGGTTGTTTATTGTACTGTGTGTATGAATAATTCTAGAAAAAATAAAATTGAATTGCTCGAGCCAAAGTTTCACGAATATTTTGATCTTGAAATAAATATTGTCTATATTGGCAATGAAATACTGAAGCGTATTAAAATTGTAAATTTGATATGCCATGTGAATGTTTCCCGTTAGATTACTTGAAAAAACCTATATGTTAAATTCAGAATTTACCGCACCATAAAAAGAAACAATAAATTATTAAAAAACAAAAATTATAAAAGAAAATTTTTAGAGTAAGTAATTTGTAAAGTATTCTATCATACTGAATAATGAAACTATTTAACAAATGTTTTGTTTAATTTGTTTTAACCTATTGTGACAACCCTACCAAAATAAGTAACAATTTTTCAAGTTCTTAAGAAGCTTTGTCTCTGTTCCGTTTATCTACTCATGTGACTTAAGGAAGTCTCACAAAATGGACTCTACCGCGTCATCTATCCCTCCACTCCTTAGGATCCTACCCATGATTGGTTCTTCTGGGCTTTAGCTTTTTGGATGACTCGAAAAAGCTGAAGCCCTAGGCGATAGCATAGCCCAACAATGTAAACTGAGTACACAAAGCACTGACTCCCTCACCTGTGCGTCCAACGAAGCACATCTTGGACCAAAGGAACGTAGGTCAAAACCCGACAGGTACGGGTGAGCTTTTCTTTGACGTGGCGAAAGCCTTCGACAAGGTCTGGCACAACGCCTTGTTATTTAAGCTTTTCAAACTAGACGTGCCAGACTTTCTACACTGTCGAACCTTTCATTACAGATTGCAATGAAAGGTTCGACACTCAAAGGTGCACTCTCCAATCACCGTCCTATATTAGCAGGTGATTATTTGTAAATTAGCCATTGAGGGATCAAGGCTCGGTACTTTCTCCGACTTTATTTTCATTTTACGTTAGTGACATGCCAAAAATGGAGAAAGTAGAACTCTCACTCTTTGCAGACGACACTGCGTCTCTATAAACTTACCTACTGAAGTTCATTGTTTATTGGCGTAGGAAACATGTCATTTCAAGACTTGGGCTAAAACTGTTTGTCTTTTTGTTTCTGTGACACAATGGCTTCACTTTATGAGGTTGAACTCTAGTCGAACGCCGCAATACTTAAAAAGAGATAAGATAAATGTCTTATATGTTATAAGACACAATTTCTCTCAGCTTTGCATTTGGATTATTTTTGTATTGATGTTTGAGGGAAAACGGGTGACACCTTTTCCACAAGTAAAAATAATAAAACATGATCGTATAAAAAAAAAGTTGCTATAATGTCTTCTTCAACTATAACTTTTAATAAAACATTTCAGATACTACGGAGCGAAATATAACATTACAGATACATTGAAACGGAGCTAATGCTTCTCGTAGGGTCAGACTAAGCCTCTATTAACAAGGTGCATCTTGCATATCTTGGGGAGTTGGGGGGTGCGCAGTGCCTCGAGCGCCGGGTTCAGCACGTAAGCCTTCTGGTCAAAGTGCTCGCTCACTATGGTCGGCACAAGTTTGTACGTCGCTGCACTCAGCCCGTAGCTGCTGTCGGCGCGGTACTCCAGAGGGTCGAAGAACGCCTTACTGTCTGTTGTGGCCATTAATATTGCCACTACAACGAGATTTTGTATAAGAAATGGCATGACAGAATATTGGTTTTCTATTCATTTATGTGACACAATTGTGAGAGCTGCAGTAGTGCGTCAGATTCCAAACAGAAGCTCCAAGTCGCTCAACAAGCGCTGAAATCAATGAAAGGTTATGTGTTATATGTCGTGGCCATATCGAAGAATTGGCCACATCATGGAATATTCGTTTATTTCATAAAATAATAATAATTATAAATATGAATGTAACCATTTCTTGAAATTATCGACTGTCCATTGGTAACATCGTGATGTGGCTTAGCCAGATCAATAATAAGATATCATCCGCAATATGGCCAACTAATGCGTGGCTACTTCATAAAATAGCGAAGTTTATTTGATCATATCGTAAAATGGGTCCTTTAACTTCCGATATAGGCGCTGGAAACGCTTTGTTTATGTATCAATTCACACTTGGATGTATAATTAGATGATTTATCAAACAGCATGTTCTCAATCTTCTTTGCCTGGATTGTACTCTTTATTAGTTTCATTCAGATAACGGCGCTTCGCCGGGTGCTGCCGCGCCAGCACAGTCGTCCGCTCGGCTCGCGCACGTCATGAAATGAGCAATTCTGCGATTTGGCTACAACCTAATAAACGTAAATAAAGCGGGTACGCATAGAAGTAAATTTTTGCAAAATGTAGAGTATTTGGCATTTAGTTGTATAAATGGATAATGGATACATTGGAACTATAAATACTAGGTTTTACGGTTCAATATTTTGTGATAAAATTATTCCAGTTCTAATTCTTACTATATTTTTTAACCTTTTCCATTTAATCTATTTGACCTTGTTGCATTTTTACAAATTTTCACATGTATTCACCGCTATTAACTAACAAAAAACAGTACAACGTGAAATAAAAAAAATATTAATAAAAAACTCACGCTTAATTCAGATCACTCATTTCATTAATCAAATTAAAAAATATATTTCATAAATCAAAAAACATTAATTAGAATTAATTATTATAAACCTGCGTTGAATCTAGGGAATACGATTACTAAATAATTCGTCAAACTTCGTTTGAATCAATTAGTGGCAACAAGGCGAAGCTCCGTTTTTTCATAAATAAGTCATTACACGTCGAATTATCAAACATTTAAAATCAGTATTAAATTACGCCTAATTGAGATAAATCCTGGGTGAGCTATATTTATGGAAGAACTAGTTAGAAGCCGCGGCTTTGCCTGCACCTGCATAAGTCTTAGAATTCGTTGGGTATCGGTTAATGAAACATTTTCGTGGCCGGCAGCGAACACGACGTAGACCTGGAAGTGCGTGCTATGCGAGCCCATTGACATTATTGATATAGGTGGTATTGACTGATGATGCATTTCCGCCCGCAGGCTGCGAGTGTTGGTGGGATAGCCTCATTCCTATTGTGCAAATTGATAAAGTCTGTTCTTAACCAAACTTGTGTCGAAGTCTGATAATACGTTTTGTATTAAAATCAAACTTTTAAGGAATACCGACATCAACAGATGAAACTTTAAGTACGTATTTATTATGTTCATTAACTATTTAAAACATGATCTGGAGCAGTTCCTATAGATAAGGTCTCAAGGCTTCTAAATAGCTCTCTACGTACATTGGAATTCAAAAATCGCCTTTAGATCTAGAGAAATATGTCCTAATACGATTTACGCCCAAAGGGTTATAAATGGAAGGACGCAAAGGTAAGCAGCGGGTTACGGATTGCATTGAATTTATATCGAATTGCCTCTATCCATCAAGCTCGGCGAAGTACGGCAGCACACGGCATACGCGTAACGGCAATTTCAATAAAATTTTACCCGGCGCCGATGACGCTGAGTCATATTGACCCGAGCAAATGGCTATAACTTGAATTTTACGTACTCTATGTGACCGCTAGTGAACTCAGTGCGAAGCCGTCTGCGCAAGAAGAAACAAGAGTTTCATACGGGTAAATATGACCCAGCGTCATTTACGGCGTTGTGTTTTCGTGACATATTTTTTGTTGTGTTTTTTATGTTTATTGGTTATTTTTTGTTTTGTTTTAAAATTAATTTAATTAAAAATTTAAATCACGACGGAAACATCGATTATCCTATAGGTGATAGCCAAAACCCCGAAATGATCACATATTACAATTCTACCAAGTGCGGAGTAGACGTAGTTGACGAATTTTGTGCTACATATTATGATGTGAATACAAACTCAAAGAGATGGACACTTCCGGTTTTTTTGCAATGTTGAATATCATATATCGTGCTAATAATGAGACACGAATGAAAAGGCGTCATTTTTTGAAGAATACGGGACCTAGCCTCATTCAGGATCAAGATTCCTGGAACTCGTAGGAGATGTCAGGTGTTTCTTTCGAAAAATGATAAAAAGGATTACCCTACTTGTAACGCATGCCAAATTTATATATGCCCTGATCATTGCATTCCATACTGCACTAATTGTAGCAGTTCCATGATTAGGCATGAAGAAGTTGAAGACTAGCAAGATGAGTAAAATCTATATTCCTAAGTTGATTTGATCTCTTGTGTATTGAATAAGTAGTTTTTGTTGAATACTATTTTAGTTTATTGGTCAAATATTGTGATAATTACGTAAGCTGTGTTTTTGAAGTTGATTTTGCATGTGTTTTAAACAAGTTTAATAAAAGTTGATTTATTATAAAAAAACGTATTTTTATTTATTAATAACACATACTTATATATTAATAATCACATCAGGCTCTTATTATTGTATGTTATTAAAAAAAGGCAGGCAAAATTTGGGTCACCTTGACCCGGCGTCATAGTCCACGTAATTATTTTCACGTCATTGGCGCCGGGTTAATAACTTTTGTGTATTTTCTGCTATTTTAAGTGTTACGCTAGGTTTTGCTCGTGAGTTCGTTCGTGTAATTTCCTGTTCCCTTTTAATGATTATAAAGTTACAGCAAGTCAACTTTCGCTAAGAAACTTCAAATCGAGACAAATGCATAAATTTATATTCATGATTAAAAATGGTTGTTTCCTAAGTCGGTTACCAATTGTTATTAAATTAAGCGATTTTATTTTATAAATAATTTTGCCGTTGTCTAAACCTTTATCCAAACATAATGAGATGTTCACTTTTTACCTTAATTTCCATTACACTGGTTTAATCTAGGCTACATTTAAACGAAGCGTTTCTCTTATATAGCTCTTATTATAGAGCGCTATATAATCTTATGATAGCTCTCTGGCCTCTGGCATGATAGCCTCGATGCGCCCGCGACCGTCGGAGCGCGTGTCCTTATCCCGCGCCTGTCCCGCAGTTCATCACACTCCTCACAGAACTACTGTATCCTGACTGCTTATACCACTATTTAGAATATAACAGAATTATTTTATACCAAATCTGTCTACAAAGTAAGGAGAACTTGTGTTATGGACCATACAGCGAACTGGGGGGTATCCAGAATAACCGAAGGCCGAGAACATCACATGAATGTGATTATACACAAAATGAATTCCCCGATCGGGACTCAAACTTGGGCGTCTGAGGCAAGGCAACTGCCCACTCCGCCACGACCGTCAAATCCGTACAGTGTATGTGTATCACGGTGACAACTTGGTTTAAATGTTTAGTTCCCACGAAGGCTTACAACACTACATAACAGTGGCGAATCAAAGTATATTGTGAGACTATATCCTACCATTTGAAGCGCCTATTTTAATGTAACAGCGACGTAACATGTATTCGAGATGCCGTCCAAACCTTTAGGGAAACACATAATAAAAGTGCAGCTTAAAATTTTCAAAGCCAAATAAACAAAACACTAGTAATACCTCGCGAGCCGGGACTGCCGCGACTTCAAATAATAAGTCTATGAAAGCCGAGAACATTCCGCTCGCGCCGGCGGCGGAACAAATAAAACGAATACAATGAAATAAAGCTCATTTGCTATCTAGCCATAACATTTTTAGCTTTCGGTATTTTATTAGCGACGGTAGTAAACACAATTACAGAGGAAAAAAATATTCTTTTCTTACAGGAAAGAACGTCAGGATCCGAGGGCGAGATTTCAACGTATTTTTCAGACATTGCCGCGATAAAGACCCTCGTCGTCGGCGTAAGGAACATTTTAGTGATGCAAATAATTTCTTTAACCGCAAACTTAACAATGGCATTCTTCCATCTTCACGCTCAGATTTGGAAAATAAAGAATTCTTATTTTTTATTTTTGTGAAATGATATTTTATTCAATGGTTATATGACTGAATTTTCTTCTTTAGCAGAACAATTCTGACTCAAAATAAATTCATTGTAACGGCAGAGCTAAATGATAAATATACAACATTGCTTCAAATTCGAGAAACATGAAGATGTCTAGTGTTCCTTTCGTTAGAACAAATTATACAGCGAACACATTTTTGTACAGAGTATGCCATAATTATAACATAAAAATTTAATTCTATAGATATGTTTAGTCATGGCATATTTATTTATAAAAAGAAAATTAGGGAATTACTTAATAATTAACTTACTGTTTATAGTTATAATCAAGAAAACCTATGTTCAGTATCCTGTGTTGCATGCTTAATGTGATAATGCTTAGTAGTAATTATTATTATTAATATTTTTCATGTACCTAAATATAAAATAAACAGCGCTGATTGTATGTGATTTAAATAGTGGTGGAAACTTATTGATTTGTGAAATTATGAATATTATGTAATCAAATTGTATTAAAATATTGTTTGTTTCCCAAATATACATAAACAAATAAAATTAATTAATTAAAATAAATAAAGAAAAAAACCTTTTCAATTCACAAAATTCATAGACTGTTCAACACTTTACTTGAAATGAAAAATCATTTATTCGGCGTACGACATGCACAAAGGAAAACAAAAAATACAATAACAAAAAAAATATGAAAATTGCAACACACCGAAAAGTTTTCAGCTCAGCACAAGCCTCCATCCTAAACTGAGGCGCTGATTTTCAGCCGAAACCATCGAGGAGCGCAGAAAAATAAGAAAGATAAAAGAAGGTTGATATAAATCGAACAGACAAAACATACACAAAAGATTAAAAATAATAATACAAACATTTACAGTGAATCGCACTTGTTAAAGTTGGACATAATAACAAAACAAGGACCATTTATTTATATTAAACAAACTTAACACAACTTATTCCTAACAACGAGATTACACTACCCTGTCGTCCTGCTCTAAACATGAAAGTAAATAAGTATTTACTCAGGCGGTATAAATAATTACAAACATTTATCCTTTCACACCGCTAATCTGGAGATCAAGATAGTATTTTTTTATTTTCAGTCTAAAAGTTGAGAAAGAAGTATGTTTGCGCAACGGTGGAGGGATATTGTTCCAAAATTTTGCTGCGGCGTATTTAAACGAGGCGCTGTAAGCAGCTGTTTTGTGCTCCGGTGTCTTGAGACGAGCAAAATTAAGAGAGGAGCCTAAATTAATTTATCATACAGATCATTCTCGCTCCGATCGCCGCCCGGTACGGACGTGTAAGACCCCGTTCTCCGTTGATCGGTGCCTTCCCGATATTCCGTGGCGCTCAGTCTACTGACGTCACAGTTTAGCGTGTTGGTTCCGTGCTACGGTTTTCAAGGTTTTTCTACTCCCTCTGAGTGCTATCGAAGTGTAATTTTTCTTTGTGACTAAGCCCCTTAATCTTCAAAGTGCTGTGCTAAATTGTGTTATGCTTGTGCTGAGTGCAGTGTTGTGCCCAGCGTAAGTAGTCTGGTTTCAGTACAAAGGATACTTAACGGTGACAACGAATTTGTACTGATGGTCCTTTTATTTTTATTTTATTTCTCTTCTCTATTTTATTTATTTTTTTCCTACTTTCATATTTATTTTTATCATATCTGTATGTTTTCGTGTGAATTTGTCCCTTCTGTTGGTAAAGGTTAACCCTAACGCGGTCAACTCTTTACCTGCGTACCTTTTTTTTAGGTTTCTAGGTAGCGGCCTTCGGCGTACTACGGTTAGTTTTAAGTTATTCTCCCCAGCCCCCCTACCACTGGTAGGGAGGTTAGCCGCTAGGGTTCGCTAGGTTTTTATTTAGGGAACTCTAGTCATTTTTTTATATACTGATATATATATATATATAATTCCCTATAATTACCTCCCTAATGGATTCGCAAAACATTATTAACTTCGCGAAAGCGTTCTCGCAGGCGCTCGCTGCGTCTGGCATTCCAGACGAGGTCTTCACGCAGGCCTTATTAGCAATTAATGCGTCCCCGGCCCCTTAGGCCATTATCGTCCAGACCCCTCAGGTCTATAGCTCTCCCGCGTCTCCCGTTCCATCCGATATGGACTGCGCGTCGGTCTCATCGTCTCAAACGTCACGCCGTAAGCGTACCGCTCCCGGGAGCGACTCGGAATCTGCGTCTGATGCTTCATCGGACGCCGCCACCGTAACCGGCTCTCCTGAGCCTCCATTTCAATTAGTTGCCAAATGCTCTAAAAAGCGCTCAAAGAAAGCCTCGGTGTCTTCAACACCTGAGCCCACCCAGGTGTCTTCAACAACCGCCCCCGCGCCGTTTATGTCACTCGAAGTGACCGCGTCTCCGTCGGTCCTGTCAAAGCCAGCGTCGCGCTGCGCTCCCGTTCCGGTTAAGTCACAGCTTCCTCCGCCCGTCTTCCTCTGCGAAAAAGCGCACTGGTTCGCGGTTTCTAACTTGTGCAATAAGCACAAAATCAATTATATCAAGGCGAATAACGCAGGCGATACTATTAAAATCCAAGTCGCGAATATCGACGACATCCGCGCGTTCACTAGGCTGCTATCAGTTACGCAGATCGCGTACCACACCTACGCCTTCCCGGAGGAGCGTAAGATCCACGCAGTATTACGGGGCGTCCCGTTCGAGCTCGCGAATGATGAAATCCTCGAGGACCTTAAGTCCCAGGGTTTCCCGGCTGAAGCAGTGCACAAGATGCACTCCAACCGCGGTAGGCGTTTCCCACTCACTTTAGTTATCCTTACCAACACCCCCAACTCGAGGGAGATCTTCAGAGAGGCTCGCACAATCTGCGGAATTTCGAATATCTCCGTCGAGCATCCCAACCCCCGCGGTCACCCTGGGCAGTGCCACCGTTGCCAGCTCTATGGCCACGCAGCGGCTAACTGCTCAGCTCCCCCCAGGTGCTTTGAGTGCCTGGATCCACACATAACTAAGGAGTGCACTCGCACTCCCGACTCCAATTCCCCCCCTGCATGTGTGTTGTGCGGCCACACAGCAAACTACAGGGGCTGTCCGCGCGCTCCACGCTCCTCCACTAAGAGGACCGCGCCTAAACCGGCGCCACCACTCACTCCTGCCAACTATCCGCCGCTACGCAACCGGGGTCCCCCGGAAGCAAAGCCCACGCAGCCGACGCCTACTCCGGCTCTGTCCTGGAGACAGCGTCCGGCCGCTCCACCTGCACCTTCCCGTCCTATCCCAGTTCCCGTAGCTCGCGTAGGCTCGCGTCCCGCTCCGTCATCTTCACCACAGTCGTCGTTGGCTGAGGACATGAAGAATGTGTTCGACTTCATTCAAAACTTCGACATTAAGGAAATTTCCGTACTCGCACGCAAACTGCGAGCCTCCCGCTCTCCTTAAGAGCGTTTATTTACGTTAGCCGAGCGTCACTCGCTTCTAAATTTGTTATAAATTTTATTTTTTGTATAAATTCGTAAATAAGCAATATAATGTCGAGACCCGCAAATCCCGCGTCCGGTCGTATCAAACCCAAGGGCTTATCCCTAGTTTCTTTTAACGCTCGTAGTCTCAGTACTAACCTTCCTGAGCTCAAACTGTTCCTTCAGAACAACGAGCCAGACTTATTGCTTCTTCAAGAGACGTGGCTCACACCGAACCGCACCAGGCGATTCGCTGTTTCCAATTACGTGTTCATTCGTAACGATAGTCCCGACGGTTACGGCGGCACAGCTATTTATCACAAAAGAGGTTTCCACTGCACTCCTCTCCCTACCCCTCCTCTCCTCAACATGGAGGCCACTGTGTGTAGATTGGCTATGACTGGTCATCCGACCGTCATCATAGCTTCAGTCTACATACCTAGTGACATCCATCATACTAGACCTATCCTTAGCGACTTCGAGGCCATTCTCGCCCTCGGCCATTCAGTCATTATGTTTGGAGATTTTAACTCCAAACATACTGACTGGAAGTGCCTATCGACTAACCAAAGCGGTAGAGAACTCCTTAAAATCACTCAGCAACTCGACTTAGACGTCATCTCTCCCGTCACTCCCACTCACTATCCCGGCAACCCTAAATACTCTCCTGACATCCTCGATTTTGCTATCGTCAAACAAATTAACCTCGATCTCAGGTCTATCGAACCACTCTGGCTCTGATCACCGCCCCATCTCCCTCGTGCTAGGACCGCCTAACAATTACGTCACTCCTCCTAAGACCTTTACCAACTGGAAAGGTTTTAAAAATACGTTAGCTTCAGCCTTAGAGGCCCCAAACTCTCCACTCGCGATCTAGCCCGACCAATTAGATAGCCCGGACAAAATAGATTCATTAGTCGACTACCTCACTGATGCTATCAACTCAGCCATCAGTGTACACGAAAAGGTTGCTAAGCGAAGTATACCCAATCTACCCTTAGCCGTTAGCTATCTCATTAAAGCTAAGAACGCGGCTCTCCGGAGAGCCAAGAAATATCCCACGCCCGCCTATAGATCAGCTGCGAAAAAACTACAACGTAAAGTTAGGTCTTGCCTCGCGGAACTCCGAGACGCTCAGTTTAACGGTCTCATGGAGAATATCTCCCCGTCCCACCAAGCGTACTATAGTATGGCCCGAGCCTTACGAGTAGACGCCACCTCTCACGTTCCTCCTCTCACTCGTCCCAACGGCACTATTGCCTTTGAAGCCGAAGAGAAAGCCGAATGCTTCGCCGACAGCATAGTGGCACAATGTTCGCCCAGCACGCAACCCGCGGATCCCTCCCACATCCAGGCGGTGGAGGACGAAGTTCTCCGCAGAGAATCTCTCCCCATCATCGACGACCCACAGTCACAGTCTCTAATGATGAAATCTTGCTTCTCATTAGAAGTCAAAAGTCCAAAAAGGCTCTGGGTGCGGATGGTATTCCTAACCTCGCACTCAAACACCTGCCTCAACAGGTTCTTACCTTGTTAGCCATCATTTTCAATGCCTGCTTTGACCACAGCTACTTCCAAAAGCTTGGAAAGAAGCGACAGTCATAGGCATTCCAAAGCCGGGTAATCCTCTTAATAGCCCGGCTAATCACAGAACCATCAGCCTCCTCAAGGCCATGTCTAAACTTCTCGAGAGTCCAACGGATGGCGATCCCCTCATCATTTCCCACCAGTTCGGCTTCCGCGCTAAGCATTCCTGCCCTCAGCTAGTCCATCGAATCGTCGAGCACATACTCGACGGCTTCTATTCGAAACGAAAGAAAACGATCGCAGTTTTCTTTGACGTAGCCAAGGCTTTCGACATAGTCTGGCACATCGGTCTCGTTTATAAACTCTACAAAATAGCCTTACCGGCTCGCCTAGTTAGGATAATCGCGTCGTTTCTCAAAGACCGCACGTTTCGTTTCAAACATGAAGGCACGCTTTCCGCGCCCATAAAGGCTGGAGTGCCTCAAGGCTCAGTCCTCGCCCCTCGTTGGTGTACACCGTGTACACTAACGACATTCCCATTCCGTCGAAAGACGTCGAACTCGCCCTCTTTGCCGACGACACAGCCCTTTACACCAAAGGCGTCAGTGTCCCGGGTCTCACCACCAGACTCCAAAAGGCTGTAGACGCCCTCGGTGCATGGTTCCAAAAATGGCGTATCGATGCGAACCCAGAGAAGAGTTCTGCGGTTTATTTCGACTGCAAACAACGTCGTGTCGCTGACAATCTGCACTTTCGAATGTTAGGTACTCCCATCCCCTGGAAGCGCACTACCAAATGTTTAGGCGTCACCTTAGACCAGACGCTTTCTTTCAAGCCACACGGCGATAGAATAATGAAACTCGCCCGTTTTTACTAAGGCCGTTTATAAAGTATGTTAGGTAGAAAAAGTAAAATTTTCCTTCAGAAACAAACGTACGCTTTATAAGGTCTGCGTTAGACCCGTCATGACATATGCCTCGCCAGTCTTTGCCCACGCCAAACCCTCCGTTCTGCACAAACTGCAGGTAGTTCAAAATCTCTTCTGCCGCAGGGCCACAGACGCACCGTGGTACGTGCGTAACGCGGACCTGCACAGAGATCTTGAACTGCCTACAGTGCAGCAGCACCTCAAAACAGTCTCAAAATCGTTCTTCAAAAGTTCGAGATTCAGTCATATACTGCTCCTGTCTTAGATTCGAAATTCAAAGTCGCTAGATCGAGAAACGTGCACACGAACGTAGCGACGCAGCTGACGCTAGATCTCTTAGCCCTTCAGGTCGCAACTACTAATTCTAACGTAAATTGCACCTGAGCACCTTCATTGCTATGAATTCACCTTCAGTGCTATGTAAATCCCAGCGGGTGATCCCTTCTGGGCCCCGCTAGCGCGGCTTCTTTCTCCAATTGGCCGTCGCTCAGATGAAGGCTGAGTAGCAAAAAAAAATTGCACGAGCCGACATGGGGTTTTTTAGTGGTTGTGGTAGGCGTTGGAACGAACCCCACATAACCTGGATCGCGCGAGCCAGTGTATGCGTCAGAGCATTTTTATCCTCCTGCCCTTCCAGTGGAGGGGAACAAAAAAAATCATACAGATAGTTTGGCTTTTGTCTCCTTATGACACCGAAAAGCAAAGTGGCAAAGTGAACACTCCTCTAGCTGGTTAATATACTTTTGGCTTATAAAGTATCCGTGTAAAAATTATTAGGTTAAGTTAAGGAGTTAAGACCCTATTTTGTGTAAGCGTTTACCTCGAATCAAATGGCATAATGTTAATTGATATCAACCCCCTGAGGTCCTAATTTCTGCCAACTTGTCGGTTACTTTTCCCAGTGTGAAGAAGGATTCTCTACAGTTTACTAATTGGACTGGTTTAATTTATCAAGCAGAGACAATATAATGAACAAATAATATCAGTTTTTGAGATTTATTAACATTTTTATTATTTGCTTTAATACTATTTGAAATTTTATTAAGGAACACGAAAGTTTCCTACTTAGACCATCTTGCTTTATACTTCTGTTCTGGATCGAATAGCGGCAAGGCGCTAAGTACGATTTGGGTAACTTTACAACCACACAAATACGAGTACTTTTTTGAGTATTTTTGAAAAGTTGAACAATCTAAGAGTAAAAAAATAACTTGCTTACATTTCCTTACTTTAGGGATGCCACTAAGATCAATAGAAAAAGAAACAATTTATTAATGTAAAACTTTGTGAGCTCAACTAGGATTTGTTTGAATGATGCCCGAGCTTGTTTATTGAATGAACTAGATGTAAACGCACCTCGAGAATTAAAATTTTATGAAATAAAAGCCTATGTACTGTAACATTTTTTATGTTTCAAGTCAGCTACTTATTTATAGTTATATTTTTATAATTATATTGTTAGTTTTATTTATAGCATAGTCATAATTTAATAATATTAAAAATATAATTATTTCTGAACTGTGGGTCACTGCGGGAACTGTGGAACATATTGATGTTTTATTTCTTATTATAAATTATATTCACATTTCTTATTTGGTAATCAAACAGTTTATAATTTTGATCATCACCAAGTTGCCAGCTCATTCAATATTACAAATAAATAAATAAAACAAATTAAACAAAAATAAAAACAAATAAATCCTTAAATTTAAGGAGTTTAAGTTTTAGGAGAATTTGAGTCTTTCGATTGAACGAACTATAGAACGCACAAGTTATATCTCGATCTTTAGACCCATTGATTGTCATGATCATCATCAGAAGAAATTACGTTTACGACAGACCGGGCTGTATGGCGAAGTTGCCTGCCTTCCTTATAAGATAAACGTAAATAAAAAAATGTCAACGACTTTCGATCAGCTGTTTGTGTTTGTTTTTTTGGCACGTGTTGATACGAAAGGTCTGGTCTGTTATAAGTCAAAAAAATTAATAATGTTATTAGAAAAGTATTTGTTTAAAAAAATATCTATACCAAAAAAAATAAGGCGAAACGCAGAGCGTTGCACACTAATATACTAAATACTCTTGGTATGGTTTTTACATGTTCAAATATTGCTAATGGGTTTTTTTTAAATACTGATCTCAAGCATATTTTTATTCTGCTGAAAATAAAATGTTTTTACCAAACACGTTAACAAATAATACGGATCGCTGATACGAAACTCATTTGACACAAATTTTATTTTTATAGCTTTCATTCTTATGATATAAAGCAGCAAAATACTGCAGAGTTAAATACATTGTTGAGTGTCGGCTTCACACGACCACTGCCGAGGGTAGCCGAAGGACCGCTCGCGCCGGTTTGCTGAATGCTTGTAAGTTAGTGCTTCTATCCCATCTATTAAACCTTATAAAAACGGCCAAAAGGTTTTTTTTCCGCCGTCATTTTTTCCTCTGTTGTATACCTATAATACTTTTTAAAAGCCGAAATTTTAAGTGTTGTTAATATAAATGGAAACCAAAAAGTGAAATACAAAGGGTTTTACAATTGTATAAGAGTTTGTATCAGAGTTCAACGACCCTGCTCAGAATTTCTGGGGCTGTTTCACTTTTGTTATGCATTTTCCCTTTTATATTTTTCTTTCACAGCTTTTATTTCTGTATCGTGCGGAGTCGGCATCTTTCGCCATAGCTTTTATTCAAGTGTCTTAGGAAATAATGCTTGGAACGAACTTATAAAATACAATATCGGTGAATATTGAAACTTTATCATTATATTTACTATAACATCGCCACCAGCTTATCTATTTAGTTTAAACAAAATCGTAACTGAAAGATCCTGTGGCCACTATGTGTGTTGTACAAAGAAATGATAACATCGAAGTACTGTTCAACCTGGGTCCGCGTCGTCACCGTATGTAGGGAGTCCCGTGGCCACTATGTGTGTTGTACAAAGAAATGATAACATCGAAGTACTGTTCAACCTGGGTCCGCGTCGTCACCGTATGTAGGGAGTCCCGTGGCCACTATGTGTGTTGTACAAAGAAATGATAACATCGAAGTACTGTTCAACCTGGGTCCGCGTCGTCACCGTATGTAGGGAGTCCCGTGGCCACTATGTGTGTTGTACAAAGAAATGATAACATCGAAGTACTGTTCAACCTGGGTCCGCGTCGTCACCGTATGTAGGGAGTCCCGTGGCCACTATGTGTGTTGTACAAAGAAATGATAACATCGAAGTACTGTTCAACCTGGGTCCGCGTCGTCACCGTATGTAGGGAGTCCCGTGGCCACTATGTGTGTTGTACAAAGAAATGATAACATCGAAGTACTGTTCAACCTGGGTCCGCGTCGTCACCGTATGTAGGGAGTCCCGTGGCCACTATGTGTGTTGTACAAAGAAATGATAACATCGAAGTACTGTTCAACCTGGGTCCGCGTCGTCACCGTATGTAGGGAGTCCCGTGGCCACTATGTGTGTTGTACAAAGAAATGATAACATCGAAGTACTGTTCAACCTGGGTCCGCGTCGTCACCGTATGTAGGGAGTCCCGTGGCCACTATGTATGTTGTACACCATTGTATACATGATAAAAACTTGTCAACTCAGTAAAGCGCAAGGCAGACCTCGCAGTGACATGTGAAATATTTTAATATTTTTATACGACGATAATTACAATTCTTAGTGCTTCAATATTGTGATAAAATATGGAACCTTTTGTTTAGTTCCTCGAATGTATTTTAGTATTATTCACAGCTTTGACTAATAAGTGATTCTCGGACTCACATAATTATTAATTTTATTTTATTTTTATTTACTTCTATTTGGGGGGTTTAGAGCCGTTTACACAAATAAACTAACAATTTAATCGCTCAAGACTAATAACAAACCTCCACATATAGAGAGATAGAGAGATAGATAAATTAATAACTACCTATATACTAACTTTGCAACCAAACCTGTAAATAATGATTCTAACATTTCTAGCTCTACGTCTACAAAGACACCGGATCGCATGTTAGCTCAAACGCGTGATGCCTCGAAAAAAAAACAATAAATCAAACAAATTGTAATTTTTTCAGCAAAATATAGCCGGCTTAGTAGGAAAAAAACAAATTATTGATAAATAATTAGAAAAGATTTCAAAAACAATACTGTTAACTTTTGTGTTTTGGCAAACATTTTTAAAAGCTGGCAGAGAATCAAACGAGATCTCAACAAAAAAATCTATCACAACTGCTGGACGAATGTGTCTATACATAATGATCACTGGTGACTTCGTCATAATATGTAGATAACTCAGAGAAGAGTATAATGGAACGATTCCAAACTATAACTTTACAATCCACACCAAGAAACCTACACGACGCAATGCAAGTTCAGATCAAATTATTAGCACCAAGCGGTGAAATCCTACCGCTATTTATTTCAGATCACGACACTACGCAATTTTTTGATAGCTGTTACAACGTAGCGTTAATTTCTTGAACCAATAAATATATAATTACCTTGTAATTAGGTACTTTTATATCATAATAATTTTAACTTGTTTTATATTTTATATTATATGTGTATATTTATTTTTATTTAGTCTGAAAAGTAATTCAATCCTTGATTTACATTATAAATAACTTGCCGACTACTTTTGTATTTTTAAAATAAAAAAGTGTTTGTTATTTTACAGGCTAAAACTCAGCAACACAATGTGTATTAAAAACATCCTGTTAATATTAATTATTTCAATATCTACTAAAAATCGATTATTCAACCGGAACCGGATCCAGCTCCATCCAGAACGAATTGTGACCATTGCTTATCGAGTAATTACTGCGGGCATGTTGCGGTTCACCACGGGGCGGCCGCGGCAAATTGTCAGCCTTTTGTACCTCCGCGTCAAGTGATAGCTTGTGTTATTTGTAATTAATGTTTATATTATTGTTATTAATCAGGTATTCCCTTACTAAAAGGACTATTGGTGATTTTCTCACATGTTCCAAAATAAGTTTATTGGTATTTTATAGTAACGTCAGTCACAGGAGCTTACAATCGCCCATGATTACCTTATCATGGCGGCAACTGTCAAACCGGCATCAAGGGATACCGAGCAAGTCAGGAAATTCAAGAACGCGAGGATCGACATCAACAACATTGGCGTATTTCTTCTGAAATTACTATGTGTATAGTACATATCTTATCAAGATTACGTATATGTTGGGTAACTTTGAATTCAGGTTTAATTTTGAACAAAGTTGTGAAAAAGATTTATAATTTTTTACATGTAAACGTTTTGATGTTTCAATATCGGGACTGCGTAAATCGAATGTCCAAAATTTTTTGTAGCAAATGCAGAGTAAAAAAATAAACTCCCAATGTCATGATTTTGTAAAATACCCGCCTTTCCGTAGTGAAGTTGTTGGAGGTGTTTGGTGCTTGAAATCGTGATTAAAATTATAAAACATACTGTAAACAGGAATGTTTTTGTGTAAAATGTAGTTTATATATTATCATTGTGAAATCGTTATCCATTTTTGATGTTGAATATTGTGTGAAATTGATAAAGTTATGAGTACGTTCAAAATCGAAGTTATTTGGATAATATTGAATGGTTCAAAGTTACCTGTATCCTAAAAATACTGTGTTGCGTAACTAAAATATGTGCATAATGTTGCTCAATCCTCATAACGATATTTTTTCCACTAAATTGGTCTACTTTGATTTATATGGGAAGACATAGCGATCTATAACATTTATACATCAGTGTAGATGTCATTTTCATAGATTAGGTTTTCCTTAATAAAAAGACATAATTTAATTATAACCAAACCTTACAATATTCCAATATTAAAGGTATTTAAACATTATAAAAAATATATTCAATGTTACCCAAAACTCATGGTAACTTTGAATTTGACTTTTGGGGAAAATTGTGAGTAATCCTATTATTTTTCTGTAAATTCATCATGTTGTAAAAATAAACCAATTTAAAAGGACATTTTTCATTCAATCAAATAAAGGTGTAATAAGTATAAATTAGATGTAATATCTCAAATACTGTAAAAAAAGATTTGGTTTCAATAATAAAAAGAAAATAAAAAGTAATATGTTTCACTGTACAAGAACAAGGCAAAAGTATTTCAAAGTCATAGGTGGTTAAGATTTTATAATTGGAACATGAATACAGGGTGTCCAAGAAGTTAACGCCAAGTTGTATCAGTTATAAAAAAATTGCATCGTGTTTGAAATAAATATTGGCAGGATTTCACCGCTTGGTGCTAATAATTTGATCTAAACATGCATTGCGTCGTGTAGGTTTCTTGGTGTGGATTGTATAGTTATAGCTTTGAATTGTTCCAGCATACTGTTCTCTGAGTTATCTACATATTATGTTGAAGTCACCGGTGATCATTAACTATATATCTATTCGATCCAGCAGTTGAAGTAGATTTTCTTTGTTGAGATCTTGTTTGATTCTCCGCCAGCTTTTAAAAATGTTTCACAAAAACTCAAAAGTTAACAGTATTATTTTTGAAAACTTTTCTAACTACACAGAGTGTCCTAAAAATGACACTGGAGGTAGATGGACTTTAGGCCTATCAGATAACACCAACATGCCTCTGATAAAAGTTTTCTGGTTTTCGAGATATTGCCACTTTTGTGATTTTTTATGAAATTTTCACTTTTTGGTTCTTTTTTGCCTACAGCTGCAATAAATATCTTTTAACTCACGGTTTTTTTTACCAAGACTATCGTTATTAGTAAGTTGAGACAACCTAGTGGTACTTTTGACGGAAACTAGCACACTATGCTAAGAAAAGAGTTAAAATATTTTATTTTATTTCATTGCGAAAAACCTGACTAAAGTTTTACTGATTGCTGTGAAATCTCATCAATTCTTCATCATCTTAAACATTTCTTGTTTAATGACCTTTTCAAAAATAGTATCACAATAGCCACTTTTTTAGAACCAAATCTTAGAAAATTTTATTTTTTAATGAAAGGCGTGCTGCTTGGAACATAGTACAACTGCATGAAATTAAATGTAATGAAATATTTATTTCTCCACATTGATAATTACTTGTTGTTATTGATGTCAAATAAAACATGACTCTACCACCAGTTCGAAAAAACCTTCGTGAAGAAGAACTGGCAAGAAACTTCACGGGTATATTTTTTTCAAAATAAATTGACAGAGTCCCTTAGGTATTTCTATACAAAATTATTCTTATCTGCATCTGTTAGCTCGGCAAGTCTCTCCCTCAAACGGCACCCGTTCACGAGTTAACGCGGGATCCAGCCATCGCCCTCCTCAACCATATTAGAGGGAAGTGAGCGACCCGTCACCCGACGCTACCATAAGAAGACGTACTTTAGTGACAATGACGCTTTAGATATTCATCGGGACGATGAACTCATCGAGCAAACAGACACAATACACATGTTTTGTTACAAATACTAATAAAGTCCTATTAATGAGTGGATTATACTCAAGGGTTTTTATCATCCAAATAATCGGATAGTTTATAATTTGCTTTAGCACACAACTTCTGCTTTATAGTTTCTTTGAATTTGTCAATAGGACGACCTTGGATATCCTCAGGAACCTTATTATAACAGCGTATACATTGACCCATGAATGAGTTAGTGACTTGTATAAAGCCTACTATTATAAGCTGCCAGCATATTTCTTCCTCTTGTGTTAACATTGTGCAGATCTTTTTTTCTTTTGAACAAGGTTATGTTCTTTTTTATATACATTAAATTTTCTAAAATATATTGTGAATGGAAAGTAAGAATATTTATTTCCTTAAATTTACTTCTAAGTGACACCCTTGGACCGAGTCGATAGATGGTGCGAACAGCCTTTTTTTTGTTCCCCTCCACGGAGAGGGCAGGAGGATAAAAAATGCTCCGACGCATTTTCCGCGCACGCGATCGGAGTTATATGGGACTCGCTCCGAGCCTACCAGAGCCCTACCCACTAAAAAAACCCCTGAATGACTCGTGCAATTTTTTGCCACACAGCCTTCATCTGAGCAACGACCAATTGGAGAAAGAGGCTGTGCTAGCGGGGCCCAGAAGGGGTCACCCGCTGGGATTACATAGCACTGAAGGTGCTCAAAGCACTGAAGGTGAATACATAGCACTGAAGGTGTTCAAAATAAAAATAACAATTGGATTAATTCGAATTAACATTAGAATTAGAAGTTGCGGCCAGAAGGGCTTCGAGATCTAGCGTCAGCTGCGTCGCTACGTTCGTGTGTGCGTTTCTCGGTCTAGTGACTTTGAACTTCGAATCTAAGACAGGGGTAGTATACGAGACTGAATCTCGAACAAAGGGATTGGGGTGGGTTTCGGAGCGTTTGAAGAACGATTCTGAGAGTGTTTTGAGGTGCTGTTGCACTGTAGGTAGTTCAAGATCTCTGTGCAGGTCCACGTTTGGTACGTACCAAGGTTCGTTTATGGCCCTGCAGCGGAAGAGATTTTGAACTACCTGCAGTTTGTGTAGGACGGAGGGTTTGGCTTGGACAAAGATTGGCGAAGCCTATGTCATAACGGGTCTAACGCAGGTCTTATAAAGCATACGTTTATTTCTGAAAGACATTTTACTTTTTCTAATAATATACTATGTAGGCGGCGGTAAAAACGTGTGAGTTTCGTTACTTTATCGACGTGAGGTTTGAAAGAAAGCGTCTGGTCTAAGGTGACGCTTAAGTATTTGGTAGTGCGCTTCCAGGGGATGGGAATACCTTACAGTTGAACGTGGAGATTGTCGGCGATACGACAGCATTTGCAGTCGAAGTACGCCATTTTTGAAAACATGCACCGAGGGCATTTACAGCCTTTTGGAGTCTGGTGGTGAGACCCGAGACACTGAGGTGTACAGGTGTGGAGGTTAACACTTGGTGTAAAGGGCAGTGTCATCGGCAAAGAGGGCAAGTTCGACGCCTTTCGGCGGGGCGGGAATATCGTTAGTGTACACGGTGTACAATAGAGGGGCGAAGACTGAGCCTTAAGGGACTTCAGCCTTTATGAGACGGCGCGCGGAAAGCGTGCCTTCATGTTTTAATCGAAACGTACGGTCTTTGAGAAACGAGGCGATTATTCTAACTAGGCGGTCCGGTAAGCCTATTTTGTACAGTTTATGGACGAGACCGCTGTGCCAGACTTTATCGAAAGCCTTGGCTACGTCAAAGAAAACTGCGACCGTTTTAAAACGCCGCGGGTAGAAGCCGTCGAGTATGTACTCGACGATTCAATGGACTTGCTGAGGGCAGAAGTGCTTAGCGCCAAAGCTGAACTGATGGGGAATAATGAGAGGATAGCCATCCGTTGGAAACAGATGGTTCCGCATTCGAGAAGTTTAGACATGGCTTCGAGGAGGCTGATGGGTCTGTGATTAGCCGGGACATTCAGAGGTTTACCCGGTTTGGGAATGCCTATCATTGTCGCTTCTTTCCAAGCTTTTGGGCTAAAGTTTGGGAAAATGTACAAGTGGATGATATTAATGGCAGGGTAAACGCATTTTACACTTCTGTCTATGACATAATTAAGAGACATACACCGAGTACCCAAAAGAAGAACTCAAGATACCCATTATGGTTTAGCACCCCTTTAATAAAATGTTTGAAAGAAAAAGCCAAATTTCATGATAAATACAAAAGGTATGGTAATTTAATGGATAAATTGACCTTCGAGGCTCTTAGGGCCCGATGTGAATCTATGATCAAAAGTTGTTTACAACATTTCAGAAACAATGCGGCAAAAACACTACGTATTAACCCAAAATACTTTTGGTCATACATAAATGCATTTAAATCTAATAATAAATTCGTGCCCAATCAGATGACCTTTTTTTTTTTTTTTTTTTTTTTTATTAATAATTAGCAGGCGTTTGTCTTCCATCTCACCTGATGGAAAGTGACGATGAAGACGAGGATCGTACACGCCTGTCTAAGAGGTACCTATTCACTCTACACTTGAAAGCTCCAGGGTTATATTTGTCTGGAAAAACAGACGCAGGCAAATCGTTCCACTCTTTGGCAACACGAACCAAAAATGAGCTATCGAACCGTTTAGTTCGGCTCATCGGCACGCTAACCACAAACGGGTGAAACTTCTGTCTGCGCCTGGTTGACCGGTGGAGAAAGGGGGAAGGTTCGATCAACTGAAAAAGAGCATTCGCACACTCTCCAAAGTGCAATCTGTAAAAAACCGATAGACTAGCAACTTTTCGACGATGCTCGAGACTTTGCAGTCTCGAAGAAGTAAGTTTGTCGTCACATATGAGTCTACGGGCCCTTCGGTCGACAGAATCCAACGCTTCAAGATGGTATTTTGCGGAATCATGCCAAAGATGGCTGCAGTACTCCATACAAGATCGAACCTGGGCTGTGTACAGGTTGAGCAGCTGTTCGGAGTTGAAGTACCGCCGGACCTTTGCGATGACTCCCAATTTTTTGGAAGCTGACTGTGCCATGGTTTCAATCTGTTGACCGAAATTAAGTTTCGACGTGATGGTCATGCCTAGAAGCCCTAGTTGGTTTGTGATCGGTACAGATACACTTTGGAAAGTGGGCGTCAAGTTGAATGTGCTCTTTTTAGCGGAGAAGAGACACGCCTGGGTTTTGGAAGGGTTGAATTTGACAAGATTGGCTTCACCCCAATCGGAAACCCTACAAAGTGTCAAATCAACCCGTTCGATCATCGACTCTCTCTGAAATTGGATCTGGTTTGGACTCGCTCGCGCATTGGAGACATATCTCTCTACAACAGTGCTGTCATCGGCGTAACCAATAATGCCATCCGATAAAAGAAGGTCATTAATGTGCAGCAGGAATAATGTTGCAGAGAGAACAGATCCCTGAGGTACGCCGGCGTTGATCGCCATTAGGTCCGATGAGAAGCCATCGACGACAACTCGAATTGACCGTTCCCTCAGGAAATCAGACATCCAGTCGCAGAGTCCAGATGGTATGCCATACGCAGGAAGCTTGCTCAAAAGGGCTTCGTGCCATACCCGGTCAAAGGCCTTGGAGATATCCAAGGATACGGCTATTGCCTCTCCATGCCCTTCCAAGGCCATGCTCCATAGATGCGTGACGTACACTAGAAGGTCTCCTGTTGAGCGTCCTCCGCGGAAACCATATTGGTTGTCACTGAGGAGCTCATTGGTCTCTAGGTACGTCAGGAGACGATGGTTCAATACACGTTCCATAATTTTGCAAATTATGGAAGTGATTGCAATAGGTCTATAGTTGACTGGGTCGGCTCGACTGCCCTTTTTTGGTACGGGCTGTACGTTTGCAAACTTCCATGATTTTGGAACTTTTCCAGTCCTTAGAGAGAGTCGATATAGGCGTGTCAAAACAGGAGACAACTCGGCGGCACAGTGCTTTAATACCACTGCGGGAATGCCATCCGGACCACTGGCCTTATTCACGTCTAGATTTTGTAAGCATTTGAGTACCTGTTTCTGGTGAATTTGGACGGCCTCCATCTTGGGGCCGAATGGAGGTAACGTGGGTGGGCTTTTACCTTTGGAATCTAGACGTGAACATTCCGCGAAGAGATTTGCGAACAAGTCTGCCTTCTCTTTTGCGCTGTGGGCCAAAGACCCGTCAGGCCTTTGCAGTGGTGGCAGTGATGGGCGACAGAAGTTCATCTCAACCGACTTGGCAAGGGACCAGAAAGCTTTACTCCCCGTGGGATAGGATGCTAACTTGTCCCCGATACGGCCAATGTGGTCGAAACGAGCGCTTCTGATCACCTTTTTGCAGGACTTGGCAGCAGCATTGTACGCCTGCTTCTTAGCTGGGAGATCCATAGCTTTGCTTCTGCGAGCGCTAGCCCAGGCTTGGTATGCTACATGCTTTCGCTTTTCAGCTAGGAGGCAATCAGCATTAAACCATGGGCGGGCTTTGGACTCCAGGGATACATCAGAGAACGGTATAAAGTATTCCATACCTTGACATATCACACTGGAGACAGCATCAGCACAGCATGATGGATCATCAGAAGTAAAGCAAGCTTGCCGCCAAGGATAAGAGGCGAAAAAGTGACGCATCTCATCCCAATCTGCTGACTTGTACCGCCATACTCGCCTTTTGCCTTTTGGGCTGGTATCGGTTGGCGAGTATTGCGACACAGATTTCACCAGACAGTGGTCGGATGTCCCTAATGGTGGAGATACGGACACCGAGTATCTGTCTGGATCGGTTGTCAGCAGAAGGTCCAAGCAATACGCAGTATGGTCAACAACGTCAGGAATGCGCGTAGGTTCGTGGATGAGCTGGGAGAGACCATGAGTTACTGCGAACCGATAGGTTTCTCTGCCAGCGTGGTCGGTGTCCTTGAACGGGTACAGCCACTCTCCATGGTGGGCATTAAAGTCCCCAAGGAACACCAACTGCGCAGAGGGATAGCGTCGTTGGACCTTATCTGCAGTATCACTGAGATATTCAATGAGTCGAGTTGTCTCCTGAGCTCCCGTGTGTGATCGGTAAATACTGGCGTATACAATTCGGTCCAGGCCAGTATCTACATAGACCCATAAGACAGAAAAATCCGGAACTTCCAAGTATCGGAGACGCCGACAACAGATCTCGTCTCTGACATACACGCACACGCCCGCATTGGGGTGAAATTTGGTCTCCAGGATATAGCCTGGGTAATGCAGGTATGCCAGATCCGAACGATCACAGATCTGCGTCTCTGTCAGAAAGAATAAGTGCGGTCTCTCTGTCTCAAGGTGGTGGTGGACATCGTGGAGATTTGAGTGCACTCCTCGGATGTTAGAGAAGTGTACTTTTAGGGAGAGGGAGTGCATCCGCTGTCGGCACTTATTTTTCTTTTTGGACTTTTCCATTATGTTGTTGTTAGGGTGAATAGGGGAGAGGAATAGAAGTTGAGTGAAGCGCAACGTTTGGAACCAAGCAACTCGAGTGGTTAGACCCACTGGTGGGGGACTCACATGGAGACCGCGGGGACGCCCAAAACCCCCCGGGGATCGCCATCGGGCCCTCTCCATCCGGTCGCCAACCGGCACGATGGAGCAATCCCGGGATTTTACACAGGCGGTGGGGCAGCCTTTCGCGAATGGCTAGAACGCTAGTTGGGCCCCCTACAACCTGCGGTCGGCCAGCGGTGCACCGTTTCTTTGGATCCCGCTGCCCTCCAGAATGAGCCACCCGGTGCATCATAACCCATCGAGTTCAAACGGCTCTCATACGCTGCGCAATTACTCGGACCTATTCTCCTCCAATGGCTACTCAAGACATCATGCCGGAACGTGACTAGGTCACTTGGCGGCATGGCTTTGTCTTGAGGGTGGTTGCAAGCCACGGTCGAAACCTACCACCTGCAAAATGGTTATCCCGCCATTCATCGGTCGCCAGAGCCTCGTCCGCTGTCCGGCAGGGTGCACCACGGGCAGGTGAGGTTGGCATTTGGAGAGTCTTGATGGTAGGCGACTCCCCCTTACACCCCAAAAAGAAATGAAACTGCAAAGGGGGGCCAAGAAATATGTAATCTTTTTTCCAAATATTTCGCTTGTGTGTATCAAACATCTAATACACCACATGTAAGTGTTCAAAATAATTCATACAACCACTTAACATTGGGGTCTTTAAGCATAAATAATGAGGAAGTTTTTCTAGCTCTTTCAAAATTGAAAGTAGATAAAGGGGCGGGGCCAGATCGTATACCTCCAATTTTCCTGAAAAACTGTGTCAAAGCATTATCTCTTCCATTGACATTAATTTTTAACGATGCACTTCGTTTCGGAACATTTCCAGACATTTGGAAAATAGCTCGCATAACTCCATTCCGCAAAAAAGGGAAAGTAGGAGAAGTTTCGAATTTCTGACCCGTTTCTATATTGTCAGGCATGGGAAAAGCGTATGAGAGTACTGTGGTTAAAAAACTATATTGGCATGTCAAACACCAACTGCACGAATCTCAACATGGCTTTCTTCCTAAAAAATCAACGACGTCAAATCTAGCGAGCTTTACCACAGATATTGCAGAGGCAGTGGAAAAGAACTGCACGCTATTTATACTGATTTCAGTAAAGCAATTGATAGTATTAATCATGACCTGCTTATAGAAAAAATTTATAATATGGGAATACATGTGTCACTCTTACGTTGGTGTGATTCGTACCTAAGAAATCGCTCACAGTTTGTAGCAATTCGAGGACATGAGTCTGAGCATACTAAAGTGACATCTGGTATCCCTCAAGGATCGCACATAGAACCTTTATTTTTTATAACATTTATTAATGACTTGGCAAACTTAATCAAATATAAATTTAAAATGTATGCAGATGACCTAAAACTGTATAAAGTAATTGAATGTCCCGAGAATTCCATTTATTTACAGACTGAATTGAATAATGTTTATGACTGGTGTTTGGAAAATAAAATATTATTGAATAGTGGTTAATGCAATAGTATTAAATTTAGTAAAAAAAAGCCAATGACTTTGTTTATAAAATTAATAATAAAAAATTGACAGAAGTATCAAGTATTCGTGATTTGGGTATAATATTGGATAAACACTTAAAGGGTTGAGTTCAAAATGTTCGTGTCGTCGGCCACTTATGTTTCAATAAAATATACAGTAATAACTATTTTTATTACAATAATCAATAAGGTTAATACCATGTTTTATAATCACTTGAGCTAAATACTAATTAGTTTTTTTTATTTTCTAAGTGTTAAAATAGCCATCATTAGAGTAAACTTATAATAACTATATTGTATTGCACCACAAATTCTTTATACTAAAAATATTTGAAAAATAGAAAAAAAAGCAATTAACTACTAATTAATTATTTATTGTGTTAGTTTGCTATCTCATGAGTACGCAGGCGGCATTCACTTGTTGCACAAAAAAAGAGCGAATATTTTTTTTATTGATGGTTGCCGATCAAAGAAAATAATTTCGCACATAAACCCAAGCAAATAAAAAGCACAAAATAAAATATTGACTATAAAGCTGACATAAATATATTTTAGTGATATTATTTAATATTTTACGATTTCGACATTTTTAAAGTAATTTATTCAACTGAATATCTATGTCATCTATTTGAAATCATAAAGATTACCTCAAGTATTACTTTTTGCATAATGATTAACCTATGGTTGTATCGGTAAAGCTGCACGCAGTTACGTATTCCTTGATTTGCTTTTATGTCTTTTATATATTTATATACATAATTTGTTTCTGACTTTCATTTTAGTAATTATTATAAAATGTTATAAAAATTAAGGTATTGTCATTTTTTGCGTAAAGTACTGAAATCAAAAGCTTATTGAGGGCCTGGAATGAACTCCACTATTTCAACCATAATGTTGAAGCATTGGTGCAAAAATCTTCTCGTTTAACAGGGTTTATAAGCCGTAGTTTTAACGATCCTACTATACTCATTACCGTTTACAATAGTATTATTCGTAGTTCATTGGAGTATGCAAATACTGTCTGGAATCCTTACTACGAAGTGCATTCCAATAGAATAGAGCGTATACAAAAGCGTTTTACTTATGAACTTTCATTTAAATTAAATAAATCTCAAACTTTGAAGTCCTATAAAGAGAGGTTAAAATATTTTTAAATGACCCGTAGAAGAAAAGCCGCTGACATATTATATTTATACAAAGTAATTCATGGTTTTGTAGACTCCAGTGCACTTCTTGAGAAAATTAAGATAGTTGTTCCACGTCAGGCCAGTAGGCTTTGCAATAGGCAGGTTTTTGAAATGCCACATTGCCGAACGAATGTAGGACGAAACTCACCAATATCGAGAATGATTTCAAGTTACGGTGGTATTACATTTAAGCTTGATATCTTTAAACGAGCCTCAATCCATGCCACCAAGTAAAAAATTGAAGAGTATTTAATCTAGGAAGCTAATTGTTCTGTTTATTTTATTTTGTTTGTTTTGATTTATATTTATTTTTTATTTATTTATTTATTTATTTAACAATTTATGCACACATATAAGTAAGAATAAAAGAAAGAAGAAAAAAAAAGTAGAATTATATGTACAAAGGTACTGCTTATTTCCTAGGAAATTTCTTCCAGCAGACCTGTGACTGGAGAGTTTCGTATAAAGCAAATAAGTGTGCCATTATGTATTATAAATACAAAACATTACATAAGTACAATTTATACATATTTACTTATATAAAAATACATATATACATACATATACATAAAACAATTCATACGTATAGTATTACATACATAGATTACAACGATGAACTCTTTAGCAAAGTGATAAATAGTGCTCTCTTACTCTTCTCTTAAAAATAGACAGCGTTTTAGCGTCGCGTATCTGGTGAGGCAGCTTGTTCCACAGCCTGGCCGCATGGACGGTGAACGAAAAAGAAAAGAAGTCAGTTTTGTGGCGAGGAGTCACTAGTAAGTTTCTTTTAAGTGGTCTGCAGATCTCATCACCTGTGTGGGTGTAGGTAAAACGGTTACGTAAATATGGTGGAGAGAGAGGGTTGCTAAGCACATTAAACAAAAGATACAAGATACGAGTATTCCTACGGAAACGTATGGGCAGCCACATGAGTTTCTTGCGGAAGTGGGAAACATGATCATACTTTCTCAGTCCGAAAATAAAGCGAATGGATAAGTTTTGTAGGCGCTCAAGTTTGTTCAAAAGCTCTTCGGTGGCATCCAAACAGCAGGAATCAGCATAATCAAATATAGGTTGAATTAATGTTTGAGCGAGAGATATTTTTGTAGGTAATGGCAAAAAATTTTTAAGAGTTTTAATGGAGTGAAATGTGAAATTTACTTTGCGGCTAATTTCATTGACATAGTCATTCCAGTTAAGGTTACAATCAATGATCACTCCCAAATTCTTTGCTTTATCGGACCAATCAACTGGTATTCCATCAAGGCAAACTAACGGCAATGTCGAGAAATCAAGGCAACTTCGAATACGGCGACTACCAATTATCATAGCCTGTGATTTATTGGGATTGATAAGCAGACCGAAAGATTTGGCCCAGTCACTGATATGTGAGAGATCTTCATTAATAGAAATTACAGCAGAATTAGCATCTTGAACTGAAAAATGTTGGTATATTTGCAGATCATCTGCGTATAAGTGATAATTAGACGAAATTATTTTTGTTATAGAGTTTATAAAAATCGAAAATAGCAAAGGTGACAATACCCCACCTTGAGGAACACCTGCAGTTAGCTTACACCATTCCGAATAAGTCTGATCGACACGAATTCGCTGCGAGCGGCCACGGAGGTAAGAGTCAAACCAGCCTAGTGCAGAAGGAGACACGTTAATTGACTTCAGCACTCCGAGTAGTACGTCGAAATCCACAGAGTTAAACGCATTGCTGAAGTCAAGCAGGATCAGCACAGTAAGCTTCCCATTCTCCATGGCCCAGCGAATATCGTCTGTAACATTGAGCAAAGCTGATACGGTACTGTGTCCAGGGCGAAACCCAGACTGATATTGACTTAGAACATCATTAGAGCATAAGAACGCTGTTAACTGTTTGTGTACTATGTGTTCTAGGACTTTAGCAAGGAATGGAAGTATGGATATAGGGCGAAAGTCAGAAAATAAAGAAGGGTTAGAGATTTTGGGAATAGGGATAATATGTGCAAATTTCCAAGCTGATGGGAAGGAAGCACTTAATAAGGAACAATTAAAAATATGAGTTAAGACGGGTAGGACCGTGGGAAGAATCGGTGTGATCATTCTGGAACATACGTTGTCATTACCAATTGCCGCGGAGGAAATTGAGATTAACGACTTCTTTACATCTTCTTCAGTTAAGTTTTCTAAGTAGAAAGGAGAATGTGTTACAGGCAGTTGAGGTAGGTGACGCAAAGTATCAGATTTGACGCTAGGGTTTAAGACGACAGGTGGTACTGAAAAATGATTATTTAGTGCGTTAATATCAAAATCGGCGGAACAAGCGGATGGAGATTTGCCAATGCCAACAGATTTAAGAAATTTCCACACATCTGCAGAACTACGATTGCTAAGAGATTCATTAAAATAGCGTTTCTTACTGTCTCGACATAAACGATTGCAGCGATTGCGTAATTTTTTATAAAAAGTAAGATTTAAATCTGATGGAAAACGTTTATAACGTCTTTTGGCTTTATCTCTTTCAGCCATGGCTTCTTTTATGGAATCTGTAAGCCAAGGTGCAGGGTTATATTTAAGTTTGACATTTCTAAGGGGGGCATGGCAGTTATACAGATCTAATATAATCGAATTAAAGTGATTGACTTTAGTGTCAACATCAGTGCTATCAATAACTGTCGACCAATCAATATTCTTAGCATCTTTTTGTAAGGCCACCATATCTATGTCTTTATAATTACGAAGCAGTACAGTGCGGGGCTTACGTTTAGGAGGGCGAATACGATATGACAAAAAGATCAAATCATGGTAAGAAAAAGTCGCTGTGAGTTGTCCATGAGTTACAACATTGTTAGGAGATGAGACAATAATAAGATCTAGAAGGGATGGTACACAATTTGGGAAATGATGAGTAGGAGATAAAGGTAAACAATGAAGATTAAAGGAGGTCAGTAAGGATTCCAGTCTGCTTGAGCGTGCATTATTTTTAATGAGACATGTATTAAAATCTCCCATCAATATCACATGGTCATAGCATGGGCAGACGTTTTGAAGCAGAGAATCTAGAGAGTTGAAATAATCGATTGTTAGATTTGGGCAATAGAAAACCAAAAGTAGTATTTTAACATAATGTACAGTTACTTCCACAGCTAAGTACTCTGCTGATTCAGAATATTGAGACGGAGAAGCTTCTATAACTTTATAAGGTAAATCATCACGTAAATATATTGCTACTCCGCCCCCACCTTTCCCTGTTCTGTCGTTGCGTATTAATGTGAATCCAGGCAAAACAACTCGAGAAGAAGGTAAAGAGGGTTTGAGAAAGGACTCCGATATCAGTAATGCATCTATATTGCTATTACTAAAGGAGGCCAAGAGGTCAGAATAGTGGCTCGGGACACTCTGTGAGTTAATATGGGCAATATTTAGTAATGAGGAATTATATGAGATAGCAAGTTGATCATGTAAGCTTAACTGTGGAGAAGATGCACTGATAGCGCTCGTAAAACTGCAAGAAGATGAGGAGCAAGATAAAAAGCTCTCATCCACATCATCGGTTAAATTGTTCATCATAAAATAATAATATGAGACAATAAAAGCTAAGATTTAAATAAATAAATTAAAATAAATATGTTATAATTAATCTATACCTGTATATAATAATATAAAAATAATAACAATAAAATAAAATAAATATATAATCAATAAAAAATTTAAAAAAACTAAATATGATTTACATACTCAACTCACCATTCACAAGGAGTTGGAGAAATTGTCCACTATTATGTACAGCAAACTAGTGAATATAACGTCAATATAAAACACACAATATTGAACGCAGCATCATATCTATGGAACTGTCAAAATTACACAGAGTTGTCAAATGTCAAAGTTGCACTAACTTCAAAATAAAAGTACCGTCTATAGAAGCACTTATTGAAAATAAAAGCAATATATAAACCGAACTATTTCAAAAGAGTTGTAATAATGATTGTTGTTGAGTTACACGTTCAGAAGATGATGTCAATGCCGCCTGCGAGTTTTTCTAGGCGATTTTTCAGCTTGTTGAGAAGACGTAGCTCGTGTAGCGGCTTCCGCAGTGATACTGTTGTTTGGAAATTGGGATATCACTTCATCAAGTTCACTCAGGGTTTCGATTCGTCGGCGAGATTTGTCAGGGAGATTGATTACAATTTTGCCCCTGGCTGACCAGCAGTTTTTCATACCAAAACGCTGACGTGCAGTGACAAATATCTGTTGTCTTATCTTCGTAAGAAATTCTGATATTGTAATACCAGTGCCCTTCAGACTTGTTTTTGAATCCCAGACAAGATGATGAGTCTCCAGGTCACCAAATCTTACCAGAACTGGTCTTGTTTTACCTTGCAGAGAACCTCCTAAGCGATGACAAACATGTAAGTGGTCTCGATTGATACTTTTCATCTTCATTTTGTCGGTTAATATGTGGTAAATTTCCTCATGTAGCTTTTCATTTTGCTTTTCAGGAATTCCATGGAAGAGGAGAATTTTTCTTCGTGCAGCTGTCTCTATTCTGTCTTGTGCATCTTTGATGGATTCTATCTCATGCTTCAGCTGCTTGAACATCTGCCAAACCAATGTCTTGAATGACTGGAAATCCTGGGACAACACCGTGAGGTCTGGATGAACAGCTGCATTGCTGGCAATTTTCTCCAGTTTACCTTCATACTCACTGAAGCGTGCTTCAAACATTTTAGCTAGTGCTTCCATGTTGTGTTATGTGTATAGAGTTGAGTTCCACAGTGAGTGAAGTGAGGAAACTAAGTTTGAAAGTGACTACTGGTGAGTCAAGTAGTAAATTATAACATTACTTTGTAATAAACAGAAATAATTATATCTAAAATTAATTAAAAACTATGAGCACACAAAATTTGCTTGTTTCTTGAATGACTACCCTCACTTCTGTATCCTTTAACCGGTTTTTGTGAATAAGTATGTAAAATTTTAAGTTACATGAAATTGTAAATTGGTAGTAATTTAATAGTATCTACTTCATCAAATATGAATGCTGTGTTCACTATTTTAAGACACGCACTTATGTTATGCAAACATCATTTAATTTGTATTCCTATTGTACATCTTTCTGTGTTATGTCTGGTTTGTGAACCTACAATAAAAAAATAAAAAAAATAGAGTACCTAAGGTCGAAGCAGGCATTTAATATAACAGCTAACAAGGTAAGCACCTGTTGAGGCAGGTGCTTAAGTGCATGGTTGGAAATACCATCCGCACCCGGAGCCTTTTTGGACTTTTGATTTCTAATGAGAATAATGACTGAATGACCGAGGGCGAGAATGGGATTAGTCTGGTGCCACTCGGTATGTAGACTGAAGCTATGATGATGGTCGGATAACCAGTCATAGCCAATCTACACACAGTGGCTTCCATGTTGAGGAGAGGAGGGGTAGGGAGAGGACAGCAATGGAATCCTCTTTTGTAATATTTAATAATAATAATATTATTTAGCAGTGCTGCCGAAGCCGTCGGAGTTGGGCCTGTCGTTACGAGTGAACGCGTACTTGGGAATAGCGAATCCCCTGGAGCGGTTTGGAGTAAGCCATGTCTTTTGGATAACCAATAAATCTGGCTCGCTGTTCTGAAGGAACAGTTTGAGCTCAGGGAGATTTGTACTAAGGCTACGAGCGTTGAATGAAACTAGGGATAAGCCCTTGAGTTTAATAGGACCGGACGCGAGATTAGCAGGTCTAGACATTATCTTTTTATTTAAAGAATTTATACTAAATAAATAATTTACAACGAAATGAGTAGCGAGTGATGCTCGGCTAACGCGAAGAGACGCTCTTGAAAAGAGCGGGCGGCTCGCAGTTTACGTGCGAGTACGGAGATTTTCCTAATGTCGACGACTGAGGTTGAGACGACGGTGCGGGACGTGGGCCTACGGGAGCTACGAGAGCTGGGATAGGACGGGAACGTGGAGCTGGAGCGGCGGGACGCTGTCTCCAGGAGAGAGCCGGGGTCGGCGTCGGCTGTACGGGCTTTGCCTCCAGGGGAGCCCGGTTGCGCAGCGGCGGGAACTTAGCGGGAGTGAGCGGCAGTGCCGGCTTAGGCACAGCCCTCGTAGCTGAGGAGTGCGGAGCGCGCGGGCAACCCCTGTAAAGAGTATACCATATTAAAAAAAAAAGTTTGTAATAAATTCGTCAATTTCATCAAGAATCCCACTTCCAAGACACTAAAATTGCACACCAGTAACTCAAAAAACACTGCCGCCCTTTCATTAAACAACTTTTAAGTAGTACTTGGAGCTAAAACTTGCAAAACTAAAAAAATCTACAACTAGATAAAAAAAATTGAGGTTATTTTTTTTTAATACAAACATTAGGGATAACCATCGACATAAAATGAAAATGAATGAATGACTGGTATCGATTCCCGATTCGTATCGACATTTTGATGTATCGATACAACAAGATCCGATTAGACTAAATCACTCAGATAAATATGTTTATGTAATAATGAGTGTTTTTACTTTCAGTGTAATTTAGTAAAATTATAGTTTACAAAGACTTTTTGCCGTTGGAACAATATTGTGGTTGTTACTGATTCTTTTATTAGGTGAGTTTTGAGCATAATTCGTTCTGCTTATAGTTCCGTGAATTAATGTTCCATTAGAATGTGTCGTTTTTTGGTATAATAAGTCCTATTCGGGGGAAAAAATATCCTTTTTTAAATTAAATATGTTTACTTTTATTTTTTTATTCTAATTCATAACACTACATTGTACATTAATATTAATATCAAATGTTATTTTTTATGTGGCAATTTTAAACTGGGCTTATAATGGCAAACCCATATATGTAAACCCATAGGGAGGTCAGCTTTATTGCCTGATTGCAAACTACCTAGAAGGGCAAACTTTTAGAGCTATCGGAATAAGCTAATTATGCAGATGACTAAAGTCGATTGTAACTTAATGGGCAAAGATATTATCAGAATAGGAAGTATATATTCCAGTAGACGCTACAATCGAAAGGCCAGGGCCAAGGCAACAGCCAGCAAAGAGAGTTTACAATGGTCACTGGCCTGAAGACATTCCGACTACAGAAAATTCAAAGAGGAACATTAAATACCTTAATTGCCTTCTGTGCAGCAAAAAGAAAAAGCGCAAGGAAACGGGGTTTAGGTATAAGATTTGCAAAAATCGTCTTTGCCCTGCTTGTTTTGAGGAATGTCATACTAATTATGTAGTAAATGTGACTGATTCTGAGTAATACAAAGACTGATTAAAGAGTAACTCTTGTATAATATAAATAAAAAATATAAATTGATTTTAAAGTGCATTTAATTTGTTTTTTTGTTTTGATTGTGTAATCTGGAAAGAATTCATAACATTTATAATTTCATAACACTGATTCTACTATTTTAAAAATATAAAGAAGACTGATTGTTAATTCTATTACATTAATAAAAATAAATTATATTATTGATAAAAAAATGATTTGTTGATGTCGATTATCGCTTTGCCAAAGCGATTAGATTTAATAATTCAATAATCAGTATGGGTAACATCACTAAAATGCCAAAGGGTCATTGAAGTTTCATTGTTTACAAAGCTTTTTTCTAAATCTGGTAAAGCTGTGTGGCCGGACTGGTCGCACAGCACACAGGCAGGGGGGGAAGTGGATTCGGGAGTGCGAGTTCACTCCTTAGTTATGTGTGGATCCAGGCACTCGAGTTGGGGGTGTTGGTAAGGATAGCTAAAGCGAGTGGGAAACGCCTACCGTGGTTGGATTGCATCTTGTGCACTGCTTCAGCCGGGAAACCCTGGGACTTAAGGTCCTCGAGAATTTCGTCGTTCGCGAGCTCGAACGGGACGCCCCGTAATACTGCGCGGATCTTACGCTCCTCCGGGAGGGCGTAGGTGTGGAACGCGATTTGTTTTATTGAAAGTAACCTAGTGAACGCGTGTAAGTCATCGATGGTCGCGACCTGGATTTTAATTGAATCGCCTGCGTTGGTTGCTTTGACATGATTAATTTTTTGCTCTTTGCAAAGATTAGATATCGCAGTTCATCGCACTTTTTCGCGGAGGAAGACGGGCGGAGGGAACTGAGGCTTAGGTGGGACGGGAGCGCAGCGCGTTGCTGGCTTTAACGGAGCCGACGTGGTCGCGGTCACTTGCTGTGACATTAACGGCGCGGGGGCAGGTGTTGAAGACACCGGGGAGGGCTCGGATATTGAGGACACCGAGGCTTTCTTCGAGCGCTTCTTAGAGCGTTTGGCGACTAACTGAAACGCGGGCTCAGGAGAGCCGGTTAAGGTGACGTCATCTGACGACGCATCAGACGCGGGTTCGGAGTCGCTTCCGGGAGCGGTACGCTTGCGACGCGACGCGTGCGAGAATGTGACCGATTCACAGTCCATATCGGATGGCATGGGAGATGCGGGAGAGCTATAGACCTGAGGGGGGGGTTGGGGCCTGAGGGGCCGGGGACGCGATAGTTGCCTTAAGGCCTGCGTTAGTACGTCATCGGAAATGGGGACGCCGGATGCAACAAGTAGACAAAACAAAATAGAATTTAATCGACGGTAGTAAGCTCAACTCTGTTGTTGCTGCGAGACTGACTTAGTTACAACTGGTCGAAACTGGCCGCAGCGTAAGTCCTACAGAGGCTTATCTCAAATCGTTGAGGACGAAGCGAGATATTGTACGAATCTCAGCGTATGAGTATTGCTACGAGTTGTCGTCGTGAGACGACAATCGTGACTCAACGGCTGGTGCGACCGCAAACACGTCCGAGCGGGGCCGGACGCAGAACGGATCTGAGAGTGGCGTTTGAGTATTGATAGGAGTGAAGTCGTGAGATAACAATTGTGACTCGGCAGCTGGGAGCGACGGTCATCACGTCCAAACGGGTCCGGACGCAGATCGGGTCTGTAATGCGAACAGCCCTTTTCTGCAGAATATATCGATGTCGGCAGCACTCCCCCACAACAGAATGCCATATTATGTCATGTGAAAGTAACCGAAATAGACTAAACGAGCAGTTGTTTCATTTGAAATTTGTCTCATTTTTTTAACAGCATATGCGGCAGAGCCAAGCCTTTTCGCTAAACCATCAACATGCGGTCCCCACTGGAGTTTGGCGTCTAAGGTTATGCCTAGAAATATAGTTGAGTTCACAGGAGTCAGTTCCTGGCTCTTAACTACAGTGTTTGTGTTTATCTGTTTGACATTTGGCAAAGTAAACTTAACACATTTATTTTTTTTTTCATTGAAAAACAAATTATTAACTGAGAACCACTTCTCTGTGTTGGAGATGCATTGGTTTACTGCTCGATAGTCAGTTTCTTGTCTTTTGATTTTAAATAAGAAGGAAGTATCGTCAGGAAACAACATGACCTCGCATTGATTCTTAACGACTGATGGCAGATAATTGACATATACTAAAAATAGGAAAGGACCAAGAACTGAGTCCTGTGGCACACCCATTGTCACTGCCGATCCTGATGATTTTTCTCCATTTATTGCAACTTTTTGTTTTCTGTTAGAAATATATGATTTAATCAAGACAAGCGCTCTGTTTTTTATGCCGTAATGGTGCAGTTTCATAGTAGAGTAGAGTAGTATGAGCCACACAGTCAAACGCCTTGGACAAGTCACATGATAATGCTTACTCGTAATAACAGGTCCAGGTGTATTTTGTGGTCAAATTACTAATAAATGAAATTGCAGAGGCACATAACTATCGATCTTTTTCGCTCTTCTATTGTTCTTTTAAGGTCGGCTCCTACTAGAACTGAAGTAGTTGTTTTAAGTAAGTACAAGAATAACAAAACAGAAGGTTAAAATGCTTAAAATGTTTATTTTTACTATTATTATTTTTAACCCCCGACGCAAAAACGACGGGGTTTTATAAGTTTGACGTGTCTGTGTGTGTGTGTTAGTGTGTGTGTGTCTCGAACGGATGAAATGATTTTGATTTTGTTTTTTCTTGTTTGAAAGGTGAATTAGTGGGGAGTATTTTTAGCTATGTTTGATGAAAATCAGTCCAATGTGGCCGCCGCCAAAAAATGGCTAATTACATATTTTTTCAGAACTCCCTCAATATTGATACCAAATGAAAGGGCTTGACTAGTGAATTATTATGATAAATTTCAAATCCAAGATGGCCGCCACCACAAATGTAGGGGCTTTTTAAGATATTAATTTAATCTTGTTACAAACGATTTTCAAAGTTTCTGCCTCTGACTGTTACACACAATCTACATCTTTTTAAAAATTGCCTTTTTAAATATGACAACCTGTGATAATTCTATCAATAATTGGTCCTAGTCGGCCAATCCATCTGCTTGGAAATACCTGATCAAGATGCCCCGTACTGCACAAGCGTAGTGTGCAGGACACACATCATTTTGAAGCCACATATTTCTTCGTAATTCAAGTGGCACGTCTATTACCATAATAGGTAGATGATTTTGTAATAAACCTAAATATAGGTCTGCATTTAGGGTAGCAGGCAGTTCGAATAGGCCTACTATCTGCCCGTTTTTGGGTCGTCTTGGTCCTTTTCCAGCATTATTCGGCAAAATGTAACACGATGTAACAAAATGTAATCACTACTCAGCAGTGTTTGAACCCTTTGAACGTGGTAAGGGTGTTTAGATTAGAAATAAGATTTAGAAATGCCCGTACTTCGTTCGATCAAACGTACTGAAGTTGATGTGTCCTCCGTTACTTGCTCCAATACAACCTCATCTTCTCGATTGCGGGGTCTTCCTCGTACGAGACGCTGACCAGGAGTTTTACCCTCGCGGTAGGCATTTACAGCCCGAAGAAAAATTTGGTAGCTTGTTCGGTTTGGATATCTTTCCGTGTACAATCTTGCCGCTAAAGATGAAAGACCATGCCTGACCTGTCAATATTTTGACAACTCGTATTATGTATAGATAAGTAATATAGTACGAAAAATTACTAATTTTTAGCTGAAACATAAAATCTATTTCATGTCAAAAACTACAATCAACAAAAAATGTATTGGGTTTTCTTTTTATAGTCATTTATTGACATTTGGTTTGCCATGAACGCGCCCAGTAAATATATGGTCTATGACACGTTTCGTTCCAAATAAAGCTCTAGAGTATGTCATTTGACTTATTCAAAAAACTTCTGTCTGTTTACTAGATCAACCCCGGTCCCGACAAGTCTTCATTTTTTAGAGATCTAAACAAAACTTTTGTATGGGTTCCGGGAGGGACGGGTATATATCTTTGAATGAAGCGACTCATATAATAGCGATAGAACTTCACTTGGAAGTTCGTTTAATCTTCTATTATATTTCGTCACTTCATTCTTCAGATAGTATTTAATTAACAAGGTAGATTTTTAGAGATTAAGTTTTGTTTTCTTTTGTCTTTACAAATTATAATTTATTTAAATACGTTTATTCATTAAATTCCTTCCTTGAGTACATAATTTAGGAATCCAGTAACCTTTAGGCATTTATTATACACATGGTGATTGCCAAATAAATAAATCAATAAACAGAATAATTTAATTTTAATCAATCTCTTTATCGGAAGATATTGGGTGGTTTGTATCTTTATTGAGTACGGCCAAGGCAAAGTCGTTTAGTGGGTCTAATATAGGTTTATGGTAAAATGTAAAGGCCTGAGAGTTTTAGGTCCACCCAACAGTTTCTCGGATAACCTACACTGAGCACGTGCCGCGTGCTGACTGCGCTGAACACACTCATGTCAACTCCGCTCGTAGCTAGCGTCTGCTTTATCCACCGACTTAGCGTCTGACTTGACGCGGCTCTGTGAGGGGCCTTTAATGTTACAAACAAGAACCCCGAGTTCGAAGCTTTAATATTTTTCATCACAAAAAATATAATCTTTTAGAGTCGATAAAGGACATATCATTATGTTATTTTTAAAGATTGGCAAGGATAACGATTTGGGGCTGTTGTTTTAATGATGTTTATTATGATTATGTATACAGATGCAAAAACTATATTTTCTAATTTAATGTCTGGGCCCTATGTCCGGTGCATACAGCTAACGATGTAACATCATTGCCCATATCTTCGGCTAACAATAGAGACAAGGCTGAATGGTTTGAATTTAATGAACCGAATGAACAACCCTCATTAAATAGCTCGTTTAAAAAACAAAGAACTAATAAAACAGGTTTTTGAACATATCAGTATTACGTAACGTACAAAACTCCCACCATGACCTCAACGTGATGTTGCATTGACAAATATTCATGGGTGCCAGAGAAGCGAGCATCAACGTCAGGGTCTCTGGCGTACAGACGCGCCGCGCGAACGCCGCCCGGAGCGTCTCGCGGCACCCAGGGTAAGGCTGGACTGCTTTGCTTTGGTGCTGTCATGGGAGTTAATTAAACCTTTTGTTTCAATTCAAATCAATTATTTTTCCTACACATTTTAAGACAAGGGAAAATGGAGGAAATGGTTAAAAATACGTAGAGGCCCAATTAATCGTAAACTCATCGACTGCGACTGCATCCGGTTCAGGATACTTAGTTACAATTGCGTCACATTTGCAAACAAACATTAAAGCAAAAATCCATAAATTACGTTCCTCGCCAAATGCCATAACCAAATGTGTCTAGTTAGAGTATTTAAATGTAGAAATTGAATACTACCCATCCTTTTGATGCAACTAATAGCGGTGGTACTATCAATTCGCTATAATATTGCACAATTTCTTTCTTCTCCGGCTGAACTTTTGAAGCCTAAGGAAACGGCTAGTAATTCTAGGTAATTGATATAGAATTCTTTTCCAAAAATTATAAAATTGATTGTTTTGGAATACTGCGCCCCAGCCTGTTCTGAATGCATCTGTATATATCTTATAAATTTGTGAAGTAATTGAACAGGAAATGGTACATTTACTTATACTTTTCTACCAGATTAAATCTTCTAACAGTAATTTAGGGAATTTAATTTTTGCCTCATAGTTGTACTTATTTTGTAGCTAGACAGGCTGCGACCAGTGTTTGGCAAAATCTCGCATCGAACATATTTGAAGTTTCATAAATTTATTCGATGTTAAACATAAAGCCTAAAAATGTTACCTTTGTCGATACTAGTCGATTTTGTCCAAATTCACAAGAAGTGACTCATAAGTTCGCGTAAAATTTTTGTAAATATCCCCGGAGTAACGGATAATCCATACAGTATGGCCGTAAACTCGTACCTGATTGGCTCAAACATATCGTTTTCTTGAAATTCAAAACAAAGGAATTTTTTGCAATTAACAAATATAGGTACGAGTATGTATGATCTTTCTTATCTATGTTAGCTAAGAAACCATTATGGGGAACTAATTTAGAAGTTTTTTATAAGATTCCATTTTAAAGTGTACTTTTTCTACATAATTTTATAATATTATTTATAATTTTTTTTTTGTACGAACCGTTTTTTGCTGTTGAGTTTCGGCGCTAAAAATATTTATTTGTTATATTTGTTTGATATAAACTGGTCGCTTGAGGTATAACGAGGTTTTATAGCCTCTAAGTATAACAATTTATTTATTGCTATTATCATATTTCGTTTTTCACAATGCGACAAAATATGTTTAGGAGTAAATGCTGGTGTAATTTTATCATGAAATGGAATTAAATTATCATCATTATTATTTATATTTTAAAATCGTTTCATTATTTGTTATTTTAGGCCAAAAAGTAATGGATTCGACCTGCGTGTACCTGAATTATGGTTGAGTCTGTGCACGAGTCCCGGACTGGTTGAATTTTGCGTTGAACGCCGAATTCAAATGTGGCTGCCGAAGTGGAGGCACTGGCACTTCCCATTGACGTCGCCGCCCCCCCCCTGTTTGACGCTAGCTTCGGTGTATTTTTTTATTATAATAATTATTATTTCTTTTTTTTTCAACCCCCTATTAATAGCGGTTATTCCATAACTGGAGCCCCTTAAGCCCCGAGGTTAGAAAGAATCTCTGGGTCCATGTCAGAAATAATTCTCCCTCCGAGAATGAACCGGGCCCTTCATTCTCGGAGGTCCACGTTTCCAGATTAGGGAGCGTCTACATAGAGGACTCAGGTATTGCAGTAACGGAAATGGCTAGCCAGAGATTCGTCCACTGGGTTCATCATTATATTTAAATGATTTAACAACGACTTTCAGATTTGAAAAAAAAAAGAAATAATACAATATTACGTTATACAGATATCGTGTTCCATCTCTTTCAGACTACACGCATTTTCTGTATTCGTATTAAAATTTTTAAACATTATTGAAAAAAAAGTCAAAGATAACAATACGAGTACTATACAGCATTAATCGGAATAGGAAACATCAGGTAGATATTACACCAATTAGATTACACCAGTAATTTATGTCGATAACGTGATATATCTATTATAGATAACACGTGTTTTCTGCATCTTTTCAACAGAGCTAAATTATCGTTTATAGATACCCGCAATCACTTAAGAAAAAACATAAAATGGCTTACCTCATCGGAAAAAATAACGAGTTGCTTTCGTTTATTCTGTATTTTTTGTTCTAATTTTCAAACTTTTAGTACACTTTTAGTACACCATTTACAACATATTAAACTAAAGTTACTGGTTGGTGGTAACAAGCACAAGTCTTATACGTGTGCTTGTTACCACGCACGAAAAAAGAATGAAGACTTGTCGGGACCGGGGTTGATCAAGTAAACAGACGGAAGTTTTTTGAATAAGTCTCTAAAACTGTGTGCCTCATACTCTAAAACTGTGCGAAGTTACCTAGTACCTTAAAAGGACTACCTTGTTAATTAAATACTACCTGTAAACGATTGGAATCTACGACTTCAAGTAATTATTGAAATTAAAATGCAGAGAACACTTATATGCGACATTTTATTCCATTGCAAGATTTTTCGTTCTTTTACAAGTACCGACATTGATACAAAAAAAATATATAAAAATAATGGATATGTGCGAATGAAGCAAGACGGCATCTTGTATCTTTGCTATCGCGACTAGTAGGGGCGCGAACACTATCTGAAGAATGAAGCGACGAAATATAATAAATAGTTTTCAGTGCACACTAAACAAGCATAGCACATATTTGAAATTTTTTTTATTTTCGTTTACATTTAGGTACAGTTTAATAAATAAGTAACAAACATTTCAACAGAATTTCAATCTCGAGTATACGCGCCCCCACATGACATTTTTCATGCAACTAGTTCAAAAATAATTACATCTGGAATACTGACGAACCTAAATAGTCTAGCAACATTTTAGTAACAACATATTTTTAAAAAGTGAGCTGCGTTCAACATGTAGTGTTCTGTAATGATCCTGGAACTGTACGGCTTAAGGCGGTTTCGGAATAAAACAGTGGAGCGCTGTATAATTTTTTTAATTTTATACACAGGTTTCATAGTAACATTTATTTTTTATTACGTAAGTACAATTTTATTTTTTATAGGAAAATAACATGTGTTTTTTAAAATAGACCGGGATCGATTCCCGGCCTGTCTACGAAAAGAGTACCTGAATACTTAAACCAACTGTATATTGGTGCTCATACCCACAGAGCTTATACTAAGAGTGCCGGTAGAGCTCGCACTGAGTCCACAACAACGAGGCGAGCGCGCGATTGCCTGCCCGGAGATTGTCTCTTTCTAAATGTATCTGTCTACCTCAATCAATTATTCAAATCAATTTGTTTAATTTGGGACAAAATAGATTGTTAGATTGTGTACATCCACCTCTACATATTTACATCTTATCAATGAATAGATAAGACAAATGTGCTTTATATGAATGAATGATAGAATGGAATGTTTATTTGCAACTATTAATATTAAAGATTACAAAGATAATTGCAACAAAAAGAACTTAAACATAAAAAAAATACAGAAAGAGAAGAAAATAGAAAAGTAAGTAAGAAAATAGAGAAAGTAAGAAGTAGTGCAAAAAGGCCATAGCTCAGTGGTGATATTGATTTCAGCTGTCACATGAGTAGCAAGGTGTAATGATATTTTTACATTAATCTAATAATTAATATATATTATTTCATAAACTAATATGCACATAATTATAATTTATACGATACAAACCACGAATTAACAAATATACGTTGAGAAATACAATACTTAGTAAAAAAAAGGAAATAACCATGCCCATGAGCATGAGCCGAGAGGGCCGGTGAGGACACAATCTCCCACTACAAGGATTTTTGTACGTCAAGAAGGTGTGCTTTAAAATGTTTTTTAAAGGTAAATTTATTAGTAAGTGTCCTTATAGGGGGAGGTACCTCATTACAACACCTCGTCGCCTGATAGCGGAAACTACCCTCCTTCCTTAAACCGCATTCACCCCGGGACGATGCGAAGGTAAGTTTACTAAAAAGATACTCGGGACTCCTCCAATGCACAACACCTATATCCTCGGATATAGGTTTCAGATCAAAAGTTGCCGAACCAAATCTGTTCTTTCTAAAATGTCCTTGATCTGAATCAGAAATATTACCTATTCCAGGAACATTAAGAAAGTGTTCGTTCAAATTATTTGGATCAATAAGGCTATCTGGAAGGCATTCCGACTTTCCCGGATCAACCAAAATACTTTCTTTCAGATTTTCCAGAATATTTTACTATCGTTAAGTTTGGCATTGAGATGGTTATCGAAGTATGCCTTTTTTTTATAAAATATACTGCGGTCGTTAAATCCTCGTAATTGTTTACGTGTTGCAGACTTCGTTTGGCGATAAGCATCACATATGCAGATAGTGAGAATAAAATTAATTAAACAGTATCCTTCCTATCTCCACGAGTGAGTAGGATGTATCGATAGCTAGCACATTCTTTGCTGATACCTCAGTACATAATTTTTTGCAGGAGATATATTAATTATAATAAATGATAAATATGTTATGATTTATTTAAAACGCATACGTGGGTTTAAAAAGTGAAAATTCCGATTTCTTTGTTTCTCAAAAGATTTTTCCTTCAGTTGTTTTACACATATTTCACATTCAGTCAATCAATTATAATCAAAGTTTTTAAATTTGCAATATACCTCACATCTTAAAATGTAAACAAACATACCATCATCTTGTAATAATGCATTAAAAGTACTCACATTCAAGAACATAACTGTTCCTAGTTCTTTCACCCAAAAGCTTTGTCAAGTCCTGTAGAGGCGGAACAGTGTATTTTGATCAACTTTTGTTTTAGCTATTGTTTTTAAGATATGATTATTGTAGATCACATCATAACTTATAAACATTCCACTTGGTTCATCGGAATTTATACTCCGGATGAGGCAGATTCGTTTTTACCTACCGTTATTTCCGTCCTACCTAAATAGAAAGAGACAAACTCCGTCTAGGTTCTCTCGCTCGGCTTGTTTTTGGTGCACAGTGCGCCCTCTGGTCTTAGTATAAGCTCTTTGGGTATAAGTGCAGTGTTAGTACTGTATATTGATACCGGCGGTTTATATAAGCAGTTACCTCTTTTTGTGGCACTAATATTAATAGTACAGATAGTAATCGGTCTCCTTTGTGCTCCTACTCGTAGGACAAATTAGAAGGACCACGGAAGTATGACGAAAAGTTTTTTGTTTTGTGAGTGTTAATATTTTCTTCACCTAATGTTGATGTAAGTGGTTGCTGACAACCATTTGGTAATAACGGTAGAAAGACTGTCATAATTACACCCGATACAACTAATATTAACATAGTAATTTCAATGCTTGCTACAGTACTCAAAAGTATTACAGTCCAGTAAAGCACTTCCGTTATCAATTCAATTACATTTACGAAGCTTATAAAAGTAGCTCTTATGAAAGTCGGAACAAGTTGTATTGCCATCATTCTAATTAAAATTTTTATGGCATTGATGGAAACACAACTCAAGCTACGCAAAGCAAAGTACTTATTTTCGTCTATGGCTCTATAGCATAATGTTAAAGTAAATGAAGTCACTATGGTGACATGTATGATAATACATGAACTTCGAAATTTAAATGCAGAAAATGGCAAAGTTACCAACACCCCAACACCCATATGGATGTACTTCATAATCATGATATATTCAAAGAAAGACCAAGTCCCATAGTGTTTTTGTTTATCTGTTGAAACCAAGTATTCCAGCTGATAACCAAAATTTTGTACAAGAAATGTTAAGCTCAAAAGTAGACCCCATGTCCTCAAAATTCTTCTGTTTTTAAAACACAGTAGCATATTATAAAACGTTACTTCATTTAATTCAAATTCGTCTAAAAAATTTCGGTAAGTAATTACTGATCTTACGATTCCAGCTCTTGGAAGTTGATTGCTGAAAAAAAAAAGGTGTTAGTTTATAAATCAAGTCATTGGAAACATCAGAAGAACTTTACAATAATGAAATTATAAAATAAATGTTTGTTTACGAAAGGTACTTCCGCGGTAGTGATATTATGCAGGCATTACCGAGGCATTTTTAAATATTTTTTGCCATATAATTTAATTTTAAGTAGTTATAAATATACCTAAATTAAAAGATATATTTGAATAAAAAAATATTTTTGTCCTAAGATATTTATTCATTACACAAGGAAAGATGGCGGCGCCTGGGCACAACGACCATACGTGAATAGCGCAAAGCAGTAAAGCTACAGTTTCGTAAATTTACCATTCTCATTCCTTGTTATTTATTTTATTTCAGAAGATAGATACTATTTTGTTTATTTTCTACAGTTATAGGTAAATAGAAATAGAAAACTACCGCTGTAATAGATTCAAAATATTTTTTAAAGGTATTATTGTCCGTGGTATTCTCGGCAATACGCTGACTAAAACTCTTCAACCGGTAACTAACTAGTAAAAAAATGTATAACCTCGGAAAGCCTCAGGTCCAGACGAATTACAAAACAGGGTTCTGAAAGCTCTCCCGATCGCGCTTGTACAACCGTTAGTAGTTACATTCAATAACTTACTGACAAACTGCTCCTTTCCGCAAACAGAGAAGAAAGCATTTGTCGGTGTTGCTAGGAATACCTAGAAAAATTTGCCTAAAAGCTACCATCCTATTAGTCTACTTAGCGCTATACGCAAATTACGAAGAAATAATTTTAAATAGATTCGAGAGACCATCCATTTGAAGCACCTGTTACGTGACGAACAGTTCGGCTTTAGATCACGTCACTCCTGCTCTCACGGCACTCAAGTTCTGGCACAACGGCTTTTCGAACTTGGCGTGCCAGACAGCCCCGTGTGAATTATACGAGATGTTCTTCACTGTCAAACCTTTCGTTCAAGATTGCAAATTGCACTCTCTAGTCTCCATCCTGGTTTAGCATGTGTCCCCCAAGGCTTGATACTCTTTCTGAACTGCTAACAAACTGCTTTAAGAAAACCCCAAGTAAACTCTCCAAAAGATTAAGTAAGATGACACTGTTCGGTACTTTATTCCCTGGCCAAAATCAAGATCTTGAGCTGCCCACGCTTAGGTGCGCGCGCGCGGTTGGGCCTTATTTACGCTGTGGGACATGCAGACTACGCAGCTCCTGAGTCGACCGGTCTGCGCCGCAACTCGACGCTAACTGAAGAGAGCGCGCCTTTTTTTTGTTCCCCTCCACGGAGAGGGCAGGAGGATAAAAAATGCTCTGATCCATAACCCGCGCGCGAAATCGGGGTTATGTGGGACTCACTCCGAGCCTACCAGAGCCACTACCCACTAAAAAAGCCCCTGAATGACTCGTGCAATTTTTTGCCACACAGCCTTCATCTACATCTACGACGAGCGACGACCAATTGGAGAAAGAGGCCGCGCTAGTGGGGCCCAGAAGGGGTCACCCGCTGGGAATTACATAGCATTGAAGGTGCTCAAAGCACTGAAGGTGAATTCGTAGCACTGAAGGTGCTCAAAATGAAAATTATAAGTTGAATTAATTCGAATTTAAATTAGAATTAGAATTTGCGGCCAGAAGGGCTTCGAGATCTAGCGTCAGCTGCGTAGCTACGTTCGTGTGTGCGTTTCTCGATCTAGCGACTTTGAACTTCGAATCTAAGACAAAGGTATAGTATACGAGACTGAATCTCTAATTGGGGTGGGTTTCGGAGCGTTTGAAGAACGATTCTGAGAGTGTTTTGAAGTGCTCTTGCACTGTAGGTAGTTCAAGATCTCTGTGCAGGTCCGCGTTACGCACCTACCAAGGTGCGTTTATGGCCCTGCGGCGGAAGAGATTTTGAACTACCTGAAGTTTGTGCAGGACGGTGGGTTTGGCGTGGGCAAAGATTGGCGAGGCATATGTCATGATGGGTCTAACACTGGTCTTATAAAGCGTACGTTTGTTTCTGAAAGAAAGCGTCTGGTCTAAGGTGACGCCTAAGTATTTGGTAGTGCACTTCCAGGAGATGGGAATACCTAACATTCAAACGTGGAGATTGTTGGCGACACGACGGTGTTTTCAGTCAAAGGAAACCGCAGAACTCTTGTCTGGATTCACATCGATACGCCATTTTTGAAACCATCACCGAGGGCGTTTACGGCCTTTTGGAGTTTGATGACGAGACCTGAGACACTGAGGCCTTTGGTGTAAAGGGCAGTATCGTCGGCAAAGAGGGCGAGTTCGACGCCTTTCGGCGGAATGGGAATGTCGTTTGTGTACACGGTGTACAATAGAGGCGCGAGGACTGAGCCTAAAGGGATTCCAGCCTTTATGGGACGAGGCGTGGAAAGCGCGCCTTCATGTCTTAAACGAAACGTACAATCCCAACTAGCATATTAGTGATAATTACAGCTAAGTTTATGACTCAAAGTTCTATATCGGGGCTATTTGGGTAAAAATTAAAACTTCTTACTGTATAAGAGTGACACATATGAATAAAGTCTATAAAACGTACTATGGGTTCAAAATGTTCAATTAATACCACCTACAGGGTTAAAGTTGAGCACCTTACCACTGATGTACAACTCTAAGCTACAGTGTGAGTGTGAATTGGTACTTTAAGTGGTAATTTGTACCTGCAGTGCGTCTTATAGCTACAAAAGAGAAGCAATAACCACCATTACGCCCAATATTTCCAAAAAGAAGCAAAATCAACTCTTTAACCACTGGAATATCTAGAAGGATGATAAAATGAACCTTAATGGCATCATTGGTTCTTATTATTTTCTTCTTAAGTTTTAGAGGGGTTCCGTAGAAAGTTCAATATTTGTAATTGTGGAAATTACCCAAGGTTTAACTTGTGAAGGTTTACGATGACTTAATTAGCTCCCTTTGTTATAAAAACAAAAGATATTACTAAGGGATACATTAATATCAAATTAATTATTCTAAATTAATTTTCATCTGATAATCAACATTTAGAACACAATTAGCTTTTTTTAATTTGATTTGCGTATACCCTAATGAAACTTTAGCAAAAATTAATATTTTACAATGCGTATTCAACTTTTGGAATCAATATGAAAATAAAACTAATCAGAACTCAGAATAATTAGATTCATATAAATTGTGTTCTGATTGTTTTTTATTTATTTATTTAAGATAGATCACCAACATAATAATATCATAACATGTCAATAGTGTAAGTAAAAGTAGTTACATTTTAAATATTACCACAATTATAGATGACGACAGAATGCAAGTTTAAGTAAATGTAAACAATGAAAATTATATAAAGTAAAGTAAAATAGTCAAGCAAGAAAAACAAAAAATAAATACAAGTCTTAATACCAAAAATTATTCAGATTTAAAATATCTTTCAATTTAAAGTAGATTTCGGATACAAAAATAAATACATCAGATTGTGTGAACAAAACAGAAGAAACAGTGATACATTTTATGAGCACAGAAATGTCAAACTATGAAAAGGTTTCAAACATTTAATTAAAAAATAAACTTTAATTCATAATAAAAATTTAAAAATTTAATAATATGTAGTTGAAATTAATTTAAAAGTAATGATAATTAGTGCACAGGAACAAAGTCAAATAAACCTACACAAAACAAAAATTAAATACATTAAATATTAAAAAAATAAAAATAGCAGTATATTACAATTTAAACTAATTTAAAGCATTGTTTTATTTTCTTCTCACTGTCATGGAAAATATCGATTATGTTTAGTTTAGACATGGCATTATAATTTCTTAAGATTCTAGGTAAGGGAGAGTTGTGACCAAGGTTGGATTTAAAACCTCTCAAATTCATTAGGTTAAACCTAGAAGCTCTGGGTAGTCTAGCCGGTGTAGAAAAGGATATGGATTCTAGTAGGTCCGGAGTGTCACGGATACCATTAGTTAACTTATAAAGGAACATGGTGTCAAGCATACGTCGTCGCTCCGATAGACGGCTTATTTTAAAGTGTTCGAGTTGATCGTTATACCGGACAAGTTCTTTACCTAAGTTGCAAGAGAAAGTAAGATGCCACAAGAAACGCTTCTGAACGCCTTCTAAACGCTTTATATAAACATCATAAAAAGGTTTCCATGCCACACTACAGTACTCTAAACCACTCCTTACCAGTGCGTTATAAAGTAAGATTCTTTTAGGGGATTTAAAATCTCGTGAGTTACGCAGTAAAAATCCTAGACATCTAAAAATTGGAGTCACACCACCTGTTCAATTGGTTTAAGTCTTCCTGCAGCAGAGCAATGTCTGTATTGTCGTTTATAATTCTAAAGAATTTCAAGTCATCGGCAAATAAAAAGAACTGTGAATTAAGAAAACATGTGTTAATATCGTTAATAAATACATTAAACAAATTGGGCCTAAATGAGAACTCTGGGGTACTCCTGACGAAGCAAAAAAGGGTTCAGATTTGTAACCATTAACAACAACTAGAGAAGTTCTATCCGCCAAGTACGATTCGAACCAACTCGTTAAAGGTTCGGCAATACCGTGTTTCGAGAGCTTTTGCAGTAATATATGGTGGTTGACCCTGTCAAATGCTTTGCTAAAGTCTGTATATATTGCACTGACTGTTGAACGGTTATCCAAAATTGACGAAACTTTATTGATAAATGATACAACGTTGGTGGTAGTGGATTTACACTTGATGAATCCATGTTGTTGTGGCAGTATCAAGTGTCTTAAGTGCCATGATAGAATTGGGTATAACAGTTTTTCAAAGACTTTGGCAAAAGTCGACAGGATAGATATTGGGCGGTAGTTAGAAATAAGATCGTCGGACCCACTCTTATGTATTGGAACGATTAACGTCTCTTTCCAAACCTTGGGAAAACAGCCTGTAGATATAGATTTATTATAAATCCGACACAGGGGATGCGCCAAAACCGATGCGCATCTGGCAACAAAAATAGAGGGTATGCCATCCGCGCCAGCACCCTTATTAAGGTCAAGTCTTTTTAAAATGTTTAAAACTTGTCCATCCTTAAACTTGATTTGAGACAAAAAGTTATTGGTACGTTCACTGGTATCGCAAGGTGTTGAGTGTACTTTGCTTGAGTCTACTTTATTGTGGTCGGTGGAAAAACTACGGGCAAAAAGATCACAGATATCTTTTCCGTTCGAGGCAGATTCTCCGTTTAGTGACATATGTGATGGGTAACAGCTACTGTTCCTTTTTTTCTTTTTAATAAAAGACCAAAGTATCTTGGGGTTACTACGCAAACTCAGTTCAATATGCTCTATGTATGATTTATAGCAGGACGATATCAACTCCAAAGATCTTGTCTTCAAAATATTGTAGGATAATCTATCTCGCAGATTGTTGTTATACTTACGAAGCTTTTGGCGGTATTTATATTTTTCACGCAATAAGTTAATAAGGTTTTGGGAAAACCAAGTAGGATATCTGTTCGGACGTGACTTCGATATAGGTACATGGATTTCAATGACTCCACGCAATTTGCAGTAGAAAATGGACACCATTTCATCAACTGACCTACAATTGAGAAATTCATCAACCCAGCTTATTTTTTTTAACTCTTCAATGATTTTAGTGTAATCGGCCTTATGAAAACAGAGACGACTACTTTCAGAACGAGACAAATGCATACCAGTTTTGCTTAAGATAGAAAACTCTAAAGGCGGGTGTAGAGGATCGACGAGAGAAAGAGGAGCCAAACTTTTAAATAATTTTAACAAGTCATGATTGTAAAGAACTAGATCAAGTTGTTTACCTTTGTTATTCGTAATATAGTTATACTGATTTAAGCTATTCACCCTCATGAAGTCGAGCAACTTGTTATTAAAGATACTTTGGTTTGTTACTCCACCAGCCGGAATCACATCGTTGGAAAAGTTCCATGATATGGACCCTAAATTAAAATCGCCCATGATAGCAACATTTTCAAATTTATATTGCTCGATAACCTCTTCCGAATTTACAAGGAATTCTTCCAGAATATGACGTTGAATTGGGGGTGGAAGGTATACAGCACACAAATTAAGATTCACTCAACTACCATTCTCTTTAAAAATTTCGACGGCAACCCAGAGATCCTCGCATTTTGAGTTCAGATGCTTGGAAACAGCAATGAGAACACCGCCCCCATTTTTGGACGAATGATAACCGGTAGTTTCCCGATCCCGCCTATACACCGCATAGCGATTATCGAATAACTCAGAGTTGAATACGCTGCTATTAAGCCATGTCTCATTTAGGATAATGATATCATAATTGTAACATATAGTGTTATTGAAAAAGTCTATGGTTTTAGTTCTCAAACCTCTTACATTTTGATAATAAATATTTAGCATCTACAAGATCAATTAAATTAATAATAATATAATAATAAAAAAATGCTAACTTACAACTGAACTTAGGAATACAATATATTTAATGCTAAACTAATAACAAAAAACACTACGAAATTCTCTCTAAGATTGAGTTATCCTTGATGTTCAGGTAGCTGGTTTTCAGTCTTTCTTACAAAGACCTTGCTGTCCCGCACCCTCACGAACTTGCAGCCAAGCTCCTTGGCCCGGCGACGAGTGGCCGCGTGTAGTGACTTTATCTCAGGAGTCAGATGTTCAGCAACAAAGACTGCACTCTTTTTACCCCCGATACCCAAGTGCGCGGTGTTGAGTTTCTCCGATTCGTTTGTCTTGTTAAATTTTGATACCGAGGCCAGTGACGTGTCGCGCAATCGACGGCTGCTAAGCTTGACAAGGATGGATAGCGGACGAGCGTTTTTGCTGTCCAACTGAGCAATACGGCTGCAGTATGTTAGCGTCTCTTGTTGATTGTTGACCGACAAAGTGAAATAAAATACATTTTTAACAGCTATCTGACTGTTACTTAAAATTTAATAATTAGGTTAGGTATTACTGTACAAGGAAACAACTATATTTGTATAATGCTGATCTAAAATAATATTTCACTTATAAAATTCTTATGAGAAAAGTGCTTCTGTAGTTTTTGTGCCTTTTGGATTTTAACGAATAATTATATAATTTTCGGTGCTTGGCTCTGTGGCAGTGTTTGGTTTTCATGGCAAAGTATTGTATGCTGCATCTGTAGTTCCGCTCAATAGCTGAAATGAAAATATAATTGTATTAAAATATATAATACTGAACCAATATTGAGTGTATTACACTATTTTATCTAAAAAAAGGTTTTTCTGGCGTGTAAATTTACTTAATATACATATACGCATTTTGCAGTAAAGTTAAGATCCCACTTATTTTTAGTACACATATAGCAAATAGTTGAATAAAAATATTTGGTACTTACAATTATATTATGTTTTGTAGTTGTCACTTAAAAACTGTCACACGCCATTAATATTCTCAACATTGCAACTATAGAACCGAAACGTACGTATGAATGAACGAAATCTAATCGTTCACTCAACCGTTCAATCAAAGTGGCAAATCAGTGGTACAGGCGCTGCAACTTGCACCTTTAGGCACAATATGATACGCTCTAGATCTGATATGCGATGTGCCCACTTAAGGCCATATCTTTTTGACTGAGAAGCGAGATTTCGTCATTAGAGACTGTGACGGGTTCAGCGGTGATGGGGAAAGAGCCTCTGCGGAGGACTTAGTCCTCCACTGCCTGGATGTGGGAGGAATCCGCGGTTTGGGTGCTGGGCGAGCATTGTGAGGCAATGCTGTCAGCGAAGCATTCGGCTTCCTCTTCGACTTCGAAGGCAATAGTGCCATCGGGATGAGTGAGAGGAGGAACGTGAGAGGCGGAGTCTACGCGTAAGGCTCGGGCCATTCGATAATACGCTTGGTGGGACGGGGAGATATTCTCCATGAGATCGTTCATCTGAGCGTCTCGGAGTTCCGCGAGGCAAGACCTAACTTTACGTTGCAGCTGACTAGATCAGTACAAATTTAGTTGTCACCGTTAGGTATCCTCTGTACTAAAACTTGAATACTTTAAGCTGGGCACACATAGAACTCAGCACAAACACAACACAGCACAGCACTTTTTCTTTTCGAGATCTTTTTCACTTCGATAGCGCTCGGAGGGAGTAAGAAAACGCGCATGGCGGGTCCTATTTATACTTTTTGGTATTATCCTCGCAAAACTTTTTGTATGAACATTCCTGCTGTGTTGTGATTGGCCAGCGAAGTAAGAAGTGTACTATCTAGACCCTAGTACGACTTCAATTGGCAGTAAATTTTTATATAACACGTGGATACCGCTGGTAGGGAGGCTTAGTTAGGTTCTTACTGTAGGTCGTTCATAGCGTATATATTTAATATATCATATATACATATATTGTTAGCTCCGCTTACCCTCCCCCGCCCGACGCAATGGCATCGCGATCTCTGTCGGACCTTGTGAGGCTATTAGCCGAAGGCGTCGCCGCATCAGGCAACCCCTCTGACGGTTAAATAGTATTCCAGCTACTTAGCACCCTTTGTCTCCCACATCGTACTAGCCCCACTGGCCCCTCAGGCCACCCAGGCCTCTCAGGCCGAACAGCTGCTTCACAGCGCCCCCGCTACATCGGCCTCCTCAATGGAGGTCGAAACTACGGACGGCTCTCAACTTCGGCTACTTCAACCTTGGCCTGACGCACCGCCCGTTCCTCCAAGCGCACTGCGTCAAGCAGCAGCGCCGAGTCCACTTCCCAAGCGGACACCTCCACGGCTCCCCTGAGCCCACAGTCAGCTTCACGCTGGTGGAACGTCGCTCTAAGAGGAGGAAGAAAGCACCGGTGTCGGCCTCCAAGCCGATGTCTCCGACACCAACCGTCCACCCGTCGACACAATCGCCCGTCCCCTCCCTATTGTCACTGAACGTGACACTTCCCGCCTAACCGCCGCCATCACCATGCTCGCCGCGCGCTGCTCCCCGGTCCTTGCGAAAACGAAGACCTCTCCACCCGTGTTACTATGGGAAAAGGCCAAATGGCCCCTTGTCTCGAGCTTATGCTGGGAGAACAAGATCAACTACATTACGGCGACGAACCTCTCCGAGTCCGTTAAAATCTTAGTCCCCACTATTGAGATCTTCAGGGCCCTAACGAGGCTCCTAACTCAAAAACAATTCCCGTATCACACTAACGCTCTCCCCGAAGAGCGTAAGATAAAAGCAATACTCAGGGGCGTCCCGTTCGAGTTCTCGAAAGAGATTATCCTTGACGATATCAAGTCCCAGGGCGAAACGACCTTCCTGCTCCGAAAACCTATTCACAATGGGAAGGTTTCAAGCACACCCTGTCTTCCGCCTTAGAAGCCCCAGACTGCCCCCTCGCCATTTCACCCGATTATCTCGATAGCACGGATAAAATTGACTCGATAATCGGTTCGCTCACTGCCGCTATTAACTCGGCCATCAGTGAAAATGTAAAGGTTGTTAAGCATGGCAAGCCTAAGCTTCCCTTGGACATTAGCAACCTAATCAAAGCTAAAACCAGTCCAGCCACACCGCAAATTACAGGGGCCCCTCGTGCACCCCGTTGTATGCGTCCCAATTCCAAGAGGGCGGCACCCAAACAGGCCGCGCCCCTTTCTCAGGAAAACTTTCCGCGGCTGCGTAGCCGGGTTCCTCCGGCTGCAAAGCCTACTCAGCCCAAGCCTGCTCCAGAGAACTGGAGGCAGCGCCCCGATGCACTAGCAAATCCCATCCCGGCTCCTCGCCCATACAAATCCACTCCTCAACCCTCCGTAACAGACGATATGCGTATCGTCTGCGACGTTATCAAAGATTTGGATATTAAGGAAATTGCAGTCTTAGCCCGTAAATTTAGGGCTTCACGTTGTCCAACAGAGCGTTTGCTAGCTCTGGTGGAGCATAGTTCCGTTCTCAATTCATTATAGGTTCATTTAAATGAATTGATAGACATAGTCAAGCTTCGGCCGACCTCTGCGCAGCCCCGGCTTCACTGGAGGCTGCCCGGCCACCAACTCATGTCCCTTTGAGCACCTTCAGTGCAACTTTTACATCCAGCGGAAGCCACCAGCGCGCCCACTTCCCAACGGGTGTCGCTTCCGATAAAGGCTAACGGTAAAATTTTACCACAACCAAAGAGGTTGTTTTTAGTGGGTAGGTGCCATTCTGGTGAGTCCCACTTAACCCCCGCAGAGGACGGTATTTTCTTGCGGCGGTATGCATGACGCATCTTCCACCGCCCTCCCGTGAGGGTGTTGAAAAAAAAAAATAGAAAGAGAAGCGTTAAGTATAATTTTTGGGATCAAGAAGTTTCATCAGTTCTTGTATGGCCGCAAATTTATTTTACGCACGGATCACAAACCTTTGGTAACGATTTTTTGGGATAAAACTGGCATTCCGACGATGGCCGCAAGTAGGTTACTGCGCTGGGCGGTAACACTATCGGGATATAACTATGATATAGAATATGTGCGTCAAGTCAAGAAAAATGCATCAAAACAGAAACTACTTATATAAGCTTTGTTCAGGACTTTTTGGCTATTACGAGACAAATAGTTCAGAAGTGCACGAAAAAAGATACGATTTTTAAGTCAGTTTTTATGTATATTGAATCGGATTGGCCCGAAAAGAGTGTTAACGAGGAATTGCAACCATTTTTCAACAGACGCTTCGAGATGTACGTCGACATGGGCTGTGTTACGTGGGGTTACAGATTAGTAATACCGAAACAGTTACGTGAAACTTTTTTAAAAGAACTTCACGTAGGCCACCAGGGCATTGTAAAGATGAAAAGCTCAGTTCGCAGTGTGGTGTGGTGGCCAGGCGTGGACGCGGATATTGCCGCGAGTGCGCCGTGTGCGCAACCGAGGGTGCCGCGCCGCCGCGCGCACCGCCGCAGTCCTGGCCCCATCATACAGACCCTTGGTCGCGTCTGTATATCGACTTCTTAGGGCCGTTATCAGGAAGAACGTTTTTAGTAATAACAGATTCGACATCAAAATGGATAGAATTATTTCATATGTCAAAAACAGCCGGTGCAGTAATTAAAGTATCGAGAGAGATATTTACACGTTTTGGGTTGCCCAAAGAAGTAGTTTCGGACAACGGGCCTCCATTTTCGAGTAGGGAATATCCAGATTTCATGTTTAACAACGGTATAAAAACAACGTTTACGGCCGCGTGCCACCCGGCTTTGAATGGCGCAACGGAAAGCGCAGTCAAGCTATGCAAGCGGGCGATTAAAAAATCTTTGAGAGCCGGATGTGATCTAGATGCAGCGCTGCAAACATACTTGATGGCGTATAGGAACGCGGAACACAGTACCACAGGGACGTCGCCGGCCATGTTCTCACAGCGTAGGAGACTTAGATCTTTTAAAAGGAGAGCAGCAGCTAGATGATACGGTTAAAACTATGCAGCAAAAACAGATTGACAATTCAATAGGTAAAACTCGTGACTTTGACTTAGGTGAACAGGTTTGGGCTCGAGATTTTACACCCGGGGGGAAATGATGTAAATGTAATATTCAACAAAAAATAGTTTCACGTCATTACACCGTTAGTAGGGAAGGCGGTCCACCTCTGGAAAGACATGTTGAGCAGATAAGGCGTAATTGGGCAAATACGTACGATATACCAGTGTCTGACACAGAGGTACCAAGTTCTGAGGCCAGGAGCCTCCGGGGTTACAGGAGGAGGATGAGCGCGAGCGTGAGGTGCTGGCGTCGCGGCGCTGGCGCAGTCTCCCCGCGAGCCACCCGTGAGCTTGCCTAGCCCGAGACAATCACCGAAACGGTCGAGAAAGCCTGTCACTAGATATGGATTTGAAATAGACTTAGATTTAAATTTATAAGTTAGTGATAATTTAGTGATATATTTAGTGATGTATGTGCGTAGGGTATTTGTGAAATAGCTTTTAGTTGTATGTTGTATGTTGGGGGTATATTCGTCAAATAAATGGTCATCGCTGCGATCGGTTGTGTTTCCGGTTTTCGGTCTCTGTGCTGCTACAATATTAATTCCCTGGCTAGAAATCTCTCAGAAACAACTGCTCCATTATTCTGTTTCGGTTTCTTCCATAGCCTCATGACATATGGCATTCTGTTGTGGGGGAGTGCTGGCGACAATCGATATTATATTTATTCTGCAGAAAAGGCCGTTCGCGCAATCTATCAGTGCGGTCCAAGGGCGTCACTTAGACGTAAATTTAAGGAAACAAATATTCTTACTTTTCCATTCACAATATAGTTTAGAAAATTTCATATATGTAAAAAAAGACCTTGACGTTTTGTCTTCTATTTCACTTGATGGAAAGTGACGATGAAGACGAAGGTGTTACACGTCTATCCACGAAATACCTATTAACTCGACGCCTGAAAGAATTAGGACTATAGGCAGTTTATTCCACACCTTGGCGACCCGCACCAAAACTAGGAACTATTGAAGCGTTTGGTTCGACTTCTTGGGATCTACTATGTAGGGATGGAAAGGCTGTCTGCGTCTAGTAATCCAATGTAAGAAGGGTGTGGGTTCAACCTGGTCAAAAAGTGCATTCGCGCACTCTACAAAATGTAATCTGTAGAAGACTGCTAAACTGGCAACTTTCCAACAATGATCGTGGCTTTGCAGTTTTTTGGTGGTGAGGTCAAAGTTGTTAATAATTTTTGGTCAACTGCGTCCATCGCTTCTAGTTGGTACTTTGCAGAACTATCCCAAAGGTGGCTACAGTGTGACGGTTGTCTATTTCGACCTCTTTTTGTCAGTAAATTTTATTTTTTTTGTCGTTCCCGACGTAATTTTAAACTAGGAATTACGTAGTGTCGGAGAACGGCAATGTTTTGATTTGACAAGTCAGTCACGAAATATTATCCATCAAAGCAACTTGAATCTATTTATTTTTGTTTCCGAGTTTATTATTCAAAATTACATAGTTAAGATATTTTATTATCTACAATCAAAGTTTTTTTTAAGAAACCTATAATTTATTTTTACGTTCACGAGTGTGCGTAGCCAAAATTTTTGGCATTTTTGTATATTTTTAATTTTACCGAAAAAATAAACATAGAAGAGAGTTTTGGTGTTTTACTGGTACTACGTTACATACTGGCGCCCGAATATTCAAACGTAGTTTATGGAGAAGAGAGGAGGAACTATATCAACAGAAGAATTGCAACATTAAAAATAATTTTTTTATAATTATTATTGAGGTCAGGCATAAAACTTTATTTGTTACCATTTTCAATCATTAACATTCACTACAATATATTTATATATATATCTACTATAATATATCTACTATAATATATCAAAATACTGCTAAATTATTCAGACATTTAAGTTTCTTTAGTTTCTTTCGTTATAATATCCTTGAAGAAATTTTCTGAAGACACAACATTCTATAACCCAGTAATTTCACTATTTAAATAACATTTTCTATTCATTTTCATCACTTGAAAATACGTATATTTTTAAGGCTCTATTCTGCATAACGACTATTAACAAATTTGTTTCCCTTTAACATTTTTTTTTTTTTTGATTTTGCAATGAATTTTTCACAATTAAATAAACCTGAAATAATTTATGAATTAAAAATCAGAAATATAAATTTTTCTTCGACGCAATCTGTAGACGAACTACGATCATTATTATTAAATATTAATGTAGATTCTGAAACAGAAATTTTACAAAATAGCCCTGAAGAATTTTCAGAGAGAGAGAGAATTTTCACGGCGAGCATAAGCCGATTCTTTTTGTCTTATTTTTTTTTCTATGCACCTCATTATCGTTTGGCTATACCATTAACATTGACGTTGGTCAAAACTTATAATTAATTATCATCATCGTAGTATTAGGTTAACTTATTGTGTAATTTATTTAATATTTGCAATTCTAGGAGTGTAAACTCTTATTTTCAATATCTGTATTATACTTTATAGTATAATTTGTTAAATGTTATCAATTTTTTTTCTCAATTTTTTTTTCAAGCGGTTTGCAACTTGTAAAATTAAGCCTTCTGCACGAGCGTTTATTAAGGTAACTCGTTAAACTAAACCATACCTATGTGTATTATTTATACGCTTGAATCACTTTCCTGTGAGAATTATTTTCATATGTTTATTACATAAATATTTTAATTACTTCACAAAAGACCCTTGGATTTTATTTAAAAGTCAATATTTCACGACTGGCTATGATTTTCTTTTCTTTCCGGCATATTTATTTCAGTCTTTAACTGAAACTTGTTTATAGTAATCACCGTGCGGGAGTTAGCGACACGTTAAAGAAGCCATAAGCTATTAATATTTTCAGCGGATGGCAACTATTAAAGCCTTTTGCCGTTGCGTTCAACTCTGTTGAGTTGACTTATTTAGGATACGATTCCTCATAAGCAACTCTAACTGCATGATGTTTTATTTCCAGTAGTTGGAATAAGACTAGTATGAAAGTGAATGTATGTTGTAATTATAATGTACGTTGATGGAGTTGAACGATGTATATTAACATTGTATATTCCAGGAACATGTTTAAAATTTTATCATTCATGAACCATGTAATTTAAGATAATTATTTAGGATTTTTTTTTTCTCTCTCTCGTCTGTTTTGTTTTCTTTTTCTATTAAATAACTTGTTGATATGCAATATATCAGTATTATTTTTTTTTTTTCATATATACAGGATGTTTTTTCAGAAAAATTCTTCTATAGGATGTTAATATTAATTTTCATTTTGCTTTTAATTATTATTTTTTTTTTGATTGTTCTTTCATTTAGCAGATTAAATATTAAAATTCGATATGTATATGCGGTTTATTTTGATTTGGTTTGAATTTAAAATTTTACTAAAAAAAATCTTTCAGATTTTTTTTTTTCCCGGCCCCCGGGGTATTGTGACGGTTGTCTATTTCGACCTCTTTTTGTCAGTAAATTTTATTTTTTTTGTCGTTCCCGACGTAATTTTAAACTAGGAATTACGTAGTGTCGGAGAACGGCAATGTTTTGATTTGACAAGTCAGTCACGAAATATTATCCATCAAAGCAACTTGAATCTATTTATTTATTATTGTTTCCGAGTTTATTATTCAAAATTACATAGTTAAGATATTTTATTATCTACAATCAAAGTTTTTTTTAAGAAACCTATAATTTATTTTTACGTTCACGAGTGTGCGTAGCCAAAATTTTTGGCATTTTTGTATATTTTTAATTTTACCGAAAAAATAAACATAGAAGAGAGTTTTGGTGTTTTACTGGTACTACGTTACAACAGTACTCCATACAAGATCGAACTTGAGCTATATACAAATTAAGTAGCTGTTCAGGGCTGAAGTACCGTCGGACCTTCGAGATGATTCCCAACTTCTTTGAAGCTGTTTGAGCCATGGACACAATTTGTTGCCCGAAGTTTAGTTGGGACGATATGGTTACGCCCAGAAGCCCTAGGTGGTCGATTAAGGGTACAGACACATTTTGGAAAGTGGGCGTTAGGTCGAAACTGCTCTTTTTGGTGGCCACCCATGCTCAATCATGGACTCTCTCAAAGCCCGGATTTCTTGAGGACTCGCTCGCGCATTGGACATGTATCTCTCTACAACGGTGCTGTCATCAGCGTAACCAATAATGCCTAGGGTTTGCAGGTCATTAATGTGCAGCAAGAGTAACGTTGCAGAGAGAACAGATCCCTGAAGTACCCCGGCATTAATTGCCATTAGGTCAGAAGAGCAGCCGTCTAAGACTTCTTGAATTGACCGTTAAGATCTGCACAATGTTAACACAAGAGGAAGTAATGTGCTGGTAGCTCATAATAGTAGTCTTCACAAAGACACTAACTCATTGATGGGTCAATGTATGCGCTTTAATAATAAGGTTCTTTTATAATGGCTACAACCCTACCAGCTTATGAATGCGAACGCGCTGACAATGCGTGCCAGTTTTTGGACACCTTTGTTTGTTTCCTCTGTTCTTGTTAACTTTGTAATATTGATAACTTGTTTTTCAATTCAAGTTTTTAGTATTGTTTAAAATTTCGTCTCGTTCAGTCGCTCTTTCCATATTATACCATTTCTAAACCCTTAATTCTAAGTTTCTTTGTAATATTTAAAATAAACTCTATTTTTGTAACTTAAAAAGTGTTGTTTAAGAACTCGCGCCTGACCCACCCCGTAACATTTCAAACACACCCTCAAACGGCAATTGTTCACGAAGTAACGCGGGATCAGCCATCGCCCTCCTCAACCACACCAGAGGGAAGTGAGCGACCCGTCAACTAACGCTACCATAAAGCGTCATTGTCACTAAAGTACGTCTTCTTATGGTAACGTCGAATGACGGGTCGCTCACTTTCCTCTAATATAGTTGAGGAGGGCGACCGTGAACAGGGGGCTGTTTGAAGGTGTTCGTCATAATAATGTGGTAACACGATAACAAACGTTAAACAAGCGCACAGTATCAACCAGTGAAAATAATGTGGAATACGCTGTTTTGATGTGCTTTGTTTATTATTGTCAACACATTTAAAATATACCCTCAATTAATCATTGCAAGGGTTAACACCATCTGTTGACATATCCACTTAAGGTGTATAAACAACATTCTGATAACTAGCGAAATAAATTTTAGTTAGTTATATATGGCCATAAGTTGTTTTGAATAGTTTACATATAACAAAACAACAATAAAATAACACAGAAGACCGTGATCCAGTTTTGATTAAATAAGGGCCTAACAATAAGATACTTGCATATTTTATGAAGTATGAAAGAGTGAAGCGACAAACTTAAGAATACAATGTGGTTTTCAGTTCGTGTTCAGAATATACAGCTGCGGGTGTGCGACGACAGAATACATTCAACTTACTGTCGATAATCGCGTCAAGACACTTTTTGTTGAAAAAGTGCTCTATATTTTTAAATGGTCGTGGACGATTCTTTCACCACGATTGTGGAATATCAGAACATCTATTATGCATACCAAATTTACCGGCATTATAATTAAAGTGCCCAGAGTTAAATATTATATCATTCTCCTACGTAAATCCGAAGTGATGGTACGTGCCGATTAATGAGTACAATAAACAATTAATTGAAAAATTTCTTGACCTAGAACTAGGCGGAAGCAATCCTTTTATGTCTAATTGAATGATATAAGTTTTAGTGATATAATTTATAATGTATTTATAACAATACAAATAATAAGTAATAATAGATGATCATACGAAGTTGTTGAAGTGAAGTTCGATCGATATTATATGAGTTGCTTCATTCGAAGATATAAGATAGATATAACCAGGTAGTCCTTTTTTCTTGCTGGCAACATTCACACGTTAAAGTACTTTTCGAGAAAATTAAAATTTATCAGCGCTTCCGGTTGTATATTCGCTTGTGCTGACCGACGAGACTCCATCATTTTTTAGAGACGGCTAACCGTAAGTTTGTTTTCTAGATCCATGGGAAGGGCGGGGTCTTATATCTTCGAATGAAGCAACTCATATAATATCGATCGAACTTCACTTCAAGAAGTTCGTTTGATCATCTATTATATTTCGTTGCTTCATTCTCGATATAAGATAGATATAACCAGGTAGATGTTTAGAGTCAATCTTAGGGGTAATGTATTGAAATGCGGATTGATACGTAAGATAAACTAATTTTAGAAAGAAATACTTTATTATTTACTTATCAAATTGACTAAATAGTAATTAACAGTACCTATTTATTAATTTAATGCCTAGGACACTTTATCCTAAATTATACATCTTAACTAAATCACGGTACTGAGAATCATAACTGAGGTTGATTATTATTCGACGAAGATTGTAAAACTGCCCTTGCAAAGCTTCCACTGTCTGCGAGAGGACGGTGATAAAATTTTGCGAAGGTTTGCGAGTGGGACGTCCACCCGGCAGCCCGCCTTATAACGTCGAGGCTGGCGCCGTGCTCGCGCGCCGCGGACGTGGCGGCATGCCGCGTGCTGTGCGCGCTGAACCGCGCCACGTCCACGCCGCTCTCACGAAGCACACACTTTATCCAACGACTAATCGACTGGGTGGTGGGAGCTTTGTGAGGACGTTTGAAAGTTAAAACAAGTGAATCAACTGTATCTGGCCTTATATTACTAGTAGCTGACATATAATCTTCTAATGTTTTAGCAGGACAACTTTTTGGATTCTGAACAAAATATGGGAGGCACAAAATAGGCTGCTCGGAACCAGCTTTGGAAGTTTTAATAATATCAGTTATATTTATCCTGATTTCATGAGAATACATTTTGATGTTCGAAAGTTTGATAAGGGACAAAGTTTGCACCCTATGTGCAGTACACAAGACCAGTAATACAACAACTTTTTTAGTTAAAACTTCTAAAGATAGTTCCGAGTTTGGGTACCAGTGGGCAATAGTACTGAGAACAATTTGAGGGTCCCAGGTAAATGAATATTTAGGATTATTAGGTCGTAATTTATACACTCCTTTAAAAAATCTTGTTATCAAATCATTGTGACTAATATTTTTATCAAGCAAAACTGAAAGTGCTGCGCGGTGGCTATTCAGCGAACTGTATGAATCATTTTTATTGAATTGGTCCATAAGAAAGGATAATACTAATTTTATAGAACAATCATAGAAATTAATTTTGTTTTTGAGACAAAAATACCACCATAATTTGTATGTAACCCCATATTGGCGTAGGGTGTTATCTGATAATGAGGATACCAAAAGATCTAAGGCCGAGTCTGGGGCGTCTCTGCGAGAGAAGGCTAACCGGAGACAATCCCGGCAGCCAGGGAAGCTGGCGGTGGCTGGTGTTGATCCGACACCTGGGTTCTGAAACCAGGACTTTTGATATTAACAGCCTCTTTAGAAGTGGGAACCATGGTTGTGCAGGCCAGTATGGAAAAATAAATATTCCAGTAGCTTTATCTGCAATAACTTTATGAAGTGCTTTCAGTATTAATGGAAATGGAGGGAAGGCGTAAAAGAAATATGGATTCCAATTAATTGTAGAGGCGTCTACCTCCATGGCGTCTGGGTCTTGTTTCCAGCAAACGTATAGTTGACATTTGGCCGTGGCGCGAGAAGCAAATAAATCAATTGTAGGTATGCCTAAATGTTTTGTTACTATTTCAAATGCAGTTTGAGTTAATTGAAGTTCAGTATCCGGGTTTCTTGATTCAAAATCAGCTTCTATATTGTCTTTGGTGTTTATATATGATGCAAATAACCAAAGTTCACGAGCTTCACATCATTGCCAAATGTCGCTGGCCAGTTGGTTTAAATGTGGAAATTGGACGCCGCCCATACGGTTTACATAGCTTATAGCCGTTACATTATCTACTCTAAGAAGAATAGCACAGTTACAAAGATTTTTCGCAAAACATTTTAATCCCGTAAAAATAGCCATTAATTCTAAGTAATTTATATGGTATTCAAGTTCATCTTGTTTCCAAGTACCATTTGCACGTTTACCGTTGCAAAATGCACCCCAACCTGTCCGAGATGCGTCGGTAAATATCTCCATATTATATTCAGGTATATGTAAAGAAGTGCATGTTTTAAAGATTATATTTTCCCACCATAACAAATCCGTTAAAATATGTTGGGGTAGTTGTATTTCATGGTCATAATCGGTGAACTTTTTCAAATTTAAATATTTTATTCTTTCAAAAACTTTGGTGTGTAACCAGCCATATTTAACAGCTGGACAAGCTGCAACGAGAATACCGATAAATTGTGAGAATTCTCTTATGGAACAAACGGGTAGTTTCTTGTATTTGTTTACTAACTGTGCTATTTTAGATCGTTTTTCAAGGACAAGGACGTCAAGGACATTGTCATATTTGTAGTGTCAAATACAAAACCAAGAAATGTACTGTTTTGTTTAGGTTGTAGAGAACTCTTTGTGTAATTAATAACAAAGCCTAAGCATTCTAATAGTTTGACAGTGTCCTGCACATTTTTATAACATTCGTTATAATCAGATCCAATACACATTGTGTCATCCAGATAATTTACTGAAGTATAGCCACACAAGCGAAGGTATTTTATTGCTTCCTTAATAATTTTACTAAAAACTCTCGGTGCCACGGTCAAACCGTAGGGTAGTGCTTTGAATTCGTAAGTTAAAAATGTTGAATTTTCTCCATTAAATTGAAATCGTAGGTATTTTCGTGAATTTGAATGAATTGGTACGAGTAAATAAGATTCTTTTAAGTCTATAGTTGCTAGGTAGCCATTTGAGGTATTAATCGAGAAGCTGTTCGAAAATCTTCCATTTTAAAATGTGATTTTTCTACAAATTTATTAAAAGATTTTAAATTTAAAATAAAACGCTTTTCCCCGTTTGACTTCGGCACCAAGAATATTTTAGATATGTATTGGTCGGCACGAGGCTTGCACAATGAAATAGCGTCTAATTCTAATAATTTATGAATAGCTGTAGTCATATCCCTCAAATCGAATGCATTACATACATAATTAGGTGTATAATTCTGTGCAACGACACAGTCCTTTAAAGGAATAGTTACACCTTCTCTTATCCAGTCTAATACTGTAGTATTATTAGTGATTGCTAACCAACACTTATAAAAATATTGTAAGCGAGCAGCATGAACCTGGATTAGTGACGCCGTTAAGCACGCTGGTGGTACTTGGTGTTGCGCGTACTGGTTCGCTAGTGATGTGCTTGCTCGGTATCCCCCCCGGGCCCCCCTCCTGTTCGAAGGGAAGTGGGGAGGAGCTGACCAGTTTCCCGGACCTCGTCGCTGAGATGTAGATGCTGTAGATAGAAATCTTGACGTCGTCATTTGGACACTTTTCTTGATTTGCAACCCTTGCTTTTCAATTGCTTTTGCGATTTTTATTTTATCGCTCATTCCTTTCCCAAAGAGAGTTTCATCTCGTTCTGCGTTTTCAACAATATCCAGAAAGGATTTGTCTAAACTCGGAGTCAAGAGTTTTACTCTATGATCTGTTAGAACAAAGTGTAAATCAGCCAGTACACGACATGAGTCAGATAACACTTTTATGGCTTGTACTTTATCATCGCCAGAAAGTAGCAATATCATAGCTTTATTAACAGCCGTGATTCCCAACCCTAGTTGGTGTTGAGCAGTTTCTAATTTTTTATCCCGAGACTTAAGTGATTCGGTGATCGCTATGGAAATTTCAGGATTTATTGTAGGTGACTTAAGTAAAGTACAATTTTTGGGAATTTTAATTTACTTTTAAAATTTACTTTAAAAATTATAAAGTGATACTTTTTTGAAGGTAGATTTTAAGACCAACCTGATTTTTCTTCCGCATCCGAAGAGTCTGACGAAATAACCCGTATTCTGCGATGTTTACTTCTGGTAGATCTCACTGCATCTCCGCTTTTTCTTTTCGGCATATTTATTCGATACTGGACTTTTTTATTTAATGTAAGTTTAAATAAAATAAGATGAACCGAAAGCGTGTGCGCCTGTTGCCGCGCACGAAAAAAGAATGATGGAGTCTCGTCGGTCAGCACAAGCGAATACACAACCGGAAGCGCTGATAAATTTTAATTTCTAGAAAAGTACTTTAACGTGCGAATGTTGCCAGCAAGAAAAAAGGACTACCTGGTTATATCTATCTTATATCGAGAATGAAGCAACGAAATATAATGGAAGGTCCCTTCAATAGAAGCTTGCTGAAGATCAACTTATACATTGTAGTATTACCTCCGTACATGAATATTTATCCACATGACATGCCTTTTGTTTTTGTTGTTTACCAACGTTAAAAAACTACTTTAGCAATAATTTACGAGTAATGCTACCATAGACCTGCACTTTGATATTTGCATTTTTCTTAAAATAAATATGACACAAATATTTTCAATGACTGAACAAAAGACAATCAAGTCAACGTCACCGATGAAAAGAGCTAATCATTTAGTTCTATAAACTGGCCACTATTAATAATTGTACAAGAATATAACAAAATATAGTATGTTTTTACTCACACCTCCGCGATTTTTTGCATAACAAGCACAGCCTTTACAGTTTCTCTATTGAGTATCAACCATCGTGGGGACTCCATCAGTATCAGAAGAAAACACAACGTGAACGGTGTAGGGATTGCCAAGTACAACATGAACTTAAAGAAGTCGGATGTTTCCAATTGCAGAACATTTACAAAAGCGCCTGAAAATGCTCTAGAACACTCAAAGAATATTGTAACTAAGTATCTGTCCTCAGTTCCTGTTAGCTCCATCTGAAGGACGTAACCAATTATTTCTGCAGTCTTCAAAGACATCACCAACATCGCGTACAAGAAGTAGTAAACGTGGTATGTGAAGATGAAAGAGCAAGATATACTGAAAACTGTCGTCAAAAAAAGCGCCAATGTCAAACAGGGTTTTCTTCCATATCTGAAACAAACGAAATTACATAGTTACTTAAATTACTATAGAAATATCCCGTGCAGAGTTGGCGTACTGTGTAATAGTTTGTGTTTAAAGACCTTATAATATTCGTTTCATAGTTTTGATTTAATTTAAGAACAATTATAAGTTGGTCCTTAAATATGTAAATAAATAAATGAGTTATGTGTTAAAAATAAGAAAATATTTGTATATTGGAATTTAAATTTTCATTTATTAGAAGAATCAAGCTTAAATAATGCACCATAAATATAAATGATAATATAATCATACTGTCCGATGGTTGCCCGCCTTGTCGTGGCGGGCGCTTAGTAACCGTGGACTGGTCACCCACGGTGAAGCTAAGAGGCAACCAGGGCCGGCCTGTTTGGGCCGCCGGATGGCCCTAGGAGGGCGTTCCCAGCGAGCTGAACAAGTCCGCTGGCGGGACCGCAGAAGAAGAGGAGCGCCAGTATTACGGTGCGCCGTTCTCCCTATCTTCTGCAGCCGTGGAGGGATCGCAGGGGGAGAGGCGTGTTCGTATTACGGTGCGCCACTCTCCCTACCCCCGGCAAGCTGGCGGGACCGTTCCTTCGAACGGCACTGGTGGGGCCGCAGAGGAAGAGGCATGTCGGTATTGCGGTGCGCCACTTGCCCTATCCTCTGCGGCCGAGGTGTGGTCGGTGGCAGAACCACAGACCTGATCTACCACCGGGTACCAGTTATCTGGTATCCATGGCCTCCTAGTAGCAGACTCGGGGGAGTCTGCTACAGTACTGGTGGAGGCCGAGGAGGGAGGCGCACCTAACCATCTAGGGCGCCTATCGTAGGGGGCCTTCGGGCTTTCGCGATGGAGCCGCTTGTCGGATGGGCGGCTGCCCCCGGTGGGGTCGCGGATGTGTGCGAAAGCGTTCCCGTAACCCCGTCACAAGGCGGTAAAGAGGAAGATGGGGGGGGGGGTTTAGTGGGTATACCGTGGGTCTCATTAGCCTATACGGGAGTCCCACATAACCACTCGGGTGCCCCCTGCGCCCGGGTGGTATGTTATGCATTTTACCCCGAAAAAAAAAATCATACTAGTCTATTCCTAGAATCAACTATGATGACAGCAACCATTACTATAATTATGTCTAGCTGATATCTATCTATCTCCAGTGATTTCATAAATAATAAATAAATTGAGCTCTGATCAATAGCCAGTTTTTTCATTAAAATGTCAGAGGGAAATTTTTATTATTTACAGTTGACTTAACCATAATTTTTTTACAATTTAAAGAAAAACAAACTCCGTAGTATAAGCAGTTGTAGAAAGGAGAGAAAGGTAATTTTGATCTTTTCACATTAGGTATAACTACTTGGGTTGACAATTTACAAACTGAAAGCATTTTTTGCGTGTGTTTCGAATGTTCGACCAAAGTGGCAAATCTCAATAATGAATACACCACCTGATTGCCGAAATGTTTGCAAATTCAACGGTTCCAACCGAAAATTTGACATCTCGTAAAGTATAATATATATATAATACTTTACGAGATATTCGGAGAGAACCGTAGCCGCGCCGTCAAAACGTTGGCGGTTGGCGCGGTCACGGTATCTCGGCAACTAAGCCACCTACAAATGTGATGTTTTTATTCATAGTAGTGTTTAAATTGGTACAAATTCATACTGCATATAAAATGTATCAGCGATAAATATAATAATAACGAAGTATGTCTCCCCGAAGAATGGGCGCGCCAGCTTCGTAGCAACACTTTAAATGTCGCAAACCCGTCAGTGCTCAAAAATATGACAAATTTCTAAGCCAATTTGTAAATGAAGACGTGTAAAAAATTGGCCCACTGGCTGGCCTGAAATATACGTGGTAAAGCGTGGTCGTGCGCCATTGAAATACGTAGTTCAATATTTCTTCCCCAATTTCTCCAAAATACAAGCACCCATGACTATTAATTAGAATCTCGGAAGGAATAATTTTCGAACAGTTTACATATATTCACTGTAAAGTACAAAGATACAGAATAATTTATAAATATAGTTTCTCCGTACAATACTCGAAGTGCTACTACAAGTCTTAGAAATATTGTATGAAAAGAATATCTTCTAAATCATTTTCGAAACAACGTGTGCAACTCTTAAATAGCTAGGTTGTGAACACGGCTTCGCTCGCGTATTCTTCTGCAACAGTACGTTTTTTTATTAACTTATCTCCGCATCACCTAGCACACTTTAAGGCAACTAAACCAGTATCTGATGGTGTGAACGAATTTCCAAGACAACCTCTAGAATTGGCATCTGGAAGCGATCTTTCAAGTCACCCAGGAATGGCATCTGCTTTCAGTCAACCTTCCAAGACAACCTCTAGAATTGGCATCTGGAAGCGATCGTTCAAATCACCCACGAATGGCATCAGCTTTCAGTCAACCTTCCAAGACAACCTCTAGAATTGGCATCTGGAAGCGATCGTTCAAGTCACCCACGAATGGCATCTACTTTCAGTCAACCTTCCAAGACAACCTCTAGAATTGGCATCTGGAAGCGATCGTTCAAGTCACCCACGAATGACATCTGCTTTCAGTCAACCTTCCAAGACAACTTCTAGAATTGGCATCTGGAAGCGATCGTTCAAGTCACCCACGAATGGCATCTGCTTTCAGTCAACCTTCCAACACAACCTCTAGACATGGCATCTGGTAGCGACCATTCAAATCACCCACGAATGGCCTTTGCTTTTAGTCAACCTTCCAAGACAACCTCTATACATGGCATCTGGTAGCGACCATTCAAATCACCCACGAATGGCCTTTGCTTTCAGTCAACCTTCCAACACAACCTCTAGACATGGCATCTGGTAGCGACCATTCAAATCACCCACGAATGGCCTTTGCTTTCAGTCAACCTTCCAAGACAACCTCTAGACATGGCATCTGGTAGTGACCATTCAAATCACCCACGAATGGCCTTTGCTTTTAGTCAACCTTCCAACACAACCTCTAGACATGGCATCTGGTAGCGACCATTCAAATCACCCACGAATGGCCTTTGCTTTCAGTCAACCTTCCAAGACAACTTCTAGAATTGGCATCTGGAAGCGATCGTTCAAGTCACCCACGAATGGCATCTGCTTTCAGTCAACCTTCCAACACAACCTCTAGACATGGCATCTGGTAGCGACCATTCAAATCACCCACGAATGGCCTTTGCTTTCAGTCAACCTTCCAAGACAACTTCTAGAATTGGCATCTGGAAGCGATCGTTCAAGTCACCCACGAATGGCATCTGCTTTCAGTCAACCTTCCAACACAACCTCTAGACATGGCATCTGGTAGCGACCATTCAAATCACCCACGAATGGCCTTTGCTTTTAGTCAACCTTCCAAGACAACCTCTAGACATGGCATCTGGTAGCGACCATTCAAATCACCCACGAATGGCCTTTGCTTTCAGTCAACCTTCCAACACAACCTCTAGACATGGCATCTGGTAGCGACCATTCAAATCACCCACGAATGGCCTTTGCTTTCAGTCAACCTTCCAAGACAACCTCTAGACATGGCATCTGGTAGTGACCATTCAAATCACCCACGAATGGCCTTTGCTTTTAGTCAACCTTCCAACACAACCTCTAGACATGGCATCTGGTAGCGACCATTCAAATCACCCACGAATGGCCTTTGCTTTCAGTCAACCTTCCAAGACAACTTCTAGAATTGGCATCTGGAAGCGATCGTTCAAGTCACCCACGAATGGCATCTGCTTTCAGTCAACCTTCCAACACAACCTCTAGACATGGCATCTGGTAGCGACCATTCAAATCACCCACGAATGGCCTTTGCTTTTAGTCAACCTTCCAAGACAACCTCTAGACATGGCATCTGGTAGCGACCATTCAAATCACCCACGAATGGCCTTTGCTTTCAGTCAACCTTCCAAGACAACCTCTAGACATGGCATCTGGTAGCGACCATTCAAATCACCCACGAATGGCCTTTGCTTTCAGTCAACCTTCCAAGACAACCTCTAGACATGGCATCTGGTAGCGACCATTCAAATCACCCACGAATGGCCTTTGCTTTCAGTCAACCTTCCAAGACAACCTCTAGACATGGCATCTGGTAGCGACCATTCAAATCACCCACGAATGGCCTTTGCTTTCAGTCAACCTGCCAAGACAAGACTTGACCAGACGCCTGGATCAAGTTCCTCTTACTAAAGCAAGAGTCAAAACAGAAACAAAAACCATAAAACAAAATTTTTATTAACGCCTTTATTGCAAACAGAAAACGTATGTTCCATATTCATTACATGTCTAAATGCAAATTCTATACAACATTAGTATGTTAGCAAGGCTATTAGAACAAGTTAGTGTACCAACTACTAATACGCTTTTTTCAATATTACGCAACTCCTTACTTTATCGGTAGTCTCTTAACGGTAATGTAGCTTTTAACGAAACAAAAACTTACTACACATTACAGAAGCAAAACATACTTTGAAGTAATATTTGTAAAAGCAAATAACTAAACTGCATGTGTATATATGCTTATGCATAAGAAAGTTTGCACCTGTCAGAGAGGACTCCGAGAGTAATAACACCAGCAGAAGCTACGTACTTCACCCATCTTCGTCTTAAACGAGTTGCAGGATATCGTTCACAATTGAGTTTCCACACGGTACCAGGAGATCGTATATTATTATCATGGAATATTGGACTCGGACATGGACAAGTGTTGTTCCTTCCAGTCTCGACGCAAAAGAAGGGCATATTTTTTGCCCTTATCCTTTGCCTGCGATCTAAGTAGTCTATAGTATATAGCAGAAACTGGGCCAGGTACGTTATTGTACCAACATATAATTGGTATTTTCCCAAACTCCCCATCGAGTCTTGAAGTATATCCTGAAAGACCATTATAAAGGCATATATTTACAATTTCAATGTCCACTATCTCATAATCGTTAGAATATATTAAACGCCACACCCCGACAATATTGAGAGTCGTGCAAAAACAATGTTGGATTAAATCTGACTGAACACTTGGCTTCTTGACTATGGAACTATTATGTACTACTTACAACAGGAAGGTTGACTTTACCTCGAAACGCGAGCTGACGGAGGTTCTTAGCCTTGCCTGATTATATAGACTTGACTTTGTACTAATCATACTGAAAACTAGCGGCCCGTCCCGGCTTCGCACGGGGGGATATTATTATTTTTATAATTTTACCTTTTATTTATATTTTTTTGTTTTTTTCATTTCTATATTTTTTTAAACGCAGTATCACATTATCTATGTATACTTACAATCCGAATTTGTTCATCGTTTTTTTATTTACATTTTTACAACATTTTACATTTGTATATGATCTTACCTAATTAAATTTCCTAAGCTTTTTATATATTTGTATTTTTTATTAATTTTTTGTTGTTTTCTTAAAATTTTTACTTTTTTGTTCTTTTAGAGTGTGTGTATTTATTTTGAAGACTTTTTCTAAGTCATTGTAATTTTTACATTTCTGTTTTGATGTTTGTGTGTTATTTTTTACAGTTTCATTGTAAAGCTTTATTTAACTCTATTAGTTCTTACTTTTATTTTACAAAACTTTTACCTTAAAGCTCCACTATACATTGTACACTATATTTGTAGGTGATAACATAACATAATGATTTTCACGAGATCCTATACTTAGTATAATACTATACAACAACACTTGGAAGCTATTTGTAACTGTCGATGGTAATTTTCCATCTCCAAGTTGACATACTTTTTTTAAGAAATTTCCATTGTGGTTACTACCTACTTAAATGTGCTCTTTGGTGCACGTTTAATTGGTGCGCAAATTAAGAGTTTCAATTGATTGCCATAAAGGTGATGATTTGAGGCACGATTTAATAACGTCGACACTTGTACCTTTTGTTATAGCCAGTAGTGTTTGGCGAATGTCTCCAGCCAACACAAAGGTTACGCCCCCCATCAAAGTGCCTGTTTCTGATGTCTTTTAATGTGCGGTCAACAGCTTCTACATGAGCTCTATGGCTCATGGTGCACTCATCCCACATAATCAGCGACGTTTCCTGTAAGAGCTTCCCTTCCTAATTTGCGGATTGAGCGTACAGGTTGTTGTTCTAAAGACACAGCCAACGGTAATTTAAAGGTTGAGTGAGTACTTTGGCTCATATTATAAACTAAGAAAGGTTCTACCTGTTCCGCCAGACGCGTCCAAAAAAAATAGGCCACCCTTGTTATTTTCCACACTTTTTATTATAGCATCGAACGCTATTTTTTGATCTCAACCAACTTGGGTACATTGGAGTTGACAAATACTGATAACTCGTTAACATCGTACGTACAGCTCGGTATGGCATTAACTACATTTTGTAGTGCGGGATTTGGAGATAGTAACCCAAAGTCTCTTAAATTTTGTCGTTCAATTCTAAAAGTTTGTTTTCGTGTTGTATCAAGCCTTCATTATAAACATCAAAATCTTGACCTTGTTGTTGGGCTATGTGTCACGATATGTGAATATACTATTTGAAAAATTCAAAAAGTAATCTACCGGTATTGAAACAATTTTGAATCCAAAATAATTTATTTGGATAAGGATTAATAAAAAGATATGAATAACGTGCACAACGCGACAGCTTTTATTTTTTCTATTTCTATGACTTATTAAATTCGTAATATCTATTGAACGGAATAGCCGATTTCAACAATTAAAAAAGTATTCTAGATAAATTGAAACAGTCTTAAAAACAATATGATTTATTTGGATATGAAGTTCTGGTGGTCACGTTCCGACATGATGTTTAGTGTAGCCATCGAGGAGGGTAGGTCTGAGTAATCGTGCTGCAACAGAGAACTGTCTTCAGCTCGTAATTTATTGACTCGCCGGATAACTGGTTTTGGAGGGTAGCGGGATCCGAAGAAACGATGCACCGCTGGCCGACCGCAGGTAGTAGCGGGCCCAAGTAGTGCGCTAGCTACATGCGAAAGGCTGCCCCGCTACCTCGCGAAAAATCCCGGGAGGCTTCATCGTGCCAGCTGGCGACTGGTTAGAGAGGACCCGATGACAGTCCCCGGGGGGGTTCGGGCGTCCCCGTAGTCTCCAAGCCAGTTCCCGATCGGTGCGTTGTTTATTGCGAGCTGCTTAGGACCATTTGCAGCGCTTCACTCAACTTCTCTCCTCCTCCCTATTCACTCACGCAACTAATATGAAAAGTCACAGGAAGAGTAAGGTTCTACAGCGGTTGCACTTCCTCTCTCTTAAGTGCTCTTCTGCAACATCAGAGGAATGCACTCAAATATCAACGATGTCCACCACCATCTTCAGACAGAGAGGCCTCACCTACTCTTCTTAACGGAGACGCAGATCTGTAATCCGTCAGACTCGGCATACCTTTGTTACCCAGGGTACATCCTGGAGTCCGATTTCCACCCGAACGCCGGGGTGTGCATGTATGCCAGTGACGAGATCTGTTGTCAGCGTCTTCGTTACTTGGAAGATCTGGACTTTTCCGTTATGCGGGTTCACATTGATACCGGCCTTGACCAATTGGTCTACGCCAGTATATACCGGTCACATAGCGGAGATCGGGAGACAACGAGGCTCATGGAGTATCTCAGCGATGCAGCAGATAAGGTTCGGCAACGTTTTCCCTCAGCGCAGTTGGTGTTCCTGGGGGATTTTAACGCTCATAACGGGCAATGGCTATACCCGTATCAAGACACTGACCACGCTAGAAGAGAGGCTTTTAAGTTTTCCGTGACTCAAGGCCTCTCACAGCTTGTACACGAGCCCACGCACATCCCCGACGTTGCCGGCCACACTGCATATTGCTTAGACCTTCTGCTGACAACTGATCCTGACAGGTGCTCGGCGTCCGTAACTGCACCTTTAGGGACATCCGACCACTGCGTGGTGAAATCTTTTATTTATTTATTTATTTATAAATAAATAAATAAATAAATCTTTGTCGCAGTACTCGCCGCCTGACACCAGCCCAAAAGGCGCTAGGCGTGTATGGCAATACAAGTCAGCAGATTGAGATGAGGTGCGGCACTTTTTCGCGTCTTATCCTTGGCGGCAGACTTGTTTTACATCAACCGATCCATCGTGCTGCGCTGATGCTGTATCAAGTGTGATAGGCCGAGCAATGGAGTATTTCATCCCTTACGCTGACCTACCCCTTGAAACCAAAGGTCGCCCATGGTTTAATGCTGCTTGCCTCACAGCTGAAAATCTTAAGCAAGAAGCGTACAAAGCCTGGGCTGACGCTCGCAGAAGCAAAGCCGTGGATTCGCATGAACTGAAGAAAAAATACAATGCTGCCGCCAAGTCTTGCAAAAAGGTGATCAGAAAAGCTCGCTTTGACCGCATTGGCCACATCGGAGACAAGATAGCGTCATATCCTTCAGGAAGCAAAGCTTTCTGGTCTTTAACCAAGTCGGACTTCTGTCGCCCATCGCTGCCACCTCTGAGGAAGCCTGACGGTTCACTGGCCCACACTGCAAAAGAGAAAGCAGACGTCTTTGTTAATCTTTTTGCAGACTATTCACGTCTAAATAGTCAAGGCAAAGTCCCACCCCAGTTACCTCAGTTCGGACCCAAAATGGGTACCGTTCATATTCGCCAAAAGGAGGTTCTTAAATGCTTGCAGAATTTAGACGTGAACAAGGCCAGCGGCCCCGATGGCATACCTGCAGTTGTGTTAAAACACTGCGCAGCCGAGTTGTCTCCCATACTTTCGCGCCTGTATCGACTCTCTTTGGCAGATTCCAGACTCTCTTTGGAATCTGGAAAGGTCCCTAAATCCTGGAAGCTGGCTAACGTGCAACCAGTACCAAAGAAGGGAAGCCGTGCAGATCCCATCAACTATCGACCTATTGCAGTTACCTCCATACTTTGCAAAGTCATGGAGCGTGTATTGCACAATCGTCTCCTGGCATACCTTGAGTCCAACGAGCTCCTTAGTGAAAACCAATATGGCTTTCGCAGTGGACGCTCGACTGGAGATCTTCTTGTGTATGCCACTCACTTATAGAGCGAAGCCTTGAAAGGTCACGGTGAAGCTATAGCTGTATCCTTAGACGTTTCCAAGGCTTTTGATAGGTTCGGGCATGATGGTCTCTTGAGTAAGCTTCCAGCATACGGAATACCTAAAGGGCTCTGCGACTGGGTATCTGATTTTCTGAGGGAACGGTAAATTCGAGTAGTCTTAGACGGCTGCACTTCTGACCTAATGGCAATTAATGCCGGGGTACCTCAGGGATCTGTTCTCTCTGCACACTAACGACCTGCTAACCCCAGGAATTATAGGTTACGCTGATGACAGCACCGTTGTAGAGAGATACATGTCCAATGCGCAAGCGAGTCCTCAAGAAATCCGGGCTTTGAGAGAGTCCATGATTAAGCGGGTGGATTTGGCCTTAAAGAAAGTGTCCAATTGGGGCGAGTCCAACTTGGTCAAATTGTTTAGGTGTGATTGTTAGAAATATTATTATTATTATATTATTATTTAACCCCAAAGCAGATTCATAAAGATATGGTGGCTACTTTAGGAACATCTGCTCCGTTGTATACAATCATAAAAAAGTGGACAGCTGAATTTAAACGTGGACGAGAGAGCATCAAAGATGACCCCCGCTCTGGACGGACTTCTACAGTTACGACTTCGGAAAACATTGAAAAAATATGTGATCTCATCATGGGAGACAGAAGATTGAAGGTATCTGAGATAGCTAAAGCTGAAGATCGAGAAGCTTAAACAAAACATGATCGTTAACGAATTAGGGTTCCAAAAGGTGTCTGCAAGATGGGTTCCACGGCTCCTTTCAGTTGAACAGAAACGAACTTGGCTCACGATTTCTAGAGGCTGTTTAGAGCTTTTTCAAGCTGATCTACTTCAGTAACATTTAGTAGTTCTTGTGATATTTGGGATTTTGTGATCTTTTCGAAAAAATCAGATTCTATTCATCTAACCGCCGATAACCGTTGTTTTTTATAAATGGAAATAAAATTGAAACTATTAAATTTTTTTTGAAATGTGAAATGTGAACGTCTACTTTCAGGGGTCTGAGAAAAAGAATCATATAACATTTTTTTCCAAAACCTATCTTAAAAACTACTAGGATTAATATAGGATACATTAATTATTATATCAATATAGGATTATTATTAATATGTCTAAAAATTTCGTTTGACTAGCAACACGGCAACATGTGGCATAGCTGCCACAGAACATCTCAAGTTTACGCACCATGCCGTATTCTCCGCGTGATTATGCAGAAATGTATTATTATTACGGAACAGCCCAAGGAAATGCCCTAGCTGCTGCTAGAATGTACCAGAAGCAAATAATTTGAAGAGGTGGTCCTCAACCCGATGTCTACCCAGACTTAATTCAAATTCAAATTCAATCTTTATTGCGTGTTAGGTGTTATTTTGCATGTTAGAAACGCGTACATGGAAGGTCGCATACCTGGTACCACTCAGCAAGAAAGTATGCCAAGGATCAATCCAGATCGAGCAGAACATGCTCTGGAAGAAGTGCAAGAAATCCTTCAACAAGTACGAGAGAAATTGGCTATCGCACAGTCTTATGTAAGACAGACATGTTTCTTTGCATGGAATATTGCGAGCATAAACCATGCGTCCTTACCACGTGAAAAAATGCAAGATTTGGCACCAGCAGACTATCCACGACGTCTAGCTGTCTGTCAAAAAATATTAACAGATGTGATATGGACAAGGATTATATTGATAATATTACGTGGACAGATGAATCAACTCGTAGCCGGAGTGGAATTTTCATAATTATCACTCTTGGAGTTTTGAAAACCCCATGTGATCTGCCGCCATAGTATTCAGCATCAGCTTAGTGTTAATTTTGGACTGGTGTATTTAACAAACAACTGGTTGGACCTATTGAGTTGCCAGCAAGATGAAATGGAGAAACATATTTAGCATTCTTGCAAAATATTTATACCAAATATTGGAAGACATTAATTTAGCAATTCACCGCCACATGTTCTTTCAATGCGATGGAGCACAATGCCACTACGCTCGAAATGTAAGAGAATATTTGAATGTTTATTTTCCACGGCATTGGATTGGCTGTGGAGGACCTGTAGCCTGGCCTCCACGGGCACCAGATCTTAACCCAATAGATTTTTTATTTGGGGATATTACAAAGAATTGGTGTAGACTGAGTACATCACCATTGGCCAATTACGTTCAAAACTGGACCAAGTTCAAATGACGATTAGGGAAAAAGAAGATGCATTTTGCTGTCTTAAAGAAAATTTCTTAAAACGATGTAGATTGTGCATCTGTAATAATGGAGGTCATTTCGAACATTTGCTGTAGAATAAAAATATCTATTTTTTTTTATTTAACCAGCTTTTAATTTACATAATTCTTTCTTTCTTTTTTATTATGTTAAAAATTGGTTCAATACCTACAAAATAGCTTTGTAGAACCTATCACCGTGGTGTACCGTACTACTACATTATTTAGTTTATTACCCTTCTTAAAACATAAACCGAATTTTGTTCCATAAACGCAAATAGCACTTATTAACTCAACAAAACACTTTTAGAGTTTGTAATTCTCGGAATCAGATAACGACACTTTTCAAGAATGCAATTCTCCGATTTATATAACGCTGCATAGTAATAAAAAATGGCTGCTTTATACTCAAGTATGTTTTTGTACATGTTGCCATGTTGCTAGTCAAATGAAATTTGTAGACATTATTCAAATTAAACCTAGTAGTTTTTTAGATAGGTTTTGGAAAAAAAGGTGTATGATTTTTTTTTCTAAGACCCCTGAGAGTAGACGTTCACATTTCACATTACAAAAAAACATTAATAGTTTCAATTTTATTTCCATTTATACAAAACAACCATTATCGGCGGTTAGATGATACAAAAGGTCTACTATTAAGCTATTTAAAAAAAAACCATGAGCGTAGACCTGAAAGTTAGGTTGTAATTTCAGGTTTTATTCGAGAATCTGATTTTTTCGAAAAGATCACTAAATCCCAAATATCACAAGAACTATTAATATTGCTGAAATTACATGATGGTTAAATTGGTAGGTAATAAGGTCCCCCACCCCTCAGAGTCCGTTGATCCACCCCGCTTGTTACATCGTGTATGCTAACAATAGTAGTAATTAGTAGGCTGATGGATGGATGGAATGGAAATGGATGGAAATCAGTAAAAAAAGTTAAATTAATGAAATTTGAGTATAATATAACTAGTGTGTGCCAAAATACATTTTCAGTTTCTTTTTTAAAGAGGCCAAAGAATCACCGAACATATCCGAATAGTTTCTGAGACAATTGGCTCGATGAAACATACCGTGTGCAGTGGAGCATGGCTCTTTGGGATTTTGCAGTCTGCTCCCTTGACGTGGAACAGCTATATTTATTTGAGATATAATCTTGGTGGAATCTATTTGACCGTGAATGACCTTGTGCAAAAACATTAAGTCCAAGGTTTTTCGTCGTTTGTACAATGGGGTGACTTTATAATGTTTCAACTTTCCTCATAGGAATAGAGGAGATACATTTACATTTACACATAGAGAGAGGAGGATACATTTATTATCCAAGAAAGCTAAATGGTAAAGGAATTTCTTTTGAACCTGCTCAGTGTTGTTGATGTGGACTTGATAACTAGGGCTCCAAACTTGACTGCAGTATTCGAGGATACTTCGTATCAAACAATTATATACCGATATCGTCACAGTTGGATCCCTAAATACCTTCATCTGACGCGTTATGAATCCTGATAGTTTATTCGCCTTAAGTGTGATGCTTGCGAGGTGCCTTTTGAAAGAGACAGAGCTTTTGACCATCACACCGAGATCCCTAATAACGGAAGCTTCTTTTAAAGGAAATCCATTATTACTATATACACATGGTGCCGAAGTTTTCTTTCGTGTAAACTTTATGTGATATATTTTTCAGGATTGAGGAGCACTGAGTTCTTAAAACACCACTCCTGTACTTTCTCTAAGTCCATTTGCAACTGGCAATCATCTTGGGACGAAACAATTGACCTATACATCTTAAAATCATCAGCATACATTTTAAATTTGGACGTTATTACCTCTCCTAGGTCATCTATATATATATAAGAAAAAAAAAAAGAAACCAAATGTGAGCCTTGAGGAACTCCTGACGGGATAAAAAAGACATCCGACGAAAAACCTTTAATGAATGTCATTTGCGATCTATTAGTCAAATAAGATTCACACCAACGTAAAAGAGAACCATGAATGCCGAATACTGATAACTTGGTTATGAGCGATTGATGATAAAAGAAATTGAACGAAATTGTGTGTAAAAGTTTGTTTGTCTATCTTTCACGTCATACTGGAGCGATGTCATGATATAAGACAAAAGAAAATATAGAAATTACCTTTAAATTAATTAATAGTCTATACTTACCTACTTTACACAATTATCATTAAAGAAGAATAATGGTCACCCTACGTTTTGAACGAAGGCTTTAGAAAAAAACACGAATTAACTAAGCACTGTATTTATGTTCAAACTTGATGCTAACGATTTTTAACTATAAGAAAACGAATGATCAATTTACTCTGCGAAACTTTGGATTATGATTAACACAAAATTAAGGTCGCATTAAGGTAAGCCTTTGAGGTCGGCTTTCTTTTGTTAAATTTCCAAGCACACCAATTGAATGGCACATGCCTTTATATCGGCGGCTGGGCCTCAAGCTTTTTTTATGTTGACACGATCTTGAATTCTGAATTACCCCAAAAGTAGGCAAATCGTTATTATACATAAATAAAATTAGCTCTTTAATAATTAATTTTAATAAATAACAAACAACACAAGCAGTTAGTAGCTAGCAAAAACAAAACCTAAAATTTTGTTAAAACATATGACCCATTTTCTTCTGCATGCATAAAAAGTTTCTTAAACCCTGACTTTAGAACGAAGACGCCCTTGGGCGGCTTCGACGTGAGAGTTACTAATCCGCATTTTTAATAAGTCTTATCATTGGATCCCCAGGCCGCTTGGGAGTTGGATAGATTACTATATTATAGTGCATTTAAAAAAATCTTAGTAATTTTTACTGTAATTTGGCTGAGAAAATCAGGTTTGAAATCAGGACGCCCCAGAGCGTCCTCGGCGTCTGAGTAGAAATTTAAAAAACGCCGATCGACGCACTTGGCAGTGAATGGATTAAGGCGGTTTCGGAATAAAACAGTACAGCATTGTATATTTTTTTTAATTTTATACACAGGTTTCATAGTAACATTTATTTTTTATTACGTAAGTACACTTTTATTTTTTATAAGAAAATAACATGTGTTTTTTAAAATAGACCGGGATCGATTCCCGGCCTATCTACTAAAAGAGTACCTGATTACTTAAACCAACTGTATTTTGGTGCTCATACCCAAAGAGCTTATACTAAGAGTACCAGCAGAGCTCGCACTGAGTCCACGACAACGAGCGAGCGCGCGATAGCCTGTGGAGTGTGTCTCTTTGTGTGTCTCTTTCTAAATGAATCTATCTTCCTCAATGACGTATTACATATAGACGAGTCATACCCAAACATTACCGCACAAAAAAACGGCGTCAACGTAACTATAGATACCTACCCGATATATAGAGTAATATAATTTGCGGGAAAGAAAAATACGGTTCACTTGTTGTAAGAAAGAGATATCTATGTACTTCGTGACGTTGCTTCCGTGACGTAGTACGTAAATTGTCAAAACTCTATAGCGTTGTCTCTTTTACTCCCACATACAAAATCATATTACATCTCGCTCTTCGAGTTTGTTGAAACGAATAGCCATGTCAATTTTAAAACGTCATTTTAAATAGCAAATAATATATTTAAAGTTAATAATAATAATAATAATAAATAATAAATAAGATAGTTATAAAAAAATTATACTTACGCATTAAAAAGGAACGTTTGCGTTGCCATTTTTGAGAGAGAATAACCTGTCTATGTCACAAAAGTGCAAAATGAAGAAGAATAAACAGTATCCCTCCTATATCCATGAGTTAGTAGAATGCGTCGATAGCTAGCACATTCTTTGCTGATTCTTCAGTACTTTGTAATTCTTTGCGGACATAATTTTTTGAAGGTGATTTATTAATAATAATAAATAATATTTCACATTCAGTCAATCAATTATAATTAAAGTTTTTAAATTTGCAATATACCTCACATCTTAAAATGTAAACAAACAAACCATCATCTTGTAATAATGCATTAAAAGTACTCACATTCAAGAACACAACTGTTCCTAGTTCTTTCACCCAAAAGCTTTGTCAAGTCCTGTAGAGGCGGAACAGTGTATTTTGATCAACTTTTGTTTTAGCTATTGTTTTTAAGATATGATTATTGTAGATCACATCATAACTTATAAACATTCCACTTGGTTCATCGGAATTTATACTCCGGATAAGGCAGATTCGTTTTTACCTACCGTTATTTCCGTCCTACCTAAATAGAAAGAGACAAACTCCGTCTAGGTTCTCTCGCTCGGCTTGTTTTTGGTGCACAGTGCACCCTTTGGTCTTAGTATAAGCTCTTTGGGTATAAGTGCAGTGTTAGTACTGTATATGAATACCGGCGGTTTATATAAGCAGTTACCTCTTTCTGTGGCACTAATATTAATAGTACAGATAGTAATCGGTCTCCTTTGTGCTCCTACTCGTAGGACAAATTAGAAGGACCACGGAAGTATGATGAAAAGTTTTTTGTTTTGAGAGTGTGAATATTTTCTTCACCTAATGTTGATGTAAGTGGTTGCTGACAACCATTTGGTAATAACGGTAGAAAGGCTGTCATAATTACTCCCGATACAATTAATATTAACATAGTAATTTCAATGGTTTCTACTGTACTCAAAAATAAAACAGTCCAATAAAACCCTTCCGTTAGCAATTCTATTACATTTACGAAGCTTATAAAAGTAGCTCTTATGAAAGTCGGAACAAGTTGTATTGCCATCATTCTAATTAAAATTTTTATGGCATTGATGGAAACACAACTCAAGCTACGCAAAGCAAAGTACTTATTTTCGTCTATGGCTCTATAGCATAATGTTAAAGTAAATGAAGTCACTATGGTGACATGTATGATAATACATGAACTTCGAAATTTAAATGCAGAAAATGGCAAAGTTACCAACACCCCAACACCCATATGGATGTACTTCATAATCATGATATATTCAAAGAAAGGCCAAGTCCCATAGTGTTTTTGTTTATCTGTTGAAACCAAGTAACCCAGCAGATAACCAAAGATTTGTACAAGAAATATTAAGCTCAAAAGTAGACCCCATGTCCTCAAAATTCTTCTGTTTTTAAAACACAGTAGCATATTATAAAACGTCATTTAATTCAAATTCGTCTAAAAAATTTCGGTAAGTAATTACTGATCTTACGATTCCAGCTCTTGGAAGTTGATTGCTGAAAAAAAAGGTATTAGTTTATAAATCAAGTCATTGGAAACATTGGAACTTTAATAGTGAAATTATAAAAAAGTTTATTTAAGAAAGGTAACTACCACGTAATCATAAAATCTGCAGGTAATACCGAGATATTTGAAAATATTATTTATGTAATATTATTATGCGGCATATAAAAAGAGACGGTACACCAGCCTGTAGCAATAGTTTTACGTTATCGACCGCTGACACTAAACGCACTTCACAATCAAGTGATAGCAAGTCGACGTTGCCATGACCTACGACCGTTTCGAAGCTCTTTTGGATAGGAAATTCACTGAATTTAGAACGTCGGTTGTAAACGAAATTTCAGTCCTGGTAGATAAGAAAATTGAATCAGCTTTTGGACTGCTAACTGATGACTTCAAGAAAACCAGACTTTTTAAAGAAGAACAGGATAATCTGAAAAAAGATCTGGCTCGAACTCAATCTAAAATAAAACTGCTGGAAACTGAAAGCTTAACGTTACAAACGCAACTGACTGGTATGACCCATCGATTAAGAGTCCTTGAAAAGAATTCGCGTGGTTGCAATGTGGAGATCTAGTGCATCCCGGAGTTACCCAGTGAAAATTTGTATTGTATAATCAAAAAGCTTTATGAAATTATGAATTTACCTTTGGACGAAGCCCATATATGTGCCCTAGCCTAGCTTAACCAAAATACTAATAGACCCTGTAACATACTGCTTACTTTGCATTCTGAACGACAAAGAAATGTCATGTTATCGGCTACAATGCCCTACAACAAAATGAATTCGCTTAATTCGCGTTTGCTATGATTTGAGGGGGAGTCGCGGGCTATCTACCTTGCTGAACACTTATCACCAGCGACTAAAGAGGTACACGTTGCAGCCAGGAAATTCGCTAAAATCAATCTTTATAAGTTTGTATGGGTTAAGTATGCTAGAGTATATATATGAAAAGACGAAAAATCTCGAGCCATACACATCAAGGATACTACTGTTTTAGATAAAATTAAAAAGTAGATATTAGTGAAACTGTAGATTTTTTATTAGGATCTTTCTTTATTTAACATGTTAATTATATACCATGTGAATAGAATTAGGTCAAAATTACCGGAATTATATCTCAATGTACTTAACTGTAATTATGATTGTATTTGCCTTACTGAAACTAATCTAATCAGTTCTATTTTTAATAGAGAAACGTTTGATTCCCGCTACAATGTGCTCCGGAGGGATCGTGAATCATCTTGTACCAAAGAATAGAGGGTGGGGGTGTTTTTAATAGCTATAAAAAAAGAGTTACAATGTAGTTCGTCATAAATCATGGGAAAATTATTTTGAAATGATTTGGATTATTGTACAGCCTGATGCTGAAATTTCTAACTGTTGTTCAAACATGAATTTGTGTCTTTGTTATCTGCCACCGGACCTACCAATATCTGACCTTACATCTTTCCATAACAGGTAACAATTAATAAGTTGGATTCTAGAAATGTAAATATTGTAATAGGTGATTCTAACGTACCTAGCTTAACCTGGCACCTAAGTGCTAACGGTCTGTATTTGACACCCAGTTCGCCACCTGACGCGAAAGCTAGATTATTGTGTGTTTCGCTGTCTATTTGCAACCTGTTTCAAATAAATCATGTCCACAATTTTCTTGGCCATTGTCTTGATCTAGTCTTAGCTTCTGAGCCGAATATAAAAATCTCACAATCTCAACCGCTATGCCGTGAAGATCGTATTCATCCACCGATCGAAATACATGTAATAAAAGCCTCTACTAAAACTAAACACTAAAGATCTAATCCTCAGAGTTGCCTTAATTTCCTAAAATGTGACTATATTATGATTCGGAATGACTTAAGTAAAGTGAACTGGTTTGATATTTTGGACGCAAACGACGTAAATATTGCTGTTGACAGTGTTTACTTGATATTATAATCAAGCATGTACCCTTAAAATTATTAAATAATGATACTTATCCAGCATGGTTCTCCTCTGCACTAAAAAAGTGCATGGCAGAAAAGAAAAAGTATCACTAACGATTTCAACAATTTTGGTGATCCGAGGGATTACGACACTTTTAACATGCTGTGCGATAGATTGAAGTTTCTCTTAAAAGCATGTCGTGATGCATACACAACTTATGCTGAAAATTCACTTACTAATGATCCTAAAGTTTTCTGGAACTTTATTAATAACCGCAGAGCTAAAGCAGGTGTTCCCAGCACTGTTACTCTTGGTGATAAGTCTCCATCAGATAGCCAGGGCATTTGCGAGCTCTTTTCTTAATATTTTGTGTCTGTGTTTGATGACACGCCTACACCAAACGAAATCCATCAAGAACAACGTTTTAGTAGCACAATCATAATCTCAGTTGGTCATATCTGAATCAAATGTCTGTCGCAAACTCAAAGCTCTAGACCCCACAAAAGGACCTGGTGCTGATGGGTTATCTTCTATATTCTTAAAATAATGTGTTGATCAACTTTATGTTCATTTGAGCATTATTTTTAACATTTCTCTGAAATTGGGTGTTTTTCCAGCGTTGTGGAAGATATTAACATTGTTTCTATATTCAGGAGTGGTGATAACGGCTTATTTTATAACAGAGTGCCAGCATGGCTTTGTTGCTTGAGTATAAACAATATTTATGCTCAGCTTTTGCAAGGGGAGGTCAGGCGGACTCCATATATACCGACTTCCGGAAGGCTTTTGACAAAGTCAATCACTTCCTACTATGTCAAAATGTGTCCTGGTATGGTGTACATGGCGACTTGATGCGGTGAATCCAGTCTTACCTGTCTAATCGTAATCAAATTGTGGCAATGAAAGGTTTTAATTCGTCACCGAGGCCCGTTAAATCCGGCGTGCCTCAAGGTTTACACCTTGGGCCACTGCTTTTCAACATCTTCATAAATGACCGCGTAGACAAGTTACTTTGTCCTTGTATTCTTTATGCTGATGATCTTAAGGTATACACCTCAGTAACCAATGAAAGCGATGGTGAATCTTTTCAAGAAGATGCATTCAGTATAGCCCGATGGTGTAAATCCAACCATATGCATCTCAATGTCGATAAATGCCTTGTCATATCTTTTACTAACAAAAGAAACATAAAAATGTTTGACTACACATTGGAGAGCACAATCTTGAAACGTAACTCAGTGGTGGAAGACTAAGGTGTTTATTTCGACACTAAACTCACCTTTCGAGAACATTATGACACTATAATTGGTAAAGCACACAAGCTTTTAGGATTCATATACAGGAGTACCAAAGACTTTAAAAATACATCTAGCTATATTTACCTTTTCAATACCCTCATAAGAACTGTTCTGGAGTATGTTGGTATCATTTGGTCACCTTGCTACAAAGTATATATTGAAAGACTTGAACACGTGCAAAATAAAGCCTTAAAAATGATTTCATTCAGAAAGCACCTTGGCCGCAAGCTTACTTCCTATGATGAGAGACTTTCCTACTTCAAAATTTCCACATTGAGTTCGCGTCGATATGAACAGGATCTATTATATTTATACTAATTAATACATAATAGAATTTCTTCTTCTCCCTTATTGTCCTGCCTTAACTTTTACTGCAAACCTAACCGAAGACGTCCAAAACCCTTTATATTAAATGTGTACACAAATAACACATCCTTCTACAATCCGGTAATAACCCGCATGTGCCGAGCATACAATGAATTGGTTGCTTCCGCTAGTAGTGCCGTAGGAATATTGCTATACGTATAGACTACATGCATTAACTTTAATCGTTCTCAATATTATTCTATACAAACTTCCATTTTTATATCAAAATCAACTTTAATAATTGTAATTAAAACCTCACATTTTTGAGATATTTGTGCTTAGCCACTTTATGCATGCTACGTGCACTACTAAGGTTCGCATTCTAGGTTAAGAAAATTTTGTCATTAGAATAAGTTAGCTGTTATATGATTGCAAACTGTTTGAACACTTAATAAAATAAATAAATATAATTTCATTTTCAAGTAATTATAAATGTACCTTTTGTCAAAGATATATTTTCATAAAAGTTTACTTTTTGCCCTAAGATATTTATTCCTTACACAATTTTAAGTATACATGTTTTTTCGAGTTAATTCGGCGCGTGGGCACGACGCCCATACGTGACTAGCGTAAAGCAGTAAAGCTACACTGTCGTTAATTTACCATTTAATAAGTTTCTGCTTACTTATTTATTTTGATTCACAAGATAGATTATAGTTTTAGTCATGGTTGTACCTATTTTCTGTTTATTTTCATAGTTTTAGGAAAATACAAATATAAAAATACCACTGTAATTATAGCTTTAAAAGCCACTTTTTTGAAGGTATTGTCCGTGGTATACTCGGCAACATGCCGACTGAAACTCTTCAACCGGTAACTTACTAGTCAAAACATCTAAAACCGCGGAAAGCCCCAGGTCTAGCCGAATTACAAAATAGGGTTCTGAAAGCTCTCTGACTCGCACTCAAACAAGTTTTAGTAGCTATATTTGATAACTTACTAACACACTGCTTCTTTCAGCAGACGGGGAAGAAAGCATTTGTCGATGTTGCTAGGAAACCTAGGAAATCGTCTAATTTGGTACGGATGAACTCTCCTTTGACGTAACAGTGTTTGGCTTATGGCGACACGTTTGACATTTAAATTTGATCATTCAAACTGACGTGTCGCGACTTCTGGCCACGAATCTCGGTCGGTCGCTCAGATATGACAATTTCACATATGTCTATATGTGTTGTGGTGGTCAAGTGCACGACGTACAGCGCATTAAGCGAAGAGTGCTGAATTCCATCCCTCGTTCGGGAGTTTTGGATTGAGAAGAAGATTTAAATGTTTTTTTTAGTTATTTTTAATATTATTGTTTCATTTTATTATTCACTTTGCATGTGTTTGTATAATTTTGTATTCGATAATTCTATTAGCTTCGTGACATTTATAAGAAAGTAATTTACGTGTTTATCAACTAAAAAGATCTTTGTTGTATTCATACAATTTGACAGTTAGTGACTTTTAGATTTTTTTGATAGGATAAAGGTTTCTAATATGTAGTTATTTATATGACATTAAAAATCCTTAATTTTAATAATTTCTTGTGTTTATATTATTATTTATACACGTACATATTTTAATAATGTCTTGAAAAAATTGAATATTTCTATTAATTTTGAAATAGAAAACACTCCTTACATAAAGAAACGGCAAAACCTCTGAAGATCATGCTCAATGACTGACCTCTCCAAAGAATCTTTGTTCGACAGTACAATGATGAGTCTACCAATAGACTCAGTTCTTGGTCTTTTCCTATTTTAAGTACATATCAATGATCTGCCATCGGTCGTTAAGAATCAATGCGAGGTCATATTGTTTGCTGACGATACTTCGTTCTTATTTAAAATCAAAAGACAAAAAACTGACTATCGAGGAGTAAACTAATGCATCTCCAACACAGAGCAGTGGTTCTCAGCTAATAATTTGTTCCTCAATGAAAAAAAAACGAAATGTGTTAAGTTTACATTGCCAAATGTCAAACAGGTAAACACAAACATTGTAGTTAAGAGCCAGGAACTGACTCCTGAAAACTCAACTGTATTTCGGGGCATAACCTTAGACGCCAAACTCCAGTGGGGACCGCATGTTGATAGTTTAGCGAAAAGGCTTGGCTCTGCCGCATATGCTGTTAAAAAAATGAAACAAATTTAAAATGAAACAACAGCTCGTTTAGTCTGTTTTGGTTACTTCCACAGCCTCATGACATATGGTATTCTGTTGTGGGGGAGTGCTGCCGACATCGATACTATATATATTCTGCAGAAAAGGGCTGTTCGCGCAATCTATCAACTCGGTCCAAGAGTGTCACTTAGAAGTAAATTTAAGGAAATAAATATTCTTACTTTCCATTCACAATATATTTTAGAAAATTTTACGTATGTAAAAATAAACATAACCTTTTTCAAAATGCACAATGTTAACACAGGAGGAAAAAATATGCTGGCAGGTCATAAAAGTAGGCTTCATAAAGTCACTAACTCATTCATGGGTCAATGTATACGCGTTTATAATAAGGTTCCTGAGGATATCCAAGGTCTTTCTATTGACAAATTCAAAGAAACTATAAAGCAGAAGTTGTGTGCTAGAGCAAATTATAAACTATCCGATTATTTGGATGATAAAAGCCCTTGGGTACGATCCCTTCATTAACAGGATTGTACTAGTATTTGTAACAAAACATGTGTAATTTGTCTGTATGTTCGATGAGTTCTTCGTCCCGATGAATATCTAAAGCATCATTGTCACTAAAGTACGTCTTTTTATGGTAGCGTCGGGTGACGGGTCGCACACTTCCCTCTAATATGGTTGAGGAGGGCGATGGCTGGATCCCGCGTTAACTCGTGAAAGGGTGCCTTTTGAGGGTGTTCGTTGTTTGGATACTTGGGGTGAGGGAGACTTGCCGAGCTAACAGATGCAGAAAAGAATAATTTTATATAGACATACCTAAGGGACTCTGTAAATTTATTTAGAAAAAATATACCCGTGAAGTTTTTTGCCAGTTCTTCTTCACAAAAGTTTTTTCGAACTGGTGGTAGAGTTATGTTTTATTTGATATCAATAAGAACAACAAGTAATTGTCAATGTTGAGAAATAAATATTACATTTCATTTCATTTCATTTCAATAAATTACTTAATGAATCCCTAAATGCCATAGAACTGCATGAAAAAATAAAGGAACTCACCGATCAATTACAAAATGCTACCATGCAGTTTAAGAGCGCGCATTTAGAGATCGAAAACCTTAACTTAGAAAACTATCCCCTGAAAATGAACCTCAGTAGAAGCAATGTAACTATTCAAAATTACACAAAATTTACCGCCGTTTCCACAATTACCAGTACACTTACATCTGGAAAAAAAACAGGAGCAGCAGGGAAGTCCTGTCCACACCAGTGACACTCGGCACGGCTCTGCAGTATACAAAGGACAATTCTAATAGTAACAATAACTTGAATAATTTTCAGAAAACAGACCACGACACTAATTTATTCTAACGTGAAAAACATAAGTGAAAACTTTGCATTTTAACTAATAGACACTTTTCTAGCTCCCTCAATGTTATTGAAAACGCGTTCTCACGAAAGTTTGATTATTGTCGCTTCCAATTAGCTAATGTTAAAACAAAGCAATTATTACAAAACTTAGAAAATAAATTATAATTAATTTACAATGAATGATTACTGTATAATTATAATTGGTGAAACTGATTTTAACAACATTTGTAATTTGAATGAATTAATAAACGCATTAAGGGATTCAGTTAAAAAGTACTAATTATACCAATATTATAATATGTGCACCACCAAATATACTAGTTATAAAATTGAAATGTTCCATAGTTTATTTAACGTAGAGTTCAAATGCCAGATTAACTTACACAATGTTTTCTTATTTCACGGGCAGAATAAACAAGCTTGGATTTATGAACATTTACCAAAATATAATGTAAGTGTGGATCTAAAAAAAATTCCTTATATAAACTTAACATCTGACTGTAACGAAACCATTGAAAACAGCTCTAAATATGCAACTTCGGATAATGTATTTCGTAATTAACTCTTTCCATATACTTCACCAAAATATGGATGGAATAATAAAATTATGTGACGCGCTTACGGTTGGCTTGGCTTACCGTCTAACTTCAACAAATTATAAAATAGCCTCTTATAGGAACAGTAATTAAAATACAATTCGTGGTACTTTAGATTGTCACAATCTGGCTTACTAAGGGCTGTAATCATATATAATATATATATATATAATATAATAACAAGCACTGTAATCTACGGTCTAAAGGTTTTCACTTTCCCTTGCTAAAACGTCAATCTCACAAAGTCACAATTTGTCATATAGTCTAATCACTGCTTTATTAGATTTGAGGGCAACAGATAGTTTTTTTTACTTAAAATTTAAATTTTTTTAAATAAATAATTAACTCACAAGATAATTTACAGCCTTAGAGCTACTGGGAAGATCTTCGTTACATTCAACTATAGTAGTCACTGGTTGCTCCTTGTTCAAAGTGATTTCTAATCTATAAAACTATACCGAAAATGACACGATTGACATAATTGCGTACCTTCAGTTAACATAATGAGCTTAAGGTGAAGAAGGTAAATATATTGCGATTTTAGAACATATAGTTTAAACTGTATATTAATTAAAAGTCTGAACTTTTAAGTACCCGGTAAAAAGTAATCATCATCAGCTCATTGTCGACCCGCTGCAGGGTAAAAGCCTCCTCCCAGAGGGACAATATTGCATTATATTAAGAAGGCATCGGTGCCTCCTCCGGATTGACGAATGTTTTTTTGAACTTTGGGTTCTAAGACATGTCGGTATCCTCATGAGGTTATTTGTTTACCGGTCAGTGCAGGTTTTTATACGCTCATATATTTTTCAAAGATTAAAAACAATTATTGCGTGGCTGGGTTCGTTCGAACAAACGACCCTAGGATTAAGAGGCCAGTCACTGCGCCACCACAGCTCTGAATCATCATCATCATCAACCCATTTTCAACCCACTGCAGGGTGCGAGCCTTCTCGCGGCTCTGAATAATATGTGTAATGAATGAATTAATATATAATAATAAGGTAACGTGCCTTTTTGCTTGTCAAGCCTTCGTGATACTATTATTTTGGCCATCGCTTCGATCTTTTATCTTTAAATTATATTATTTCCTACCTTTCTTACCCATTTTAAAAGTTGGAGGTAACTACACTCGCGTTTACAATAAAATGCTGGTCTTGGTATAACTTTATCTTTTTATTTTATATACATATAACTTTAATCTAATAAATCTTACTCCGATAATGGAGCAAGTCGATTTCTTTATTTATTTTATCTGAAACATATAATTTTCAAATATATTTTCTTCTTAATTTATATCGACCTCTTTACTGAAACATCGTAGCAGTCTGACGTGCTTTCTAAAAACAAAGACTTTTATAGATTTGTGTATTACTTATTAGTAAAATAATACTTGGTAAAATGTAGTACTACAATATAAAATTTTGTTATTTATAATAAAAATAAATATTTATACCAAAAGTATCAAAATTGATGGCAAGCGTTCGATATTTACGACGGAGTACGATAACACTGGGCGAATCCACGGGGAAAAAAGCGATACATCTAAACTCTGGGAGGCCTCGGCCGGTACTTAATACAAGCAGCGCGTGCATTAGATTTATACCAATTTTAGACATTTTTAAAATTATTTTTAGAAGTATATTTAAATGGACTTGAATAACATTTCTATTTTATTTCATTAGGTACATCTTTGTTAGTAATAAGAAGTAAAAATTATTACTTTTGTAACAATACAAGTGTATCGAAATCTGCGACAAACTAGACTGAAATCCACCTTTTTTACGCTTTGGTTTTTCTGTTTTAGCCTTTAAAAAATAATATTTTGTACAATTTTTTTTTTCTATAGAATCTTTTGACGACAAAACAGAGACCATAGAAAACTTTTTTTTTCTGTTCTTCCTTGTTTTGTCAGAAACATTTTCTCAATACTCGTTTTAGACAATGAAATGCAAATCATTTGGACTCATATTTCGATGCATACGTGTAATATTTTGATCGGAAACGAACACTGAAAACTCCTAAAATTGCAAGATTTTGTATAAACGCTCTTAAGTAAACTTGACCAAATATTGAAATACCTCACTAATAAAATTATTATTTGTGGTGACTTTAATATTGACATTTTAAAAGATAATCAATTTACTAAGAATTTTACTCTAAATAACTTAAAATTTGAATTTAAGGAACCTACAAGATTGTAAAACATGAGTAAAACATGTTTGGATAACATAATACGTAGCTATATCATAATATTAGCTCTATCAGATCATTCCTCTCAAACTCTTAGGATACCTGTTAAAAAAACATGTAAATTAAATATAGATAAACGCGACTTTTCTCATGATAATGTTATGAAATTTATAGAATGTATAAGTGGCCTAAGTGTTAATGAAATTTACACCATAGACGATCCGAATACAGCCTTCAATATTTTTCGTGACGACTTTATACTATTTTATAATCTTTGCTTCCCAAAATCCGAGTCAAAGTATACTCAAATAAGAAGCCAAAATGGGTCTCAAAACGGCATTAAAACAAGCAGCAAAAAAAGGCGATAGCTTCTGAGGAGGCATCGTTTATTTCCGACGGAAACCAATAAGACATATTTAAGACGTATAATACAAGATATAAAAAAATTATAAATGTGACTCAAAGGGCACAGAATGACTACTTTGTTAATAGCGCTCAGAACAAGTCTAAAGCAACATGGAGAGTTATTGACAAAAATACAACTTACCGAAAGAAAACATTTCTTGCATCTTACAAAATGAGAAAGAAATATCAGATCTGACAGACATTGCGAATGCTTTTAATGATTTTTGTATTGACTCAGTTAAGAATAAAGAAAATAAATCCAAATCATATTATCGCATAATAAATAATCACTCTAACTCAATATTTTTATCACCGACTACAACGTCTGACATTATAAAAATAATTAATTCTCTTAACATGTTAACAGCGTAGGGTATGGTGATATTTCTACGAAAATTGTCAAATCTGTAGCAAATATTATAGCACCAGTTATAAATTAATTGGTGTTCAGAGCGAGGTTCTTTCCCAACAAATTAACAACTGTTATTTAAGTTAAGTTAACAACTATTGTTATTAGTTATTAGAGACAACCCAGTAATAATTTTGACGGAAACTAGCACACTACGCTAAGAAAAAGAGTTAAATTGTTTTATTTTATTTCAATCCGAAAAACCTGACTCAAGTTTTAGTGAAAGCTGTGAAAAAAAATGTATGACGATGATACAGCTCATCATCTTAAAAAATTGCTTGATCAATGGGATTTTCAAAATAGTATCGCAATAGCCATTTTTTTTAAACAAAATCTTAGAAAATTTAATTTTTTCATGAAAGGCGTGCTACTTGTAAAATAGTACAACTGCATGATAATGCTTGATGACAGGTCCAGGTGTCTTTTGTGGCAAAATTATTAATAAATGAAACACACAACAGAAATAGAGAGTGTTCACACGAGTGAACAGGCATCTTAGTCAGCAGAGCGTTGACCTACCGAAAACGTAGCAATTTTTATGCAACATTTGTAAAAACATCAATTGACGTATTTTACATTGTACGCACACTATTGTAGATAGATTTGGTATAAATAGCTTTAATTTTGTAAAATAAACTCTCTTTGGATTTGGACTCAACGCTGTTTCAATTGGGCACCCCTTGACAAGACGACTACCAAGCTGAGCTAGCCACGACGACGCCCTAAAGAAGTACTACGACGTGACTCGGCTTACTGGACGACTACTGGACGAGACCTGGACGACATCGTTCCGTATATGACTTGCAGCTTCCTCTCACTGTGGCCAAGACACCTTTAGCCATCCAACGATCGGTCTTGTGAGTCTGCTTGACCGGCAGTGAGAAAACGTTTCCAAACCTTTCATCCCTTTCTCTTCCGCCTATTGCCTTAGGTCTCACGGCAATAGGTATCCCGCATCTATTTATATATTAATATATACGTAGTGTATGGATAGGTTAGGTGGTTAGGTAGGAAATTAGGATTATTTGTAGGTTACAGAATTAATCTCACCCTTTCTTGTACAGTCGGCTAACTGTTACAGCACATTACAGTTCTATACAGTCATACTAAAGTTAATAATGTATACAGTTTTTATTGATCACACGACATACACATAACTCTATACAATACACACGTAAAAGTAGTTAGCTGACCGTACATATGGTCCTTCAATATTAATTTTGAACCAAAACCGCGGCCCTCTTTTTCCCCCCTGGGGACTAGATGACAAAGACTGACTGAACGTTTCGTGTGCGACGGGCTGGTGTACCCACAACGCATCAGTTTGTTGCATATCGAGACAGACCTAGTGTTTCACTGTAGCCTATAGACATCCCTCGTCGGTAGCGGATCGGTGGCTGACCTTCCACAAGCGGACCTCCCCAGTTCATTGAAAAGTCGCATAATACCAAGCCGAAGGAGTAGGCGAGGTGGGCACTGACGAAAGGGTGGCTGGATAGGAGTAGGGTAGGGATCATTAATGCATTCAAGAGCGAAGAAAAGAAGACACAATGGACGTAACAGAGATCAATGAATTAATCAAAAGCCAAGAAAACGACTATCTAGAAATCAAAAGAATATGGGATAACATCAAAAAAGATTCACCGACCAAAAAGACACAGAAATATGTTAACGACAGAAAAGCCCTGTTAAGCAGCATTTACCAGAGAGCACGACAAAACCACCATCTATTAGAAGAACAAGAATTAGTAATGACTCACCGGTATATGACTCAAAAATATTTTGAAGTAACTATACAAAAAATCTACGACCAAACAACGGAACACCTTGACCAAGTAGAGGAAAAATTACGACATGTCGAAGAGCCCGCCGACATAAAATTTCCCTCTAGAGACGGACTTAGACAGCGACCAACAAACGACCCCCCAACTGTTCATTCAAATGTACAGATTAAGACAGCTCCGACGCAAACTAGAGACAGCAGAGAAAGCTATTTGTGAAAATAAAACGTCATGGCAACTACAATATATAACAAAACAACTTGAAAAATAATGACAAGAAATCGACGACGCACATATACAACTATTATTAGAACAAAGTACACTCAGCCACGAGTATTTCCGACAAGACCTGCACATAGACGCGCAAATGCAATTTGACACTATTATAGAAATACTACAAGACAAAATTAACGAATCAAAGAATCAAAGTTTGAAGACTTCGTCGACTAAGTTGCCAAGAATAACCTTGCCAGTATTCACACGAAGTTACAAATCCTGGAATTCATATTTCGACTTATTGAAAAAAATTATCGACGACGACTGTACTATTTCCACGACTGAAAAGATGAAATACCTTAAAACCCATGTACGCGGTGACACCGAAAAATTAATAAAGCATTTGTCCGTCAATGAGGTCAACTATAATGCAGCGCTAACGTTATTAATTAATAGATATAAAGATGAACGACTCATTGTACAAAGATTCGTAGACAAATTATTGGATTTGCCTAAATTACAAAGTCCAATCGCAAATAATTTGCGTGAAATGCCCGATACAATAAACGAAAGTTTAGAAGCCCTGAAAAATCAAAACATAGACATGTGAAATGAAATGAAACATTTATTTCTCAACATTGTCAATTACTTGTTATTATTGACGTCAAATAAAACATGATTCTACCACCAGTTCGAAAAAACCTTCGTGAAAAAGAACTGGCAAAAAACTTCACGGGTATATGTTTTTCTAAATAAATTTACAGAGTCCCTTAGGTATGTCTATACAAAATTATTCTTTTCTGCATCTGTTAGCTCGGCAAGTCTCCCTCCCCCCAACTATCCAAACAACGAACACCCTCAAACGGCACCCTTTCACGAGTTAACGCGGGATCCAGCCATCGCCCTCCTCAACCATATTAGAGGGAAGTGAGTGACCCGTCACCCGATGCTACCATAAAAAGACGTATTTTAGTGACAATGACGCTTTAGATATTCATCGGGACGAAGAACTCATCGAACATACAGACACATTACACATGTTTTGTTACAAATACTAGTACAATCCTGTTAATGAGGTCATTATACCCAAGGGCTTTTATCATCCAAATAATCGGATAGTTTATAATATGCTTTAGCACACAACTTCTGCTTTATAGTTTCTTTTAATTTGTCAATAGGAAGACCGTGGATATCCTCAGAAACCTTATTATAAAAGCGTATACATTGACCCATGAATGATCTAGTGACCTTATGAAGCATACTATTATGAGCTGTCAGCATATTTCTTCCTCTTGTGTTAACATTGTGCAGATCTTTTTTTCTTTTGAACAAGGCTATGTTCTTTTTGTATGTAACATTAAATTTTCTAAAATATATTGTGAATGGAAAGTAAAAATATTTATTTCCTTAAATTTACTTCTAAGTGACACCCTTGGACCGAGCTGATAGATTGTGCGAACAGCCCTTTTCTGCAGAATAAATATAGTATCGATTTCGGTAGCACTCCCCCACAACAGAATACCATATGTCATGAGTATATTGTATATTTCAATGTATATTTATTTATACTCTTTATTGTACCTTTATTATACTCGCAGTCGAGTGAAAAAGGTATTTGCTGTTGTGCAATAACGAACATAATATACACCATTATTATGCCCATTATTCAAAACAATGAGTGTAAATGACCGCATTAGGAATGTGCAAGAAAAGCAAATGTGTTATAAATGCCTCATGCACGACGCAAAAAAAGAGTGCATCAGCCAAAAATACAATAAATGTGAAATATGTAATAAGGCGCATTCTACACTGTTGCATAGAAATTATGAAGAATATAAATCAATAAAACAGCCTACAAAATACAAAAATTATCCGCCGATAAATATGAAACCTGAAACATTGAAACCATTCATGACTAAGCCACAACAAAATGAAAAACAAACTTACAAAACTAATGTGGCTACACAAAATTCGGATACAAAAAAAATTGTACTTCTGGCTACGGCCTTAGTACAGACAACAACGTTCGACGGTACATCACAACTATTGCGTGTATTATGCGACCAAAGATCCGAAGCATCCTTATGTACTGAGGAAGTAGCACAATTACTAGGACATCCCAGGCGAAGAATAAAGGTGGAAATAAAGGGCATCGCAGACGAAAACCCGAAGACCTCAAACTATATGATTGACGTCACGCTCAAACCGAGGTTCCTGAGTAATGATTTACTATCAACATCGCTTATTATTTTACCCAAGCTTACTGACGCCGTACCTAAACAAGACCTGGAACCGCTGGAAAATGAAATGTTGGAAAATTAAATTATAGCCGACCCTACCTACTATAAACGAGGCCCTGTAGATATTTTGAGAGCAGAAGACTATAGTAACATGATAGTATTGGGCAGTCTCCGGTATAGGGCTACGTCGTGTTGGAATAAACTACCCCACCTTTACGACGTCCTCTTTAAAAAAATACTTTTCTCAAGCATTACAAGTTACTTTTATTTAAAAAATCTCATAAGGGTCTTTATTGCAATATTTTGAAAAAATGATTAAGTTTATTGTTTATGTATCTTTTATTTTATTCATGTCATATTTAGTGCAAATTATGTTTAGTGATTCGTTTTATATATTTATTTCGTTTTCATCTATGTATACCTTGTTTATTTTTGTTTTTTTTAATGAATAATTATGGAAGTAATGAGTGTACAGTGGTGGCGCAACCTCTTGGCCGAAACTGAAAATCGGCGCTTTGTAGCCTTAAGCTACAAAGCCAAAGCCGAGTTCGTGCGTGCCGTTGTGTCGGCAGTGCCGGCTTACTAACTAGGTAAAGTTTTTTTTTTCCTATGTTTATTTGTATTTCTGTGTGCTGCTGTGAAAATAAATTGATTTTTACTTTTACTTTATATTGCAAGGGTTATATTGCAAAATTTGAAAATGGCGCCATAGCGCAAAATACAGCATTGGGCTGGATTTTGTCCAAATTTGCCGGGATATGCAGAGAAATGAAAATAATAAGTTTAATTACGCGCATCGACGAATTAAAATTCAGCAGATCCAGGGACTAGAAGAAATTACTGACGAGAAACCACAAAATAGAGACGACCTCATATGCGTGAAAATTTATAGCGAGACAATGACAAGAGAACCACAGGATGGGACCTATACTGTCAGGATTCCATTAAAAGACCCTTCCATAGAATATGGAAATTCGCGACAAAAAGCTACCGCCAGACTCATACAATTAGAAAAGACACTCGTTTCAGCGATCTCTTATGAAAAATGGAGCCTCGTATGGATGGCCGGATTTTGTGCTGGTTATAGGAAGAGACAAATGACGACGAACTTATCCAGAGTGCCTCGGATAACGAAGAAGTCGATACCTACAGAGGAAGAGATGTTTGACCTCGAACGCGAAGATGTTGCGATTTCATCTGACGAAGATGTTCCTCACTCTGTACTCTCATCGAACCGTAATCGAACCGAAGTCGAAATGTTTACGAGTCCAAGAATGGAACATTATGGAGTAAAGAATATCCACAAGATACAAGAGTAAGATAGCAAAATATTAGATTTCAACCTCCTGGTGCGAAATCATTTGGATATACCGGGTATAAATTGGTTATCCATCAACTAAATAAAGGCCAACAAACTGTAGTACGACGAAATTTCCTACTTGACTCATTTGAACTGGCTATACCCCTCATGATGCGACGTTTGGCACTTGACTATCTTCCTCGGGAATTAAAAATAAAAACAAAAAGCCTTCTGGGGGTGTCTGATGAGATATCTCATGATCACTCAAACAAAAGAGTAAAAGTTGGCAAATGTTTCATGTGCTCTCGAGCCCGAAATCGCTCCGCAAAAATTGGTGTAAGCGATGTGCCAGGTGGATATGCCCTGATCACCAAGCTGTGTTATGTCTTCAATGTGAAGAAGAAGATAATAAGGAGTAAGAATATTATTTTTTTATTATATTATTTTATATATTTTTATTATTTTTTTTTATTTATCTCAATCGATCCAAAAAGTTGATTATTTCATAAGAGTTTCTTATAATATTTCTAATTTGTAAAGTCACTGTTAATTTTGTTAATTTTTCTTTGAATTACATTTTGATAATAAAGATAAAACATATCTAAATTTGTTTTTATTTTTTTTATAAACCTTTTAGTTATATCCAAAATCAAAATTACTTTTCTAGTATTATACAGCATGCGAGCAATCTTGTAATAAAATAGGGCGCGTGTCCTGTAGTGTTAAGCAAAACCGACTTTGACAACCATGCTTCTTTTTCTCATATAATTCGAACTTACGAGGAATTATCGAAAAATTTCGATTTGGACGTATTTTGTGACAGCCATATACTATTTATAAATAATTTTTTGAAATATTTAAAGAATTTGAACGAAAATTATTGAGTACCAATATATATTGTTTAGTTGAAATAATAATAATAATATTTCTAACAATCACACTACATTATCTAGCCTAAATTAAGTATAATTAAGAACTTGTGTTATGGATACTAGCTAACGGATAAATAAACTTAATAAATATATAAGCACACATAGAGTACTTTTTTTCATGTATAAATATTAGAAATAAACTTAAATAAACATATATACACATCCATAACTAGAAAGCAAATATAATAAAATATCTGCCTCAATCAGGATTCAAACCCGGGACCTCTGGCATGGAAGGCCAGGGTACTTACCTCCACACCAAACAGGCCGTTTGGTTGAAATATATAAAACTTTTTATAAACTTTATTTTAATCGTAGATTTTGTAATTTTATTTGATTTTTTATTGAAAAGGGATTTAACGATTTTCTTCTATCTCACCTGATGGAAAGTGACGATGAAGACGAAGGTGTTACACGTCTATCCACGCGATACCTATTCACTCGACGCTTGAGAGAACTAGGACTATAGTTTTCTGGAAAATAAGACGCAGGCAGTTCATTCCACACCTTGGCGACCCGCGCCAAAAAGGAATATCGAAGCGTTTGGTTCGACTTCTTAGGATATCTACTATAATGGGATGGAAGGTCTGTCTGCATCTAGAAGTCCGACGTAAGAAGGGTGTGGGTTCAACCTGATCAAAAAGAGCATTCGCGCACTCTCCAAAATGTAATGACTGCTAAACCGGCAACTTTTCGACGATGGTCGAGGCTTTGAAAACCCACACTTCTCATAAAATACATAGGATATTTATAAATAAATTATTAATTTTTAAATCCAATTATGGATTTACATTTTTTTCAAAGCTATACAGACAAAAATAAGCATAAAAAATTTAGTAAAATAGTGTTAAATATGAATATAAACCAACAATTAAATTTTAATATTCTAATAAGTTTCTAGTTTGAGCTGCGTGTAACGCACGTGTGTACCTCCTGCCGCACTGGACATAAATCTGTAACGATAGAACAAACAAACTTTCTCGCTCCGATCGCCGCCCAGTGCGAACGTGCAAGACCCCGTTCTCCATTGTTTGATCCCTTCCCGATATTCCGTGGCGCTCAGTCTACTGACGTCACAGTTTAGCGTGTTAGTTCCGTGCTACGGTTTTCAAGGTTTTTCTACTCCCTCTGAGTGCTATCGAAGTGCGATTTTTCTTTGCGACTAAGCCCCTTAGTCTTCAAAGTGCTGTGCTAAGTTGTGTTGTGCTTGTGCTGAGTGCAGTGTTGTGCCCAGCGTAAGTAGTCTGGTTTCAGTGCAAAGGATACTTAACGGTGACAACGAATTTGTACTGAACCAGTCCTTTTTATTTTTATTTTATTTCTCTTCTCTATTTTATTTATTTTTCTCCTTTTTCATATTTATTTTTATCATATCTGTGTGTTTTCGTGTGTATTTGTCCTTTCTGTCGGTAAAGGTTGACCCTAACGCGGTCAACTCTTTACCTGCGTACCCTTTTTAGGTTTCTAGGTAGCGGTGACTACGAATTTGTACTGAACCAGTCCTTTTATTTTTATTTTGTTTCTCTTTTACATTTTATTTATTTTCTCCAATTTTCATATTTATTTTTATCATATCTGTGTGTTTTCGTGTGTATTTGTCCTTTCTGTCGGTAAAGGTTGACCCTAACGCGGTCAACTCTTTACCTGCGCACCCTTTTTAGGTTTCTAGGTAGCGGCGTTCCGCATACTACGGTTAGTTTTAAGTTATTCTCCCCAGCCCCCCTACCGCGGGTAGGGAGGTTTAGGTGCTAGGTTTGCTAGGGAACCTAGGCATTTTTATATATTTATATATTATATACTGTAGTTTCAAGCCCTCCAATGGACCTTGTAAACATCCTTAGGTCGTTCGCCCAGGCGCTCGCTGCGTCCGGCGTAAGCATACCCGCTGACGTACTAACGCAGGCCTTGCAGGCTTCTATCGCGTCCCCGGCCCCTCAAACCTCAACCCTGGCCCCTCAGGCCTCAACTCCGGCCCCTCAGGCCTCCAACGTCCAGACCCCTCAGGTCTACAGCTCTCCCGCGTCTCCCGCCTCGTCCGAGATGGACTGCGAATGGGTCGCATCCTCTCACGCGTCGCGTCGTAAGCGTACCGCTCCCGGGAGCGACTCCGAACCCGCGTCTGATACGTCGTCAGATGCCGTCACCTTAACCGGCTCTCCTGAGCCCGCGTTTCAAGTTGTCGGCAAGCGCTCCAAGAAGTGCTCGAAGAAAGCTTCGGTATCATCAATGCCCGAGCCCTCCCCAGTGTCTGCAACACCAGCCCCCGCGCCGTTAAAATCGCTCGAAGTAACCACGTCTCCGTCGGTCCCATCGAAGCCAGCGACACGCTGCGCTCCCGTCCCGCCGAAGCCTCAACTCCCTCCACCCGTCTTCCTGCGTGAAAAAGCGCGCTGGACCGCGGTTTCAAACTTGTGCAAAGAGCACAAAATTAATTACTTAAAAGCCGCCAACGCTGGCGATACAATCAAAATTCAAGTAGCGACCGTCGACGACTTCCGGTCTTTCACTAGGCTTCTGTCGATCAATCAAATCGCGTATCACACCTACGCCCTCCCGGAGCAGCGTAAGATCCGCGCAGTACTACGGGGCGTCCCGTTCGAACTCAGTAACGAAGACATTTTCGAGGACCTTAAGTCTCAGGGTTTCCCGGCCGTAGCAGTGCACAAGATGCACTCCAACCGCGGTAGGCGTTTTCCTTTAGCTTTAGTAATCCTGTCAAATACTCCCAACTCGAAGGAGATTTTCAGAGAGGCTCGCACAATCTGCGGACTCTCGAACATCTCCGTCGAGCGTCCCAACCCCCGCGGTCATCCTGGGCAGTGCCACCGCTGCCAGCACTATGGCCACGCAGCGGCTAACTGCTCAGCTCCCCCCAGGTGCGTTAAGTGCCTGGATCCACATATAACAAAGGAGTGCATTCGCACTCCTGAATCCACTTCCCCCCCTGCCTGTGTGCTGTGCGGCCAGTCCGGCCACACAGCTAACTACAGGGGTTGCCCGCGCGCTCCGCGCTCTACCGTCAAGACGGTCGCGCCTAAACCGGCGCCGCCGCAGACTCCCGCTTACTTCCCGCCGCTGCGCAACCGGGGTCCCCCGGAAGCAAAGCCCGTTCAGTCGACGCCTACTCAGGCTCTGTCTTGGAGGCAGCGTCCGGCCGTCCCGCCTGCACCTTCCCGACCCATCCCAGCTCCCGTAGCTTCCGTAGGGCTGCGTCCCACTTTGTCATCTTCACCTCAGTCGTCGTTGGCTGAGGACATGAAGACCGTGTTCAACGTCATCCAAAACGTCGACATTAACGAAATTTCCATACTCGCACGCAAACTGCGAGCCGCCCGCTCTCCTCAAGAGCGTTTATTCGCGTTAGCCGAGCATCACTCGCTCCTAAGTTCGTTGTAAATTGTTTTACTTTTGTATAAATTCGTAAATAATAAATTATAATGTCTAGACCCGCGAATCCCGCGTCCAGTCGTATTAAACCCAAGGGCTTATCCCTAGTATCTTTTAACGCTCGTAGCCTTAGCACCAATCTTCCCGAGATTAAACTGTTCCTTCAGAACAAAGAACCTGACTTATTCCTTCTCCAGGAGACATGGCTTACTCCAAACCACTCCAGGGGATACGCTATTCCTAAGTACGCGTTTACTCGCAACGATAGGCCCAACTCCGACGGTTACGGTGGCACCGCTATATATTACAAAAGAGGCTTCCATTGCTGTCCTCTCCCTACCCCTCCTCTCCTGAACATGGAGGCCACTGTGTATAGATTGGCTATGACTGGTCATCCGACCATCATCATAGCTTCAGTCTACATACCGTGCGGCTCCAGACCAATCCGCAGCGACTTTGAGGCCATTCTCGCCCTCGGCCATTCAGTCATTATGTTCGGAGACTTTAACTCCAAACATACTGACTGGACGTGCCTATCGACCAACACCAGCAGTATCGCTGTCCTCGACATCACTAACTCCCTTGACTTAGACGTCATATCCCCCATCACTCCCACTCACTGTCCCAACAACCCGACCTATTCTCCTGACATCCTCGACTTTGCAATTATTAAGCGAATCAATCTTGATCTCAGGTCCATCGAACCGCTCGATGATCTAGGCTCCGACCATCGCCCCGTCTCCCTCGTGCTAGGCGCGCCTAACGATAACGTCACATCTCCTAAGACCTTTACCAACTGGAAAGGCTTTAAAAATACGTTAGTTTGAGCCTTAGAGGCACTGAACTCTCCGCTCGCGATTTCGCCCGACCAATTAGATAGCCCGATTAAAATAGATTCAGTAGTCGATACTCTCACTGATGCTATCAACTCAGCCATCAGTGACAACGTAATCATTGCTAAGCAAGGCAAACCCGCGCTTCCCTTAGCCGTTAGCAATATCATTAAAGCTAAGAACGCGGCTCTCCGGAGAGCCAAGAAATATCCCACGCCCGCATATAGAACAGCTGCGAATCAGCTTCAACGTAAAGTTAGGTCTTGCCTCGCGGAACTCCGAGACACTCAGTTTAACGATCTCATGGAGAATATCTCCCCGTCCCACAAAGCGTATTATCGAATGGCCCGAGCCTTACGCGTAGACTCCACCTCTCACGTTCCTCCTCTCACTCGTCCCGACGACACTATTGCCTTCGAAGTCGAAGAGAAAGCCGAATGCTTCGCCGACAGCATAGCGGCACAATGTTCGCCCAGCACGCAACCCGCGGATCCCTCCCACATCCAGGCAGTGGAGGACGAAGTTCTCCGCAGAGAATCTCTCCCTATCACCGACGACCCCGTCACAGTCTCTAATGATGAAATCTTGCTTCTCATTAGAAAACAAAAGTCCAAAAAGGCTCCGGGTGCGGATGGAATTTCCAACCACGCACTTAAGCACCTGCCACAGCAGGTGCTTACCTTGTTAGCTATCATCTTCAATGCCTGCTTCGACCATAGCTACTTTCCAAAAGCCTGGAAAGAAGCGACAGTCATAGGCATTCCCAAGCCGGGTAAACCTCTGAATGTCCCGGCTAATCACAGACCCATCAGCCTCCTCAAGGCAATGTCTAAACTTCTCGAAAGAGTCATACTCTCTCGAATGCGGAACCATCTGTTTTCAACGGATGGCGACCCTCTCATTATTCCCCACCAGTTTGGCTTTCGCGCTAAGCACTCCTGCCCTCAGCAAGTCCATCGAATCGTCGAGTACATTCTCGAAAGATTCTATCCGCATCGAAAAAAATCAATCGCGGTTCTCTTTGACGAAGCCAAGGCATTCGACAAAGTCTGGCACAGCGGTCTCGTTTTAGGCTTACCGGTTCGCCTAGTCAGATTAATCGCGTCGTTTCTTAAAGACCGTACGTTTCGATTCAAACATGAAGGCACGCTCTCCGCGCCTCGTCCCATAAAGGCTGGAGTCCCGCAAGGCTCAGTCCTCGCCCCTCTGATGTACACCGTGTACACTAACGACATCCCCATCCCGCCGAAAGGCGTCGAACTCGCCCTCTTTGCAGACGATACCGCCCTTTACACTAAAGGTCAAAGGATCCCGTATAACATCACCAGACTCCAAAAGGCCGTAAACGCCCTCGGTGTTTGGTTTCAAAAATGGCGTATCGATGTCAACCCGGAAAAGAATTCTGCCATTCAATTCGACCACAAACGTCGTAATGGCTACAACGATCCTCACATTCGAATGTTAGGTACTCCCATCCCCTGGAAGCGCAGTATTAAATACTTAGGCGTCACCTTAGATCAGACGCTTTCTTTCAAGCCACACGTCGATAGAGTAACGAAACTCGCGCGTTTCTACTTAAGCCGCCTAAATAGTATGATAGGTAGAAAAAGTAAAACGTCTTGTAGAAATTAACTTACGCTCTATAAGGTCTGCATTAGACCCGTCATGTCAAATGCTTCGCCAGTCTTTGCCCACGCCAATCCCTCCGTCCTGTATAAGCTGCAGGTAGTTTAAAATCTCTTCTGCCGCAGGGCCACAGACGCACCTTGGTATGTGCGCAACGCGGACCCGCACAGAGATCTTGAACTACCTACAGTGCAACATCACCTCAAAACACTCTCAGAATCGTTCTTCAAACGCGCCGAATCCCATCCCAATCATCTTGTTCGAGATTCAGTCTCATATACTGCTCCTGTGTTAGATTCGAAATTCAAAGTCGCTAGGCCAAGAAACGCGCACACGGGCGAACCCACGCAGTTAACTTTTCAAAAGAGTGTTAAAGGCGTGATAGGGAATCATCTTAAAATACTTGTCAGTGTTATAAATAGCTCGCAATAATTGAAACTAAAATAAAGTAACCATTATTGAAAATGTAGAGTATCAGGAAGTTTAAAATCTGTTCTTTTTATTAAAGCATTACAATGACTGCATAAGGGTTGAAAATACTTGTAACTTTATATGAATATCAATAGTATCGATAATATCAAAAAGTTCAAAGGTTTAAAGGTGTCAATGGTTCATGCAATTATGATGAGGTACATTCCAACATTAATTTGTTTATGATCAGTATGGTTTCATGGATAAACGCTCAACCACTACTAATTTTTTGCTTTTTGGACGGATTTTTCTGAGGTATTCGATAAAAATTAACCACCGAATCATTTTGGAGAAATTGTGTATGTTTGGAGCAACTGAAAACTTGCTTAGCTGGTGATGCTCTATTTGTAGGAAGGGTAAAAGAAACAAAAGGCTTTCCAGGTACGGTCAGACACGAGTAAACAATTGTGACAGATTTCAAGTCCAACCTTCCTCTTTCCTTAAAGCCGTAAATTTTTCAATATTTATATATATATAAATGATTAACCGCAGTGAAATATATCTTTTTACAGATGATCTGAAGCTGACAAAAAAATTCTAATGCTACTGTGTATGGCTGGCATAACGAGTATAAGTGCGGTCGCTTAAATTTGAAGGATGAATAAAGATGTAGTCGTCCTTTGACTGCTGATACAAAAAAACGTGCTGCAAGTGAACAATTTGATTCAACAAAACTGGAGAACCACGCGTGAGTAGTTCAGCCCAGTCTATAAATTGTATCGCGCTGAGTACCCCACAACCTCATAGATGCTCACAAGCAGGGGCGCGTAGAATGGTGTAATGATATGATTGATAAACTCTTTTGATAGATTATCAATAAAGTAAATTAATCATTAGGATTTATCATAAGAAGTACTAAAGTTCGAGTGGAGATCACGGGTTCTAGTCCTGGTCGGGGCATTAGTTTATGTGATGAACACAGATGTTGTTCTCGGTCGTGGTTATTGATGTATGTTTCTTCGGGGTTCCCCCCAGTTCACTGTATGGTCATCCATAACTCAATGCTCTGCTTACTTTGGGGCCATGCAGCTGGTGTGTTTGTCTGGGATTCATTATAGGTTTTAAGATTTCCTCCGTAGTCAGCCTAAACAGCAGCTACGTCAGGAGCAAGCCTAAGTATGTGCATTGTGAGGTGCCTTAAACTTTCACATGAACATGATTAAAAGTATAAAAATTAATTGCTGCGTAACATGGTCTAGCGTTTCAATTCCCAAATTGAATTTAAACTTATATGAATAAAGCAAAATACATATTTCCAATCAGCTGTGTGTTCGTCGTTTACTTAGACATGCTGCATTGTCACGTAATAGATTTTATCATGCCGACTCTCACAGGTCGCCGCCAAGATTTCTTTCGAAGATCAATTTCGAGCACCATCAGTATCTCACAGCTTCTGCATGAGGCAGCATCAGAATTAGGTAGCATCAGTTCCAGACAGCTTCAGAACTTCAGTTTCAGTATCAGTCAACATCAGTGTCAGGCAGCTTCAGCATCAGTATCACCATGAGAACTTCTTGCAGTAGACTGGTGTTGTTCCTTGACTGAGTGGATTAAGTGTTTTCAGTAGACTCGCTTGCAATAGAACTCGCTTGTAATCGACTCTAGAGGTTTTCAAAAGACTTGCTTGCAATAGACTCGCTTGTAATATACTGCCGTTTATATATATATATAGATACAGGAACTTTTGCTATTGAAAAAGTTAAAACGAGATTCTGAGAAATGTATCATTTAGAGTCCGGCTAAAAGTAATCATAAAAATGAAGTGTCCCAACACTTAAAAATAAGTTTTCACACAACAAACTTACACATTAGCTTCAGTTCTAAATCTTATGGACTCTGTTGATAACATACACCAAGACTCTCTCATTGTCAGGAGAAACCTAGCGGAACTTCACGCAGCTATTTCCCTTCTATCTGGCATCCACTGATTAGTGTGAAATTAGGAACTATTAAGCTTACGCGGTGTATACTTTTTGTAAACAATAAATGTGTTTTTACTTTACTTCACTTACGTTGAAACTACAAATATACTCTCTAGCTCTCAAGGCTTTTGAACAGATATCTCAACTAGTGATGCTATTCATGACTCCTGATGCTAACTGTTCCATTATTTCCGCTTTCAGCTTGACAAGAAGAAGAAGGTCCTAGCAATATTCCTAGACCTAGCCAAGGCCTTCGACGCGGTCTAGTAATATTTTCAACCAAATAAAACTATTAAAATATTTCCTCAAGAATAGGCGACAGAGGGTGAAGGTAGGCGAGCATACAAGTACTAATAAAATATGGTGTACCTCAGGGTAGCGTTCTGGGCCCGAGGCTTTTTCTTGCTTTCAGCAATGATCTGTGCAACCGTCAATGTACCAACGGCAAAATTGTAACTTTTGCTAATGATACCGCACTAGTATATATGGTGACACATGGCAAAAGACTAACTATTATGCTGAAACGGGCTTAAATAAAGTGCATTTATGGCTTGCAGACAAAGCTCTGACTTTTAATGTTGAGAAAACTAAGTTTATTCCTTTTTTAATTAAAACACCCAATTTCTGTACACGATTATTATACCACAACAACTAAGCAAATACGTTAATCGATCTTAACACACTGCATCAAGGTGTGGGGGGGATCATTCAAAACGAAAGTGCTGAAAATCCAAAACTTAATTTCGACCTCAAAGAGCCATCCTAAAAGCCTGTTTGTTCTTTCTTTTCCGTCACCCTACACTAGATCTTAATTAGTCCGAGAAGAAACAAAGCCGGCAGAAAAATAGCCCCTTTGCACTACTTTGTCAAAATTGTAAAATATATGAAAAAGGTAATTAGGTTGCTTATAGCTTGAAAACAGCATGAAAGAAATGCAAATACATAACAGCTAATTTGTGTGCGCTAATGTCATGCCGCAGCCAAGCTGTTTACACAGTATTTATATATTATTTTTCAGTTACAAAAACAGAAACAGCCTGTCGAGCCAAAATTTTGGAAACACTAACTTTTCATTATTTCTAATCCTTACAGAATAATCATTATCACGGTAATCTTTCTTAGTTTTATATTGTATAATATTTTTGTGAATATACAAAATATTTTCATAAATATATTATGATGCACAGGTTAATATACTAATCTATTTAAACGTTTTTCTCAGCGATTCTTTATTTCTTAGTTGATATATTTCACGAACAGCCACTTTCTGCAGAGTAAAACAGTTTTGATGTCCCCGGCATTTCCCCACAGTAGGATACACCTCGGGGTGGCAAAATAACTAAAATTTACCATCCAGGCTGTATGCACATCAGTCAGTGAGCAAATTATCTTAACCGCAAACGCTGCAGAGCAAAGTCTACTCGCCAGTTGAGAAATGTGAAGAAATGTTGAGAATGAAAACCTACTTAAGTTTCAAATCTATGGATTTGCATAAAAATAGTATCATCTACTAGGCTAACCCTGACACTTACAGGTCACTGCAAGCTGAATAAGCACATGTACAATCTTGGCGCAGCGGTCTCTACGTGCTGCAGATTCTGTAGCACGGAAGAAGAAACGCCCCTTCATTTACTGTGTCAGTGTGCCACACTAGTACAGAAGCGATCATTACACTTGGACAAACATGAACTGGACACAAGGGAGATTGGATACATTGCCGTCAGGAAGGTGATTCGCTTCCTGGACTCGATTGGAGTAAGCGGCGAGCTGTGGAAAGGTGGACTCACACAATAGACCTGCTAGGTCGCAGTGTGACAGGGCGCAGTTCATGTGACCACATAGTCCCGTGAAACCAATAATCGGCTAACCCTGTTACCATGAAGTTGCAAGTTTGATTCAACTTGCTTTAAATTTGGCACCGAAAACTATTAAAAAAAAATTTTTGTAGCTTCATAGATTATTTACATTAAACCACTGCAAGAAAGCATTGTTTCCGTCGTCGTCATTATTTTTTTTCTCTTTTCATTTTTAATGATAATGATGTCTCATCAGCAAACAGTACAATATCGTGATTATTGCGAACCATATAAGGTAGATCAACCCATCATACAAGGGCCCAGAATCGAACCCAAGGGCACTCCCATCTGCACGACCGACCCAGATGACCTTGTATGTTTAACCTCAACCTGCTGAGTTCGACTACTCATGTGTAAGTCACAAGTTTGTTCAGAGTACTGACAGTGAGACAACTTTTTTAAACCAACATTCTCTCTTACACTTTAACATATCAGTAAATGTAAATAAGAGGTTGAAAAGAAGAATTATAATTATTCATTATACTAACTCTTGTTATACTTAAGGTCTTGGAGTTCTTATACATATAATAAAATTAACTATAAATTACACATATTTCCACATAACAGGTTTTAGGGTAGGAAAATGGACCACCTGGATAAATACTCGCAACTATGAAGACACAAAAAGTTTACTCCTTGTCACCCCTTAATAGGCTAATGAACTCTCAACAAGAAATATATTAATATGTAAATTAGAATTAGATTTTCAACGTATAATTTAAAAATAAAAAATTATGCATAAAAAAACTTACATTTTAAACCTAGCCTATTTACCATAAACATAACTCGTAAGTTGATGAGCCACAACACTCACATGAACGCGCACACACAAACATCTACACACCCTAACCCACTAATTGTAAAACCAGGTATGTTAATGTGAACTTGTGTAGAGATGAGAGGCTGATGATGTCCTACAGGCATCAGACTCTCACATTGTTTCACAGTCTTTTGATATGTATTCATACTATATCTTTGTCAAGTTATTGATAATATGTAATTAAACGATGAATTAGTTAGTAAGTTAGTTAATTATTTGAAAAATGGCAATCAGCCGCGATTGGCGTGGCGGACTAATTCTGCCAGAATCGCGTATTGGTGGAGCACAGTACAAAAATAAAATAAAAAGTTGCCATAAAATAAATTCCGCTGGACATTGAGATATATTGTAGGTTAAAACAAAATATACGATGAATTATACTTTACATATCTTATGTCATGTGATAGTCACATGTCATAATCACATGTCTAAGATATGTCATATCATATATTTAAGCTTGCGGGAAACTGAATAGCCAGTGCCCACAACGTAGCTGTATCTGTGGCATTCTTTTTCACCAAGATAATGCGCGTGGTCCCACATCTACTAGACATGGACCAACTTATACATTGTAGTATTACCTCCGTACATGAATATTAATCCACATGACATGCCTTTTGTTTTTGTTGTTTACCAACGTTAAAAAACTACTTTTGCTTAAAATAAATATGACACAAATATCTTCAATGACTGAACAAAAGACAATCAAGTCAACGTCACCGATGAAAAGAGCTAATCATTTAGTTCTATAAACTGGCCACTATTCAATAATTGTACAAGAAAATAAAAAAATATAGTATGTTATTACTCACACCTCCGCGATTTTTTGCATAACAAGCACAGCCTTTACAGTTTCTCTATTGAGTATCAACCATCGTGGGGACTCCATTAGTATCAGAAGAAAACACAACGTGAACGGTGTAGGGATTGCCAAGTACAACATGAACTTAAAGAAGTCGGATGTTTCCAATTGCAGAACATTTACAAAAGCGCCTGAAAATGCTCTAGAACACTCAAAGAATATTGTAACTAAGTATCTGTCCTCAGTTCCTGTTAGCTCCATCTGAAGGACGTAACCAATTATTTCTGCAGTCTTCAAAGACATCACCAACATCGCGTACAAGAAGTAGTAAACGTGGTATGTGAAGATGAAAGAGCAAGATATACTGAAAACTGTCGTCAAAAAAAGCGCCAATGTCAAACAGGGTTTTCTTCCATATCTGAAACAAACGAAATTACATAGTTACTTAAATTACTATAGAAATATCCTGAGTCGAGTTTGCGTACTGGGTGATAGTTTGTGTTTAAAGACCCTTTAAATCGTCGTTTGATAGTTTTGATTTAACTTTACAACATTTCGACCATAGCTATTAACAAAGTCGGAACTAGCAAAACGTTACTATTCAGCACGGCCTCGTATAGTTTTGAACTTGCACAAAATTGACAAATCGCCATATATTGAAACTAAAAAAATAATAGGAAATGCGAGAAAAAGCAGATGTTACACTATTAACCGAGTTAGATACTAGCAAATTTGTTGGAAGTGTCACATCCTACAATATTTTGCGTACTATAAAAGTTGAAAGTGGCACATCCTACACTTCGAACAGTCTCGGTCTGCGTGCGTTCCCGAACGCACGTCGATCGCAGACGCCTTCCCGCTCTATTAGCCCCCGCGCTAATTGAGCACCCAAATTTCACTGGTTGTTGTCGTAATATATAATTTCATAGTTGTATACCGTATTAAGTTTCTAACGCCGTTTTCACGGCGGACAGTGGCTCGTTATCCGTACTTCTAATAAGTTTCTAACGCCGTTTTCACGGCGGAAAGTGGGTTTTAACCGTACATCTAATAAGTAAGGCTGTTAACCGAACTTCGTGGAACGTGAGCTTCGTCGACGGAATTTCGTCGTTCCAGGTGCCTCGAGTCTTCGTGTTCGAGTAAGTTATCCGCGTCGTCCTCAACCACCCTACTGCGTGTAGGGTGGTTTTTAGGAAGTTAATCATCGTTGATAGGTTCATAGTATATATATTTATATATTGTTGTCCCTCCCCAACCTCTCCGCAATGGCTTCTCTAAGCTCTGATGAGTTTATGAGGAAATTACTTGATAGTACCGGTGCTGAAGGCATGTCTATAAATGCTGACAAGTATCGTTTCTTGGACTCTCTCATCCCGCATATCATGGCGTTAATTCCCTCAATGGCCCCTCAGGCCACCCCAGTCCCCCAGACCCCTCAGGTCTTAGGCCCTCCCGCGTCCCCTTCCTCCAGTGACATGGAGTGCGAAGTAGACGCCCCTCCGCGCCGCAAGCGCGCACCCGCGACCGAGTCATCCTCGGATGCCACCCCAACTGGCCCTGATGAGCCTCCCTCTTTCACCCTTGTTAAGAAGCGCTCTAAGAAGCGCTCGAAACAAGACCCGGCGCCCTCGGCGCCCGTCCATACACCCCCTGCGGCGTCTTCAACGCCAGCTGCCCCGGTGTCTTCAACACCCGCTCCGGCCCCAACTTCTGTCAAGGCCAAGATCCCACCACCCGTTTTCCTTCGGGAAAAGGGTAAATGGACTGAGGTCTCGACATTGTGCAATGAGCACAAAATCCATTACACCCGAGCAGCCAACTCGGGTGAATCTATTAAAATCTTAGTCTCGTCGATAGACGACTTTCGTGCTTTAACAAAGCTCCTCACCGATAAGCAATATGCTTATCACACTTATGCTCTGTCAGAAGAGCGTAAGATCAGAGCGGTACTCAGGGGAGTCCCGTTCGAATTATCGAACGAGGCTATCCTGGAGGATCTGCAGTCCCAAGGCATAAAATGCACAGCAAGTACGGGAGACAACACCCTCTCGCTCTGGTGGTTCTCGCCAACGTCGCCAAGTCCAGGGAGATCCTCAAAGGGGTTAGCACTATATGCGGCCTCTCTGGGATCTCGATCGAGGCGCCTCATCGCCGCGGTCATCCCGGCCAGTGCCATCGGTGCCAGTTGTACGGGCACGCGGCGGCCAACTGCCACGCACCACCCAGGTGCGTCAAGTGCCTGGTCCCGCACTTCACTAAGGAGTGCAATCGCACTCCTGAAACTCCCTCTCCTCCCGATTGCGTGCTTTGTGGCCAGTCCGGCCACACCGCAAATTACAGGGGCTGCCCTCGTGCACCCCGTTGTATGCGCTCCAATTTCAAAAGGGCGGCACCCAAACAGGCCCCGCGCCTTTCTCAAGAAAACTATCCGCCGCTGCGTAGCCGGGTTCCTCCGGCTGCAAAGCCTACACAGTCTAGGCCTGCCCCAGAAAACTGGAGGCAGCGCCCCGCATCGAATCCCATCCCGGCTCCTCGCCCATATAAACCCACTCCTCAATCCTCCGTAGCAGACGATATGCGTATCGTCTGCGACGCTATGAAAAATATCGATGTTAGTGAAATCGCAGTCTTAGCCCGTTAACTTAGGGCTTCACGTACTCCGACAGAGCGTTTGTAGCTCTGGCGGAGCATAGTTCCCTTCTCAATTCATTATAGGTTCATTTAAATGAATTGATCCCTAAATCATGCTTCGGCCGACCTCTGCCCAGCCCCGGCTTCACCGGAGGCTGCCCAGAACGGCCACCAACTCATGTCCCTTTGAGCACCTTCAGTGCAACTTTCACTACAGGCGGAAGACCCGCTAACTAGGTCTCCGCCAGCGCGCCCAACTTCCCGACGGTTGTCGCTTCCGATGAAGGCTAACGGTAATAACTACAGCCAACAGGTGGTTTTTAGTGGGTAGGTGCCATTATAAAAAATAAAAAAAATCCTACACTGTTACTCTTACTGTTACTCTTATCCTACAATTTTACTTGCTACGTAGTTACAATTATATGTCGAATGTGGGGTATTCAACACTTTCTACTTCTCCTACTGCACCATAAGTTCTGAAAAAAAGATTTGAAGAAACGTATAATTTGTTTTATTAATATCTAATAAAATGTTATTCTGAAAGGCACCTTTGAATTTAATGATTTCTTACTAATTAATATCAAAGTAAAGTGAGGTTGGTATTGAACACATTAACAAACACTTCTTTAATACTTCACGCAATAACTAAACGAGCCATTTTACAAAATATCAATATTTATTTAAGAAAATATAAAGTAAGTAAAAAGTTATAAATCTTGTTTTTAGCTTTGGTGTCAGTGCCTGTGACAAACTTTGAATTCTAAATTACTTACCATTTATGTTATTTATTAGTCTTCGAACTTACTACTATTAACTGAGATCACTACGATTACGATTATAAAATATAAGGTGTATATCTATGAAATTGACGTTTTTTTACGGCAATGTTAAAAACAACTCTTACAAAAACGTCAATTTCATACATAAAGCCCTACTCATTACTCGTATTACCGTACTGCTATCTTTATAGTACCAATAATAACTCGAATATTCACAATACTTTAAAAAAACAGCCTTAGTTTCATTAGTGAAATAGTTTGGAACATAAAATAAAATTGAAATAACATAAATAAATCCATTCAAGATCTGCATATTAAATTTAAAATAACAAGAATTTAAATTCTTATATACTGAACATAAAGTGCTGAGATCACTGCATCAAATTCAAACTATTCAATTTACTATTTTTTTAAATTTATCATAATAAAAACGTAACAGCTTCAAAGATTAAGTAAAGTTATTGAATAATTCTAAAATGAATCAAATATTTTTCGTTTCATTACATAAGTATTGCTTAAAAGAGATTTTTCTTTTATCTATACCTGCAAATTTCGACAAAAACCTAGTTATAATATTAGGTCTTTACCTATGAAATTGCCGTTTTTCACGAAATAAATGAAGCGTAATTTTTTTATATATTTTTTATTTCTATTAATCAAAATAATCACCCATGCAATCAATGCATCTTTGCCAACGCATTGGTAGCTTATTGATGCCTTTCTTGAAGAAATCAGCTGGACGGAAGGCAACAAATTCTTCAAAGGCATTTTGTACTGCCTCTCGGGTATTAAATTTTTTTCCCGCCAAGAAGTTATCCAAATTCTGGAAAAAGTAGAAGTCTGTAGGCGCAAGGTCTGGTGAGTACGGCGGATGACGGAGAACTTCCTACCCCAACTCTTGTAGCTTGGAGACCGTCTGCTGTGCAGTATGAGGTCGCGCGTTGCCGTGCAGGAGCAGTGGAGCCGAACGATTGACCAAAGCTGGTTAGAGACGTGCGAGCTTCTCCATCATTGTGTTCAGTTCTTCACAGTACACATCTGCAGTAATGCTTGTCCCGTTTGGCAAGAAGCTGTGATGAATTACACCCGCGTTAGACCACCAAACAGTGACCATCACTTTTCTAGGGGTAAGTTTTCGTTTAGGGCATTGTTTGGGTGCTGAACCAGGGTCCAACCAACTTGCTGAGTGCTTACGATTGTCAAACAGGATCCATTTCTCGTCACAAGTAACAATGCGGTTCAGAATTCCTTCATTTGTATGCCTGCTGAGCAGTGCAAGGCACGTCTCCACGCGTATTTCGCGCTGGCGGTCATTGAGTTCGTGGGGTACCCATTTGTCAAACTTTTTTACCTTGCCAATTTGACGCAAATGGACCAATATTGTTTTGATGCTAACGTCGAAAGCTGCTGCTAATTCAGCCGTGGATTGAGTTTCATCAGCTTCCACAATTGCCTTTAATTCGTCATTGTCGACCAAAGTTTTCGGACGACCACGGGGTTCATTTTTCAGGTCAAAATTTCCAGAACGGAAGCGGGTAAACCAATAACGGGTGGTGCGTTCGTTTGTAGTGTTCGCTCCGTAAACGTCGTTGATGTTGCGTGCCGCTTGTGCCGCTTTGCTGCCACGACGGTACTCATACTCCATAATTACTCGAATTTTTAACTTATCCATGATGACGAAAAATGTTCGAATGCGTTGAAAACAAAACACTAACTATTAAACAAATGACGATTTTAGAAAAAGAATTCCATGTTTGTCAAATAAAATTAATTTGAAATTAGAATTATCAGTCAAAAAAAAGTATTTTCATTTGAAATGGCCAGTACGGCAAAACGGCAGTTTCATAGGTAAAAACCTATTAACTATAAATTTTAGATAATATGGAACAATCTTACGAAAGCGAATTTAAACTCCGATATCTTCTTTAAAATAAAAATCAAGGTAACTTATCCCAGTTTTACATAGGTCCGTCAAATCTTTGTATTTGTCTTTACTTATAGGCAAAGATCCATTGTAAGCCTTCATCAGTTCAAATTCGTTTTCCAAGCGTAGCTGATTTCGCCTACCAGCTCTAACAATAATTATGGTACATAATCCTTATCTAAATCGTATTTATATTCTTTACGATTTCTATACATTTCAGTTGTCCAAACGACCTTTGTAAACAATTAGCCAGTAATTTTTTGAAATTAAAAAAAATCCTCCTGCTTAAACTCCTTTACTTTGTACGTATCATTTACAGTCTTAGCCCACCGAGCCAAGCAATATCACTTCTGAAAACCAAAGAGATTTACGGCTTCTCAGTGCCTGGAAGAAAGTGCAGTAACAAAATCCCAGTGCCGTGCCTTTTCTCCTAAAACCCAGAAATAAATTCGTAAACGATCTTCGTTAGACAGACTTTGATTGCACTTCAATCTGAATTTGTTACCGCATAGATAACTTCTTGGATTCATTTCTTTTTGCTTCACAACCTTGCCATTCTCGTTGATAAATTCTTTGCCTAAATTTTTCTTCAATTTTCTTTCACTTGCGAGCCATCGATCTTTATGAACTAGTCTTTTATTCTCTTTTAAAAGTAAATTAATTCTGAAACTTGACGACGATGATGGTGTGGCAACATTCATAATTAAATCTTGTGGTAGAATAGGTGACTGAATTATCAAAGTCGACATCGAAAAGTCAACTTCTGGGGTGGCTGGTAATGATTCCGGGTAGCTTATAGAATCCACACAAGGAAGAAAGTCGTCTTGTAGGTTTTTACTGCTATCATTAAATATGTCATCGCCTAGTAGATCTTGCAATTGTATAAGATCCTGATCAAAACCTTCGGAGAGCGGAAATTCTTCTCCAAGAATAAAAAGATTTAAAATTAGAAAAAAAAAATGCTGTAATTAAACCATCGTTTGTAGTGTGAGGGTTTAAAAACTGCCTTGTTGGTCTAGTAGTATAAGCTTGTAGCACCTGATTGACTGGTGTCGAGTTTGATTCACGGGTCTGGCCAGTAAAGTTTGAATTAGCCTGAAGTCAGGAAGTCGGTAGTTGAAAGATTTCCGTACCTCGGAGAGCATGATAAATCCGACCAGAGTTGCGTGAATATTTATGACCGTAGTTATGTGGACTCAGTAGACGGGATTGGTGAGGTAAAAGCAACAGTTAAAATATAAAACATAGTATCTATAATTTAAAATGTCTCATAAGTGTGCCGTTTGAGGGTGTTCGTCGTTTGGATACTTGGGGGGAGGGAAACTTGCCGAGCGAACAGATGCAGAAAAAATAATTTTGTATAGTCATAAAGAGACTCTGTAAATTTATTTTGAAAAAAATATACCCGTGAAGTTTCTTGCCAATTCTTCTTCACGAAGTTTTTTTCGAACTGGTGGTAGAATCATGTTTTATTTGACGTCCATAAGAACAAGTAATTGTCAATGTTGAGAAAAAATAAACAAAAATATATATTTCATAATGTAAGACAAGAAAATATAAGCCAAACTTCCTTTAATATTGCAGTATATGCCATAACCGTCCTAGATTGTATAATTTTTTTTCAAATAATAAAGTCAGTACTAATACATCCAACATCAAAATTTAGTAATTTACAATTTAAAAAGTTGATATTACCACAACTGACAAATGCTTTTAAAATAAGAACGTGTAACAATATCCGACACAAACAATAAAATAATAATCAGTTAACAATGTAGGATCTGACCCATACTATATTCTTATCCGTTTAATCCTGAATTTAACATTGCCGAATATTATTTTTTTTTGAGTATTTCTATATAAGACTACAATAAATTACGCTTTCTATTATAATTTATCAGTAAAAATAAGCTGAAGAGTAAATTTTTACTTGCTTATCTTATTTTGGTTGGACCGAGTTGAAAAATTACTAGCAGTAATTTCTGATTCAGCAAGAATATGAGCTGGGACATAATGTTGTACTAAGTGTAATATACGCCTAGATCGAGACATTGTTATTTACTTACACTAAATGTTGCAATATTAACGTAAAATTAAAAAAAAAATATGACACTCGCGCGTGCGGTCGCCCCGTTAACATTGCACAAAATGGCAGATGCGTGCGATGCACGAGCGCGCGTGCCCCTCCCTCAGCCCGCGAACAACGTAGTAACATACCTACCTACATAATTCATTGGACGTATTTAAAAAATCCGACTGTGTTAATCTAGAAAAAGTATGATAGCGCTTATTTTGAAATTTGAAACTTTGCAAGGTAATAAATAGATATGGATATTTTAAGACCTTAGATGTAATAAAAAGAAAATCGTCAAAATGTAGTTCCGACTTTGTTATTAGCACAGTCGAATTATAAGTTGGTCCTTAAATATATAAATAAAGAAATAAGTTATGTGTTAAAAATAAGAAAATATTTGTGTATTGGAATTTAAATTTTCACTTATTAGAAGAGTCAAGCTTAAATAATACATCATAAATATAAATGATATAATCATACTAATCTATTCCTAGAATCAACTATGATGACAGCAACCTACTTCTTTAGCTGATATCTATCTATCTCCAGTGATTTCATAAATAATAAATAAATTGAGCTCTGATCAATCTAGCCAGTTTTTTCATTAAAATTTCAGAGGGAAATTTTTACTATTTACAATTGACTTAAACTATACATTTTTTACAATAAAAAAAAAAATGAACTAGAAAAGAGAGAAAGGTAAATTTGAGCTTTTCACATTTACAACAAGGACAGTTTACAATCTGAAACATTTTTTTGCGTGCGGTTCAACGGTTCGGTCAAGGTGTAAATCTGTATAATGTATAATGAATACACCACCTGATAGCCAAAATTTTTTCAAATTAATCGTACAATTTCATACTGCATAAAAATGTATCAGTGTAGCGGTGACGCGCTACTCAACCGAGCTACTCAACCGACCAATGACAACGCGTGATATACATCGCAATATCAACATTACTTAAGCGAGTAGAATATATATGACATTTCGATAACGATTGTCAGACCTGATCTGCGTCCGGACCCGTTCGGACGTGTTGACGGTCGCTCCCGGCTGCCGAGTCACGATTGTTGTCTCACGACTTCTCTCGTATCAATACTCAAACGCCACTCTCAGATCCGTTCTGCGTCCGGCCCCGCTCGGACGTGTTCGCGGTCGCTCCAGCCGTTGAGTCACGATTGTCGTCACACGACGTCAACTCGTAGCAATACTCATACGCTGTTAGCCTCTTTAGGGCTTACTCTGTGGCCGGTTTCGATCGGCTGCAAGTAAGTCGATCTCTTGCACAGCAACAACAGAGCTGAGCTTACCGCGGTCGATTAAATTCGATAATGGTTCGCGAAGCTCGGGCTGTTTTTCTGGCTGCGTACCTGACGCTTGGCGCTTGCTACGTAGTCAGAGACTCGCTCTGCGGCCGGCCCCAGGCCGGTCGTAACGTAGTCAATCCCGCACTCTGTGCACCCCTCGAAGTAAAAACCTCACCTCGGTGAGTGCAGCAACAACAGGGTTGAGCTTACCGCGGTCGATTAAATTCGATAGTGGTTTGCAAGACTCGGGCTGTCTTTCTGGCTGCGTACTTGACGCTTGGCGCCTGTACGTAGTCAGAGACTCGCTCTGCGGCCGGCTCCGGCCGGTCGTAACGCAGTCAATCCCGCACTTTTAGTGCAACCCAACTCCGTCAGGTCTATGGCCGGTTTTTGTTGTCAATTTATTGGCGACACACTCCGTAGTAGACTCGCGTTTGATCAGGTGGATACTTAACGGTGACAACTAAGCCTGATAGCGTTGCCCCGGTGCGCTTCCAAGGCCCTTCAGGCTGAGGAGAAACCAGCTGACCCGATCCCATTGCACTTGGGCCTTCCCAGGGTGACGGTACAGTGCTGTCCGAGCTAGGGGCACCACTTCGCGTCGTCCCCAGCCCCCCTACCGCGGGTAGGGAGGTTTAGGTGCTAGGTTTGCTAGGGAACCTAGGCATTCTTATATATTTATATATTTTATATATCGTAGGACCAAGCCCTCCCAATGGACCAGCAAAGCTTGGTAAACTTTGCTAGGTCGTTCGCCCAGGCGCTCGTTGCGTCCGGCGCCAGCATATCAAATGACATACTAACGCAGGCCTTACAGGCAACTATCGCGTCCCCGGCCCCTCAGGCCTCAACCCCGGCCCCTCAGGCCTCAACCCCGGCCCCTCAGGCCTCCGACGTCCAGACCCCTCAGGTCCACAGCTCTCCCGCGTCTCCTGCCTCGTCCGAGATGGACTGCGAATCGGTCGCATCCTCTCACGCGTCGCGTCGTAAGCGTACCGCTCCCGGGAGCGATTCTGAACCCGCGTCTGACACGTCGTCAGATGCCGTCACCTTAACCGGCTCTCCTGAGCCCGCGTTCCAACTTGTCGCCAAGCGCTCCAAAAAGCGCTCGAAGAAAGCTTCGGTATCTTCAATACCCGAGCCCTCCCCGGTGTCTTCAACACCAGCCCCCGTGCCGTTAAAATCGCTCGTAGTAACCGTGTCTCCGTCGGTCACATCGAAGCCAGCGACGCGCTGCGCTCCCGTCCCGCCGAAGCCTCAGCTCCCTCCGCCCGTATTCCTGCGTGAAAAAGCGCGCTGGACCGCGGTTTCAAACTTGTGCAAAGAGCACAAAATTAATTACTTAAAAGCCGCCAACGCTGGCGATACAATCAAAATTCAAGTAGCGACCGTCGACGACTTCCGCGCGTTTACCAGGCTACTCTCGTTAAATCAAATCGCGTATTACACCTACGCCCTCCCGGAGGAGCGTAAGATCCGCGCAGTACTACGGGGCGTCCCGTTCGAACTCAGTAACGAAGACATTCTCGAGGACCTTAAGTCTCAGGGTTTCCCGGTCACAGCAGTGCACAAGATGCACTCCAACCGCGGTAGGCGTTTTCCCTTAGCTTTAGTAATCCTGTCAAATACTCCCAACTCGAAGGAGATTTTCAAAGAGGCTCGCACAATCTGCGGACTCTCGAACATCTCCGTCGAGCGTCCCAACCCCCGCGGTCACCCTGGGCAGTGCCACCGCTGCCAGCTATATGGCCACGCAGCGGCTAACTGTTCAGCTCCCCCCAGGTGCGTAAACTGCCTGGATCCTCACTTCACTAAGGAGTGCACTCGCACTCCCGAATCCACTTCCCCCCCTGCCTGTGTGCTGTGCGGCCAGTCCGGCCACACGGCTAACTACAGGGGTTGCCCGCGCGCTCCGCGCTCCACCACCAAGAGGGTCGCGCCTAAACCGGCGCCGCCGCTCACTCCTGCTAACTTCCCGCCGCTGCGCAACCGGGGTCCCCCGGAAGCAAAGCCCGTTCAGCCGACGCCTACTCCGGCTCTGTCTTGGAGGCAGCGTCCGGCCGTCCCGCCTGCACCTTCCCGACCCATCCCAGCTCCCGTAGCTTCCGTAGGGCCGCGTCCCGCTCCGTCCTCTGCACCTCAGTCGTCGTTGGCTGAGGACATGAAGACCGTATTCGACGTCATCCAAAACGTAGACATTAATGAAATTTCCATACTCGCACGCAAACTGCGAGCCGCCCGCTCTCCTCAAGAGCGTTTATTCGCGTTAGCCGAGCATCACTCGCTCCTAAGTTCGGTGTAAATTCTTTATTTTTGTATAAATTCGTAAATAAGTAAATTATAATGTCTAGACCCGCGAACCCCGCATCCTGCCGTATCAAACCCAAGGGCTTATCCCTAGTATCTTTTAACGTTCGTAGCCTAAGCACCAACCTTCCCGAGCTCAAACTGTTCCTTCAGAACAACGACCCAGATCTTTAACTTCTCCAGGAGACATGGCTTACTTCTAATCGCTCCAGGGGATACGCTATTCCTAAGTACGCGTTTACACGTAACGATAGGCCTAACTGCGACGGTTTCGGCGGCACCGCTATCTACTACAAAAGAGGATTCCATTGCTGTCCTCTCCCTACCCCTCCTCTCCTCAACATGGAAGCCACCGTATGTAGATTGGCTATGACTGGTCATCCGACCATCATCATAGCTTCAGTCTACATACCTTGTGGCACCAAACCTATTCGCAGCGACTTTGAGACCATTCTCGCCCTCGGCCGTTCAGTCATTATGTTCGGAGACTTTAACTCCAAACATATTGACTGGACGTGCCTATCAACCAACCAAAGCGGTATAGCTCTCCTCGACATCACCAACTTACTCGACTTAGACGTCGTCTCCCCTATCACTCCCACTCACTATCCCGACAACGCGAACCACTCTCCTGACATCCTCGACTTTGCAATCGTCAAGCATATCAACCTCGACCTCAGGTCTATCGAACCGCTCGATGACCTAGGCTCTGACCACCGCCCCGTCTCCCTTGTGCTAGGACCGCCTAACGTTAACGTCACTTCTCCTAAGACCTTTACCGACTGGAAAGGTTTTAAAAATACGATAGTTTCTGCCTTAGAGGCCCCAAACTCTCCGCTCGCGATCTCGCCCGATCAATTAGATAGCCCGGATAAAATAGATTCGTTAGTAATGCTATCATATATCATAATAGATGCTATCAACTCAGCCATCAGTGTAAACGAAAAGGTTGCTAAGAAAGGCAAACCCACGCTTTCCTTAGCCATTAGCAATCTTATTAAAGCTAAGAACGCGGCTCTCCGGAGAGCCAAGAAATATCCCACGCCCGCCTATAGAACAGCTGCGAATCAGCTACAACGCAAAGTTAGATCTCGCCTCGCGGAACTCCGAGACGCCCAGATGGACGATCTCATGGCGAATATCTCCCCGTTCCACCAAGCGTATTATCGAATGGCCCGAGCCTTACGCGTAGACGCCGCCACTCACGTCCCTCCTCTCACTCGTCCCGATGGCTCTATCGCCTTCGAAGACAAAGAGAAAGCCGAATGCTTCGCTGACAGCGTTGCGTCTCAATGCTCGCCCAGCACGCAACCCGCGAATCCCACTCACATTGGTTGCGCGTGAGCGCTTCGTCGTACTTTGCATAGGGAATGCTAAGGTCTAGGATACCTAGGATATCGAGCAGCAGTTACCTAAACCTAGTAATCTCAAGCAGAGACAAACGCTAACAGCCCGAAACTGGAGATATAAGGAAGGGGAGTACTCACAAGGCGGGAACACTTCCCAGCGCGTGGGGCGTAGATGTATTTCACTTTATCCACTAAGTTTTCAGCAGACTTATTTTATTGTCACGGTGCACTTGGTCTGCATACGTACACTGAACATTTATTAAGGCACAATTATAAGGTTTTACTACTTTTATAGAATATTTTTGCTTAGCCGCATGCGAACGTGTCCACGGTCTTTCGAGAAGCCTCTTTTTTCTTTTGCGCCGCTAGAGGGCGCATAGACGGAAGTGTGCAAGGAGTGGGAGATTTAAATTGTAAGGATGGAATTGATATTAGGACTAGGAAACATTAGGGACTGTTCCGAAGCCACAACATTTCCCCCCACTTGAAATCACCCAGGGATTTCACAAGACAACTACTGCCCGACAATATCTAGGATCATTATTGCTCAGACAGAAATAATATAACAGGAAATCGAACATGAAAGTTATACCAACTACCAATATATGTGCATTGATAAAACTATTTTGATTTCAAATATGAGTAATTACATAAGACAAGGTTGCCTTGGTATTTCATACTACGAGTAGAACAGTGTTAATTTTACTTATATTTTTAAGACAAGATTGCTTAAGTAACCTAATTTTTTATTTGTACATAAAGGAATATTTTTATTATATATATATATTTTTTTTTTTCTTTAATTTTTATAAAGCAATTTTTAGTTTTCAATTAAGTGGCAGAGGACAAATCTTGACTACTGGTCTTTTAATTAGGCCCTTTTGGGTCTTTACCGTCACAACACGAATAATGTTATCGTTTCCAGGATAAACATTAACTATTCGACCTAAACGCCATTCGTTTGGAGGTAAGTTAGGTTCCTGTACAGAAACAAGTTGTCCGATCTCAGGTCGACGTTGATCGTCTTTGAACCACTTCCCCTTTTGTTGTAGGGTGTGCAGATAATCCTTTTGCCACACTCGCCAAAAGCTTTGTGTTAGTTTTTGAAGTAATTGCCAACGAGTTCGAGGATTTACTTCTTCGCGAGTTGGTTCTGGAATAGCCACCAGTGGCCGTCCTATTATAAAATGCCCGGCGGTGAGAACGTCTACCTCACCGGGATCTGAAGATAATTGACACAAGGGTCTGGAGTTAAGCATAGCCTCAACTTTGGTTAAAACAGTTCCTAGTTCTTCAAAGGTAAGGACTTGAGAGCCCACAACCCTTTTCAAATGGTATTTTGTTGATTTGATACCACTTTCAAAAATTCCACCAAAGTGGGGACTAGACGGAGGGTTCAATTTCCATGAAATGCCTCGAGAAGTTAATTGAGATGACATGTCAATTTTATTATCTAACAGGAGTTGAAACATTTCATTAAGATAACGCTTTGCGCCTATGAAATTTGTACCGCAATCTGTCACGATCTGATGGCAAATTCCTCGTCTAGATACAAATCTATCCAGAGCCGCTAAAAAGGCTTCAGTGGACAATTCAGACACGAGTTCTAAGTGAATGGCCTTCACTGATAGACAGACAAATAAGCATATGTACGCTTTACTAACTCGTGCGTTACGCCGTCTACTCTCTTTGACTAAGAAAGGACCACCAAAGTCAATTCCAACATTTTGAAAACAAAACCCAGGCTGCGTTCTAACAGGGGGCAAGTTTCCCATAATAGGGTGAAATGGTACAGGTTTAAACTTAAAACAAGTCACACATTTTGATAAGTGTGAGCGGATAAGGTTTCTTATACCTAATATCCAGAATTTTCGTTGAACTAACGATTGCAGAGTGCGAGGTCCACAATGCAAATAATGTTTATGATGAAAATTGATAATAAGGTTTGATAAATTAGATTCCTTTGGCAATAAATACGGATGTTTAGTGTGATCAGGTAAATCTGAATTTTGGAGACGTCCCCCCACTCGGATTAGACCCGAGTTATCAAGAAACGGAGATAATTTTTGTAAATGTTTTGGAAGGGAATTTAGAGATTCCAATTTTAAAATTTCTTCACAGAAACTAGTTTGCTGAACGTTTTTAATAACAGCGAGCAAAGCGTGCTCTAACTCATCAGCAGTAAGAGCACCTCTGATGCGATTCATAGGTTCTCGCCGAACATTATAAGTGAATCGAAAAACCCAGGCTAGAATTCGCTGCAAGTTAGAAAGAGAGGAACAGCGATCTAATAATAAGTGGTAAATATTAGCATCTGGAGTATAAGATTGAACCAAATGAGTTGTTTTCAACTCGGAAACTTCCATTTGTTCGTCAGCTCGGAATGGAGCTGGCCAGAAGCTTGGACTTCTGCGCAGCCACTCCGGTCCTGACCACCATTTATCGCAACTGACTAGCTCGGCGCAAGACATACTTCGGCTCGCGTAGTCAGCGGGGTTGTCCTCAGTGCTGACATGACGCCAGATGGATGGCGGAAAGGCGTCAGTAATTTGAACTGCACGATTCGCGACGAAAGTTTTAAGTTTATAAGGTTCATTATTTATCCAAGCCAGGACTGTTGTGCTGTCCGTGAATGCTAAAACTAGAGATAAATTTAATTTTGAACTTAGTAATGTTTGCATATGTTTAAGGACGCGTGACAACAAAACTGCGCCGCACAGCTCTAATCGATTAACTGTAAGAGGTTTTATCGGGGCAACTTTTGATTTTGCAATTATAAGACTAACCTCAACGTGATCACCAAAACTAGACCTTAAGTACACACAACATCCATAAGCCTTTGTAGACCCGTCACAAAAGCCTACAAGTTGATGGTCAGCCTTTAAATGAGTTACAATTTTGCGTGGTATTTTAATATGTATTAAATTAGCTAAATCAGCCACAAAGTTGGCCCAGCTTTTGGACAGTTCCTCGGGAATGAGTTCATCCCAAGATAACTGGACACGCCATAAGTTTTGAAGAAGTAATTTAGCTATAAGAATGAATGGTGCCAGCCAACCCAACGGATCATAAATACGAGCAACGTTCGACAGGATTGAACGTTTCGTACACTCAACGTCCACAGGTGTGACGGAATATGTAAAGTAATCACTAGCAGGGTCCCACTGGACTCCCAAAATCTTAAGTGTTAAATAACCATCATCGCAAAATGACTTTGGGGTCTGACAATGTTCGACAGGAACTTCTTGTAAGAATTTAGAACTATTGCTGCTCCACTTACGCAATTCTAGTTTAGCACAGTTGAGAAGATTGATCAGCTCATCCTTGATTTGAAGAGCTGCCTCAACCGAGGAAGCGCCTGAATTTATGTCATCCATATAAGTATGATGCCGAAGAGCGTCCGCAGCCCGAGGGTATTGATCGCCGTGATCCGAGGCTAATTGATGTAAGGTACGGATTGCTAAATAGGGAGAGCTCTTAACGCCGTAAGTGATAGTTGAAAGTTCAAATTCTTGAACAGGTGAAGACGGTGACTCACGCCAGAGCACGTGCTGCCACGCTCGATCTTCAGGCCTAATCAAGATTTGTCTATACATTTTTGAAATGTCACAAGTAAATACAACGTTATGCATTCTAAACCCAGTTATAACATCTACGATTTCTGATTGTAATTTTGGACCGGTAAAAACAATGTCATTTAAAGATAAACCATTGGTTGATTTGTGGCTCGCATTAAATACAACACGAAGTTTCGTGGTTGTACTTTCTGGACGAAGCACGCAATGGTGTGGGATGAAATAGCGACCTTTCGGTTGGTTATATCCCGTAACTTGCATATGATTGAGTTCTTCATATTCGCGCATGAACTCGCGATAGTCGCACATAAGTTTTTCTTGTCGATTTAGACGTTTTTCTAGATTAATGAACTGCGACAAAGAACTAGCATAAGTATCCCCCAATTGAGAATTGGGATCTTTTAATAAAAGCGGTACAACGTAGCGACCATCTGATTCTCTATAAGTAAGGCTAGAGTACAAGCATTCGACTTCTACGTCTTCTGGAACGGGAATAGGCTTGAGAGGAGGTTCCTCCACTTCCCAAAATCGCTTGACCATTTCATCTATAGCAAAAGTGGTTGCGACTAAAGAAGTGGCACACGAGTCCTGTAAAGTGGCAACATGTGTTGGACCAGAAAGGATCCACCCAAAAATACTGTGCAAAGCGGCTGGATAGCCAGGCTCCGGCTTCAGCACTTGACCGTCATAGATGTGATGAAACACTTCAGCGCCGAGCAACAATTCAACATCAGACGGTGTGTCGAAGTTACGATCAGCTAAAACTAAATGTTTATAATAATTTCGAACCGCTTGGGGTATTTTGCTAGTTGGCATTTTAGAAGTAATACTGTCGATAACAATAGGTTTGATATGGAGCTGCGGATCATTTGAATCACCCGGGCGGATGGAGCATTGAGTCACTCCTCTAACTTGACACACTGGATGTTGTCCAAGTCCGGCCACAGTTGTGTTACACCGACGTAATTGAAACCCGAGTTTCTTTGCGCACTTCATAGTCATAAAGCAATCCTGAGCGCCGCTATCGATGAGCGCCCGGACCGGCTGCAACGTGCCGCTAGCGTCCTGCACGCGCACCACGCAAGTACCGAGCAGCACCACGCACGAGTCGCGAGCACGCCCGACCAACGCACTAGTGCTGGCGTGGGAGCTGCTCGGACCGGTGGCCGCCGTGGTAGGTGAAGGCTGGGTGTCGCTATGAACCAACGTGTGATGATTACGTCCACAGGTAAAACACTTCATTTTTGAAACGCATTTATTGACAGAATGTTTACGTAAACAATTAATGCACAACTTATTTTGTTTGACAAAGTTCAACCTAGCTTGTGAACCTAATGATTGAAAAGTGGGGCACTTATAAATACTGTGCGCTGCACCACAATGGTAACATTCTAATGATATCAAGCCTTTAGAGTGATTATTTTCTTGAGCAGTAAGCGCAGAATGATTCAACTTCTGCTGGCGCGAGGAAACATTTTTTATTTGTTTCCCGCCATAAGATTGCAAAGACCGCGAACTGACACTAGCTTCATTCACATGCGACGAGTGATAGGTAGTTTCTAAAACTTTAACATAGTCTTGAAGAAACTGCATAAGATTTTGAAAAGAAGGAAAATCAGATTTATTCTGCAACTCGAAGCGGTGTCGCGTATTGTTATCAAGCGCGCGAAACGCTGAGTTAAATAAAATAAAATCGCCTAAGTTCTCTAGCTTTAAGGCCTTGAGGGCATTGACCGACTCACAAAGAATATTGGTATAGGTTTGTAAATCATGAAAAGTAGGATTTTTTAACATAGGATAGTTATTTATTTGGTCTAAATACGTCACAGCTAAAATTCGTTTATTTTCATATCGCTTTACAAGTTCGTTAAAAACTATTTCGTAATTATCCGACGTAAGTTTAACTTGTTTAGCAATTCCAAGAGCGGATCCCGACAAACAAGATAATAAATAGTGATATTTAGTAATCGGAGGAATCGAATGATTGTTATGAATCAATGTCAAAACCGTATCGTAAAATGTTTGCCAATTTTCAACCCTACTATCAAACTTCGGAAGTTCGATTTGTGGTAATCTAGCATGAGCAACTTGTTCCGACGGTGTTGTGTGGTTGCCGCCCGCGCCGTCCGCCGCGCACTCGCGCGCCGCCGCGGTCACCGGACACAGTTCCGACGCGGTACCTAACACCTCATAGTACATATCATCGAATGCAGACATCGCCTGCATGTCAATACTGTCTTTAGGATTCAAAACTAATTTCAAACTGTTAATTTTCTCCGTTAAAGTTATATATTCCTCTCGAATACTTTCTAATTTAGAATATCTAGCTTTAAATTGACTGATAATAGAAGGGTTAGGGTTCTCCCGTATTTTAACAGATAAGTCTAAGATAATTTGTATCGCACGAAAAACATATTCGCGTTGTGACGTATAAACCTTCAATAAACTTTCTTCTTTCGACATGATTACCGAATAAATAACCACTAAATAGTTTACGAAAACCAAATAAATAAAATAGTCAAACTAAACAATCAAGATGTTTGTTTGCAAACAATAGAAGTTAGTAACAGATTTTCGCAATACTATTTCACAATCAAAAAATAAAACCTTTAATCACCTAGGTACTTATGATCACGTATTTATATTAAAGTAAAATAAGTACAAGGTAAATAGCAAACCAAAATTAAAACCTAAATACCTAGTATTCTAAAGTTTCTAGTTATACTTTAGATTTAATTTAACCATAGGTACTTATGTGTACCATCATAACTGCAAATTGACAATTCCAACAAGAACAAAGAAATATTTCTTCAAACAAATACGTTTTACAATTACCCTCAAGAAATAATACAAAATATAAGTTAGCCGATAAAATGTTCAATGCACATACAAAGTCAACGTAGCAAGTATAACCAAACGAAATAAGATAGAACGCGTTGTCTGAGCACTATGCAAGTAAAACGAAGCATTCACTTTTTAACTACTTATAATTGAAATAAATGAGTTACTTTCAATTACTATGAATAAGTAGAAATAACAAATATTTCACACGAAATCGAAATCAATATTTGTAAAACTAGCGAATGGACTGTATTTTAGTATAAAACGATAAACTAATTAACGAGATTTAAGGTTTTTACTATCCGGTTCGATTGGACCAGATTTATGGTTGCGCGTGAGCGCTTCGTCGTACTTTGCATAGGGAATGCTAAGGTCTAGGATACCTAGGATATCGAGCAGCAGTAATCTCAAGCAGAGACAAACGCTAACAGCCCGAAACTGGAGATATAAGGAAGGGGAGTACTCACAAGGCGGGAACACTTCCCAGCGCGTGGGGCGTAGATGTATTTCACTTTATCCACTAAGTTTTCAGCAGACTTATTTTATTGTCACGGTGCACTTGGTCTGCATACGTACACTGAACATTTATTAAGGCACAATTATAAGGTTTTACTACTTTTATAGAATATTTTTGCTTAGCCGCATGCGAACGTGTCCACGGTCTTTCGAGAAGCCTCTTTTTTCTTTTGCGCCGCTAGAGGGCGCATAGACGGAAGTGTGCAAGGAGTGGGAGATTTAAATTGTAAGGATGGAATTGATATTAGGACTAGGAAACATTAGGGACTGTTCCGAAGCCACAACACACATCAAAGCGGTAGAGGACGAAGTTCTCCGTAGAAACTCTCTCCCCATCACCGCCGACCCCGTCACAGTCTCTAATGATGAAATCTCGCTTCTCATCAAAAGTCAAAAGTCCAGAAAGGCTCCGGGTGCGGATGGTATTTCCAACCACGCACTTAAGCACCTGCCTCAACAGGTGCTTACCTTGTTAGCTATCATTTTCAATGCCTGCTTCGACCTTTGCTACTTTCCAAAAGCTTGGAAAGAAGCGACAGTCATAGGCATACCCAAGCTGGGTAAACCTCTTAATATCCCGGCTAATCACAGACCCATCAGCCTCCTCAAGGCAATGTCTAAACTTCTCGAGAGAGTCATACTCTCTCGAATGCGGAACCATCTGTTTCCAACGGACGGCGATCCTCTCATAATTCCCCACCAGTTCGGCTTTCGCGCTAAGCACTCCTGCCCTCAGCAAGTCCATCGAATCGTCGAGTACATACTCGACGGCTTCTATCCGAAACGAAAGAAAACGATCGCAGTTTTCGCAGCGGTCTCGTTTATACACTCTATAAAATAGGCTTACCGGCTCGCCTAGTTAGGATAATCGCGTCGTTTCTCAAAGACCGCACGTTTCGTTTCAAACATGAAGGCACGCTCTCCGCGCCTCGTCCCATAAAGGCTGGAGTCCCTCAAGACTCAGTCCTCGCCCCTCTTTTGTATTCCGTATACACTAACGACATTCCCATTCCATCGAAAGTCGTCGAACTCGCTCACTTTGCCGACGACACCGCCCTTTACACCAAAGGCCGCAGAGCCTCGGGTCTCGTCACCAGACTTCAAAAGGCTGTAAACACCCTCGGTGCTTGGTTTAAAAAATGGCGTATCGATGTGAACCCAGAGAAGAGCTCTGCGGTTTACTTCGACTACAGACGCAGTCGTATCCCCGACAGTCTCCAATTGAGAATGCAAGGCACTCCCATCCCCTGGAAGCGCAGTACTAAATATTTAGGCGTCATCTTAGACCAGACGCTTTCTTTCAACCCTCACGTCGATAGAGTAACGAAACTCGCACGTTTTTACCTAGGCCGGCTTTACAGTATGTTAGGTAGAAAAAGTAAAATGTCCTTCAGAAATAAACGTACGCTTTACAAGGTCTGCGTTAGACCAGTCATGTCATATGCTTCGCCAGTCTTTGCCCACGCCAAACCCTCCGTCCTGCACAAGCTGCAGGTAGTTCAAAACCTCTTCTGTCGCAGGGCCACAAACGCACCTTGGTACGTGCGCAATGCGGACCTGCACAGAGATCTTGAACTACCTACAGTTCAACAGTACCTAAAAACACTCTCAGAATCGTTCTTCAAACGCGCCGAATCCCATCCCAATCCACTAGTTCGAAATTCAGTCTCTTATACTGCTCCTGTCTTAGATTCGGTATACAAAGTCGCTAGACCGAGAAACGCGCACACAAGCGAACGTACGCAATTAACTTTAGATCTCGAGGCCCTTCAGGCCGCAAATTCTAATTCTAACGTAAATTCTAATTCTAACGTAAATCTGAATTAATGCAAATTTAATTTAATTGTCAATTTTTAATGTTTATTATTTACTTTTCATTTGTTTTGAGCACCTTCAGTGCTATGTAAAACCCAGCGGGTGACCCCTTAAGGGCCCCGCTAGCGCGGCCTCTTTCTCCAATTGGCCGTCGCTCAGATGAAGGCTGAGTGGCAAAAATGCACGAGCCGACAGGGGGTTTTTAGTGGGTATGGTTCTGGTAGGCGTCGGGACGAATCCCACATAACTTTGGAATCGCGCCAGAGTATGCGTCAGAGCATTTTTATCCTCCTGCCCTTCCCGCGGAGGAGAACAAAAAAAAAAAAAAAAAAAAAACGATTGTCATTCTCGCTCCGATCGCCACGCGGTGCGGACGTGCAAAACCCCGTTCTCCGTTGATCGGTCCCTTCCCGATATTCCGTGGCGCTCAGTCTACTGACGTCACAGATTAGCGTGTTGGTTCCGTGCTACGGTTTTAAGGTTTTTCTACTCCCTCTGTGTGCTATCGAAGTGCGATTTTTCTTTGCGACTAAGCCCCTTAGTCTTCAAAGTGCTGTGCTAAGTTGTGTTGTGCTTGTGCTGAGTGCAGTGTTGTGCCCAGCGTAAGTAGTCTGGTCTCAGTACAAAGGATACTTAACGGTGACAACGAATTTGTACTGAACCAGTCCTTTTATTTTTATTTATTTCTCTTCTCTATTTTATTTATTTTTCTTCTATTTTTCATATTTATTTTTATCATATCTGTGTGTTTTCGTGTGTATTTGTCCTTTCTGTCGGTAAAGGTTGACCCTAACGCGGTCAACTCTTTACCTGCGTACCCTTTTTTAGGTTTCTAGGTAGCGGCCTTCTGCGTACTACGGTTAGTTTTAAGTTTTCCTCCCCAGCCCCCCTACCGCCGGTAGGGAGGTTAGCCGCTAGGATTTTGCTAAGTTTTTAGGAACTAGGCATCTTTTATTATACTTATATTTATACATATTATTGTCCCAACCCTCCCTAATGGATCCGCTAAGCGTTATTAACGCGTTCACCCAGGCGCTTGCTGCGGCAGGCGTCTCCATCCCGAAAGACACCATAACGCAGGCCTTGCAGGCATCAATCGCGTCCTCGGCCCCTCAGGCCCCAACCCCAGCCCCTCAGGCCTCCAACGCCCAGACCCCTCAGGTCTACAGCTCTCCCGCGTCTCCCGTTCCATCCGATATGGACTGCGCGTCGGTCTCATCCTCGCGATCATCTTGTAGGAAGCGTACCGCTCCCGAGAGCGATTCAGACTCCGCCGCGTCCGAAGCTTCGTCGGTCGCCGCCACCTTAACCAGCTCTCCTGAGCCCGCGTTCCAATTAGTTACCAAACGCTCTAACAAGCGTTCGAAAAAAGCCGCGGTGTCTTCAACACCCGAGCCAACCCCGGTGTCTTCTACACCCGCCCCCGCGCCGCTCATGTCACTCGAAGTGACCGCGTCTCCGTCGGTCCCATCGAAGCCAGCGACGCGCTGCACTCCCGTCCCGCTGAAACCTCAGCTCCCTCCGCCCGTCTTCCTGGGTGAAAAATCGCGCTGGACCGCGGTTTCTAACTTGTGCAAAGAGCTCAAAATTAATTACTTAAAAGCCGCCAACGCTGGCGATACAATTGAAATTCAAATCGCGACCGTCGACGACTTCCGTGCGTTCACCAGGTTACTTTCTTTAAAACAAATCGCGTATCACACCTACGCCCTCCCGGAGGAGCGTAAGATCCGCGCAGTACTACGGGGCGTCCCGTTCGAGCTCGCGAATGAAGAAATCCTCGAGGACCTCAAGTCCCAGGGTTTCCCGGCCGAAGCAGTGCACAAGATGCACTCTAACCGCGGTAGGCGCTTTCCGTTAGCTTTAGTTATCTTGTCTAATACTCCCAACTCGAGGGAGATCTTTAGAAAGCTCGCACAATTTGCGGACTCTCAAATATCTCTGTCCAGCGTCCCATCCCCCGCGGTCACCCTGGGCAGTGCCACCGCTGCCAGCTCTACGGCCACGCAGCGGCTAACTGCTCAGCTCCCCCCAGGTGCGTTAAGTGCCTGGATCCACATTTTACGAAGGAGTGCACTCGCACTCCCGAATCCACTTCTTCCCCTGCCTGTGTGCTGTGCGGCCAGTCCGGTCACACAGCTAACTACAGGGGTTGCCCGCGCGCTCCGCGCTCCACCGCCAAGAGGGTCGCGCCTAAACCGGCGCCGCCGCTCACTCCCGCTAACTTCCCGCCGCTGCGCAACCGGGGTCCCCCGGAAGCAAAGCCCGTTCAGCCGACGCCTACTCCGGCTCTGTCTTGGAGGCAGCGTCCGGCTGTCCCGCCTGCACCTTCCCCACCCATCCCAGCTCCCGTAGCTTCCGTAGGGCCGCGTCCTGCTTTGCCATCTTCACCTCAGTCGTCGCTGGCTGAGGACATGAAGACCGTGTTCGACGTCATTCAAAACGTCAACATTACGGAAATTTCTGTTCTCGCACGTAAACTGCGTGCCGCCCGCTCTCCTCAAGAGCGTTTATTTGCGTTAGCCGAACACCACTCGCTTCTAAGTACGTTATAAATTTTATTTTATTTTTTGTATAAATTCGTAAATAAGCAATATAATGTCTAGACCCGCAAATCCCGCGTCCGGTCGTATCAAACCCAAGGGCTTATCCCTAGTTTCTTTTAACGTTCGTAGCCTTAATACTAACCTTCCTGAGCTCAAACTGTTCCTTTAGAACAACGAGCCAGACTTATTGCTTCTTCAAGAGACGTGGCTAACTCCAAACCGCTCCAGGGGATTCGCTATATCTAAGTACGCGTTTATTCGTAACGATAGGCCCAACTCCGACGGTTTCGGCGGCACTGCTATCTATTACAAAAGAGGATTCCACTGCTGCCCTCTCCCTACCCCTCCTCTCCTCAACATGGAAGCCACTGTGTGTAGATTGGCTATGACTGGTCATCCGACTATCATCATAGCTTCAGTCTACATACCTAGTGGTACCAGACCAATCCGCAGCGACTTTGAGGCCATTCTCGCCCTCGGCCATTCAGTCATTATGTTCGGAGACTTTAACTCCAAACATACTGACTGGACGTGCCTATCAACCAACACCAGCGGTATCGCTTTCCTCGCCATCACAAATTCACTTGACTTAGATGTCATCTCCCCCATCGCTCCCACCCACTATCCCGACAACCCGAACCACTCTCCTGATATCCTCGATTTTGCAATAGTCAAGGGAATCAACCTCGACCTCAGGTCTATCGAACCTCTCGATGACCTAGGTTCTGACCATCGCCCCGTCTCCCTCGTGCTAGGACCGCCGAACGATAACGTCTCATCTCCTAAGACCTTTACCAACTGGAAAGGTTTTAAAAATACGTTAGTTTCAGCCTTAGAGGCTCCGAACTCTCCACTCGCGATGTCTCCCGAACAATTAGATAGCCCGGATAAAATCGATTCATTAGTAAATTCTCTCACTGATGCTATCAACTCAGCCATCAGTGACAACGAAAAGGTTGCTAAGCAAGGCAAACCCACGCTTCCCTTAGCCGTTATCAATCTTATTAAAGCTAATAACGCGGCTCTCCGGAGAGCCAAGAAATATCCCACGCCCGCCTATAGAACAGCTGCGAATCAGCTTCAACGTAAAGTTAGGTCTTGCCTCGCGGAACTCCGAGACGCTCAGATGAACGATCTCATGGCGAATATCTCTCCGTCCCACCAAGCGTACTATAGCATGGCCCGAGCCTTACGCGTAGACACCGTCTCTCCCGTTCCTCCTCTCACTCGTCCCGATGGCACTACTGCCTTCGAAGTCGAAGAGAAAGCCGAATGCTTCGCCGACAGCATTGCCGCACAATGCTCGCCCAGCACGCAACCTGCTGATCCCTCACACATCCAGGCGGTGGAGGACGAAGTCCTTCGCAGAGACTCTCTCCCCATCACCGCCGACCCTGTCACAGTCTCTAATGACGAAATCTTGCTTCTCATTAGAAATCAAAAGTCCAAAAAGGCTCCGGGTGCGGATGGAATTTCCAACCACGCACTTAAGCACCTACCTCAACAGATGCTTACCTTGTTAGCTATCATTTTCAATGCCTGCTTCGACCATAGCTACTTTCCAAAAGCTTGGAAAGAAGCGACAGTCATAGGTATTCCCAAGCCGGGCAAACCTCTGAACGTCCCGGCTAATCACAGACCCATCAGCCTCCTCAAGGCAATGTCTAAACTTCTCGAAAGAGTCATACTCTCTCGAATGCGGAACCATCTGTTTCGAACGGATGGCGATCCTCTCATTATTCCCCATCAGTTCGGCTTTCGCGCTAAACACTCCTGCCCTCAGCAAGTCCACCGAATCGTCGAGTATATACTTGACGGTTTCTATCCGCGTCGTTATAAAACAGTCGCGGTTTTCTTTGACGTAGCCAAGGCTTTCGATAAAGTCTGGCACAGAGGTCTCGTTTATAAACTCTACAAGATAGGCTTACCGGATCGCCTAGTCAGGTTAATAGCGTCGTTTCTCAAAGACCGTACGTTTCGATTTAAACACGAAGGCACATGTTAACACTGTACACCGTGTACACCAACGACATTCCCATCCCGCCCAAAGGCGTCGAACTCGCCCTCTTTGCCGACGACACCGCACTCTATACCAAAGGCCACAGTGTTCGGCACCTTGTAACCAGACTCCAAAAGGCCGTAAAAGCCCTTGGTGTATGGTTTCAAAAATGGCGCATCGATGTGAACCCTGAAAAGAGTTCTGCGATGCGCTTCGACCACAAACGCCGTCGTCCCGCTGGCGATCCCCACGTTCGAATGTTAGGCATTCCCATCCCCTGGAAACGCAGTACTAAATACTTAGGCGTCACATTAGATCCGACGCTTTCTTTCAAGCCACACGTCGAAAGAGTTTCGAAACTCGCTCGTCACTACTTAGGCCACCTAAATAGCATGTTAGGTAGAAAAAGTAAAATGTCTTTCAGAAACAAACGTACACTTTACAAGGTCTGCGTTAGACCCGTCATGACGTATGCCTCGCCAATCTTTGCCCACGCCAAACCCTCCCTCCTGCACAAACTGCAGGTAGTTCAAAAGCTCTTTTGCCGCAGGGCCACAAACGCACCGTGGTACGTGCGTAACGCGGACTTGCATAGAGATCTTGAACTGCCTACAGTACAACAACACCTCAAAACACTCTCTGAAGCGATCTTCAAACGCTCCGAAACCCATCCCAATCCCCTAGTTCGTGATTCAGTCTCATATACTACTCCTGTCTTAGATTCGAAGTTCAAAGTCGCTAGGCCTAGGAATGCGCAAGCGTACTCATCCACCAGACTGTCAGCCGATCTCGAAGCCCTTCTGGCCGCAAATTCTAATTCTAACGTAAATTCTAATTCTAACGTTAATCCTAATTCTAACGTAAATGCGAATTAATTCAATTTTATTTTGCAATTTTTAATTTTTTAATTATTTGATTTTCATTTTGAGCACCTTCAGTGCTATGTATTCACCTTCATTGCTTTGAGCACCTTCAGTGCTATGTAATCCCAGCGGGTGACCCCTTCTGGGCCCCGCTAGCGCGGCCTCATTCTCCAATTGGCCGTCGCTCAGATGAAGGCTGAGTGGCAAAAATGCACGAGCCGACAGGAGGTTTTTAGTGGGTATGGTTCTGGTAGGCGTCGGGACGAGTCCCACATATTTCTGGAATTGCGCCAGCGTATGCGTCAGGGCATTTTTATCCTCCTGCCCTTCCCGCGGAAGGGAACAAAAAAAAAAAAAAAAACGATTGTCGCGAATCAGACCCGATCTGCGTCCAGACCCGTTCGGACGTGTTGAAGGTCGCTCCCGGCTGCCGAGTCACGATTGTTGTCTCACTACTTCTCTCGTAGCAATACTCAAACGCCACTCTCAGATCCGTTCTGCGTCCGGCCCCGCTCGGACGCGTTCGCGGTTGCTCCAGCCGTTGAGTCACGATTGTCGTCTCACGACGACAACTCGTAGCAATACTCATACGCCGGATTCGTACAAATCTCGCTTCGTCCTCGACGAATTGAGATAGCCTCTGAAGGGCTACGCTGCGGCCGGTTTCGATCGGCTGCCACTAAGTCGGTTACGCACAGCAACAACAGAGCTGAGCTTACTACGGTCGATTAAATTCGATAGTGGTTCGCGAGGCTCGGGTTGTTTTTCTGGCTGCGTACTTGACGCTTGGCGCCTGTTACGTAGTCAGGGACTCGCTCTGCGGCCAGCCCCGGCCGGTCGTAACGTAGTAAATCCCGCACTCTGTGCACCCCTCGAATCAAAATCTCACCTCGGTGAGTGCAGCAACAACAGAGTTGAGCTAACTACGGTCGATTAAATTCGATAGTGGTTCGCAAAGCTCGGACTGTTTTTCTGGGTGCGTACTTGACGCTTGGCGCCTGTACGTAGTCAGAGACTCGCTCTGCGGCCAGCTCCGGCCGGTCGTAACGAAGTTAATCCCGCACTTTTAGTGCAACCCAACTTCGTCAGGTCTATGGCCGGTTTTTGTTGTTAATTTATTGACAACACACTCCGTAGTAGCCTCGCGTTTGATCAGGTGGATACTTAACGGTGACAACTAAGCCTGATAGCGTTGCCCCGGTGCGCTTCCAAGGCCCTTCAGGCCAAGGAGAAACCGGCTGACCCAATCCCATTGCACTTGGGCCTTTCCCAGGGTGACGGTACAGTGCTGTCCGAATTAGGGGCACCACTTCGCGTCGTCCCCAGCCCCCCTACCGCGGGTAGGGAGGTTTAGGTGCTAGGTTTGCTAGGGAACCTAGGCATTCTTATATATTTATATATCTTATATTGTAGTACCAAGCCCTCCAATGGACCAGTAAGGCTTGGTAACAATGCTAGGTCCATCGTCCAGGCGCTCGTTGCGTCTGGCGTCCCCATCCCAGATGACGTATTAACGCAGGCTTTACAGGCAACTATCGCGTCCCTGGCCCCTCAGGCCTAAACCCCGGCCCCTCAGGCCTTCAACGTCCAGACCCTTCATGTCTACAGCTCTCCCGCGTCTCCCGCCTCGTACGAGATGGACTGCGAATCGGTCGCATCCTCTCACGCGTCGCGCCGCAAGCGTACCGCTCCCGGGAGCGACTCCGAACCCGCGTATGATACGTCGTCAGATGCCGTCACCTTAACCGGCACTCTTGAGCCCGCGTTTCAGCTAGTCGCCAAGCGCTCCAAGAAGCGCTCGAAGAAAGCCTCGGTATCATCAATACCCGAGCCCTCCCCAATGTCGTCAACACCAGCCCCCGCGCCATTAAAATCGCTCGAAGTAACCATCCCATCGAAGCCAGCGACGCGCTGCGCTCCCGTCCCACCGAAGCCTCAGCTCCCTCCGCCCGTCTTTCTCCGCAAAAAAGCGTGATAGACCGTAGTATAAAATCTTTGCAAAGAGCAAAAAATCTTTTATCTAAAAGCAACCAAAGCAGGCAATTCAATTAAAATCCAGGTCGCGACCATCAACGATTTTCGCGCGTTCACCAGGTTACTTTCTTTAAAACAAATCGCTTATCACACCTACGCCCTCCCGGAAGAACGTAAGATCCGCGCAATACTACGGGGCGTCCCGTTTGAACTCAGTAACGAAGACATTCTCGAGGACCTTAAGTCTCAGGGTTTCCCGGCCATAGCAGTCTACAAGATGCACTCCAACCGTGGTAGGCGTTTTCCCTTAGCTCTAGTAATCCTTACCAACACTCCCACTCGAAGGAGATTTTCAGAGAGGCTCGCACAATTTGCGGACTCTCAAACATCTCTGTCGAGCGTCCCAACCCCCGCGGTCACCCTGGGCAGTGCCACAGCTGCCAGCTCTATGGCCACGCAGCGGCTCACTGCTCAGCTCCCCCCAGGTGCGTTAAGTGCCTGTATCCCCACATAACGAAGGAGTGCACTCGCACTCCCGAATCCACTTCCCCCGCTGCCTGTGTGCTCTGCGGCCAGTCCGGCCACACAGCTAACTACAGGGGTTGCCCGCGCACTCCGCGCTCCACCGCCAAGAGGGCCGCGCCTAAACCGGCGCCGCCGCTCACTCCCGCTAACTTCCCGCCGCTGCGTAACCGGGGTCCCCCGGAAGCAAAGCCCTTTCAGCCGAAGCCTACTCCGACTCTGTCTTGGAGGCAGCATCCGGCCGTCCCGCCTGCACCTTCCCGACCTATCCCAGCTCCCGTAGCTTCCATAGGGCCACGTCCCGCTCCGTCATCTTGGCTGAGGACATGAAGACCGTGTTCGACGTCATCCAAAACGTCGACATTAACGAAATAAACGCTCTTGAGGAGAGCCGCCCGCTCTCCTCAAGAGCGTTTATTTGCGTTAGCCGAGCATCACTCGCTTCTAAGTTCGTTATAAATTCCAAAATAAGTAAATAATAATGTCTAGACCCGCAAATCCCGCGTCCGGTCGTATCAAACCCGTATCAAACTCGTATCAAACATCGTTTTTGTGCAGAATTAGTTAATACATCAATTGACGTATTTTACATATACACTAACTATTGTAGATAAATTTGATATAAATAGCTTTAATTTTCATAAATAATCTCTTTGGGTTTGGACTCAACGCTGTTTCAATTGGGCACCCCTTGACAAGACGGCTAACAAGCTGAGCTAGTCACGACGACGCCCTGAAGAATTACTACGACGTGACTGGGCTTACTGGACGACTACTGGACGAGACCTGGACGACATCGTTCCGTCTATGACTTGCAGCTTCCTCTCACTGTGGCCAAGACACCTTTAGCCATCCAACGATCGGTCTTGTGAGTCTGCTTGACCGGCAGTGACAAAACGTTTCCAAACCTTTTATCCCTTTCTCTTCCGCCTATTGCCTTAGGTCTCACGGCAATAGGTATCCCGCATCTATTTATATATACGTAGTGTATGGATAGGTTAGGTGGTTAGGTAGGAAATTAGGGTTATTTGTAGGATACAGATTTAACCTCACCCTTTCTCACGCCGGCTAACTATTATAGCACATTAGAGTTCTATACGGTCACACTAAAGTTAATAATTTATACAGTTCTTTTGATCACACGACATACGCGTAACACTATACAATAGACACGTGAAAGTAGTTAGCTGACCGTACAGAGAGCGTTCTTAAAGCCCAAAAGCGGTGTCGTAGGTCAATGTTTGGCTTAAAGCAGGATGACTTCTGTAAACCGTATTATAATATTCTATAAAATTCGCGAACACGTCTGTAGAGAAGCGGGCGGAAGACTGACTGACTGACTGAGCTGAATGTTTATCGGCAGAGGTAAAATGAAACGCTTATGAATTAATTTTCTACATTCCGCCCTACTTCGATCGCCATAATATTCACGTTTACGTGTTGTGTTCCGGTCAAAGGGAAGGACCAGCCAGGGTAATTACTGGAACAAAGACATTTTCAAGTAACTCTTACGGTTGGCAAAGCAGCATTAGTTGACATTCTAATTACCATTACTATTAATAGACTGAGCACGTACGACAAACGATGTCCATGGGTGTGGATGCCACTCACCGTCAGGCGGGAACACAATGAACAAACAAGAGGTATAAGCATGACTAAGACACTCATAGACATGGTTTTATAACAAGAGGTATAAGCATGACTAAGACACTCATAGACATGGTTTTATAACAAGAGGTATAAGCATGACTAAGACACTCATAGACATGGTTTTATAACAAGAGGTATAAGCTTGACTAAGACACTCATAGACATGATTTTATAACAAGAGGTATAAGCATGACTAAGACACTCATAGACATGGTTTTATAACAAGAGGTATAAGCATGACTAAGACACTCATAGAAATGGTTTTATAACAAGAGGTATAAGCATGACTAAGAAACTCATAGACATGGTTTTATAACAAGAGGTGTAAGCATGACTAAGATACTTATAGACATGGTTTTATAACAAGAGGTATAAGCATGACTAAGACACTCATAGACATGGTTTTATAACAAGAGGTATAAGCATGACTAAGACACTCATAGACATGGTTTTATAACAAGAGGTATAAGCATGACTAAGACACTCATAGACATGGTTTTATAACAAGAGGTATTAGCATGACTAAGACACTCATAGACATGGTTTTATAACAAGAGGTATAAGCATGACTAAGACACTCATAGACATGGTTTTATAACAAGAGGTATAAGCATGACCAAGATACTCATAGACATGGTTTTATTACAAGAGGTATAAGCATGACTAAGACACTGATAGACATGGTTTTAAAACAAGAAGTATAAGCATAACTAAACCTAGACATAGTTTTAACACGTCAAATTCTATGAACTTAAAACATCTACACCCAAAAGTCACTATTTCAACTAATGCAGTACTGTACAAATATATCCCTTCTTAAAAATCCACCCACTTACTTTTAACCCAAGAAGCACTGTTAATACTTTAATTCGTTTTTGCCAAAAATGTTACTTGGCTTACTTCTGCGCTTGTTTATTTATTTAATTTTCTAGCCATTTTACTTGCGTCCTTGAACTTTTCTTATTTAATATATTTAAGCATTTTGACATCATATATTTCTAATAAGGATCATTATATCAACAGAAGTATCGTTACTTTTGTTGATATAGTTAGTCTCTCTGAGTTTGGCACCCTAATTTAATTAATTTTCTTACTAAACAACTGCTTTATTGTATAATGTGAACGTTAAATACCAACATTTTCCGAGATAGGTCCTTCAGAGCAACTCGGCTGGTATGGGATTAATCACCGTTAGTTCTAAAGGTACAACAACTGGTTCTAATATAACAGTTACGAACAATGTACAGGGGTCGGCACTCGAAGTGTTACCTACTTTTAGTTGCTATAGCAACCAAACTGTTTAAAATATGGCACCCATTTTTTCACAGTCGTAAGTCTATTGTATCGTTTATAAACGTAGAGTCGCTTGTTGTTTTTCGTTGCTGTTAAAAAAGTTACCCAGATGGAATTCAAACGCAACTGCCACAGTTGCGTTTGAATTCCTTTGTATTTGGCTGGAAAATCGCAACCAGCCATTCTTAATGAGCTACGACATTTACATCTAAACAAAATGTTTGTGTATCGGACCATCACGCGTTACAATAATACAGGTAGCATCAAAAAATGCCATGGAGGTGGACGTCCTACAACAGCAACATCATCAGAAATTTGGCGAAAAGTCTTATTGTAACTGCCCGGAGCATAGGGCGCATATTAAAAAATAAACTACAACTGAAGCCCTACAATATACAAAAAGTGCAAGAACACTTGCACAGAAGGCAGTTCGCCTAGAAAGAGCTAAGGTGTTAAAGCACCTGCACGTTCGTAGCAAACTTGAAAATTTGGTATTTTCTAATTAAAAAATTTATACGGTTCAGCAATATGTGAACAAACAAAACGATTGCGTATGGTTAAAGTGTAAATCAAACGACAATTTAGACCAACGAATTGCTCTGCGAAAGCAAGCACCAGCATCAGTGATGGTTTGGGCCGCGGTAACTGCTACGGGACGTTCACCTCTCGTTTTCATAGAACAAGGTGCAAAGATAACCAGCAAATCTACCGTGAAAATATTTTGAACGATGCTTTGTTACCTTGGGCACGTAAGAAATTCGTTTGAAACCATTGGCCGTTTCAACAAGACTCGGCACCATCTCACAAAGCCCGTGAAATCCAAATTTTTTTGCAAGAAAACGTTCCGAGCTTCATTTCTTCGCAACAATGGCCACCATATTCCCCGGATTTAAACCCAATGGATTTTTCCATACAGTCAATCCTGGATGCCAAAGTGTCAGTAAAAAAAATATAAGATGGTCGACGCCTTAAAGATTGCTCTTCACCGAGAATGGAATAAAATACCAGCAGACCACATTCGTGCAGCGTGTGAAGCCTTCTCGGACAGACTCGATGCAGTTATCCGCGCTAAAGGTGGCCACATCGAGCAATAACTTTTCTTTTTAATGTTTTTTACAAAGGAAAAGTTTTAAATGTTTTTTTTATATACTGAAGATTTTAAATAAAAAGAACAAAATTGTCAGAATTACAGAATGTTTAATTGGTAACACTTCGAGTGCCGACCCATGTATTTTAAACTTTTATGCTTTACTCAATATTACGCAATTCTTACTCTTTTTTGGAATTCTCTTAACGGTGATGTAGCTTTTAACGAAACAAAAACTTACTACATATTACAGAAGCAGAACATACTTTAAAGTAATATTTGTATAAGCAAATAACTAAAATACATGTGTATAAATATGCTTAGGCATAAGAAAGTTTGCACCTGTCAGAGAGGACTCCGAGAGTAATAACACCAGCAGAAGCTACGTAAGTCACCCATCTTCGTCTAATACGAGTTGCAACATACCGTTCACAATTGAGTTTCCACACGGTACCAGGAGTTCGTATATTCTTTTCATAGAATATTGGACTCGGACATGGACAAGTGTTATTCCTTCCAGTCTCGACGCAAAAAAAGGGCATATTTCTTGTCTTTATCCTTTGCCTGCGATCTGAGTAGTCTAAAGTACATAGCATAAACTGGGCCAGGTACGTTATTGTACCAACGTATAATTGGTATTTTCCCAAACTCCCCATCGAGTCTTGAAGTATATCCTGATAGACCATTATAAAGGCATATTTTTACAATTTGAATGTCCACTATCTCATAATCGTTAGAATATATTAAACGTCACACCCTGACAATATTGAGAGTCGTGCAAAAACAATTTTGGATTAAATCTGACTGAACACTTGGCTTCTTGACCATGGAACTAATATGTACTACATACAACAGGAAAGTTGAAGGCTCGAAATGCGAGCTGACAGAGGTTCTTAGCCTTGCCTGACTAGAGACACGTTAATATTTAATATTCACTGGCCCACACCACAAAAGAGAAAGCAGACCTTTTTGTTAATCTTGTTGCAGACTATTCATGTCTTAATAGTTAAGGTATAGTCCCACCCCAGTTACCCGAAATGGGTACCGTTCATATTCGCCAAAAGGAGGTTCTTAAATGCATGCAGAATCTAGACGTGAATAAGGCCAGAGGCCCAGATGGCATACCTGCATTTGTCTTAAAACACTGCGCAGCCGAGTTGTCTCCCATACTGACGTGCCTGTATCGACTCTCTTTGGAATCAGGAAAGGTCCCTAAATCCTGAAAGCTGGCTAACGTGCAACCAGTACCAAAGAAGGGAAGCCGTGCAGATCCTATCAACTACCGACCTATTGCAATTACTTCCATACTTTGCAAAGTTATGGAGCGTGTATTGAACAATCGTCTCCTGGAATACTTTGAGTCCAACGAGCTCCTTAGTGATAACCAATATGGCTTTCGCAGTGGACGCTCGACTGGAGAACTTCTTGCGTATGCCACTGACTTATGGAGCGAAGCCTTGGAAGGTCACGGTGAAGCTATAGCTGTATCCTTAGACATTTCCAAGGCTTTTGATATGGTCTGGCATGATGGTCTCTTGAGCGAGCTTCCAGCATACGTAATTTCTGAGGGAACGGTCAATTCGAGTAGTCTTAGACGGCTGCTTTTCTGACTTAATGGCAATTAATGTCGGGGTACCTCAGGAATCTGTTCTCTCTGCAACGTTATTCTTGCTGCACATTAATGACCTGCTAACCCCAAGCATTATTGGTTACGCTGATGACAGCACCGTTGTAGAGAGATACATGTCCAATGCGTGAGCGAGTCCTTAAGAAATCCGGTCTTTGAGAGAGTCCATGATTGAGCGGGTGGATTTGGCTTTAAAGAAAGAGTCCGATTGGGGTGAGTCTAACTTGGTCAAATTTAACCCGTCATATACACAGACGTGTTTATTCTCCGCGAAAAAGAGCAGTTTCGACCTAACGTCCACTTTACAAAATGTTTCTGTACCCTTAACCGACCACCTAGGGCTTCTGGGCGTAATTATATCGCCCCAACTAAACTTCGGGAAACAAATTGTGCTCATGGCTCAAACTGCTTTAAAGAAGTTGGGAATCATCTCGAAGGTCCGACGGTACTTTAGCCCTGAACAGCTACTTAATTTGTATATAGCTCAAGTTCGATCTTGTATGGAGTACTGTAGCAACCTTTGGGATGGTGCTGCTAAGTACCAACTAGAAGCGATGGACGCAGTTGACCGAAGATTTATTAACAACTCTGACCTCACCACCAAAAAACTGCAAAGCCTCGACGATCGTCGGAAAGTTGCCAGTTTAACAGTCTTCTACAGATTATATTTTGGAGAGAGCGCGAATGCTTTTTTTTGATCAGGTTGAACCCACACCCTTCTTACATCGGACTACTAGACGCAGACAGACCTTCCATCCCTTTATGGTAGATATCCCAAGAAATCGAACCAATCGCTTCGATAGTTCCTTTTTGGTGCAGGTCGCCAAGGTGTGGAATGAACTGCCTGCGTCTGTTTTTCCAGAAAACTATAGTCCTAGTTCTTTCAAGCGTCGAGTGAATAGGTATCTCGTGGATAGACGTGTAATACCTTCGTCTTCATCGTCACTTTCCATCAGGTGAGATAGAAGACAAACGTCTAACCCTTTTTCAATAAAAAAAATTTAACTTAGCAAAAACTATAGACTTGACTTTGTACTAAACATATTTAAATTAGAATAAATATAAATGGAAGGTCCACTACTACTCAAAACGTTAGCTGAAAGAGAGGTCGATTAGCTGTGTGTGTCCTTGTCTAGTGTTACCAGGTTTATATAAACATACTTTATTAGATTGCTTTACTTGGTAACAATAAAAGACTTAACACATATATAGGGATATATGTAGTTTAGGTAAAAATTATTCTGAGGAATAACTATGCCTGGAAATGAGACGAAAACTGCATAGTTTAAATTGATCCAAAGAAATACTGAATAGCACATTCAAACTTATTGGACCCAGTGTGCACGAACTGCAAAGTGCGTGAAGTCAAAGTAACCAATACCACAGGTTCTCTTGGTCATGCCGTGGTTACTGTTGAACTAGTTCTGAAAAGGGTAAAATTGCCACGTACTTTTATACAATTTAGACCTCTTAAAAAATGGATATGCAGATATTTAGCACTGATCTAAGTGCCCTCAAATTAGAACTTATAATTTACACGTTAAATATTGAACAAATGGTTGACAAATTAAGTCATTCACTTAAAGGTCTTTTTGAAAATCATGCTCCGCTTATATCTATTCGAGTCAAACAAAACAAAAACTATTCTTGGATAAGTAATACAGTGAAATTTATGTTGTCTCTGAGAAATGAAGCTTATAAAACTTATATCCGAACCAAAACTGAAGCACATAAAAATGTGTTTTTCTGGTTTATATAAATTAGTCGAGAATTGTATTCAGAATGAGAAACGTGCTATCTTGTTCACTATAGTAATATTAATGTCGAGAAAAGTAAGGCATATTGTGGAGAAAACTAAGAAACAAGATTTTACCGGACTCTACTAAAACCGAATGTCTTCTTGTGTGTTTTGATGTTGAATATCCCGGATGATACCAAAATTTCACAACTTACCTACTTTGAAACTCACTGGCTTAAACCTGAAATACCGCCGTTCAAATTACGCACGGTCTCCGAGGGTGAGTTTTACTAAGTATATCATGACGATCCGATCAAACGCAGTGGGCTGTGCCGGTATTAGTCGTGACGTGGTACAATCTTTTACTACCATTACTGCCTTGGTGAACAGATCTATATCTAGTAGTGTTGCCTACGCAGTGGAATTCGGCATTAGTCTTGCCTTTAGCAAAAGTAGAAAATCCGAGTGATTTCAAAGATATATATTTTGCTTTTTTGTCAATAGTGTAATATATAACCTATCAATATGTATATATAACCATAATACATACTTTTGTCCAAAGAAAATAATTATAAAATTAATCTTCATCAGCACACAGCAATCACACGTTAACGTCTAAGTCAATAACGTATTTTGTAAATAATGACATTAACCATTGGTTTGATTACCGTGGCTAAATAAGTAATGAATTTTCTCGATTCAATTATTTTTTTATTTTTTTTATCGTTTTTGTAACTACAATATAAAATATATAATAAAGCTTATAGATACTGTACAAAGGTACAGCTTATTTCTAACAGAAATCTCTTCCAGCAGGCCTGAGACTGGAGAGTGTGTAAAAAGAGCAAATTTAGTGTACTAGTAGTAGTACTATTAGTACTAAATAAATACATACATACATTAATATATACATACCTACATAAATATAAATCAATAACTTGTAAATAAACTAGTCAAATTGTAACAGGAACTTAAATATTCGACAGTTAATGTTCTCTTTCTCGTTTCTTGAATGAGGGTAGAGTTTTAGATTCCCGAATTTCGTAGGGTATGAGTTCCGCAACCTTACCGCATGTTTTGTGAAGGAGTAGGAAAAAAAGTCTAAAGCTAATAAAGCTCGCTTATTCACTCTGCAATGCTCATCTTCATTGTGCGCAAAGGAAAAACGGTCACTCAGTTAACGTGGAGAGCTTGAGTTGTACAGGACGTTTAAGAATACATTTAGGATGTGGGCATTTCTACGATGTCTTATGGGAAGCCATCGGAGTCTTCTACGGTATTCAGAGACATGATCAAATTTATTGAGACCAAAGATAAATCGAATACACAGATTCTGTAATCGTTCTAGTTTGAAATGAAATGAAATGAAATATTTATTTCTCAACATTGACAATTACTTGTTCTTATTGACGTCAAATAAAACATGATTCTACCACCAGTTCGAAAAAACCTTCGTGAAGAAGAACTGGCAAGAAACTTCACGGGTATATTTTTTTCAAAATAAATTTACAGAGTCTCTTTATGTCTATACAAAATTATTCTTTTCTGCATCTGTTAGCTCGGCAAGTCTCCGTCCCCCCAAGTATCCAAACGACGAACACCCTCAAACGGCACCTGTTCACGAGTTAACGCGGGATCCAGCCATCGCCCTCCTCAACCAAGTTTATGTAGTAGATCGTCAGTAATATCCAAGTAACCGACGTCTGCGTATTCGATAATTGGTTAGATGAGGCTTTGAGCAAGAGGAATCTTTGTCTGAAATGGCAGAAAGCTCTGAAGGCACTTGAGCTTATGATAAGAATAATATACTTTTCTACTGATTTCACTGACATTTGCATTCCAAGTGAGACAAGAGTTAAATAAAACTCAATAGGAGTACTATCAGGAACAACAGAGGGCAAGTTGGTCAAATCGATGGAGCCACGCATATGCCGACTGCCAATAATCATGGCTTTTGATTATTGGCATTCTCGGATTTACACACAAGCTGTATGACTTAGCCCAGTTACTGATGCAACTAAGATCTTCATTTATAGCAGCAATAGTTGCTGAATAATCTAGGACAGCAAAATGGTGGTTAATCTGCAAATCATCAGCGTAAAGGTGGAAATTACATGAAAGAACTGTGGTAATAGAGTCAATAAATATTGAGAAGAGCAGAGGGGAGAGAACGCCACCCTGGGGCACGCCCGCTACAAGATTGCACCAGTTAGACTGAGACTCACCATGGCAACCCGCTGCGATCGGCCTGGAAGATAACAGGCCACTGCAGAAGGAGAGACGTTTAGAGATGTTAAAATGCCAAGGAGAATGTCAAAGTCGACAGAATTGAATGCGCTACTAAAGTCTAGTAGTACTAATAGTGTAAGGGATCTATTTTCCACGGCCCATCGAATGTCATCGGTGACATTTATAAGCGCAAAAGTTGTACTATGCCCTGGTCGGAAGCCGGAATGAAAGCTACTAATAAGGTCTTGTCTACAAGGAACTGTGGAAGTTGAGCGTGTACGATATGCTCAAGCACTTTGGAGAGAAAGGGTTGGATGGATATTAGACGAAAATGGGAAAGAGAAGTAGGGTCGGGAATCTTGGGTAACGGAATAACATGAGCATATTTCCAGGAAGTGGGGAAAGTGCTGGTTGTAAGGGAGAAATTAAAAATATGTGTGAGTACTGGTAGCAGAGTCGGTAATATTAAAGTAATCATTTTTGAACACAGCTTATCCTCAGCGACAGTTGGAGATATTATGGAGAGAATGGACTTCTTAACGTTATATTCTGTTACAGTTTTTAACGCAAAAGGGAAATGAGTCGGAGTATTTGATAACGATACTAAAGTATTATCTTTAATGGCAGAGCTAACAACAACAGGAGGTTGGGAAAACAGTTGGTTCAGTGAATTATTAGGTGTTAATTAAAGGTGTGAATTTCAGTAGATGGAGATCTGCAAATGCCAACGGACTTGAGAAATTTCCAGACTTCTTCAGGGCTACGGTTAATAAGGGAATCATGAAATGGGCGCTTTTTGGCATCGCGACATAGGCGGCTGCATCGGTTCCTTAGATTTTTATAAGAAATCAATTTATGTTCAGTTGGAGTGCGTTTATACGTACGTTTGGCCTTATCTCTGAGACACATGGCATCTTTAATCTATCTATATTTCAATCAATCTATGATTTCAGCGTCAAGCTGTAGGGATTCAATATTGATGTTACTAAAGCTCCGGAGTTGTAAGGACGGTGGTTTCTCTTTAGGGAGACTTACACGAATAGATAAATAAATTAAGTCATGGTAAGAGAAAGGTGCATTGAATTGCCCGTGGTTTACTATATAATGTGGAGATGATACTAACATGAGGCCTATAAGAGAGGGAACACAACCAGGAAAATGATGGGTGGGAGATAAAGGTAACATGAATAGATTATAGGAAGAGAGGATGGACTGTAATCTGCGAGATCGTGAGTTGTTTTTAATCGTGCAAGTGTTAAAATCACCTAATACAAGAACGTGATCATAGGTGAAACAAAAATTATGAAAATAGTTATCAAGGGTCTCGAAATAATTAATGTTCATAATGGAACTGTAAAAAACTGTAGGCGAAATCTTAACATGTTGAACAATTATTTCGATCCCAAGATCGAAGAAGAGAAAAGGTAGCCACAAGGTCAGATTCATGTGGACGACAATTTTTAAGTTATGTGGATGATTTGAGAAGGAGGTACATATTTGTTGATGCAGAGTTGGTGATAGGGAAGAAAAACTATCTGCACTTGCGAAACTGCAAGAAGAAGTCAAGCAAGAGAAGAAACTGTCATCAATTTCATCAATTAAGTCCATGAAAACAGTTAAATATAAATAAATAAACCATACAATATACATACGTATAAAATTAACTGGGCTCTAAATACCTCAAATTAAATTTCAGAGCTTAACCCACAACTCACCACTGACAGGTTACTGAAATTGATACTTCTATAGGTGCTTAAAATTGTTGGCACGTATACAAATTATTCTTGAACGTGACGTTTTCTCAGTGAGATTGAGCGATCTGTCAAAATTTAAGAACTTATGCAAACGTCACACAACAGGCAACAAAACAATGTAAACAAAAGAAAAATAACCTAAAAATAGAATTGAGTTATACAATTAGCCTATCCTAGTAAAGGATGAATTGTAAATACTACTAGTACTTGAATTATACATACATGCAAAACTTGTAAAAAATGTACAGACAATTTAAAAGTACAAATAAAAAAAGTACAATAAAAACGCGGGTAGTCGCGACGAAAACACGCAAATTTAGTACTCTCTGAGTTTTTATTTATTTAAAATAATATATAAGTAGTTTTAATCAAACTCATGTGGTAATATTGTGCTAAACTCACCAGATCTCACTTTTACACTAAAGTTCTACACTTAAATTCAGTGATTCACTAAAATATAACATCAAGACATCATGGAGGCATTGGCTCAACTGTTTCAAACACAATTTGCGGAGTATGAGAAGAAATTGGAAAAAATTGCAAGTAATATGACTACACATCCTGATCTAGCTTCACTTTCACAAGATTTCCAATCCTTCAAAACTCTTGTATGGCAGATGTTTAAACAGCTAAAATTAGAAATAGATTCACTTCACAATGCTCAAGATAGACTGGAAACTGCTTCCCGGAAAAAGGCTCTTCTATTACATGGTGTTCCTGAAAATCAAAATGAGAAGTTGCATGATGTGGTTCTTCAAGTTATTACAGTAAAAATGAAGATGGATAAGTTCAACCCAAACCACTTACAAGTCTGTCATCGCTTGGGTGTAGCTTCTCATACCAAAACTAGACCCATCTTGGTAAGATTCTCTGATGTGGACGCTCGTCATGATGTTTGGGATACTAAAACAAGTCTAAAGGGCACTGGGGTCACAATATCTGAGTTTCTTACTAGGACAAGGCAGCTGATTTTTGTCTTAGCGCGACAGCACTTTGGCTTGAGAAACTGTTGGTCGGTAGAGGGCAAAATTGTTGTTAGTCTCCCCGATAAATCTCGCTGTAAGATCGAGACTCAGAGTGACTTGGAGCAGATCATGTCAAAGTACCCATCCAACAGTATAACTGCAACAGCTCCGTTGCAAAAAACTGCTCCAAAACACGTTGAAAAATTTCCAATGAAAACGCGCAGGCACCACTAATTCCATCCAAGTACATCTCTTTTCCTTTATGTTTAGATATTTCTTTATTTGTATGATAGGTACTTTTATAAGTCTATACATAGATTTGTTTTTATGAATTTCAAGAAGGTAATTTCAACTTTATTGTTTTTTTTTGCTTTTGTTTATATTTATTTCCGTATCAGACAACGACTTTGACAAGTTTGACAGTTAGTAAATACAATCGTTCATAAACCTTAAATTTTGATTGATATGTTTTACAATCGCAAGAATTTTAATTGATGTATTGGTAAATTAGCCTTTCCAACAACTTGTGAGTGGTGAGTAGTGCATGTGATTTCATAATAGTAATATAAATATACATTGATATTCTATTTTATTTATTATAACTTATTCATATTCATATGAGTAATAATGATTTTAACGACAGCTTTTTCTCTTGTTCTTCTTCATCGTGCAGCTTTACAAGTGCAGATAGCTTTCTCTCACAGCCACAAACTTTGCATGATAGAATTTCTTCTTCCTTTACTGATCCCCTTAAGTTGAAGATTATTCACATAAATGCGCAAAGTATACCGAAACATCACTCTGACCTCTTAGCTTCTTTCAGTAGTGTCAATGTCGATGCTCTTCTCATCTCTGAATCTTTCCTCAAACCATCACTACCCTCCACGCATTACTCTCTTCCAGGATTTGTCCTCATTCGGAATGATCGCACTGGTAAGGGAGGCGGAGGGGTAGCTATATACCTAAGAGCAGATATTCCGTACAAAGTCGTAAGCGTTTCCCCTTCTGTGTATTCTGCTTCTGCCGAACATCTCGGAATAGAAATAACTGTGCGTAACACCAAAATTCTTCTAACGGTTTTTTATATACCTAACATGTACATTGATTACCTTAACTCCCTTGATGCCTTTTTAAGCGACTGAGCGACCCTGTTACGATCATGTGATTTTAATACCTGTCTTATTAAAGACAACTTGCAGGCCCGTGGCCTAAAAGCTATCCTTTCTTCATATAATTTAAGTATCCTACCTCTCTCTCCCACCCACAACTTTCCAAATTCAGCTCCTTCCCTTATTGATCACATGATTGTGTCCTCGTCCTCTAACGTTGTCGACTACGGCCAACACAGTGCACCCTTCTCCTATCATGACTTAATATTCCTTTCCTACCGTGTTCGCATTCCCAAACAAAAACCCAAAACTTTGTTACGCCGATCTTATGGGAACATCAACTTACAGTCTCTTCAGCATGATGCAAGTGTCACTGATTGGTCCCCAGTGATAAATAGTGCCACAATTGACGAGAAAGTTGAATGTTTCAATACTATACTTCTGAAATTGTATGATCATCATGCTCCACTTAGACGAGTAAAATTTAGACACTACCCTGCTCCTTGGTTGTCCGATTCTATTAAAAAATCTATGTCTCAACGAGACAAAGCCAAAATCTTGTATCTTATAAACAGCTACGCAATCGTTGCAGCCGCCTTTGTCGAGATGCCAAAAGACGCTACTTCCATGATTCCCTCATCAATCAAAGCTCTGCAGAAGCCTGGAAATTTTTGAAGACTGTGGGTATAGGCAAAACACCAACAACATCTCCAAACAACCTTGACTTAAATGCCTTAAATAGACACTTTACCAATTTATCAACAACTTTAAATACAAACATTAAACTAAACACTCTAAATTCTCTATGCAATACCTCATCAACACATCTTCCATTCAATTTATCAACAGTCTCAGAAGATTATGTGAGGAAATCCATACTGTCCATTTCATCAGCCGCTGTTGGAAGTGATAACATAAGCTCGAGAATGATTACTTTAATCTTACCCCCTTTAATACCTATCCTTACACACATTTTTAATTTTTCTTTATCTACCAGTACTTTCCCTGCCGTATGGAAACTTGCCCACATAATTCCCTTGCCTAAAGTTCCAAATCCCAGTTCTCCATTTCAATTTCGTCCCATTTCTATCCTATCCTTCCTGTCCAAAGTTCTCGAGCATATTGTCCATGAACAATTGTCAAAGTTTCTCATGGCCAACAATCTGCTCAGCCAGTATCAATCCGGTTTTCGAGCTGGACACAGTACTGTATCTGCTCTTATTAATGTGACTGATGACATACGCTGGGCGATGGAGGGTGGATCACTTACATTACTTGTATTACTAGATTTTAGTAGCGCCTTTAATTCGGTTGACTTCGACATTCTACTTCGTATTTTGGAATCTGTAAAAGTTTCATCTTCTGCAGTAGCTTGGTTTCGTTCATATCTTCGGGGGCGCTCTCAGCGTGTCTATCTTGAGGAGTCTTACTCTGACTGGTGTGACCTCGCTGTGGGTGTACCTCAAGGTGGCGTTCTTTCTCCATTACTCTTCTCCGTGTTTATAAACACTGTCACCAATGTCCTTTCATGTAACTACCATCTTTATGCAGACGACTTACAGATTTACCATCACTTCTCAGCTTGTGATATTGGGTCAGCCGTTGCCGCTGTGAATGCCGATCTTAGTCGCATCGGTAAATGGGCTGAGTCTTTTGGACTGTGCGTCAATCCCAACAAGTCCCAAGCGTTAATAGTTGGTAGTCGATACATGCGCGGTTGCTTAGATTTGGCTGATCTCCCACCCGTGTTACTCAACGGTACTAGGATTGATTTTACCAACTCGGCTAAGAACCTAGGTGTTATACTAGACTGCAACCTGCAATGGCACGCTAATGTTAACGAGATCAGTCGAAAAGTGCATTACTCCTTACATTCCTTAAAGAGACTTCAGGGTTTTCTGCCTTTTCGCACTAAAATCAGTCTTGCGCAGGCTCTCATACAGCCTATAATAGACTACGCTGATGCGTGCTACCCGGATGTTTCGGAGGAACTTTTAAATAAGTTGGAACGCTTACAAAAAAATGCATACGTTTTATTTTTGGCCTAAAAAAGTTTGACCATGTATCAGAATGTCGAAAGCAACTCCATTGGCTTCCACTCCGTCTCCGCAGAAATTGTCGAATACTTTGTCTTTTGTTTAACGTCCTTTTCAATCCATCCTCTCCAAAATACCTGAGTGAGCGCTTCTCTTTCTTATGTCCAACAGACGTTCATTGCAGACAGCACAAACGCACACTGCTACGCACGAAGCCTCACAAAACAGACTTTTACGCCAAATCTTTCACAGTTCAAGCTGTTAGACTGTGGAATGCACTTCCTCACGAAATCCGTGAAGCAAAATCACTACCAGTTTTTAAAAACAGAGTAAGAGAACACTTCCTTTCTCAGACCTAAATTATACTGTTGTCGTCGTACATCATTATTTTCCGACGTATTACTGATATTATTTTAAATTATATTGTTGTATTTGTGTATGTTTATGCATGTATATATTTATTTATATGTGTATATATGTATATTGTATGTTTATGCATGTGTATTAAGCTAAGCAAGTATGTATTTATGTGTTTTGTAATTAGTTACACTACTAACTCAAGTACGCACTAACTTTGCTCAGCATCACTATTTCCAGTCACAGGTCGGCTGGAAGAAATTTCTAATAGAAATAAGCTGCACCTATGTACAATTCTGAATATACTATAAGCTTCTCACTCATTGTGTGTGTACATAAATTATTAAATAAATAAATAAGTACCGTAGTAAAAATTTCAAATGATTTTGAAGTATAAGTCGGCCAAGTTAAGAAGTTTGGTTAACTTAAGATTACATAATTTTTGAGAAATGTTGAAGTATTTCTATATCTCGAAATGATAAAAATAAATAAGAAGTCTAAAATACCAGAAAAACATTCAGTCGACTATAAAAATAGTGTTATAATTATAATTTATTTCGTATAGGAAATCTGACGGATCCCCTTTTAATAAAATATAAAACATTATTTATTTCTATTATTTTATAGAGTTTCCGGTTTCAACCAATTAAGTATTTTGTATCAGTTGTATACCTTGCGATACCTGGGCAAGCAAATCTCATTAAATTTGTTTTCTAGCGTCAGTCACAAGCTCCTACAATAGGATAGAATGCCAGCAGCTGTCAAACCGACATCAAAGAATACCTAGCAAGTCAGGCATGAGGATCTCGTTTACAACAATTGTGTATAAGAAATACTATGTCCATAGTAAATATCATTTCAAGATTGCTTTATACAGACAAAAATTCCCCTTTCGGCAACTCGATACATTTGCTTTAAATGATTTTACATTCCAACCGCTGAACCAATTTAGATTAAAAAGGATGGCCCGATTTACTATGGATCCTTGCCCCAGCACGTTACAAAGATCACTTCTAGTTCATAGGAAAGGGAAAGATTGACCATTTATAAATAAAAGAGTCATTTAACATATAAAGCACAGGTTTAACAACTATTTGGTAATTATTTACATATCCTTAAAACATAACGTTCATCATAAAAATATTTGTTTCGGGCGGGGGTCGAACTTGCGATCCTAAAGGAATGTATGAACACTAATCAATACACCTGTAGGTATTCATAATAATCATACCAATTAATGAAGTTATGGTCTATCTTTTTTATTTTCTTAAACATTTGTCATACCCATAAATACGTAGGAAAGGAAAACAATGTGTTTTAGTGACAACATTGTAATAATCATTGAAGTGATAATGATACTCAGTCAGGCAGTCGGGTTTTTCAGTTTTTTTGTTTCTTGAGTTATATTTTTCTTGTTAATATTAATGTTTACTTCACTTTTGAAAATATCGAAGATCTAATATCGATGTTATTTAGGAGCAATGTTGCATCTCTAATTAACACGCCAGTGAGTAAGAACAAAAAGATCTTTGTTTTTTTTTTTTTACTTTTTTCCGCTGCTTTTACATTAATTTAGTAATTATTAAAAATAATTATTAATTTACATAAGAATTTTTATATAACTGTCATCTCTGTAACAGCTCTGTGACTGGGGCACGAACGGGCCATCTTTTTTGGTATGGAGTTACTTTTAAACCTTGGAAACGAAATAAGATAGTTTTCAAACCGAAAATCACCCTTAAAAGGATGACATAAGGGTTTAAAGTATGTATAGGAGTTTTGTTATTTTTGAAGCTATAGGTATAAAACTTATATTTTAGGTTCTTTGTCAAACATGAATGATGCAGATTTTAGCATTCTCAGAAATTTCACCCTTAAAGGGGCTTAAGGGATGGAAAGCTTAGGGAATTAAACTCCGTTTTCCACACATTGTGCTATTTAAAATATATAAACAGGTGTTTCTTACATTCCACCTATATGAGGGTAAAAATGAAATAGTTTCAAGGGAAATTAAATTTTTTACCAAAAATTGTGTGTTTAAAAAAAGGCTTTACACCTTAGTAGCTAACTTATCAAAGCATTGATCTGCACCTATTTCACAGTGTTTGGTAGCAGCTGGGAAATTTAAAGGAAGTAGGCGGTTAGGTATTTTGAAAACTATATACTTTTTATCAAGGCAGCGTCACAGATTTATCACGTTGAATTAATTTAAAATTTAAATTTTGGTGATAACTTTCCTAGATACACACATCAAAAAAAGTCTAAGCAACATTTACAAATTATTTAGTTGTTAGTATTTATTATTTATATTATTATTTAGTGTCTTTTCAAAGTAAAATATCAATTATTTCTTTATAATTTTAATAACATAAACTTCTTTGTATGTGAGCAATAAAGTGTTCATATTATTATTATAAATTAACAATATTGCGAGTACTATATCAAACTAAGATGCTAAGCAACTAAACTTTTCATAAACTTAATGACATTGTTAAACAAAATTAATTTATTGTAAAAGAAATTGGATAACTTAATACAAAAAGTGGCCGCCTCTGTTGTTGAGAACTTGCTGACACCGATTATTCATAGAATCGATCATACTGTTAATGTTATCCTGCGGCAATTGCTCCCAATTAAATTTTAGTAAGTCCATCAATTGTCGGGATGTTGTCACTCCTTCCAAGTCCTCTAAAACACGTCTCTGGAGCATGTCCCATGCGTGCTCGATGGGGTTGAGGTCTGGCGATTGTGCAGGCCAAGGCAATACCCGGATGTTTTCCCTTGCCAAGTACTCCCTGGTGTGCAAAGCTGTATGCGAACGCGCATTGTCATGCATCAACGTAAAATCGAAGCCAAGGGTTTGTGCAAGGACGGACATAAGGCCTTAGAACATTCTCAACGTAATTTGCAGCGTTCATGTTTCCATTTACAAAAACGGGCTCAGTTCGTCAGTTCTTCAAAATACCCGCCCATACCATAACTGTTGAACCGTTGTATGGATGAACTTCTTGAACGCACTTCAGCCTCTCAGTATTTCCAGGACGACGTTACACTCTTACCTTTCTAGTATCAGGCCTAAACCCAAATCGAGACTCATCGCAAAATAAAATTTTATCCCATTGTTCCTGGGTCCATGTTATGTGTTCTCTATACCATTCATTTCGACGAGCGCGATTCCCGTGACGTATAGGTGGGGACCTAACTGTTCGTCGTGCATGAAGCCGTACTCATGCAGTCGATTTCTTTCGGTTTGTGTGCTAACAACAACAAGCCGAATTTTTTTTTACAACCGTTCAGTATGTCATCTAGAACAAAAAAGTTTACTTTAGTACTACCTACTTGGTAAGAAAAGATATAATAATTGATTAATATACCACGCACGATACGGAGTTATGTGGGACTCGCTCCGAGCCTACCAGAGCCAACTACCCACTAAAAACCCTCTAAATGACTCTGGCAATCATTTGCCTCACAGCGTTCATCTGAAGCTACGACCAATTGGAGGAAAAGGCCGCGCAAGTGGGGACCCTTATGGGGTCATCCGCTGGAAATTACATAGCACTGAAGGTGCTCAAAGCACTGAAGGTGAATTACATAGCACTGAAGGTGCTCAAAGCACTGAAGGTGAATTACATAGCACTGAAGGTGCTCAAAGCACTGAAGGTGAATAACATAGCACTGAAGGTGCTCAAAGCACTGAAGGTTTAAATTACAATTAGAATTAGTGGCCAGATGGGCTTCGAGTTCGTCTGTCAGCTGCGTGGCTTCGTACGCGAGCGCGTTCCTAAGCCTAGTGACTTTGAACTTCGAATCTAGGACAGGGGGAGTATACGAGGCTGAATCTCGAATTGAATGATTAGTATGGGTTTCGGAGCGTTTGAAGACCGCCTCCGAGAATGTTTTGAGGTGCTGTTGCACTGTAGGTAGTTCAAAATCTCTGTGCAGGTCCACGTTACGCACGTACCAGGGTGCGTGTAAGGCGTGGGCAAAGATTGGCGAGGCAAAGTCATGACGGGTCTAACGCAGGTCTTATAGAGCGTTCGTTTGTTTCGAAACGACATTTTACTATGTCTACCTAACATGCAATTTAGTCGGCCTAAATAAAGACGGGCAAGTTTCGATACTTTTGTGTTAATATTGTAAATGAGTATACAAACAGATCTACTGCTCAATATGCCGTAATGCGTCGCGTCGTTGACTGTTTGAGTGTTGGTATTGAATTACAAATATAATTTGTTTAGTACTCATTCTAAATTCTAAGTAAATGGTGCTGACAGAACACTTACAGGCGCTGTCGTACCAACCAACACCCGCGCGCACGCACCTCGTGACCACTTGCCTGATGTTTACAATGGTCTTTGCAACAATTTCGATGTTTTCCATGACTCCGTTACTGAATTCAGAAAGAAACTACACAAATTTTTCAGCGATGCATGGACTTCAAAATATAATGTTTTTTTTCTTAACGTATTGTTATTACTATTTTTATTTTCTTTTTTTGTAAATGTTTTTACAGTACACCCTGAGACAACTTTTGGCTGAAAGAAACTCCAGTAAGGTGCCCAAAAACAAACAAAAATGTCAGGACAAATAAGCACCTAATAAAACTCTTTCAATTCCCAGGCCCGGCTATATGAAAAAGTAATACATTTTTATGCGATAATAATATTCCTGAGAGAGTAACAGAGAGTTGTGCGCAAATTGATCTGTTTCTGTAAACGCGGGCAGGAGCCACGAGGCAATAAGCCATGTCGTCCCGCGGGCCGCCGCGCTGCGACGTGAGTGGATGGATCGACGGAGAGCTGCGGCGGCGGGGCTACAAAATACGGGCTTCCTATTAAATAAACTTGGGTACTTACATGGGTAAGAAGCAAAGCGTTTTATCACCATTTACGACATATTTATTTACTTTACTTACTATTAGGCATTTCAGATTTTGAAAACCATGAACAATAATTTTTCAACCAAATAATATAAAACCCGTCAAAGATAACTTAACGCCAAAGTTTTTCAAGAAAGTCGTATAAATTGCAGCCTGGGAATTTGAGGACATTTAAAGAATTATGACGCTTCTCAGTTTTAGCATAGTATAATAATGAGTACTGCATACATTATGGCCACTCCCTGCCTCCCGCTGAATGCGTTCCCACCCGCGCTCAGTTACCTCACAGTTACCGACTGCCAAGGACGCGGCGCGCAGTGAATGACATCGAGAATATTTTTCAAATATTTTTGTATGGACACATTCTGGGCTGAGCTATTCAAATTTTGTTTGCCCTTTCCCATTTTGTTACACATTGTTGTACATTTCGTTCGTAAAAAATAAACAATAAAATTACAAGCATGAAATTTCATTTTCCTTCGATTCTCCTTTTAGTATAAGAGGCTATTGCAAATATTCAGTTTTCCGTTGGCTATTACTACTACTATACTTAATACTTTATGTTATTGAAACTGATTTATTTTTCTTTCTTTCTAACTAATATTATAATAATATTATTATGTCAGAAAATAGAGTTTTACACGTTTTTGTTCATAATAAATAATTAGAAGCACTCAAAATTAACTCGATGCCGCTATTACTAGGTTATCTCATATTGCCGTCTCATGCATTCCCGAACACTCTACGATTAAACAAAATGGCGCCAATCCTAGAATGTCTTTTCTCACTCACACAAACATAGCACGCGTTCACCTGCACGAACTTATGACTGTGTGCGTAATAGGTTATTAGAACGCGTTTGTTTCATACATTTTGCCGCGAGTGTCCGAGGTGTGGTTTTAGTGACAGGAGTATAATGAATTTGACACAAACGCAGAATTTGATAAGTTTCATGACAGCAATAATCTTATTTTAAGAACTTTGTTTAGCAAAAAATATGAAGCAATTTTTGATTTTGAAGTTGTTGACGTTGTTGGGTGGAAATATAGATTATGAACCTTCAAATAAAATGTATAATAAATTACAGGACCGAAAATATGCAAATATTTAGATAATCAAATTAAAATAATTTATAGTACAAACAAGTAGATAACTTAAGATTAGTAGCCAAGCCTCCCTAGTAGATGTCTATAGAGAATATCTGTGTCAAGGGGACGTGCTCCTCCTTAGGAACAAAGAATTTATCACAAACATTTCGCGAAAAAGTAACTGACAAAAAACCTGCTTTATGCTATTTAATATTAAGAATTCCAATTGGAGTGTGTGTGTGTGTGTGTGTTTCTGTGTATTTGTGCATGTGTTTTTTTGTTATTTCATTAAAATAGTGTCTAATAAAATTCTAAAAGAGTTAGTACTTCATCGTATGTTAGAGGTTTTAACATTTATGATACTGCGCTCTTACAACTAAAAGTACTCATCGAATAAATGGTCATTTTTTATTTTTTACATTTTACAGCTGGCAAGATAATTTTATCATATTGAGAATTCGCAAAGGCAGTTTACATAACACCAGGTAGGCAACAATGTGTTTCCTTCTTTCATTTCATAACTTAAACATTGTCTATAGTGCCCTTACGCAGTCAGCTCAATGGTAACTTCTAAAATTATGTATTTCAAACCCTACCGATTTTCTACTGCTGGTCTAAACAAAATGTTCTGAGACGACTTCACAGAACTAGCAAATATACAGCAAATTTAGCATATCACGGCTCTGTGTCATTTTTGTTGTGTAATGGCTTGTTTCTTTGTAGCAACTCTATCGACACTCACAGGGCTATCTTAGTTAAAAAGTAGTTTGCGGGGTGGACTATAAAGTTATAAAGTGGAGTTTAAAGCCAACAAATACAATTATTACCTAATCTTTACATATTTGAAGATTAATTCTAAAAATCTTTTAAAGTATAGGAAAAAAAAATATAATACAGAACAATTTATAAAATATAGTTGGGCAAAAAACGATACATGCCACGACTCCACCGACAGATTCTGAGTGGTTTTTTTTTTGGTTCCCCTCCACGGGAAGGGCAGGAGGACATTTATTTATTTATTTATTCAAAGAAACATACAGCATCGATATTTCACATAGACATGTTTACGATGAATAGTACATTTGCCAAAACAGTTTCCAACGTTAACTATTACGTTACAAATACTTTTTAATATATTACTTACACATGAAAATATGACAATATTTGAAGAAATTATTACTTAAAATTATAACAAGCATATAAACGTTAAAAAGAACTAAAAAAATTATATAAAATTTTTATAAACAAAAAACAGAAATACCAGTTTAAATGGCAAAAATTGTAATAAAACATGTTAAGGGTGTTAAGATCTCTTTTCTTCTTTCATAGATGAACGAAAAGCCTTTAGTTTACAGTTAAATATGTCAATGTGACAATAACAATCATTGTGTCAACAACAATCAATGTTTGTTGCAAGCTCTAACAAGAAAACGATTTTTCGAATAATTCGTTCTACATTTGGGGACAGAAAATACTGCATTGGAGCGACTACTAATAGACCTAGGACATCTAAATGAGATATGACCAAGAAGGGCAGGAGAATCTATATAATTATTAATTAGCTTAAACAAAAATATTTGATCCCTATATTCTCTCCGTAACTCTAATTTTTGCAGTTGAGGGATTATATTCTTGAACTTATAACTCAATCTACTTATTACCTTATTTTGAATTTTTTCGATTTGATCAACGTAAGTAGTATAGAGAGGGTTCCATACTGTAGAAGCGTATTCCAAATGGCTTCGTACTAAAGAATTATATAAAGCAATGTAAGTGTTCACATTTTTGAAGTCTTTACATTGCCGAAAAACAAAACCCAGCATTTTATATGCTTTTGCTGTTATGAAATCTATATGTGAAGCGAAATCCAGCTCACTGTCAAGACATATACCCAAGTCTCTCACCTGGGATACTCTTTTAATCGGGATGTTATCAAACTTATAATTGTAATTAAGCTGTTGTTTTTTTCGGGAAAAGGTTATTGTATGACATTTAGAAATATTTAATTTAAGACCATTTAATGCGCAAAAAGTGTAAAAATTATTTAAGTCGTTTTGAAAAAGTTGACAATGTTCGATACATTTAACAAAAGTAAATATTTTGGTGTCATCTGCATAAAGTAATAATTTCGAAGTATTGAGACAATGCAACACGTCATTTATGAATATTTTAAAAAGGAGAGGACCCAGATGAGAGCCCTGGGGCACGCCAGAAGTGATAGGGACGAAGCTAGACGTATAACCATTTATTGCTACTGCCTGAGATCTATCGCGCAAGTAAGAGATCAGCCATCTAAGGAGATCGCCGTGTACACCGATATTTTTCAGCTTAGTTATTAATAAATTGTGCGAAATTTTATCGAACGCTTTAGAAAAATCAGTATACACGACGTCCACCTGATATTCCTTTTCCATAGCTTCTAAAGTCCAATCTAAAAACTCACACAGATTAGATTCCGTAGAACGGCCAGCAATAAATCCATGTTGATTAGGTATTATTAGTGATCTTATTGCTGGAAAAAGAGAGTCGTATATAATCTTCTCAAACAGCTTAGGAATAACAGACAGCTTGGAAATACCACGATAGTTAGCGATATTGTGCTTATCTCCATTTTTAAAAATGGGAATAATCGTTGATTTCTTCCATATCGAGGGCAAAATGCCTTTTTTAAGAAAGATATTAAATAAAGATGCAAGTGGAGTAGCTAATTGTTTACAGCACTGTTTGATAAAGACCGGATGTATACCATCAGGACCAGTACCTTTGTTGACATCTAGTTTTTCAAGATACTTTTCAACAATAAAACTATTAATGTGGACAGAACTTATAACACAATTATTAATTGACGTACCACTAGATAAATCATTGTTTGAAGGAGGTTCAAAAACAGATTGAAAGAATGTATTAAAAAGATCAGCAACTAATTTACCCTCAGATACATAAGTTCCGTCAAGATATAGACACTCGGGGATCCCACCATTGTTTCGTTTAGACTTTATGAGCGACCAGAATTATTTGGAATTAAATCGTATATTTCTTTCAGTGTGACCAATAAATTTATCATGACACAAAACTTCAAGATCTTTGGCATCACGGCGAGCATTCGAGAAATTTTCGTAATCAGTTTGTCTACCGTAGATTTTCCATTTTCTATTAAGCTTTAATTTTTTATTAATCAATTTTATTAAGTGCTTATTAAACCAGATAGGATATCGAATGTTATCTTTAACTATCTTATGAGGCACAAACTTATCTATCAGATCGTTAATAATTTTGTAGAAATTTTTTACAGCAAGATCGATATTATTGCGATCAAGGTAGTCATCCCAATCAATTTCCGATAGTTCACTATTTAATTTACCATAGTTGGCTTTATGAAAACGTCGTACTACTCGAGTAGCCGAACATAAATTCGAAGTGTGATTAATAGACACTGTAATAAAGAGAGAAGGGTGGTGTCCATCTTCAGGCAATGACAATGGTTCGGTTCTTTGTACCACACATTCAGAGTCAGATATTATTAAATCAAATTTTCTATTATTCATATTATTAACATGGTTATATTGAGTCAAGTCATTGAAACACAGAAACGCAAATAGTTGTAAAGTTAACATATTTTCATAAGGATTTTCAATTTTCAATTTGTTATTAGGCGAGTTAAGGTTTTCAATCCACCTTGCATCTTTAATATTAAAGTCACCTACCAATAAATAATTATCATTAGGATATTCGATTTTGAGGTCAGAAATATATTCATAAAACAATAGTTCAGCTGATGATATGACATATGATATGACAAAAGACAAGGAAAGTATCGAAGACCTTACAAATTTAGTAACAAGAATCGGAAAGGTAGTAAATAAGGATTTGCAGCCGTTGGATTTGCGTGACGTGTACCGCGCACCCGGCAAACCAAACTCGGCCGCGAACATAGTTGTTGAGTTCTCTAAAGTAAAGACTAAACAGGAGTTTTTATCCTCAGTTCGAAAATTTAATAGTTCACATAGACCTGATGACAAACTGAACACTCACCACATTGGTCTACCTGGCGAAAAGAAACCTTTTTACATAGATGAACACTTGCCGCCATCATCAAAAAAGTTATATTACGAAGCGCGTCGATTTGCTAAAGACCAAGCATACAAATACTGTTGGATATCAAACAGCAAAATTTTCCTTCGTAAGGACCAAGGTTCTCCACAAATCCTTATTAAATCAGAGAAGTGTTTATGTGATCTTAAAATTAAGAAGTGACTATCACCTATTAGCTCAAGTGAGTCATTAGTTAAGCATGATAAAACTCCAAGCTTATATAACTTTCTATGGCCTATACTATTATTTATTTCTAAACACTTACATTGTTCTCAAAAAGATCTTACTATCTTAATGCTTTTATGGTTGAGGAATTGTTTGCCTTCGTACTTACAAATCACTTACACACAGATACACTACACATTAACACCTACACACAGCACAATCACCATACTATTACGACAGCACATAGACTGTCTACACGCAATAAAACTAAAATTCCGCATCATTACATTCCTCATAATTACTCATCTTCATGTTGTTTCGAATGAGATAATTAACTATTTTCTTTATTTCAACCCAGTACAAATGTCAGTGTTGCTCTGTCCATTTCACATGCTTATTCAAATAATCATTGCCGCAAATTTACATAGTGTTTATTGTACCAAAATTCGATTTTAACTCAGTAAACAACGACATTGACACCTTTTCTATTGCTAAATCTTTGAAGTGTCCTCCTGAAACCTGTTATGAGATACTTGGCAACCCTTCTAACTATTTAAAGTGCCTACACATTAATATTAGGAGTATCAATAAAAACATAGATCAATGCATTGCTACACTAGCTTTATTAAAGTTTGACCTCGATATATTGATCTTAAGTGAATGTTGGCTTAAAAATAATTGTAACATCCCACAACTGCAGGGGTTCACGTCATATCACACAAACAATAATATTATACAAAATGACGGTGTGGTTATTTATGCCAAACATAATATTGAAATCTATGTTTGGGAACCTAATTTCATCGATGGGAACTGTTTGGTGTGTACCATCAATAAGGAAATTGCAATCATTGCTGTATATAGATCTCCTTCGTACTCAAATCTGGACAACTTTATCTGCAGTATTAATAACATCTTAACAGGCTTAAACAGCTATCACCTTACTACAGTTATTGGGGATATCAATGTAGATATAAAAGAAAATAACACAGATGTCCATTCTGATTACTATCTTACGTCCATGGCTTCGCTTGGCTTATTACCAGCTCATCTTTTCCCCACCCGAATAAACAATTGCTTAGACCATATTATGCTGAAGTCTAATAATAAATATAATTCCGTAGCCATAGCTATTGAATCCCCAATCACTGATCATATTCCTACTATGTTATGTCTAAACAACCATCGTAATTACTTTCGTAATAAATTCCCAAAGATAACTTTTAAAACAGATTTTAATGCTATAAAAAATGATCTTGATCACATGGACTATTCACCAGTTATAAATTGCCTAGATACAGATATTGCTACTGATACTCTCATCGATAAAATTACAAAGACCATAAAATCACATACCTTAAAAATTTCAACCCCTCACAAGAAAAATGTTCTTAAGCCATAGATAAGTCCGGGCTTGCTACGCTGCCTGCGTAACAGGGACAAACTACATAGTAAAGTTAGAAATTCCCCTGATAATGAAATTCTTGCTATATCATATAAAAGGTATCGTAATTTTGTTAATTGTCTAGTACGTAAACTAAAGCGTGATTATTATAAAACTAAACTTACAAATGCTAAAAATTCTAAAACTTTATGGAATGTTATTCAAGAAGCAACGAATTCTAACTTAAGTAAGGTACCCCCTAAGGACCTACTCAAATTGGATACGGATACTCATAAATCTATTAACGTGGTAAATAAATTCTTTGCTAACATAGGAAAGGAATTAGCAGATAAAATTGTACCGCCTAAGACTATTGCAGGACCTCCTACAAACTCCCTTTCCAATTCATTGGTCTTGATGGAAGTGGAACCAGATGAAGTTGAACGCATTATAATAAGTCTACGATCTGATTGTGCATCTGGTTGGGATAATATCTCCCCATCCATTATCAAAGCCTCCAAAGATGCTCTCGTGCACCCAATTACGCATATTTGCAACCTTTCAATTTCATCTGGTGTATTCCCAAAAGCACTTAAAACGGCTCTGGTCCATCCCATTTTTAAGGAAGGGAATAAATCTGAGCTCACAAATTACAGACCAATCTCTGTTCTGCCTGTACTGTCGAAGGTCTTGGAGAGAATCTTGAACAGTGCACTCACTAGTTTCTTGGAAAAATACAACTTGATTGCCAGCAATCAATTCGGCTTTCGCTCAAAACTTTCCACAGAAGATGCAGTCGCCAAACTTACTAGTTTCATAGTTTCCAAACTGGACAGTAAACAAAAATGTTTTGGCATTTTTCTTGATCTCTCCAGGGCCTTTGACACGGTTTCGATTCCAATACTGATTAATAAGCTGGAATTGTATGGGGTTCGTGGCCACTCTTTGAATATTTTCAGGAGCTATCTCCAAGATCGTATGCAGAGGGTGAAAATTGACTCATATATTAGTGACGTTGAACCAATTGATTTTGGCGTTCCGCAGGGAAGTATTTTGGGCCCCACGCTTTTCCTTGTGTACATAAATGATTTATGTAAACTTCTCATTCCGAACTGCGAAACCTTCGCTTATGCAGATGACACTGCGCTAATTGTGCACGGAGAAGATCGGGATAGTGCTAAAGCGTCCGCTACCAAGGCCGTTGAATGTGTCGGCGAATGGCTTTCAAAAAATTTTTTGACTTTAAATTGTAAAAAAGCTCAGATTATACCTTTTTTTTTAACTTTAACAAGTGCTCCCCCATTTGATGACCATAACTTGACAATTCACACATGTAATTCTGTCTCTAGTGCCTGTGACTGTATCTCTGTTAGTTTTGTAAGCAGTGTCAAATATCTTGGCATTATTATGGATTCTAACCTAAAGTGGCACCTGCACATTAAATCCCTAAAAACACGAACTCGAAAACTAATCTACGTTTTTAAAATCCTAAGACACATTGCAGATTACAGAACGGTTAAGAATGTTTACCTGGCACTGTCTCAGTCAATCATTTCTTATTGCATCCCCGTATGGGGTGGCGCTGGTAAAGTCATTATGCTGGAATTGGAAAGAGCACAACGTGCAATACTCAAGGTCATGACGTTCAAACCCATTCGCTACTCTACTTCATCCTTATATAATGAGTGTCAAGTATTAACTGTGCGTCAATTATTTATTCTCAGATCCATTGTCAGAAAGCACAGAGATTTGCCACTTGAGCCTTGTCTCTTGACTAAACGTTCGAGAGTAAAAGTCTGTCACATAAATAGTCACAGAACTTCTGCTGCCGCTAACCATTTTGACATCCTATCCTCAAAAATATATAATAATATTCATAAAAGCACCTCAATTTATGCATTAAATATTTTTGAAATTAAGAAAAAATTGACTAACTACCTCTTAAACTTAGATTATGAAGAAACCGAAAATATTCTTATTTAGGTCCTTTAACAAATTTCACTAAATTACATACTCATAAAATAACTCAAAAAATACACTCATACACTTGTCATCCAACAAATACACTCCTCACTCACACACACACAACCACACCCTTTCACACACTCCTCCTCATATTTACAAAAATGTTTTATGTTTATTTTTAAATTGATTTTTTCTACTTTTGTATCAGTTTATTTGTAGCTTTTGAATTCTGGTCTGTGACACAACTCCCAATAAATTTTTTCAGTTGCCTTTCATTAGGAAATACTGGCTCTGATAGCACACCTACAGTAGTTTCGGAGTCAGGGGTATTCTCTCATTGTGACCTCTATATGTAACCTTTAGATTTAAGTTTAAATTGTCATAAGCCTTAAACTATGTACTGTATTTGGAAAGTGTTTGGTTACAAATAAATTATTATTATTATTATTATTATTATGATTGGTGATCGTTGTACAAAGTACAAAGGATTTATCTAGGTTAACGTGTGACTCATCATTTTACTTTTAATGCAAATAAATTTTAGTGTCAAAACTGCACTCGTCGGGTTTAGTTATTTTACTCTTAACATTGTAGTTTAACTATAATCCTAACATTCCTTGTAACTGTATAAACGGTACAGTTATTTTTTTGGTCCTTCGAGTTTCATCTCGCGTTCGAAACAGTTTCGCGAGTGTAACCAGAAATTTTAAAATATAGTTTAGTAAGACGTACAGTCTTTATTACAAATACTTAACCGTACGTGGCGAACAGTCACAGTGAACTTTGAATCTTGTTACGTGCAGTGACAGAAAAGTTAATCGTAGTAAACTAAGAATTTTATTTTGTTTTACACATTTTTATCGGACTATTGAGTGCAGTGTTCGTGTTCGAACATTCTAAATTACGGTGTACTCTGTGAGGATCGCTAGAACAAACTGAGAACGCTACAGCAGGAGAGTAAGCAGCAAATACCAAGTAAGATCTTTCCATTTACCTGTAACTAACTTTACAAAATGGAGCTCGTAGACAGCCTTCTTCAACGCCAAGAGTCGATTTTGGAGGAAATTAAACGTATTGAACGCAATTTTAAGAAAGACTCGTCTATTCGTAAGACGCGTGAGTACATAGAGGAGAGACTCGAGAGCTTGGACAAGCTCTGGGCTGACTTCAATAGTAACAACGCGAAGTTAGCTCAGTTTAGAAATGAAACCATTCCATATTTTTGCGACAATCAATATGAGGCTGCACGACAGTTCTACAGTGATGTACGATTTAAGATATCCTCGTATCAGGCATCAAGCACAGGTATGTCCGTTCCATCCCCTTCCCCTAGCGGCCACAACCGCGGGGCATCACCAGGCGCGGCACACCTGCATACAGCACAGGCACCGCCAGCACAGGCATCGCCAGCACACGCACGGCCAACACAGGCCCCGCCAGCGCAACCACACACAGAGGTTGACAGCCTTTTGTCTCTGCAACGCACCAATTTCAGAGCATTTGGAAGGTTGGTAAATAGCTTAGATGTAGATAAATTAAGCGATAAATGGGAGTTAGAAGATGAATTACGCAACGTACAGTTACGCTGGAATGCTATAGATTCATTACATCTACAGATTGATAACATATTGCAGGGTTCAAATTTATGTTACGACCAAGAATTTAATGAATATGAACAACGCTACAAAGCTCTCAAAAGATCTCTCAATATGAAATTAGCTTCCACAGCACATCTTCAGCAAGCGACCCCTCAAATCGACATTCCAGTGTTCACAGGCAAGTACACGCAATGGCCTACCTTTTACGATTTATTTTATGAGACCATCCACAACAACAACTTGCTGACTAAAAGCCAGAAGATGCAACATTTGAAGGGCAAGCTGAAGGGAGAAGCAGAGCGAATCGTACAGCATCTACATATCTCAGCTGACAACTACGACACTGCATGGGAGCTGCTGATACACAGGTACAACAATCCACAGCTTCTCTTTACAAACCAAATAGAAACATTTTTAAATCTACCTGCGGCACACAAACAGTCTGCCTATGAAATTAAACGTCTCTATGACACCTCAAGAGAATGCTTATACGCCATTCAAAATTTGGGTATTAATACCACTACCTGGGACCCATTACTGGTTCACCTATTAACGAAAAAATTAGATGTAGAAACATATAATCAGTACAAAGAAGCTCGCACACATCCACGGGACTTGCCATCCCTTGATGAGCTCATGAATTTCCTGGAGAGCAAATTTACAGCACTAGAGCCTATTCATAAAAGAAATACCCCGCCTCACATAACTAAGTCATCTCAAAGCCATCAGAATACGTCAGCTTATAATAGAAATCAATACAAAGCAAAATTAATTTCAAAGTCCAGTTACCAAGCCTCAGCAGCACGTACGTCGGGCTGCCCATTTTGTCAAAAAAATCACGTACTTTACAAATGCAACAAATTTGCTAAATTGTCAGCTGAAGATAAAATGAACACGATCTCAAAATTAAAAATCTGTCAAAATTGCCTATTCAAACATGACCTGCCCTGTATTTCAACAAATAGGTGTAAACAATGTCAAGGCGATCATAATACGATGCTTCACGATGCATTTTTAAAGACTATTACAAATGCAAAGTCAGTTACCTATCGACCGAGTGGCATACTTCCTACATCGACAGATTATGCAACTAATTCAAATAAAAATCATAATGTTAATTACGTCGCTACAGATAATGAGGAAATTTTGCTGACTACAATTTTATTAAAAATACAAACATATGATGGTACCAGTGTCGTCTTAAGGGCATTATTAGATCAAGGATCACAAATAACTTTAATTTCTGAACATGCCGCACAACTACTAGGCCTCCCTAGAAAAAGTTATCACGCCTCAGTTTCCGGGATTGGGTATGGTTCGAAACAGAGCAAAGGTGTTATCTCACTGAACTGCTCATCTATTTACGATGACTTTAAATTCTCAACAGACGCTCTAGTCATTAACCGTGTAATTAACGATTTACCTAACGGGACTTTCAACAAACAACCGTGGTCACATTTACAACACCTACAACTTGCTGATCCTGACTATAACATCTCTCGGCCCATTGACCTACTATTGGATGCAAGTGTGTATTCGGAAATCATAATGGATGGCTTAATTAAGGGCCCTAACAAAGCACCTATAGCTCAACAGACGCGCTTAGGTTGGATATTATCGGGTAATGTCAAAACCTTCAACTGTAATGTAGTACTTAACAACTTAGCCGATATATCACAATACTGGGAACTGGAAGAAGTGAACAACACCTCTAATAAGCTGTCTGAAGAAGAAGAACTCTGTGAAAAGCTATATCAAGCTACTACGAGGCGCCTAGAGAGCGGTCAGTATGAAGTTGCGCTTCCCATGAAAGAAAACTATGAACAACATCTTGGTTTGTCTAAATCTAAAGCGATCGCTCAACTACACAATTTAGAGAACAAAATGTCTAAAAATAAGGACTTTTCAGATAGTTATAAGCAATTTATGTCAGAATACTTATGTTTAGGCCACATGAAACCTGTAACAAATAAGATAGAGCCATCATGCTATCTCCCGCATCATGGAGTATTGAAAGCAGACTCTACTACTACAAAGTTGAGAACCGTATTCAATGCATCTTCCAAAACATCTACAGGTAACAGCCTGAATGATTTAATGCTCCAAGGCCCTAACTTACAAAAAGACCTTCACAGCCTTATTTTAGCATGGCGACTACATAAAGTCGTAATAACAGCGGACATTGAGAAGATGTTTAGACAGACATTTGTAAGAGAAGCTGATCAGCACCTACAGCGCATCATCTGGAGAAGTGCACCACACGAAATGCTAAGGGAGTTCCAGCTAACAACAGTTACCTACGGAACCAGGGCCGCTCCGTACTTAGCCATGCGGACCCTAAAACAGCTAGCCTTGGATGAGAAGGATAAGTATCCTCTAGCCTCAAGAGTTCTACAGTCATCCTTCTACACTGATGATCTCCTGACAGGAGGGGGTTCAGTACAAGAAGCCCAAAAGTTACAGCAACAGTTAATCGACATCTTGAAGGAGTCTGGTATGAATATTCGGAAGTGGTCCAGCAATCGCACAGAGCTAATCCAAAATTTATCCCCTGGTCAAGCAGACGCACCCCTAGATTTTAAAAGTGATTCAAGAAAAACATTAGGTCTTCGCTGGAACCCAAAAACAGACACATTTTCATTTCAAAACAAATTCACAGATAATAATAATGACGATCACCTTACTAAAAGACAGCTGCTATCTTATATTTCAAAGATATTTGATCCGCTAGGCTGGCTCTCACCTCTTACCATCAGAGCAAAGATATTATTCCAGAAGACTTGGTCAGAACAACAAAAAAGCTGGGATGAAGAGCTAACGGATCAGATCAAAAACGAATGGAATTTGTTAAAACTAGATTTTCAAAAACTTTATTTAATTGAAATACCAAGATACTTAGGTAATAATGGTAAATACATTATTCACGGTTTTTGCGACGCATCCGAAAAAGCTTACGCTTGCGTTATTTACATTACAACTATAAACGATAAAGCCGGGTGCACAACGAGACTACTAACCGCAAAAACAAAATTAGCACCCTTGAAAAATAAATTAACACTCCCAAAGCTGGAATTATGCAGCGCTTTTCTTCTATCTCAACTTCTTCAAAAGGTTTTAAATATATTTACAAATACACAGTATGAGATATATTGCTGGAGTGACTCCATGATAGCACTGTCCTGGATCCATGGTGACATTAACAGATGGCAACGATTCGTGGCAACCAGAGTACAGAAGATAGTTGACGTCACTCCTCCAGCTTGTTGGCACCACGTCAGTTCAGAACAAAACGCAGCAGACTGTGCCACAAGAGGATTAACAGTAGACCAGCTGAACTCACATCCCTTATGGTGGAGCCCGGAATGGTTAAATAAAATTGACAAAAACACCTTACTCGTATCCAACACTAATACGTATAAAACATCGTGCGAAGAAAAACAAAGGTTCAATGTATACTCAACCTTATCTGAAACTAAAAATAGAACATTAATATTACAATTAATAAATTATTATAGCTCTATAAGACAAGTTGTTGCAACAGTAGGCTGGATCTCACGTTACATTCGATGGTTACATAATAAACAAACCACCTCACGTGAGTCACACTTGTCGGCATCTGAAATACAACACTCCTACAACATTATAATTAAAGCAATGCAAGCCATAGAATTTGAAAACGAGATTGAATGCCTAAAACTAGGTAAACGATTGCCAGTCCATAGTAAACTTTTATGCTTGAATCCTTACATTGATGAAAACGACCGATTATTGAAAGTCGGAGGGCGACTAAATAAATCGACATTGAGTAGTTTAGCTAAAAATCCGATCATATTAGCTAGCCATAGTCGTCTCACTGAACTAATCATTCATCAAGCTCACTCGGTGACACTCCACGGTGGGCCCCGGCTTACTTTGACATATGTAAGAGAAAAGTATTGGATTGTCAGCGGCCTCCGCACGGTAAAGAGAGAGCTACGTAAGTGCGTAAAATGCAGGCGCTACAGTAACCAAAATCAACATCAGATTATGGCTGATCTCCCAGCGGCTCGGGTTACACCTTCTCGTCCTTTTAGCCATACAGGCGTGGATTTCACCGGACATTTTGATATCAAGGCGAATAAAGGCCGTGGCATAAAAACGCTTAAAGGATATGTCGCGGTATTCGTATGTTTATCCACTAAGGCCGTCCATTTAGAGCTGGTGTCGGACTTAAGCACCCCTGGATTTTTAGCGGCATTTCGACGTTTTTGTGCTCGTCGCGGTACCCCCAGTCACATGTATAGTGATAATGGGACAAACTTTAAGGGTGCGAGTCGACTACTACTAAAGGAGTACAAAGAAATCATCAAAACCATCGATAGCAACTTTTTTAATAACATCAGAGATTTTAACATACAGTGGATCTTCAATGCACCAGCGTTCCCTTCAGCAGGTGGTATATGGGAAGCTGCCGTAAAATCACTTAAATATCATCTTCGTAGAGTCATAGGGGAGCAGAAACTTACCTATGAGGAATTCGTGACTCTTCTACATCAAATAGAGGCGTGCCTTAACTCAAGGCCCCTGGTCGCATTAACAGAAGATCCCGATGATGATTACCTCACACCAGGGCACTTCCTGATTGGAGGACCCTTATTGTCTCGCCCGCAGACAGATCCCAATCAAATAAACATGAGCACCAGGTGGCATATGGTTCAAACGATGAACAAGAGCTTCTGGAAGACTTGGTCCTCGGAATACCTACAACAGCTACAAACAAGATCCAAGTGGAAACATCCTACCAAAAATATCGAGCTAGATAACATCGTATTAGTCAAAGAAGAGAACCTACCCCCCGGAAAATGGGCATTAGGAAGAGTCGTTCAGGTCCACCCCGGGAAAGATGGATATGTCAGGGTGGTCTCTGTAAAAACGAAAAACGGCATCATTAAAAGGCCTATATTAAAACTATCACTTCTCCCTATCAACGAAGATAGTACTCGAAACAAAAATAGCTCAGACTGCAATAAACAGACAAGTGATCCTCCATCAACCATCAATACCAATCAGAGTAATGAAAAAACGACAAGAACTCGTCACAAAACCAGCAGATTTTCATACTCTATTTTAACGACTCTGCTTGTATTTTTATTTACAATTGCTCCTGTTCGTTGTACCTACAACGTATATTTCAACTCCGATCAAAGACTCTATTTTGATAAACAGTACGAGATGAACCTTATCAGAGATGAATGGAAGTTGTTAGTGTACTTTAACATGACAACATACTGGGCAGGACTATCATATTTACAAAAATACGTGCATCGATTACAGAAGGATACTTACATTTCAGATCTTCCACCACAATATCACAGCATCATGTACCAATTACAGCATGAGCTATCAGAAATCGAGCACTATAATGAATTAATTAAATTCCCAGACCAGAAAAGGCAGAAGAGGGGCCTAATCAATGGCGTGGGTTATTTGGCTAATTCCTTGTTTGGCGTTCTGGATGATAGATTTTTGAGGCAATATGAATATCAGCTCAGATTTTAATTTCAAGTTTAAGACAAATCCAAAACGACCTGATTGACACTGTCACTGATTTATCACATGGCCACCTAAATGCTCACTTATTACCTGTGGAGCAATTACATGAGCAAATACATCTCATTACAAGTCAACTACAGGGTGATCTAACGTTGCCGATAAATGCAGAAAACATTTATGATTTTTATAAGCTGCTGAAAATTAATTCAAAAGTAGGTAGATCGTTCATGATAATCGAAATTAAAATCCCATTGGTTGCTAAAGAAATATTTGAGGTCGATCAAATTTATAGCATTCCTGGCAAAGGATACACTGTGGAAACGAATACCCCTTATATCGCTTTTAACTTTCAGAAGGATTTACTTTTATTAATAACAGAAGAAGATACTTCCTATTGCATTCACTTAACATCAGGAAAAGTATTATGCTCCTTCGATAAACCAGTCTATGAACAACAAATAAGTCACACCCTGTGTAATATAACTATTAACAATAAGGCGTTGTGCAATACGAAACCAATTCAGTGCGAAGAGCAGTGGATCAAATTACGTGCTTTTAACAGGTGGTTATTCACGTGTTGTAATAATTGCCTAGCTCGCTTATTTTGTCCAGACAAGACGGAGCTGATAACATTGATGGGGAATGGACTTATTGACATCGGTCAGGGCTGCATTCTTAAAACTAAGGGTACTCGAGTTTACGGACATACTAACTATCTTAGCAAGGTAAACACACAAGCAATTGTACCGACTGGAGCTGACACATCAATTTTAAATCAAATTTTTAACACTACCATGCCTGAATTATTTATACCAGAGGATCATAATGGAACTTGGAATGGTATAAAGGATCAGATAAAGGTCATTAAACAACAGTCTGACTTGACTTACACGTCACTCAGCGTACACGACCTACACCAGTACACCGTACTCTACGTCACACTAGCACTGCTTATACTAGTATGCGGCTATATGATATATCGCTGCCGCACAGCGAGACAACGCGCGAACGTGGCACCAGCACTGCAGGCGGCAATGCCGGTGGTCTTCCAGGCGGCACCAGCGGCGACGGCGGCGGCCCAGGCGGCCCAGGTGGAGCCACCGTCCCAGCGGCGTCCAGTGGAGCGAAGCGCGCCCGGCGTGGGCGCACCATGCTCCACACACAGTGGACACAGTAGTGTTAATAGTGTTAAGTGCGATGACGTGGTACTCTATCACAGGTCTCAGCCTCGGTCGGTAAGGTTGAAAATTCCCGAGGTCAGTGACAGTGAATAAAATAAACAATTAACTCTAACAATTCGTGCGTTAAATACCTACCAGAACCAATTTATAAACAACATTTGACTCAACGTGAAGGCTGACTCTACTTTTTTAATTTTTACTTATTTGTTTTATATTTAATTTCAACTTGTATTGCGTTAGTTTAGTAATATTATATTTTACCTCTCTGATTACATTCCTTTTGGAGTCGCAGGATGTACAAAGTACAAAGGATTTATCTAGGTTAACGTGTGACTCATCATTTTACTTTTAATGCAAATAAATTTTAGTGTCAAAACTGCACTCGTCGGGTTTAGTTATTTTACTCTTAACATTGTAGTTTAACTATAATCCTAACATTCCTTGTAACTGTATAAACGGTACAATCGTTTTGCGGGAAATAACAACAAAATAAACGTAACATGGTTGAAGTCGGCGCTTGATTCAGTACAATGTTAACATAGGTCACGTCAGCACCATGTAGGAAAGGCAGGGCTCGCGATCCCTGAACACTTACGTTAAAAAATGTTCTGACGCATACTCCGCGCGCGCGATCGGAGTTATGTGGGACTCGTCCCGACGCCTACCAGAACCACACCCACTAAAAAACCCCCTGTCGGCTCGTGCATTTTTGCCACTCAGCCTTCATCTGAGCGACGGCCAATCGGAGAAAGAGGCCGCGCTAGCGGGGCCCTTAAGGAGTCACCCGCTGGGATTTACATAGCACTGAAGGTGCTCAAAAAGAAAAGTAAAAAATTTAAAAATTTAAAATTGACAAATAAAATTGCATTAATTCGGATTTACGTTAGAATTAGAATTTACGTTAGAATTAGGATTTGCGGCCTGAAGGGCCTCGACATCTAAAGTTAACTGCGTGCGTTCGCTCGTGTGCGCGTTTCTCGGTCTAGCGATTTTGTATATCGAATCTAACACAGGAGCAGTATATGAGACTGAATCTCGAACAAGATGATTGGGATGGGATTCGGCGCGTTTGAAGAACGATTCTGAGAGTGTTTTGAGGTGCTGTTGCACTAAAGGTAGTTCAAGATCTCTGTGCAGGTCCGCGTTACGCACGTACCAGGGTGCGTTTGTGGCCCTGCGGCAGAAGAGATTTTGAACTACCTGCAGTTTATACAGGACGGAGGGTTTGGCGTGGGCAAAAACTGGCGAAGCATATGACATGACGGGTCTAACGCAGACCTTATAAAGCGAGCGTTAATTTCTAAAAGACATTTTACTTTTTCTTCCTATCATACCATATAGACGGCTTTAGTAAAAACGCGCGAGTTTCGTTACTCTATCGACGTGTGGCTTGAAAGAAAGCGTCTTATCTAAGGTGACGCCTAAGTATTTGACAGTGCGCTTCCAGGGGATGGGAATACCTAACATACGAATGTGCGGATCGTTGTCGCGATTACGACGTTTGTGGTCGAATTGAATAGCAGAACTCTTTTCTGGGTTGACATCGATACGCCATTTTTGAAACCAAACACCGAGGACGTTTACGGCCTTTTGGAGTCTGGTGATGTTATACGGGATTGCTTGACTTTTAGTGTAAAGGGCGGTATCGTCTGCAAAGAGGGCGAGTTCGACGCCTTTCGGCGGGATGGGGATGTCGTTTGTGTACACGGTGTACAGCAGAGGGGCGAGGACTGAGCCTTGCGGGACTCCAGCCTTTATGGGACGAGGCACGGAGAGCGCGCCTTCATGTTTGAATCGAAACGTACGGTCTTTAAGAAACGACGCTATTAATCTGACTAGGCGAGCCGGTAAGCCTATTTTATAGAGTTTGAAAACGAGACCGCTGTGCCAGACTTTGTCGAAAGCCTTGGCTACGTCAAAGAGAACCGCGATTGTTTTTTTACGACGCTGAGAGAATCCTTCGAGTATGTACTCGACGATTCGATGGACTTGCTGAGGGCAGGAGTGCTTAGCGCGAAAGCCGAACTGGTGGGGAATAATGAGAGGGTCGCCATCCGTTGGAAACAGATGGTTCCGCATTCGAGAGAGTATGACTCTTTCGAGAAGTTACAACATTGCCTTGAGGAGGCTGATGGGTCTGTGATTAGCCGGGACATTCAGAGGTTTACCCGGCTTGGGAATGCCTATGACTGTCGCTTCTTTCCAGGCTTTTGGAAAGTAGCTATGGTCGAAGCAGGCATTGAAGATGATAGCTAACAAGGTAAGCACCTGCTGAGGCAGGTGCTTAAGTGCGTGGTTGGAAATTCCATCCGCACCCGGAGCCTTTTTGGACTTTTGCTTTCTAATGAGAAGCAAGATTTCATCATTAGAGACTGTAACGGGGTCGTCGGTGATAGGGAGAGATTCTCTGCGGAGAACTTCGTCCTCCACCGCCTGGATGTGGGAGGGATCCGCGGGTTGCGTGCTGGGCGAGCATTGTGCCGCTATGCTGTCGGCGAAGCATTCGGCTTTCTCTTCGACTTCGAAAGCAATGGTGCCGTCGGGACGAGTGAGAGGAGGAACGTGAGAGGCGGTGTCTACGCGTAAGGCTCGGGCCATTCGATAATACGCTTGGTGGGACGGGGAGATATTCTCCATGAGATCGTTAAACTGAGTGTCACGGAGTTCCGCGAGGCGAGACCTAACTTTACGTTGAAGCTGATTCGCAGCTGTTCTGTATGCTGGCGTGGGATATTTCTTTGCTCTCCGGAGAGGACAGCAATGGAAGCCTCTTTTGTAATATATAGCGGTGCCGCCGTAACCGTCGGAGTTGGGCCTATCGTTGCGAGTAAACGCGTACTTAGGAATAGCGTATCCCCTGGAGCGTTTTGGAGTAAGCCATGTCTCCTGGAGAAGGAATAAGTCAGGTTCTTTGTTCTGAAGGAACAGTTTAATCTCAGGAAGGTTAGTGCTAAGGCTACGAGCGTTAAAAGATACTAGGGATAAGCCCTTGGGTTTAATACGACTGGACGCGGGATTCGCGGGTCTAGACATTATAATTTACTTATTTACGATTTTATACAAAAATAAAAAAAATAAAAATTTACAACGAATTTAGGAGCGAGTGATGCTCGGCTAATGCGAATAAACGCTCTTGAGGAGAGCGGGCGGCTCGCAGTTTGCGTGCGAGTACGGAAATTTCGTTAATATCGACGTTTTGAATAACGTCGAACACGGTCTTCATATCCTCAGCCAACGACGACTGAGGTACGGATAACGGAGCGGGACGCGGCCCTACGGAAGCTACGGGAGCTGGGATGGGTCGGGAAGGTGCAGGCGGAACGGCCGGACGCTGCCTCCAAGACAGAGCCTGAGTAGGCGTCGGCTGAACGGGCTTTGCTTCCGGGGGACCCCGGTTGCGCAGCGGCGGGAAGTTAGCGGGAGTGAGCGGCGGCGCCGGTTTAGGCGCGACCCTCTTAACGGTGGAGCGCGGAGCGCGCGGGCAACCCCTGTAGTTTGCTGTGAGGCCGGACTGGCCGCACAGCACACAGGCAGGGGGGGAAGTGGATTCGGGAGTGCGAGTGCACTCCTTCGTTATGTGCGGATCTAGGCACTTTACGCACCTGGGGGGAGCTGAACAGTTAGCCGCTGCGTGGCCATATAGCTGGCAGCGGTGGCACTGCCCAGGATGACCGCGGGGGTTGGGACGCTCGACGGAGATGTTCGAGAGTCCGCAAATTGTGCGGGCCTCTCTGAAAATCTCCTTCGAGTTGGGAGTGTTGGTAAGGATTACAAGAGCTAAGGGAAAACGCCTACCGCGGTTGGAGTGCATCTTGTGCACTGCTACGGCCGGGAAACCCTGAGACTTAAGGTCCTCGAGAATGTCTTCATTATTGAGTTCAAACGGGACGCCCCGTAGTACTGCGCGGATCTTACGCTCCTCCGGGAGGGCGTAGGTGTGATACGCGATTTGTTTTAAAGAAAGTAACCGAGTGAACGCGCGGAAGTCGTCGACGGTCGCAACCTGGATTTTAATTGTGTCGCCTGCATTGGTTGCTTTTAAGTAATTAATTTTGTGCTCTTTGCACAAGTTAGAAACCGCGGTCCAGCGCGCTTTTTCACGCAGGAAGACGGGCGGAGGGAGCTGAGGTTTCGGCGGGACGGGAGCGCAGCGCGTCGCTGGCTTCGATGGGACCGACGGAGGCGCGGTAACTTCGAGCGATTTTAACGGCGCGGGGGCTGGTGTTGAAGACACCGGGGAGGGCTCGGGTATTGATGATACCGAAGCTTTCTTCGAGCGCTTCTTGGAGCGCTTGGCGACAAGTTGAAACGCGGGCTCAGGAGAGCCGGTTAAGGTGACGGCATCTGACGACGTATCAGACGCGGGTTCGGAGTCGCTCCCGGGAGCGGTACGCTTACGACGCGACGCGTGAGAGGATGCGACCGATTCGCAGTCCATCTCGGACGAGGCGGGAGACGAGGAAGAGCTGTAGACCTGAGGGGTCTCGACGTTGGAGGCCTGAGGGGCCGGGGTTGAGGTCTGAGGGGCCGGGGTTGAAGCCTGAGGGGCCGGGGACGCGATAGTTGCCTGTAAGGCCTGCGTTAGTACGTCATCTGGGATGGGGCAATCGGACGCCGCGAGCGCCTGGGCGAACGACCTAAGAACGCTTACAAGGTCCATTGGAGGGCTTGAATATGTAATATATAAATATATAATGTATGCCTAGGTTCCCTAGCAAACCTAGCACCTAATTAAATAACAAATGCCTAGAGTTCCTAAATAAAAACCTAGCAACCCTAGCGGCAAACCTCCCTACCAGCGGTAGGGGGGCTGGGGAGAATAACTTTAAACTAACCGTAGTACGCCGAAGGCCGCTACCTAGAAACCTAAAAAAAAGGGTACGCAGGTAAAGAGTTGACCGCGTTAGGGTCAACCTTTACCGACAGAAAGGACAAATACACACACGAAAAACACACAGATATGATAAAAATAAATATAAAATAGGAGAAAAATAAATAAAATAGAGAAGAGAAATAAAATAAAAATAAAAGGACTGGTTCAGTACAAATTCGTTGTCACCGTTTAGTATCCTTTGTACTGAAACCAGACTACTTACGCTGGGCACAACACTGCACTCAGCACAAGCACAACACAACTTAGCACAGCACTTTGAAGACTAAGGGGCTTAGTCGCAAAGAAAAATCGCACTTCGATAGCACTCAGAGGGAGTAGAAGAACCTTGAAAACCGTAGCACGGAACCAACACGCTAAACTGTGACGTCAGTAGACTGAGCGCCACGGAATATCGGGAAGGGACCGATCAACGGAGAACGGGGTCTTGCACGTCCGCACCGAGTGGCGATCGGAGCGAGAATGATGTATATTGAATAGCAATTTGGATTTATAACCAATGTAAGGAGCGATCTATAGTGACCGCCATCCCACTGTGGCCCGTTGTCATACTGCAACCGTAGCCGCTACAGGCGATGATATTTGACAGTTATCCCGTATTTATATGAAATATTACCCATATGGAATATTAATGCAAGGTATTAAAGTGACTGGCGATGAAGATATTCGTATAATAGAAAAGTCAAAGATTTCATAATGATTCCACTTATTTTAAGTTTTTTTTTAACTGACCTGTTAAGGTTATATTGATAGTTAATTGTAACTAAAATGACTGAAAACTGAAAAAATATTATCATTTGCTCTCCTGTAACCCGGCAGACTGTGAATTGGAATAATTTTGTTATGTTAACACTATTTTTGTATACACATTCTGGAAAATAAACGATTGTAATTATTGGATGGATATTTTTTTGATTTCTATATTTTATATGTAATGAAGTATGCGTTACAGATATCTTACAAAACGCAGAGGAGTGCCCACTGAGTGACTGAGTGACAAGGCTCGCCTGAATGCATCTACCATGGAGTGCGCCGTGGAAACCTCCCGCACCACAAGTATGGCGTGCAACCTAAGTATAATAAAAGTTAGTTTGAACATATTTCTAAATGTTTATTATGTATTTTACCTAAGGGATATCCACAGCAGAACTTCAAAATGTCCATGACATCAATTACAGCAAGAAGTTATTAAACAGGTCTTTTGTTTGTAAACTATATTATCATATACGTTTTCGATCTGATACGCACTCAGGATGAGTTCATTCCTATAAAACGTAAAATGTCTGTTCTTTCTGGAGTCGATAGCACGGACCGCACGAACAGCACGCCGCACAAATTAATATGCCTATTAATAATATACATCAACATGCGTAATATTTATGAAATGTTTTTTAAGTATTAAAAATGTCTTAAGGTATATTCGGTAGCGGCGCGGAATGTGCGGGGGGCGCGTAGGTTGACGTGTGACATATTATTGTGCTAGTTCGGTGACAACCTGCGTGCCCACACGATACCTGGACCTAAGGACACGGTCATACTGTAACTATATTTAATAGATAATGAAATCAATGATGATGTTTATTATTATGGTATTGCCAGTAGAAAATCTAGACATCAGAAAAGACAGGACTTCTAAACTAACAATAGTTAACCGATCCTTTACAGTGATTATTGAGAACTCTGTCCGGTACTTCATCCATGTAGATGTCAATTTTGACACAAAATCTTAATACACAGATGCGTATTACATGTTTTTTGATAAGTTGATAGAGGCAGAGTTACTTAAATCTGATCATAGATATCTTAATGTAAAATTTCTTTATTAACAATTTTTTTTATTTGGCGGTGACAAAATTCGCGTCATAAACACCGCTTCATTGCATTTTGGTAAAGTTTTAACCTGTTACCGCTTGCTGTTGCACAAAATCAATGCTGCGCAAGAACTGGTGAAAAAAACCATACTGTGTATTAACGGCGCCATCTACGTTGCGTACCGCGTCTATCGAGTTGTAGACTAATTTCGTAGATGACAAACGAATTTAGGAAACATGTAAGCTCGAGTCTCTCTAGGCACCACGGGTAAAGCTATAATGTCGTCAGCTCGAGTCTCTCTAGGCACCGCGGGTAAAGCTATAATGTCGACAGCTTGGGTCTCTCTAGGCACCGCGGGTAAAGCTATAATGTCGTCAGCTTGGGTCTCTCTAGGCACCGCGGGTAAAGCTATAATGTCGACAGCTTGGGTCTCTCTAGGCACCGCGGGTAAAGCTATAATGTCGTCAGCTCGAGTCTCTCTAGGCACCGCGGGTAAAGCTATAATGTCGACAGCTTGGGTCTCTCTAGGCACCGCGGGTAAAGCTATAATGTCGTCAGCTCGAGTCTCTCTAGGCACCGCGGGTAAAGCTATAATGTCGACAGCTTGGGTCTCTCTAGGCACCGCGGGTAAAGCTATAATGTCGTCAGCTCGAGTCTCTCTAGGCACCGCGGGTAAAGCTATAATGTCGACAGCTTGGGTCTCTCTAGGCACCGCGGGTAAAGCTATAATGTCGTCAGCTCGAGTCTCTCTAGGCACCGCGGGTAAAGGTAGTCTTCAGAAAGAAGAGTCGTCGTGCACTTTTTTCCATGCTGGATATAACTTGTCGTTCGTTATTTTTACTCTGTAGTTAATGTACGCTCACTGTTGGACACGAACCTCTAGATTTACTCAATAACGTAGTGTGTTCGGTTGTGGAAAACCATATTTATTCATTGGGTTTACGGAGCATTGAGCAAAGTTTCGAAGTAAAACGTCCATTCAATTTGAAACTCTCTCATTACAAACTTTGAACCCGTTTCAAGCCTTTAGGGGTTGAATTTAGAAATTTTCTTACGAAGTGCTCGCCTAAAGTACTTTCTCTAATATATAGCTTTCTACTCGTAGTTGTAACGGTTTAGGCTGTGCGTTGTCTGTCAGTCTGTCACGGTACTAAGTTGTACACATATATAAATTTCAGTGCAAGCTATGAATAAATACATTTATAGACACATGCCATTTAAAATGCGAAGTATTGTTCAAATCTTGCATGGCGCAACGCAATTGCAAAACTCCTCTGGATATAAGTGTAACATCATCATCAATAACAGTTCGTCTCGAAGTACTGCACAATTCATTAACAATTAACGTGTACGCTATTTTTATTCTGAAATTAAAATTCCGAATTATTACGCATCGAGCATTGTCTATTTTTATAACAAATTCATAAATTGAAAGGAGGTTTAAAGAATATCTACCGGTGCGGTGTGAACGCCGACTAACTTCAAGAACTGGGTAATCCTCGTTCTGCCAATTTGTCGTCGGACGCTCGCGTTTCTGCGGATTTACCGTTTGATTGGCATTTGTTTTTATATGTTATCGTCACAAACTACCTGTCATAGGGAGATTCCTCGAGATGAGTCAGTAAGGGAAAGTACCTATGAAATTATAACAGATAGAGAATCTTTGTGACAAGAAATCATACCGTTGTTTTTAGAATTGATAAAAAATGCCTGCAACATTTTCAAAAAAGCTCGTACTGTTCGGGAATTAAAATGAAAATCTTGTAACACAGATTATGATAACTCAAGAATTGACGCCACGGTTCCTTAAAAAAATATATCTACCTCCTACAGTTTCAGGCTTTTCCATTCTGACCCATCTCGAAGAACAGGGTAAATTGTCGAATTTGAGGCTTGAGACGGTATTAAAGCTTACAACCTTAGGAAGTTATTGTAAACCCTATCTTATATATTTAATTTAGTGCACCAACAAAGTCAACCCTATCACAAACAAAAATTAAACAAAAAAGCAATATAAATCTACAAAGAAAAAACATAAAGGTAATAATAACGAGTACAAATTGGCAAAAATTTAATTCAAAGTTCAAACAAATGCCAGTGATAAAACGAGTCAAATAACTATAAATTTTAGCAAACACTTTGGTAATTGAACTTTTACATCGCAATAAATCAATTTAAAATTCATCGTTAAGATTGAAGTATAAAAACAACAAAAGTGCTTGTATTTTTTATAAATTCATTTCGTTGCTGACGACGAACCAAGATCGCAAAATTATTTTATCTTCTGATTCAAATTATCACCGATAATTTAAATTATTAGGAACACCCTTATTATTTTATAAGAAACTGAATACCTTAGAACTTTTAAAAGGTATATTTCCAAAATCTAAAATACCTTCCATTACGATATGAGCACAAATCCCAAATGGCTGATTTGCAATTATTTTGCCAAAAGCACAATGAGATACGAATTACTACACGATTGATCATGATACCGTTGTGTTTGAAGTTCATAAGTTTTTCCTAACGGTGCGAGTTACAGACAACGACAAGCAACGATTTCCTCTTATTTTGTGTATTCAATGCTGATAATTGATTTTATCAGTGTGATGGCGAGGTATATGTGGTGGAAAATCCAGTTTCATGCGATTTTACTGATCAATTAACGTTGATACGTTGTTATTATTCATCAACTATTGTCTTAAATTTTCGCGACCAGTATAGATAACATTTTTAACTTCACTTGCAAATCCTAAACGAACAACAAACGCAAATAGACATTAAACGAACCATTGGCACTAATCCCGAATACACTTCCCAGGAAATCCTTTGAAAATGAAGCGTTCAAAGCTTTGGCAGTCATCAACTTAGTTTGTGTGTAAATAGCCTGAAAATTGCTAGTTTCCGCCCCAAAAGCAATCAGGTGGATGCAATCTGCATTATGGCGGATTGTGACTACTGGTGACTGCTGGGTGTAATACGCCGTCTGCCCACGTCGGACAGATCTGCGCATCACGCGACAGGGAAGGGGTCGTTTGCTGCGGTGTATGACCTACAAATCTAGAAGTGTTGAGTAAAGATAGCGAACCACAAAAAGGTTCGAGGGTATAAAATAAATTTATTCGACTGGTCAAATACAACATGTAACCAGAGAACATTTAAAGATAACTATCAAAAATGTTAATCAAAAACCAACATAATAGAAAAATAAACATTAATTTTATTGAATAACCTACAAATTTCTATTCTCAAATCCAATTTTTCAGATCATTAGGTATACACGAACACCCGTAATAAATAATATTTCCAAGACAGCGAGCGTCACCTCATAAATATCTCGGCCAGTGTGTGGTCGGCGTGAAGTTTGTGAGCCGATAGATAAGTGGGCTGTATGTCAGCGGGTTCATTTTACGGCGAGTTGGCCGTTCGATTCCCGGCACAGAGCTGTTTGTGCGTGGTGGACCACAGTGGAGGGGTGGGTCTAGAGGGCCACACCGTGGCATCAATAACGTTGTGAAATAATTTGATGGCTTTATCTATTTATAAATTCTTCATCTTATCGGTTACATTTTAAACTAAACAAAACAATGAAAGAATTGATTTTGTCAATAGTTCAAAACAATTATGTGTATATTTGTAAGTGCACAAATTTTTTTACTTTATGAAACAATAAAAATATTTCTTTTATTATTTTTTATTTGGAGAGGATCGAGTACAAAAAGTGACGTGTAGAAAAATTTTATGAAGTAATACTGTAAATATTTTATACTGACATTTATAATCGAGAGATATTTGCATTAGATACTACCGTCCACCCAATTTAAATATTGACAATTTTCAAATATTTTTTGCTCATAGAGAAGCTATACTATTGAGGGCCAATTTACCTAATAGATCACATTTGACATCTGTCTTTTCTTACAAAGTACAACGTAAAATTACCTTATTTTGCCATTATAACAAAAAATATTTACTTTTAATTGCAAAAAATGTACATTTCTAAAACAAAGATAGCCAAATAAAGTTTTCACAGATAGGATTCAAAATAATATTTAAAAGTCACAAAGTAAGGATATAAAAAAATATATGCATATATAAAAGACAAATAGGATTGCTTATTTATAATTTGACGTATTATAATATTTAATTTTTAACTTATAAAATACTATGCGTTTACAATTTTATTTTATTTTTTTTCGTAACAAAAAATCTCTAGCCAAAGCCGCTCTAACACTTGGGATGCTGGAATGAAATAGGTATGTCGAAGTCATTTAATTCACGATTTACTCTGTTCACCAGATTGCTTTTTTTTTTTTGGTCCCCTCCACGGGAAGGGCAGGAGGACATAAAAAATGCTCTGACGCATACTCCGCGCGCGCGATCGAAGTTATGTGGGACTCGTCCCGACGCCTACCAGAACCACACCCACTAAAAAACCCCCTGTCGGCTCGTGCATTTTTGCCACTCAGCCTTCATCTGAGCGACGGCCAATTGGAGAAAGAGGCCGCGCTAGCGGGGTCCTTAAGGGGTCACCCGCTGAGATTTACATAGCACTGAAGGTGCTCAAAAATGAAAAGTAAATAAAAACATTAAAAATGAAAAGTAAATAAAAACATTATAAATGAAAAGTAAAATTGCATTAATTCGGATTTACGTTAGAATTAGAATTTACGTTAGAATTAGGATTTGCGGCCTGAAGGGCCTCGAGAGCTAAAGTTAAATGCGTGGGTTCGCCCGTGTGCGCGTTTCTCGGCCTAGCGACTTTGAATTTCGAATCTAACACAGGAGCAGTATATGAGACTGAATCTCGAACAAGATGATTGGGATGGGATTCGGCGCGTTTGAAGAACGATTCTGAGAGTGTTTTGAGGTGCTGTTGCACTGTAGGTAGTTCAAGATCTCTGTGCAGGTCCGCGTTGCGCACATACCAAGGTGCGTCTGTGGCCCTGCGGCAGAAGAAATTTTGAACCACCTGCAGCTTATACAGGACGGAGGGATTGGCGTGGGCAAAGACTGGCGAAGCATATGACATGACGGGTCTAATGCAGACCTTATAGAGCGTACGTTTATTTCTAAAGGACATTTTACTTTTTCTACCTATCATACTATTTAGGCGGCTTAAGTAGAAACGCCCGAGTTTCGTTACTCTATCGACGTGTGGCTTGAAAAAAAGCGTCTGATCTAAGGCCTAAGTATTTAATACTGCGCTTCCAGGGGATGGGAGTACCTAACATTCGAATGTGGGGATCGTTGTAGCGATTACGACGTTTGTGGTCGAATTGAATAGCAGAACTCTTTTCCGGGTTGACATCGATACGCCATTTTTGAAACCAAACACCGAGGGCGTTTACGGCCTTTTGGAGTCTGGTGATGTTATACGGGATCCTTTGACCTTTAGTGTAAAGGGCGGTATCGTCTGCAAAGAGGGCGAGTTCGACGCCTTTCGGCGGGATGGGGATGTCGTTAGTGTACACGGTGTACAGCAGAGGGGCGAGGACTGAGCCTTGCGGGACTCCAGCCTTTATGGGACGAGGCGCGGAGAGCGTGCCTTCATGTTTGAATCGAAACGTACGGTCTTTAAGAAACGACGCGATTAATCTGACTAGGCGAACCGGTAAGCCTATTTTATAGAGTTTAAAAACGAGACCGCTGTGCCAGACTTTGTCGAATGCCTTGGCTACGTCAAAGAGAACCGCGATTGATTTTTTACGATGCGGGTAGAATCCTTCGAGTATGTACTCGACGATTCGATGGATTTGGAAAGTAGCTATGGTCGAAGCAGGCATTGAAGATGATAGCTAACAAGGTAAGCAAGGTTGGAAATTCCATCCGCACCCGGAGCCTTTTTGGACTTTTGATTTCTAATGAGAAGCAAGATTTCATCATTAGAGACTGTGACGGGGTCGTCAGTGATAGGGAGAAATTCTCTGCGGAGAACTTCGTCCTCCACTGCCTGGATGTGGGAGGGATCCGCGGGTTGCGTGCTGGGCGAACATTGTGCCGCTATGCTGTCGGCGAAGCATTCGGCTTTCTCTTCGACTTCGAAGGCAATAGTGCCGTCGGGACGAGTGAGAGGAGAAACGTGAGAGGCGGAGTCTACGCGTAAGGCTCGGGCCATTCGATAATACGCTTTGTAGGACGGGGAGATATTCTCCATGAGATCGTTAAACTGAGTGTCTCGGAGTTCCGCGAGGCTAGACCTAACTTTACGTTGAAGCTGATTCGCAGCTGTTCTATATGCGGGCGTGGGATATTTCTTGGCTCTCCGGAGAGCCGCGTTTTTAGCTTTAATGAGACCACACTCTCCTTCTCCTTGCGTTGTCCTCCGTTGCATGTGAGTAAGTAGCCTTGCTTCATATATATGTCAGCGTAGTCCAGGGCTTTGTATATTCCAGTATATATGTAGGTATATATTTTTATTTCAGTCCAGCCGGAGTTCCTGAAAGGCAGCGAAGCGACGCAAATTAAATTGGTGGCTTAGGTACATAATCCAGGTACCAATGTTGGCAAGCAGATAGGATAATAAGGCAACCAAGCATTCAGTATCTACGAGGTGAAAGGCAATCAAGGCGGCCTTTCTTTATTTTAAATGCAAAATTACTCAGAAACGGTTACAGGTTTAGTGCCGGGCTTTTATTAAGACAATACTTTAAACCATGTACCTACTTACTAGGCATTAAGTAAGTGCTTTAAATAATAGGTAAAACACACAATAAATCAGTTTAAATTCTAGCGAGATGATTCATTATAGTTTTAACAATATATAATTCAGGTAGTTTTAACATTCCAGAATCTACTATTGGCAAAAGCAAAGGCAAGATGAAATTGTTTTATTACCAGATTAACTAGGTTCTTTTACTTATGTACAGCTATTCAGAAATATATATAATTTATAATTTAATGATATAAAAGCACAACTTACCCAGTACGGGAAAATAATGTTACAAGTAGATAATATAATAGTTTTTAACTTTTAATTCCATTCAAAACATATGTTATTAACACTTTACTTTTTGACTTGATATATTAGTTTATAGTTAAGTATAGAGATAACGTTCTTAGTGATCAAAGATCGTCCGCACAGTAGAAAAGCAAATCGCTGTCTGCTCAATCACGCAGGCCCGCCGCTCCGCTGCGTGGCCACTTCCAAGTCGAAACCGGTCCTAAACCACATTCCTAAGCTGTTCGGAGCGCGCCACTGCTAGCTAATATGAATAAGGATGTGTTTGGCCTTCCGTTTATTGAACGTAATAAAATCGTTATGTTTATTTTAAGTCATATTTATATAGTAAATGTAAAAAGGTATGTACTTAGAATTTAGTTATTTGTTGAATTATTATTATATCATTAAGTAATAAATATATTATTATAAAATAAATATATCAATTTAGGTACTACCTAGGTAACCTACGTTACAATGTGACGTTAAAGTTAGGCGAACCTAGCACGAGGGAGACGGGGCGATGGTCGGAGCCTAGGTCATCGAGCGGTTCGATAGACCTTAGATCAAGATTGATTCGCTTGATAATTGCAAAGTCGAGGATGTCAGGAGAGTAGGTCGGGTTGTTGGGATAGTGAGTGGGAGTGATGGGGGATATGACGTCTAAGTCAAGGGAGTTAGTGATGTCGAGGAGAGCGATACCGCTGGTGTTGGTCGATAGGCACGTCCAGTCAGTATGTTTGGAGTTAATGTCTCCGAACATAATGACTGAATGGCCGAGGGCGAGAATGGCCTCAAAGTCGCTGCGGATTGGTCTGGAGCCGCACGGTATGTAGACTGAAGCTATGATGATGGTCGGATGACCAGTCATAGCCAATCTACACACAGTGGCCTCCATGTTGAAGAGAGGAGGGGTAGGGAGAGGACAGCAATGGAAGCCTCTTTTGTAATATATAGCGGTGCCGCCGTAACCGTCGGAGTTGGGCCTATCGTTGCGAATAAACGCGTAATTAGGAATAGCCTATCCCCTGGAGCGGTTTGGAGTAAGCCATGTCTCCTGGAGAAGGAATAAGTCAGGTTCTTTGTTCTGAAGGAACAGTTTAATCTCGGGAAGGTTGGTGCTAAGGCTACGAGCGTTAAAAGATACTAGGGATAAGCCCTTGGGTTTAATACGACTGGACGCGGGATTCGCGGGTCTAGACTTTATAATTTATTATTTACGAATTTATACAAAAGTAAATGAATTTACAACGAACTTAGGAGCGAGTGATGCTCGGCTAACGCAAATAAACGCTCTTGAGGAGAGCGGGCGGCTCGCAGTTTGCGTGCGAGTACGGAAATTTCGTTAATGTCGACGTTTTGGATGACGTCGAACACGGTCTTCATGTCCTCAGCCAATGACGACTGAGGTGAAGATGACAAAGCGGGACGCGGCCCTACGGAAGCTACGGGAGCTGGGATGGGTCGGGATGGTGCAGGCGGGACGGCCGGACGCTGCCTCCAAGACAGAGCCTGAGTAGGCGTCGGCTGAACGGGCTTTGCTTCCGGGGGACCCCGGTTGCGCAGCGGCGGGAAGTTAGCGGGAGTGAGCGGCGGCGCCGGTTTTGGCGCGACCCTCTTGACGGTGGAGCGCGGACCGCGTGGGCAACCCCTGTAGTTAGCTGTGTGGCCGAACTGGCCGCACAGCACACAGGCAGGGGGGGAAGTGGATTCAGGAGTGCGAGTCCACTCCTTTGTTACATGTGGATCTAGGCACTTAACGCACCTGGGGGGAGCTGAGCAGTTAGCCGCTGCGTGGCCATAGAGCTGGCAGTGGTGGCACTGCCCAGGATGACCGCGGGGGTTGGGACGCTCGACGGAGATGTTCGAGAGTCCGCAGATTGTGCGAGCCTCTCTGAAAATCTCCTTCGAGTTGGGAGTATTTGACAGGATTACTAAAGCTAAAGGAAAACGCCTACCGCGGTTGGAGTGCGTCTTGTGCACTGGAACGGGAAACCCTGAGACTTAAGGTCCTCGAGAATGTCTTCGTTACTGAGTCCGAACGGGACGCCCCGTAGTACTGCGCGGATCTTACGCTCCGAGGGCGTAGGTGTGATACGCGATATGATTGATCGACAGAAGCCTGGTGAAAGAGCGGAAGTCGTCGACGGTCGCTACTTGAATTTTGATTGTATCGCCAGCGTTGGCGGCTTTTAAGTAATTAATTTTGTGCACTTTGCACAAGTTTGAAACCGCGGTCCAGCGCGCTTTTTCACGCAGGAAGACGGGCGGAGGGAGCTGAGGCTTCGGCGGGACAGGAGCGCAGCGCGTCGCTGGCTTCGATGGGACCGACGGAGACGCGGTTACTTCGAGCGATTTTAACGGCGCGGGGGCTGGTGTTGAAGACACCGGGGAGGGCTCGGGTATTGATGATACCGAAGCTTTCTTCGAGCGCTTCTTGGAGCGCTTGGCGACAAGTTGAAACGCGGGCTCAGGAGAGCCGGTTAAGGTGACGGCATCTGATGACGTATCAGACGCGGGTTTGGAGTCGCTCCCGGGAGTGGTACGCTTGCGACGCGACGCGTGAGAGGATGCGACCGATTCGCAGTCCATCTCGGACGAGGCGGGAGACGCGGGAGAGCTGTAGACCTGAGGGGTCTGGACGTTGGAGGCCTGAGGGGCCGGAGTTGAGGCCTGATGGGCCGGGGTTGAGGCCTGATGGGCCGGGGACGCGATTGATGCCTGCAAGGCCTGCGTTAGGATGTCTTTTGGGATGGAGACGCCTGCCGCAGCAAGCGCCTGGGTGAACGCTTTAATAACGCTTAGCGGATCCATTAGGGAGGGTTGGGATAGTAATATGTATAAATATAAGTATAATAAAAGATGCCTAGTTCCTAAAAACCTAGCAAAATCCTAGCGGCTAACCTCCCTACCAGCGGTAGGGGGGCTGGGGAGGAAAACTTAAAACTAACCGTAGTACGCCGAAGGCCGCTACCTAGAAACCTAAAAAAAGGGTACGCTGGTAAAGAGTTGACCGCGTTAGGGTCAACCTTTACCGACAGAAAGGACAAATACACACGAAAACACACAGATATGATAAAAATAAATATGAAAATAGTAGAAAATAAGTGAAATAGAACAGAGAAATAAAATAAAAATAATAAAAGGACTGGTTCAGTACAAATTCGTTGTCACCGCTACCTGGAAACCTAAAAAGGGTACGCAGGTAAAGAGATGACCGCGTTAGGGTCAACCTTTACCGACAGAAGGGACAAATACACACGAAAACACACAGATATGATAAAAATAAATAAGAAAATAGGAGAAATAAATAAAATAGAGAAGAGAAATAAAATAAAAATAAAAGGACTGGTTCAGTACAAATTCGTTGTCACCGTTAAGTATCCTTTGTACTGAAACCAGACTACTTACGCTGGGCACAACACTGCACTCAGCACAAGCACAACACAACTTAGCACAGCACTTTGAAGACTAAGGGGCTTAGTCACAAAGAAAAATCGCACTTCGATAGCACTCAGAGGGAGTAGAAGAACCTTGAAAACCGTAGCACGGAACCAACACGCTAAACTGTGACGTCAGTAGACTGAGCGCCACGGAATATCGGGAAGGGACCGACCAACGGAGAACGGAGTCTTGCACGTCCACACCGCGTGGCGATCGGAGCGAGAATGAACCAGATTGTAAGATCGAATGATGAATGAGTTCCGTCTGTAGTGGGTACTAGCGGTAGGGACGCGAAGTAAGGAAGTATTTCTGTACAGTTTGGGTGCGTGCAGATACCAACCATAGACAGTAGCTCAGATACGTCGATTTTGTCGTTTACAATTTTAATAATATTACAGATATCTACAATTTCTCTGCGTATGACCAGTGGGAGTATATGATGTCGCCTACAACGGGATAAGTAGTCGCTATCAAATGTATTACATTTGTATTGCAGGAATTTCAAGAATTTTCTTTGTACTTTCTCAATTCGATCAATATAAATATCATGAGGGGTTCCAGACTGATGATGTATATTCAAGATGTGGGCGCAGTAGAGCAAAAATTAGTTTCGAGTCGAAAGTTACACCCAGATCAATCATTGAGTCAACTCTTGTGATTGACATTTTAAATTTTTATAGTCATAGGTAAATTTGTTTTTCCTTCTATTAAAAGAGCATACACAACATTTAGGTATATTTAGATCCAATTTGTTTTGTACACAGTAGTTATGTTGTAGTTTAGTTGTGCCATTTAAGCAATTAATTTTTGCATAGGATTTTCATGTCATCAGCATATAATAGAATTTTGGAATGAGTCAAATAATTGTAAATGTCATTAATAAAGATTGTAAATAGCAGCGGGGCTAATAAAGATCCCTGTGGTACCCCAGAGGGCACCACATTTTTTTTTGCGAAGACGTGTAACCGTTTAACGCTACTATTTGATATCAGTTATTAATGTAAGAGGCAAACTAACGGTACAGATTGCCCCTAATACCTATCCGCAACAGCTTGCCTAAGAGGATGACATGGTCTGTACGACCAAAACATTTTGAGCAATCTGTATATACAAAGTCAACATGCGACGGCTGTGACATCTGTTCCGTCAGGTACTATTATTACACGAGGATGGATTGAAAAGTTTGCAGCCTAAATAAGAAAACACAGAAATAATGCAATTTTTCATATTTATTTTTCTACATACTCTCCTCTTAGGTCACAGCATTTAGTCCAGCGGTCCTCCAAAGCCTTGATATCATTATAATATTAGGTCTTTACCTATGAAATTGCCGTTTTTCACGAAATAAATGAAGCGTAATTTTTTTATATATTTTTTATTTCTATTAATCAAAATAATCACCCATGCAATCAATGCATCTTTGCCAACGCATTGGTAGCTTATTGATGCCTTTCCTGAAGAAATCAGCTGAACGGGAGGCAACAAATTCTTCAAAGGCATTTTGTACTGCCTCTCGGGTATTGAATTTTTTCCCGCCAAGAAGTTATCCAAATTCTGGAAAAAGTAGAAGTCTGTAGGCGCAAGGTCTGGTGAGTACGGCGGATGACGGAGAACTTCCAACCCCAACTCTTGTAGCTTGGAGACCGTCTGCTGTGCAGTATGAGGTCGCGCGTTGTCGTGTAGGAGCAGTGGAGCCGAACGATTGACCAAAGCTGGTTGGAGACGTGCGAGCTTCTCCATCATTGTGTTCAGTTCTTCACAGTACACATCTGCAGTAATGCTTGTCCCGTTTGGCAAGAAGCTGTGATGAATTACACCCGCGTTAGACCACCAAACAGTGACCATCACTTTTCTAGGGGTAAGTTTTCGTTTAGGGCATTGTTTGGGTGCTGAACCAGGGTCCAACCAACTTGCTGAGCGCTTACGATTGTCAAACAGGATCCATTTCTCGTCACAAGTAACAATGCGGTTCAGAATTCCTTCATTTGTATGCCTGCTGAGCAGTACAAGGCACGTCTCCACGCGTACTTCGCGTTGGCGGTCATTGAGTTCGTGGGGTACCCATTTGTCAAGCTTTTTTACCTTGCCAATTTGACGCAAATGGACCAATAGTGTTTTGATGCTAACGTCGAAAGCTGCTGCTAATTCAGCCGTGGATTGAGTTTCATCAGCTTCCACAATTGCCTTTAATTCGTCATTGTCGACCAAAGTTTTCGGACGACCACGGGGTTCATTTTTCAGGTCAAAATTTCCAGAACGGAAGCGGGTAAACCAATAACGGGTGGTGCGTTCGTTTGTAGTGTTCGCTCCGTAAACGTCGTTGATGTTGCGTGCCGCTTGTGCCGCTTTGCTGCCACGACGGTACTCATACTCCATAATTACTCGAATTTTTAACTTATCCATGATGACGAAAAATGTTCGTATGCGTTGAAAACAAAACACAAACTATTAATTTTGTATAATTATATTTTGTAATAATATTTATAATATAAATAAAATTTTGTAATAAACAAATAAATAAAAAGTAAAAAATAAACAAATGACGATTTTAGAAAAAGAATTCCATGTTTGTCAAATAATCTTTAATTTGAAATTAGAATTATCAGTCAAAAAAAAATATTTTCATTTGAAATGGCCAGTACGGCAAAACGGCAGTTTCATAGGTAAAGACCTATTATAAGGTCTCGTCAAGGTCATCAAAAAAGGCATCTACGGCCACTTTGACCTCGTCATTGGTAGAAAATTTTATTCCACCTAAGTGTTTCATAAGTTTTGGAAATAGATGGAAGTCAGAAGGTGCCAAGTCAGGTGAATAACGGGGATGAGGAAGCAATTCGAAACCACAATTCACTATTTGAGCCATCGATTTGGCAGATGAGTGAACACGAGCATTGTCCTGATGAAAGAAAACTTTCTTGGTCAACAATCCTAGTCTTTTAGACTTTATTTCTTCACGTAAACGACGTGATACTGTGCAGTAGTATGCAGAATTTATAGATTGACCTCTTTCTAAGTAATCAACCAAGATGACACCCTTAGAAAACCGATGCCATTACCTTGTTTACTGAAAAACACACTTTGGCTTTCTTGGGTGTAGAAGATCCGGGTCTCTTCCATTGTTTGGATTGTTGTTGGGATTCAGGAGTATAGTGAAGAACCCATGTTTTGTCCATAGTTATAAACATTGCCAAAAATTCGTTTGGATCACCTTAAAAAAGCTCTAAACCGTCTCTAAAACTCGTGAGCCGAGTTCGTTTCTGTTCAAATGAAAAGAGCTGCGGAACCCATTTTGCAAACACCTTGTTCGTTAACGATCATGTTTTGTGTACGTTCATATGAAATCCCTAGAGCTTCAGCTATTTCAGATACCTTCAATCTGCTGTCTCCCATAATGAAGTCACATATTTTTTCGATGTTTTCCGAAGTCATAGCTGTAGAAGGCCGTCCAGAGCGGGGTCATCTTTAATGCTCTCTCGTCCACGTTTAAATTCAGCTGTCCACTTTGTTATCATTGTATACGACGGAACAGATGTTCCTAAAGTAGCTACCATATCTTCATAAATCTGCTTTGGAGATAAGTGTTTCTTGTGGAGATATTTGATCACGGCACGGATAGTTTAGCATGCTCTAAACTATCTTTTTTCAAAATTAATGAAACTTACTCTAACTTAATAACTTAAAGCGGAACCCATCTTGCAGACACCTTGTGGAACCCTAATTTGTTAACGATCATGTTTTATGTATGTTCATATGAAATCCCTAGAGCTTCAGCTATCTCAAATACCTTCAATCTTCTGTCTCCCATGATGAGATCACATATTTTTTCGATGTTGTCTTGAATCGCCGAACACGGGACTACGGGGCCTTTTGCTCCACCACGACAACGCGCCCGTGCACTTTGTGATCAACACGAGGGACTTTCTAAATTCCCTTTTGGGCCTTGCAGCCCAATTTAGTACCGTATGACATGTGCGGTTCTATGTAAACTCGGGGTTACGGGGTTACCTACTCGTGGTGTTTGAAAATAATATTTTAAATTTTATATTTTTTATTTAATTTGTAATTTAATACATCTTGCTCATCATCCTTCAGGACGACGCATTCCTGAATATGTAATTTATTATCTATTGTTATAAGTTATGGCAATGAATTAAATTGCTTGGGAAGCAAGAAGACATGCAATTATGATGAGTCTAAAATGATTAAGGTAACTAGCGTATTTGACTGGATAAGGATTAAAATTTCTTCAATAACAACATTATACGTTTTTTAAACATTAAAATGGGTAAAGTAAGCTATTCGTAAAAGATAGACATATACCATGACGAACTTTTCTGTAGACCTATAAAAGAAACATTTTCCCCATACATTGTTTTGCTATATCTCAGATGTATAAAGCGGCGTTTTCTATGAAAGCTCCCAGTCGGCTTAACTTTTTCCGATAACGTCCGCAATTATCAACAAATTTCAACCAATCAAAAAAAGGTTAAAGAATTATAAAAATAAACCTTCCCCTTGAATCATTCCATCAATTGGTGTATTATAACCCGTTTGGTAGTTTTGGAGTGTATTGCGTTTAGGCAGACAGACGCGGCCGGGGAAGGTTGCTTTAAAATGTGTACCTATTGATTATTTATAGGAACATGGGGATAAAAACCAAAAAAGGAACCACGTATTTAATATAGACAAAGCTATTTTTATACCAATGATTTAAGAAAAAATAAAACGGTTATCTCTCAGTTTCATAGCTTGGGTTCATTTGCTAACCATAAGTGACAATGTACGAGGGTGGATTAAAATGTTCGCGGCCTCACATAGATAGCGTTGTCATATCATTATAAAACTACCCTCATATAAAACCTAGACTCTTTGTCACTCTCTGTGCAATTTTTATCTGAGATACATGTTAATTATTTATTTTGTTGAACATTAAGTTAGAGTAAGTTTCATTAATTTTTAAAAAAGATAGTTTAGAGCACCGTGCCGTGATCAAATATCTCCACAAGATACACTTATCTCCAAAGCAGATTCATGAAGATATGGTAGCTACTTTAGGAACATCTGTTCCGTCGTATACAATGATAAAAAAGTGGACAGCTGAATTTAAACGTGGACGAGAGAGCATTAAAGATGACCCCGCTCTGGACGGCCTTCTACAGCTATGACTTCGGAAAACATCGAAAAAATATGTGACCTCATTATGGGAGACAGCAGATTGAAGGTATATGAAATAGCTGAAGCTCTAGGGATTTCATATGAACGTACACAAAACATGATCGTTAACGAACAAGGTGTCTGCAAAATGGGTTCCGCAGCTCCTTTCAGTTGAACAGAAACGAACTCGGCACACGATTTCTAGAGACAGTTTAGAGCTTTTTCAAGCTGATCCAAACGAATTTTTTCAAGGTTTGTTACTATGGACAAAACATGGATTTATCACTATACTCTTGAATCAAAACAACAATCCAAACGATGGAAGAGATCCGGGGATCAGCCCCCAAGAAATCCAAGGTTTGTTTTTCAGTAAACAAGGTAATGCATCCGTTTTCTGGGGTTCTAAGGGTGTCATCTTGATTGTTTACTTAGAAGGAGGTCAAACTATAAATTCTGCATACTACTGCACACTATTACGCCGTTTACGCGAAGAAAGTAAGTCTAAAAGACCAGGATTGTTGACCAAGAAAGTTTTGTTTCATCAGGACAATGCTCGTGTTCACATCTGCAGAATCGCTGGCTCAAATAGTGAATTGTGGTTTCGAATTGCTTCCTCATCCCCCTTATTCACCTGACTTGGCACCTTCTGACTTTCACCTATTTCCAAAAACCAAAAAAAACACTTAGGTGGAATGAAATTTTCTACCAATGAGGAGGTGAAAGTGGCCGTAGATGCCTTTCTTGAAGACCTTGACGAGACCTTCTATTTAAATGGGATCAAGGCTTTGGAGGCCCGCTGGACTAAGTGCTATGACCTAGAAGGAGATTATGCAGAAAAATAAATATAAAAAACTGCACTTTTCCTGTGTTTTCTTGTTTAGGCCGCAAACTTTTCAATCCACTCTCGTACACAGACAGTACTCTAATCTTAGTCAAATTCTGGAACTAGAGATGTAAATATTTTTGTAAATTTTAGTATGTTGGTGGTACATGTTGTATAAATAACGAACAATAAAATTATAATTTATAAATTACATCTGGAACATTAATGATTAATAAATAATAATAAATGTTAATGAATTTATAATGAAAATTAAAGCCCCCGCCAGACGACACGACGCTCGCTTTGTTCGAAACGGCTGAAGGGACTGTCCTCAAACATGGCTTATTTGTTTATTTGGTGTACCTAATAAACAAATTAACAAATAAGCCATGTTATGAAGGCTTATGAAGGCCGCAGGACTTGGAGAGTTTTAAAAAGTTTAATTTGCCAAATACGTTTATTGAAGATTAATTCAAAATTACAAAATTCAAAATTACTACTAGACAAGTGACAGTTCACCGATGTAAGGTTAAAAAGTAATTTATATTTAAGTCGCATATTTAATGAAGCCTCGGGTCTTTGTCAGCGTTTCCTGTTTACTGCAAAAGTAACTAGGTCTTTGCAGGGTCGGCGGCGGCAGCGGCGGCGATGACCTCTCAAAAAAAGGCAAATCTTAATTAGTAATTTGCCTATGTGGTAGGCATATAACACCTCCCCCCGCAGATCGGCGACTATTTGCGAAGTTCCATCGAAAATGTCAATAATAACTCATTGGGATGTATTTTGACGTTTTTGGAGATGTTCTTTTTTTTAGGCTGCACTTCTGAGTATGTTTCAGTAGTTGGAGTATTTTCAGCTGTAGCTCCATCGGTATCCCGGTGAAATTTGATGTACAACCTCCTGAGAACAGGTCCAATAGCGAGTGCGGTTGCACTTAATATTAAAGTGTAGATAGGAATAATTGTGTGGTAGATCGTACTATTTGAGATTTCGTTGATTACAACTGGCGTCTGGAGTGCTATTTTTGCATTACTAGCCTGAAGGTGTTCCAAGTTGATAGAGTTAAGGCGAATCTGCGTAGGATGATGAGACATATTTTCTGAAAATGTGGCGATATTCATGATATGGAGTGCGTGGCCCTCGATGCGATCGTTGCTGTTATTGATACTGAATTCGGGTGACTGCAGGGAGCAACCTTGAGGAATAATAACTAGGTAGCTACCTTGTAGGATTCTGTATTGCTCTGCACCGCAAGATAATTTGATTTTCGTAGGATGGGGAAAGCTGATAGTTTTATGGCGACTGTCGAGCTGCTCCATGGCTTCTCCTGATAGGGTGACTGGTGTGAGTTTGCAGGATATGGAGATCCGTTGTTCGGAGATAAGCTGTTCCACACAATCTGGATGGTGATGCATGCTGTGACTTGGGCTTCTGTTGCAGAGGTACTGGGAACTGAGCTCAGGGCAACATGTTTCGAAGTACATTGAATCAGACTCATGAATTGCAGTGAAAGGGGAACTAGGTACAAGAGGAGTTATTCCTGTTAGGGAGAATGGATAACTTGCATATAATATATCTTTTTGAAATGATTATGGGTATTTTAAAAGCTATAACCTACCTAACCTATAGCTATACCTACATAATACGATCCTAGTTTAATTATTTCATAGTATTCTCTAATATCTATTTCTAGGGTATTCTCCTTTGGATATAAAACTTTTAACCTATCTAACATGTTACCTAATAACTTTAAACTAAGCATAGAATGCCGTGTACTCGATGTACGTACAGCTCCTAGTAATATTATTATATATTATAATTTCAGAATGGCGTAGCATCCATTCTTTACTCAAGCTGATATGCGTGTTACTTTCAGATTCCAAGTTATGCTGATTTTTTTGTAATAAATTGATGGCGTTATTATACTTAATTGCGTCTGTGTAATCTAGATTACCGGAAATACTTTTGATAATAGACCCTAGGCCGTCAATGAGTCCTCTTTTTATACGAGAAGGTTCAAAACTATTTAACTGATCTAAGACTTTTGTTAGCTTATATTCTAAGTAATTCAGATGTGATATCACTGAGGTCAATATATTGAAGGAAAGAATGATAGTGGGAATTAATATTAGCAGGGCCTATGTTAAAGGGAAGAAGTCCGAGTCCGTCATCTAAGCTTTCAAGTTTTATCTCCTCCGCGTGAGTTACTACTGCCAGTACAGTCAAAAGAAGAATCCTGCAACAAAGTCGTATCTTTAGGGAGTCTTTTGAGTCGGGATTTCGCTACAGGTCCTCTTTTCTTTTTAGTGTAAATGTGAATAGGTAAGTCAGCTAAAACTGTGTCCTTAGTGTAACGTGGAGCTAGTTCCTGTCTACTTGCTAATGGGTTTTTGATAAAAATTTGTTGATCAGGGAAGTACTCTATTTCAGGTTCTCGGTCCTTATTCCTGCTTTCGATCAACTGAGTATGATTGTGTTATGCTGTTTCGTGAATTAAGTCATAAACCTGGGTCATACGTGTTTTATGGTCTCGGGCATATTGTTGGAGTAAGTGTTGAGTAAGGTCAATGTCTATAGGGTCTCGTGGGTCAAAATGTCCAGTTATTAAGTCAAGAGGTCTGCATTTCGTAAAGCTGTGTATGGAACTATTGTATGCTAATATTGCGTAAGGCATTAAATTAACAGCTGGTTCATTATTTCTTTCTATTTTAAGTATTCTAAGGTGTTCTGAAATGGTGGAGTGGAATCTTTCCACTATTACATTATCATTAGGTGTATGAGCTAATATTTTATGATGTTGTATTTTATGTAATCTAACAAATTCTAAAAATAATTGATTAGTAAACTCGGGTCCTTTATGATGTTACATTCATTAATATATATTGTTATAAAGTCTTTCATTCTAGGCCAATAGTATCTTTTTGATAAGGATAGATATGTTTCATTGATGTCGCGATGATTAGTTTTCCCTTCGTGATAATTTTGGATTATTGCTTGTTGACGTGAGTAGTCCTTAACATTTTCATATTCGACTATGGTTAAAACGATAATCATTAAGCTACTTTTAAATGCATTCTGTAAGATAGGTATGATTTTATACATGCTTATTGTAGGGTTAACTAGAATACCGGTTTTAACTTTAGGGTTTATGTACTCTTTTACAGCATTAATAAGGTCTCGGTCAAGGTTAGATTCAGAGAGTTGTATACATGTTTTAGTGTGAGTTTTAAAGGGCCTTGTCACGGTCGGTTTCCTTTTCAAGTCGGCAACTATGGTAAATACAATTTGTCTATTAAATCTATTCATTCTTCAGTAATGGGTATTTCTAAAATAGGGTTCTCGTTACTTGTGTGGGCTGTAAGAGAGGTAGAACCAGCTACTGAGGGTGCTGTTTCAGAGGGATTTACAGCGATTTACAGGATTTACTCAGTTTCTTCATTGTGGATTTCCACTCGAGACAAAGCATCGGCATTACTGTTGCATATGCCTGGCTTGTAAATTACTCAAAAATTATATTCGCTAAGTTTCAGACTCCAGCGATCAAGTCTAGAGTTAGTTAAAGGTTCATAACCCACTGTAAGGGTCGATGGTCAGTTAATATTTTAAATTTACGTCCGAACAGATAGGGGCAGAAGTATTTGGTCCCCATACTATAGCTAAAAGCTCTTTTTCAATAGTGCTATAGTTAAGTTCGCTATCGTTTAAAGTCCGAAACGCATAAGCTATGTGCTTATCGGATCCTATAGGTCCTTGAGATAGTACCGCTCCAATAGCAACGTTTGATGCGTCTGTTGTTATTAAAAACTCTTTGTCAAAATTAGGAATATTGTAATATAGGGCCATTGGTCAACAAAACCTTGCACTTTTCAAAGCAGCTAGTAAAGTCATAATCATTTAAGTTTATCTTTGATCCTTTCTTTAAACATTTAGTCATAGGTTTAGTAATTTTGGCAAAATCTGGAATAAATTTACGATAGTACCTCAGTAGTCCTAAAAATCGTTTAATTTCAGTGGCTGTTCTAGGTATAGAAAATTTTTGTATAGCGGATATTTTATCAGGATTAGTTTTTATACCGTCTTTACTAATGTTATGTCCTAAGTAAGCAGTTTCAAGTTTTATAAATTCGGATTTGTCCATTTGGATATTAAAATTTGATACTCTAAGTCTATGGAATATTGACTCTAAATTAACCATGTGTTCTTGTAATGACGTACTAAACACTATTATGTCATCTAAGTACACTAAGCATATGACGTTCTGGAGGTCTTTTAGCATTTTATAATTTAAATTATATTTATAATTTTGTAATTTACACCATGTAATTGAATTTTATATTCGTAACCAATATTTAAATTATTGATTTAATTGGAAAATTTTTGGTTAATTAATTTGTGTGTTAATTTTTTCTGATTATAAATTTTTTATGTACTTACCTATCTCGTTACATGAAGCATTAATTGAATTTAGTAAATTTTTGATGATTGTTTTAATGTTTAAATTTTTCCAATTATTTTAAGTACTGAAATTGCAGTCAATTTTTTTTTAAATTATCAAATTTCTCGAATATCAATGCTATTATTGTTTTTATAGGTTTGTGATGTGTATAAATTTTTGTTTATATTTTTTTCCTGTTAATTCTTAATTATAAATGTTAAAAAGTGTAGGTATATAATTCAAGTATAAGTAAGCCCACCACTTTAACCCTCGGCATAAAGTCAAGGGGTATTTTGAAAACCAGCGTTGCCTATAATCAAGGCAACACACTCGCTGAAAATACCCCTTTTGACACACTAATTTTACTACTGTATTTATTCTTTAAGTTTTTTATTATTATTTCTGGTGTGTCAATAAAGTTATTTATTATTATTATTATTAAAGGTAGATGACGAGTTCTTTAACCCCATAGACATACGGAGGAATTCATAGTGACCATGTTCGACGTTGAATGCGGTCTTAGGGATGTCGTTAGGGTCCATTTCTACTTGGTAAAAGCCGCTGGCGAGGTCAAGGGTATAAAATAAACAGTTCCCAAGTTTATCTAAGACGTCGTTAATGTTTGGGATAGGATATTTGTCATCTATGGTTTTTTCATTATGTTACCTAAAATCTACAACTATACGCCATTTGGTTTTACCGGACGCGTCGGATTTCTTTGGAACAACCTAGATAGGAGCGCTCCGTGCGGACTCTGAAGGGCGGATAATCCCTTATTCCAGCATCTTAGAAATTTGATATCGAACCTCTTGTCTGTGAACGTACGGGTAACGATAACTTTTTGTGAACGTCGGGATTTCATCCGTAGTTCTTATTTTATGTTTTATCTTATTGGTAAATGTAAGACGTTCGCCGTCTAAGTAGAAAATATCAGCATACCGATTACACAAATTAACTAAATTGACTTTTTCTTCTTCATTAAGATGTTCAGTACGAAGTCGCGATAGGACTTTTTCAACACGGTCGCGTTCACGTTCGGTGCGCGTGCACTCAATATTATAAGTCTCAGCGGTTGCTGCACGATCTAATGAAAAAATTATGTTGTCGCAAGTTGGGTTTTGCACCTCGATAATACCGCGGCTGTTACAAACAGTTGTTAAGCTGTCGTTGATTACGCAATGACTTAACATTTGCTGCGGGACAAATACTTCAGCGTCAGGTGCATTGATGGGTGTTCTAAGGAGCTTATTTGAATAAGCAGAAATAATTGTTTCGAACAGGTTGAAGTTCCGTGAATCGTGCATTTCTATGGGATTAGTAGCTGTTTTCTATTTTTCAGGTCTATCTTTGCTTCCCATTTAGTCAACAAGTCAAGTCCTATTATTCCGTCAAAGTAGTTATGGAAGTCGTAGACAAATAATTTCAAAGAGTCAGGGTCATTGATTTCTCTAAAGCATGGTATGCTTATAGAGTAATCGTTATTTATCGTCGCGAGAACGTTAGTCACTTCAAAGGGGTCATATTTAAGCGGAAAATTTGAATAAAATTTTTGTACTGCACTGGGACTTATAAACGACTAACTAACTAACGACTCCTCCACGTTGCTTGATTTAATGGTAGTGTCCTCTAAAGCCAAGGTACTACGATTTGGCCAGCTATTAGCTCCGGGGTTTTCCAAGCACGACCTTGTCTACCTCGCGTACAAACTCAAGCCTCTACGTATGAAACCATCAATAATTCCGATGCGAAACTTTGCTAAAATCAATATCGACAACTTATTAGACGATGCATTGGCTATTGACTGGTCTTCTATTTATACGAAACCTTGTATTGATGACAAGCTGGACATCCTAAATTACAATATACTTTCCCTTTTTGATAAACATGCTCCCATTAAACAAGTTAAAGTTAAAAGTCCACCAGCTCCATGGCTAAATGAGAATGTGCGACAGGCAATGACAAAGAGAGATAAAGCCTATAAAAGATATCGTAGGCTACGCACTGATGAGAGTTGGTTAGAATTCAAAACTGCTAGAAACAGTTGCAATCAAGCTTGTCGGTCATCAAAGCGTCGATATTTCTTTGAAAACCTCAACAATGTAACTCCAGCTCAGAAGTGGAAATTTATAAACTCTATCGGTGTGGGAAAACTACGTCCTAATCTTGACGAGAAGTTATTTAATCCCAATACTTTAAACAACCACTTTACCTCTGTTCCAGACTTGGACAGACTAACAAGACAGATTACAGTCTCCAAACTTAGTGAGTTAGCTCGACCTACTGCAATTTTTTATTTCGAACCTGTCACCCAGGACGATATAGCTAAACTTGTTCGTTCCTTACACTCCAATGCTGTAGGTTGGGACGGTCTTAGTCGAAGAATGATTGTGTTAATTTTGAAATCTATTCTACCAGTTCTTACCTATCTTATTAATTATTCTCTTGACTCTGGCCAGTTCCCGGCATGCTGGCGAAAAGCAATTGTCTGCCCAATCCCAAAAAAGCCGAATCCCACCACTCTTAACGATATCCGTCCAATATCTGTCCTGCCATTCATGTCTAAGATCATAGAGGGAGCAGTTCATAGACAAGTTCTTAAATATCTCACTGAAAATAGATTACTAAATCCTTATCAGTCTGGATTTCGTTTGGGTCACAGCACGACAACTGCACTACTTAAGGTCACGGATGATGTGCGCAAAGCTATTGACGACCGGAAGTTAACTTTTATTGTCCTGGTAGACTTTACGAACGCATTTAACTGTGTGGATGCAGACATTTTACTCACTTGCCTCTCCGCGTTAAATTTTTCTCCCATTTCTCTTAACTGGTTTTCCTCTTACCTTCGTGGGCGCCAGCAAGCTGTACGTATTAATGACTGTATTTCTAACTGGTCTTATCTGCGCGCTGGTGTACCACAAGGTGGAATCCTATCCCCATTGCTCTTTTCAATATTTATTAATTACGTTACACCGTCCTTATCTTGCTCATATCATCTCTACGCTGATGACCTACAGTTGTACTGCCATTGTAGCCTAAATGGTTGGCCGTGTCTCTGCGATTGATATTCCTAGATTAACCTATGATGGGTTGCCAATCAGTTTTTGTTCAGTGGTTAAAAATCTGGGGCTTTTAATTGATTCTAAATTATCGTGGAACCCACAAGTAACAAGCGTTTGTCAGAAAGTCAATAACGCACTTCACTCACTATATCGCTTTAAAAACTTCCTTCCAACTAAAGTTAAAATTATGCTGGTGCAATCCCTGATCATACCCATTATTGACTACGCTGACACATGCTACTTGGATATCTGTGAGAATCAACTAAACAGGCTAGAACGGCTTCTTAATAATTGTATCAGATTTATATTCAACTTACGTAAATTTGACCACATATCTTCCTACCGAGAACAATTGCGATGGCTTCCAATACGTAGACGTCGCGACACTCGTCTTTTGTGTGTGCTATATTCTGTGCTCTTTGATTCTTGTTGCCCGCAGTACCTCAAAGATAAATTCTCCTTCCTTCATACCACACATCAAAGACAACTAAGATCACTCCAGAGTCTGCTTCTAACAACACCAGTTCATAACACTGCATCTTACTCGTTTTCCTTCGCTGTAAGAGCAGTGCATTTATGGGACGCACTGCCAATTCAAATAAAGAAAGCTCCTAACAAATATCAATTTAAAATTCGATTAAAAGAGCTTTTCCTACGAGAGGTGCAGAAGATATGATTTGCTTCTAGGATTAACATTGAAAAGTTATTATGTTATATTATTTCATCTCATTATGTTATATATATGTGTATTATTTCATTTACATTGATGTATCTATATGTATGTAATAATAATTATTAATGGTTACATCTGTGTAGATATACTTTTATGTGTTTTCTCTGTTCGTTTTGGTTCATTATTTTTTATCTCATACTTTTACTTAATAATAATTAGCCTACCTTATCCATGTTCTTTGTCATGACCCACATTCTTGAAACTTTGTTTACACCGGTTCTCCTACCTAAAGGTTGGCTGGTAGAGAATGCCTTGTGGCATTAAGCCACCCTGTACAATATAATGTGTGCAAATTTTAAATAAATAAATAAAAATAAAAGACCGGTTTGCGCCTGTATTGATCAAAAGTTTAAGTGGTGGCTGGGCTATTTGTAAGTAAGGTAATTGTCTTTGCGTCTGAAAATTAACTTCTATTTTGGTTTTTCTGAACGGGTAGGTTTCTGAATTTTTTTATCTGAGGGTACGTTTTCATTACTCATCTCAGATTGGGGGACAGAACAGTCTAACTCTTCCACTTGGGGTGCGTCCTGATTATAGTCATAATCTGGAAGTTCGTAGTCATCGTTAGGGTAGTCTACTATTCAGGATTATAATAATCGTAATAGTCAGTGCAATGCGGTTCGTAATAGTCATTGAATTGGTTAAGATTAACTTCCCTAGAATTAAAATAATAAGACAGGGGTAGGTTCCCGTGCTTGGACCAATCGTGACCACGCAAAGGTGCGGCTCTAGAAACGAAGTGGCTAACTCCGCTCATGGGCTTAGGCTGTTGAGCCCATGAAAACCTTGCGGTTGGTTACGTTGTGGTACCCTAAACACGTTACTTTGAGGGAATCCCGGAAGAGGTGCCCTGAACATCATTTGAGTCCTCGAAGGTCCCGGGTTCGCATTCGGTTTCCATTGTTGCATAGGTCTTTGTGGCAACTGAATTGGGGTCCAGGAGTGGGCAATATATAAGGTTGTTTAAAATTTGGAAACGTTATCGGAGGGTTGTAACTATTTCTTGGTGGTGGAGACTGCAACTGCGAATTAATTTTACGTTCTGAAAAATTTTCGTTGCGATGTTGTAAATATAAGGTGTTTATTTCTTCGTGAACAAACTTCAGCGCCTTTTCAATGGTGTCAGGCCTCATACATCTTATTTTAGACCCAAGTGGGTCTTTGAGACCTCGAACATAAGCTTGAAGAATTATTTTTTTATATAACTGCCTTTTTTCTTCAATTGTACTTTCAACGGATTCGTGCAAGCTAACATAAGTCATTATTGTATTAAATAAGTTTAGGCAAGATTCGTAAAATTCTTGGGGTATACTTGAGCCTTGGGTTAATAAAGCCAGATCGTTATACAAAGAGGTCTCATCGCGCTGATCTGCGAAATTGTTAATCAAAGCATTATGAATACCGCTCCAGCTGTCTGGAATTCGATTTGAATTTATAAGACGGGTGGCAGGTCCCGTGACCTTGTTTAAGATACCATTAATTAAAGATAACCTTGCTAAGGCGGTGGGTTCCGAACCCAGTAACCCATCAACTATCTCGTCACATAATTTTATAAAGCGAGTAAGTACGTTAGGGTAACCGTCAAACACAGGAACCAGGCGGAGAGCCTTAAAAATTTGTTCTAAATCTGCAATTTTGCAATTAATAGATAAATCAGATGTTTCGGAACTAAGTGATAAATCCCTATTCAAATCTAACCTATTGTTTCTAGATGTCATAAAAGATATAAAAAGTAACTAAAAATGATCAAAATGCGTAAAATAAATTTTTCATTACCTAGTATTCTAAGAATTCCTTTTTCTTTTAGAAATAAGGAATATAATTTATTATCCAAGGAAAAATAAGTAAAATCTATATTTTGTATTATAATTAAAAACATAAAAACATAAAACTATTAAAAACATAAAACTACTTATCTAAAATTCACGAATTTCAAGAAAGAAAAATCTTTCATGCACTTTCAAAATCACTTAAGATAAAAAGAGAGAATCGAGAAAAAAAATTCACACAGTAAAATCACAAGAATAAAAAGACATAAAAATAGGAAAGGATGCAACTCATGAGCGATTCAAGAGGCACTTACTGAAACATATTTGCCGTCAGCATCAATGTCTGGATGCAACTCTGCTCCTGTGGTCCTTCCGTAGATTCGGATCTCGTTGTTAGGGGTTCAAACCTCCTCGGGCCGACAACGCTCCTCTGGACTTTGTTGTACTGCTTGCGCAACGACTCGCGAGATCCTACCGACTGCGCCAATTATGAAGGCCGCAGGACTTGGAGAGTTTAAAAAAGTTTAATTTGCCAAATACGTTTATTTAAGATTAATTAAAAATTACAAAATTCAAAATTACTACTAGACAAGTGACAATTCACCGAAGTTTAATGTTTAATGAATATTTAATGAAGCCTCGGGTCTTCGTCAGCATTTCCTGTTTACTGCAAAAATAACTAGGTCGATGCAGCGTCGGCGGCGGCTGCGGCGGCGGCGGCGATGACCTCTCGCTGTGGCGGCACGTGTCAGCACTTAGGCAAATCTTAATGAGTAATATGCCTTTGTGGTAGCCATATAACATGTTTGAGGTACAATATATATACCAGCCCCTTAGCTAAGGCGGTAACGAGAATAAGGTCAAGGGTATATAAATAAAAAAGGTAATAAATAGTATAACAATATAATCTAAGCAAAAGAATCACAGGGGGTGGGAATTCTACACTCACAACCGACGCACTACTAAGGTCTCTAAAACCAAACCGCACTATCCTTGGTTGGCAGCAGTAGTCCGGAGTCTCAAGGTCACGTCGCGGCAGGCACACGTGAGGCAGCGGAGTGGGTTATTCGTCCGTGCGTAGATCGGCAATCGACCAGAAAACAACCCCTCCTTAGTAGGAGTTTGAACCTCGATTTTGGGGTAAAACAGCACACTTATCAAAGAATTCACTTAGACTCGATTAACACGGGTAGGTTTTTTTAGCAGAAAGGTGATGCGTCCTTGCGTTCAAATAGCTTGGGGACTGCCGAACGTTCGAGACGAGAGAGAGTGAGTCGGAGGTGCCTCTGGGCATTGAACAGAACCGGTCTTCCTACTCATCGTTCATACCGTTACTGTTCACTCAGCGTCACTACGCGCATAGATGTATTTTAAATTAAAGTTCGCGCGGTCTAAGGTACATACTTATAGTAATTAGGTTTATAGTTAAGATAGGTTCTGTGAGTAATAATATTACATATCATAAAATAGTAGGCCAGGTACATGTTTTTTGTGTATTTATTAGATTAGTTTAGTTATTAAGTTCAATTGCAAGTAGTCTTTAATAAAATCTTAGGATAAAGTAACAAACCTTTTATATATATGGCTGAGAATACACTCGATTCATTATGACTTTTCACAAAAAAATCGCATTTTAATGTATGGAACATACGATGTTACATATGCACAGAAAAACAGGTACGCGAGTTAAACTTGGACGTCATGGGTTAAAAATATGTGATAATGTGCAAATAAACAATAACAATAAAAAACAACAAAAGTGCAAGGACTATAACCAGAAGATGATACCGCGGCCACCTGTGTGATCCTTAGGTCGGGTTGCACCATGTAACTATACCCATAGCAAGTCCGTGAAAGCGTCGAAACGACAACCATTTTAGCAATGGTTACAGTGACGTCATAACCGCGCGATTTTAACTGGTTAAAGCTGTACTTCTGGTCGAGTCAACTGTGGAAGTGTAGAAGCACAGACTTAAACAATAACTGCGTAATAATAATAAAAAGGTGCAAGTATCAACTATTGTTACAGGTAATTTTGACTGAGCCTGTGGTGCAGCTCAGCCTAAGCATGCCAAATAGGCATTTTTCGTTACTTTTTAAATATAAATAAATAATAATAATAATAAGAAATCCTAAAATTTTTTGGACTTATATTAAAAATAAGCGTAAAAATCAAAGCTCGTATCCTTCAACGATGACTTTTGATACCAAAACTGCTTCGTCCGGTGAAAGTATCTGTAACTTATTCGCAAAAAGTTTTTCAAATGATTTTAATTTACCTGATACAGACTCACTTCACGAAACCAAAAAAGAATCCTCTACTTGTCATCATATCTCAACAATAGCCTTTTCTCAAAAGTCTGTTCACAAAGCTCTGATGAAATTAAATCCATACAAAAGCGCAGGTTGTGACGGAATCCCCCCCCCCTATTTATTAGAAACTGTGCCAAAATTCTAAGTCGTCCTCTGCAGATGATTTACAATAGGTCCCTTGAAACAGGAACTTGCCCGAACTGTTGGAAAAATTCACTTGTTGTTCCCATTTTCAAATCGGGTGACAAGAAAAATATAAAAAGCTATCGCCCTATCTCATTGCTTCCAATATTTGCAAAGATATTTGAAAGTCTATTAAACCCTATCCTGGCGTGGCATGTTAAAAACGTATTAAGTCCAAACCAGCACGGATTTGTTCGACTAAGATCCACTTGCTCAAATTTGGTAGACTTTGTGGATACTGTGTCAAAATCTTTAGACGAACGCAACCCTGTTGACGTGATATACACAGACTTTAGTAAGGCTTTTGATAAAGTAAACCATCGCCTTCTAATAGACAAATTAAAAAGCATTGGGATCGCTGGAGCTTTATTGCAGTGGTTCCGTTCATACCTAAGTGGCCGTTTTTCGAAAGTCGTAGTGAACGGATACGAATCTGATACATACCCAATACTGTCTGGAGTTCCTCAGGGTTCACATTTAAGACCTCTTCTATTTAATATTTTTATTAATGACATCGTATCGTGTTTTCAAAATTCTAATTATTTTTTATTTGCTGACGACCTAAAAATATCTCGCGCCATAGGCAACAACAACGACGAAGCATTATTGCAGAAAGACCTTGACAGACTAGTAAATTGGTGTGAAACGAATAGTATGACGCTTCATATTGACAAATGTTACCACGTACGTTATTCACGTAGCCGTAGCCTAAATACATCGAATATTTACACACTGAAAGGACAAATAACACGGGTAAATTATATTAAAGACTTAGGAGTTTTGCTTGACGCCAAACTGCAGTTAAACAAGCACATCGAAGAAATCTCAACAAAATCTTTGAAAATGCTCGGGTTTATAAATCGCTATACGAAAGACTTTCGAAATCCAGCTACAAAAATATTGCTTTTCAACACTTTGGTTCGTAGTAGGCTGGAGTACTGTAGTGCAGTATGGAACCCGTTTTACGCTGTGTACATCAAAAGGCTCGAAAGAGTTCAGAAATTATTTTTGTGGCATCTATGTTTTAAAATGAAACTAGAAAAACAGTTAACGTCGTATAAAGAACGTTTGTCTTATTTTAAAATACAACGCTTATCAGCTCGGCGAAAATTACTCGATTGCTTATTCTTGTACAAGCTAATTAACGGTTTCATAGACTGCCCCAGTTTATTGCAAAAAATTGCTCTAGATGTCCCTCCAAAGGTCCCCAGACTTACAAAACGCAGAAACATTTTTTTTACTATGACATGCAGGACTAACCTAGGACATTTTGCTCCACTTGTTAGAATGTGTCGAACATATAACGAGCTCAGCCATCAAAACCAATATGCTACTTGTATATTTAGCTACAAAGTAACTCAATTTAAGTCTACATTACGTCAGATACTGTTTTGCTAATACACCGTTATGATTGTTTAAGACTTAATGCTTTTTATTCATTATTATTTGTTCAAGTTAAACGATGTACTATAACAATTCCATTAAATCTAATTCTATATATAATTTTTTATTTTCTTTAATTATGATTATCTTACTCCATGGACATGTTTTCTTGACAATAAATGTTTTTTTTGACCTTATTTGTAACTGTATTGTACATTCAATTTAATTTAATTTGACAATTTTTACAATTTTTACTTTTTGTCTGTTGTATTAATTTAAATTTGTTTCTTTGTTGGTACCTATTTTCTAATTTAGATCTATAATTTTTGTAATTTTAATTTATATAATATTAGGTAACCGGTATTGTAAACCAATATAACAATGTGCATGCTGTGTTTGCCTGTAAAAGAGGCTTCATTTGAATTGTATCTTTTAATTGATGAATCGTCCTTATAATGAAATGATGTAAGCCTTGTTGGCAGACCTTTTGACACATAAATTAATCCCCAGAAAAACACACCAACTACATGGCCCCAAAGTAAGCAGAGCTTGTGTGGGGAACCCAGAACAATCATACATATATAAATACACACAACCATGACCCGAGAACAACCATCTGTGTTCATCACACAAATGAATGCCCCGGCCTGGACTCGAACCTGGGACCTTCGGCGTAAGAGGCAAGGCTACTTACCACTATACCACTCGGTCGTCTAAGTTAAGTAATAAGTTCTTTTTGAAGGAGGAATAGTGTGTTAGCTCGATATTAATAGTGCCGCAACCGAAATTATTTCCGATCAAATTTACACTTTTCTTTTTAAATAACTTCGAAGCAAGTAGTACCTTTTTGAGAAGCCGATATTTTAAGTTTGAGTGTTTCTAAGTAGGTACAATTTGTAACTCTATCTTGTATATAAATGTTGGTCGTATATTTCCACGTGTACGTTGTCAAGTGTTTGTGGAATGATCGGCAAAAAGCGAGTCAACTGAGGCCGAACGGAAATTACTTCGGCAGCGTCGCTTTGAAATATTAATTGATGGCCGGGCTGAACCAATTTAACTTTCCCTAGTACCTGCTTTCAATATAGGATTTTAATTTAGCAAAGTTCGTATAGCCTTTTCTAAAACGTTTTATTTAAAAAGGGACATCTCACTATTTTATTCAACATATACTTTTGTAACTGCTTAAAAGTAAGTACCGGACATCCACATACAAGTTTATGTTTTAAAATACTCGTAGTTTAATTCGCATTGACGTGCATTATCCACCTACTTACCCAGCTGAGAAAGTTGCCGAAGAGAATGAATCGGGGCGTTCAGCATTGCATTAGAGTTGCTGCGAAGAGGCGGAGCCAGAGCACGCATGCGGGCTGCGGCGCGCGGCCGCGAGTTGGGCCCGCGGGCTCGTCCAGTCCGCGCGGAACTTGCCCCCCGTCGCTCGCGGGCCGTGCCCCGCCGACGCAACCAACTCTCGCGATCACAAAAACTTTACTAACTCAATCCTGAACTCTTTAAACCTAACAAACAAGTTTCTAGCGAGTTGGGACAGCTTAGAAAAGTTCATAAAAGATTTTTTCTAAGTATTTGGAAGTAGTTTTGACTATTTGATAATCGTTTGGTAAAATTATAATTTTTGCGTTATATATATATTGTTTATAACAAGTTTAGAAAATATTGGATATAGGTACTGGATTTGTTTTTATGACCACCATCTTATATGTTTTCTTTTTCTTAATGCCATTTATTAGAAAAAAAAATTATAGTATACAATAAAAAATAATTTTTCTAAAAATAAAAAATGAACAACGTTAAATCCGTTTAGGTATGTCTTCAAACACTTAATTTATTTAAAATAAGTTGTAATTCAGATTACAGTTTAACATTACTAAAATTGAACATATTCAACTACAATGAATGGGCCATAATCCAGCCCGGGCTCCATTACGCGACAACCCGCTGAACAAGTTTTCACTGAATGGCTGAATAAAGTATAAATAAAAGTTTATTATAATGCCCTGGGTCCGCCCCGCGCTGCGGACCCTCATTAGGTACATGATCGTATCATTTTCTGCCACGGTGGTAATTACAACATGGAATGAAACTAGATAAACTTATAAGCCAGAGCTTAAGGGCTAAAAGGTGAAAAGTATGAGCTTATCGCCATATTACAAGTGCGTTGAAGTTTTTTCATCGGAAAAAACTTGATAAGTTAGATGAAAGTTATTCCCTATTCGTATCAATACAAAATAAATAAAATATTAATGACAAAAAATTTGTTAAAGTTTAATAAATAACAATAATAAACCATCAATAATTATCATATTGCCCGCCTGTATTTAACATGTTTGAATATCTATTGCGTTTTATAAAACATAAATATATGGAGCATTAATTTCTCAATTGTATCAAACATAACTTTTTAGTCGAAACTGGATGTCGATCTAAAATAAAACGCGTTAAAGTTCTCAGCAGAGAATTATCTGAATATCCTTAATTTAAAAAGTCCACTTATTTAACTGTACGTTTTAATAATTTAAGAAAAGGAACTTGATCTTTTTCTGTATTTAGTTAATGTCGTTTGAAGAGTTTAAATTAATCACTTTTTTGTAATATACATTCTATGGAAGTTTATCGTTTTTTGTCAATTCCAATAGAGGCTGACTAGACGAATACCGAGTTCGCCAGGCTTGCATTGACACACAGTTATTAATTTTAAAGTAGTAGTCGACGGCTGGATTGCACTGGCCTATAAACTACTATTTATTTATTTATTTATTGTTTCACAGAGCCAACAGCCCTAAGGTCTAATTTACACTTGTTTGTATTTAATTGCTTAAACAGACCGCCAATAACAGGCTCACAATTTTTAAAATGATCTTATAGAGTAGAATACCTATGTGAACTTTTTACATTTTTGGACTGAGAACACTATAAACAAAAAACAAAAGTTCAACCCGGCATCTGTTCACTTAAAAATTATTACAGGGTTTTTAATGAAAATTTGCTTCTAACCCAAATCTCACCTATAATAATGACATTTAATGTAGTCTCTGAAATCCTTAGAATAAAGCACAGTGCGATGTAAGCCGCGTAAAGCGAAAGCCCCTACGGACTAGTTTCATCAGTTTTAGAGTATCTTGTGTTAAGATCATGTCTTAGACGGTACTACAGTTCTTCCTTATTTGAACTGCCATAATAACCTCTTGCTTGAGTTTCGGATGAAGAGATCCTTCCCAAAGCCAGTCTCATAACTGGCCTAAAGGCAATAAAGGCCAACTTAGGTCTACGGTCGGCGACGCATCTAAATCGACATTCAATAAAAATGCAATATATTTAATCAATAACATGTACAATTGATGATGTCCATGGGCACGGACGGCGTGTGTCATCAGGGCGATCGCGTTTTTGTTTGGCGGTTACAACAGAAATAAATAAAATAAAATCAACGCAAAATAAAGAATCGATTTAAAATTAAGTCTTGCGACGTGAAACGTCTATTCGTGAAAACTTAATTTGTGATTTCATTAATCGAACAAGAAGATCTTATAAGCGTATTACATTCTTACCAGAGCAAACCGTTTTCTTACGGGATATGGTACAACTGATATCAATCCTTTTATGAGATTATATACATACAAATAAAACATCCATGTAAACAAGAAAACTTTAAATCCATACTTTAAAGAACTGTGGAATATAAACGCGTTCTGCTGAACCAGGGAGGAAACTCATTAAAATGTATTTACACTGCGCCCGACCGTCTGATGTATTATTGTTTGGTGAAGAAGAAGTTTCAAAATACATATAAAAAATAAGTCTAAAGCTGAAACAAATCATAGAAGCCGATAGCGACTTGCGATCTGTCCGCAGGGCTTTGTCCCCAAACTTGCTAAGTTATAGTAACTTCCGTAGAAAGAGTTAGCGATGGACGTGTACTGGCGGTATTTTTAACAAATTGTATTTGGTTCATAGTTTCTTTGTTTTAAGTAAGCGTTTGATCTGACATACTCGAAGCATTAATGTATAATATTCGTGAATGGTTCAAAAAACATATGAACAAATTCCTCAAAAATGATCAACAAATACTTATACGAGGTGTGGTTTCAAATATTCTAAGTCAGTAATCAAATACAAAGATTTTAATAGGTTATGAACAGTATAAATGTTCGCGTGACATGACAGACCTACTTCACGAGTGCAGTATTTGCTTGGCAAGTTTTTTGTAACGCAGATAAAAAGTTGAAGAAATCTGCGCCGCGCCGCCGCCGGGTCTTCGCGAGCGCTGCTCACTCGCTCGTTACTGAATGAATCCTATCGATAAAATATACTGAAATCACTTAGTTTCCGTAACGCCGCAGTGGAAAACTTTTGTGTTCTTGTAGGCGAGAAGATATCAGTGTACAGTTGCAGCGTATTGCAATTTAAACAAATAATACGCTGAGCATAAATATTGTTTGTGGATATAACGCATATGTTTATATAACTTCTTGGATGTAATGCGTCTCTGGAGTAAATTTTATATCATATTAATTTAAATTCTATTCTATTCTTCGTTTAAATTCTATCGACTTCATACTAAAAAATGGATGTAATGGTCGCTAATCACTATGCTTTATGAAATCTGAAGTGCTTTTTTGAAATGAGAACATTGCTTAAAATAAAATATATCTCAGTGTCGTAAAAACGGTAACAGAACATCTAAAACTGTCAGCTCGTTAGGTTCGCGGCCATTCAATTAAGTTTATTTATTTTAAGAACATTCTCAAACCATCGTCATGCGGCCGAGGTACCCTGAGATTAATTGAATAAACAAAATAAACAAAATATTATAATAAATATTTAAACGATTCAATAAAATAAGCCTTCAGTTTACAACTGAAAATCTATAACTACGTATACAAATAAATCTTTTACGAAATAAACATTTACTTAAATGCGATGAAGGGCAGTGTGTACCTTGCTAACACAAAAGATTACTATTCAATCACCAAAACGAAAATCGTTTAAACAAAACCAAACAAATGAACCCCTTCATTCCCGACTGAAGCATCCAGCTGACGAACCTGTAATCTGATTAAAAATGATCGTTAGACTACTTCTGTACATTGTTCTGGTATGAATTTATACTCCAATTTAAAATTTGCAGCCAAATCCAGCCAACCAGCTGATATTTGTTGATATTTGAACATTATTTCATTGTAATAATGTATGTTCATAGACTAATATAGTGTTTTTAATTTACCACCAACAAGTTTTATGTATCATGTGCTAATTTTAAACCATATCTTGATGTTTAAATAGTAAGTAAAATTAAAAGGGTGTACAAGTATGCCTGCGTTGTCATATGGCTTACGCAAGAAGTAATGTTTTTAATACTCAATACCTTATTGCAATCAGAATTTTGCAGGTGTGATAGTGATTAAAAATAGTAATTAATTTATACAATAACAATAAGTAAAATAATGCACCTAATTAAGGTATCGCAATGCTTTTACTGGCACTCACTTTATCATAAAACTAATGCTCGCTTAAAAATCTGACACCTTTTACACTGTTACCTTTAGTACATTTGGTTTGTATCATGAAACGAAAATCCTAAATACTTGAACCAAAAACCGTTAATTTCTATATATTAACCATCATATAAGAAGCAAAATAATACCTTGGCCTAATTAGCTCGCTAAAAACTTGGCACAATCTGACAGCGTCTCGCTGGCAGCAGCCGACCGAGTCCCGGGGCTCGGTGACAGGGCTTTGTTCCTACGATATTCATAACGACATTTAGCTAACTTCTCCCGGTGGCGGCGAAATTATTGAGTTCAATAAAGTTTCTCTATTTACTCATAGTTTGATACGCTGAAGTGGGCCGTTTGTACGTCAGCTGTTCAAATGTTGGAAGTTAGGTTAGAAAATTATTGTTGTGTTCTCTTTATTTGGGTTTCTGTTCATGTTGGTTTTACGAATCGATTTATCATTTCTAGTGTAACCTAACAAATCTAGTGAAACCGCCAAATAACCACACGTCATGAGCCACCGAATGTTTGAATTCGGTTAAGAAAAATACCCAACCAGTGACTCGTAGCCGGCGCCATGATGTCCCAGCACCTGACGAGCATGTTCGAGCAGCTCGGCAACTTCACCAAGAACAACCTCACGCAGACCAGCAAACTGGTGAAGGAGAAGGAGACCAAGGCCAACCACGTGGCGTTGTCTCCGCAGAAGCAGCCGCCGCCGCCGCTCAAGAAGCCCTGCAAACTGCGCAACGTGTCCTCCAAAGCCGAGTCATACGACACGCTGTATGGAAACAGCACACTGGTGAGTACATATTTGCAGTGTTCCTTCGTGTTGTTGCCTTTCAATTTATTGCGACGAACATGTTTGTGGTAGCGAAAATGTAAATGCCTAGAACAATAAGGACATTTTTTTCAAGACGTAGAGAATTCGTAAGCAATATTTTGGTGAAATATTTGGTCTTAGGATTATTAATGATATTACTTAGTGTAATACAAAAAATTTTCAACTTTTTGTTTACTTTAAATGCTGACGATTTAGTTGAGTGAAAACGTCAGGCAGTCTTTTATTGTGATCACGCTTATACAAACTGGAAGTTCCTCGATGACATGCAACGTGTGTGTATGCTTTCTGCCGCGGGGTGCCGATTGGTTAAGTTTCTTCCAATTCTGCGTTTGAAGTAAGTCATAATTATGATAATAATTAAAATTAGTTTCGAAGAAGTTTTGATGGCTGTCGAGCCAAGTAATACACCAAACTTAAATTTATATTCTACGAGTATATATTGTGCGGCCGGATTTAAGAATAAACTCTCTGAGTTTAATGATAGTATTTATGTATAAACTTATTCTAAATTTTGTTTTAAAATGTAGTTATTACTCTTGTTTTAAAAAAACACAGTTTGGAAATAAATAAAGTATTATATATCCAATTTATTGCGTATCTAGCGTAATGAAGCAAAATGTTCTAATTGTTCTAACAAATTTCGGTAAAATTTTGGTCATTCACAAGCTCTATCAATATCACTCTAATTGCTCTGTTTCCCAAGTTTCGTGGAACGTCGATGTAAAATAATGTTTTGTTATCGAGGCACTAGACATTACGATAGTTTCATTAGCTTTGCTAGTGACGTCATGACTGTTTCTGTTTAACTGCGATCAATTGTCAGCATGATTTGTCAAATGTTGGTCACTCACTAACTTGCTGACATTCATTATGATCTATATTTCATGTGTAATTGTAATTGTAATCACAAAGGTAAATTATTATTCAAACGATATTGTGATTCTGCTATTTACGTATTTTGTTGACGAGTGGGAGTCTCAGGCTGATGGGAATATTCAAGCACTATGATAAATAGTTGCCATTTTAAGGATTTAGTTGAACTTTTTATATCAAATATGTACTTATTTTCCTAAATTGAGAAATGAGAATCGTTTTTTTCTGAACCCTAGAATGCTATTTCGTCTATTAATTTTAAGCACTGTATACTCGTAATATGTTTCTAGCAAAAGAATTTTCCAGACAATTCATGCCTGTGAAGAAGTACATTGTTCTAAGTAGCGGTTAATTTAGAAACCGACTTAAAAGCAGTACTTTCCAAAAAAGCCGAGTGGCTACGTCTTGTTCCGCCCCGCGCTATTACAGCGCCGCGCTCAGAAAAACCAAACTACCTAGTTTTTATTTATTCGTGAGCTTCCATTGTTTTTGTTCTATCATTATTTTTCTTTTGTCTTTGTACGTACTCTTGTATGAAGGTGCAAAAGTCTTCTTTTTATAGTTGTAGATGATGTGATTAGGTTCTGACAATCGACAATCTGGAGCATTATGTTAAAAATTCCTGTTTTACAGTTTTATGAAATTAAAGATAGCATTATAAGAAGTTATTATAATAATTTAGCATAGCATTTTTATTTTGTCGAATTATATTACTGCAGTTAATATTAGAGGCTTAGTCTTTTATCAGTAAATATAAAAATCAAAGTATGTAATATTTCATTAATCAATGCCCAAAATTCTAGCACCTAGAAAACTGAAATCTTTGCTTGTAGTTTTTCTTTATGATGAGCTCAAGGAAAAAGGGAAGAATATTTCGTAATTAAATCCTAAGAATGTGAAATAGGGTATTAAGGCAATTGGAGACGAGAACAACTTAAGGCGATTGCTGTGGTAGGGTAATAAATAAATAATACAAAATAAAATGACCAATTAAGTATTGGAATCAAGGCTAAGGTGTTTTGATAAAGAACTTTATTTTTTTATTTTTCTTTTTTTTACGAGCTCGTTTTATAATTTTTTAGGTATTTAAATTGGCCGTGACTTCTATAGAAATTTATCCTTTATAGAAGAATTAAAGTGGGACTGACATATTTAATTGAAAAATAAAGATATAATTTTAAAATATTTCCTACGAGCTTTATATTATTATCATTCAGTAGCCTCAAAATATTAATAAAGTTGACACAACAAGAAATGCTTTCAAATGGAATGCATCTAGACACATTGTTTCGGTGACAACAATCCCAGCAGCAACTTTAGGACCTACAAAGCGTCCCCCAGTCACCGTCCAATCAGCGGCGACGTCCATTTCACCAGATCGTCGATGCATTTGACGACCTCCACGCTGGCAGGGCACGTGCCTCTCCTGGGGCGCGTTACCGCGGAAACAATCAGCCGGCCGGTCGCCGCCGCCGGCCCCTGGATTGAATGCTAAATAACCTTGTTAACTTGTTATCTGCCAGCGAAGGCAGTAAACTTCTTTATTAGTGCAATATCGTTTACCGTTTGTGCGCTAATTTGACTGTGGTTGTAATGTCGCAGAGTTTTGCGACGTTTTTGGATCCTTGTTTGTGTTTGGAATAAAATATCTCTTGGATGTTTCTGGACTTTTAATTAGTTAATCAGTAGGTAAATGAATTGTGTTTGAAATATCAAAACCTTTCTGTTGTTTTGAGTAAGTTTGCGTATTTTGTCTGTGGGTATGTTTATAGATATTGACAGTCTTTTGAATGATGTAAAAAATATAAATATTTCAGGTATCCCTTTTTCTTTACACAAATGATTGCGATGATGATAATTTTAGTAGGGCTTATTGTATTCAACATTATTCATACAAATAGTTAATTAAACCTTCAGAAGAAAGGATTCTAAATAGAAAAGTAAAAGAATCTATTAATTCATCGTCTAATCAAATGGAACTACTACCTAAATACTGAATCTTGAGGCGGCGCCAAACTTTTTGTAACAAATAATAATAAAATTAAAAAACAGCACCTGCGCCACGTCAGGGCTGCTGGTTTGTCTATTGTTCGTTTATTCTTTGTTTTAATACAATCTCTGGAAGTAGCAGTAAAATTTCAAATATTTTTTTATAAGTTACAGCCTATTTCTGAGGTTTGCAAGATTTGAAGTTTGTAAGATTCAAATAACTTAGAAGATATTTTTAACATTGGTAAATGATTTCGTTGTACTTCGGAAAACTTTACTGGTGCCGCGGACACTAGTCATTTGTAAATAATCTTTTTTTTAAATTGACTTTAAATCACTAGGAACATATGGCAGAATAATAGCTTAAAGAGCATAAGATCTTTTACGTAACATTTTGCTAATGGAATAATTTCAGCGATAAATGTGGAATCCGCGTTGTGTAGAGTTTCCTTTGACTCCAACTACTTAAGTTAACTATTAAAAATGTTCTAGAAATGTTTCCCGAAATAGCAATTGAATATTATATATTGAAAATAAGTTTAGGCAACACTTTATCAATATTGTCAAATGTAAATAATGCAACCACTCCAAGGCTCTTTTAGAATCGAATGTATGAATTACATGACTAATCTAACTACCCATATAATCCTTGTTTTTCAATATTGATGTTATACCTGCGCCATTTTCGTTATGAGAGTTATTACAACTAGAACGAGACTATCATTGTCAAAGAATGGAAAAAAAAACACTTGATGAATACGGAGTAGTTTTGCTGAACCGTCGACGCAGTAATCAGATGCGTTTTCGGTCTAAACAAAAGTTGCAGACTCAACAACAAGCATTCAATTGAATTCTTGCCGGATCACCTCGCTCGGATAGAGCAGCACAGGGAATGGAGCGGCCATTCGATGTAATAGGATTAGCTAAACAGTTGTTATTGCTACGAACTTTTGTAATAGGCGTGATTAGCTCATTGTGTTTCTTGTGATTGTTTCTGCGAATCAATATAACAATACAATGAACATATATACGTCCTGTTGTTATCAGAATAGAATAAGATAAGTCTTGGAATAAGTATCAGTCTTACTTTAATACCTACCTACCTATTTTTTTGAACGAAAGTTCAGATAAGTACAATTGACGTGCTAATACTCTAATAAAAGCTAATACTCCGTATAAACAAATCAGATAAAAAGCAGCGGTTTAAAATATTTTAAAACAAATCAACACGTTTCGTCCATGCTCGTATCATTACATTAATTTACCACGATCTATTGGTTTTTTTTTTGCCGCCGAAGCAACACCCTCACGGGAGGGAGGTGTAAGATGCGTCATGCATACCACCGCAGTCATACCAGCTCTGCGGGGTGATGCGGGACTCACCAGAGTGGCACCTACCCACTTAAAACCACCTTGCCGGCTGTAGCATGGGAATGCTGTGCAGCCTTCATCAGAGCGACACCCGGGTAGGGAGGTGGGTGCGCAAGCGGGGACCCGCTAGAGGGTCACCCACTGATAAAAATAATCACTTAAGGTGCTAGTGACAGTTTGGACGATGATTATTCGGCCTGGGCAGCCTTAAGCTGGTCCAGATTAGCCGAGAGCTGATCGGGGGGATCCGAGAGTGCACTTCTCGATCTACGGACTTTGTACCTCATTTTTTTTTTTTTTTTTGTTCCCCTCCGCGGGAAGGGCAGGAGGATAAAAATGCCCTGACGCATACTCTGGCGCGATTCCAAAGTTATGTGGGACTCGTCCCGACGCCTACCAGGACCATACCCACTAAAAACCCCCTGTCGGCTCGTGCATTTTTGCCACTCAGCCTTCATCTGAGCGACGGCCAATTGGAGAAAGAGGCCGCGCTAGCGGGGCCCAGAAGGGGTCACCCGCTGGGATTACATAGCACTGAAGGTGCTCAAAGCACGGAAGGTGAATACGTAGCACTGAAGGTGAATACGTAGAGTCTCGGTCTGCGTGCGTTCTCGAGCGCACGTCGATCGCAGACGCCTTCCCGCTCTTTTAGCCCCCGCGCTAATTGAGCACCCAAATTTCATAGTTGTTTACCGTATTAAGTTTCTAACGCCGTTTTCACGGCGGACAGTGGCTCGTTAACCGTACTTCTAATAAGTTTCTAACGCCGTTTTCACGGCGAATAGTGGCTTGTTAACCGTACTTCGTGGAACGTGAGCTTCGTCGACGGGAATTCGTTGTTCCAGGACTTCAAGTGCCGTGTTCGAGTAAGTTATCCGCGTCGTTCTCAACCGCCCTACTGCGTGTAGGGTGGTTTTAGGAAGTTAGTCATCGTTGTTAGGTTCATATATTGTCCCTCCCCAACCCCTCCGCAATGGCTTCCCTAAGCTCTGATGAGATTAGGAAGAAGTTAGCTGATAGTATCGGTGCTGAAGGCATATATATAAATGCTGACAAGTTCCGTTTCCTTGATTCTCTTATCCCGCATATCATGGCGTTAATTCCACCAATGGCCCCTCAGGCCACCCCAGTCCCCCAGACCCCTCTGGTCTTAGGCTCTCCAGCGTCCCCTTCCTCCAGTGACATGGAGTGCGAAGTAGACGCCCCTCCGCGACGCAAACGCGCACCCGCGACCGAGTCATCCTCGGACGCCACCCCAACTGGCCCTGAGTCTCCCTCCTTTACGCTTGTTAAGAAGCGCTCTAAGAAGCGTTCAAAACAAGACCCGGCGCCCTCGACGCCCGTCCCTATACTTCCTGCGGCGTCTTCAACGCCAGCTGCCCCGGTGTCTTCAACACCCGCTCCGGCCCCAACTTCTGTCAAGGCCAAGGTCCCACCACCCGTTTTCCTTCGGGAAAAGGGTAAATGGACCGAGGTCTCGACATTGTGCAATGAGCACAAAATCCATAACATCCGAGCAGCCAACTCGGGTGAATCTATTAAAATCTTAGTCTCGTCGATAGACGACTTTCGAGCTTTAACAAAGCTCCTCACCGATAAGCAATATGCTTATCACACTTATGCTCTGTCAGAAGAGCGTAAGATCAGAGCGGTACTCAGGGGAATCCCGTTCGAATTATCGAACGAGGCCATCCTGGAGGATCTGCAGTCCCAAGGCTTCCCGGCACTCGCGGTGCATAAAATGCACAGCAAGTACGGGAGGCAACACCCTCTCGCTTTGGTGATTCTCGCCAACGTCCCCAAGTCCAGAGAGATCCTGAAAGGGGTTAGCACTATTTGCGGCCTCTCTGGGATCTCAATCGAGGCGCCTCATCGCCGCGGTCATCCCGGCCAGTGCCATTGGTGCCAGTTGTACGGGCACGCGGCAGCCAACTGCCGCGCACCGCCCAGGTGCGTCAAGTGCCTGGTCCCGCACTTCACTAAGGAGTGCAATCGCACTCCTGAAACTCCCTCTCCTCCCGATTGCGTGCTTTGTGGCCAGTCCGGCCACACCGCAAACTACAGGGGCTGCCCTCGTGCACCCCATTGTATGCGCTCCAATTTCAAAAGGGCGGCTCCCAAACAGGCCCCGCGCCTTTCTCAAGAAAACTTTCCGCCGCTGCGTAGCCGGGTTCCTCCGGCTGCAAAGCCTACTCAGCCCAAGCCTGCTCCAGAAAACTGGAGGCAGCGTCCCGCATCGAATCCCATCCCGGCTCCTCGCCCATACAAACCCACTCCTCAATCCTCCGTAGCAGACGATATGCGTATCGTCTGCGACGCTATTAAAAATGTCGATGTTAGTGAAATCGCAGTCTTAGCCCGTAAACTTAGGGCTTCACGTACTCCGACAGAGCGTTTGCTAGCTCTGGCGGAGCATAGTTCCCTTCTCAATTCATTGTAGGTTCATTTAAATGAATTGATCCCTAAATCATGCCAGCGCGCCCAACTTCCCGACGGGTGTCGCTTCCGATGAAGGCTAAAGGTATACGCTTACCACAGCCAACAGGTGGTTTTTAGTGGGTAGGTGCCATTCTGGTGAGTCCCACATAACCCCCCCGCAGAGGAATTTACCTGCGGGCGGGTATGCATGACGCATCTTCCACCTCCCTCCCGTGAGGGTGCCTCGGCAGCAAAAAAAAAAAAAAAAAAAGGTGAATACGTAGCACTGAAGGTGCTCAAAATGAAATCAAAAAATTAAAACAAAAATTAAAAAATTGCGAAATAAAATTGAATTAACTCGCATTTACGTTAGAATTAGGATTTACGTTAGAGTTAGAATTTACGTTAGAATTAGAATTTGCGGCCAGAAGGGCCTCGAGATCGCGTGACAGTCTGGGGGATGAGTACGCTTGCGCATTTCTAGGCCTAGCGACTTTGAACTTCGAGTCTAACACAGGAGTAGTATATGAGACTGAATCACGAACTAGAGGATTGGGATGGGTTTCGGAGCGTTTGAAAAACGCTTCAGAGAGTGTTTTGAGATGTTGTTGTACTGTAGGCAGTTCAAGATCTCTTTGCAAGTCCGCGTTACGCACGTACCACGGTGCGTTTGTGGCCCGGCGGCAAAAAACGTTTTGAACTACCTGCAGTTTGTGCAGGAGGGAGGGTTTGGCGTGGGCAAAGATTGGCGAGGCATACGTCATGACGGGTCTAACGCAGACCTTGTAAAGTGTACGTTTGTTTCTGAAGGACATTTTACTTTTTCTACCTAACATGCTATTTAGGCGGACTAAATAGTGACGAGCGAGTTTCGAAACTCTTTCGACGTGTGGCTTGAAAGAAAGCGTCGGATCTAATGTGACGCCTAAGTATTTAGTACTGCGCTTCCAGGGGATGGGAATGCCTAACATTCGAACGTGGGGATCGCCATCGGGACGACGGCGTTTGTGGTCGAAGCGCATCGCAGAACTCTTTTCAGGGTTCACATCGATGCGCCATTTTTGAAACCATACACCAAGGGCGTTTACGGCCTTTTGGAGTCTGGTTACAAGGTGCCGAACACTGTGGCCTTTGGTATAGAGTGCGGTGTCGTCAGCAAAGAGGGCGAGTTCGACGCCTTTCGGCGGGATGGGAATGTCGTTGGTGTACACGGTGTACAGCAGAGGGGCGAGGCTGAGCCTTGAGGGACTCCAGCCTTTATGGGACGAGGTGCAGAAAGCGTGCCTTCGTGTTTAAATCGAAACGTACGGTCTTTGAGAAACGACGCTATTAACCTGACTAGGCGATCCGGTAAGCCTATCTTGTAGAGTTTATAAACGAGACCGCTGTGCCAAACTTTATCGAAAGCCTTGGCTACGTCAAAGAAAACCGCGACTGTTTTATAACGACGCGGATAGAAACCGTCAAGTATATACTCGACGATTCGGTGGACTTGCTGAGGGCAGGAGTGTTTAGCGCGAAAGCCGAACTGATGGGGAATAATGAGAGGATCGCCATCCGTTGGAAACAGATGGTTCCGCATTCGAGAGAGTATGACTCTCTCGAGAAGTTTAGACATTGCCTTGAGTAGGCTGATGGGTCTGTGATTAGCCGGGACGTTCAGAGGTTTGCCCGGCTTGGGAATGCCTATGACTGTCGCTTCTTTCCAAGCTTTTGGAAAGTAGCTATGGTCGAAGCAGGCATTGAAAATGATAGCTAACAAGGTAAGCATCTGTTGAGGTAGGTGCTTAAGTGCGTGGTTGGAAATTCCATCCGCACCCGGAGCCTTTTTAGACTTTTAATTTCTAATGAGAAGCAAGATTTCGTCATTATAGACTGTGACAGGGTCGGCGGTGATGGGGAGAGAATCTCTGCGAAGGACTTCGTCCTCCACCGCCTGGATGTGTGAGGGATCAGCAGGTTGCGTGCTGGGCGAGCATTGTGCGGCAATGCTGTCGGCGAAGCATTCGGCTTTCTCTTCGACTTCGAAGGCAGTAGTGCCATCGGGACAAGTGAGAGGAGGAACGTGAGAGACGGTGTCTACGCGTAAGGCTCGGGCCATGCTATAGTACGCTTGGTAGGACGGAGAGATTGTACCTCAAGCACAAGTAGGTCAGTAGAGGCGGTAGATAGCATCGCCAGTCGCTGGGGCTAGCGCGAGCTTCTTTCATGTTCCATTGCCGCTGTTGGCTAAACTACTGGAACTAACGAACGGTTTTACAAATAGTGTAGTACAAATAGTTTTGTTACTTATACTTGTTTTACGGATAAATTCATTATGGCGTTAATTTAAGCGTTTATATTATATTCATAAGTGTCTAAACGAAGATCACCTTACTTTATATATCGAGACCTTATTATTATATTGCGCAATCTAAAAATGATAATGTATTAATTATAATTATTCGCTAACTTTCGTACCGTTATTTTAAAGAAAATGGGCATTTACGAATATAAATTAGCGCGCAAAAGCTAATCAGAAATGATTATGACAATACACAAAATAGTCCACTATTTAAAAGTAAAACATACTTTTAACCTCCTCATATACTTTTACTTCCTATTGTATGATTTCTTTATAATAATATTTGAATTAAATATTTGAATAATATTTAACAATATTAAATAAATCAACGGGGATTCGTGCGGTATCGGCTCTACAGAAGTTTGTACCACTTTCACCAGGAAACCACTTTGTGCTAAGTACCTTCATAATGCACCGAGCATAGTTATCTTTCTCAGTAATTAGTGACATAAACTTTTTGCCTAAAACTTCCGTCTTCTCATTTACTCGTTTTACTTTCTTTGCCGTTATTTTCTCCTACTTGAGAATTTCATTTTAACACAAAATATGAGAACTCCGTATCAGTAGAACTCTTTTCGTGAGCTTTTAAAACGTAAAGCGGTTGGCAACTTTTGTTGAAAAAATGTAACTTCTTCGTTTGACTTCCGAACTTACCCTTTGATGACGAACTTTACGTCTCAGTGCGGCCCTCTGTTGTTTGCTGCGGAAATTAAGTTACCTTTAATGTTTAATGCCAAAAATACCAACATTTAATATTCTTTGTTTAAGTTATGTTATGAAATGATAAAGAAGCCCCACGTCAGCAAACTCAGCAAACTTAAACTAAAGCAAAGAAATCCTGCCTAAACCATATTTAGGCAGGATTTCTTTGCTTTAGTTTAAGTTATGTAATTGAAGTATGTTTAATAAGCGACTGTTACTTTGGAGCCATGACGCGTCAACTGTTGTAATGGCGCGTTTAACTCTATCTTACTGTTTAAAGTTGTAATGAAAATATTAAAAGCCTTGACAAGGAAGCCAAGAGTTTTTCAAAAAATTCAATTCAAATCAGGGCTGAGTTTCTCATTCTTTAAGGTCCCGGGTTCAACCCCTGGTGGCTTCCGAGTATACCAAAGAGTTTTAACAACTTAAGACCATCAAGCTGACTGATCTAACGGAGAAGGAAAACGTCGTAAAAACTGAATAGGAAGTTAGTTACCAAACGTCTAATTCGCAAGCGAAGCCGCGGGTGAAAGATAAAAAAAAAATTGTGTCTCTCAGCAGAACTTTATATTTATCAATTGGTAAACATTTCGATTGACATAAAATCGTCCGTTGCTCACGGGGCGGCAGTTCAATGGAAATCTGCGTGAAGTGCACTTCGCAGCGGTCCTTTAAAATTAAAAGCAAATTCTGAGTTCTTATGCATTTTTCAAGTCGCAGTCGTCTGCGCCGAGAGCTTCCTCAGAGATGGCATTAAACTCGCGGCTTGTTTGACGACCTGACTTGAACTGAACAGTTTTCAATTGCTTTCAATTGGAACGTTTTATTGTCCAATGACAGCCATTATTGGACGAAAGTTTCTTATTTGATTTTTATATAGGTATTTGGTTTCTCTTACTACGTTTTAGCTGTTTTGAAACAGTTTTTTAAATGTACTACGAAGTATTCTGAAGTAATTTAAAAATATGCTGCGTTTTTGTACATAATTCGAATAGATGTTTACTTTAATGAGCAAACAGACGCAGCAAATTCCTTTTCGGGTAAACCCCACCTTATTACCTGCCATTTTCTTATTAACCTCAGTGCAACCAAAACTATCTCATCCTTTTTTGTCAATCCAGATAAGTCTTTCCAAATCAGCAACTGTTACAAAACTCGAAGCGAGCTGTGCAGAAAACGATTATTACTTACTGATTGGTAAAGCCAATTTAATGAATGAATGAATGAGTGGCAACAGGTTAGCCATTCGCTCGCAGTTGGCTGCAGATTTCCGCAGTGTTAGATCTTGTCGGTACATTTGACGATTGTGTAAGGTGAGCGGTCGCAGCTTGGGCTTGAGTCGATTATCTGCATTTGAGTGTACAGATGGTTTCTTCATTTTCACAATTTGAATAGTATTTTAGGGGGAAAATCAGTATTAGCCTTTTCAGTAACAACAAATTTTATCAGAAACCTTTAAGACAAGGCTTTATAGTCCATCATAATATTTGTTAATAAACTTTTCATTAAAATTAGTTTTGTAATATCCATTAAATTAATTTTCATTTGTCCGAAGTTCAACAAAAGTAACTTCGGAACATCTCCGACACTGTATTCATTACTTATTAGCATCCATAACAAAACCGACTCGTGAACCCTAAACTTCAGGGAACAACTAAAGAATTCCATAATTAAGAGGATTGCCAACTTTCTGGCTCAGATTCCTGGAACTATGGCGCCAACGCCGCCGGAAGCTAGATATGAATTTTAAAGATTCGCTGTTGGTTTTGGAAATCGGAAATAATAGATAAAATAAATAACGGATTTCACTTAGTTGATGTTAAATCTTTATTGTCGTTTTATTTCAGTCAATAAAAGCTAGCAGAATGTGCGTGTCTCTCAATAGTGAACATAATGCGCCTCTTAAGAATGTTCAGGATTTATGATAAAACACATTTAAGATTTAAAATATTTCATTATGATATTAATTCTTACAGATATACCCTTGATTACGAAGTTACTGAACAAATAAAACCACTATTGCATATCCCTAGACGATCATTTATTTATCGAAAAGGCTAGAATTTTCTGGGAATCTACCTTCGAGCTTGTATTGTGTCGAGTTATGCATGATTCCGACGTTACATTATTACCCGTTACATGTGTCATGAAGTTCAAATATTCAGTATTCAGTTATTGTCTGAAGGTTTCCTGTGACGATGTAACAATGGTGCCCATGCCGGGACGGAAGTGAGGGAACTCGCTATAGATTCCATTTAAAAGGTAAATATTGGTTCCCTTATGTTACCCCGTCAGTAGTCTGAACTTAAGGGAATAAAATAGCTCTATCGATGTTGATATTTTTAATACAAAAGTATCTAAAAAAACTACTTGCCAGCCTCTGTGAATAACAGTTATAAAATAATTTAACCAAAGCTTACATTAAATTACATCACTAATAATGTCTCCCTCGCCTGTACTGCGCAACCAGAGCCACAGAAAGCATTAAGGAACTACTTGTACCGTGGACTTTGCCAAAGTAATGACGAAAAGTTAGCTTTTTAAATAAAGTCACAGTCAGTAGTAAGTCAGTAAACAAGTGAACCCTCGTACTTACAACTACGGCTTACTTTTTTCTTAGGGCTGACTTTTCAGTGCGCAGATAAATTTGGTTTGTAGAATTATTTCGAGAAAAACATATAATTTTTCCAATAAAAAATTTCTAACGACTGAACACCAGTCCAGCCCTAAGTATAGTGCTATAAGAGCATATTTAGTTTGAACTGGCAGCTGGCGGCCTGCCACCTATGCGCCCCCGGATCTTACGGCTAATTTGTTGGTTGATGTTTGTCCCCAAGCTGTACGTGGATGTTTTGTGGTAGGTAGATAATGTAGCTACATTCATTTTTGGATTTTCTTAATCGACTTTTTGAAATCTATAGCTTCGATGAATAACATGACAGAGTGGTCGACTATACAGAATCCAGTTTGCAATATAAAACCCGTACTGAATTTTAAACGACATTATTAAATAGGTAAATACGTATAAACTTTAAACTGAATATATTATCCTCAAAACAGTTTCGGAAGCTTAAATTGTACTTCGCGGTTGGTGCTTAAGCTTTTTTCAGAAAGTTATATTATTTAACTTTGTCACACGAGAGCAAACGAGCGAAAGTTCCGGCGAGCTTTTAAATGTTTTGCGTAGTTATTACCTTTCGCTACTTTGTAGAGTAATTGGCTTTTTAAAAGGATATTAAATTTGAAGGTGCATAAACTCAGAACTGGAGATATGATCGGCCCCAAATTTACTTTGTATTTGTAGATGCCATTGACTACAGTAACAGTTTAATATTACCAACTTATCGCGCAGGGAAGGGAAGCAAACACGAGCATTTTCAATCGATAAGCAGTTCATTCATCGAAAAGACAATTATGCCTGTTTGTTGTATTTTTTTCTATTCAATGCTGAAGTTATACGTAAATAGCTCAGTAGCTTGTCGGTAAAAATATTGCCCAAGTAAGCACGATTTAAGAGTATCTTAACCACTCAGATAATATGACGCTGAGTTTACATTACAAAAAGTTCCTTTTCGTCGTCCTAACCCTAAGTGCTGACACAAAGGTGTTACAGCCATATTATAGACAGTGTTTTTACCTGACACCAAATTCCATCTACGTATATGAATTCAGTATTTATACAAATATCTATTATCTGCAAAGCCCTAACATATTAAAACGAGCCGTAGTTCGGCATTCGATCCTGTGACATTGACCTTCAACAAACTGCCACTTCCCGCCAAAAAGGCCGCAGCGGATACTGACGCCGGAAGCGCCGGTTGCCGCGCTCCGGTGGCCACTTGTAGCCATCTTGTATCATACTTTTGGCAAGTTGATTAATTTTATTCAATCTTATACTCAGCTGATCTATTTCACACATCTGTGCAAAGGTTATCATCGCTTCTTAATACGAATACTCGTAAGTATGTATAGCTATGTCTATGTAAGTATTATTTCATAATTTTAGATATCCGCAATGTAGTTTAGAAGAGGGAGTTTTCGATGTAGGCAACTCTTATAGATTGTCTTTCATGTCAAAGGTTGACTCTACTGAAATTTTGAAAGAAGAAATTGTAATGTTCGCGTTTGATTAATAATGCTATTTATTATATTATTAAGTACATTCAAGTCACATTAGTCAAGACACATCGATTAACTTCATCATAACAACATTAAACTCGAGACAAAAAAATATGACAGCTTTTTTGTTTTAAAGGTGACTTCAAATTATTCAACGAATCATTTGCTCGGGAATTATACGAAGTTCTCCAAAGATCACGCAACACTTGCCACGAATAAAAGCTGATGTGATCAGTCATCATATTACTATGCTCTCGCTGTATATACTAGTATTGTTTCGTTTGTAAGCGCTTTCCTCTTAAACTGATAGGACTGAACCGGTTTGGATCAAATTTAATATCGGCATTTCCATTCAAAGGAGAACACGAAATGTCACGCAGGCGTCATGATTTTAGGATTATCTCATCATATATAATATTCAAGTGACATGGACGACAGTTTATATTTATTTATAGAAAAAAATATCAAAGGAAGCAAAAATAGTCTCCGACCTTACTCTGTTGTATAACATAATCTAAATATCAACAAAAAATCCTTTATTCTGCTTTGAACAATCCTATCTCGACCTGTCAATTCGAGGAAATGCGAAAATCCGTATTACGTGAAGCGCCGGCTGCAGTGTTTCTCTGCCGAGCCTTCGGTATCGCGGTCGCGGCGGAGTTCATTAACGAGTGGCTTTTGCTTCTGACAATCAAATTACCCTTCAGTTTACATACTTCCAGCTCTCAAAATTATTCAATCTGGAAAAGAAACGTTTATCGGTTCATACCACTTCCATCAGTGGTTTTAGAATAAATTGATAGCTGAAGTTAAATCCTTGCGGAATTATTGAGCTACGGAAAAGCGATTTTTGATGTCAAACATGAGATTAGTTTTACTTATATTTGGGAGAAAATACGGGTTTCCTTGGAATCACGTGACACTAAAAAGTTATGGCTGAATCACATGTATATGAAAATAAAATCGCACTCAATTTTGAAATCAAAGCAAACATGAATTTTGCTAACATAGAAAGTTAAAGACAAGATTTGTAAAGACAGGTGTTTGTTGAGTTCAGCCTTTTGTGGAAGTGCCTTCGGTCCGCAGAATCCTGCAGTGACGTTTCAAGAGAAAGCTTCAATGCAGTCGAGTCCAACGATATTGTTGAGGCATCGATTGGCTCGAGCCCTTTTACATTGTTTGATTGAACTCACGTAAAATTCTCTTATGTAGAAATGTTTTACCATGGATAATAATTTGCTTTTAATATATTGCTTTAACCAATTTTTATAGTTTAAATGAAAAATGTAAATTACACAGGTACATTATCTACCTAACATTGGAATATTAATTTTACGCTACAACAGGTTTATGTTTTTGTTATAAGATTATATTTTCTTTCAGGAAATAATTTTTATAAGTTTGTTGGTGTTCATTTCGAACGCCGATAGATGGCGCTACTAGTATTTTAAATCGCGCAGTGTGTTTTTGTAATCATTTTTTGTACTAAGTTAGTTGATAATATAAAATTTGGTCGTTTTGTTTTTGGCCTGACGGGGCAATATCTCAACAGTATAAGTTACATGTGTGTTTCATTTCTGTGTGTTGGACGTAAACGTACATGGTGCCGATACCCGGGAATTGGATTGCAGTTGGTAACAAACAGTGAGTGATTGATTGAGTGCATAATTGGACCTTTAACTGTAAGTAAAGTGGACTAAATTAAGTAACAATCAGTGCATGAGAGAGAAGTAAAGTGTTAATTCTTGGACTTAGAAAAATTTAGTGTAATTTGAACTTGTAAAATTTTAAGTGATTCAATGGACTTAGAATAATTTGGAAAAAAGTGAACATACATTGAATCTGTGCCGGATTTTTTAAAGTGTCGGAACAGATTTAAAGACTTAGAAAATTTTGCTTAAAATTAGAACTTTGAAAATAATTGAAGTGCTTACACTGCTTATTTTGGACTTTGAAAATCTTTGTCTTCATACAAATTGCTTTGGACTTTCGAAAATATGAGAAGTGTAATAATTATTACAAGACTTAACAGACTGTTTACGTTGGACTGGTGTTAGTTGTTTATTTGACTGAGCTTTTGTGGGTGTTAGACATTTGAATTTGGTTGCATATGAAACATATATATATATATATATGCTTGGCTTTAATATATATCAGTGAATTCGGATAGTTTTTCTATATCTTTTGAAGATATTTTGCACAGTTCATACAATCATGGAAACTATTATAGCATATTTGTCACTCCAAGATGATAGATTTTCTTCATTAAAACGAGCAGAAAGAAACTATAAGAAGAGTCCGAAGGAACGAATTACCAAAAGCTACATAGATACCAGGTTTGAATCTTTAGAAGGTCTTCGTAAAGAATTCAAAGAAACACATCTACACATATCTATGGCTATTAAGCCTGAACAACGTGCCGGTGTTGAATACTACAAAAGTGAGCTGCCAGATCAATTCGAAGAATATTACACAAATTACAAGAGCCTGTTGAGAGAGGATTTGCGGTCATTCAGCGCAGCGCCTAGCTTACCTGATATTAAGCCAAATATTAGTGAAGTAAAGTTACCCCGGATACAATTGCCGTTATTTTCTGGAAAATACAATGAATGGCAAACATTTTTTGATTTATTTACTTCCTTCATTCATAAAAATGCCAGTTTATCAGCAGTTCAAAAACTACATTACTTAAAAAGTACTTTATCTGGTGAAGCAGAGAGCCTTATAAAAGATTTACCAACAACAGAACTCAACTATGACGCAGCTTGGGAGCGGTTGACAACTCGATACAACAACAAGCGTTTTAATTGCATTGCCACCTTAAAGGCATTATTTGGTCAGCGACAAATAAACACTGAGTCTGCTTCAGCTATCAAAGGTATGCTGGATACTACATCGTCGTACTTGACATCTCTTGACAACCTGGGGGTACAGACGAGCACCTGGGATGTTATCATTGTTTTCCTAGTAGGGTCAAGGCTTGATCGCGAGTCTCTACGACAGTGGGAGATGAAGATTGGTGAATCATCATCGAATCACTTGCCAACATGGAAGGAGTTGCGTGAGTTTTTGAAACCAGATTCCGTACGTTGGAGATGATCGATTCGACTAAGTACCCAAGCATTTCGAATTGTAGTCGTAGACCTGAGAAGGTTCGTGCATTTGCAGTCACCAAATCAGATAAATTGAAGTGTGCCATGTGTGAAGAAGATCATTATCTGTATAATTGTAAAGAGTTTAGCAAATTAACGCCTGCCAGACGCCACGAGTTCGTTCAAAATAGCCGATTGTGTTTTAACTGCCTAGCTCCATCACACTCTGTAAAAAATTGTAAGCAATCAACGTCATGTAAAAGATGCGGCAGGAAGCATCACTCATTGTTGCATTTTCAAATTGAGAATCAGGTAGAATTTGAAAACAGAAAGGAGACGCACAACTCAGTTGCAAAGCGACCCGCTGAGCATGCGAAAGGATCAAGTGATATGAAAATCACGCTGTGGCAAGTGTTACTTGCCACAGCGGTGGTGAAAGTTCGATCGCGTTTAGGTTTAAGACATTTGTGTAGAGTTTTAATTGATCAAGGCTCTCAAGCCTCTTTTATCACCGAAAATACCGTGCAAACACTTGGATTAAGGCGTACACCGGTAAGTGGTCACGTGTCAGGATTGAGTAATGGTGAGTTGAGAATTAAATATTGTGTAACGTTATCGTTAGAATCACGCCATAATTCAAATCATACAATTCAAGTTAATGCATTTGTGTTGGGATCGTTGACAGCTCTACTTCCTTCTAGGTACATCAATATGCCTGATTGGCTAAATATTAAAAATCTAGCACTAGCTGATCCAGGTTATACAACACCAGGCAAAATAGATGTTTTGCTTGGAGCTGAGGTTTACAGTGAATTGTTGTTGAGTGACATGATTAAACACCCCCAAGGACGATTATTAGCGCAGAATACAATCTTTGGTTGGGTTATTTCAGGGAAATTGTCGCAAACAGCCGCAGCAAGTGAGAAGATAGTAAATTTGCATGTACGTGCAAATGAAGATCACCTATTGAAGAGATTTTGGGAAGTAGAGAATGAGCCAAATAGAATAGAGAAACGGTTAAATAGGTCGGAAGAAAAATGTGAAGAGATTTTTAATCAAACTACTACTAGAGATGAAAGCGGAAGGTTTGTTGTAAGGTTGCCATTCAGTGATGACGATCCTGAGTGACAATATGTAAAATCGGAAGGAATAGCAGAGAGACGTTTCAAATCATTAGAGCGGAAATTTACAGTAAATCAAAAACTTAAAATAGCGTACAGTAAAGTTTTAGAAGAATATTTAGATTTAGGTCATATGGTACGTATTGACAATTCTAGAGTAAAAAATGGCTTCAACGCGGTTTATCTTCCACATCACGCGGTTGTCCGGGAGGATAAGAAAACAACAAGGTTGCGAGTTGTCTTTGATGCTTCGTGTAAGGGAATCAATGGGGTATCACTCAACGACAACTTACTTGTAGGTCCTAAAATTCAACAAGATCTTAGGCATTTGTTAATGCGATGGCGTCTCCATCCTATATGTATTGTTGCTGATATTATTAAAATGTTCAGACAAGTGAGAATACATAGCGATGACACTCGGTTTCAGCGAATCCTGTGGAGAAATTCTAAAAACCAGCCATTTAATCACTACGAGCTACTTACGTTGACATTTGGCACAGCGTGTGCTCCGTACCTTGCAGTTAAGTGTTTACAGAGATTGGCTGAAATTGAAGGCAGCAATTTTCCGGTGGCTGCTGAGATCACTAAAAACGATTATTATGTTGATGACCTGATGACTGGGTGCGAATCTAAAAAGGAGGCATTGATGATATACGAGCAAATGAACGGCCTGTTAAACTTAGGAGGTTTTCAGTTGCAAAAATGGAGCAGCAATGACTCTGATTTTATGATACATGTAGGGCAACGCGAGCAGTTGGCAGAGGAGTCATTAGTTATACAGGAGGATAATTTTGCAAAGGTATTAGGAATACAATGGAATCGCGATACTGATACATTTCATTACTGTGTGAGCTTATCCGAATTAGATAGAACAGTCACAAAACGGTTGGTTCTTTCAGACATTGCGCGCATCTACGATCCCCTAGGGTGGGTGGCGCCGGTGGTAGTGATAGCTAAAATATTCATGCAGAAGTTGTGGAAATCGAACCTTTCATGGCATGAAGAACTGCCCCGCGAACTGCTGAACGAGTGGCTCCAATTTCGTAATCACCTAGTGTATCTGAAAGATCTCAACATACCTAGGTGGGTTCAGTTTAGAAAGAGTTTCAAAACAGAGCTTCATGTATTTGCAGATGCTTCGCAATCTGCTTATGCTGCAGTTGTATATTTAAAAACAATAAACGCTGAAGGCGCAGTCAATGTGTTGTTGATTACAGCTAAAACTAAGGTTTCACCAATCGAAAAGGAACTGTCCATTCCAAGATTGGAATTATGTGGAATGGTTTTAGCTGCTAAATTAATTTTTGAAGTATCACAGGTCTTGTCTATCCCAAAGGAAGATTTGTACGCATGGTCGGACTCAACTGTAGTCTTGGCGTGGTTACGAGGGCTGCCGTCGAGGTGGACTACCTTTGTTAGTAATCGCGTGTCTGAAATTTTAACAATTTTAAACTCACAACAAATCAGGCACGTCAGTACACAAATGAATCCTGCAGACATCGCCTCAAGAGGTATGTCGCCCAACCAACTGAAGCATCAAACTCTTTGGTGGCACGGACCTGAATGGCTGCACCAAACAGTGATAGAGTTCTGTGAACCGAATTACACGACTAAGGAAGAAGAGAGAGGTAAGAGAGAAATCGAAATTCAGTCTTTGGTTGCTGTAAATCAAGATTTAGTCAAGAATAGCTTAGAAGAAGAAAACCAATTTGTTTATAGTAAATATTCATCACTTAAAAAAATGTTAAGAATTGTAGCTTACCTGCGAAGAGTTATAAAATTTGTGAAGTCTAACAAAAATGAGAAATTATCAAAGACAATATCACCAGGGGAGAAGGAAGAAGCATTATTAACTTGTATCAAGCTTTTGCAACGAAGTAGATTTCAAAACGAAATACGGCAACTGGAGGCTAATGATGGCAGAGGCACCGTTGCTAAATCAAGAGAACTCCATTCTCTAAATCCTTTCATCGATATAAAGGGTATTTTGAGAGTTGGAGGACGCATTCATTTGGCCAATCTAAGTTACGATAGTAGACATCCTATAATTTTGCCCGAGGTAAGTCATCTTACCCAGGTTATTATTGCAGATGCTCACAACGCAACAATGCACGGTGGACCTCAAATAATGCTTAACTTCATAAGAAGCAAATTCTGGATTATGCATGCTAGGAGACAAGTTAAAAAATATTTTAGACAATGTATCACTTGCTTGCGTTACTCTCAAATCAAAAATACACCCTTGATGGGACAAATACCGGAGGTAAGACTCAAACCGAAAAAACCGTTTTTATCTTCTGGAGTGGATTACGCGGATTGTTTGTTTGTTTGTATGGTGACCCGCGCAGTCCACTTAGAAGCGGTTTCAGATTTAACTTCTAAGGCATTCATCGCAGCATTTCGTAGATTTACCAGTAGGAGAGGTCGTTGTTTACACCTGTATAGCGACAACGGCACAAATTTCGTTGGTGCTGAAAAGAAGTTGCAAGACATGTTTCGTAATTCCCAATCGTCTATCAATGTCGAATTAGTTGAGCTACTCAGTACACATGACACAACTTGGCATTTTATTCCACCACATAGTCCAAATTTTGGGGGATTATGGGAAGCGGGAATAAAATCTACAAAATTGCATTTACGTAAGGTTGTAGGTAATAATACTTTAACTTTTGAGGAGCCGTCAACGGTTTTAACACAAATAGAAGCATGTTTAAATTCACGTCCTATTAGTTACATAAGTGATGATCCAAATGACCCACTCCCCCTCACGCCTGGCCACTTTTTGGTGGGAGAACCGTTAATTAATTTGGATGATGTAGATTATTCTAATTGTAACATAACTGGATTGAATAGATGGAAACTTGTTCAACAACTAACTAATCAATTTTGGAAGCGCTGGTCAAAGGATTATTTATTGTATTTAGAAAAAAGATATAAATGGACAGTTTTAACACCTGAACCTAATATTAATGATGTGGTCATAGTTCGAGAAGATAATGTGCCACCTCCGAAGTGGCTGTTAGGAAAAATTGTTTCTAAAATTGTTGGCAAGGATAATGTAACCAGAGTTGTTGAAGTTAAAGTTAAAAATAAAAAATTAAAGCGACCTATCAGCAAAATAATTGTATTATGTAAAGACTAGATTTCTGATTTGTATTTGTATCTATTTCCCACGGTGGGTGGTATGTAATTGTAGGTATTCATGCATAACTTACCGTTATTCTGATCTTTCATCTTTTGTAAGTTTAAATTTATTTACACATATTTTTATTGAGAGTTATATTGTGAAGGACAAGTCCTTGGTGGGTGGAATGTTCATTTCGAACGCCGATAGATGGCGCTACTAGTATTTTAAATCGCGCAGTGTGTTTTTGTAATCATTTTTTGTACTAAGTTAGTTGATAATGTAAAATTTGGTCGTTTTGTTTTTGGCCTGACGGGGCAATATATCAACAGTATAAGTTACATGTGTGTTTCATTTCTGTGTGTTGGACGTAAACGTACAGTTGGTACTAACAACATAAACATAATAATTATCGTCGTATGTATGATGTACTTACTATCAATACTAAAATTTGTCTATTGTCATGAAAATGGAAAGATTCTTTATTGAACTTTATTTCCGTATTGCTACATTTCTTGATGCAACTTTGCTGTAAGCCACGGGCCGTGGCTGTTTCTCAGAGCACTGAATGACATTAAAAAAGCATCAATCAACGAAATCTAGATTGCGTTTACGATTACCAAGTTTAAAAGTAATGAGATATATAACTTACAAATTGTTTGTCTGAACTCATTAATCAATTTCACATTGATTGAAATATTTAATATTTAAGAAATTAAAGGAACGGAGGCATTTCAATTGATGCCGTTCTGTTCACAAATCAAACAAATCTAAATTCTGTTCCATTGGTTTTATTATGTCTATGGTCATAAAAGCCACTAAATTAGGTGGATTGTGGAATGGCTTGCCAGATAATTATGTATTTTGTTTTGAAAAAGGATTAGACGTTTTACACTATCTCATCTGATGTCTATCCAAGAGATACTTATTCACTCGACGCTTGAAAAACACTAGAAAAACAGACGCAGGCAGTTCATTCCACACCTTGGCGACCCACACCAAAAAGGAACCATCGAAGCATTTGGTTCGACTTCTTGGGATATCTACTATAAAGGTATGGAAGGCCAGCTGCATCTAACAGTCCGATGTAAGAATGGTGTGGGCTCAACCCGATCAAAAAGAGCATTCGCGCACTCTCCAAAATGTAATCTGTAGAAGACTGCTAAACTGGCAACTTTCCGTCGATGGTCGAGGCTTTGCAGTTTTTTGGTGGTGAGGTCAGAGTTGTTAATAATTTTTCGGGCTTTTCGGTTAACTGCGTCCATCGCTTCTAGTTGGTACTTTGCAGAACCATCTCAAAGGTAGCTACAGTACTCCATACAAGATCGAACTTGAGCTGTGTACAAATTAGGTAGCTGTTCAGGGCTGAAGTACCGTCAGACTTTCCAGATGATTCCCAACTTCTTTGAAGCAGTTTGAGCCATGGACACAATTTGATGCCCGAAGTTTAGTTGGGACTATATAGTTACACCCAGAAGCCCTAGGTGGTCGGTGAAGGGTACAGAAACATTTTGGAAAGTGGGCGTTAAGTATAAACTGCTCTTTTTGGCGGAGAATAAACCCGCCTGTTTTTTCGACGGGTTAAAATACACCAAGTTGGACTGGCCCCTTTCACGGACACACTTTCCATGGACACTTTCTTTGAGGTCACATCCACTATCCAAGGCTTAATCATGGACTCTCTGAAAACCAGAAGTTCTTGAAGACTCACTCGCCGCATTGGGCATGTATCTCTCTACAGCGGTGCTGTCATCAGCATAACCAATAATTCCTGGGATTAGCAGGTCATTAATGTGCAGCAAGAATAACGTTGCAGAGAGAACAGATCCCTGAGGTACCCCGGCATTAATTGCCATTAGTGTTAGTGTGAAGAGAATGTTTTTTATGAAAGAGATGCAAAGAAGCATGTGGATTACCTGCTGTGACGTACCCGCCACCGCCCGCGGACGCCAGCTACACTGAGGTGATCACTGGTGCGTGCCGACCGAGGAAGGTGTATGTTTTTATCTTAAAGTCCGATATCGTAGTTGTGAGAACAAACCGCTAATGGAAGTTCCACAGCTTCTGAGTACGAAGTAGGAGGCTTCGGGTAGAACGTGAAAATGATTTTACTCACAATAGGCTATTTGACTAGTTTTCGAAAACCATCTCACATTATTTTGTGATGTATAAGGACCCTAGAAATAAAATTGATTTTTATTTATTTTAAGGATTTTATTTAAAAAAAAGATTTACAAAGTACACTGATTATTTAAGCTGTAAATATGCTTGCTTCAGCAATTTGTCGTCTAGACTGCCTGTGACGTCACGCCGTGGCGTCAAGACACTGCATGCTTTGACAGAAACAAGATTTTGACTTGCCTGTGAAGTCATTTAAAACTAAGCCAATCAAAACCGTTTCTTAAGTTGATGTTCCAACTCAAAATAATTTTGTAAAGAAGGAGAAAATTTTTATTATTGTTTTTGTCTTGTAATGCAAGCTCCTTTATATAATAATACACTATCTATGAGGATGGCAATAAATATTTCATTATTTTTTTTATATTGTCAAATAGCCTATTATAACATTACTATTCGATTTTACATTTTAATGAATCGTACTGATCACAAGACAGCTGAAGTTTAAATAATTTAAATAAACAGCAAACATGCAGTTTTTCTGAATCTGCATTAAATACAAAAAGGATAATGACTAACAGCACGGAGCAAGGCCACGCCGCCACGCCGCCACGCCGCCGCGCCGCCCGTCGAGTGAAACACTGAATGATGCTTTGATTACTGCACACGATGCCACAACAAGTGTTGTGATTGGGATCGAATGAATGGTTGCCAATTATATTGAAGCTTTTATTGCGAGGAAATGTAAAACTGCGTTCGACTTTTGTGAATTCTAATTATAAAAAAAATTACTTTCAAAGAATGTTTTTATCACAGTAGCTCAGTTAGTAAAACATGACTCCAAACAATAAAAACAGTTCTTACTGCATACATTGTAATACAAATAATATTAATTTGACATAATTTGTTGCTAAAAATAACTGGTCTACTCGCTGTGTCAAACTGTAATATGAGGCTTCAAAAACTCCCATCACTGCGCTGTATACGGTGCACTTTGTAATGTAATACAATCCATGTCGGGCCCAGCAGTGGGGCTAACTTACACCGGCAATGTACTGGCAACGCGCCGTTGCCGCACCGCCGCCGCCCCGCTGCCCGCCGCTAATGAACAAAGACTCCGGCTGCGGGAAAATAAAAGACTTACTTTACACAAATTTGAAGCAATTTAATAAAACATTGTAATGACTATTATGAGGAGCGTTTTGAATTAGAATCGTACCGCATTGTGGGCTTTCGCCGCTCAATGGCCGGAGTATTAGGCAGATGATGGTCTCGCTTGCTTCAAATTGAATATTTAAATGGATTATCTATTTATTTAAGTAATTTGGATTACGAACTCGAGTAACTGTATCATTGAATGCTTTTCAAATTAAGCAGTTGTACTGCAATGTATTAGTAAAACTAAACGCGGTTTAAACTTATTTTATTTATATCATGATTCGGGAGATTATTAATATGCAAGTTCAGGGAAAATTTCACAAATCAAAGCATGTAATCAAAACTTTCACTCGGAAGAGCCCGGCGAGCCAAAATAGTTACCAAAGTGACGGTCGCGAGCGTCACTTATTTTATCTACTTTGATTTACAAAGCTGCAGTATCTCGATCGGAATAGCTCGAAATGCTTAAATACATTATGTATTTAGAAATAGAAAATATAAACAGAAATATTTGAATGTATGTCAAGAAATGTTTTCAAAATACTCATTTTTTTAAAAGTATTAACTTAAAGTAATCTAATCTCGTACATTAAGAAAAATTCAAAGCTAAGCGGTTAAACGTTGAACAATTTTCTATCAAGGTTTTAATTGTCTTAAATATACATTCTTAAATATATGACCAAAACTAAGACCAGATTTTGGCACATAGATGAGAGCTGTTCTTTTACATTATTATCTTTTAAATTCCGCAAACGAATAATTGTAATCCGTGCTCGTGGAGTTAATATTTGATGAATAAGGTCGGTGGTACTAAGATTTCTTTTATTCAGATCTCATCTCGGGCGGGTCTATAGTCCTTCCTACTTTGCCATAATCATAACGTTTACAATGTAGTGTTTCGGCCAAGTGGAGGGAACAGCAAGTGAAATTATTGGAACTAAATCTACATCAAAACAATCATCGCCTACCGTCGGTAACGCGTCATTAATAGATACTCCGATTAAGACAGACAACATACTGTGGTAGTACCGCTCCGGACGAGATCTTAACGAGGGAAACTACCGCGGACAGTGATCAAAACAGGAATAGCTCGACTTGGTACATTTATTCACACACAACTATGTAATAATTGGTCTGTTTCATACACCACGACACCAGTGCAACTCAATCCTAGTATAAAACGACGTTACTAAACAATACCGTCAAGTTCTGCCAACAAGGCCAGGTGTCAACAACCGCTGGATATTATTTTTCAATAAGCATTTCAGCAGTAATCTTCTTTGAATATTGTAAAAGGAAATGAACCGCGCCGACTCCCTGATTCTCGCATCTCACTTTTTTGTTATTTTGTTGGAGAAATGGAAACTCACTGTCTTGAGACGTCGCTTGTAATGCAAATGTTTATAAATCTGTACCTGGAAATTAGGGGCTGAGGCAGACACGAGCTTGAATGGAGTTAAAAATGTAAAATTTCTCATATCTAGATTTACATCGTGCAAAGCTATCCAATAATGTTGCATCAGTAAGATTGCATTAGTGCAGGCCTCATCGTAAGAAGGTTAATCTTAATGAAATCCTGCAGCGTTTTAAACACACGTGTGTGGGACAAACATATTTGTTTTTCATTTATTATATGTTAATAAATATTTGTTCTGAGTTTGCCCTCAGTTCTGTGTTTTGACAATAACATAATCTTTGTAATCATAATCTTTTTACTTACTTCATTGTTAATAACCATGCACACACGTGTCTCTGTAGTTCCTCATGTTGCGCTATGTGGTCTGTGTGTAACTGGAGGTGTCGCTGCAGGTGATACAACCCTGTGTCAAGGGACTCAGACATGCCAACTAAGAGCTTCAGTGCTGCTGCTGTAACAGCTTGTTAAGCTGGAAATGTTTAACTTCATTATCATTTAAATTCGCGATCTCGATTGTGATTTACTTTAAAAATGACGTAGTTTTTAAGTAATTTTACATAGATGGTGGTGTGAAGTTTCGTAAAAGGCTGGTCATATTATGTATTCGACTCTCGCATGACACTAGCGATCAAATGTGTCCTCTGTGACATATAGTGAAACATTCAAAAAGTGTTGCGAGTGTGATGGCTGGCGCGGAGCTCTGCGGGGCTTCCGAGCGCGCGGCGGGAACTATTAGCAAGCGGCCGCCGCCGCGCCTAATGCAGCCGCTTCTAAACTCACCGGAAACACGGAATACCGCCGAGCTTTGTTTTTTTTAGTTTCCGGTGTAAATTGAAGACTCTCGTAGAGAACCAAACGGTACAATTTAAAACGTTTCTCCTAGTACGTTTTAAGGAGATTAAAAAAATTATGTTCTTTATAGACTAGAAATTAGAGTTTATGGACTATTATTTTTTGTTCATTTATAAAATCCTACAGAATTTATTTTACCTTGTAAGTTTTCATTTAAATTTTCATATTACTAAATAATAATAACAATTGATCAATTTTGTGTACATCAAAATTATCACTTGAAGTTTCGGTTTCATCGAAATTAATATCTCGAGTGAAGTGGATTTATTGGATAATTCGATTAATTCAATAATTATTAGATTGTAATTCAGGGCGCGGCGCGGCGGCGGTGTGGGGGCGTCGTGCCGCCGCGCCGTCGACGTCTCGATCTGGAGTTATTCGGGATCTGATCGTGAGTATCAATGAAGGCGGTTACCCGTTTTAATAGAATTTCGTGATAGATTTATGTCAGCCTTCAGAAAATTAGTTTTAACCCTTGTTGATACCTTGTAGTAGCCAAGCCGAAGCCGCGCTTTCGTAGGATTCTAGGCTAAAGAATTTATCGACTAGGTTCTATATTTTATTTTATTTCATATTTTCATTTATTTCATATATTTTATTTCGGTATAACTAAAATCTAAAGGTTATTTTAAGATGACTACGAGAACTTATTGTTCGTGCATATGGCTTCAAAGCACGAAAGCATACTTTTACCAAATAAAAGCGTGGGAGCGTATGTAGAACATGAGCCTGTCACAACCAGCGCGCACAGAAGCACGCGACGGATGAAAGGCAATAAAGCATTAAATAAAAACAACTGACATCCCTTGTGGCAAATTTACCACAAAAATGTATTTTCATAAATGTATTTTTAGCAACTGGTCGGCGAGCGGACGCAGCGCCCATTATGGCGGCGCGACACCTTCCGGCCAGCCCAGCGCGATGCGATACGACACGTGTACCAAACAGGACATTTTTGTCCACAACGCAAATACAATTACGCAGGTAATGCGTCCAGGTTAATAGGAAGCGTTCGGTAACAAAAATATCAATTAACTCAGCGCATTTATTCAAGCAACATCCGCTACTGAACTTCGAATTACGTTAATGAATAATTAACGTTTTTTTTTTTTTTTTTTTTTTTTCGGGGGGGAAAATGCATTACGCATACCACCCGGGCGCAGGGGGCACCCGAGTGGTTATGTGGGACTCCCGTATAGGCTAATGAGACCCACGGTATACCCACTAAAAACCCCCCCATCTTCCTCCTCGCCGCCTTGTGACGGGGCCACGGGAACGCTCTCGCACACATCCGCGACCCCGTGGCGCATCGCCACAGCCCGAAGGCCCTCCACGATGGGCGCACCAGATGGTAAGGTGCGCCTCCCCCCTCGGCCTCCACCAGTACTGTAGCAGACTCCCCCTAAGTCTGCTACTAGGAGGCCATGGGCACCAGATAACTGGTACCCGGTGGCAGATCGGGTCTGTGGTTCTGCCACCGACCACACCTCGGCCGCAGAGGATAGGGAAAGCGGCGCACCGCAATACCGACATGCCTCTTCCTCTGCGGCCCCACCAGTGCCGCTTCCACGGAACGGCCCCGCCGGCTCGCAGGGGGTAATTTTTTTTTTTTTTTTTGCTGCCGACACCCTCGCGGGAGGGAGGTGGAAGATGCGTCATGCATACCCGCCCGCAGGTAAATTCCTCTGCGGGGGGGTTATGTGGGACTCACCAGAATGGCACCTACCCACTAAAAACCACCTGTTGGCTGTGGTAAGCGTATACCTTTAGCCTTCATCGGAAGCGACACCCGTCGGGAAGTTGGGCGCGCTGGCGGAGACCCGCTAGCGGGTCTTCCGCCTGTAGTGAAAGTTGCACTGAAGGTGCTCAAAGGGACATGAGTTGGTGGCCGTTCTGGGCAGCCTCCGGTGAAGCCGGGGCTGGGCAGAGGTCGGCCGAAGCATGATTTAGGGATCAATTCATTTAAATGAACCTACAATGAATTGAGAAGGGAACTATGCTCCGCCAGAGCTATCAAACGCTCTGTTGGAGTACGTGAAGCCCTAAGTTTACGGGCTAAGACTGCGATTTCACTAACATCGACATTTTTAATAGCGTCGCAGACGATACGCATATCGTCTGCTACGGAGGATTGAGGAGTGGGTTTGTATGGGCGAGGAGCCGGGATGGGATTCGATGCGGGACGCTGCCTCCAGTTTTCTGGAGCAGGCTTGGGCTGAGTAGGCTTTGCAGCCGGAGGAACCCGGCTACGCAGCGGCGGAAAGTTTTCTTGAGAAAAGCGCGGGGCCTGTTTGGGAGCCGCCCTTTTGAAATTGGAGCGCATACAACGGGGTGCACGAGGGCAGCCCCTGTAGTTCGCGGTGTGGCCGGACTGGCCACAAAGCACGCAATCGGGAGGAGAGGGAGTTTCAGGGGTGCGATTGCACTCCTTAGTGAAGTGCGGGACCAGGCACTTGACGCACCTGGGCGGTGCGCGGCAGTTGGCTGCCGCGTGCCCGTACAACTGGCACCGATGGCACTGGCCGGGATGACCGCGGCGATGAGGCGCCTCGATTGAGATCCCAGAGAGGCCGCAAATAGAGCTAACCCCTTTCAGGATCTCTCTGGACTTGGGGACGTTGGCGAGAATCACCAAAGCGAGAGGGTGTTGCCTCCCTCACTTGCTGTGCATTTTATGCACCGCGAGTGCCGGGAAGCCTTGGGACTGCAGATCCTCCAGGATGGCCTCGTTCGATAATTCGAACGGGATTCCCCTGAGTACCGCTCTGATCTTACGCTCTTCTGACAGAGCATAAGTGTGATAAGCATATTGCTTATCGGTGAGGAGCTTAGTCAAAGCTCGGAAATCGTCTATCGACGAGACAGTGATTTTAATAGATTCACCCGAGTTTACCGCTCGGGTGTAAAGGATCTTGTGCTCATTGCACAGTGTCGAGACCTCAGTCCATTTACCCTTTTCCCGAAGGAAAACGGGTGGTGGGACCTTGGCCTTGACAGAAGTTGGGGCCGGAGCGGGTGTTGAAGACACCGGGGCAGCTGGCGTTGAAGACGCCGCAGGAAGTATAGGGACGGGCGTCGAGGGCGCCGGGTCTTGTTTTGAACGCTTCTTAGAGCGCTTCTTAACAAGCGTAAAGGAGGGAGACTCAGGGCCAGTTGGGGTGGCGTCCGAGGATGACTCGGTCGCGGGTGCGCGTTTGCGTCGCGGAGGGGCGTCTACTTCGCACTCCATGTCACTGGAGGAAGGGGACGCGGGAGGGCCTAAGACCTGAGGGGTCTGGGGAACTGGGGTGGCCTGAGGGGCCATTGTGGACATTATCGTCATGAAATGACGAGGATGAGAGAATCTAAGAAACGGAACTTGTCAGCATTTATATGTATGCCTTCAGCACCGGTACTATCAACTAACTTCTTCCTTATCTCATCAGAGCTTAGGGAAGCCATTGCGGAGGGGTTGGGGAGGGACAATATATGAACCTAACAACGATGACTAACTTCCTAAAACCACCCTACACGCAGTAGGGCGGTTGAGAACGACGCGGATAACTTACTCGAACACGGCACTTGAAGTCCTGGAACAACGAATTCCCGTCGACGAAGCTCACGTTCCACGAAGTACGGTTAACAAGCCACTGTCCGCCGTGAAAACGGCGTTAGAAACTTATTAGAAGTACGGTTAACGAGCCACTGTCCGCCGTGAAAACGGCGTTAGAAACTTAATACGACAACAACCAATGAAATTTGGGTGCTCAATTAGCGCGGGGGCTAAAAGAGCGGGAAGGCGTCTGCGATCGACGTGCGCTCGAGAACGCACGCAGACCGAGACAGCACAGGGGGTAGGGAGAGTGGCGCACCGTAATACCAACACGCCTCTCCCCATGCGATCCCTCCACGGCCGCAGAAGATAGGGAGAACGGCGCACCGTGATACCGGCACTCCAATGAATAACTAACCAAACCTAACCCAATCGAATGTCGCTACAGTGAACTTGCGAACTAATATACGTCGTACTTCTATACTTTTGAACTTACATCCGTCGCGATTTCGTAATTCGAAGTTCAGTAGCGGATCGCTAGGTTAGGTTCAATCGACTGTTAGTGATTTTAGCTCAGAAAAAATTACAGGTAACATCTATTTTAATATTTGGCCTGACATTAATATTAAAGCCAAACATTTAATACAAAAATAAATTAAATATATTTTATATTATTGCAGAAAACACAAGTTGGTGGACATTTATCCGTTTTGGTAAGCGTTTTGAATTTTATTTGTAGGTAATTAGGTGCATTTTTGGTAGGCGTTTAAACACAAGCCCAAAATAATTACAATATTATATCTTTATGTACTCTTACTTATAACACGTAGCTGAGGCATTCGTCAATTGTTTGGTCAAATAATGCAACACATTAAAGAATGTTTGCTTACCCTGTGTATGTCTGACGCATCCTCAAACGCATCGTGTTGTCATTCGCCTCGTTGTTGCTCACAGATCAATACTAACGACAAATGAAATTGTTTTCCGCATCGTCTGTCAAGTTATTCATGAACAGTCGCTCGTTAACTTTCTCTCCCATTTTTGGTCTCATTACCAGATTTGATGAGAAAGTGGCGGAGGAAATGTGTAATATGTCAATTATTTAAGTATGGGGTCTTTGAAATAATCACTCAGCTTATTGTTGAGGGTTTTTAAGACAATTGCAGAATTGTGATTATTTTAAGTATCCGGTGACATAGCGTCGCGCTCCTTAATCAGCCAATTACTTAGATATAATATAAAGGAAGTGTCGATAAGGTGCCGTTCTCTATTTTCTGAGAATGTAAAAGCCTTGGTTAACTTCATTGCCACGTGGCATTTCGACCAAGCTGCTTTTCGTATCTGTTAAATACATAACACTCGCAATAAAGCCGTTTAACATCCCTTAACGTCCCTTAACGTTACAAATGACACTGCAACTACCAAAAAACGAAAATATATTTTATTTTACGCGGAATATTAGCATTTAATTCGATTTGTGATCTAAGAACATTAAAAATGCAAATGTGAGGGGAGTAGAGACCGGGGAGTCAGGCCCCAGTTTATGAATACTTGTTTCTTAAGTCCACTTTAATTTTTTAATTTAACTGTATTACTTTATACTCCAGATTACCGAGGGATTTATTGAGGTTGTGAATTAAAATTATAAAAATTTAATTTTTATAAATTAATTAAAGTAAATTTAAGTAACACAAGTTTATCTTTTTTTGTTTCAATAAGGATTGGAATGCTTGTATAACATTTGTTTCCCCTGTGTAAAATTTAAAGTGACACTGTATAACTGAAACACTTAACAACAAATGCATATTTTCCAATACTTAATTTTATATTGACCTGTTCCTGAAATAAATAAGTAACTATTAAAAGTCAAAAATCAAAAAAAAATTCTAGTTTATATTTAAAATAAGCATTATAGAATACTATTAAAATGTTTAATAAGTTCACTTATAACATAGTTTCGAAGTTTCTTCTCTGCTGTTGAATGTTACCGAGGTCACTGACAATCTTGTCCCCACATTTGGAAAATATTTATTATGACAGTAAAGTCTGTTTCACTTCGCTTCTCTCATTGGCCAGGAAGGAATCAAGTTGTACATCGCTGTATCTTATTTTATTCAAAACGATTTTGGAACTATAAAATGAGATTTTGAAATCTAAAAAATGCAATAAAATATAAAAAAAAAAATTCTCTGGTGCCTTAAGAATTTTAAAAATTTAATTTAATTTAAACCCAATTTTTTAAGAATAAGTAAATAAAAACAGACTGTTTACTAGTTCACTTAAACATACACATTATGTTACAATTCTAATTAAAATTACAAACATTTTTGAACTAAAATTAATCAAAAGTAGAGAAAAGAACTATAATAGTTCATATAATATTTTATATTTTTGATTACTATCAGCTATCTATATTTTAAGTGCTCATGAGAGAACTCAACGAGCTCCACTCTTAGCAATTGAGGGCAAAAACGCTTTAAAGAGTAAAACGAAATGACTGAATTTTATTTGCATATTGAAGCTTCAAGATCTTGGTTTATGACGCTACCATATATTTAAATAACAAACATTAAATAGTTAAAATCCATACTGGAAATACCGTGCATTAAGATTTTAATATGAAAACTCTATCGATGCCTGGAAATCTCATAAAGTTATACTCTAATATAGATTGAGTAGCGGTTGCAAAATATTTTTAACGCAAAGTGGTTCTAAATCATAAAAAATTAAAGTTAAAGAACTATATCAACTCTCTTGTTACCCTGGTTCATTTATTTGTAACTGCAGTTGGTACTTACCAAGGACATACATTACTACTGATCCTGCGATACGTTAAAGTTCGCCTAGAAAGCTCCCTCGGGGTGACGTTCCAAACTTTGTTCAATTATCTAATCTAATAGACCCAGCTGTTCACTTGAGTTATATTTCTTTCTTTGTTTTATTCAGTTAGGTTTAGTCGATTTTATTTTATCCATTCTAAAATCTGTAGTTATTATTATTTTTTTACTATCCCACAAGCTGTACAATATTTCTGTGTTTCAAAATATACAAACCGTATTCCCGAAATCTATTCAGGAATCGAGTTTTATGAGTGTTGTTAAACCCAGCGTGGAATCTTTCTGATAATCTCGCACAGAAAGGGGTAACACCTCTTTGACTTACTCCCAAAATAAAGTGACGGCGCCATAAAACAGGCAATAACGCAGCGTCTGTAGGCTCCGCGCCATTCCCGCGGCAAACAGCCGGGGCGAGCGCGAGCGTCGGTTCCTTCGCTCGCCGGCGACGTCACGAGAACTTTACAACAATGGCAGCAATTGAAGACGCTCGCTCACAGAAGTGATTCAGAAATTTTATGGACACTCATCGCTCGGTACCGTCACGCTCAAGTGCCAGCGACAGAGTATTAAGATAGCGCGGCTCATTTAATGTCAACATTTTCATAGCAATGTTGAAAACTCAACTTTTGTATAAATTTGATCTTTCATGGACAGCCGCTGTATTGTTAAGACATAAATTAGCACGAGAATATTCAAACTTCTCTAATTCTGAAGGGGCAGTAATTAAACGCGCGTATTTTAATTATTTCGACGAAACTCGCTCGGGCGTTTTGTTAACAAGTTTGTTTGAAAATTGCCAAAATGTGGGCAGGTGCACAAGCACACGGTGCCGAATAATAAATAGTACAAGTGTTTTCGTTCACCGACACCAAATCGCTCTAGTTTATTTAGGACCTCAAACAAAACACGCAAGTGGTCAAAAGTGAATTGTTTTGCGCTGTCGGAACAAACTGTCCACTAAAAGTTGTGCTACATTAGTACCAGTGTAGGTACTATCGAGTCAAACCCGTTACAAGATCATTTTTTAAGATTTTTTTCTTGAACTTTGTTCAAAGTTTAGAAATCTGTTGGGTTTATATTTGAGGATGACGTACCAATGAGAACTTTTCCTGTAACTCCATATTGCTCGGGGTAACAAATGATATTCAAATTGGTTGGATGCCGCGCCTGTTCTGAGGCGAGCTATAAGGCATCGGCGAGGCAGCCAAGAAGTCGGGCGATTGCTGACCAGCTGCTGCCCGGCGACGGCACGACGGCAGCACGGCGGTGGCACGGCGGTATCACGTTGCGGCGCCGGGCGGTAAGCACGCCTTCTTCAAATTGGATGCCTTCTGTTCTCCGCCTGCAGCGCCCGAGGTTCATCGGGCGGCGACGACACCTCGCTAGGCAGATGTTTTCTCAAAATATGCCGACGCGAGCAAGAATGCCAACGTCGCATTGAGAATTTAATTCGTGACATAGTTGATGGGTGCTGAATAATTCATCACTAGGTCACAATAACACGGGGTTATTATGTACTTACTTTGATATTAAATAGTAATTTAGTTTGTAGTTACTGGTTACACGTAACTGGTTGACATTACAGGCTGGTTTTTCCAATGGGAATGGATAGTCAAATCCAAACTATGAGGAATAGTGAAAAATGTTGAAAGGAATCACGAGCCCAATTTTGATAAAAACTCAAACTAAAAATGCATCATTTAATTTTTGAAAAACAAATAACCTGCGTCAGGAATCGATCCCAAACATTTAGAAAAAAACCACATACTTACTGTTATGACTCAGAATGATTGAATATATTATAAATGAATTAAGAAAAGTGTTTGATATAATTCATAATTTTTCTGTAAATTTTCCGTATGTCATTACTTTCCAGAATTTGATCCTTATTAGCAACACTATCGAAATGCGTAATAGCACATAATGTTTTTCTTTTGGAAATTTTCAGGCTTGGTTCCTGGGTCTAGATATTTATTTTTCGCAAATCCAGTGACGCAGTTTTAGTTCTTATTGAAATCGGATTCTTTCAGCAATGTTCACTACTCCACCAAGTTAAAGATTTGCCCATCCATTCGAAATGAAATATTTATTTCTCAACATTGACTTTTTCTTATTGACGTCAAATAAAACATGACTCTACCACCAGTTCGGAAAAAACTTCGAGAAGAAGAACTGGCAAGAAACTTCACGGGTATATTTTTTTCAAAATAAATTTACAGAGCCTCTTTATGTCTATACAAAATTATTCTTATCTGCATAATATGTTAGCTCGGCAAGTCTCCCTCTCCCCAAGTATCGAAACGACGAACACCCTCAAACGGCACCCGTTCACGAGTTAACGCGGGATCCAGCCATCGTCATTCTTGAGAATGGCGTCATTTATCGCCATTCTCATTTGATAACATCACCCTATGTAATTAATTATAAGTCCATGTGGTTTCCCGCGCCGCGCCTGGTGCTGGAACTGTTATTTGTTATTAGCTGGTATAGCTTATATACAGCTTGCCAATAGGAAAATAATTAGTTCCGTCCAGTAGTTTGAGAGTTTATGGCTTTCTTATAAACAAATGACAAACGAATCCTCTTTATTACAGTGTAGTGTAAATGACAATTGTCATCTAAAACTTCAAAGTACTTGGAAGTTTAGGTGGAGTCGTGTCCATTCCAAGAACAAATGTTTTTATGTCCAGATTCAATCATTAAACGTTAAGTGTATGTTTCTAAGTGTATGAAAATATATGAATATCGTATATTAATTATTATCATGCAGAAATAGCTTTGTGAACAGATTTTCAGTGAAAATTAAAACCAACACATCGAGGCATGTCTTAACCAGTGACCTTGAAACTGTAGAAAAATCGCTAGCGATCGATTCGTGATCTGAAAAGGGATAGTAATTAGTCACTGGGGGGAGGTGGCGGCCGCACAATTGATGGCGGTGGAACTTTGCACAACTGTTTTACTAAAGTTTTCCCAATCAGAATCTGTGGGCCCATTGTGTAGCCGCCGAGAAACACCCGACAGTCGTTTATTTTGTGACGGGGTCACTATCATAAAAGTTAAGAATCATAACTTTTTTATTTGGCAATGAGTTGTTTTGGAGGTTCTTTTAAAATCGCTTTTAGAACGGCAATTTTATAAAATAACAGGAATCTGAGCGCTCTTGGCCTCGCGCTCCTCGTGATCCATGACCCCTTGGGAAAAGTGGGATAAAATATCGCCTTTGTCACTTCGGGGTTATAAATCTTTCCAATGGGGAAATAATTTGAAAATTGCTTAAAAAGTTTTTGATAGATACATGAATAGTGCAGTTGTGGCACTGAGCAATCAGTACGATTGCACGAAATGAAATGAAATGTGCTATCGATACATAGAGCAAACTAACTACATTTTCGTAAAACTAAGTTGAAACTATTCTAGTGACAGCGCGACTTTCCTGCTTTCCTTAACTGGCTTTCGTGTTTGAAACATTAAAGCAACCGAAACTGCGAAGTTGTGAACTCGGGGACAGCCGCGCCAGTTCAACAAGTGCGCGTCACTCGACGCTGCTGGCAGCGGAGTCGACTTGCGTACTTGTCCCAGCTCTAGTGGAAGGAAGCATCACAGCTCCGTTAATGCATTTTAGTTTTCCACAATTTGAAGTGGCTTAGATAGTGGCTTTTTAATTTTTTTTATTTGTTTTATTGGAAGACCAACAGCCACAAATAACAAATTAAAATATGTAAATAACATTCAAGAGCCAATTAAAGGTCCTCACCGATAAAAACAATATAGATATACAAAGCACACTTAAGAATAATTTAAGGGCTATATTTAAAAAAAATTTTAATAATCTACATTAGCTAAACAATTACATTCAAAAGTAATAATAAACAATATTAAACACAAGAAAATATAATTACAAGTGTAATCAAGCTCACAATGTAGTCCTAACCTGCATGAAGGTATAATGATCAACATCAGCCTACCTAGATAGTATATTAAAGCTATTTCATGCACGCAAGAGATACGCGTCGTTATAAAACAGTTGTGGTTTTCTTTGACGTAGGCTTTCGAGGTCTGGCACAGCGGTCTCGTTTATAAACTCTACAAAATAGGCTTACCGGATCGCCTAGTCAGGTTAATCGCGTCGTTTCTCAAAGACCGTACGTTTCGATTTAAACATGAAGGCACGCTCTCCGCGCCTCGTCCCATAAAGGCTGGAGTCCCTCAAGGCTCAGTCCTCGCCCCTCTGTTGTACACTGTGTGCACCAACGACATTCCCATCCCGCGGAAAGGCGTTGAACTCGCCCTCTTTGCCAACGACACCGCACTCTACACCAAAGGTCACAGTGTCCGGCCGCTTGTAACCGGACTCCAAAAGGCCGTAAACGCCCTCGGTGTATGGTTTCAAAAATGGCGCATCGATGTGAATCCAGACAAGAGTTCTGTGATTCGCTTCGACCCCAAACGCCGTCGTCCTGCTGGCGATCCCCACGTCAGGCATTCCCATCCCCTGGAAGCGCAGTACTAAATACTTAGGCGTCACATTAGATCCGACGATTTCTTTCAAGCCACACACCGACAGAGTTTCGAAACTCGCCCGATACTACTAAGGCCGCCTAAATAGCATGTTAGGTAGAAAAAGTAAAATGTCTTTCAGAAACAAACGTACACTTTAAATGGTCTGCGTTAGACCCGTCATGACATATGCCTCGCCAATCTTTGCCCACTCCAAACCCTCCTTCATGCACAAACTGCAGGTAGTTCAAAATCTTTTTTGCCGCAGGGCCACAAACGCACCGTGGTACGTGCGTAACGCGGACTTGCATAGAGATCTTGAACTGCCTTCAGTACAAAAACACCTCAAAACACTCTCTGAAGCGTTCTTCAAACGCTCCGAAACCCATCCCAATCCTCTAGTTCGAGATTCAGTCTCATATAATACTCCTGTCATAGATTCGAAGTTCAAAGTCTCTAGGCCTAGGAATGCGTAAACGTACTCTTCCACCAGACTGACATCGGATCTTGAAGCCCTTCTGGCCACAAATTCAAATTGTAATCTTAACTCGAATTAATTTAATTTCTTTAATATTTATTTAATTTTATTTTAAATTTCTATTTTCATTTTGAGCACCTTCAGTGCTATGAATTCACCTTCAGTGCTTTGAGCACCTTCAGTGCTATGTAAATCCCAGCGGATGACCCGGCCTCTTTCTCCAATTGCCCGTCGTTCAGATGAAGGCTGTGTGGCACAAAATTGCACGAGTCATTCAGGGGGTTTTTAGTGGGCATAGACTGGTAGGCTCGGAGTGACTAGTCCCACATAACTCCGATCGCGGGCGTGGAGTATGCTTAAGAGCATTTTTTTATTCCTCCTGCCCTCTCCGTGGAGGGGAACAAAAAAAAGCAAGAGATACGCATTTTATCGAAAGTTCGTAGAAGCCAAGGGTATACTTAATGAAGAATTAAATCTAAGAGATAATTTGGGAACTTTAATGGAAATATTAGACAGTAGCTCTGGACAGTTGACAGCACCAGACATGATTTTGTGTAGAAAGTTAAGATGAGAGATTTCACGACGCGTTTGCAATGGCAGCAAATGATGGATTTTGCAGAGCTTATGCTAGTGGTCACGCTCGTATTGCTGTTTGGTTCGAAAACAAAGGTATTTAACAAATCTTCTTTGTACATTTTCGATACGCGTTATAAAGGTTTGATATCGGGGGTTCCAAATCGACGAGGCAAACTCCAAATGACTTCAAACTAGAGAATAAAATAGAATTTTTAATGTTTTGGCTTGATTGAAATCTTTGGAGTTTCATATCAGAAACCCGAGAGCCTTGGATGCCCTGGATACAATGTGGTCAATATGAGCTTCGAATAATAATTTACAGTCGTGAAGAACACCAAGTAGAGGCCCGAGCAAGGATCCTTGCGGAATCCTGATAAACACTGTAATCCAGCCGGAGATACATGTTTTAACTACAACAGCCTGAGAACGATTATAGATGTATGACGTTTTGATTAATTCTGTTAAATGTCGTAAAAGTTTCTAACGGACACATCACCTGCACGGCCCCATAGTAAGCAAAGCCTGTGTTTTTGATAGGGAACCCTGAATAAACAAACATATAAATCACAAAAAACCCTGACCCGAAAACACACATCCACGTTCATCACACAATGAAATTTATAATGTCGGATATTTATACACAAACAATTTTATTGCCCTAAATTAACCACGCACACGATGCCACAGTAAACTATTATAAAAGCAGTTTTATCTTGCAAATAACGATCGCTGTACTAATAATAAAAAACGGTTTTGTCAGGATCGTGCGTGGGGCGGTAATACATTCCTCCACATCTAGCCACCGTAATAACTACGTTCTCGTGAACTGGTTAACCAGCAATAAGCACGTGTGCAGGAACAAAGAAAATTTACACTAAAGTTTACTGCTGGCATTGAATCAATAAAGACACATGTAATTACAATATAAAAGAACAATCTCCGATAATAATGGTGACATACTCGTAGAAGGCAGCTGTAAAAGATATACAACGTTGATAAAAGCGAGAGGAATTTAATGAAACCACATGTACTATAAGTGCCTACTGTTAGTCCGAAATTGTTTTTCAAAGAACTTAAATAGCGTAATAATTAAGTTAAAATGTAAACATCCTTTGTTGAGTAGCCTGCCGCCACCTGCGTAACAAAGTGGCAACGTAGCATTTGAGTAGCATAGCGCGTGCGGCGGCGGGCTCACCGGCTCGCACACCTACCTACACAGCGGAGCGCCCGGGTTTGATGTGGATGATAATTTAAACATGTGTTGTAGGTAACGTTGGAAGGTATGATCAATGAAAATAATAAACAAAAATTATTAATTGTAACACTTACACATTCAATCTTCAATTCAATTGTTCGAAATGTCCGCCGTTTGCAATGGTACACAAATTATAACGACGTATAATATTGTTATTTAATCGTGCAATAAGGTCACTGTTTGTTGTTAAACTTTTTAATTTATTAAACGCTTAAATTTAATAATCATAATTTATTCAAATAATTTAATCTATTCACGTCTGTCGCGTACACTTCACTTTTCACAACCCCCCAGATAAAAAAATCCATTGGAGTAAGATCCGGGGACCGTGGTGGCCATCGTACCGGTCCAAATCGACCAATCCATTGCTGTCCAAACAATTCGGTGAGTAGTTCTCTGGAAGACATCACTGAATGTGGAGGAGCTCCGTCCAATTGGTACCATAAATGCCGATAATTGGCTAAGGGTAGGTCTTCGGTATATTCAGCAACAGGACCGGATAACATCTCCAAAAATTTTGCCGCGTTAAGGGTGCCGTCAATAAAAACAGGGCCAATAATCTGGTCTCTGTGTATACCAGCCCACACATTAACAGAGAAGCGGTACTGATGCTCTGACTCCCGAATCATGCGTGGATTTTCAATACTCCAGTATCTGAGATTTTGTTGGTTCCATATGCCATTGCGTGTAAATGTGCTCTCGTCGGTCCACATGACATTTAATAAAAAATTCGGGTCGTCAGTAACTTTGTCAAGTATCCACTGGCAGTGAGTACGCCTGACTGGCAAATCCCTTCTTAAAAGGGCTTGAACTTTTTTAAATTTGTACGGTTTGCGTTTATTCCTTTTTAAAATGTTATGCACGGTTCTATGGAAAACTCTAAACTGGCGTGCGGCTCTATGCAGACTCGATGTGGGGTTGCGGTCAAAATAGTCAAGAATCCGTTGCTCACGCGCAGTAGGTATCTGCTGCGGTGTGACTCGCTCCTGATGCGCTGCTAATGGTTTGTTTTTCCGTGCCCGTTGTACTGCCAATACTATGGTGCGAGCGTTCCTAAGGCACGCGCGGCTGTCTCCATTCCTTTCTCGGTAAGTTCGCAGAGCTAGAGCTGCGTTTCCGTGGGATTCCCCGTAGATTAAAATCATGTCAGTGTATTCTGACGCCGTGTATGTAGCACGAGGCATTGTGGATGTCTTATGTGCTTACAAAATAATTAAAAACTACTCACAAAACTAAACCGAAAATACTCAGTTACGTGTCCTATCACAATAAAAACTTAACATTAGTAAATGGGACGCGTGAGCGACAATAATCTGTGCTGAATTGCGCAACGTGCACCACGGATGCAACGCGACTTCGCACTAAACAAAGTAAAAATTTTTTTTTTTTTTTTTTTTTTTTTTTTTTGGTTCCCCTCCACGGGAAGGGCAGGAGGACATAAAAAATGCTCTGACGCATACTCCGCGCGCGCGATCGGAGTTATGTGGGACTCGTCCCGACGCCTACCAGAACCATACCCACTAAAAAACCCCCTGTCGGCTCGTGCATTTTTGCCACTCAGCCTTCATCTGAACGACGGCCAATTGGAGAAAGAGGCCGCGCCAGCGGGGCCCTTAAGGGGTCACCCGCTGAGATTCACATAGCACTGAAGGTGCTCAAAAAAGAAAAGTAAAAATAAAACATTAAAAATGAAAGATAAAAATAGCATTAATTCGGATTTACGTTAGAATTAGAATTTACGTTAGAATTAGGATTTGCGGCCTGAAGGGCCTCGAGAGCTAAAGTTAACTGCGAAGGTTCGCCCGTGTGCGCGTTTCTCGGCCTAGCGACTTTGAATTTCGAATCTAACACAGGAGCAGTATATGAGACTGAATCTCGAACAAGATGATTGGGATGGGATTCGGCGCGTTTGAAGAACGATTCTGAGAGTGTTTTGAAGTGCTGTTGCACTGTAGGTAGTTCAAGATCTCTGTGCAGGTCCGCGTTGCGCACATACCAAGGTGCGTTTGTGGCCCTGCGGCAGAAGAGATTTTGAACTACCTGCAGCTTATACAGGACGGAGGGATTGGCATGGGCAAAGACTGGCGAAGCATATGACATGACGGGTCTAACGCAGACCTTGTAAAGCGTACGTTTATTTCTAAAAGACATTTTACTTTTTCTACCTATCATACTATTTAAGCGGCTTAAGTAGAAACGCGCGAGTTTCGTTACTCTATCGACGTGTGGCTTAAAAGAAAGCGTCTGATCTAAGGTGACGCCTAAGTATTTGATACTGCGCTTCCAGGGGATAGGAATACCTAACATTCGAATGTGGGGATCGTTGCGGCAATTACGACGTTTGTGGTCGAATAGAATGGCAGAACTCTTTTCTGGGTTGACATCGATACGCCATTTTTGAAACCAAACACCGAGGGCGTTTACGGCCTTTTGGAGTCTGGTGATGTTATACGGGATCCTTTGACCTTTAGTGTAAAGGGCGGTATCGTCTGCAAAGAGGGCGAGTTCGACGCCTTTCGGCGGGATGGGCATGTCATTAGTGTACACGGTGTACAGCAGAGGGGCGAGGACTGAGCCTTGCGGGACTCCAGCCTTTATGGGACGAGGCGCGGAGAGCGTGCCTTCATGTTTGAATCGAAACGTACGGTCTTTAAGAAACGACGCGATTAATCTGACTAGGCGAACCGGTAAGCCTATTTTATAGAGTTTAAAAACGAGACCGCTGTGCCAGACTTTGTCGAAAGCCTTGGCTACGTCAAAGAGAACCGCGATTGATTTTTTACGATGCGGATAGAATCCTTCGAGAATGTACTCGACGATTCGATGAACTTGCTGAGGGCAGGAGTGCTTAGCGCGAAAGCCGAACTGATGGGGAATAATGAGCGGGTCGCCATCCGTTGGAAACAGATGGTTCCGCATTCGAGAGAGTATGACTCTTTCGAGAAGTTTAGACATTGCCTTGAGGAGGCTGATGGGTCTGTGATTAGCCGGGATGTTCAGAGGTTTACCCGGCTTGGGAATGCCTATGACTGTCGCTTCTTTCCAGGCTTTTGGAAAGTAGCTATGGTCGAAGCAGGCATTGAAGATGATAGCTAACAAGGTAAGCACCTGCTGTGGCAGGTGCTTAAGTGCGTGGTTGGAAATTCCATCCGCACCCGGAGCCTTTTTGGACTTTTGTTTTCTAATGAGAAGCAAGATTTCATCATTAGAGACTGTGACGGGGTCGTCGGTGATAGGGAGAGATTCTCTGCGGAGAACTTCGTCCTCCACCGCCTGGATGTGGGAGGGATCCGCGGGTTGCGTGCTGGGCGAACATTGTGCCGCTATGCTGTCGGCGAAGCATTCGGCTTTCTCTTCGACTTCGAAGGCAATGGTGCCGTCGGGGCGAGTGAGAGGAGGAACGTGAGAGGCGGTGTCTACGCGTAAAGCTCGGGCCATTCGATAATACGCTTGGTGGGACGGGGAGATATTCTCCATGAGATCGTTAAACTGAGTGTCACGGAGTTCCGCGAGGCGAGACCTAACTTTCCGTTGAAGCTGATTCGCAGCTGTTCTATATGCGGGCGTGGGATATTTCTTGGCTCTCCGGAGAGCCGCGTTCTTAGCTTTAATGAGATTGCTAATGGCTAAGGGAAGCGCGGGTTTGCCTTGCTTAGCAATGATTACGTTGTCGCTGATGGCTGAGTTGATAGCATCAGTGAGATTATCGACTATCGAATCTATTTTAATCGGGCTGTCTAATTGGTCGGGCGAAATCGCGAGCGGAGAGTTCGGTGCCTCTAAGGCTGAAACTAACGTATTTTTAAAGCCTTTCCAGTTGGTAAAGGTCTTTGGCGGTGTGACGTTAACGTTAGGCGCGCCTAGCACGAGGGAGACGGGGCGATGGTCGGAGCCTAGGTCATCGAGCGGTTCGATGGACCTGAGATCAAGATTGATTCGCTTGATTATTGCAAAGTCGAGGATGTCAGGAGAATAGGTCGGGTTTTTGGGATAGTGAGTGGGAGTGATGGGGGATATGACGTCTAAGTCAAGGGAGTTAGTGATGTCGAGGAGAGCGATACCGCTGGTGTTGGTCGATAGGCACGTCCAGTCAGTATGTTTGGAGTTAAAGTCTCCGAACATAATGACTGAATGGCCGAGGGCGAGAATGGCCTCAAAGTCGCTGCGGATTGGTCTGGTACCACTAGGTATGTAGACTGAAGCTATGATGATGGTCGGATGACCAGTCATAGCCAATCTACACACAGTGGCCTCCATGTTGAGGAGAGGAGGGGTAGGGAGAGGACAGCAATGGAAGCCTCTTTTGTAATATATCGCGGTGCCGCCGTAACCGTCGGAGTTGGGCCTATCGTTGCGAGTAAGCGCGTACTTAGGTATAGCGAATCCCCTGGAGCGGTTTGGAGTAAGCCATGTCTCCTGGAGAAGGAATAAGTCAGGTTCTTTGTTCTGAAGGAACAGTTTAATCTCGGGAAGGTTGGTATTAAGGCTACAAGCGTTAAAAGATACTAGGGATAAGCCCTTAGGTTTAATACGACTGGACGCGGGATTCGCGGGTCTAGACATTAAATTAATTTATTTACGAATTTATACAAAAATAAAAGAATTTATAACGAACTTAGGAGCGAGTGATGCTCGGCTAACGCGAATAAACGCTCTTGAGGAGAGCGGGCGGCTCGCAGTTTGCGTGCGAGTACGGAGATTTCGTTAATGTCGACGTTTTGGATGACGTCGAACACGGTCTTCATGTCCTCAGCCAGCGACGACTGAGGGGAAGATGACAACGCGGGACGCGGCCCTACGGGAGCTACGGGAGCTGGGATGGGTCGGGAAGGTGCAGGCGGGACGGCCGGACGCTGCCTCCAAGACAGAGCCGGAGTAGGCGTCGGCTGAACGGGCATTGCTTCCGGGGGACCCCGGTTGCGCAGCGGCGGGAAGTTAGCGGAGGTGAGCGGCGGCGCCTGTTTAGGCGCGACCCTCTTGACGGTGGAGCGCGGAGCGCGCGGGCAACCCCTGTAGTTTGCTGTGTGGCCGGACTGGCCGCACAGCACACAGGCAGGGGGGGAAGTGGATTCGGGAGTGCGAGTGCACTCCTTAGTGAAGTGAGGATCCAGGCACTTTACGCACCTGGGGGGAGCTGAACAGTTAGCCGCTGCGTGGCCATATAGCTGGCAGCGATGGCACTGCCCAGGGTGACCACGGGGGTTGGGACGCTCGACGGAGATGTTCGAGAGTCCGCAGATCGTGCGAGCCTCTTTGAAAATCTCCTTCGAGTTGGGAGTATTGGAGAGGATGACTAGCGCTAACGGAAAACGCCTACCGCGGTTGGAGTGCATCTTGTGCACTGCTGTGACCGGGAAACCCTGAGACTTAAGGTCATCGAGAATGTCATCGTTGCTGAGTTCGAACGGGACGCCCCGTAGTACTGCGCGGATCTTACGATCCTCCGGGAGGGCGTAGGTGTGATACGCGATTTGGTTTAATCCGAGTAACCTGGTAAACTCGCGGTAGTCGACGACGGTCGCTAATTGGATTTTGATTGTATCGCCAGCGTTGGCGGCTTTTAAGTAATTGATTTTGTGCACTTTGCACAAGTTTGAAACCGCGGTCCAGCGCGCTTTTTCACGCAGGAAGACGGGCGGAGGGAGCTGAGGCTTCGGCGGGACGGGAGCGCAGCGCGTCGCTGGCTTCGATGTGACCGACGGAGACGCGGTTACTACGAGCGATTTTCACGGCGCGGGGGCTGGTGTTGAAGACACCGGGGAGGGCTCGGGTATTGAAGATACCGAAGCTTTCTTAGAGCGCTTTTTGGAGCGCTTGGCGACGAGTTGGAACGCGGGCTCAGGAGAGCCGGTTAAGGTGACGGCATCTGACGAAGTATCAGACGCGGGTTCGGAGTCGCTCCCGGGAGCGGTACGCTTACGACGCGACGCGTGAGAGGATGCGACCGATTCGCAGTCCATCTCGGACGAGGCGGGAGACGCGGGAGAGCTTAAGACCTGAGGGGTCTCGACGTTGGAGGCCTGAGGGGCCGGTGTTGAGGCCTGAGGGGCCGGGGTTGAGGCCTGAGGGGCCGGGGACGCGATTGATGCCTGCAAGGCCTGCGTTATGATGTCGTTCGGGATGTATACGCCTACCGCAGCAAGCGCCTGGGTGAACGCGTTAATAACGCTTAGCGGATCCATAAGGGAGGGTAATAATATAAATAAATAAATGTAAATATAATAAAGGATGCCTAGTACCTAAGATCCTAGCAAACCTAGCACCTAAACCTCCCTACCCGCGGTAGGGGGGCTGGGGACGACGCGAAGTGGTGCCCCTAGCTCGGACAGCACTGTACCGTCACCCTGGGAAAGGCCCAAGTGCAATGGGATCGGGTCAGCCGGTTTCTCCTTGGCCTGAAGGGCCTTGGAAGCGCACCGGGGCAACGCTATCAGGCTTAGTTGTCACCGTTAAGTATCCACCTGATCAAACGCGAGTCTACTACGGAGTGTGTCGTCAATAAATTGACAACAAAAACCGGCCGTAGACCTGACGGAGTTGGGTTGCACTAAAAGTGCGGGATTGACTACGTTACGACCGGCCGGGGCCGGCCGCAGAGCGAGTCTCTGACTACGTACAGGCGCCAAGCGTCGAGTACGCAGCCAGAAAGACAGCCCGAGTCTTGCAAACCACTATCGAATTTAATCGACCGCGGAAAGCTCAACCCTGTTGTTGCTGCACTCACCAGGTGAGGTTTTTACTTCGAGGGTGCACAGAGTGCAGGATTGACTACGTTACGAGTCACGTAGTTACGTACGCAGAGCGAGTCTCTGACTACGTAGCAAGCGCCAAGCGTCAAGTACGCAGCCAGAAAAACAGCCCGAGCTTCGCGAACCACTATCGAATTTAATCGACCGCGGAAGCTCAGCTCTGTTGTTGCTGTGCAAGAGACCGACTTACTTGCAGCCGATCGAAACCGACCGCAGAGTAAGCCCTACAGAGGCTAACAGCGTATGAGTGTTGCTACGAGTTGACGTCGTGAGACGACAATCGTGACTCAATGGCTGGGCGACCGCGAACACGTCCGAGCGGGGCCGGACGCAGAACGGATCTGAGAGTGGCGTTTGAGTATTGCTACGAGAGAAGTCGTGAGACAACAATCGTGACTCGGCAGCCGGGAGCGACCGTCAAACACGTCCGAACGGGTCCGGACGCAGATGAGGTCTCATCGAAGTAAAAATTGTGCCCTTGGCCTATTTAGCCGAGCCGCCGCCGGCGCCATAGCAATATACTGATCTATTTTTATTTCTGTTACGCTTATTACATTAGAGTGAGATAACCTTTTAAGGAAAAATTTAGTAACAGTGTACTTCCTTGTTTGTACAGCAAACTTACGATGCGAACTGGCAACGTCGCATCGCTCGCGTGAATTTTATCGTTTAGATAACTACGTATGCCTATAGTACAAACTTACGATCAGGTGATCGGGAAGATACAGAGTGTTTAAATGAAACTAAGTAAAAACTAAAAAACATTCCTGTGACTAAACTGTTGCTTACATTGATCTGATTTTTGTCGTGTAGCCTGATAATGATACACAAAATATGTGAATTTATTTAATGCCTCTCGCTTTTATCAACGTTCTATAAATTTTACTTAGAAACGTTTCCTGCTGACGTTTTTTTGACACAACATTTTTCTTGGAACCTTATCAAAACCGGAACACTATCGAGTCCGCGGGATGCGGCGCGGAGCGTCAGACAAGCGCAGGCGCGGGGGGGCATATTAACTCTGTCGGCCCTGACTCCAGCCCGTCAGCCTCACTCCGACTTACGACTTGTGTCACAATGTACTGTGAGGCAAAATATTGCCAGAGTCATTCAGGGGGTATTTTAAAGGGTAGTGGCTCCAGTAGGCTCGGAGCGAGTCCCACATAATTCCGTATCGCGCGCAGCGGGGTTTGCGTAAGAGCATTTTTTAGGTCCTCCTGCCCTCCCCTTGGAGGGGAACAAAGAAATATCGGAGACTCATACGACCGATTGGTGTAGTGGTAAGTAGCCTTGCCTCATACGCCGAAGGTCCCAGGTTCGAGTCCTGGCCGGGGCATTCATTTGTGTGATGAACACAGATGTTTGTACTCGGGTCGTGGTTGTTTCTATTCTGGGTTCCCCCAGTTCGCTGTATGGTCACCCATAACACAAGCTCTGCTTACTTTGGGTCCATACAGTTGGTGTGTTTGTCTGGGGAGCTATATTGAGATCATTGGATGGTTGTCATTGACCGAGTATGTAGAGTTGTGACCTCCTGCGATACGAGTATATGACATAGGTATTGACAGTTATTTATGAGATTCTTACGATACGACAACAAGTGATCAAAAACGTTCAGCATACATTTCGATCTTTATTTTTGTTTAAAATCACTTTAATTTGTAAGATATATTAAACAAAAAATAATAACAAATTAATTTCCGTATCAAATCGAATTCTAAAAAGTTAGTCCATTTTACAAGTTATTTGTAAACACAATTAAAGAAACCCGCGACTGATGGGACAAGCTCGGAAGACTGAACCACCAAAGTGGTTTCCACACGGCGAGATGACTTTTCATTAGTTCATCTTTCAAACAACAGAAATCCGTCGAAATCGATCAATCGATCAATGGCTATGAAAGATCTATGTTCCACAAACAGGCACAGACATAACAACCTTCTTTTTCCGTCGGGGGGGACTTTATTAGAATGCTTTAATTGCGTTTGTCTGGGGATTTATTATTACTATTATTATTATGATTACTTGTGTTATACAGATGAGCTGCATATTGACTTGTTAAAGGAAGTGATATCAAAACTAAAACTCGCTTAGTTTTTATACAACATTGAACAACTAGGAAGAGAAAATTATACCAGGAAGGGAAGGGAACGGTTCGTTCATTCATCGAAATGTTAAATATAACGTGAATCATGAAATTGGTTTGCAGCTTTTTATTAAAACCTCGCAAATGGGATGTTTATATGCACTCGTAATAAAAATTAATTATGCATGGATAAATCCCAGAGTAACGTGTGGTGCTACGGGTGGCTACGGCGTAGCACGCGCTGAGCTCGCTGAACCGCGAGAAAGAATTTGACATTTAAATATGATTCGTTTGTAGGCGTTAAGTCAATTATTGGATCAACATGCAGCCAGCCGATGTATGGAAACTTTACATTTCAAGAGATTTTAATTTATTCGGTATTGGTCTATATGATGTGAGGCAGTGACATCCTATATTTGAATGTTTAGGATTTTTGGTTATTTAAATTAACTTTATTTTAAAGACTTTTGTAATAGAGGTTATATCGCACCCTGCATGTTGGAGCTACCAGCAGCTCGTTGCGAGCAGCAAGTAGCGCATATTAACTATACAACTAATTCATTAATTAAGCACCAGTCTTATGCGTAAAGACTCGTAAAGACGGAGCTCGTGCAGGACTTAGTATCAATATTACAGTAAGGGTCTAATTATGTTATTTTATTAGGTAACATATGTATTCATATAACATTTTCCATAGCCCACTGAATACATAATCTTTTTATTTTTTTATTTTGTAGAGTAGTTTATATTGAATTTAAAGTTTTAATACGATTATATATAATTCATACATTTAAACTGACAACGGATCTCATTTTTGCTTATTTTAAATTTATATTGTCGTTATTACTCTGTATCTAAAATTGTCAGTAACGTTCGCGGTGTAATTTAAAACAGTATGTAAGAGTAGTCATAACGCCGCCCAAATTTATTGAAAGAAAAATTATTGTTACCGACAATCTTAATTTCACTACACAGACAAGGAAACCAAGGGTAGTTTTCATTCAGAAGTGTTACATCTAAACAATTCCTCGAGAACTTTTTTAAAGTGGCTCAAACATTCCAATGCCTTAAAGTTTGGGCGTAGTTTAGGGAAGGCTCCCTCGCTACCCCCACTGCCCCCGGTGCCGGGACTTCCTGGTTTGATTTCATTATTCACGAGAGTAACGACGAGTAATGTCGTGAGACATGTTATACTTCTCGGGAAATGGCTTGTTGTTTGAAATGTTAATGTTTTCAATATTGCATTGTTGTATAACTTTGTAATGACCATTCAAACTACACAAGACAGATATAAACATCTAGTCGTAACATGAGCTATATTTTATCCCGACATTCCCGCGGGATTGGGAGTTGAACAAGACCAAGTACCTACCTACACCAGAGCGATCATTTCAAAACGTAGCTGTAACCATTTACTTATTTGGAGCATTTTGTATGACCCACAGGTTTGGGTTGGCACTTTGTTTCGGCAGTATTTATTTATGTTACAATTTATTTACACACAAAGTACAGTAAACATATAAGAAAGGGAATCAAATGCTTGTAAAAAGGTACTATTTATTACTCGTATGTAAAAAGATTTTTACAGTAGACTTGGGACTGGAGAGTTTGGTTACAGCTACAATATTAATTAGTTATTTTATTACATTGAATTGATACAAAAAAATCTTTAATCGTACGCGTACGTAGACCATACACTTAGCAAAAAGAACTTTCCACCGGCAAAGTATACAGTTTCACAACTGTGAAAAAGTTTCAAAGCACATTTTCCAGTCTGTAACAAGTACTTCCTCATAGGCCTTGTCGAACGCAGTGAGCGTATCTTCTGGCGGGGAAAACGCTGGTTTTTAATTTTAAGGAACAAAAATAAGTCATTTGGTGCCAAATCAGGGCTGTAAGGCGGATGACCCAAAAGTTTTACCCGTGTGGTGTTTAGGAAGTCCCTCGTCTTGACCATGGAGTGCGCGCGCGCGTTTTCGTGGTAGAACAAAAAGCCCGGTGTCAATATTCGGTCGCTTGTTGCTCGCAGCAGTCAGAATGTCAAGCGTAGTGTACCACTCTGCATTGATGCTACTTTGGTTTCTTAAGGGAATTGATAAAACCTTTGCGGAGAAAAAACTGGCGTTCTACATTTTTCCGGCGCTTGTCGATAGTTAGCTTTCGTAGGCGTCGGCTCGTGATGAAAAAGTCACAATTGACTTTGTTGGCGCTTTGTTTGTGATACATCCGAGATTCGTCACCTGTTATGGGAGAGTAAACACGGCCGGAAGAACTTGCTTTGAATTTATCCGTCACATCATGGCGCCATTGCCAGCGTGCCTGCTTCTGAGCATCGGTGAGCTTGTGAGTTACCCAGGGCGAAACAATCCTCCTTACGCAAAGGTTGAATATCATAAACTTTCGGATCTAATCTGCAGATTGCGTTGAAATCTTTGTATGTGATTCGCCGGTTTTGTTGAAACAAATTTTTCAATTGTAGCACGTTTTTTCCGTAACAGCAGTCAAACGACGACCACGTCTTTCTTAATGTTTTTAATTTAAGCAACAGCACTTAATCTCGTTATTCCAGCGGTACACGGTTGCTTTACACATCAGACTTCGAGTTGGACTTGAAATTATAAACCATCATTGCACGAAAATATTTCCGACGCAGATCCGTTTATCTACGACACAAAAGTTTCATAAGGCTGCTAAAAAAGTTAGACGGAAATTAAGACTTGGGACAAGTAAATCTTTACTTTTGAATAGTTGAATTTTCAAAATAATTATCATAACAGTGATCCATAGATAAATACTTTTCAGAGTGGCCTGATACATGCTCGTACATAAATACTTCATATACGTTCATTAATATGTTGAACGACAATTCCGGTCTTAACCAGCGAGCACACATATTGCGCGAGTACTGATCAGGCAGTCTATGCGAGTTTTACGTAGGTTCACTCATTCCCGAATTGTACCGGCTGCGCGTTCATGTACAGCCGCGAGGTGTTGTGCCGCGCGTTCGTGTACAATCGCGAGGCGTTGTGGCGCATGTTCATGTACAGCCGCGAGGCGTTGTGCCGCGCGTTTGTGTATAGCCGCGAGGCGTTGTGCCGCGCGTTCATCTACAGCCGCGAGGCGTTGTGCCGCGCGTTCATGTACAGCCGCGAGGCTATGTGCCGCGCGTTCACGTACAGCCAAGAGGCGATGTGCCGCGCGTTAATGTACAGCCGCGAGGCGTTGTGCCACGCGTTCATCTACACATCCGGCAGTGAAGACTATGCCGGCCAGAATACATGTGCAACGTCCCTTGTACTAGAATTGCATAATATTAGTATATTACTTTATTGACTCGATCGGTAAGTATCCATCCATCAGTTAAATAATTTTATCCAAAGTTAAGCCACAACCCCATTTCCGACGACAATTAAGACTTGTTCAGTTCTACTCATGCCGGAAGCTCGGAGTAACTGATAAGAATGATGTCTGCACGTTCAGGAAATCTCAAAATTTGCGAAATAAATCATGGTTTAGACGCCATTTCAATCATTTGACGCCAAAAGTTAACTCAAGTCTCAGCGCCATGTGAATGCCCTTAAATTTCTATTTAAATACCTATTGTCTTATTTCCATTAAGTTCACAATAAGAAAATAACAACCATTAAATATTCTGCGTATGTCTTAATACCATGTTAGAGAAAATTAAAATTTAATTCAAAGCAAAACTTCTTGAAGATTGCATTTTAACGAGTGCAGACCCACGCCTAGACTAACCGCATTTGAGTGTTTTCAGCTTTATACAAACAGTACATTGTGACCAAAGCAAAAGTTTTTATCCTGATTAAGTAGCAAATTAAACGAACCAAAGGATAAAACAAATATTAAACATTTAACTAGCTGTTAACATCGTTCTTGATACCAAAAGATTTTTAGAGTTTCATTCATTCAATTTGTTAATTGAAAAAACGCTCGATATAAGTAGAAGACGAAAACTTAACAAAAAAAAATTGGTGAAATAATATCATACCAAATCTGGCGGGCCGGAAAAAAGAAACTTTAAATCTTGGCTCTTTATTATTCATGAGTGTTAAAGCACAATTTGACGACTCTCGACTTCTTCAAAAGATACCACAAACTTTACTACGTTTTGACAAAAGAGATATTAAAAGTGTATTAGACATAATTTCATAATTTGACAAAGATTCTTAAATGCATTCAAACTTTGGCAATAGCCGGAAAATACTTTTAGAAGTATTAAGAGGCCAGTTTGAATGCATTTGTAACTGGAAAGATTCTTTTTTTTTTTAATTGAGATGTTATTTAAAAAGTAATTTAAGTTTGCTTACATTTTGTCATCAATTATAGCTACTCGATATAAAAACTTTTTTTTATTTAGAACATGAACAACATCTTTGAATTTTAGATAATGTTATAAGTTATATTTTACGTATTGTTAATTTTAAATGTGTTTTATGGTTTGTGTTACTTCGCTGTGGCAGTATGTACAAAGTACATTTACTTGTCATCGATTAATTCGCAGTTATAGCAATCAGATGTAGATTTGTAGGTCATATCCGTTTTTGGTTAGTTTTAATTTCCTAGTTTTAAGTATAGAATACGATCTTATTTTTATTACATCTTACTACTTACAAACGTGCACCCGCCTTTTCTTTACATTATTACTTACTTAAAACCACCCTTACATTTACATCTTTACTTTACATTTCTATATGTTGGATTAAACCCCAACATAATTTTTTACGTTGGGAATCAAACTATAGTTTAAAAAACATTCAAGATGGTCCGGTCGATATGTATTTATTTAGAAACAGGAACTTGTATGTGTAGAAAGCATTTTCATAACTGGATTTAACTTGCTCTTGTGTCTCTTGTGTCTTTCGGGAACATTCCAATTGTTTTTTGGCTAAAATGTATCCTATATCCTTTTAAAAAGTATATAGAAAAGGCATAACAAAAAAAGCCCACAAACAAAATTGCTATCGCGTTTATAATACAAGTTATCTTATCCGCCCTGTCCTGAACCGAAGCTCATGTTTGCTCGCACGCGCAGGTAGCTTCGGATTCGAAACGTGAGGCAATCATTGGATGACTTAAATTTCTTTTACAGCTCCCGGCGGTGACATGATGCACGTGATCGAAATCCGCGCAGGTCGTTTCTCTACTGATCTTATTTTTTGACCTTGTACGAGGATTTATGCTTTGTGAATAATTCTATGAAATAAGTCAAATCCATTTTTTTTTCATTCAAATTTCGCTGTCAATAAGATTTGTTGTTAGTGTGTATTCTACCAACCCTCGCTAGTAGAACGTGAGAGATATTTGTGACGGGGTCGCCACCTACATTCAATTTGCTAAGATATATAAGATTACTTACGTTTATCAATACTTACTACTAATCATTCAGAACCATAGCTGTACTCTCACTTTTATATGTTTTAGCCTAAAATATATCTCAATCCCCAGCGAAATAAATTGTTTGGCAAATTTTTATTTTATTTTTTGTACTGTGGTCCACCAATACGCGACACTGGCAGCAATAGCTCGTCGCACCGATCGCGGCTGATTGCCATTTTTCAATTAACTAACTCACTTTTATAATATTGGAAACGAACTTTGTGCCTACAAACATATGTATGAACTAAAAGAAATAGGTAAACTAGTAAAAAAAAGTAATAATACCAAAAACATCATAAAGAGAATACTTGATGCAGATCTTTGCTCCTCGGCATTGAACCAATAATGCTCACAGAGTTCCCTAGTTCTATGGCTAAGCTAATGAGCGCGAGGTAACTGCTAGCCCCTACGGTCACCCGAGACCTGGAACAGTCTAGAAGAAATTTGTTGGCTGATGACCGCGGGCCCAATGTCTCTACAAATACCTATACACTCGAGATTACCTATTGGGTTCGCGTATTTGCGGCGTTTCAATAAATAAATTCCTGCTCATTTTCACATAGTGTGGTGGACTAATAAATTGGCTAAAACGAGCGACCTAAAATCTGAGCCTGCTGACCTTGCGGCGGAGTGATTAAACTGTTGATTAGTCAAAGGTTTTAATCACGGAGTTGACATGACACCAAAATAAAGCAAAATAAAAATGCCAATGATTTTTTTACGAATGATAATAAGTGAGTCTTTACCTTGAAACGCCGATCACCCCTAGGAATGATGTCGGGATCGCAAATGTCGACGTTTGTTCTGGTTTAAACGCACAGTGCCCTGGCGTAAAGTAAACGTAATTGACTTGACTGATTCGACTTCCACATGGGGGTTATTCTGCGACCCATACTGGCGTCGTATTTGATTCAACTAGAGCCTCGTGAAGTGCGCCAATTTGACTGTCGACTCTTTTTACTTATTTTAATGATCAATTTATATACGAGATGCGATCATGAAATATCACGCATTCATGAAAGATCTGTTGTGTATATAGATCATCAATGGTTCACGTATATTTTTATGCAAAACTTTATTTATCGACTGTCGATTGTATTATACTTCGCAGATGATATCAAAGTCATTTTCAAACTATTATTTTAACCAATGCTTTTTACTGAATATGCATCCATTAGAAAAGAGAGAACATGCTGTGTAAGCTGTGAGTAAGTAAGTAAGTAAGTGAGCTGTAGATACGGTGGTAAGCTCACTTATTGAACTCATTATTACCATTCCAGTTTAGAAAAACAAACACTTAAAAGTAAATGTCACAACCAAGCTTAAGCATATACAGCTTATATATAACATTTGTGGCCATTCAAATGAAGTATTCGCAATAATTTTCTCAATATTAGAAAATAATAGATATAATAATCACAATAGCGGGCAGCCGGCGGGTCGCGACCCTTGTAACTCAAACCCATCTAGTCGGGGTTTTTACTGTGTGTACGTGAAGGGCCAACTCCCACGTTTTACGGGCCCAAATTATAAGCAAAAACAATGATTATTAAAACGAATAAAATAAATTATGCTTAATGACTTCCTTTCGTTGCTGTTGCTTTTTTGTTCTATGGATGTGCCAACGAAGATAATAATGTAAATTAAGACCACACCTCTTATGTATTATCAATATAGAATAGATTTACTGAGATATGTTTTCTGACCAAGTGCAGTCCTGGTTTCTCTGGCGACATCACATATATCTTCATCTTCATCGTCAGTTTTCCTCAGTTGAAATGGAAATAATCTCTAAAGTAAACTTCTAGGGTATGTTTTTTCTTACGATGTTTCTCGAAGGGCAATCATTTCTATCATACATGTTTTCCTAGGTCAAATTTAAACTTGTTCCTAAGTTGAGCAAGAGACTAAAGTGGTGAGATCTGCAAGGCATGAAACCTCAATTTTGCGTGCCATTGTAATAACGTTTACACGTTTCCTAGTAGAGACAACCTTGTGCCAGACGTAGTGCAGCCAGCGAACACGTGAGACATTGGCAAGTGCTCTTGGAGGGCTACATAAACTTGGAGTCAAGCTTGCTGACTGCGCGTAGAATCAGGCTTGGTTAATACACCTAGCTGAATTTCTTCTTGGTTTAATGTTTTTTTGAAAATTGAGAGTCTTCATAATATGTCTCGTGTTTTTGAAAGATAATTGCACGCGTTTTATAAGTTTCGGATAATTTACGAATTAAAACATTACATCTTAACAAGTTAATCATTTTTTAATTTTCTACTTTCCATCCAAAAATGTACTTCCTGTAACGTACATAAAAATCAAATCACATAACCGAGCAGAATGATCGCAAGCTCGAGCGAGTCCTGTGCGCCTCACTCGGAGAGACCCCGCTCTCCGCCGCGCGTGTGTAGCGTTGCTAACGAAAGGTAAACACGTCGCAGGCTCGTTGGAACAAAAATAATTATTGTCGACTTCATAACTCCCGGGATTTGTCGGGATTTTCGGGAACACTTGTTTTGCTCTCGTAATTTTTAAATAGTTGATCGTAGGTGGTTTATTTTTAATGTTCTTGGTAAAATTAGAAGTAGACAAGGAAAAATGTGGATAAGATTTAAGAGAAACCGCAGTATTACTTAATCAAAATCACGCAGTAACAGTTTATTAATCTCATTTTGCTCACATCGAACTTTTGTGGTAAACAAAATATTTCATTAGTTCTCTAAGCAAAATATCTCTATGTGACAATATGTCAACACATACACGCGAGGAACACAGGGACTGGCCCGTTGTCCGGCGACAATATTGACTTCCGCAGACATCCCGTAACTAACGTGGAGCGTAAGCTCTCGTGTGACGGGTTTCAGTGGCATCAGGATAATAAGGGTAAATCAATAAGTAAGAGATTTCTCTCAGGAATAGGTCTATGTGTAGGTACCTATTCATAACTTTTGGTTCTAAGAAAATAAAAATCACGACCGAATAATAAATTAGGGACAATTTTAGGGTTCTTTAAAAGATGTTTCCTGGGCTCTTTTACAAGCCTCCGCTGTCTCTACGGGCTATATCTCATGGACCGTAATGGGACAGTTGAATTATTCATAGAGTGGTGACCATACAATGATACTATAACAACAAACAGTAAAATTCTTATTAATTTTAAGATAAAGATCGTGTGAAAGTTCCACTTGCAAATGCATTGTAAATTATTAACTACTACAATTAATTTCTTAAAAGCACGACGCCACTCTTGAATAGTTCACTTGGTCGCTACGTGACTCTAAACCCATAATATGAACAAGCTGGTTTCTAGCTGTAACGAACCTTTGTTTGAGTACAAATTTATCATTGTCATTATTAGTTTCTTGTCGCGACCCTTATAACATTTTTACCTTATATTTATTGCAGTTCAATTTCGTTCAACAGAAAGTTCCGAAGATTAAACTTTAGGATGTTCAAATAAATATTCATAGCAAATACGTTTTCCTAAAGGTAGAGGTCATAAAACCTTGTAACAATTTAGTTTCATTTTACAAAACCCCTTGAGCCTGTTGAAAATTTATGAAAGAGGGTACACCTGAATGTTGCGTCTAGAAAGGCTTACAGTTTAATCAAATTTGTAAGTGCTGGTTCAGTATTGATACCATCCGTTAAATTGGCGGACGTTTTTTGTGTGACATCTTTACTAACTAAAAATCTTTAGAATATATAACATCAAATTGAAATTGAACACGTTACATAAGATTGTTCATTAACTAATTGGTCAATCAGCTTACCCTGCTATTATTGAATATTATTGAACGTATCTATTGAGAACAGGTAAGTTATAAGTAAGACCGCAGTCTGAACGAGAGAGCACAAAGGATAAGCCTTCTGTTAGATAATAGGTATTATGATCTTGGAAAATAAAATGAGCATTTGATGAACAGATGCAAGGACTGTGAAATTCAACGTGCGTTACGTAGATACTTAAAGCCTTATAATCTGTAGTTTTAAATATAGATTACTACACATCGAAGCGTTGTATAAGCGTCGAATATTCGAAGCGTTGAATATTTTTGAAACCAGGCGTCCCGGCACGGGAATTTCGGGAACAACATTTAGCCTGTATTACATCGGGTTAAAGTACCCTTCTGTTAGTGTAAAAGTTGTTATAACTATTTATATCACAGCGTGCGCGATCCGAATGCAGTTGAAACATGTGTTGGGAGGCGGGATATACAACACAAATCAATCTTTCTTTAAAACAATAGTATTTAAATCAAATATGTATATTGTGAAATAAATACACAGACCATGTGCATTTGGTTTAAAAACTTAACTGAACGAAGGATTCGCTTCTGAGTCCCGGTAGGAAGACTAATCATATAATTTGGTGTTTAGTTTGATTAAAATTATATAGTTATATCAAAACTATTCTCGCAAATGGTTGGCAAGTTAGTCTAGCAAATGAAACAAGCAGTAGATTCTAATCGCAATGAAATAGCACGGTACACATAGTTCTCATTAATCTTCAGATGCGACATTTATTTACCATTATCATTCTGGTGCGTAACAGTATTTTGATTGATACATTTAAGCAGAGATATAACAAGCCGGCAGTCGCGTGAATATGTACATACCTAAAACCATACTACGAGCCACAGTGATATTCTTACTTATGTGGTTATAATGACAACGCGGGAATGATAAATATTTGTCAGCGAAATATTAAAATATTGGGCAGTGGTGTTATTTAATAACTCAAAAATCAGAACAAGATGTCAAAATGAAATTCGAGGTTACAATCTTGACAGGACTAACTGAATAATTATTTTGAAATGAATATAATCCCAATAAACACTATTTTATCTAATTACTTATAAAAAGAAAAAAAAATTAGTAAAAAAAAGGTAACGTATATAACTAAAGGTAAAGGTAAAAAAAATAAAATTAATCAATGTTAAAAATTTTGATTATACTAACCTTTATAAGTCATTATTTATTTTAAGCACTACTATCCCGTCTCCCTCCGTTAACCGATCGGCAACACCTGCGGAATGCTAAGTGGGCCTCGCGGCCGCCAACACGTCGTTTTTTTTTTTTGGTTCCCCTCCACGGGAAGAGCAGGAGGATATAAAATATGACGCATACTCCGCGCGCGCGATCGGAGTTATGTGGGACTCGTCCCGACGCCTACCAGAACCATACCCACCCCTGTCGGCTCGTGCATTTTTGCCACTCAGCCTTCATCTGAGCGACGGCCAATTGGAGAAAGAGGCCGCGCTAGCGGGGCCCTTAAGGGGTCACCCGCTGGGATTTACATAGCACTGAAGGTGCTCAAAATGAAAAGTAAATAATTAAAAACATTAAAAATTGAAAAATAAAATTGCATTAATTCGGATTTACGTTAGAATTAGGATTTGCGGCCTGAAGGGCCTCGAGATCTAAAGTTAATTGCGTGGGTTCGCCAGTGTGCGCGTTTCTCGGTCTAGCGACTTTGAATTTCGAATCTAAGACAGGAGCAGTATACGAAACTGAATCTCGAAGATGATTGGGATGGGATTCGGCGCGTTTGAAGAACGATTCTGAGAGTGTTTTGAGGTGCTGTTGCACTGTAGGTAGTTCAAGATCTCTGTGCAGGTCCGCGTTACGCACGTACCAAGGTGCGTTTGTGGCCCTGCGGCAGAAGAGATTTTGAACTACCTGCAGTTTAAACAGGACGGAGGGTTTGGCGTGGGTAAAGACTGGTGAAGCATATGACATGACGGGTCTAACGCAGACCTTATAAAGCGTACCTTTATTTCTAAAAGACATTTTACTTTTTCTTCCTATCATACTATATAGGCGGCTTAAGTAAAAACGCGCGAGTTTCGTTACTCTATCGACGTGTGGCTTGAAAGAAAGCGTCTGATCTAAGGTGACGCCTAAGTATTTAATATTGCGCTTCCAGGGGATAGGAATACCTAACATTCGAATGTGGGGATCGTTGTGGCGATTACGACGTTTGTGGTCGAATTGAATAGCAGAACTCTTTTCTGGGTTGACATCGATACGCCATTTTTGAAACCAAACACCGAGGGTGTTTACGGCCTTTTGGAGTCTGGTGATGTTATACGGGATCGCTTGACCTTTAGTGTAAAGGGCGGTATCGCCTGCAAAGAGGGCGAGTTCGACGCCTTTCGGCGGGATGGGGATGTCGTTAGTGTACACAGTGTACAGCAGAGAGGCGAGGACTGAGCCTTGCGGGACTCCAGCCTTTATGGGACGAGGCGCCGAGAGCGTGCCTTCATGTTTGAATCGAAACGTACGGTCTTTAAGAAACGACGCGATTAATGTGACTAGGCGAACCGGTAAGCCTATTTTATAGAGTTTAAAAACGAGACCGCTGTGCCAGACTTTGTCGAAAGCCTTGGCTACATCAAAGAGAACCGCGATTGTTTTTTTACGACACGGATAGAATCCTTCGAGTATGTACTCGACGATTCGATGGACTTGCTGAGGGCATGAGTGCTTAGCGCGAAAGCCGAACTAGTGGGGAATAATGAGAGGGTCGCCATCCGTTGGAAACAGATGGTTCCACATTCGAGAGAGTATGCACCTAAGCACCTGCTGGGTGCTTAAGTGCGTGGTTGGAAATTCCATCCGCATCCGGAGCCTTTTTGGACTTTTGTCTTCTAATGAGAAGCAAGATTTCATTATTAGAGTCTGTGACGGGGTCGTCGGTGATGGGGAGAGATTCTCTGCGGAGAACTTCGTCCTCCACCGCCTGGATGTGGGAGGGATCCGCGGATTGCGTGCTGGGTGAACATTGTGCCGCTATGCTGTCGGCGAAGCATTCGGCTTTCTCTTCGACTTCGAAGGCAATAGTGCCGTCGGGACGAGTGAGAGGAGGAACGTGAGAGGCGGGCTATTCGATAATACGCTTGGTGGGACGGGGAGATATTCTCCATGAGATCGTTAAACTGAGTGTCTCGGAGTACTGCGAGGCAAGACCTAACTTTACGTTGAAGCTGATTCGCAGCTGTTCTGTATGCGGGTGTGGGATATTTCTTGGCTCTCCGGAGAGCCGCGTTCTTGGCTTTAATGAGATTGCTAACGGCTAAGGGAAGCGCGGGTTTGCCTTGCTTAGCAATAATTACGTTGTCGCTGATGGCTGAGTTGATAGCATCAGTGAGAGTGTTGACTAATGAATCTATTTTAACCGGGCTATCTATTTGGTCGGGCGAAATCGCGAGCGGAGAGTTCGGGGACTCTAAGGCTGAAACTAACGTATTTTTAAAGCCTTTCCAGTTGGTAAAGGTCTTAGGAGATGTGACGTTATCGTTAGGCGTACCTAGCACGAGAGATGGGGCGATGGTCGTAGCCTAGGTCATCGAGCGGTTCGATGGACCTGAGATCAAGATTGATTCGCTTGATAATTGCAAAGTCGAGGATGTCAGGAGAGTAGGTCGGGTTGTTGGGATAGTGAGTGGGAGTGATGGGGGATATGACGTCTAAGTCAAGTGTGTTAGTGATGTCGAGGAGAGCGATACCGCTGGTGTTGGTCGATAGGCACGTCCAGTCAGTATGTTTGGAGTTAAAGTCTCCGAACATAAGGGCTGAATGGCCGAGGGCGAGAATGGCCTCAAAGTCGCTGCGGGTTGGTCTGGAGCCACATGATATGTAGACTGAAGCTATGATGATGGTCGGATGACCAGTCATAGCCAATTATAGCCGGGCTTTGCTTCCGGGGGACCCCGGTTGCGCAGCAGCGGGAAGTGCGGAAAGCGGGAGTGAGCGGCGGCGCCGGTTTAGGCGCGACTCTCTTGGCGGTGGAGCGCGGAGCGCGCGGGCAACCCCTGTAGTTAGCTGTGTGGCCGGACTGGCCGCAAAGCACACAGGCGGGGGGGGAAGTGGATTCGGGAGTGCGGGTGCACTCCTTCGTTATATGGGGTCCAGGCACTTAACGCACCTGGGGGGAACTGAGCAGTTAGCCGCCGCGTGGCCATAGAGCTGGCAGCGGTGGCACTGCCCAGGGTGACCACGGGGGTTGGGACGCTTGATGGAGATATTCGAGAGTTCGCAAATTGTGCGAGCCTCTCTAAAGATCTCCTTCGAGTGGGGAGTGTTGGACAGGATTACTAGAGCTAAAGGAAAACGCCTACTGCGGTTGGAGTGCATCTTGTGCACTGCTTCGGCCGGAAAACCCTGGGACTTAAGGTACTGTAGGATTTCTTCGTTCGCGAGCTCGAACGGGACGCTCAGTAGTACTGCGCGGATCTTACGCTCCTCTGCGAGGGCGTAGGTGTGATAAGCGATTTGTTTTAAAGAAACTAACCTGGTGAACGCGCGGAAGTCGTGGATGGTCGCGACCTGGATTTTAATTGAATCGCCTGCGTTGGTTGCTTTAAGATAGTTGATTTTTGGCTCTTTGCAAAGATTAGATACTACGGTCCATCGCGCTTTTTCGCGGAGAAAGACGGGCGGAGGGAGCTGAGGCTTCAGCGGGACGGGAGTGCAGCGCGTCGCTGGCTTCGATGGGACCGACGGAGACGCGGTTGTTGCGAGCGATTTTAATGGCGCGGGGGCTGGTGTTGAAGACACCGGGGAGGGCTCGGGTATTGAGGAAACCGAGGCTTTCTTAGAGCGCTTCTTGGAGTACTTGGCGACTAGCCGGACGCAGAACGGATCTGAGAGTGGCGTTTGAGTATTGCTACGAGAGAAGTCGTGAGACAACAATCGTGACTTGGCAGCCGGGAGCGACCTTCAACACGTCCGAACGGGTCCGGACGCAGATCGGGTCTGATAATGCCAACACGTCGTGTTTAAATGGTAGTAAGTACCTCCGACCGGGATCTGCAACGAAACAACGAACGAACGGAAAAGCAGCTCCCAATGAGGCAGCCAGCTAACTAAACAGAGATAAATCTGAGTTAATTGCAAGAAATGCAGTTTGCGCTGGAAATAACCGGTGCGCTCCGAATTACACTGATTGCTGGCGCATTGATTATTGGCTTGTTCATTTAAGTGCTATCAAAATATATTTGGATAAGATAAAAAATATATTTATTTGTCGTTTTTTACATGAACATAATTGACGTAAGCTGTGTATTGCTAATATTGCAATTTACATGGGATAGTGAAATAAGTTTCAAAGTGTCGTCCTATGTATAGTTATACTACGCTAAAAAAGGGTGTATATTTCTATACTAACATAAAGTTTTTATCTACTGATATGTTTTAATAAACCTTACCTGGGAACGAGCAAAAAAGTAACTATGTCGTTCCCAAAATCGCGTCATCCTGGCTTCCGATTCAATTTTGTCAGACGTGAGTAAAATTTATGATAAAGGGAATTTGAAACTTTGCTAAACCCTTTAGTTTTTAGAATTTTAACATACAAATTTTAAAAAGTTTGCCTCTAATGAATCGCTTATTAACAAATGTCTTTGTTTTATTATCCTGGATACTCAATAAACATAATTTGAACAATATTTTGATACTTACCAAACTATTATAAACAAATCCTGCGTTGTATTAGCTGATGGATCTAGTTTTACAGAGATCAAAGTCATTTTTTAAATATTTTGTCGTAAGAAAAGCTGTAATAAAAGCTGCTTAAAGCTATTCACCATAATAAATATCAAATCTTACATTAGTCACTACAAAATATATCAAATCGCATCATCTTCTCAATAAAACTTTAGCTATATATCCTCTGTGGTCCATAGTCCTTTCTACAACTTACAAAGTTTTTAAGAGAACATTAGTAAAAGAAGCTACATAAAAAGCAGGTTCATCTTATTTTAGTTTCAAAATGTTTTTGTTTTACAATATCTTTAAAACATTTCGGAGTGGGTGGCCAGGACGTCGCTATATTTTACTTTTGCGGGCAGATTCGCTTCGAGCTGAGAATGCCCTGCCTGCTACGAGTGCTACGAGTGCTACGTAGGATTACGTGTGTTAGGAAGATTAACGAAAACAGATTCATCTTTTATACTTATTTTTTTTGACTGCAATCTGTCCTATGCTGTATGTCAATATGTACGCCCACTACATAATTATTAATGTAACTAGGTTAGTCTAGTAATCAATAATCAATTTAAAGTTAGCAAACATATTTGTATGTTTTAAATGTAGTTGGAATATTTGTTGAACCTCAGCTAGGTTAAAAATCAACGATTATTTATTTCAACAGATAAACATGTATAAACTTAATTTTAGTTGTATCAGTAGTGGTTTATTTTTACTACGAAATAACATCTCAAACAAACATCGTGTTGCGATATTGCAGTATCCCGGCAGATTCGGCGGCAGTTCGTTAAAGTAAGTCAATTAAGCACGGCGGGCGTCGGCGGCGCGGCGGGCTTCTGTCGCGGCGTTCAATGTTTCACTGGCTAAAATAATCACTGACAAGGATCATTGTACGCTGCAAGAGAGTACATACAATAAAGATTCAGAATAATTACCTCATTACATGATCATGAGCCAGCATGGCTTTACTTCAGTAACGTTACCTTAAGATTGGATTTTGAACCGCATATGTATTTTGTTAACTTCCATCTCAACTGGTGGAAAGTGAGGATGAAGACCAGGACGGTACAGGCCGCTTCAAGAGGTGCCCATTCACTCTACGCTTGAACGCAATAAAAGGATTAAATCTGTCTGGGGAAAAAAGACGCAAGCCGTTGTTCGTGGTTCTGGACATAAGTTTAGATGGAAGTGCCTTTTCCATGTTAGAAGATTTGTAACCGTTGATTTGTGCATGTAATTTAAACATTATTTAAATATCAAGAGATGAATGGGGAACTGATATTTTATTTAAAAGTTTTATGTAAATCGATCTCAGCAATCGTTATAAAAATTGACTATGATGTTGGTTAATTTTTTATGTAAAATGTTACGATTGAACAAGCTGTCTCTACTAGATATCAGTGTCAATTTCTATCAGGTGACGTATTAGATAATACAACAGGAATCACCAATCAGGTCTCAAAATAACAGGTCTTAGTAAAAATACTCCAAAGTCATCCATCATGAACACAATATCCTATGTTAATAGTTTAAAAAAGAATCTAATCCTCCTACCAACTAGGTGCAAGCACGTTTCCAACGCGGCGCTCATTCACAGCCACCTAGACAAGCATTACCGACGTAGTGTTGTCCAGCGCATGCAGCACTGCACACCTCGGCTCTTACGAACCACGGCACTTAGAGACCGCGGCATTGGCACTTAGCGCCGGTCGCACTCGGATTGCGGAAGTGCTCGCTCGTAAACGGATGAATGGGCTCTATCCCGTGTACATAAATGATTGCGGCAGTAGAACGTTTATATGAAAACCAAATCTAAGACCTTTAATTTTAAAAGTTGATTGATGTGTCTAGTAGAATAATACGAATGTTTTTTTCCTAAGTAGGATAAAATAACTGTCCTCGTGCGAAATACTACTTTCATATTTTTTTTATTCGTAACAACGGAACTTTTCAAAGATATAAAGATTTAACCTAAAAGAATACCGTTAGAGCATTTTTGTTTGTCTAAGTTTACATAAATGACGCACGTGTAAAATAATTGACGAAAAATTATTAATTTTAAAATGTAGTTACAGTAATTGTCAATAAAAAATTATCAAAAACGATTTATACTTTAAATTTATTCTATATATAAAGGGCTAAATAACGCTACATTTAACAGGAAAAGTTTATAGGTATTTTTTTACCCTGTATTTAATGTATAAAGCGTACAGTAGAATTTTAATACCATATTATAAAAGTTCCCACATCATTATTCTCACCAACAGAAGACGAGGAAACTAAGGCGTCTCCGCGATACGAGTCCCCGAGCGATTGCAGCGCCATACGTTTCCATCGACGACACGAAAATGTATCTCTAAAGCGTTGTCTCGTGCGACGCCCCGTGCACACGTCTAGTTGTAAACTCCGATTCTCCCACTCTGAATGTGTCTCAGTTGCCACATAACAGATTTGAGCTTGAATGGAAAATATTGATACGAACTAAGATATAGGTCTGGGATTGGCCTTTATTGGAATTGTTAAATTGTTATTTTCTGTGCCTCAGGTTTTTTGTTTTGATCATGCGTTAACAGAAGTTAAATGTCTTTTAAAGTTCGATAGTCTTTATTTTAAAAAAATACGCAAGTCTCAAAGCCATCGAGCCTCAAAGCGGTCGAAGTCCCAGCATCGAGGCTGAACACCTTCACGCGGGAGGACTTCTGGTTGAGTGGAGGGGAGTACCGGCGCTTCCGACAGAACAGCACCAGCGTAGTTCTAATTAGCTACCTACTAACATAGATTTTAGTTTTAAATACTAACAATAATTTGTTTTTCAATATTTGTATTTAGACGGTAAGGTATTTATCTAAGGATCTAGATGCCTAAATTAAATGGATTTACTATCATAATAATATTACTTGAATAAATACCTTAATAAACTCAAATAATTATATAATTGTTGATAAAAAAGTGAATCTACCTGGTTCTCTCACTGTGCTTTTTTCCCCCAGATAATCACACCAACTGTATGGCCCCAAAGTAAGCAGAGCTTGTGTTATGGATGACTATACAGAATAAACTTACATATATGAATATCAACAACCATGACCCGAGAACAAACATCTATGTTCGTCACACAATAAATGCCCCGGCCAGGACTCGAACCTGGGACCTCCCGTGTATGAGGCAGGACTACTAACCAGTTCGCTACTATTGCTTATTATTGAGAGCCTCGAGTTATTTTTTTCAACAATTTTTAGTTGTTAAGTGAATATTTTAAATTTAATGATTATAAAGACTAATCTGTATATTATAATAAATATAATTTTAATAAACCAAAAGGAGCCTGTCGGCACAGTGTGTGTCATGTTTATAGCATCCGTCGCTAATGACTATCTATTGTACTAAGATTACACGACGCAACACATCCCAACACTTGTACTTGGTCTGTAGCCCTTGTATCCAGCTATTTCATCCCTTCATTTGTCCTTGCGTTGCCCTAATCTCACTTATTTATGTCATAATAACCAGCCGCTTGTTGGTTCGTCCTTCATGCGCTGAGCTGTGGAACGGCGGCTGGTAGTGACGATCAAAGAGCTGGTTATCATGTTATCTATGGTTTCTATTACAACGTTTTTGTAATGAAAAACCTGTGAGCTTCAGATGAGCGGCCAATTTCATTACTCTTTATCATAAAAAACAACTTTGCGTAGTATATTTTAGTAGTAACTGTGTAATTCTTTCCCTTTGTTTGAAAGACTAGAAGAAAAAATCATACAAAGTACGTCACGGGATTCTAACCTGCAACCTTTGTATGAGTGTTACTATAAATTTATCAGCCAATGCATCATTCACTGCCAAGGTTTCAAGTCTACGTTGCTTGTTTACTCGAATACTTTTCAGTATAATTCAATGATCTCCGGATCGGAAGACACGCTAATTGCATTTTTACTTAAAATTCTTGGTGAAGTTTTTCGGAGCTCAGGAATTAGTTAAACACTAATTAAAGAGAGCAACGATCAAGAATGGCAGGTACCTTCATCTGGCCAGGTTAGAGACAGTATATCTAATTAGGTCGATCGGTCTTTGAAACATTAACGTAAAGGACCGTGTCACGTTTAGTTCAGCCTAGCGGAACTTCGCATGTAAAAGGTGATTTTAATAAGTTCACGTAAGATTTTAAAAGAAACGCTGTAAATCTATATCAGTAGAAAGCAATAAGTACCTAAGCAGAAAGTGTTTAATAAATTGAAATACCTAAATGCAAAATAAAAATTTACCTTATCTTAGTCCTCTAGGTAAGTAAAATATGCAAGTTGTTACCCGCGTCGGAAGCTGTCGCCCCGCACTTTGCGGTGCAGCTACGGAAATTTAAACAGATTTTAATTGCATTCTACTTTGCAGTTGATTGTAACAAAGCTCTTTAAAACTCATCTTTTCATTTTAAGTTGTTAAACGACATCTTTGTTTTTAGTGAATGACTTTAATCACATCTTCTCATCATCTGGCTGTGAAGATATTTAATAAATTACCGAATAAAATTAAAAATTTACCATTGAATAAATTTAAAAATGGTCTGATGAATTTTTAAATGACAAATTTATTGATAATTAATAAAATGTTTAATAGTTTTACTTTAATAATAATTGACTGTAATATATTTTTTTGACAAATCTTAATTTAAAATTTTGCACATCGACACCTTGTCGGTAGGATATTGTGAAACTATAATTATAAATAAGACCTTCAATGTACCAATGTCTTAGCAAATAAAGATTTATTATTATTATTCGCTTGCCTTTTCAAAATCAGATATAAGATCTTAGTAACAAATAACTTAATATATATTAAACCTAATATTATAAATATTCAACCCATTTGGTCTTTTATACTTCTGCGGTAAATCGCCCATTACAAGAACGAAAAATATTTCTTTAAAATAAATCTGCACTTTACCTGCACTCACTCTTCTCACCTCTGCAGATCAGCTTCACAACATAAGTTATTAGAAGTCAACTCCGCCAATCGATACTTAAACAGAAATATAGCTGACGCAGGCAAGGGATCTCCACGACATATCAATAATATTTATTTCATAGGAGAATAATAAATGCTTATAATGGAACCCATCCAGCCGTGAACAGTGAACGACGCCGTTCGGCGAGCGCGTTAAGGAGCGCGGCAGCACTTGTTACACTCATTACACTCGCTGATGAATAAAGTGTCTTACAGATGAGTTTATGCGTAATTATTTTGATAAGTAAAATTATTATACCGGGAAAAGAATGTTTTTATGACTTATATTGCTATAATTTAACAACTAATTTTTATAAAAGTTTTTATTTTATTTTGACTCTTCGACTGTTCATCACAATATTACGTGATGTGCTCATACTTATCGGTGCTACGCGCTGCAAACGTAAATACTTTAAAATAAAACTTCATATAAACAGACGATAGGGTCAGTATCCTAAATATGTCTAGAATGGTTTTTTATTATTTAATCTTTAAAAATGTTTTATTTATTTTTCATAATGGAGAACGTGCCCTTACAAGGCATAACATTTAATGCTGAGTACGGCTGAGCGCACCGCCGTATGTTCTAATTATTTGTCGCTCATTTCCCGCGCTGCTGACGTCATCACTGGTGGTATGGCGGCGTGACTCGGCAGCGCGTCAGCCTGCCTTCATCTCGGGATCTTGCCTTTGGACTTATTACAAACTTTTTTTTTGCTATTTTCATCGTACTTGACTTCAGTAGGTATGTATTTTGTAATAAAAATTATAGAAGCGAGAAACGTGTTACTCAGGTTAATTGGGTTTATTCACGGATATGTTTGCGGTAATACTTATACATTTCACAATGTGTTAATTTGGCAAAATAGCGCAAATTACTTCGTCAAGTTTAATGGTGTTGTCAACTTTGATCACATATCAACCGTGGATTTAGTGGCTTGCTCGCCTTACCATTATATTTCAAATATCAAAATTGATTAAGACTGTATCAGTCAGTTGTTTCGTTGATCGTGCTCGCAAACCGCTCAGAGATGAGAGCACATTAAAGATGTACATGGCACATGGTAGGTATATAGCGATGGAATACATAGTTTCGATACTAGCAGTTCAAAGACCTTAGTTATCTAAAAGTTATAATAAGATCGATAATCTTGATTAAACATTTATGTGATACGTCTTTCTATTGTCCCACAAGTGGGTCACATAATAATTAACTGCGAATGACAAGCGCAGCACGTGACAGCAACACAAACAAGTACACATAGTTTAAGACAAATATTGTGAATGCAAATGCAGAATATAAAGTTACCGTTGCTAAAACTACTTGGTGTGTTATTTTTGATCAGCAAATATAATACAAAACAGTTAAGAACAAACTTTAGAGACCTAGTTTATTATATTAGGCGAGAGAAACAGTCGCGTCCTTCTAAGAAATGTGTAACTTCGACACGGAAATGTCGATTCATGTCTGATTGAATTTAAAACTGCGACCCGCGATGGAGAACGGGTTGTTCCATTTTGGCCATTTTTTTGAATACGATTCCAAATGTATAAGATGGAAAATAAGGCATTAGAACCACATACAAGCCACTATGAGTTTATTTATTGACTTAATGACTTCAGTTGAGTTTCCGCGGGGTTTTATTCAAGTTGATAAAACGCAATGTACGCATAAGATATTTCAGAGTTGCGTTTTTGTTTGTAACCATGCCAACTTATCGAGTCGCTTATAACCTATCTTATAACCTAGCACATGAACTAATGTACACGTTATTAAAAAAATGTAAAGCCCGCACTAAGTGGTGCATAAGTAGATCAGCGCCGCTCTGCGCCGACGCTACTTCAAAGCGGATATCCGGGGTATCCAGGTCGGTTATTGAAAAAAGTTTGCCAAAGTAAAACTTGATGGCTGCGAGCGTTGATGCGTTTTTTAGTTTAAGCCGGTTTTTTCAGGTTTTTTATAAACTTTTATGATTTAAATAGTTGTGCTTTGACCACGGCCTGCGCAATGACTCGTGTTGTTTTCTACATTCGCTACTGGGTTCTTCAATCGCAGGATCCAAAGATCAACGCAGGTGATTATATAAAAAAAACGTTACAACGAATGAATACCACTACCTACCTCCCAAAAAATAGTGTGATAACTGAATCTAAACGTGGAGTACGATTTTTAGTTGTCAATGAATACGGGGCAAGGTGTTCTCTTGGTATCTGAAGTAACTGTATTGGCTGTAATATAATTCGATCAGCTTCAATTAGCCTTACAAATTACTCAAAATTGGAATCCGTAGCAACAATTGACTATCGATTGTAATGTAAAATGAATTCATTTGTCACGGAAGAGTTATGAACGTAAGAACATTCTAAATTCTAAATGATGTTGAATACCTACTATTCAATTAATTTTATGTGAAAAATAAACATTGCGACCCAAGTGCATTGTCTATCGTTTTATTGACCAATGCGTGTTGCTACATTCTATTACGAAATACTAAATAGTTGAAATTTATCAGCATTATGCGAAGCCCACATTAGATTTATATACAGAATTGAAAGAATAGATTTAGTGATGGTTTGTTGTAAAACAAAGTGAGGTAAAGAATAAATGACTACTACATTGCTTTTACCCGATAAGCTATTGTTTGTATGTTACAAAAGTGGACAATTGACCCTAATATGGAATAAAGTGATAATCGGACAGCTTATCTAGATCCAAGCAGCTAAGCTCGCCGAGCAGCGATCGCGTTCGTTCACAGAACATGCTGAGTCGTGAACGTGAGGTGCTCGTGTTCTGGCGGTTCGCCAACCTGTTGCGTTCAGGCCGAACTACAAACTTCAATAAATGCTGACCAGCTGTTCGTTGTCGTATCTGCAATTGTTGTCTTAACTAAACTTTATATCTATAAAAAAACATTTTAGTAGTATTTGAACAATTTTCTTACAACCTGGAGGTTCCGGCGGAGCTCCGCGCTACTCACGCGGGTAGTTCGGGATAAAACACCCTGTAGCCCGTGTTATACCTAGATATTACGGGGAAAGAGTTAAGATCGGTGAAGTGGTTCGAAAGATTTTGTTAGATATAAAAAGCAAACAAATATTTTCGCATTGTAATAATAGCATAGAGTATAATATACAAGAAATGGTTTTGAAAGTAAATCTTCAAAATGTTGATAAATTTTTATTTCATTATTTATCAAACATTATTGTATCATACTTAATATTTAGTAAATTGATCTTTTGCCCAGAAATATAACACTTAAAGACATATAGTGTAACAACACTTATTTTTTATTTAAATCATGAGTGCATAATAATATCGATGAAATTAATTAACAGTAAATTGATATTTCTCCTAAGTGTACCCTCAACCAAATTATATAGAAGTAAATGCGTTGTTCGTATGAGAATCTAAGAACTTAGTCTGAAGAAATATTCAGGCTATTAATTATGTTTAAATGAATTCCGACCATTGTTAGCTCCTGCCAAATTCAATAAAGTTATATTTTATCTGGAATTCCACGTCAAGGAATTAAAATGTGATACAGTTGATTGTAAGAAATACAATCATTTGAACATACTTGGCCAATTCGAAAAGGCTAGAAATTACTTTTAAAACGGTATTGTCGTCCACTTCCTCCAAAATAAATTATTTTCTTGCTAGTAACCGAGCTGAAAGTTCCTGTTTCAAAACCTATGTATACGAAAATATTTCAAAATAAGTTCAGAACGTTTATGCAGCCAAGCTTCAAAAGGCTTTGAGACAGCGAGTATTATTTAAATCGAGTACAATATCTTGACGTCCTCTGAGCATCATATTTTACAAAATATGCAGGGTATAACCTATCTTCTATATTCAAATAAACTTCATTGCTTCATTTCCATACATCACAGCGGATTTTAAGCTGACCACGTTGCTGAAGGACACAGGGATGCAAGATGCAAACCATTTTTTTATTATTTCTATGTAAATATAAGTCATAAAACGATTTGTCTAAGATAATTTAATAATAGCATAGTCCAAATATCACACGCACCGGTGTCACATGCCCCCGCGCACACAAACAATAATCTCTTCGCAAATAACTGCGTGATCTCGCAGCAAATACGACAGAGTAATTGCGAAGCCTGCATTTGTTTAGTTAAAAAAATAGAAAAATATGAAAAAGCAAATAAAACAAATTTTAGAAGCACATATAAATGATGAATGTTGGTGTTTATGAATTGTGACGTTGGAAGTCAATGCAGGCACTAATTTGTATCTTTGTAACATATTCTTATTTAGTTCTTTTGCGTCCTACGTTCTTGTTATATGTCTTGTCTATATGTTCTTGATAACTAATACTGCGGTAAAAATAAAATGTATATCGATTCTTCGAAATAAACATACGTGTACCTTGTATTCGGTCAGGCAAAGCACCACTTTACAAATTACTTCTCCAAAAATTCGTCATCCAACGTCGTAACCCAAAATCTGTCGAAGTACATCATTAAAACCCTTTTTATAGGTTAAGGTGAGACTTGAGTCGATAGGGCGGGCTATTAATAAGTAATTTGGGGTCCTCGAGTTGGATGCAAGATAGGCCACGCGCGGAGCGGGCGAGGCGAGGGCGCGCGGTATCAATCACTTGTGTAGCTAATGCCGTAACGTGCGCCGTCTCACGGGCTAATGGTGGCTTGAGAGCCAGTAGTCGATGAAGTAACTGATATTAATTAAAATGGTAAAGACAGATATTGATTGCAATTTGTTTAAAATCATTACTAAATAAATCTTAGATTTCGGGGGAATACTAAAACACTGCGAATAAATTATATTCGGAAAATATCTTATTTTACTTGTTCACAACACTTAGGGGTGAATATATGCCCTTTCCTATAATGTAACTGAATGTAATTTCATCAAAGCATCTTGTTTTCATACAAGTACTTTCAGTGTCTCAAATATTTCGATCAATTTGTTTGACGAGCGCTAAACCCAGGCTGGAATGGCTTAGCGAAACAAATGCTGAACGTCGAAGACTTTTAAATTTCAATTTAGCAAATATTTAAAGAGCATCGAAGTTGTAGAATCACTTTGAATTTCTAGATCTGTGCCTAAAAAAATCTAACTACGTTCTATGTAGTATTTACATTCTGCTCAAAGAAATCTAAAGCTGTTTTCATTATTCTTTAAGATAATATGAAAATTAACTGAAATTTAAGACAGCATTTTCAGGCTTTTTAGGCTAACCAAGCGTTTTCACAAACTTGTGTGAGCCTGTTGTTACACACGTGTAGTTACGTAGCTATACAGCGGCCGGCACCGACTGCGGGCGGGGTTGCCGAGCTGGTCGATGATTCGGTTATCTAGAGAGTTATCAGAGCATTATGACGTCAGCCAGTCGACGAGACAGGCTCTAATCACAAGTTGGCTGCATAGCTTTTATATACACCTTTGGATACTTTGCTCTGTATATTTATCGATAAGTTTGGAAAAAATACCATTCTTTCTCTATTTCATTCTTAAATATTGATCAATTTACTAATCGTTTTATTATTTTCCTTAAATTTAAAATTAAGCTTTTTCCATTTTATAGTTTTTCCTTCCTAGAGTTTCCTTTTGTTTATATTTATTTTAAACTTATTTGTTTAATGTTCAGAGTTTATGGCATTTTTTTATCTTTTAAATTCATATATTTATTAGGTTATTAGTAAATTTTCAATACCTGTCAAACTTTTATTCAAAATTAAATACTGCGAATTAGTATTATAAATATTGCAGGTGTATTTCTTAAAGAATATATACAAACATTAAAATTATTTGATTCCTAAAACAAAACTAACCACAAACAGCGCAGCCATTACCTGCTACGCCAGCTAAGAGTGTGCTTAGAGACCACCCCGAATGCTTACGTTTATTGCGGGCGAGATAGCGCTACGAGGGCGGCGGCCGTAAAAGCAAGCTTTTAAGCTCACGTGCTTTTATGCAAAAAGCGCCGCCGCTCCTTTATTTAAAATCATCCTAATCCGCGCGCAGCCCCGAGCTGCCGCAACGAATAAAACAATTATGAAACGATCAACAAACAAAAGCATACGTCCCAGAACTGAAGATATTGTATTTAAATATCCAGCGCGTGGATCGCCAAGCATTGCTGTGAAAAGTTTTATGTATTTTTTTTTAATTTACTTTGAATAGTATGGATGTATTTGCGATCAATCGATGTCAGATTATAGGTCTAATGCAGACAATAATTAAAACTAAATTTAATTTCCTTCTAAGTATTCCAGTAAAATAGAGATTCAGACGTTCGAAAACAAAACACGATGTATTCCTTATAGGACCATTAGGTAAAATTAGTACTGAAGTGAACACACCGGAATGGACTTAGAGTGTGTCTTATTTCCCGGCAGTGTAGTCGCTGCAGCGATAACTGTCATTTATTTACACAGCAGCTGCCGCGGCGAGAACCAAGCAGTTTTTGTAAACCTGCAGTCAACGTTCTGGAGGTTTCATCAGTTTTGAAGCCAATTATGGTTACAAATCACGGTAATATGATTTAACTTACAAAATACAAATAGAAACATAAGTTCGGATGTCCTCGCCGCAAGTTCGGATGTCCTCGCCGCAAGTTCGGATGTCCTCGCCGCAAGTTCGGATGTCCTCGCCGCGACGAAACCGAATTCATAGAAATTTGTGTCTATATTTAATTCTTATTTACAGCATGAATTTTTAAGCTATTTTGATTATTTTTCTGAATATGAATTGGAAAAAGTGCTGAATACGAAAGATCTTTCAGTACACCCTGCATAAAATCGAATTATTATTGGTATGCATGAGAATGTGAGCCCAATGCCCTTTTTGCTTGGAAAGCACAATGCACTCGTATTGTTTCGCGTTTTATTTAGTTACGTACAAAGTACATTACCCTAAATCGAAATGAAAATACTTTTACTGCAAGTGAACTGTGTGAACAATAACAAAACCTCTTGGTTGTTTTGTTATGTTGAGATTGTAAATAACCGATAGTGAACGTTTGAAATAGTTGTCCTACTTCATGCCGTCCATAAACCGAATCAAATAATAAAACTGTATAGATTAAAAACAACCTCGTTCTGTTTAACACAACATTACATGCAACCGCATTTGTATCCCGGTGTAATCCGCAGTTTTTGCTGGTCCTTCGCAAACGACTCGCTCGTGGAAACTACCAAATGAGCGCGCTGTTGTTCCCGGGGTCGGTCTGTGTGACTTGCATGATTTAAGGCTTTGGTCGGGCATTTCTGCGACCTCCATTTTGAATTAACACTCGGTTTATGTACAAACATAAATGGACCTAGTGAGACCGTCCCACAGCCAATTACGCCTTTCTTTTGTTCGTCAACATATTATGGATGGTAGCTGTGTTATAGCAATAGTTTTCAAAAAAAGGATATTTATTGAGTCACTGTTAGAGCCAGCTTTACAGGGTGGCCAGAAAAGTGTCGTTATTTTTAGGTGCCTCGTGTTGAGACGTATCTGAATCAGCCCTATGTATGTTATACGATTTTTCATAGTTTTCGAGTTACTAGATCATTTAAATGATAACTCACATACCACAAACTCTTAACTTAAGGTATTTTAAGTAACCTTCATTAAAGTTATGAGGCTGTTTATTTTATGCAGAAACACACAGTTCATAGAAAAGTAGCAAAAATAGAAATCCGAAGGAACCTTCTACTATTTTTTTAGAAACTTTTGAAACTGATTCGGTCGCAATTTTGCGAAAATTCATAAAAAAAATCGTAACTTGAAAACTATGAAAAATCGTATAACATACATAGGGGTGATTCAGATACATCTCAACACGAGGCACCTAAAAAGATTTTTGGACGTCACTTTGCATCACCCTGTATATTAGTATTTTCAATGACTTTGTTTGTTTTCTCTTTCACTTTCTGGTAAAACTGTGTAATCTAAAGTTATAATTTTACTAAACATACGGTTCAATAGATAAATGTATTTGTTTACTTCGTCTCAGCAGGCAAACGAGCACGCCATCCACCTGTTGTCTTGTTGTTTATTGACTAATGATGCGTTGTCGGCCGCAGTCTCCAGCTGAAATGGCCTTTGTCCCAGTAATTGCACCGGCGGTTCTTTCCCTTGGCCGGGCACACAACTACGGCGGTCAACGTAGCAAAAACTGTACTACTCTACTACGGCACCAACGTGTATTGTAACAATCGCACTAGTTAACAAAAATTTTTTTAAACTTAAGACTATCAGATATGAGTAATACGAAAATGAATATAGTTTGCACCTTGTCTCCACAAAAAAGGAAGTCTGTATACAAATACACACATCAAAAAAGTCTAAGCAACATACACAAATTTGAATTTTACAATGTATTTTCACATTAAATCGTTAGTATTTAATTATTTATATTATTCTTTAGTGTCTTTTCAAAGTAAAAACTTAATTGTTTTTTTATATTTTTTATTTTAATAACATAAATTAACAATTTTACGAGCAACTAAACTTTTGATAAACTTAATGAAATTGTTAAACAAAATTAATTTATTGTAAAAGAAATTGGATAATTTAAAACAAAGAGTGGCCGCCTCTGTTGTTGAGAACTTGCTGACACCGAAAATATTCATAGAATCGATGAGACTGTTAATGTTATCCTGCGGAAATTGCTACCAATGAAATTTTAGTAAGTCCATCGATGTTGTCACTCCGTCCAAGTCCTCTAAAATACGTCTCTGGAGCATGTCCCATGCGTGCTCGATGGGGTTTAGGTCTGGCGATTGTGCAGGCCAAGGCAATACCCGGATGTTTTCCCTTGCCAAGTACTCCCTGGTGTGCAAAGCTGTATGCGAACGCGCATTATCATGCATCAACGTAAAATCGCAGCCAAAGGTTTGAGCAAATGGACGGACATAAGGCCTTAGAACATCCTCAACGTAATTTGCAAGGTTCATGTTTCCATTTACAAAAACGGGCTCAGTTCGTCAGTTCTTCAAAATACCCGCCCATACCATAACTGTTGAACCGTTGTATGGATGAACTTCTTGAACGCACCTCAGCCTCTCAGTATTTCCAGGACGACGGTACACTCTTACCTTTCCAGTATCGGGCCTAAACCCAAATCGAGACTCATCGCAAAACAAATTGTATACAAATTATTCTTTTTAATTTTTTCTCAATAAATCAATAAAAATTTATAATAATAAATGATTTCCAACACTCACGCCACACAAAGAAAACGCATTAAAATTCGAAAACATACATTCGCTTTAAATTGTATGAAAAAACAAACGATAGTCGAAATGTTTTTTTTACAACCAGCCAGTATGTCATCTAGAACAAAAAAGTTTCTACCTACTCTGTAAGAAAAGGTATAATAATTGATTAACAAGGAAACAATATGTGTTGCTAAGACGTTTTGATGTGTGTATTATGCGAATATCTTTATCTCTTTATATTTACATCTTAGGAACACTAATAAACCTGGCATTTCCGTAAGATGATTACAACAGCTACGTGACAGTTGCGACAAACTCCACCGGGCCGGGCGCGGTGGCGGTTGTAAATATTTTTGCATTTAAATAGTCTCCTGCTCGAGTGTCATCTGCTTTGATGTCTTTATGGTTCACCAGAGAGGAATAAAGTATTCTTTGTCTTTTCATGCATTATTCTCGCGTTGCAATCATTTATGTTGCTTTCCAGTATCTAGCCACTGAATGCTGGAAAAGTGAACTTATCGTAATATGTCGTGAGTAAAAATGAAATGTACTTGTAGCCCACGATAATCATTTATTTTTGTAAATTTTATTTAGATAAGATAACTTGCAACGTTATATGTATGTATTTTGAGTAGATTCTGGAAAATCATGAAATAAATACCTATGTATTTTAATTGTGAAAATAGAGAGAGATTTCTTCAGTAACAGCTTCAAATTCTTCAACTATTAAAACAGCCAACTTTGTGAGGCGTGCCTCCCGCATGTTCGAAGCGCATCGTTTGACTCTGCTGGCTGGCCAAATCAAATATTTGTAGAGGACTGACCGGGACACCCCGAGACTTGCCCGGCTTATGCCGCTCGGGATTTGGCGAGCTAACTGTACCAACCTATATTTAGTTCGAATGGTCTATCCGGGATATCCGACTTGGAGTAACTGCGTCTGGGAGGCCTGGCCGTTGAACAATCATTTTCGAACTGGATGTGCCGGCTGTGTGCAACATGCGGGTTGGTCCCCTTAGGAAAAAATCTTTTTACTTTTACTCACTTATTTAACTATCATTTTTATTTTGGGTAAATATGTATCCTCTCCCTTCCAGTATCAGTAGGGGTAGTGGTCGCTATGCGGCGTGAACCAGCCGAGGCAGCCCGCGCGCTCGCTGACAGCGCTGCAAGTCAGTCGGCGAGGTGACGTCACGACGCTCGCTGCAAGTCAGTCGCCGACGTGACGTCACGACGCTCGCTGCAAGTCAGTCGGCGACGTGACGTCACGACGCTCTACCTATCCAGCTCGCTGGCTTAGGCCAAGCAATTCGAATTTAGTTGAGATGTTAATAAAACTTAGAAATGTATCTTTTTTAACACTGAGAAGGCTTTGTACGGAGTACACTGTACTGAAAGTGTGTAGTTATGTTCTGGAGTGGAATGGTAAAACAACTTTAAAACCATTATAATTCTTTAAATCTATGATTAAATATCATTGGGTTTTCAAATTATCTACCATCAGGTAGCAGCGTCAACTAGCAACAGTTTTAAGAGAAGACAAGAAGACTCATCATGCTCAAAGTTGCTATAGCAGACACAAACCTATATATTTATCAATTATTGCAATGATTATTTCGTAAACTATTTCTCACAAGTTTCAATTTTAAGACTCATGTTAACAGTTTTGTAAATTATACACCAAGCTATGAAAAAAACGCATAAACAATGTGACAAGTTCTCCAAAAAAGAATTACTAAGCATTACATACTAACACACCTTCAAAATATGCTTTTTTGATTCATTATCCCGTGTTTTTAAGCTCCACTTCATATATTGTTTCCGCCTGTACAGTCAATCTTGGTTATCTTAACGCTCAGCGCGACTTCAGGCTACGTGGGTATCTTAATAAACTAACATCTAAACTTTAAAAAACTTACAAGTTGTTATTATTACCAACTTAGCGATATTCATGAACAAGGGTACCACTTACCCTTCCATTGTTTCCAATTGATAAAACAGATTTTGCAGATACGCAACAATCTGCCATATTCTTTCAAAGCTTGGATTAAAACCCAATTATAGTTTTTTAAAACAATACAAATTTAGGCATAAAAGACACAGAACGGCAACTATTTTCCAACGTTTAGTGAAAATATTGCCGGAAGGGTGGTTCCAGGAACAGCATATCCATCCTTTTGGTCAATCTTTTCAGTTTCTTTTGCAGCAGGCTGTAAATTTCTGGAATACTTCCGAATCAAGTAGGTGATGATAAGTGCAACTGCACTAAGAATTACTATGTATAATGGTATGGTTGTATGATATATGGTTCTGTTTTCAGTGTTAAGTTCCATTGGTGATTGTAAGATTATTTTGTCTTGAATTTTGTGAAGATTTTGCAGGTTGATCGAGCTAAGTTTCAATTCTATACGGTTTGACTGTTGAGTTTCAAAGTCGTAGGAAATTTTCATGATTTTCAATGGTTCACCCTTGATGATGTCATCTGTGTTAGCTATGGTGATGTCATCAGTTTTCAGCATGCAGTTTATGGGGATGGTTAGCAGGTAGCTCCCTTGCAGGACGTCGTAGCTCTCTGTTTCACATTTGAGATAGGTTTTAGTCGGTCGTGGAAATGATATGGTGTAATGGCGACTATCCAATTCTTCTACAGCTTCTCTAGTAAGGTGAATGGTGCTAAGATTGCATGAGTTTCCGAGAGGTTTATTGTGGATATAGTTTTGGGTACAGTCAGGATCAGTGCGCAGCTGGTGGTTTAATCTTTTATCGCAGAGATACCGATTTTTTGTGTACTTCGGGCATTCAGCCTCCATGTACAGAAACGCTTCCTCATTGGTTGCTATATAGGGATAAGGGGGGATCAGGGATTGGTTATATTTGTTTGGAGAAATGGATAATTTGTATAAATGGTAGGTGTCTAACGAAGTAATGGGAAATTTAAATATAATAACTATTTTTCTATCATCGTAATAATAACCTGACTTAATCAAATCGTAATATTCCCTAAGTTCTAGATCTAAAATTTGATTCTTACTATAATAAGTTTTTAATTGGATTAACATACTTCTTAAATTATCGATTCCTAACATACTATGATGTGTACTCGACGTACGCATAAAAACTAACATATTCTCTAACCTAAAAAGTTCTAATATTAAATCTTCTACGTTTTCGCTAATTATGGTTAGCATTTGAGCAAACTTCGTGAATTTAATTAAACTATAGCTTCTAAAAGAATCTGAGTCAAGTAAAATATTTAAGGTGTTATTAATTTTGATTTGGTTTTCAACTAATTGTGAGATAATTTTAGTTTGAGATGTCATCCATTCCTTGCTGAGACTTAGATGACTGTTAAATTCATTAAGAGATTTTATTTGGTTATTTTCTAATTTTTCTATAGCATTATTAAATCGAATGGCATCGCTATAGTCTAAGTTACCCGTTACGCTCTTTATAATGGAACCTAGACCATCGATCAACCCACGCTTAACGCGGCTGGGTTCTAAGCTTTTCAATTGATATGAAGCTTTTTCTATTTTTGAAGAAAGATATTCAAATTGAAATTCATATAGTATATAAGTTTCGTTTGGTAATCTAAGTTTAATTTGTTGAAGCTGTAATTTTAAAATATTAATATTGTCTGCTAAGTTATCTAATTTTACGTATTGAATAAAAGTATGGTAATGGTCAATAAGTCGAGCGTCTCCAAGTCTAAAAGGTAAAAGTCCAAGTCCATTGTCAAGGCTTTCAAGTCTTATCTCTTGTCCGTGAGTCAGATGAATGATTATTGTCAACAGGCTTCTGAAACAAATTGTTGGTTTTAGATGTCCGTTTCAGTCTAGATTTAGCTATAGGTCCGCGTTTTTTGGATGTATATATATGTATGGGTAAATCAGCTAAAACTACGTCAGTAGTGTATCGTGGTGCTAGCTTCTGTCGTGAGGCGACAGGGTTTTTTATGAAAACGGTGTCCTGGGGCTGGTATTCTTTTTCAGACTCGCGATTTTTATTTCTATTTTCGATTAAATTAATCCGTTCCTGATGGCAAGAGTCATGAATCAATTGGTAAACGGTCTTCAGTTGGTTTCTGTGGGTCTGAATGTATTGCTGTAAAAGATGCGTAGTTAAGTCAATGTCAAGAGGGTCCCTAGGGTCAAAATGACCTGTGATAACGTCAAAAGGTCGGCATTTAGTAAGGCTATGAACAGAACTGTTATAAGCTATTAGGGCATAGGGTACTAAATTAACAACAGGTTCATCTTTTTTTTCTAATTTTAAAATACGGAGGTGTTCTAATAATGTAAGGTGAAATCTTTCTATGTTTCCATTGTCATTTGGAGAATGTGCCAAGGTCCGATGATGATTAATATTATGCAGGCGTACAAATTCAGAAAAAAGTTGGTTTGTAAATTCTGTCCCGTTATCTGTAATAATTGTTAAAGGAAAACCGTGGTGAGTGCAATATTGTAAAAGACTTTGAATTATGCTTATGGCTGTGGCATCCCTTAGTAGGTATGCCTGTGCGTATTTAGAAAAACTGTCGATAAATGTAATAAATTTTTCATTTTGAACTGTAAATAAGTCTGCGTGAACTACCTCGAATGGTTTAGTAGGGGGTGGAACTATGTTGAATTTTTGTTTAATTGGGGTTCTGTCGTATTTCGCTTGACCACATATGGTGCACTCGTTTATGAATTTAGTTATGTGGTCTTTCATTTTGGGCCAAAAGTATTTTTGTGAAAGAGCTAGGTAACACTCATTTATACCGCGGTGGTTGGTTTTACCCTCGTGGTAGTGCTTAATCATTTCTTGTTGTCTAAGGTATTCTTTGACATTTTCTAATTCCTTTTTACAGAGTACTAAATTCATTGCAGAACTACGAAACTTATCCTGTAAAATGGGGATGATATTATACATACGTAGGGGAGGATTTATAAGTAAGCCGGTTTTTACTTTTGGATTTACATATTCTTTTATGACGGAAACTAGATCATTTTCTAAATTACTCTCAGAAATTTGTATAGAGGTCCTGGTGTTCGTTTCAAACGGTTTGCTTACCACTGGTCGTTTCTTTATGTCACCTACTACGGTCAGATAAATTTGTCTATGGAATTTATTAAGGGGTTCGTCAGTAATGGGAATTTCAAGTATTGGGTCTTCTCTACTGGTATGGACTGTCATTGTAGATTCATTTTCAGAAGGTGGAGATTCTGTGGGCTCAGGTAAGATAGAACATAGTTCGTCAATTATAGTGGCAATCTCGTCGTTATGTATCTCAACTCTAGATAAAGCGTCTGCGTTGGTGTTATTCTTGCCCTTTTTGTAGATAACGTCAAAATTGTATTCGCTTAACTTGAGTCGCCAGCGAGTCAAACGTGAGTTAGGCTCTTTTAAATTCATCATCCACTGTAGGGGCTTATGATCAGTAAAAATTTTGAATTTTCGGCCAAATAGGTAGGGTCTAAAATATTTAGTTGCCCATACAATTGCGAGTAACTCCTTTTCGATAGTGCTATAGTTGCATTCACTGTCGTTTAAAGTCCTTGAAGCGTATGAAATTGGTTTATCAGACCCTATGGGTCCTTGGGATAAAATAGCACCGATCGCTACATTGGATGCATCTGTAGTTAAAATAAATTCTTTCGTAAAGTCAGGGTATTGAAGTATGGGGTCATTAGTTAGAAGTTTTTTACATTTTTGAAAACAGTCAGTATAGTCTTGAGTCAGTTTTATAGTCTTTCCTTTTTTTAAGCAAACAGTCATGGGTTTAGTCACACGAGCAAAATCGGGAATAAATTTTCTGTAATATCCTAAAAGTCCTAAAAATTGCTTAATTTGTTTATTAGTTTTTGGAATGGGGTACTGCTCTATGGCTTTAATTTTATCTGGGTTTGGTTTAATCCCCTCATTACTAATAATATGGCCAAGGTACGCCGTTTCTAACTTTAAAAACTCGGACTTGTCCATCTGTATTTTAAAGTTAGATTCTCGGAGTCTTTGGAAAACTTTCTCTAAGTTTATTATATGTTCCTGTAGGCTAGTGCTAAATACAATAATATCATCTAGATATACCAAACAGATGGAGTTTTGAAGGTCCCGCAAGACATTATCCATAACTCTTTGAAAGGTTGATGGAGAATTCTTCAGGCCCATCGGCATTCGTAAAAATTCGAAGTGCCCGTGCTCTACATTGAATGCTGTCTTAGGGATGTCCTCTGGGCTCATTTCCACTTGATAGAACCCACTTGCGAGGTCCAGGGTGGTAAAATAATGACATTTCCCTAGCTTGTCAAGTACGTCAGTAATGTTAGGTATTGGATATTTGTCGTCAATAGTCTTGTCATTTAATTTTCTAAAGTCTACTACGAGTCTCCACTTTTGCTTGCCGGATGCGTCTGCTTTCTTTGGTACAACCCAAATAGGCGAGCTCCAGGCGGAGTCGGATGGCCTAATGATATTCTGCTCTAACATTTTCGAAATTTGGTCTCTTACTTCTTGTCTGTGTATGAAAGGATAGCGGTAACTTTTTGTGTAGATTGGTAATTCGTCAGTCGTCCTAATGTGATGTTTTATTTTATTGGTAAAGGATAAAGGCTCACCTTCGATATAAAACACGTCAGCATATCGATTACACAAGTTCACTAAATTAATTTTTTCTTCTTCGTTTAGATGTTCGGTACGTAAGCGCGATATCACTTCTTTAGCTCTACTAGGGTCTATTTCGGTGCACTTGCCCTCGATATTGAAACACTCGGCATGCGCGGGCCGGTCTAATGAAAAAATAACGTCATTACACGTCGCGTTTTGAACTTCAATTATGCCTCGGTTGTTAATTACTGTCGTGAAACATTCGCTGATCGTGCAATTACCTAATTTTTGTTGCGCAACTAACGCATCACCATCCGGTGCATTAATCGGTATTCTAACTAATTTTGAAGAATAAGCTGGAATAATATCTTCGTATAGATTAACATTACGCGAGTTATACATACGTATCGGATTTGTAGAAGTCTTAGTCAGCAGTAAGTTATTTTTCAAGTCAATCTTCGCTTCCCACTTTGTTAATAAGTCAAGACCAATTAAACCATCGAAATACTTATGAAAGTCATAAACGAATAATTTGATATTGTCAGAGTCATTAAATTCAGAAAATGTAGGTAAAGTTATCGAATAGTCATTTCTAGTAGTAGCGTGCACATTTGTTACTTCAAAAGGGTCATAATTTAATTGTAAGTTAGAAAAGTAAGTTTCAATAATAGTCGGACTAATAAATGACTGATTTGCGCCAGTATCTATTAATAATTTAAGAGGTGGATTTTTAATTTCTACATATGGAAGTTGCCTTTGCGTTTGTAAGTTTACTTCTATTTTGGTTTGTTTGATTTCGAAACTATGCGAAAATCCTCACCAGAAGTACACGGTTCATCGTCATTATATTCGTCAGTAGGTAAGTAAGTTAAACATTGCGTGTCAGGTTGCGGTTCGTATGATTCATAGTTGTTATAATAGGTATAGTCGACACCATAAGCGTTTTCGTCCGTAAAAGTACATTCAGGTGCAAAATTTTGATTATAATGGTATTCAGGGTCGTCGCAATAATTAAAATTCATCTCCCTTGATTTAAAATAATTAGTAGGCGGTGGATTGCCATGCCTCGACCAATCATGCCCTCTTAAGGGTGCTGGTCTAGCGGCGAAGTGGCTTACACCACTCATGGGTTTCGGCCCTAGGTTCTGAGTTTGATTCTTAGGTTGGATTCGAAACACATTACTTTGGGGGTTATAATTAGGGGGTGGCGCACGGAACATTTGCTGCGTACGCGTGGGCATGTTAGGCATGCGGGGAGGTACATTTTGTTGAAAACTAGGCCTCCAACCACCGGGTTGGGGCGGTAATGGTCGTTGCCAGTTATTAAAAGTATTTAAATTTTGAGGTTGATTAAAATAATTACTATTGTAGGGTTGCGGTGGCGGTGGTGGTAATTTAGTTATAGGTAAATTTCTTTTCTCAAGGTGAGGTTCATTTCTTTGTTGCAAATACATAACGTTTAATTCTTCTTGCACAAATTCTAACGCCCTTTCTATCGATTCAGGTCGCATACATCTTATACGGGACCCTAAAGGTTCCTTTAAACCTCGGACGAACGCTTGCATAGTTAGCTTTTTGTATAGCGTTCGTTTAGATTCTATAGTTGTTGGTAATGTTTCGTGTAAGGTTATGTAAGTAATAATCGTGCTAAATAAAGACTGGCAGCGATCATAAAATTCTTGAGGTGTGCCGTTTCCCTGAGTTGCAATAAGGAGGTCATTATAAAGAGCGGTTTCATCTCTTTGGTCGGCAAAATTATTAATAAGGGTTGTTCTTATCCCTTCCCAACTGTCAGGGATGCCATTAGAATTAATTTTTGAGGCTGCTGGCCCAGTAATTTTATTTAAAATTCCGTTTAATAAACAAAGATTAGCTAATTCGTATCCCGGCGAATCGTTCATGTATGTCATTACAATTTGATCGCAGAGTTTTATAAACCGAATAAGAACGTTAGGGTTCCCGTCGAAATCGGGAACCGGCCGTAAAGCCTTAAAAATAACATCTGGGTCACACATTTTTCTAATATTAATGCTACTTTTACTATTCGAACTAACTAAATTTCTATTTAAATCTATTTCTAACTGTCTACGAGTCTGTCGCGATGCAGGCTCCCTAGAACTAGATCCCTTGGGATGGAAAATTTTGGATAAGGATCAGGCACACAACAGGAATAGCAACAATGATTGAAACAATTCACTGTACTTACATGAACTTCATTTCGGTCTCCAGATAAGATTATCGATTTCCAGATCCTCAAATATCCTGGGTCCTCAAATTATTTGTTCCTCGTGTATCCTTGTCCTTATATATCCTTCGGCAGCCTTCCTGTTCTTTTTGGTACTCGATAAAGTCTTGATAGACTAGTTAGTCCCCCGGGTTCCGATTTTTTGGTAACTCAAACTAACTTCGAGTATCCTACCGACTGCGCCAATTACGGAACTCGCAGCCGAAGGAGTTAAAAAAAACCGAAATTTAATTAATTACTTTATTAAAATAATACTTAAAAGTTAATTACAAGTAAAGAAACTACTTCTATCGATCTAGAAAATAGAATGAAACATTTTATTAATTACAATTAAAGGAAAACTTCGGAAATAACAATTCTATGCTGATTTTACCATAAGTGCAATAACAGGATGTTTGTCCCAGAATTGAGGCCGTGATCGGTCGATCCTTAGTCGGCGATATTGGTGTAGGTAGCGTGCGTAACACCCCCCGCCACAGAACGGCAACTATTTTCCAACGTTTAGTGAAAATATTGCCGGAAGGGTGGTTCCAGGAACAGCATATCCATCCTTTTGGTCAATCTTTTCAGTTTCTTTTGCAGCAGGCTGTAAATTTCTGGAATACTTCCGAATCAAGTAGGTGATGATAAGTGCAACTGCACTAAGAATTACTATGTATAATGGTATGGTTGTATGATATATGGTTCTGTTTTCAGTGTTAAGTTCCATTGGTGATTGTAAGATTATTTTGTCTTGAATTTTGTGAAGATTTTGCAGGTTGATCGAGCTAAGTTTCAATTCTATACGGTTTGACTGTTGAGTTTCAAAGTCGTAGGAAATTTTCATGATTTTCAATGGTTCACCCTTGATGATGTCATCTGTGTTAGCTATGGTGATGTCATCAGTTTTCAGCATGCAGTTTATGGGGATGGTTAGCAGGTAGCTCCCTTGCAGGACGTCGTAGCTCTCTGTTTCACATTTGAGATAGGTTTTAGTCGGTCGTGGAAATGATATGGTGTAATGGCGACTATCCAATTCTTCTACAGCTTCTCTAGTAAGGTGAATGGTGCTAAGATTGCATGAGTTTCCGAGAGGTTTATTGTGGATATAGTTTTGGGTACAGTCAGGATCAGTGCGCAGCTGGTGGTTTAATCTTTTATCGCAGAGATACCGATTTTTTGTGTACTTCGGGCATTCAGCCTCCATGTACAGAAACGCTTCCTCATTGGTTGCTATATAGGGATAAGGGGGGATCAGGGATTGGTTATATTTGTTTGGAGAAATGGATAATTTGTATAAATGGTAGGTGTCTAACGAAGTAATGGGAAATTTAAATATAATAACTATTTTTCTATCATCGTAATAATAACCTGACTTAATCAAATCGTAATATTCCCTAAGTTCTAGATCTAAAATTTGATTCTTACTATAATAAGTTTTTAATTGGATTAACATACTTCTTAAATTATCGATTCCTAACATACTATGATGTGTACTCGACGTACGCATAAAAACTAACATATTCTCTAACCTAAAAAGTTCTAATATTAAATCTTCTACGTTTTCGCTAATTATGGTTAGCATTTGAGCAAACTTCGTGAATTTAATTAAACTATAGCTTCTAAAAGAATCTGAGTCAAGTAAAATATTTAAGGTGTTATTAATTTTGATTTGGTTTTCAACTAATTGTGAGATAATTTTAGTTTGAGATGTCATCCATTCCTTGCTGAGACTTAGATGACTGTTAAATTCATTAAGAGATTTTATTTGGTTATTTTCTAATTTTTCTATAGCATTATTAAATCGAATGGCATCGCTATAGTCTAAGTTACCCGTTACGCTCTTTATAATGGAACCTAGACCATCGATCAACCCACGCTTAACGCGGCTGGGTTCTAAGCTTTTCAATTGATATGAAGCTTTTTCTATTTTTGAAGAAAGATATTCAAATTGAAATTCATATAGTATATAAGTTTCGTTTGGTAATCTAAGTTTAATTTGTTGAAGCTGTAATTTTAAAATATTAATATTGTCTGCTAAGTTATCTAATTTTACGTATTGAATAAAAGTATGGTAATGGTCAATAAGTCGAGCGTCTCCAAGTCTAAAAGGTAAAAGTCCAAGTCCATTGTCAAGGCTTTCAAGTCTTATCTCTTGTCCGTGAGTCAGATGAATGATTATTGTCAACAGGCTTCTGAAACAAATTGTTGGTTTTAGATGTCCGTTTCAGTCTAGATTTAGCTATAGGTCCGCGTTTTTTGGATGTATATATATGTATGGGTAAATCAGCTAAAACTACGTCAGTAGTGTATCGTGGTGCTAGCTTCTGTCGTGAGGCGACAGGGTTTTTTATGAAAACGGTGTCCTGGGGCTGGTATTCTTTTTCAGACTCGCGATTTTTATTTCTATTTTCGATTAAATTAATCCGTTCCTGATGGCAAGAGTCATGAATCAATTGGTAAACGGTCTTCAGTTGGTTTCTGTGGGTCTGAATGTATTGCTGTAAAAGATGCGTAGTTAAGTCAATGTCAAGAGGGTCCCTAGGGTCAAAATGACCTGTGATAACGTCAAAAGGTCGGCACTTAGTAAGGCTATGAACAGAACTGTTATAAGCTATTAGGGCATAGGGTACTAAATTAACAACAGGTTCATCTTTTTTTTCTAATTTTAAAATACGGAGGTGTTCTAATAATGTAAGGTGAAATCTTTCTATGTTTCCATTGTCATTTGGAGAATGTGCCAAGGTCCGATGATGATTAATATTATGCAGGCGTACAAATTCAGAAAAAAGTTGGTTTGTAAATTCTGTCCCGTTATCTGTAATAATTGTTAAAGGAAAACCGTGGTGAGTGCAATATTGTAAAAGACTTTGAATTATGCTTATGGCTGTGGCATCCCTTAGTAGGTATGCCTGTGCGTATTTAGAAAAACTGTCGATAAATGTAATAAATTTTTCATTTTGAACTGTAAATAAGTCTGCGTGAACTACCTCGAATGGTTTAGTAGGGGGTGGAACTATGTTGAATTTTTGTTTAATTGGGGTTCTGTCGTATTTCGCTTGACCACATATGGTGCACTCGTTTATGAATTTAGTTATGTGGTCTTTCATTTTGGGCCAAAAGTATTTTTGTGAAAGAGCTAGGTAACACTCATTTATACCGCGGTGGTTGGTTTTACCCTCGTGGTAGTGCTTAATCATTTCTTGTTGTCTAAGGTATTCTTTGACATTTTCTAATTCCTTTTTACAGAGTACTAAATTCATTGCAGAACTACGAAACTTATCCTGTAAAATGGGGATGATATTATACATACGTAGGGGAGGATTTATAAGTAAGCCGGTTTTTACTTTTGGATTGACATATTCTTTTATGACGGAAACTAGATCATTTTCTAAATTACTCTCAGAAATTTGTATAGAGGTCCTGGTGTTCGTTTCAAACGGTTTGCTTACCACTGGTCGTTTCTTTATGTCACCTACTACGGTCAGATAAATTTGTCTATGGAATTTATTAAGGGGTTCGTCAGTAATGGGAATTTCAAGTATTGGGTCTTCTCTACTGGTATGGACTGTCATCGTAGATTCATTTTCAGAAGGTGGAGATTCTGTGGGCTCAGGTAAGATAGAACATAGTTCGTCAATTATAGTGGCAATCTCGTCGTTATGTATCTCAACTCTAGATAAAGCGTCTGCGTTGGTGTTATTCTTGCCCTTTTTGTAGATAACGTCAAAATTGTATTCGCTTAACTTGAGTCGCCAGCGAGTCAAACGTGAGTTAGGCTCTTTTAAATTCATCATCCACTGTAGGGGCTTATGATCAGTAAAAATTTTGAATTTTCGGCCAAATAGGTAGGGTCTAAAATATTTAGTTGCCCATACAATTGCGAGTAACTCCTTTTCGATAGTGCTATAGTTGCATTCACTGTCGTTTAAAGTCCTTGAAGCGTATGAAATTGGTTTATCAGACCCTATGGGTCCTTGGGATAAAATAGCACCGATCGCTACATTGGATGCATCTGTAGTTAAAATAAATTCTTTCGTAAAGTCAGGGTATTGAAGTATGGGGTCATTAGTTAGAAGTTTTTTACATTTTTGAAAACAGTCAGTATAGTCTTGAGTCAGTTTTATAGTCTTTCCTTTTTTTAAGCAAACAGTCATGGGTTTAGTCACACGAGCAAAATCGGGAATAAATTTTCTGTAATATCCTAAAAGTCCTAAAAATTGCTTAATTTGTTTATTAGTTTTTGGAATGGGGTACTGCTCTATGGCTTTAATTTTATCTGGGTTTGGTTTAATCCCCTCATTACTAATAATATGGCCAAGGTACGCCGTTTCTAACTTTAAAAACTCGGACTTGTCCATCTGTATTTTAAAGTTAGATTCTCGGAGTCTTTGGAAAACTTTCTCTAAGTTTATTATATGTTCCTGTAGGCTAGTGCTAAATACAATAATATCATCTAGATATACCAAACAGATGGAGTTTTGAAGGTCCCGCAAGACATTATCCATAACTCTTTGAAAGGTTGATGGAGAATTCTTCAGGCCCATCGGCATTCGTAAAAATTCGAAGTGCCCGTGCTCTACATTGAATGCTGTCTTAGGGATGTCCTCTGGGCTCATTTCCACTTGATAAAACCCACTTGCGAGGTCCAGGGTGGTAAAATAATGACATTTCCCTAGCTTGTCAAGTACGTCAGTAATGTTAGGTATTGGATATTTGTCGTCAATAGTCTTGTCATTTAATTTTCTAAAGTCTACTACGAGTCTCCACTTTTGCTTGCCGGATGCGTCTGCTTTCTTTGGTACAACCCAAATAGGCGAGCTCCAGGCGGAGTCGGATGGCCTAATGATATTCTGCTCTAACATTTTCGAAATTTGGTCTCTTACTTCTTGTCTGTGTATGAAAGGATAGCGGTAACTTTTTGTGTAGATTGGTAATTCGTCAGTCGTCCTAATGTGATGTTTTATTTTATTGGTAAAGGATAAAGGCTCACCTTCGATATAAAACACGTCAGCATATCGATTACACAAGTTCACTAAATTAATTTTTTCTTCTTCGTTTAGATGTTCGGTACGTAAGCGCGATATCACTTCTTTAGCTCTACTAGGGTCTATTTCGGTGCACTTGCCCTCGATATTGAAACACTCGGCATGCGCGGGCCGGTCTAATGAAAAAATAACGTCATTACACGTCGCGTTTTGAACTTCAATTATGCCTCGGTTGTTAATTACTGTCGTGAAACATTCGCTGATCGTGCAATTACCTAATTTTTGTTGCGCAACTAACGCATCACCATCCGGTGCATTAATCGGTATTCTAACTAATTTTGAAGAATAAGCTGGAATAATATCTTCGTATAGATTAACATTACGCGAGTTATACATACGTATCGGATTTGTAGAAGTCTTAGTCAGCAGTAAGTTATTTTTCAAGTCAATCTTCGCTTCCCACTTTGTTAATAAGTCAAGACCAATTAAACCATCGAAATACTTATGAAAGTCATAAACGAATAATTTGATATTGTCAGAGTCATTAAATTCAGAAAATGTAGGTAAAGTTATCGAATAGTCATTTCTAGTAGTAGCGTGCACATTTGTTACTTCAAAAGGGTCATAATTTAATTGTAAGTTAGAAAAGTAAGTTTCAATAATAGTCGGACTAATAAATGACTGATTTGCGCCAGTATCTATTAATAATTTAAGAGGTGGATTTTTAATTTCTACATATGGAAGTTGCCTTTGCGTTTGTAAGTTTACTTCTATTTTGGTTTGTTTGATTTCGAAACTATGCGAAAATCCTCACCAGAAGTACACGGTTCATCGTCATTATATTCGTCAGTAGGTAAGTAAGTTAAACATTGCGTGTCAGGTTGCGGTTCGTATGATTCATAGTTGTTATAATAGGTATAGTCGACACCATAAGCGTTTTCGTCCGTAAAAGTACATTCAGGTGCAAAATTTTGATTATAATGGTATTCAGGGTCGTCGCAATAATTAAAATTCATCTCCCTTGATTTAAAATAATTAGTAGGCGGTGGATTGCCATGCCTCGACCAATCATGCCCTCTTAAGGGTGCTGGTCTAGCGGCGAAGTGGCTTACACCACTCATGGGTTTCGGCCCTAGGTTCTGAGTTTGATTCTTAGGTTGGATTCGAAACACATTACTTTGGGGGTTATAATTAGGGGGTGGCGCACGGAACATTTGCTGCGTACGCGTGGGCATGTTAGGCATGCGGGGAGGTACATTTTGTTGAAAACTAGGCCTCCAACCACCGGGTTGGGGCGGTAATGGTCGTTGCCAGTTATTAAAAGTATTTAAATTTTGAGGTTGATTAAAATAATTACTATTGTAGGGTTGCGGTGGCGGTGGTGGTAATTTAGTTATAGGTAAATTTCTTTTCTCAAGGTGAGGTTCATTTCTTTGTTGCAAATACATAACGTTTAATTCTTCTTGCACAAATTCTAACGCCCTTTCTATCGATTCAGGTCGCATACATCTTATACGGGACCCTAAAGGTTCCTTTAAACCTCGGACGAACGCTTGCATAGTTAGCTTTTTGTATAGCGTTCGTTTAGATTCTATAGTTGTTGGTAATGTTTCGTGTAAGGTTATGTAAGTAATAATCGTGCTAAATAAAGACTGGCAGCGATCATAAAATTCTTGAGGTGTGCCGTTTCCCTGAGTTGCAATAAGGAGGTCATTATAAAGAGCGGTTTCATCTCTTTGGTCGGCAAAATTATTAATAAGGGTTGTTCTTATCCCTTCCCAACTGTCAGGGATGCCATTAGAATTAATTTTTGAGGCTGCTGGCCCAGTAATTTTATTTAAAATTCCGTTTAATAAACAAAGATTAGCTAATTCGTATCCCGGCGAATCGTTCATGTATGTCATTACAATTTGATCGCAGAGTTTTATAAACCGAATAAGAACGTTAGGGTTCCCGTCGAAATCGGGAACCGGCCGTAAAGCCTTAAAAATAACATCTGGGTCACACATTTTTCTAATATTAATGCTACTTTTACTATTCGAACTAACTAAATTTCTATTTAAATCTATTTCTAACTGTCTACGAGTCTGTCGCGATGCAGGCTCCCTAGAACTAGATCCCTTGGGATGGAAAATTTTGGATAAGGATCAGGCACACAACAGGAATAGCAACAATGATTGAAACAATTCACTGTACTTACATGAACTTCATTTCGGTCTCCAGATAAGATTATCGATTTCCAGATCCTCAAATATCCTGGGTCCTCAAATTATTTGTTCCTCGTGTATCCTTGTCCTTATATATCCTTCGGCAGCCTTCCTGTTCTTTTTGGTACTCGATAAAGTCTTGATAGACTAGTTAGTCCCCTGGGTTCCGATTTTTTGGTAACTCAAACTAACTTCGAGTATCCTACCGACTGCGCCAATTACGGAATTCGCAGCCGAAGGAGTTAAAAAAAACCGAAATTTAATTAATTACTTTATTAAAATAATACTTAAAAGTTAATTACAAGTAAAGAAACTACTTCTATCGATCTAGAAAATAGAATGAAACATTTTATTAATTACAATTAAAGGAAAACTTCGGAAATAACAATTCTATGCTGATTTTACCATAAGTGCAATAACAGGATGTTTGTCCCAGAATTGAGGCCGTGATCGGTCGATCCTTAGTCGGCGATATTGGTGTAGGTAGCGTGCGTAACACACGTTACAATAATGATTACATTAAAAATTTACAATACAATTTTCTTTCAATGTCTATATTACTTAATTACACCAATACATTCAAAATATAAACCATTGCATATTTCTAACCCTACAAGCATTCAAGAGAATAACCACCAGTATATATCATGGTCTGAAAGCATGCTTCGTAAACCTGAAAGATATATATATATATATATATATATATATATATATATATATATATATATATATATTTATTTGAATGTATCAAAGTCAGATAATTCAAAGTCAATACGTTGTGCAAAGAAAGTGTGATTCGCAGCAAACACGCGAGCACATGACTGCAGATAAGCACTGTTCGCATGAACGATAACGAAGTCTCCGTTATTGTATTTAAAAGATTAGTTTTATCCTCCTCCGAAAGATTTATAATGTTGTGTTTAGTTAAGTAAACTTATTTTAAATTATTTTTTAATTAATATTTATTTGCCTTAAATTATCTATCGATGACTTGTTTGCATATATGCTTCTACGGATTCCAAATGTTTTGAGTTAATGTTCTGGATAAATTGTCGCACAGCAGAAGCGGAAAGTACGTTTCACTAATCCTGTATAAAACAGAGGAATATCGTTTTAATTCATCAAGCAAGCTCAGGCATTGGCTTTAGATTGAATATTAAGTTATAAAATAAGAATAAGATAGAAAATCTTGTCCTTGAATATATAATGTAGTCCCTGTATGTAATGTAGTATTTCTAACAATCGCACCACATTATCTAGCCCAAATTAAGTATCATTGAGAACTTGTGTTATGGATACTAGATAACCGATAAATAAACTTAAGAAATATATAAGCACACATAGATATTTTGTTTTCATTTATAAATAATAGAAATAAACTTAAATAAATATACATACACATCCATGACTAGAAAGCAAATATGATAAAATATCTTGCTTCTACCAGGATTCGAACCCGGGTCCTCTGGCATGGAAGGCAAGAGTACTTACCTCCACACCAAATAGGCCGTCTTGTGTTTTTCGGCAATCGACCAAAGTCGATCAAATTGACAAAAAATTATACAGCCTTGTTAAACTTAAAAACGTTACATTTTCGTGGTTCCATATATTGAAACAGAGGAAGCCATAACCGTTTGTTTATTAAAAACATTTGTTTTGTGTTAGACACGACCTGCCTTAACAGATAATGAAGCGGCGTTGGAGATAGTATCATGAATTGCTGTCTAATCTCACCAATTCGCATTAATACAAAACGTATTTATTTATATCTTTTGATTTTACCCACGCTTAAATACGTATAGTCACAAGGATTTCTTGAATCTCTTGTGATCTGAATTTATACATAAATGCAGGTTTATTAACTTCTAATATAAATTAAAAATACAATATGTATTCGGCTTAAACCGCCGTTTTAATTTTTTGTTCCCATCGGTAAAGAACATACAGAAACATTCTTATAGTCAGTGTTTATTCTCCTAAAGTTGGCCCGTTTGAATGGGATGGTTTTGTGCTCCACGCCTACGACGCGCAAGCACCGAATTACATGTATCTTGTGACGCAATCGTGTGTGCGAACGTGTCACCCGACGCTGGACTCACTATTTTGTTTGCAAATATTTAAAACTGGTCTGTTAATGATAAAATTGTTATAAATACTACTAAGTTGCTCGTTGTGTAGCAGTGCGCCTGCGACCGCGCGTGCTCGCCGCGGGTTTCACTTGTTTCGTCATTCGAGTGTTTCCAAGTGACATACTTTACAAAATGGCTCCCGGCGTGACGACGATACCTGGTTCGATAAAGAATAATGTGTCCGAAGTCGGAGCGCCTTCCAACTCCTCAAATGTGATGAATAGAATCCTTCAAGAGAGGCACAACCGCGTTTGCCCTATTGATCGTGTTAATTACCCACTGATTGAAGAATTCGCAGGCATAGAGGTTCTGGGGATCGATGACTTGGACAAATCGAGACTGCATCCAGGTCTCACGGTAGAGAGGCTCGAGAAGAAGCCATTTAAGAGAGTCATTAGGCCGAAAGTGCTGAAGAATCATGAGTCGATGCATTACTTGTATGATCGGCTCTACGATGCAGACGAACCTAGAGGGGTAAGTGACACGTGACAGAATTAAAGGGGATAACATAGTTTGCACGCAAAGCCCTTTTTTTTAGGGAACTGAATCGGTAGGTAACTGAGCGCCAGGTTTTGTGCTAACGTTTAATCCTTAAATCCTTATCCACCTACGATGGAAGATATATAATCAACTGGCAATTTACAATAATAAGAGCGTGTTGTAGCGTAGTTTCAATAAAACACAAAATTCTCTTCTGTGTTTATTTTTTCGGTAAAATTAAAAATATACAAAGATGCCTGTAAATACAAACAGAAAAATATAAACAAAATTGAAATAAAAAATAGTCACACAAAATAGAACAGAAATATTAATACAATTAAATTTGCTCTGAAAAGAAAAAATAACAATAAAATAAATTTTAATGAATGAGAATCCTTACCAACAATTTTGGCTACGCACACTCGTGAACGTAAAAATAAACTTTGATTTTAGATAATAAAATATCTTAACTATATAATTTCGAATGATAAACTCGGAAAATAATAAATAAATAGATTCAAGTTGCTTTGATAGATAATTTTTCGTGACTGACTTGTCAAATCAAAACATTGCCGTTCTCCGACACTACGTAATTCCTAGTTTAAAATTATGTCGGAAACAACAAAAAAATAAAATTTACTGACAAAAAGAGGTCGAAATAGACAACCGTCACAATACCCCGGGGGCCGGGAAAAAAAAAAAATCTGAAAGATTTTTTTTAGTAAAATTTCAAATTCAAACCAAATCAAAATAAACCGCATATACATATCGAATTTTAATATTTAATCTGCTAAATGAAAGAACAATCAAAAAAAAAAATAATTAAAAGCAAAATGAAAATTAATATTAACATCATAAAGAAGAATTTTTTTGAAAAAACATCCTGTATATATGAAAAAATAATATTGATATATTGCATATCAACAAATTATTTAATAGAAAAAGAAAACAAAACAGACGAGAAAGAGAGAAAAAAAAAATCCTAAATAATTATCTTAAATTACATGGTTCATGAATGATAAAATTTTAAACATGATCCTGGAATATACAATGTTAATATACATCGTTCAACTCCATCAACGTACATTATAATTACAACATACATTCTCTTTCATACTAGTCTTATTCCAACTACTGGAAATAAAACATCATTCAGTTAGAGTTGCTTATGAGGAATCGTATCCTAAAAAAGTCAACTCAATAGAGTTGAACGCAACGGCAAAAGGCTTTAATAGTTGCCATCCGCTTAAAATATTAATAGCTTATGGCTTCTTTAACGTGTCGCTAAATCCCGCACGGTGATTACTATAAACAAGTTTCAGTTAAAGACTGAAATAAATATGCCGGAAAGCATATGAAAATAATTCTCACAGGAAAGTGAATCAAGCGTATAAATAATACACATAGGTATGGTTTAGTTTAACGAGTTACCATAATAAACGCTCGTGCAGAAGGCTTAATTTTACAAGTTGCAAACCGCTTGAAAAAAAATTGAGAAAAAAAAAAATTAATAACATTTAACAAATTATACTATAAAGTATAATACAGATATTGAAAATAAGAGTTTACACTCCTAGAATTGCAAATATTAAATAAATTACACAATAAGTTAACCTAATACTACGATGATGATAATTAATTATAAGTTTTGACCAACGTCAATGTTAATGGTATAGCCAAACGATAATGAGGTGCATAGAAAAAAAAATAAGACAAAAAGAATCGGCTTATGCTCGCCGTGAAAATTCTCTCTCTCTCTGAAAATTCTTCAGGGCTATTTTGTAAAATTTCTGTTTCAGAATCTACATTAATATTTAATAATAATGATCGTAGTTCGTCTACAGATTGCGTCGAAGAAAAATTTATATTTCTGATTTTTAATTCATAAATTATTTCAGGTTTATTTAATTGTGAAAAATTCATTGCAAAATCAAAAAAAAATGTTAAAGTGAAACAAATTTGTTAATAGTCGTTATGCAGAATAGAGCCTTAAAAATATACGTATTTTCAAGTGATGAAAATGAATAGAAAATGTTATTTAAATAGTGAAATTACTGGGTTATAGAATGTTGTGTCTTCAGAAAATTTCTTCAAGGATATTATAACGAAAGAAACTAAAGAAACTTAAATGTCTGAATAATTTAGCAGTATTTTGATATATTATAGTAGATATATTATAGTAGATACATATATAAATATATTATAGTGAATGTTAATGATTGAAAATGGTAACAAATAAAGTTTTATGCCTGACCTCAATAATAATTATAAAAAAATTATTTTTAATGTTGCAATTCTTCTGTTCCTTTTGTTCCTTCTGTTGCAATTTCTCCTCTCTTCTCCATAAACTACGTTTGAATATTCGGGCGCCAGTATGTAGCGTAGTTTCAATAAAACACAAAATTCTCTTCTGTGTTTATTTTTTCGGTAAAATTAAAAATATACAAAGATGCCTGTAAATACAAACAGAAAAATATAAACAAAATTGAAATAAAAAATAGTCACACAAAATAGAACAGAAATATTAATACAATTAAATTTGCTCTGAAAAGAAAAAATAACAATAAAATAAATTTTAATGAATGAGAATCCTTACCAACAATTTTGGCTACGCACACTCGTGAACGTAAAAATAAACTTTGATTTTAGATAATAAAATATCTTAACTATATAATTTTGAATGATAAACTCGGAAAATAATAAATAAATAGATTCAAGTTGCTTTGATAGATAATTTTTCGTGACTGACTTGTCAAATCAAAACATTGCCGTTCTCCGACACTACGTAATTCCTAGTTTAAAATTATGTCGGAAACAACAAAAAAATAAAATTTACTGACAAAAAGAGGTCGAAATAGACAACCGTCACAGTGTATTTTAATCCGCCTCCAAAGAAAATGCACTAAAATTGTAAACCCAAACCGTTAAATCATTCATATTTGCGAAATTTGTCAAGAATGTAAACCTTTTTAAGTAATTTAAAAATTTCAATATCCTTATTACTTAAATAGTTTTACATTTCAAAAAGTATATACATTATATTAGATCGCTCTAAATTCCACACGCAAGTATTTAAAAAAAGAAATCCAACTCGAGAATTCTGTTTAGCTGTAACATCGTCAAACCGCTGCATTTTCTCTCCATCTTAGCGCACTGTGAAAGCGCCCGCGGCACTCGCGTCGTGCCCAAGTTACCGCACCGGAACTTCACACTCGCACGGAGCGAGCGGATCTAGATAACTTAGTTTTGGAATCAAGAGTACCATCTTACATTTCATTATAAATATATGGAGCAATGAATCTTCTGGAACCAATGCCTCTATCTTGATCATTGTACAGCCATTAATCTGAAATTTACAATGTAAATTTTGATACTGATGGTTGCGATGCGGTGTAATAAACTTTCTTGAGACTATCTACATAAATGCTTGTACAACTTACTATTTACTGCTGTGTTTACTGTGAGAAATCAAAACCTTTCCGTGCACTGATATTAATCCAATTTAAATATCATATAAAAATATAGGTGGAGTGGTTGGTTGGACTTGCCAAGCTTGTTAGAAAACAGCCTACCAGTTAAAATACAACTAATCCTTCAATAAAGAAAGTCGCGTGCATAGATCAAACTTATAACTCTTTTTGCATCGGTGATTGAAAAGGGTTTTAACCTGCAGTGGTCTATAATTTAAACCTTAACCTTAGAGTACTGCCTTGATATTGAATCTCGCTATTGTACGTGGCTATAACAAGCAGATTCCTACAATAAGCGGAGACATTGTCGATGATTATTTATTGTATACAGAAGTATAGATACCTAATGATGATTGCCGTATATCGTGCTTGAAAATTAACAAAGAATAGGAATCGAGGGGAGTTTAATTGTAGTATCATGCTAATTGAATCGTATCAAACAAGACATCATTATTAAATTATTTATCTCTACTTATTTCACTTGAATTTTTAAAATAACAATATACACAAATAACAGACATCGCACATCAGAAAATATTCGTTTAAAAGTTAATTTCTTCCTGACACTGGTATAAACAAAGGATGAAAAGCACAATAACAAACAGTGGAGTAGGTCTCTAATAGACGTTCAATTTGATCAGTTCGCTCTGAGCGACCATCATGCTCTGTCCCAGTTCACTGGCTGCTCTGGCGCTGTATCAATTTATGCTAGTTTATTTGCAATTTTCTCTAAAATACTGGATTGTTTCTTTCTTGTTTATCGACTTACAAGTCGGAGTGCGCGCTTCAATAGATTGCTTTTTGAAGTTTGAACGTTGCAGGCTAATACATAGCTGAAGCTTGGAGGATTTCCTGAGAAGTAATTTAGAAACCTTAAGTTTTCTTATAAAGTTATGTAACCGTGGACGTAGATATGTAGTAAATGATTCGATCTTTAGACCAAATTGCAGAATTCTGTAGATTACATACCTATTAAATAAAGAAAAACACTTCCTTAATATTTATTGCACTTAAAAATGTTTTTCTTAAAATACTTATCTTTGCATTACGTTCAGATGAAAATAATGCAAGCAACATGATAATATTTTAAAATAAAATACAGATATCTAACCAAAGTAAACATACCAACCAAACTAACCAAAGTATGCATAATATGGACAAACAATAAATTAAAATACTTTATTTAGTAATTTCCTTTGATACAAGAAAGAAAAGCGATTCGAGAATCACAATAACAGAAAACAAGCGCTAAACGCGAAACATGAACATAACTTAGGAACGTAAATATAATCGGCTCAAGTCACAAGACAGTGACCTCAGCCTCGCCTACGTGGAGGGACCGGACCCTGCGGCCGCGGGCTGGGGCGGGGTCACTGGCGCCCGCAGGCCTGACCTCACGCTGCTACCTGTGCTTCACTACGTTGCTGAAATATTACTGAAGCCATGTTGGGAATAGTTCGAGTGTAGATACTTTATTTCAAGTTTGATAAAGTAGAGAGATAGGAAAACAAATTGATATTGAAATGAGAAAAAAAATATGGTCAACATAAATTATATTTCGATTCTGGGAGAAAACGTAATTCAACTGTGAGTGTACATACGTCAAACGTTAATCCAAGTTCGGCCGGAATCCATTCGAGATCATTTGACTCTTTTTAAAATTGGAAGACGATAAGCGTAAGACAGCAGCCGGAGCCTGATTCCCTGGGCTTAAAAACTGTACTTGAAACAAAAAAAATATGAAAGCACCTTTTGGCGGGAAATGAACGTTAAAGTCGTGGTCTTCATTGATATTTCTTTTTCCTGTTTGTATTTATTGTAGAATAATAGTAGTGTATTGTGTAGTGCATACGCATGGGCATGTGCATGAAATAGAAAACACAATGAGGAGTGTCTGTTTGTTGATAGTAAAGTCACACTAACATTTTACAATTGACTTACAACTTTCATCGCCATTTAAAAAATAACAATAATTACGACAGATCGGGAAGTGTGGCGTAGTTCCTTTGCCTTTCTTATAAGAAAAACATGGACCAAAAAACAAAAAAAGCTTTTTGGCCGGTTCCAAAGAAGTAAATCGTGCGTCTTTTGATTTTTCTTTTTTGAAAAAGTTGCCTAAGTTAGTGTTTATCTATATAAGCCAATATCTATATACTGCAGTGTAATTGTGCTGTGATTACAGTTTCTTATGAGGTAAACAATAAAAATAGTGCACTTCAAGAAAACCAAGTACGCAGTGTAAACAGTTTCGTGTTAGAAATAAGAAGAAGTATTTACGACAGATCAGACTGTACGGAAGTAGCCTTTCATATGACAAACTTACAGTTTGAAAAAGGTCTTATTTAAAACAGCTGTATTCTGTTTGACTTCAGGTATGGTCCTAAAGACAATACACACGGGTATCGACAAAGCTCCTTTAATTAAAAAAGAGCCTTTAAAAGTTGGATTGAGATCCAACATTTGAAAATAACCCATTGAGGACATATAGATTGAATAAATCATTTTAAGAAGAAAATTTTAAGATAATAGATTTTAACGCCTGCCGAGAAATCTTAGCCGGCCAGCCTTGCCTCGCCGGTTCGTTGCCACTAGTACCATTAACAGTTCTATGATGGAACTACTGATGTATTTTTAAATCACTCGTTCCATTTTAAAAGAATCTGAAAATAATGGAGCTAATGATGAATTTTGTTATAATTTTAGGCACTTGTGAAACTTTCTAAGAGTGTAAAACTACCAGAAGGAAAACGTTTAGTTTTTATAATAAAATTTTCTACCTTTACTTTGTTTTACGATAAGTATTTAGGATAGTGTTGGAATAAAATCAGCAAACATTTATTTTATGCAAATGAATTTAGCCTTTCTCCCACCACGTTTAATTGAAGACGGTTGCAAATATACACAACAGGAAATGCCCGTAAACGATGTTTTTAATAAATTTAAAAAGTATTCCCCATGTTTCGGATTAAACCAGTTAAAATTCAAACTCAAATATTTATTCCTCAACATGGACAATTACTTGTTCTTATTGAGTCAAATAAAACATTACCACCAGTGCGGTAAAACCTTCGCGAAGAAGAACTGGCAAAAAACTTCACGGGTATATTTTTTATAAATAAATTTCCAGTAGCTATTTCTATAAACAATTATTCTTATCTGCACCTGTTCGCTCTTTAAGTCTCGCTCCCCCTAAGTATCCAAACGACGAACACCCTCAAACGGCACCCGTTCACGAGTTAACGCGGAATCCAGCCATCGCCCTCCTCAACCATAGAGGGAAGTGAGCGACCCTCGAACTTGAAGGTTTGCATCATAATATGTATATAAATGTTAATAAAAACGAGACTAATTTATTGCCGCTCTTACATATTTTATATGTTGATGCAACTTTAACGAAGTATATAGAGCTAATCTTATACAGAAACATGGGCGCAGCTCACAACCTAAACGACGCAAAATTTACCAAGACAGAAATGACTTAGTCGTTGAAGCCCAAATGCAATTAATAACAGGCGAAATATCTGTAAGTCATTTTTAAAGATACAAAACATTGAGAGGCATGCGCCTCCCAAAAGGGATTTAAACTGGTGCAAAGGCTGGTCCATCTGAGATATCGGGTATCCTGATATTTACTCTCCATCCTTTTTTACAAAGATTTTTTTTTTAATCCATACTGAATTCGGATCATAAATTAAAAGATAAATATGTTATGATTTTTTTTGAATAAAGCAATTATTATTTAAACTGTCTAGGGTTTTCACACCCTCAAAACATGTAAAGAAATTCAATTCAATTCTATTCCAACACTATCACTACATACCTATCGTAATACAAAGTAATGGTAGAAAGATAAATATTTGTTGCTTGTATTGAATTATTATTATAAAAATTAGTAGGCTTTTCCTCTAGTGGTTTTACACCCTTAGAAAATTTCATAGTGGCCTAAAATAATAATGTGGAACTAGTGATAACAAAAATCATCATTAGTTCCATTATTTTCAGATTCTTTTAAAATGGAACCAGTGATTTAAAAATACATCAGTAGTTCCATCATGGAACTGTTAATGGTACCAGTGGCATCGAAGCGCCTCGCTTTTGTATGACAATACTTAACCTATGGTTAAATGTACAGAATTCAATAAGTGCTATTTTATAAACAAAATGGACGCTAATCTTACGGTAAACTGTCGGTGCGTTTAGGTACATTTCGTTCAAGACTAGCTTCGCCAACGACTTTGTATAAAATAGCACATTTTATATTGTTTGCAGTTTGAGAAACATCTATTCTAAACAAAGTAGGTGCTCTAGCAGTCATATTTTATTTTATTTCATCGAAATAATACTACTCGTATTTAGTTCGATGTTTGAAGGAGGTTTCGAAGAAACCTAAATCATCTCTAAACCAACCAATATTTCGGCCTCGTGATTTCTGTGTAGTAGCCATGACATTTCATCTTAACACCCTGGTATAAAAAATGATGTTTTCTATGTATAAATGCGTGATTATTCTCCGCTCAGTTGACTGTACTGTCATCAGATATACTAGCGTTGCCTTCAATTCTGTAGATAAAGTTATTCGTTAAGAGGAAGGGAACAGCGCAGACACGAAATTCGGGACTTTACTCAAGGACTGCCCCATAGAACCACAGAGTTATATTTATTTCTATCCTGTAAGTGCCTTCAAGCATCCTCTAAAATCCCGCTCTGCTTCCAGCCGACACAATGCACGGAGCGCGCATGTCTGGGAAGCGTGATGGCGGTGCCGGGGCGGGGCGACGAGCCGCGCGCGCCGCAGGAGGTGCTGCACGATGCCAAGGACTTCCTAGGACAGTATTTCGCTTCGATACGCAGGTGAATGGCTTTCATTGACTTGGAGTGTTTTTAATATTACGATAATGCTGCTTTAAACGCAGCTCTTCTCGCGTGTCCTTCGGGAACTTTGGATGAAAAGCTGTGTAATTTTTTGTTCCCACTTACAATGCGTAGACTTAATTTCACGATGCTTGGTGTAGTATGTAATATTTTAGATGGATTTAACTCAAGTTTAACTGTTGTTATGTTACTTTAATCTCACGGCGACGTTCGCTTTACTTGTAGTGTAGTAACGCTGTGAATGTGTGCGTGTGGGGGCGGGCCCTCGCTTTGTTCACTACAATTCAAGCGAAAGTCTCTTCGTAAGATAAACGTTCTATACAGTACGACATTCGAGCTCTATTCATTAGTGGACGTTCGGAACGATGCGACATCCGCATATTTTTACTGTAACATTTGAAAAAATTCAATTCAAACGATGTTTAATAAAGCTGTTCGTAATAGTTTGTATCATACAACAAACAATAACTCATAGAACAAGAACTATTCAGTTAACTAATCACTAAATGTAACCGATAAGATAGTCAAATATCGTCGTCATTCTTCTTTTCAAAACGGAAATGTAATTTAAATGTAGAATTGCTACGAAGTCATAAATTTGAAATTTTACTAATAAAAATACCTTTACCTAGATAATGATTTATTTTTTATTACATAAGTATGAAAAAGTAGCATATCTGTCCAGGCTTAAAAAATAAGATAAAGTTTGTTTTTCCTTGAAGATCCTGGCAAAAAAATCTTGTTGTCGGTTTCTTGTACCGATAGAAAAATACTTACAGTAATAATGAAAATACTCCAGATTTAACTCCCTATTATAAAATTATTGTGAAAAGCATACATTATTTCACGTGAAATTGATCATGTTTCTGCTCAGAGCGTTTACACAAACACGCTCCTCTGATATGATTAGTAAATTAATAGATCCACTCATAATTCCCGTGGCGCCGTGTCATGATGCGCATAAATTAAACAATTCCACGGATTACGATGGGTCGCGGGCATTGACGCTGCGCAACATCTCACATGATCTAGCGGTGCATTGGTTTTGTTATTTATTATTACAATATGATATAAAGCAAACAAATCAGATCATAGCTGATAAGATAGATGAAAGAAAGATAGATAGAGGATAAAAGAAAAAATTGTACTTGAGGTTTGGGAGTCCCTATTAATTTAATCGCTCAAGTTAACATTACTTGTATAAAGGCAGATATAAAAAAAAAGTGATCATAAAGTATGTTTGCACAAGTGTTGTGTGAAGAACAAGAGCAACTTTAAGAGCTAAATGATATTTATGTACCTACACATGTACACTGCGCGTGCGTTATGTACTACAGACGTAAAGCTGCTAGCAAAAAAATATACAGTTATAGAAAAACCAAACCTTTATTAGGGCAATCGGCTCATTTTTCACACATTTTTCGCACAATGGTCTCCGCTTTTTCGCGGCTACTTTGTAGCCGAAATATTAAACCATGTATTTTTAGAACCGCACCTCCTCTTGCCTCCTCCGGAGTCCCGTGTACTTAGACATTCAGAGAGGATACATTTGTTTTAGCGCGCCTTTGTGACGGCGCACTGTTATTCTCTATGCCCGTACAATGTTCCTTTGCAATTATGTAGATAGATTTTTGTATATTCTATTGTATTGCTTATTCGAATAGCAGCAATAAATGGAAATGTTTTGATTCAGGGAATGTGAATACTTTGTAAGAGCAGTTGTGTAAGTTGCTACTGCTCGCCCGGCGAGTGTTGATGTTCATTGTTCGCAAGGAAACTAAGTTTTAAACAACACGATCGGGAAAAGGTTACTGATTTTGAAAGTGTATCTAATCAATCACACCGTACATCTTGAATGAGTTTCTTTTTTGACAGTTTGTAATAGTAATGGAATGAGAAGAACTGCGATTTCAAGTAAATCCGCATGACATTCAGTTCTGTATCCCACGCCATCGTTCACAGAGCCAACACACCAGCGCACGAAGCTCGCTGGATGGCTGTGCAGGAGGAAGTCATCCGCACCGGCACCTACCAGCTCACTACCACAGAGCTGGTGTTCGGCGCCAAGCTGGCCTGGCGCAACGCCAGTCGATGCATCGGCAGGATCCAGTGGTCCAAGCTGCAGGTTAGTGATGGTGGCAATAGAAGAAGGTTCCTGATAGAAGGTAAGGAAGAGGAATAATAGCAAAAGAAAAAAAAGAAGTTTGAAGACGTAGGAATTTAAACTACGTTTTAATACGGTATTATCATTTTTTTTTCTTTAGTTCATTTTTTTTTTTCAAAATTCGAATTTATCATTGCACACGAAAGATAAAAAGTTTTATTGCAACAAACAGCTATTGAACAGGTAATTGCGTAAATAGAATTGAACGAATATACTTAGCTTTAACACTCGATTACATGTAACTTTCCCATCATCATACTTTAAAAAAAAGCAAAAAGAAAAAGCACAACCCAACACAACATTCTCGAGATCTTATGAAGCAACTTACAAAACAAAACTATCAACAAAAATCAATTTACATTCCTGCGCCGCCGCCCGCGGGATAAAGGTGAACTAAATAGATTTGCTGCCTAATGAGAAAACTCTCATTCAGGCGTCGAGTAGAAAAACTGAGGCGGAACGGCCCGCGGGTTCCGTAGGATCGCTGTTTTTGCAAGCGTTACACCGCAGTGAGAGGCTGGGGTCGGAGGAAAACTGTTTAGTTCCTTTTTTTAATAGGACGTGTGTGCTTATAAGTGCAAATGAGAAATTTTAGTTAGTGTGTTATTTCTGGTAAGAGAAATACTGTGTTTTTAGTTAATTTTAGTATATGCACGCTTTTTCTTTAAATATAAATACAAAGTGTTCAAATAAAGTTACAACAAACGCTACAAATATGGTTTGTAACTTTCTACAGTTAATGAGAAAAATGGTAAAAATGTTCAGAATCACATTATTTTCCTTAATAAAGAATGCAAATACATTCATACAATTTGAAAAAGATAAAACATAAAACTATTCAAGTTTAGTTACTTACTCCCACTAAGTACAAGGACATTACCGTTTCTTCTTAAGTACCTTTGAAAAATCAGAAATTTTTATAACATTTAAAAGTGTTATAGGGTTCACTTAGACACCGCTGATCCCTAAACTACGAGCAATTAACTGGTGAGTTGATTGACTTGGATGTAATGTGATTTATTCATTCAGAAATTACCTCAGTTATGTACATATAAGACAAGTTAGCCCAATCTAACAAAATAACAGCACTAGAAAACACAATATTGTTGCATTGACGCTTTATATGTAAAGTAAACAAGCATTTTCAGGATTTTTACTAATATTCTATGTCTGATAGTTGCATTCTGACGAGCTTTAGTTGTACTATGACTTATTACACAAAGAACCAATTTCACTAAACTCTGTTTCATAAATTAATGCGCTGCTGATTATGTAGCAAGGCATTTATAAGACAACCTCTGTTCCGCCGTGCTCTAACAAATATCAGACTGTAATAATTGGATGTTAATTTAATTGCTCGGCTACAGGTAGGTTACTAACAGACGATTTATTTCTGTCAAACAGGATCAAGTTATCAAAATGGATCCGGTGCGTTGGCGGCGTATAGTTTCATTTCCAAAAATAATAATATTTTGACAAAAGTTTATATGATTTGGACAATACCCATAAAACGATGTCCTAGAATTTCCAAAGAACGTCTTTTGTAGTTCAGTATTATGTTGATGTATATTTTCAGTTTTACTTATAGCGTAGGCGCCAAAGGACGTTGAGTTTGCAAAACTTCAGGACCGCATTTTGTAAATGGTTTTAAACTAAGAAAGCTTGAAAATTTTGATACTGTATGTTGTCGGAAAGTTTGTTGGTCCATCGATATGTGTTACCCTCCCGTTAGCTATCAAGTAATTTGCTTTTTAATGAAATGAAAATATTATCCACAATGACAATTTTATGCCATGAATAACGTTACTTAAGGCTAGTTGAATGAAAAAAACCTTTACCTAATTTTATAACAATTATTTGCAATTTGTTGGCATAAGTTCATTGTTTTATAGATAAATACGCATGCAACAAACGACATCACGAAGGAAAGAAGTGAAGGTTTATAAAGTAATTCCTATGATGTTTGCTTTGCTACATTTGTTTGCACCTGTTACATTTCCTCCGTGGGACATAAAATATTAAACGACATTTAACCGGCGATTTAACAAGGCATCCGTTTGATGAGATTGGGTCTCAGAATTCGTTTTTAAACCATGCGTCTGTAAATGGTATAACAAATCTTTGACACACACAAATTAACAATAGACCGCAAAAATACATACTTTTACTAGATACGTGGTGTCGTGACTATGCTGTATGCAGCCATCGAACTCTCTAGTCAAGTTTAGATGTATCCGGAGAGCCAGGGTCGTGCTCACTATCAATATATTTCCAGCAAAACTGAATTGACAGTAAAAGTTTAAACTACTTTTTACGACTGTGGTTCTGACTGAGTCGGCTAGAATTAATCTTCAATAACTAACACATTCGTAGCACTTGTATGGATTCCTCTTTTAAAACAAACAATCTAATTAACTTATATCGAAAGAATATGTAGTTTTTTCGTCAAAATATCTGTCGGGAAAATCTCCAGATATTTGCAGGAAAACAGTAAATTTCATATCGGTGTGGGTCTCTGCGGCGGTCCCCAGGGAGGACGTCAGTCTCTGTGCTCGGATAAAATATATCTTTGTTGTATTTTGTTATTATGTACTACATTATACTAGTAATTATATTTTGGCTCGATTTAAAATTTTGCATGAATTATTTATGTGAACATAGGAGACGAAATAAAGTTCTAATTTTGTATGATAAGATTATCGTTCTATGTGAATGGGAAATGAGTAACTAGTTTATTTTAAAACAAAAAGCCTCTTATTCAATTTGTTTTATCATTTTGCTTTATGAAGCAACCTCTTAACCCGATAAGCCTTCAAAAGCCACAACAAGAAGACAAAAGGCGGAACTACCCGGTCGCGTCGATTTGTAAAGATTCAATTAATAAATTGCTGAGGCTAATGTCGATGAAATGAAAGGCTTTATCGACTTGTACAGGGTGTTGCTTTTCTTTTAATTGAAATAAAATAAGGAAATACCTTATGATAAAGCATGAATCATAAATTCATACAAAATATAGAAGGTTTATTTCTATTTTTACCGTTTTTCTAAGCCATTTTATTTACACGTATACTGTGGTGTAAAACCCAAAGAATGATGAACAGTCCCAAACATACACAGACCTGTCAGTTAACTGAACTTATGAAGTTAAAATAATATGAAATTAGTTAATGTCTTTCTCTCAATCAAGGTTTAAAATATTGTTTGATTCGACATCTGAAAATGACCAATGTTTTGCAGAGATATAAGTATGTTGCTACTAGATACGTTATAGTGTTTACTTAAACGAACCATAACATATGATGGCTATAGCATAAGTTCAGTCGAACTTATCTACACTTGATACAACGTTATGATTATCAATCGATGAATTCATAAACTGACATTGCACCCTTTGACACTGTCAAACAAATGTGATGTTTCGTTCGCCTCGCTTGTGACAGTTTATCTTAAACTAACAATTTCTATTTTGGAACTAATTATATTCCAAACATTATGGATGAAAACGAAACTGACGGAACGTGGCTACTGAAATAAATATTTCTGATGGCCGCGATTAAGATCAAAATAATCGTTACCCGAAGCTCTTAATACGTTGTAATAATATTTTTATTATTATAGATTTTTAATGTAAACTTAAACTAACCAAATATAAACTTCTGTGCTCTTTGTTGTAGGTCTAGACAATTTAGGAGTTAATCAAATATTAGACAGGTAGAAAACCTTCTTTATTCTGTTAACAATCCTCAATTTTATATTCTAAAAGGTCTTAAATTTATTTCGTATATCATTATATTTATGCCATGTTCCAATTTGCCTGCAAATATTCTGTCATGCAATTTTGATAAATTGAAAATGCATTAAATCATTGTTCAAATGACGAGCTGTCAAACCGAATGAGAAAATATAGTGCGCAATGTGCAGACTTTGTGTGAACTTATCGCGTTTATTACGTCCGCACGTGATGTCGGAGGTTCAACGTCTAAACAATATCTACGTGCAATGCGCGTAGAGTCTTTTCAGAGATTCATTACGAGAAAACTTTACTTATTGCGAAACATCAGTTAGTAAAATTATTGGTTACTTTTACATAAGTATATATTTATGCGAAGATTATGTTAGCGATTTGTATTTTATTTGTTTTTTTATTTATTAAAAGAAACTGACCAAAAAACCCGAGCTGTATATAAATCGCGTGGGGGCCGACTCAGGCTGCGTAATGCGACGTTGAGCGATTAGCGCCCAACTCCGCGGATTTCACTGTCCACGCCACCCGATACTGCGCACTCGCCACAGTTAATAAATCGTGAAAACTCGAGGAATGACTAAGTGCGCTTTACTTTCCTTCTATTTGTGATAGTTACTGCAAAGTCTGTAACGTCGATTTTCGTACTCATCTTTTGTTTTACCTCTTGATCACATTTCTCAAAATAGCTGGTACAGGTGTAAAATGGTGGATCATGACGTTGCATTAAATCTATTCTTAAATTTTCGCGATGCATACTTTAAATAAAACACTTTTTACCGGATATTATCGCGTATATTTTAGTTAATTTTAAAATTATTTCGACGTTTCGGCATCTTAAGATCTAAAGATGCCGAAACGTCGAAATAATTTTAAAATTAACTAAAATATACGCGATAATATCCGGTAAAAAGTGTTTTATTTAATTTATGACGTTGCATTACTTTCTGATTTTTAAAAACATGGCGAGACAATTTATTTGCAATAAATTCTTTGATACTTTTATGATTTTGAAAAGATCTGTAAAAATTTCTTAAATAGTGACACTGTCAAAGGGAAACCCGAATATGAAATAAATGTACAAATACTTCAACTTCCACTGCGAATGGAAAACATACACCGAATCGATTACTCGGCCAGGTCATTGCGTGTTGGCGCGAAATGAAATCTTGGTATTTCAAATTCCATTATAGTATCATAAAAATCTTATATAAGTGCGTAAATCTATCGTTTCGGGTGTAATATTTCTGCAGGATAATTTTCTCTCCCGCACAGAATTTATTGCAGGCCAGATAGTGAGATGAGGTAGTTCGTAAAAATCTATTTAGTGGAAATAATGAACAATAAATTACCGGATTTACAGATAAACGCTTTAGTCTCGCGGCGGAATGTTACATGGTTGGGGCTTCGTTCAAGTGCTTAGAGATGATGTGCATAGTGCAGGTCTTGTGTGTCGTCGGTGTTTAGATGGATAAGTCCTTTCTACTCGTACGTAATAACATACACATTTAAAAAAACATAAAATTTTTCATGTACTAAAAACATCTTAACGGTAATTGAACTGGCCGGGGCATTCATTTGTGTAATGAACACAGATGTTTGTTCTCGGGTCACAGTTGTTTATGTATATGTTTATTCCGGGATCCCCCCAGTTCGCTGTATAATCATCCACAAGCTCTGCATACTTTGGGGCCATACAGTTGGTCTGTTTGTCTGGAGATTTATTATTATGATTAGTTTAGTAGCAAGACTATATAATTTCTTATATAGTAGGTACATTGCTGATTTTTAGGTTTTGCATTAAAAATATTTGTCTACATTAAACAAATTTGGATATAAACGTAAAGTGTAACAAAATTAAAATTAAATGAATTCCTCTTAGTAGTGTGTTTGATACAATAATGTTGTCTTCTGTAGGTGTTCGACTGTCGACAAGTGACCACGACGAGCGGCATGTTCGAGGCGCTCTGCAACCACATCAAGTACAGCACCAATAAAGGAAACATCAGGTACCTTGGTAAAGTCTTAATTCGCTTCGAGTTACGACTCACGCGTACTTATAACTCAACCGGTAGTGTCGAAGTTGTAAGGCCATGATAACAATTTAACTCGAAGCAGTTGAAATGTCCCTTCACCGCTGTCTATTGCTTTTGGACTGACAGAGATGCACCGCTTCATTTTAACTGACTTATCAGCTAACTTCTAAAAAGATAGTGAGCTTAAAACTCTAAACTCATACCACCGGACCGGAGTCGGACCGATCCGGAAGCAGTATCAGTGTTACTAAATAAACAATCGATAGATGAGGTTAGCGCTCGATTGTTGCACGTCTCCAATACGGTAACACACTACGATACAATCATATATAAAATGACACATACTCCCGAAATCCCTCAATTTTACTGAACTGTTTTTATCGTGTGGATTTCTTATACAGAGTACGTACAGCGAGTTAGCTTACACGTGTTGCATTAGTCATGTAGAGCTTAAAAAGTACCGAGGCAAACTTAATCTTTACGAGATCGAAGACACAGAGTTCCTCAAATTATTCCTAATTAAAGTACCTCGTGCTGCAATGGAGAATAGTTCTGGCACTTTTCTACATCATTACGCTCAGTACTAAGCTTTGGTGGCGGTGTAACCACGTCTGTGTAGTTCACGTATGAAGTAGAACGAGGTGAATTATAATACAGAGTGCTTCTCAGTTTCAACGAATTTCAATTAACTTGATCTATTATCGGCCGGTGATGCGCTCGGGCGTCCGCGAGCTACGTACTCTGTCTGTGTTTCCATTACAATGGTATAGACGAATGACCATACTTTATTTATCTGCACGTAAAATTTTATGCCATATTTGTATCTTGATGTTAGCTGCATAATCTCTTCACCATATTAAGACAACCATCGGTGTCTCAAATTTTTTTGCGTTGTGCGTCAGGTCGTTGAAACAGAGAGTGATATCTTATTGTACTAAATTTCTAATTACTGCATTTGTAATTCGATAAGACAAATACAACATTTTTTCATGCAATATTTACTTATCTTGTAAAACTATAGTTCCTACGCAGAAAACATTTACACGTCCTCGTTATGTTACTTGGCGTAGTCATGGGCTTCGTAAACATTACATTCTTCCGTGGAAATCGATACAAAACATTTTTCTCCACACGATATTGACTCCGGCAAACCAAAATGTGTATTTTTAAACTCGTAAATAAATAAAGCAATACAAGTTCAGCTTCTTCACGGAAACCGATAAACGTCCCGTCCTGGCCGCGCCCGCGGAACGGGAGTTTCACATGCATGATAGTGCGGGGCGAGTGTGTGTCGATGTTTTGTTTCTAAGTAATGTTTCTGCATAATTATTTAATTAATAAATAAAATTGAGAATTGTAATTAGACTGATGTTCAGTACATTGGCTCTGGGAAAAGAATAATAATAAAAAGGATGGTGCTTTTGAAATAAAATTTTACGTGAAATTATTAACAGTATATTAACAAGTACAAAGTTAAACATCGGGCACACTATTCAGAAGCGGACAATTCAGAACTTACATGTTGCTGTTCATATTAAAAAAAAATCTTCACAAAGAAATTTTTGTGGATGTCGAGTTCCTGTCTTGGTGTTTGCGATATTACACGCATATATAAGAATGTTCGTTTCCAACAAAATTAGCACTTCACTTTAACTTTCATGTTTTAATTAATAAAATTATGAATTATATCTCAAAGTAAAATGAAGTATCTTTAGTGAACGATTCATTATTTCTACCCGAATATAACATTTATGAAATCAAATAAGTACTTATCTCCAGAATCATTAGATTTATAAAGTAATTTAAGAGTGTTAATATAATTTTATATGCTAATCGGCGGTATGAATACAATATTATCGATATTCGTATGTTACAACAAGGAAGCAAATGCGGTTGTTTATATTTCCAGTGATAACTTGCACTCGTAATAAAATCGAGTTATTACAGCGATTGCGATTTGAAAACACTTTACGTATTTATTTGTATTCCGTGGGTTCAGCTCTGCATACTTTGTGGATTTTGATTATTTTTCTGTTATATCATTTTTGATTTATGCTAAATTAATATATCGTTAACTGAATTTAGCAATACAAAAAAGAACTCCAACTGTCCGTTAATTAGAAATATGGCAGCTTTTGCAAACATTTTCCTCACAGCATCCTAGTGGTCCCACTTTAGGAAGAACGACGGCGCACCCATCACGTGCTCTTGAGCTAGTTCATTCCATGCTAAACGTCTTAAAGCGTGCAAGTCAGGAAACCCATTTATAACTTGGATTCCTTTTGATTTATGAAGCGAGTATTGTGTCACTGGGCTGCTCTATGCTCTTGGATTTACAGTGAAATTCCCGTTCCATTTTGCCAAATATAATAGAACTTTACATTAGGCAAAACTTTGCACATCTTTTCACGAGAAAACAATAATTTTTACGTTTTTATTGCTAATATAAAAAAGCTAACTAGGCCAATAGTAAAGTTTACTTGTGCCAGTCTGGATGTTGTTATTTTGGATTAACGTCCAACTGAGAACAGGCTGAAAAACTGGCTAACCTCAAAATTTGAGCTCGACCAGCACCAAATTGTTACAGATAAACTCAGGTGAGATTTCCAAATAACATTATTTTGAAAACTTTGCCCATATATTTACTAAGACAAACTTAATTTAACTATCTAAGTACGTAATCTAACCTTATGAATTCACTCAGACTCCAGCACAGGTCTACGAGTTTTGTGAGCTACTTTACCTCGTGCCACACAAGCAATAAGTGATACCGAGTATTTAAATTAACATCCTACGACCCTCACAATAACGCCTGCTTTCGTGTGCCAGGTCGGCGATCACGGTGTTCCCGCAGCGCACGGACGGCAAGCACGACTACCGCATCTGGAACAGCCAGCTCATCAGCTACGCCGGCTACCGGCAGCCCGACGGCGCCGTGCTGGGGGACCCCATGCACTGCGAGTTCACTGAGGTGAGGAATAAATAATTTGTTTCAAAATCTTCGTTGGTCAGTTCAATCCAGGAACGCCGCAACCGGTCAGTTTATGTGTTGCATTGAAATTTGTTACAGATATTATGTTTATTTTATTTAAATTCGCTCAGTTCATTTGGCTCTGTTTAACCATTAAAATACGACGTCTATGTATTTTGTTCGAAAGGGAAAATTCGTAGTAAAATTAAAGGAACAAAGGCACATTCCATCTGCGTCAGCGCAGGTAGTACGTAAGACCAAAAGAATTTTGCTCGATTAGTTAGAAAATAAGCCTGCCTTCTACTTAGGCTCGTTAAATTGGGTATCGTAAGATTCGCGGATTCCTACTGAATACTTATCAAGATCGTTGCTCGTATCTATACCTAAAAATGTGCCACGCACGCGCCGTATCTTAGATAATAAAATAACATTTTTCATAACCATAAAAACCAACACGCCGTCTGAAAAACTTATTTTCCTGGGTAATATAAATAAAGCAACGCGTCACAAAATTCATTGAAGCAACAAGCCTTGCCGTGTAATCTCTCTAAATCGCTCTCAAGCCCCATTATCTAAAACGAATGTGTTTCATATGGCGCGCAGTGAGCACTCACAAAACCGGTGAAATCATACAGTGGGTGTGATGTGCGAGGACCTATTGCCGTTAGTTTAAGATGGCAGTTTTGTAGCGACGCATTCACCTTTGTTGCGATTAGTTTAAAGGCGGACTAGAGCGAAGCGGGGGCGACAGTAACTTAAAAGTAGCTATGGTTTATCTAGCTAGAGTAAAATGCGTAAGACAGGTAGGGACGTAAAACATTTAATCGACAAGCTTCATAGAAAGGTGGTTTTAGGTGAAGCATGTAACCTGTTCGTCAGAATCTAAAACCTGCACAGAGTATTTTGTTCAAAATTCGATTCATTATTTAGCTCTAATCATGCATTTATTAAAAAGTTTCGAAAACTATAGAATAGTCTTGTTACAAATGTATTATACGGACGCAGAAGTGTACCTTCTCGCAGGAGATAGATATTAACAACAAACATAACAACATAATGCTATATGGAATTTAAAACTAAAAATATACACATTGTATACACGGAAACATGTGAAACTGTTCCACCATGCATTGTAATCTACGATCGTGAAAAAACACATTCTTTCCTTTATTTGTAGCCATACATTTGCATGTATACTAAACTAATAATACTAAAGTGAAATAGAAAAAAAAATTTCAACTACATTTAAAAACAACAACTGTAAGTTGTGAAGGCGGCTATCACTGGAATTAAACAACATATCCAGGTCCGCATGGTCTCGCCATTACCCGCCAGCCGGCCATTAAAGGCCACGCGGGAGCCGCGGGTTAGGGCCTATTACCACGTCCGCGCTGATGGCGCCTTCTCCTAATGGAGACAAATACAGCGTTACATTAGCACGACACTCGCTAATGCGCGTAACTGGGGATGAGTGAGATAGATGACACGCGACGCTCCGTAATTAATGAACTTGCCAAATTTTAACAACATTTGCAGAATTTACACAAGCTAATTAGGTATTCAGATTTTCTGAGTGACGTGTTAATTTATTTTATTAATGATTTATTGTGTGAAAGAGTTCTGTTTTGTGATTATGAAATTCATTATGTAGGAAAGCAGATTGAATGTTTGTAAAGTGGGATGTTAAGTTCATCGGTACATGTCTATAAGCTACGGCTCAGGTGAAGAATGTTATAGATTGAAGAAGCAAGAAAGAGCAACGACATGTTCAAAGAAAATAACAAGAAAATTGATTGAATGCATCTTCGTTACGTTAAATAATAGGATTAGTTGTAAAATAAATTAGTAATTATAACAAATATCTACGAGTATATGTTTCTGTGTAGCTCTTTGCGCCACGAGCAGCCCAAGGTGAGGGTGAAAACGGAAATGGTTGCGCGTATTATAGTGTAATGAAAATTTTTTTTAAGCATATAATGATTAATTCGTTAGAGGAAAGATGGCTCCATCTCAATGCACTATCGCTCCGAAGTAATTTAAGTCGATTACTAGTTTTCATAGATTTCACAAAGAAATACCTGATCGCATTTGTACTCTATCTATGATAAAAGCTTACTCTTGTCCCACAGCTGTGCATCAAGCTAGGGTGGAAGGCGCCACGGACGGCGTGGGACGTGCTGCCGCTCGTGCTGTCCGCCAACGGAAAGGACCCCGACTACTTCGAGATCCCGCGGGACCTCGTCATGGAGATCCACATGACGCACCCCACGTGAGTATACTGTTGTCTGTCCCAAAGCTGGTGAGGTGTGGACATGCTGCCGCTAACGGCAAGGGTCCATACTACTTCGAGATCCCGCGGGAACTCGTCATGGAGATCCACACGTCACGTCGCACTGCCTTCTATCAGTTCTGCTATTTAAAAAAATATTGTGCTGTAATCGAAAAGTTAAAAACTTCAAGAAGTATTTTAGTATGAAACAATGTTATAACAGCAGCCTACAAGAACATCCTAAAAGGCGGTTTTTTGAACCGGTTTGTTTGTTGTCTCTGGTTAAGAATTCCAGTTCTCACGCATTTGTATTTTGAAAACCGTAATTCTTGTGTTTTTTCCTCTTTTGGTTTTTTCTTTGCGTCACTTAGTTTACAAAACGGAAAACTTCAAATATCGCGTTATTTACGAGTACGAGTTCCACCGTGGCACCAGTGCTGCAGAAACGACTCGAAGTATTAATGCTGTGTCGGCAAAAATTTGTGTAAAAATAGCGGCGGTATCGCAAAAGAAAACACAATGCGTTTTTGGTTCTAATGTTATCGTCCTGGAAATTTCAACCTGCAGAACAAGCCCCGTGAACGGCTGGAGACGAAAGTTGATAATGAAGAATTGAAGGCTATTGTGGAAGCGCATCCATCGCAAACCACGTCTGAGTTAGCTGTAGGCTTTTTAATTTTGAAAATCTAAAATACGGATGATCTCCTCGATTGTTTAAAAACACAAAATATGAAAACGAATCAAAACGTAAATAGTACAAAGCCTCTAACATTTCGAAGTTACAAATCCATTCTTATGAATGCTGTGAATTTCTCCGAAAAGACGCTGTTTACAGGATATTATTCATCCACGGCGCTTAATTATGTAGATTAAGTGAAAATTATCTAAATGGAGAAGCTCTTCAAAGTTCAGGTAATTGTTCCGGAACAAATCAAAACGACAGCGTATTTAAAGTTCTCAGATGGATCACAGCTTCAATGACTTGAGCAGATTATTTTATACTTGGCTTTTGTTTAGATTCCACGTACTAGGCGAATTTAGAAACCTTAACGTATCGTTGATATCTTTTGTTTATGTTCGTTCAGTTATGATTGATGAGGATATCTTTCTGTATTTCCTTAGTATTTAATTTTGAAAAATAAATGCCGCTAGATTATGGAGAATTTCAAAAAAAATAATTATTTCGTAAAAGTTACTAAACTCAACGAGTTTCAGTTTAAGTTGTACGTGTGACGTCACGATTTGTCTCCACATGGATCCTACAGACGCGTTGTAAGTCACGCAGCTCGAGGCGTGCCTACCTCCTCGCTATATGAGTGGCCATCACTTTTATACCTTAATAAAACCAGGAGAATGCATATTGTAGCCTCTTACCTACAAGCCGGATGGCAAATAGGCCACGTACAGCCACCATGCAAAATGGTACACTACACACTTATAGGGTGTACGCCCGAACAGTCGTTGTCCTCTGTGCGAGCCAGATTGCGCATCATAAAAGTGTGGTCAAGAGATCTCCAATCTCAGTTTATTGTCGATAAATCTTGACGTATTCAATAAGTATTGCTATCGATAATTTAACAGGCGCTAATGTCGCATAAAGCTGCTATTGTTTGTTTATGTGTGTGCCAAATAAAACCATAGGTGGGTGGTTACTATTACATTTTTAATTTTTTTAATATGGACAAGAAAATAATTAATAATTTTATTTTCACAAGGGACGTTTTCTTGACTAACTGTGTCAACAATGACAATGACAATTCCATGTTTATTTTTGTCTTTTTCACAACTAGTTCTAACGCAAGATTAAAAATCATTTGGTATTCCTATTGTCTAAGATTTTCAATCATTCAAAGCATACTTCGTCATTCTGAAAGCAAATAGCACTTATTTCTTACCATAAAACATCTTCGGAAATGTTCCTACAGATTTCCTACAGTAAGTATGAATGCATTTATGAAACGAGTTGTTGTTAGATCAATATTGCGAGTTACTTTTCAAACAAATGTCTTTTGCAAATCTGAAGAAACAAATTTAAGACCAAAATTTAAAAAGCCAATTTTCGACTCACGAAATATTCGTCAAAGCTGTGTAAACTCGTCCAGCCAGCCGGTAAACAAAGCGCTTTACGATAGCACTCGCTATGAATTCTTGCAAAGTTATACCACATAAAGTCCTGACTGGAAGTGGCTCGCTGGCAGAATTTCTGTGGCGCTGTTTTGAATATAAAACGCCGTCTAAGCAGGTTGGCTTCTATGAAAATTCGATAATGTAGTGTAATAACAATGCTGTGGGCGATAGGACTGAGAAGTTGATAAATAATAGAAATTGCTTGTTTTACTTTTAAAGATACCACCATAATAAGTTACAAGTCCAATCTTATTAACTGTTTAATAGTAAGAGATTGTAACCACATGATGAGTTTCGATAAAATTGTTAGTTACGGAAATTCTTGTTGTAGATTTATTTAACACACAAGTTTGTTAATAACACAAATTTAAAGCCCCTTGCTGAGAGGAAAAAACGTGCATCACTTTTGATCGGCTGGAACGAATTGTATCAAAACGATGCCACAGATACATGCCTTATTTTACCAGTATTTAACTTATAACACGTCCGCCGCCTCTTTTTGTCGGCGGGCAATAAAGGAGTTTTAAGTTCGAAGTTTCTATGTATCAATGTACTTATAGCTCTCACACGGGTGGCCTAAAACCAAACAGGTTTAAGAAGATGCTTTAAAATGTGACAACTTACCTACATAGTTCTTAAATAATTAAAACCAAATCTGTAAGACGTTTGTTTCTTTATTCTTTTTCTTCGCGCAGTGTGCTTTCCGAATGGAGATGGAAAACTGTCCATGTAACAGTAATAATAACATCTCACTTCTAATACCGACCTAATTCAAATATTTATATCTCAACATAGACAATTACTAGTTCTTATTGGCGTTAAATAAAGCATGACTCTACCTCTCTATGAGATCGGAAAAACCTTCGTGAAGAAGAACTGGCAAGAAACTTCACGGGTTTTTAAAATAATACCCGTTAGCTCGGTAAGTCTCCCTTGTCCCAACTAATCAAACGACGAACACCCTCAAACGGCACCCGTTCACGAGTTAACGCGGGATCCAGCCATCGCCCTTCTCAACCACATTAGAGGGAAGTAAGCGACCCGTCACCCGACGCTACCGTAAGATGACGTACCGACTCCACAAGCTATCTCCCAAAACTGTTCAAGTAGAATTTACATAGTCCTTTTATTTATCGTATTCCTTTATTAAACTTAAACTTATAACCCATCCGTACATCTATCCCTAGCCACGAGTGGTTCAAGGAGCTGCAGCTGCGCTGGTACGCGCTGCCGGCGGTGTCCAGCATGCGCTTCGACTGCGGCGGCATCGAGTTCACGGCCAATGCCTTCAACGGCTGGTACATGAGCACCGAGATCGGCTGCCGGAACTTCTGCGACACCAACAGGCTGAATATGTTAGAGGTCAGTTACAGACGTTTGTTTTGTTCCTTTCTCTTTGAAGTTTTATTGATTATGCATTGACAAATACAGTCTTATTTAACTTTGCGTTTTCTTTTAAAGTGTTCAATCGCAAAAGTTATGAATACGGTCAAAGGGTACAGAAACATAGCTACAAAATCACATGATTCAAATTTAATATTTGATTTCCTTATTTGTTTTATTTGCCGTCGATTTTTTTTAGGACAATGTGTTTAAAGTCTACTTTTCTAGAATGCTATTCAACCGAAACCAACAGGACTGTTTTTAAATCGTAAAATGTTCACTGTCCTCAATAAACAGTTGACAACAAATATACAGGATGTCTAGAAGGTCAACGTCCAAATGGAAGGGGTTCACGCGCCATAGTCCAAATAGTAAAAAAATATATATAAAAAAAATTCTATGTAGATTACTTTAGTAGATATAGGATTATTTCTAAAATAAGTAAAAAATCACTCCTTATAGCAGTAATTCGTATGCTGAATCTGTAAATGTTGATCGATTTTGACTTTTTTTTGGTTATTAATTGGTTACTAAATGTCCTTTTGTAACAAACCTTTGATACAAGCAAATCTATTATGGTACGATAAAAAAAGCAATAAAGGAAAAACTACTTTGTCGCAATTTTTTAAATCTAATTTTCTCTGCTCCAGCGTGTAAAAAACATGTAGGGAATGAAGCTGGCTTTTACTCTAAAAAGTTGGCGCATCTTAAGCAGTTTCTAAAAGGTATAATACTTGGCAATATAATTATTGATCTGATCTGACCACCTAACCAAATAAGGAGCGATTTTTGACTTATTTTAGAAATCATCCTATATCTACTAAACTAATCAACACATAATTTTTTTTGTTGTTTTTTTTACTATTTGGACCATGGCACGTGAAACCCTTCCATTTGGACGTTGACCTTCTACACACCCTGTATACATGACTTCATTGAAATGTCATTCGTAGATTATTGTTGATAAAAATTTTGATACCTTATAAAAGTTTAAAAGCTTGTGTATTTATATTTCTGCGAAGATATGATCATCGCTAAGTAATTTATTTCTCTCGGGATCATCGGTGAACTCAAGAATTATTGAGCAATTATCAAAAACGGTACACCATTATAGTAGTCCATTATGAGTGCGGTAAGTACGAGTAAATAAACTAAAATGAAGGCTACTATGAATTAATTGTCGTTGCGTCGAGGATCTAATTCAATTATTTATTGTGAGTTTTTAAATTTAGGTAACAAAAATATTATTTAAACGGCGCGTATGTCGCTAGGCAGGTTAATTTTACAGAATATATCTGTTTGTATCTGCTATACGTATGGTAATGGTTATAATAAAAAAATCCTTGCGTTGTTTTTTTTTTATTTAAAATATACAACTGTTCCCTTACTCTTTGGACAAACAGCTCTCTATATTTGCGAAACAGACATACCGTCAGAATATAGCAGTAAACTTTTTTTTAATCCCCCGACAAACACACCTACGGTATGATCATAAAGTAAGCAGAGCTCGTGTTATTGGTAACCATACAGCGAACTGGGGGGAACCCAAAGTAATAATACTAAATAAATATCAACAACCATGGCCCGAGAATAACCATCTACGTTAATGACACAATGTATGCCCCGGCCAGAACTTGAACCTGGGACCTTCGGCGTATGAGGCAGCTACCCAGGGCCGGATTTAGGGGCGGGCATCCGGCTACAGCCACAATACAGATTAATAAGAAAATTGATTTCGCGAAGCTGCTGTTTTTTAAAAAAAAAAGGGGTTTTGTAACCATTAACACTTCTACAAAGTAAAGACTTACACAAATATGTCCACAAACTATTATTGTTTTTTAACGTGTTAGTTCTAACAATTTGGGTTTGTTTCGCATTACTTGATTTATTTTTTATTTTATTTGGAAGGTAATTTGGGGTTTCCACTCCTTTATTGGCCCGGGGCCTCCAGACCTCTAAATCCTGCCCTGCAGCTACCCACTACACTATTTGGTTGTCTGCATCAATTTAGTTGCCAAAAATGTCATGAGACAACTTATGTGGGGGCTGTATCCGAAACCTATACTCTTCTTAAACCTTGTTTTGTTTACCGGTATAAAAAGTTCACGTGTTTCCACCAACCGAGACAATCAACTTCAGCAGTAGACGGAGCACTATCCCTACTTCTAAAATATATTTCTGCCCGCAGAAGGTAGCGGCAGGGCTGGGCTTAGACACGCGCACGCCGGTCACGCTGTGGAAGGACCGCGCGCTGGTGGAAGTCAACGTGGCGGTGCTGCACAGCTTCCAGCAGCACAACGCCACCATCGTGGACCATCACACCGCGGCTGACAGCTTCATCAAACATCTCGATAATGAGAACAGACTTAGGTAAGGGACCTGTTGCTATTTAAGAAGAACAGCTCAGTTCAGGGGCGACAGGATTAGGGAAAAGTGTAGTCACGGGTGACTGAGCGAACGCCATTTTTCAAATTTATTTAATATTTTTATTTATCTATTTGGGAAATATTCTATAGTTTAATACAATTATATAAAGTAATATAAACAAATAAACAAATCAATAAAGTTTCCACCATTAACTAACTCAATTAATACAGCAATAAAAATGTTGAAAATTAGATCATTATCAATACAGAAACATAAACATTACATTATTATAATTTAATCAAGATATACAAAAAGACAGAAGATAGGGTTTATTGGATAATGAGCTCCTCCCTAATTTTCCTTTTATGAACAATCACGCTGGAATGAAACATATCTACAGAATTGAATTTCTTGTTATAGTCAAATTTAGTAATCTTCATAATCGTGGTCTGTCCATTCTACTGCATCAATACGCATAAAGATCAAATCGAGAAAGCGGCCCTAGTAATTCTTCGAAATCGAATTACAAAAGCTTATTAAAGCAACACGAGTTATGTATATTACTTACATGTGTACAAATTAGAACTGATATATTTTCAGGTGTAATGGGAGAGTTTAACAAATGCACCGCACAAATTGAATAGGTATCTATAATCAAAATAACTACGCACATAAAATTGGACAGTACGCAAACAATATCTCCCATTTTAAACATTCGGAGCCGACCGACTGCGAAATCATCCAAACCACTGAGTGCTTTTAAAACATGACGTGTAGATGATGCTTATTTACTTAAAACTAACTACATGACGAGTTAATCCTTTTAGTCGTAAGCTAACCTTACCACCATTATACTTAAACAAAAATCTTATAAGCACCTTTAATAATTTTGCCTAATACACATTACGTACCCAGGGGCCCTTTCCAAAGGTTAGTTTCATATTTAGTACTTTTACTTCACACATGGGCCCAGAATTTACTAGCGCAGGTTTAAGAAGCTTTGCCGGTACTAATAAATAGATAAGGCCCGTATTATCATAAATTTTCTGCATTAGGGTACGATAACAACTCTCTGCGAGTTCGTGCGGTTCGCGAGGCATACGTTGCCAGGTAATGATGTGCGAGGGTATATCTTGTGTGCGTCTGACGTCATGGCTTTTGCCTTTTTATAAGGGATCCAAAGTAGTAAAAAGGAAGGTCAAGGAAAGACGAATCAAATATAATAGATCTGCTTTTATAAAGGGCGGCGCTACAGCGTTTTTTGATTTAATTTGTTTTAAAATTGGCCTCAATGTAAAAGGGAAAGCTAAAGAATAAAATTGTAGCATTTTACATCACAGCTCGAAGTGAGTAAAATCACGTTGATTTGTAATAGCTATTGAGTTGAAAAGAAAAATTAATATTCAAAAAAAGTTCACAAAAATAAAGGTACGCTGTTACGTGAAAGTCGTGTTCTTTACTGACCTGTTTGAAAACTTAGCTTCTTCTCGTGATGCCCAAATGTTTAAATTCAGTATTAAATGTAATTACATACACAATAGCGTTCTTTAAAATAAATAGCAGCTTTTTCCTAAAATGTTATACATACATTGAATTATTTAATAAGTTACTTTAAATTAACTAAATGAAATATTTACCTACCCATGTAAACATAACTTAAAAGACCAAACGGAATTGGATATATTTACAAAAAAAATTTGATGGAAAACGTTGTGGCCGGATCCATGTTTCAATTCCTCAGCCCCTCTCGTGAGGATGAAAAGGACTCGTACTTGAAAAGGTTAACCCTTTCGAGATTTTATGTATTACACGAATTAAAACAAACATTTTAAACCCCATTCGGTCTGAAGGCAATTGAAAAAATAATTATACGGCCTGGAGTTCGGGCGGGAAGCGTTCGCCGCCGGAGCAGTAAAGGCAAAGGATTTCTTGTTTTCATTTAATAGTTGAAAGCAAAGTTCTTGCAATAAATTTTGTGGTATTTTCAGGTAAAGATTGTTCAAATAGGTTGCTGTATGTTATTACTAAACCTAACGGTTGGGTGATGTTTGTTGCGTGGATTATGTATTGTTTACCCGACTGTTTGGGAAAAGTATTTAACTTTTTTTACTTTATAAATCTTTAATTATAATGAAATTGAAAAAAATGTTATGTTTCAGTTTTTCTAATACTTGAAACTTTTGGGGATATAATTATATATTTTTGTATTTTGTTTTTGCAATCGACATAAATAGGTTGTATCGTGCGCCGTAATTTAAATTATTTGTCAACTTACGCAACGTACTGTATACATGTGACATTTTCTATGGAGCCTTTTTATATTACAGTTAAGTTACAAGTATGCTTATTTTATGTTCAAATGTTGGATTAAGTCAAGAATGGCGACTTAGTTCCACTATAGCATGTAGAAAATCTTTAAATAAGTTTTTAGCACTGCACAAAGTTTAATTGTTACGATTTTTTCTGCGAATAACTCTGAAATGTGACACTTTAGAGCGTGGGATATTTTCTTCTTGGTCCTAAGAGTGTCCCCAAATAAGTATATTTAAAACGAATCATGCGCCATGATTTTGAAAACCAAATCAAAAGCGATCGGAAATTATGCCAAAATCTTCAAACCTCTTTACTTAGTTCACAATGTTCGCTTAGGTACAAACATGAATAGTGATACAGTTTGTCGGTGGCGCCACTGATGCCGTGGCTTGATTGTAAAAATATAATCTGTAGAAAGGTATAGGCATAAGGTAATTTGTATACTCTCCCAAGGTGGTCCTTTGAGTTGACAAGTTTCTTGCAAATGTAGCTAGGCTTAAAAAATGTGGAAAATGAGTTTTGGTTGATACGTTTTAGTTCCAGAAAAAGGTTTAAGTATATATGTTTATGAGCAAAGTGCTAAATATCTTAAAACTAAATATTTACATATATACTTCATATTGTATTACTTATTTAGAAGTATTCTTAATACAGGGAACTATTACAGTTAGGCACAGACAATTTAAATAAACTTTTTGACAGCTATTTTAGCAGCTATTGAGTTATGTCATAGCTATGTCAAGCATGAAAGCCTGTGCTGGCGCACAGCAAGCATTCAAGCAAAATCTCACGAAAACCACAAGATCAAAGTTCTTATATATTAATTTAATTGGCAATCAAATTATACTAAACCTTCACGAATTTCCCTACTTTCTACTTGGACAGACACGACAGTAACAAACGGAGCCGTCAACAATATTTTCTACGGCTTAATAAATGAACTGCCATTAATCATCCTGCTGATTGTCTTGTTGTCTTCTGTGTAACTTACTTGCTGAACATCCGAATCCGTTCCGAATCGCCAATTCGTCTTCCATTCTGCAACGCTTTAAACCGAATTGAGCAAATAAAAGGTAATTTCATGTGCATTGTTCGGTAAATATATGGTGCATTTGTTTGGTAATACCGGTATTATTGTGCGCCGCCCTCGTTCGAGTTAATTATTAATCAGAATGTATAAAACCCGCGCGTGGTGACGCGGTGAGCACTAACTTTGGACAGCGCCTAATTGGTGTCGTGTGCACGGAAAATTGATAATAATGCCGTGATGCAGTGGTGTTAATTAGAAAATTATGTTTACGCGTTCCTAAACAAGAGCGAAGTACCACAGAAATCAGATTGTCGTTATATGCGTAGAATTATAAAATTCTGAAAAAACTTTCATAGATAGTGAAACTTTAGAAACTTGGGAGTACTCCTTTAAATCTGGCGACACTTTTAGAGTCAAGCAACGTTCCTTATATACTACTCAAACCGATGGCATTCATGGCATTTGATTTGGTTTATTGGGCTAACATGTTCACATTTATTTGAAAGTACCGTTGCTTCACCTTCGAGCAAGATAGGGCTCAAATTGGTTTTTAAAACATTGTAATAGTTTGAAGTGTTACTTGAAATACATTATTTTGATATATCCCGAAATTCCAAAGACTTGTGAAATCAGGGGTTTTTATACAATTGTCTAAACTCAAATTTTGTATGCAGATTCTGGTTCACAAAACAAGCAACTAAAAATAAGGAATGTGTATTTCACCTTCCAACTGCCATAAAAGTCTGTATATTATGGATAGGTTAATCAATTATTTTTTAACAATATGGCAATATGTGGCAAGTAGTTTCGTACGTCAAAATTAAAATAATTAATCTATTCTAATAAAAAAACTGTGTAAGACCAAAAAACGTATTTTTTACCATTACTTAAGAAATAAGTAAGGTGAGAAGCATTAATACTCCACGCGCTGTCTGCGCGCCGATCCCCAGCTTTGCATAGGTAGGAGTCATTCTCTTTTAACAAGATGTTAGATTAGTAGAATTAGCTAGGTTTATCATGAGATTCGATTACTTTTTAATACTGGAATGGTTTTGTTTATAATTGAAACTTAGCTATCAATTTAACCTTGAAATGTGTTTTATATTCAAGATTAATTGTTGTTTTTTTATAAATTACTATTTAGGGAACTTAACCACACGTTCCCACCGATAGAAAAGGGTGAGCAGGCCGCGGCCCACGACCTGACAATCGTTTTTTTTTTTTGTTCCCCTCCAGGGGAAGGGCAGGAGGATAAAAAATGCTCTGACGCATACTCTGGCGCGCGCGATCCAGAGTTATGTGGGACTCGTCCCGTCGCCTACCAGAACCACTACCCACTAAAAAACGCCCTGTCGGCTCGTGCATTTTTGCCACTCAGCCTTCATCTGAGCGACGGCCAATTGGAGAAAGAGGCCGCGCTAGCGGGGCCCTTAAGGGGTCACCCGTTGGGATTTACATAGCACTGAAGGTGCTCAAAATGAAAAGTAAATAATAAGTAAAAACTATAAAAATTGAAAAATAATCTTGCATTAATTCGGGTTTACGTTAGAATTAGAATTTGCGGCCTGAAGGGCCTCGAGATCTAAAGTTAATTGCATGAGTTCGCTCGTGTGCGCGTTTCTCGGTCTAGCGACTTTGTATACCGAATCTAAGACAGGAGCAGTATATGAGACTGAATCTCGAACTAGTGGATTGGGATGGGATTCGGCGCGTTTGAAGAACGATTCTGAGAGTGTTTTTAGGTGGTGTTGTACTGTAGGTAGTTCAAGATCTCTGCGCAGGTCCGCGTTGCGCACGTACCAAGGTGCGTTTGTGGCCCTGCGGCAGAAGAGGTTTTGAACTACCTGCAGGTGTGCAGGACGGAGGGTTTGGCGTGGGCAAAGACTGGCGAGGCATATGTCATGACTGGTCTAACGCAGACCTTATAAAGCGTACGTTTGTTTCTGAGGGACATTTTACTTTTCCTACCTAACATACTGTAAAGCCGGCCTAGGTAAAAACGTGCGAGTTTCGTTACTCTATCGACGTGAGGGTTGAAATAAAGCGTCTGGTCTAAGATGACGCCTAAATATTTGGTGGTGCGCTTCCAGGGGATGGGAGTGCCTTGCATTCTAACTTGGAGATTGTCGGCGATACGACTGCGTCTGTAGTCGAAGTAAACCGCAGAGCTCTTCTCTGGGTTCACATCGATACGCCATTTTTGAAACCATGCTCCGAGGGCGTTTACAGCCTTTTGGAGTCTGGTGGTGAAACCCGGGACTCTGCGGCCTTTGGTGTACAGGGCAGTGTCGTCGGCAAAGAGGGCGAGTTCAACGCCTTTCGACGGGACGGTGATATCGTTAGTGTACGCGGTGTACAATAGAGGGGCGAGGACTGAGCCTTGAGGGACTCCAGCCTTTATGAGACGGGGCGATTATTCTAACTAGTCGATCCGGTAAGCCTATTTTGTAGAGTTTATAAACGAGGCCGCTGTGCCAGACTTTATCGAAAGCCTTGGCTACGTCAAAGAAAACTGCGATCGTTTTAGAACGCCACGGGTAGAATCCTTCGAGTATGTACTCGACGATTCGATGGACTTGCTGAGGGCAGGAGTGCTTAGCGCGAAAGCCGAACTGATGGGGAATTATGAGAGGATCGCCATCCGTTGGAAACAGATGGTTCCGCATTCGAGAGAGTATGACTCTCTCGAGAAGTTTAGACATTGCCTTGAGGAGGCTCTGTGGTTAGCCGGGATATTCAGAGGTTTATCCGGCTTGGGAATGCCTATGACTTTCGCTTCTTTCCAAGCTTTTGGAAAGTAGCTAAGGTCGAAGCAGGCATTGAAAATGATAGCTAACAAGGTAAGCACCTGTTGAGGCAGTTGCTTAAGTGCGTGGTTGGAAATACCATCCGCACCCGGAGCCTTTTTGGACTTTTCACTTTTGATGAGAAGCGAGATTTCATCATTAGAGACTGTGACGGGATCGGCGGTGATGGGGAGAGAGTCTCTACGGAGAACTTCGTCCTCCACCGCTTTGATGTGAGAGGGATTCGCGGGTTGCGTGCTGGGCGAGCATTGCGACGCAACGCTGTCAGCGAAGCATTCGGCTTTCTCTTCGTCTTCGAAGGCGATAGAGCCATCGGGACGATTGAGAGGAGGGACGTGAGAGGCGGCGTCTACGCGTAAGGCTCGGTCCATACTATAATACGCTTGGTGGGACGGGGAGATATTCGCCATGAGATCGTTCATCTGGGCGTCTCAGAGTTCCGCGAGGCGAGATCTAACTTTGCGTTGAGCTGATTCGCAGATGTTCTATAGGCGGGCGTGGAATATTTCTTGGCTCTCCGGAGAGCCGCGTTCTTAGCTTTAATAAGATTGCTAATGGCTAAGGGAAGCGTGGGTTTGCCTTTCTTAGCAACCTTTTCGTTTACACTGATGGCTGAGTTGATAGCATCAGTGAGAGAATTTACTAATGAATCTATTTTATCCGGGCTATCTAATTGATCGGGCGAGATCGCGAGCGGAGAGTTCGGGGCCTCTAAGGCTGAAACTATCGTATTTTTAAAACCTTTCCAGTTGGTAAAGGTCTTAGGAGAAGTAACGTCACGTTAGGCGGTCCTAGCACGGGGGAGACGGGGCGGTGGTCAGAACCTAGTTCATCGAGCGGATCGATAGACCTGAGAACGAGGTTGATTTGTTTGACGATTGCAAAGTCGAGGATGTCAGGAGAGTGGTTCGGGTTGTCGGGATAGTGAGTGGGAGTGATCGGGGAGACGACGTCTAAGTCGAGTGAGTTGGTGATGTCGAGGAGAGCGATAGGCACGTCCAGTCAGTAAGTTTGGAGTTAAAGTCTCCGAACATGACTGAACGGCCGAGGGCGAGAATGCTCAAAGTCACTGCGGAAAGGTTTGGTGCCACAAGGTATGTAGACTGAAGCTATGATGATGGTCGGATGACCAGTCATAGCCAATCTACATACAGTGGCTTCCATGTTGAGGAGAGGAGGGGTAGGGAGAGGACAGCAATGGAATCCTCTTTTGTAGTATAAAGCAGTGCCGCCGAATCCGTCGGAGTTGGGCCTACCATTACGTTTAAACGCGAATTTAGGAATAACGAATCCTCTGGAGCGATTAGGAGTGAGCCATGTCTCCTGGAGAAGTAATAAGTCTGGGTCGTTGTTCTGAAGGAACAGTTTGAGCTGGGGAAGGTTGGTGCTAAGGCTACGAACGTTAAAAGATACTAGGGATAAGCCCTTGGGTTTGATACGACCGGACGTGGGATTTGCTGGTCTAGACATTATAATTTACGCAGTTTGCGTGCGAGTACGGAAATTTCGTTAATGTCTACGTTTTGGATGACGTCGAACACGGACTTCATGTCAGCCAACGACGACTGAGGTGCGGATGACGGAGCAGGACGCGGCCCTACGGAAGCTACGGGAGCTGGGATGGGTCGGGAAGGTGCAGGTGGGACGGCCGGACGCTGCCTCCAAGACAGAGCCTGAGTAGGCGTCGGCTGAACGGGCTTTGCTTCCGGGGGACCCCGGTTGCGCAGCGGCGGGAAGTTAGCGGGAGTGAGCGGCGGCGCCGGTTTAGGCGCGGCCCTCTTGGCGGTGGAGCGCGGAGCGCGCGGGCAACCCCTGTAGTTAGCTGTGTGGCCGGACTGGCCGCAAAGCAAACAGGCAGGGGGGAAGTGGATTCGGGAGTGCGAGTGCACTCCTTCGTTATATGAGGATCCAGGCACTTAACGCACCGGGGGGGAACTGAGCAGTTAGCCGCTGCGTGGCCATAGAGCTGGCAGCGGTGGCACTGCCCAGGGTGACCGCGGGGGTTGGGACGCTCGACGGAGATATTTAAGAGTCCGCAAATTGTGCGAGCCTCTCTAAAGATCTCCTTCGAGTTGGGAGTGTTGGATAGGATTACTAGAGCTAAAGGAAAACGCCTACCGCGGTTGGAGTGCATCTTGTGCACTGCTTCGGCCGGGAAACCCTGGGACTTAAGGTCCTCGAGGATTTCTTCGTTCGCGAGCTCGAATGAGACGCCCCGTAGTACTGCGCGGATCTTACGCTCCTTCGGGAGGGCGTAGGTGTGATAAGCTTTTTTTTTTTTTTGCTGCCGAGGCACCCTCGTGGGAGGGAGGTGGAAGATGCGTCATGCATACCGCCCGCTGGTAAAGTCCTCTGCGGGGGGCTATGTGGGACTCACCAGAACGGCACCCACCCACTAAAAACCACCTGTTGGCTGTAGTTATTACCGTTAGCCTTCATCGGAAGCGACACCCGTCGGGAAGTTGGGCGCGCTGGCGGAGACCCGCTAGGGATCAATTCATTTAAATGAACCTATAATGAATTGAGAAGGGAACTATGCTCCGCCAGAGCTAGCAAACGCTCTGTCGGAGTACGTGAAGCCCTAAGTTTACGGGCTAAGACTGCGATTTCACTAACATCGATATTTTTCATAGCGTCGCAGACGATACGCATATCGTCTGCAACGGAGGATTGAGGAGTGGGTTTGTATTGGCGAGGAGCCGGGATGGGATTCGATGCAGGGCGCTGCCTCCAGTTTTCTGGGGCAGGCCTGGACTGTGTAGGCTTTGCAGCCGGAGGAACCCGGCTACGCAGCGGCAGAAAGTTTTCTTGAGAAAGGCGCGGGGCCTGTTTGGGTGCCGCCCTCTTGGAGTTGGAGCGCATACAACGGGGTGCACGAGGGCAGCCCCTGTAATTTGCGGTGTGGCCGGACTGGCCACAAAGCACGCAATCGGGAGGAGAGGGAGTTTCAGGAGTGCGATTGCACTCCTTGGTGAAGTGAGGGACCAGGCACTTGACGCATCTGGGCGGTGCGCGGCAGTTGGCCGCCGCGTGCCCGTACAACTGGCACCGATGGCACTGGCCGGGATGACCGCGGCGATGAGGCGCCTCGATCGAGATCCCAGAGAGGCCGCAAATAGAGCTAACCCCTTTCAGGATCTCTCTGGGCTTGGGGACGTTGGCGAGAATCACCAAAGCGAGAGGGTGTTGCCTCCCGTACTTGCTGTGCATTTTATGCACCGCGAGTGCCGGGAAGCCTTGGGACTGCAGATCTTCCAGGATAGCCTCGTTCGATAATTCGAACGGGACTCCCCTGAGTACCGCTCTGATCTTACGCTCTTCTGACAGAGCATAGGTGTGATAAGCATATTGCTTATCGGTGAGGAGCTTAGTCAAAGCTCGGAAATCGTCTATCGACGAGACAGTGATTTTAATAGATTCACCCGAGTTTACCGTTTGGGTGTAATAGATCTTGTGCTCATTGCACAATGTCGAGACCTCAGTCCATTTACCCTTTTCCCAAAGGAAAACGGGTGGTGGGACCTTGGCCTCGACAGAAGTTGGGGCCGGAGCGGGTGTTGAAGACACCGGGGCAGCTGGCGTTGAAGACGCCGCAGGGGGTGTAGGGACGGGCGTCGAGGGCGCCGGGTCTTGTTTCGAGCGCTTCTTAGAGCGCTTCTTAACAAGGGTTAAAGAGGGAGGCTCAGGGCCAGTTGGGGTGGCGTCCGAGGATGACTCGGTCGCGGGTGCGCGCTTGCGGCGCGGAGGGGCGTCTACTTCGCACTCCATGTCACTGGAGGAAGGGGACGCGGGAGGGCCTAAGACCAGAGGGGTCTGGGGAACTGGGGTGGCCTGAGGGGCCAATGTGGACATTAACGTCATGAGATGAAGGATAAGAGAATCTAAGAAACGGTACTTATCAGCATTTAAAGACATGCCTTCAGTACTTTCAAGTAACTTTTTCCTAAACTCGTTAAAGCTTAGGGAAGCCATTGCGGAGGGGTTGGGGAGGGACAACAATATATAAATATATATATATACTATGAACCTATCAACGATGACTAACTTCCTAAAACCACCCTACACGCAGTAGGGCGGTTGAGGACGACGCGGATAACTTACTCGAACACGAAGACTCGAGGCACCTGGAACGACGAATTCCCGTCGACGAAGCTCACGTTCTACGAAATACGGTTAACAACCCACTGTCCGCCGTGAAAACGGCGTTAGAAACTTATTAGATGTACGGTTAAAACCCACTTTCCGCCGTGAAAATGGCGTTAGAAACTTATTACGGTATACAACTATGAAATTATTTATTACGGCAACAACCAGTGAAATTTGGGTGCTCGATTAGCGCGGCGGCTAAGGGAGCGGGAAGGCGTCTGCGATCGACGTGCGCTCGAGAACGCATGCAGACCGAGACTGTGTGTGATAAGCGATTTGTTTTAAAGAAAGTAACCTGGTGAACGCGCGGAAGTCGTCGATGGTCGCGACCTGGATTTTAATTAAATCGCCTGCGTTGGTTGCTTTAAGATAGTTGATTTTTTGCTCTTTGCAAAGATTTGATACTTCGGTCCATCTCGGGTTTTTCGCGGAGAAAGACGGGCGGAGGGAGCTGAGGCTTCGGCGGGACGGGAGCGCAGCACGTCGCTGGCTTCGATGGGACCGACGGAGACGCGGTTACTTCGAGCGATTTTAATGGCGCGGGGGCTGGTGTTGAAGACACCGGGGACGGCTGGGGTATTGATGATACCGAAGCTTTCTTCGAGCACTTCTTGGAGCGCTTGGCGATTAGTTGAAACGCGGGCTCAGGAGAGCTGGTTAAGGTGACGGCATCTGAAGACGTATCAGACGCGGGTTCGGAGTCGCTCCCGGGAGCGGCACGCTTGCGACGCGACGCGTGAGAGGATGCGAACGTTTCGCAGTCCTTCTCGGACGAGGCGGGAGACGCGGGAGAGCTATAGACCAGAGGGGTCTGGACGTTGGAGGCCTGAGGGGCCGGGGTTGAGGCCTGAGGGGCCGGGGACACGATAGTTGCCTGTAAGGCCTGCGATATTAAGTCATCTGATATGCTGGCGCCGGACGCAACGAGCGCCTGGGCGAACGACCTAGCGAAGTTTACCAAGCTTTGCTGGTCCATTGGAGGGCTTGGTCCTACGATATATGATATATAAATATATAAAAATGCCTAGGTTCCCTAGCAAACCTAGCATCTAAAACGCGAAGTGGTGCCCCTAATTCGGACAGCACTGTACCGTCACCCTGGGAAAGGCCCAAGTGCAATGGGATCGGGTCAGCCGGTTTCTCCTGAAGGGCCTTGGAAGCGCACCGGGGCAACGCTATCAGGCTTAGTTGTCACCGTTAAGTATCCACCTGATCAAACGCGAGTCTACTACGGAGTGTGTTGTCAATAAATTGACAACAAAAACCGGCCGTAGACCTGACGAAGTTGGGTTGCACTAAAAGTGCGGGATTGACTACGTTACGACCGGCCGGAGCCGGCCGCAGAGCGAGTCTCTGACTACGTACAGGCGCCAAGCGTCAGGTACGCAGCCAGAAAAACAGCCCGAGCCTCGCGAACCACTATCGAATTTAAGCTCAGCTCTGTTGTTGCTGTGCGAGACCGACTTAGTTGCAGCCGATCGAAACCGGCCGCAGCGTAAGCCTTGCAGAGGCTAACTCAATTCGTCGAGGACGAGCCGAGATTTGTAAGAATCACAGCGTATGAGTAATGCGAACGAGTTTTCGTCGTGAGACGACAATCGTGACTCAACAGCTGGAGCGACCGCGAACGCGTCCGAGCGGGGCCGGACGCAGAACGGTTCTGAGAGTGGCGTTTGAGTATTGCTACGAGAGAAGTCGTGAGACAACAATCGTGACTCGGCAGCCGGGAGCGACCTTCAACACGTCCGAACGGGTCCGGACGCAGATCGGGTCTGAAAATAGTTGTCGGAAAGTCACATATATTCTAATCGCTTAAGTAAAGTTAATATTGTGATGTAGATCACGCGTTGTGATTGGTCGGTTTGAGTAGCGCGTAACCGCTACAACTATGTTAAACGTATATATTTGTGTAATCCGCATATAAATACCAATTCCCAACAATGTACGGGATTCTCCAACAAAGGCAATCGCATGAATACTAATGTAAGCATATAGACCCGGACTTTCCCACTCGCTTACAAACAACAGCGGACGTGGGAACGCCGCGCGCCGCCGTGATTGCTTGCACATTGTACACATACTCAACCACTTTGTAGAGATAAATCTGTCGACGCAACGCCTGCACACCGATGTAGACAAGCTGGTAGACGGCGGAGTCGCTTGTGCCCACTGTCCAGTCACAATGGCCCCCTCTAAGCTACACATACAGAACGTAGCCCTTACACAATCTTCAAAATCTACTAAATATATTAATGCCATTTATTTATAATATTAAATTTCAGTTTATTGCAGTCTATTTATATTGAAAAGAAGAAAACTGCGAAAGCTCTGTGGCTTATAGACATCTAAAAAAGACAAATTCAACATATAAGACTGTGTTTATCAAATTCTTCTTAGAAATAAAAATTCAAATTCAAGTTTTTAAAAACCTAAACACTTAGCCAGAGAATATTTTTAACAAATAATTAGGCAACGCACACATTGCGTTCGACGGTCACATAAACAACATGAGTTAATACCGTGCGATTGTTTGCTTTAGGGAACCCGTTTTGACACCTCAAATAAACGACCAATTCCTTAATCTGTTTGTTATGTCTAATATCCTGTTTTTATTCAATAAATTGTCGTAGAGTGCAAATATACAATTTAATGTTCACAAATGCTTCATGTACTCTTAAATGATCCTTAGAATAAAAATATTAATGTTGCGATTCAATATTTTAAATATGAAAATAACAAGTAAAATGTTTGGAGAAAAATCTTAAAAAAACTACCAAATCAAAGGTCATTTTAGTTGATAAAGCGTTCACGAACGTGAACAATAATCAATCAATAATCATTCGGCTTTGATCAATAATCATTTAAAAAAGCTTACAAAATCCAATAAAAAAGTAAAAAAATGGAGCAATAATCTTATGAAATTCAATGAGAGCACAAGATCGGATGCGGTGCGCCGACGTACAAACGACGTCGTACCAGTTTATTATTCAGCATAGGATAAAGGAGTGTGATGTAACGTGTATTCGACATCGAGATTATTTCTGTGCGTTGTTTAGGTCCGGCTGCCCCGCGGACTGGATATGGATCGTGCCTCCGATGTCGTCATCGATAACGCCAGTGTTCCACCAAGAGATGGCGTTGTATTACCTGCGTCCTTCTTACGAATACCAAGTTAGTATTTCAATAAGGTTTTGTTTTTAACAAATGTAAAGTTACAAATTGTAGTTCACTTTTATTAATATTATAACTGTTTACTAATTACTAATGAAATTAACGCATTGTGTCTCTATCTAAGATTTATCTCTAAGATTTAATTATATTACATTATCTATTATCTGTGATAAAACAAAATTTGTGTAGCTTAAAATAAAATTGTAATCTTGTACTACGTAAAACAGAAAATCTTCAGCGCTTCTTTTTATAAATATCCAGCGAAGCACGAGTAAAACATATTCACCTTTAACAAATTTCCTAGGAGCCGGCTTGGAAGACTCATCAGTGGCAAAAATCCAAGCCAATCACCGGCAAGAGGCCGATAAATAGGAAATTTCATTTCAAGCAAATAGCGAGGGCTGTGAAATTCACGTCCAAGCTGTTCGGCCGGGCGCTCTCCAAGCGCATCAAGGCCACCGTGCTCTACGCCACCGAGACGGGCAAGTCTGAGCAGTATGCCAAGGAACTAGGGGTCATATTCGGACACGCTTTCAATGCGCAGGTATTTAGACACTCTGGGTCAATGAAGCGACTAAAAGTGGGAAAATAAACCTAAGATTTCAGGAAGATACATTACGCAACGAGAAATGTGATTCAGTTTCGAATGAAATGTAAATATTAATCTAATATTGACGTATTACGTTAAGTTGATAATGAGTAACGCTACTATTGATATCGCCATGATTTTGTTTCTGAAAATAATGAATGATTTATGGTTCTACCAATTCGCAATTAACACTTAGACAGTTTGCTTTAAGTTGAATCACCACTTAAGTGATAACGTGTGCGTGCTATGTTCTGACTGATGTAATGAGGTGTAAATAAACTTGCAGGTACACTGCATGGCTGATTATGACATTACGTCTATAGAACACGAAGCTCTATTATTAGTGGTGACCTCCACATTTGGAAATGGAGATCCACCTGAAAATGGAGTTGTGAGTATAAATAAATATGCAACTAATTATTGTTTTTATTTGAACTGATTTGAATGTGGTTATTTGACTCGTCTTATATTTTTAGGCATTCGCGGAACATCTTTGTGAACTTATGTACGCTGATCAAGTTGGCGATGATAACAGCGGGTAAATCTCAATATTATCTCTTTGAGTTTTATGTATTTTGAATTTCTTTTATAAGAAAGTATTTTATTTCTAGGACTAACCAAATGATGACTCCAAAAACGTTCATAAAGGCCAACAGTCAAATCGAGCTGCAAAGATACGCAGCCAGTAACCCCAAGAAATTGAGTAGAATAGAATCGTTGAAGGGAAGCACGACGGACGCCACGTCCATCGACAGCTTCGGCCCTCTGAGCAACGTAAGGTTCGCGGTGTTCGCCCTCGGCTCCAGCGCGTATCCGAATTTCTGCAACTTCGGCAAGTACGTCGACAAGCTGCTGCTAGACCTCGGCGGGGAGAGGATCCACGAACTGGCCACCGGCGATGAGATGTGTGGACAAGACCAAGCCTTTCGCAAATGGGCCTCCAGCGTCTTCAACGTAAGTCATTTTTATATGCACTTCATTGGAATAAGTAAGATTTACATTAGCATAATAAAGTACGTGAACTCTGTCAATATATCTTATTAGCAAACTACTCATATTTGTTAGATATAAGTGGTTCACCTTGGCTACGATAGTGATAACGTAAATTCATGCGGAGAATTCTAAGTGACATTATGTTCACGTCACGACTGAGTCATAATAATTGAATGTAAAAATGTGGCCTTTAAAATCTCCAAGAAATATATTGTTTTGTAACGATGCTAACTCGCAGTTACTTGGAGGTTAAGCAGTCGGGTCGGCATTGCGGTGTTGTAGGTGTCGTGTGAAACGTTCTGCTTGGACGACGACGAGACGCTGCAGGAAGCGAAGCGGGCGCTGGGCGCGGTGGCGCTGAGCGAGGAAACCGTGCAGTTCGCGCGGCCCGTGGGCCAGCCGCCGCCACTCACCGCCGCTCTGCAAACCACCTTCAACAAGAAGTTCGTGACCTGCGTCGTGAAGGGCAACAACGACCTGGGAGATGACTCTGCTGAGCGGTCGACTATATTTATTGACTTGGAGCCAAAGGTATAATAAAAATTTAGAAATTCGTTTTCTTATTCATTATTATTGTTTTTATGAATAGGTTTCTTATGTCAGATACAAACGAACATTTCGTAAAACTGTTGCTTACCCACATTTGTCTCTTATACCTAAATCACGGCTAGGTTGTATGCCTTTATAAAATATCTGCGAAGTTTTAACAATAAATAAATTACCATTACATAGGAAGTTCCCCACATGGTATTTGTTACAAATATCATTGAATGAACGCATCTAGGTCCCAGCTGCGATATACATATTTATACTGTAGAAAACCACATCTAATATAAAATAAACAAATACAAATGGATATAATAATGAAACAGGAAGAAGTGAAGTACGCCCCGGGCGACCACGTGGGCATCGTGGCGTGCAACCGCCGCGAGCTGGTGGAGCGCGTGCTCACGCGCATCGCCGACGTGGAGGACTGCGACGAGCCGCTGCAGCTGCAGATCATGAAGGAAACGCATACTTCCAGTGGTATGACTAAAAAGCCTGTATTATACTTCTATCAAAACACTGTTTTTTTTTTATTAATAATTAGCAGGCGTTTGACTTCCATCTCACCTGATGGAAAGTGACGATGAAGACGAGGATCATACACGCCTGTGCAATAGGTACCTCTAGGTATAGCTTTCACTTTAAATTTCGTATATAGTATGTTAGCTTCAGTGGACTTTTACCGGTTTACATTCTTTGATTATATTCATTTATAACCTATGTATACATTATAAGTACACACACAAAATAAATAAGTAGACGTTCAAGATTTTAGGGTTCAGTATTTAAATAGGCACGAACACATTTCACATTTAACACTTTAATTTACTTCATAGAGCCAGATTTTTTAGAAATTAGTCGCACAGCATCTCTCAGAAACCGCATTAGTTAACTATTGCTCAAAACTTGCCACTATCCTCTGTTTATATTTTGGTTTAAAGTACTAACAGATTTCTCTAACTAAAAAACACAATATAAACAAAATATTTGTAACACAACACTGAAATCCTTCTGCTTGTAAACAAAAACTACACCAGAATAAATATTTTCGTGTGTGATAAATAACACCACAAATAGATATACAGATTCACAATTTTTAATATACTATTAATAATATATCCCCAGGCAACACATCAACTGTATGGCCCTAAAGGGTCATTATATTATTTTGTTATAGGTGATCATACTATGAACTGGGGGGGGGGAACCCAGAATAAACATACATATATAAATATGAACAACCATGTCCCGAGAACTAACAGCTACTAACCACTACGCCATTCGGCACCCTCTTTGCGTCGAGGTTTTCAAAATCTGAAATTCCTCCCAGGTCCAGTAAAATCCTGGGAAGCGCACGAAAGGCTCCCAGTGGTAAGTGTTCGCGAACTGTTCACCCGGTTCCTTGACATCACGACGCCGCCCACCACGATCCTGCTGCAGTACCTCGCCACCACCTGCAAGGATGGCGACGAGAGGAAGAAACTGAATATCCTTGCTTCGGTAAGCTGCTGGTTTGGTTGAGTTTGAGCTAAGGTCCGCTTTTTATTCAGAATTTATTGTTGTAGTTCATAGTTGTTTCAGCGTACGGATCACCATTCAGTTTTCTTTTTTATGGTCCACGGAACACTAACGAATTTCGAATAATTTTATTCAAAACGACTTAAAAATAAATGAATTCAAGGATGGAACAAATATAACTTTTTTAAATACCAAGCAACTCAGAAAGTTGTGCGAAAAAAGTATGCGTGAAGCTGTACGTTAGCTAGCGAATTATAATTTATTTTGAAAATTCGATTATTTATGAGTAAAATATGTATTATTTAAATTTACCAGCAGTATGAAACCATTGTGTGTCATATAAAAATGGATCTGCGTCGGGAACATTTTCGTGCAATGATTTTTCAAGACTTCATGTCCAACTTGAAACCTGATGAATCGTTTAATCGGCTTCAATTAGCTTTTGTGAACAAGGCGCCTTCCAAAGCAACTATGTACCGCTGGTATGACGAGTTTAAGTGTGGTAGCTTAAATTTGAAGGATGAAGAAAGGATCGGTCGCCATTTGACTGCTTTTAAAAAACTTATTGAAAAATTTCGAATCGAAAAAAGGCGAATCATATACGCAGATTTGATCGGGAAGAGCTCATGATATCCTACACTTTAAATTGTTTCGCACATGGTAACATATAACCTCACCGATGCTCAGAAGCAGGCACGCTTGCAATGGCGTCATGGTGTGACTGATAACTTCAAAGCAAGTGCAAAGCAGGTGACGAATCTTTGGTTTATCAATATGATCCAGAGACAAAGCACCAGTCGACATTATGGCTGTTTCAAAACGAAACAAGCGTACGGACGAGAAAGGATTTTGATCGCCAGTTTAAAAAAACTGTAGTAGCATCAAGCAGAGAGTAGTACACGGGGACTCGGAGGCATTTTGGTCCACTACGAAAACTGGGTTCAGAGGCATGAAACTTTGTATAAACGATGATGGGGAGTTCTTTGAATAGTGGTTATAAAAAATTTGGAATATTTTTTTTTCAAAACTTTCTGAGTGTCCTACGTAAGTAGCTAAGCCCCAACCAAAATCAAAATCCCTTGTGAGGGCTCTTAACTATCCGAAACTTGTTTTTGTTTGTGTAAACTAGTGTTTGATAGCGCTGACATGTCGGTGTTACAAAAGCCCTGCCAAAGTTGCACCTATTAATTATACCTATTTTATTGCCTGCCTAATGGAGAATATTCTCGTCTTTATCTACCCTAATGCTTGGTAAGGGACAGAAATGACTATCCTGTCCGAGGTGTGCAATTAATGTAGCTACCTTATTAATGGAATTACGTCCATGGTTATTCTTAATTGCACTCAATTTGTAAAGTGACAGAAGTTATTAAGTGTAAAAGCGAATGTAATACTGGTATTTGTATGTAATACTGGTATTTGTATGTAAAATTGTTGAGCTATCTCAAGATATATCACTTTTATGTTAAATACTTGATTTTCTCCTTGTTTTAACAAAACTAAGTTTTGAGCGGTTTATAAATAAGTAAATCCCCAGACAAACACACCAATTGTGTGGTCCTAAAGTTCGCAGGGCTTGTTGTACTGTATGTTTAGATATTATACTCTGTGTTATAACGATTTTGTATAAAATATTAGGTCTTTACCTATGAAATTGCCGTTTTTCACGAAATAAATGAAGCGTATTTTTTTTATATATTTTTATTTCTATTAATCAAAATAATCACCCATGCAATCAATGCATCTTTGCCAACGCATTGGTAGCTTATTGATGCCTTTCTTGAAGAAATCAGCTGGACGGGAGGCAACAAATTCTTCAAAGGCATTTTGTACTGCCTCTCGGGTATTGAATTTTTTTCCCGCCAAGAAGTTATCCAAATTCTGGAAAAAGTAGAAGTCTGTAGGCGCAAGGTCTGGTGAGTACGGCGGATGACGGAGAACTTCCAACCCCAACTCTTGTAGCTTGGAGACCGTCTGCTGTGCAGTATGAGGTCGCGCGTTGTCGTGCAGGAGCAGTGGAGCCGAACGATTGACCAAAGCTGGTTGGAGACGTGCGAGCTTCTCCATCATTGTGTTCAGTTCTTCACAGTACACATCTGCAGTAATGCTTGTCCCGTTTGGCAAGAAGCTGTGATGAATTACACCCGCGTTAGACCACCAAACAGTGACCATCACTTTTCTAGGGGTAAGTTTTCGTTTAGGGCATTGTTTGGGTGCTGAACCAGGGTCCAACCAACTTGCTGAGCGCTTACGATTGTCAAACAGGATCCATTTCTCGTCACAAGTAACAATGCGGTTCAGAATTCCTTCATTTGTATGCTTGCTGAGCAGTGCAAGGCACGTCTCCACGCGTACTTCGCGCTGGCGGTCATTGAGTTCGTGGGGTACCCATTTGTCAAGCTTTTTTACCTTGCCAATTTGACGCAAATGGACCAATATTGTTTTGATGCTAACGTCGAAAGCTGCTGCTAATTCAGCCGTGGATTGAGTTTCATCAGCTTCCACAATTGCCTTTAATTCGTCATTGTCGACCAAAGTTTTCGGACGACCACGGGGTTCATTTTTCAGGTCAAAATTTCCAGAACGGAAGCGGGTAAACCAATAACGGGTGGTGCGTTCGTTTGTAGTGTTCGCTCCGTAAACGTCGTTGATGTTGCGTGCCGCTTGTGCCGCTTTGCTGCCAAGACGGTACTCATACTCCATAATTACTCGAATTTTTAACTTATCCATGATGACCAAAAATGTTCGAATGCGTTGAAAACAAAACACTAACTATCAAACAAATGACGATTTTAGAAAAAGAATTCCATGTTTGTCAAATAAAATTAATTTGAAATTAGAATTATCAGTCAAAAAAAAAATATTTTCATTTGAAATGGCCAGTACGGCAAAACGGCAGTTTCATAGGTAAAGACCTATTATCTACGTCTAATTGTAACTTCTAATATATAATATTGATCCAGTATTTTTTGTAATATATGACACGGGCTGGTATGAAACTTATGGTAAAAAACATGACTCAACATGCTGAAATTTTTTTATTCATTAAAGAGCATGTATATATGCTATCCCTAATATATTAAGGGAAAATGCTGCATAATTTCATACAGAATAATATCACCACACAAAGTTTTTTAATATCATTGTTCCGCTCATCATTCATTTATACTGCTATATTTAAAATAACCTACTCCTCTTAGCATGGCTAACTGCAAACATCATCCTCCAGGACTCTACCGCGTACGAAGACTACCGGCACTTCCACTTCCCCACCCTGGTGGAGGTTCTGCAGCAGTTCCCATCGGCACGTCCACGCGGCGCGCTGCTGGCGGCGCTGCTGTCGCCACTGCAGCCGCGCTTCTACTCCATCTCGTCATCGCCGCTGGCGCACCCGCGCCGGCTGCACCTCACCGTGGCGGTGGTCACGTACAGGACGCAAGGTTGGTAGTGCGTTCAGCGTATGGAATCCCAAAAAAAATTTATAGAGTTATAAAATGCAGAAAAAATGTTTGAAATTTATGAAATATTTACCTGTTAAATTAAAAAAATAACGAATTTACTTATAACTTGTAGCGGTAGTAAAAGTTCTCTTGTCGGCTACGCATAAACTTTAACTTCAAATATTTATTTCTCAACTTTGACAATTACTTGTTCTTATTGACGTCAAATAAAGCATGACTCTACCACCAGTTCGAAAAAACCTTCGTGAAGAAGAACTGGCAAGAAACTACACGGGTAATTTTTTTTTTTCAAAATAAATTTGCAGTGTTTCTTTATGTCTATACAAAGTTATTCTTACCTGCATCTGTTAGCTCGGCAAGTCTTCCTCCCCCAAGTATCCAAACGACGAACACCCTCAAACGGCACCCGTTCACGAGTTAACGCGGGATCCAGCCCTCCTCAACCATATTAGAGGGAAGTGAGCGACGTCACTCGACGCTACCAATGTACATAATCATTCGTTATATCAATAAATAACAAAACAACCAATCAAAACACCTACGATTTATCATAACCATTGGTGCGCGTGCCCCGCACCATCGGGTAGGCCGCGTGTTCGCTTGCCGGCGTGGCACAGTCAACAAGATCTATCGTTATATATATATCGTTATATATCGTTATTCCAGGAAATTATTGTCATCAATTGTATTATACTTATCTCTTTTATAGTTTCAAACTCTCCCGCACTTACCTATCTCGGTGAATCACATGGCACAGGTCTTTGACATCTAATTCAACTAAATCATTGGAAATTCTAATAACTGTTCTTAGATTTACATTTATTTATTCTGCAAGTCATCCTTAAGAAGTCATGCTACATAGAGAACAATTCTGATAAATATACTTTAACAATCTCTGGAACACCACATCGGATTTGGAAAATTATTTCTGCAATTGATAACCCATTTCTCGAAGAATACGAAATCGCAAAATTAATAAGTAAAAATGTAACAATAGATATATTTAAAAATAATACGCAGTCTGTCTGTCCACTATGGATAATTCCATAATATCCGGTTCAGTAGCCAGTAAAAGCTCGGGCAAGACCAAGTAGAAGCTCAATATCGAAGTAGTGAACCACGTCCTATCTGTCCAGACGGCGAGGGCCCGCTGCACTACGGAGTGTGCTCCAACTACCTGATGGAGCGAGCGCCGGGCGACGAGGTCCATCTCTTCATTAGAAGGTACGTCAGCGCGGTATGCGCCATGTAAGCATTTCGTTATCAGATTCTTTGAAAATCGTTATGTTCGTGTGAGTCAAAATTGTGTTGTCAGTCTCAGTGTTATCTTTTATTATTTATTTTATAGCGCTTTTAGTGACATTATTACAAGATTTATTGAGACTACTCACATTCGTACTGATAAAGCTGATAACCTTTAATTGTATTGTTACTAAAGTAGTTAGAATTTTGGTTCAAACTGGTGAAAAAATTTGTCTAAATCGTTTACCTTGATAAGTAGTCAAAACATGTTCTGACAGTGTTGATGCATTCCAACTTAACGGTCAGTTGGGTTATCTATCAATGATAATATCTTAGATTAATAATTTCGGATTCTATTGACTTTTACTACCTGGTAACGCCAATACCTCGAAAATAAGTCTCTATTAATAACACTAAGAGAATTAAAAGTTTACAGGTATAATATTTATTAAAATAAAATTCTACTGCACTCTAAAAAATCTCCATTATTTAAAAGCTAAGCCACACACAAATTCAACCTTAACTCTCCCCGCAGCGCTCCAAACTTCCACCTGCCTTCTGACCTTTCTATCCCGCTCATCCTGATCGGTCCCGGCACCGGCATCGCGCCGTTCCGCGGCTTCTGGCATCATCGCCGCGTGCAGATGAAGTCCCGGAGTAAGACCCCCACGGGACCAGTGTGGCTGTTCTTCGGATGCCGCACCAGGACCATGGACCTGTATCGAGAGGAGAAAGAGAAGGCGCTGAAGGAAGGCGTGCTGTCGAAGGTGTTCTTGGCGCTGTCTAGAGAGAAGGATATTCCAAAGGTACATTGTGGATGAAGGATCTTACTGACATGGTTTAGTGAATACTGTAGTTTACTTTTTTGAATCGAATAAATCAGTCGTTACAAATTTAATATTATGAGTGATCGAAGTCTATGCAAATCAGTTCCTTTAATATTAGGTCTTTACGTATGAGATTGGCGTTTTGTAAGGGAGGAACATAAACTCAATTTAAAAAAAAACAGTATATTTATTTAATCAAAGTACCATTGCTATCCATGCGCTTTTGCCATCTCAATGGCAGTTCATTGATCCCTTTACTAAAAAAAACATTCAGATGGGAATCAATAAAATCTTTGGACTGCCCCATCCGAGGTTGAATTTTTTTCCTTCGCAACAAGTTATACAAATTTAAAAAAAATGGTAGGTCCGGGGAGTAGGGTGGATGGCTTAGACCATTCAATTGAACCTCCTGTAATTTGGTAGCCGTCTGTTGTGCAGTGTGTGGTCTAGTGTTGTCCTGAACCAGCAGTGACCTAGAGCGGTTGACCAGCCTCGGTTGCTTAGCAGCTAGCTTTTCCATCATGGTTTGCAGTTGCTGACAATAAACATCTGCCGTAATCGTCTGGCCAGATTTAAGAAAAATGTTGTGAACGACACCAGCACTAGTTCACCACGCTCACCAGGCGCTTGGGGCTGCCAAGCGAAAATGCTAAAGAATATAGGCAAACGTGGTATCCATTAAAGTGGGACATGTAGAATGTTGACTTTTTTATATTTTGTGCTTAATACTTGGCTACATCTTTTCTACATATGTATCATTTTCTACAACTTTTATCAGTAAAGAAATATCAATATTTCATTTCCCGTGAAATACTGATAACAAAACGCATAAGTAACTGATTTGCAGTAACCAAACGCAACAGGCAGTACTGTTAGTGCTGACTGTAGCTTAAAACAAACAATGTAATGGCAGATCGAGCTGATTGATTGAAAATTAAATTAAAATTGCGTTTTATGGCAATTAGCTGTAGTTACTACACAATTACTATTTCTGCCAATTTCAAGTATTAATATAATAAAAGTAGTTTTAACATAATTAAAACATTGAAAGATAACCGAAAACCGTACATCATTGATTGAACATTGCGTTATCATTCAACATTCACATTGAAGTGACATATGACAATCATTATTGTTCGCTCGAAAAGTAGCAACGGAGCTGTCAGCATTAAAAAAAGTTCTAACCATAGACATAATTCCTAGCATCTTTGTATGAAGACTACCTGCTATGATTCTACTCTTTGTTATTACATAAGAAAAGCAAAAGCAATTCGTGACGTGGCAATGACATTCGCTGACTGTGAGTGAGTGAGGTTAGGTATGTCAATCAAAAATGACAATCGACGTTCCTTACGTTTTGTTATCCTCCATTTTTGCGTTTAGAAATCTCTTTATCCCTTGCTCCATACTAACTTCAAACACATATATATTTTTACTGAAAAGTTGTAGAAATGTGATATATTTAATATTTTTTAAATAATTCATGACAAATAAATTGATAATAGTTTCATGATCCTACACTTCGTCCTTAGTGTATAAAAGACGATACCAGCGATACATAAATGTTTGCCATTCTTCTTTGTGCAGGTTGAGTAATGTAACCTAGCAGTCCATGCGCGTTTGTCGGTTTGCTGCCCTCAATTATGAGGTACCCGCCTCTCAAGCTTTTTCACCTTCCCAATTTGCTTCAAGTGGATTAAAACGGTTTTGTCACTAACACCGCAGCCTACAGACTCGGACGTGGTTTGCGATGAATGCGCTTCCACAATAGCCTTCAATTCTTTATTATCAACTTTGGTCTCCAGCCGTCCACGGGGCTTGTTCTGCATTATTTTATGCTATTACATTATGTTTCTAGATTCTGTAGAATTTGTTTATGAATAAAATTCCCTTGATTTAAATCCTTCATGAATCTCCCAGAAATACGTGCAAGAAGTAGCGGAAGAGAACGGCCCGGAGATCACGGAGCTGCTGGTGCGGCGCGGCGCGCACTTCTACGTGTGCGGCGACTGCAAGATGGCGGAGGACGTGCACCAGAAGCTGAAGGGCATTCTGAGCAAGCACGGCGGCATGAGTGACGACGACGTGCAGAACTTCATGTTCATGTTGAAGGTACGTTTCTACTGTCGCTTAGTACAGTCGAATCCATAAATTGGCACTATATTATTTACGTAGGTACAAAAATGATTGGAAAATTCAAATCATGTTAATAATAAGATTAAATACTTTTTATTAATTATTTTTATTATTTGTTATTAATATTAATACTTTTATTATTTGTTTATCTTTGTATTTAGAATTTGTTTATTTTTATTCTGATTAAATTTGTGCAATATTCCACGAAAATAATAATAGGCAGATGACAAAAATATAGGCTTATATATAAATGAGCAACACTGCTGACGTCCTCAGTAATTCACATATAATCGTAAAACGTGTTGTTGGAATGGAAGCTGCAAGTTGTTAAAAAATTTAAGCTTCTTTTTAAACAACTGCAAGTCAACCTCAACCCTCCTCCCCCGAACAGGAAGAAAACCGGTACCACGAAGACATATTCGGCATCACGCTGCGCACGGCCGAGGTGCACTCCGCCTCGCGCGAGTCCGCCCGCCGCTCGCGCGCCGCCGCCGCGCCCTGACGCCGCTCCGCGCGCCGCGCCTCCCGCGCGCCCGACCCCTGCTGTGTGCTGGAGAACGTATGCTGAAGGAGTTGTCAACCGTGTGTAGTGACAATCGAGTTAAAGCGTTGGGAGACGAACTTGACGAAATTAGAGGAGCTTTCAGCATTGGGGTAGTGAATACCTCGGGGAACAGAACGTAATGCGTGTTATTTCATTTGGGTGTTGAATTAGTTGTCAACCATTGAAGAGTGAGGCGTTCAGTCCTCGCAGTTTATTATTGAACCCTCAATGTCTCTTATCAAATTTAATAATAGCGTTGTTCTTTATCTAATTCAATATTGTGGAGCAATTTTTGATGATTCAAGATCAAAGATTTCAAGGAACAAAGTAGTTATTTTAGTAAGATTAACAGAAAGATTACTGCATTTCATTTCGGAATGGAAATTACTTACAGTTTGTCATACTTTTAAGTGCTTTGTGATGTATTTGGCAATCGCCTATAAGTTTTACAATTTTAACATGTACACCATATAAAGTTACAGGAACGTATTGCTCTGCCGCAGGCGGGGCGCATACGAACCATAGGTCCCAAGGAGTGAACGTGTAGTTATCTTCATATAAAAAGAGGAGATTCGGCTTTGTAATAGCTTATATTCCCCGAACTTAAAACAAAAACTTAAGTCGAAGGTGACCAACACAACTTGGATAGATTTATGTCCAATTTTCTCTAATTATAGAATAATCCGACTTAACCACACTTAAAAAGTTTTGAATCGAGATTTCGTAATAAGCTTAACTTTTTTGGAAATTAAATATTATAATTATAACGTAGATAGATAGGTGCAAAGTCTCAAATTGAAGCTTCGTTTAAAAGTTTGCAGGAGTTGCTCTGCTCCAGCTTCCGTAGATTTTCTTTCGGTATGGTGATTGCGATTGCGGGGTGAACACTGCATTGTACATCTGCTGTTCAGTAATTTGATCGTTAGTTGTTTTATGCGATCGTCAATTAATTGTCACCGTCAGGTTGCAACAGTTTGTGATTGAGTCGCGTGGTTGTGTCGAGTCACGGAACAGACATTTTGTGTAATCTTCTATGTTTTCTAAAGTTTTTACAATTATGTAATTAATTGTAAAAACTTTAGAAAACACTTTTTAAACGGATTTTATCGCGTTTCATTTTACTTTTTACGTTTTAACTAGAAGTTTCGATACATTTACAGACAACGTAGTCACGAGCAGGGCTGTCAAACCCAGTTCTTGAGAGAGTTTAAGTTTATTGTGTATCGGAAAATGTATTTATGCGTATTCTTAATTATGTATTTAAAACGCTCCTGCTTCACGCGGTGCCAGTGGGAGAGTCCGCGCGTCTTTTGTTTTGTCTTATTACACGCGTCACCTTATTGCCATTATTTTAAATATTGACTTTATAATAGTTTTTGAGTTCAAGGGCAAGTTGTGTTACTGACCAGTTATGAACTATCTTTAGTTGCCTATGCATTAGATGGGTACTTTGTAATTTAAAAAAAATTACTTGTGATTGTTTACTATTGATTTTTGATTCTTATACAACGATCAAATCTCGTTTTACGAATTTGCCAAATATTATACAGTTTAAGCTATTTCATTATGTGTAAATAATTCTAATTGTGTTATGTGTAAATTTGTTAATTAAGTTTTTTTTTAAATTTAGATTATTATTATTTTCAGAGGAATTGATTTAGATAAATTTAATTATATTTACAAGAAATAAATGCTAAATATCTACTATTTAACTAAAGCGTTTAAAAAATATAAATGTTCTTATACTTTAGATTACAAAATAAAGTATTTATAGAAATGAAATAAAAATACTTTTTATTATAATGAAATTGAATAAAATCTTAAATGTGTGTATTGAGATTTGTGATTTCTTATTAGATATAAATAATGTATTCCTTTTTCTAATCTTAATCCGTGTTACAAATTTGAATATTTACAAAAGTTTTTGAAAAACGTTTCTTATATCTAACCAGTACTGACTGTTTTTGCCAGGTCCTATTACCAATATTTCCAAAATTTACTATATTTCCAGCACTATTTGTGATTATTATGACATGAGATTTATCAAATATCATATCACGCAATGTATTACAATAAATGATTATGCACAATGTACATTATTCTAAGATATATCTATATTTGAAGTTTATTCGTAATAAGCCTCGAGAGTACTCGTCTGTTACTGATCAAATAAAGTTCCTTCATATTCGCCACGGCTCTGTGTTTCATTTACTTCCACAGAAGTTCAAACTGATCCCCGCCTGGTCAGGTCAGGGCATGTCGCGACTGCTCATGCCACCAATACACTGCTGTTTATGTCTGCCAATTTTTTTTTAGACAATCACACCAACTGTATGGTCCCAAAGTAAGCAGAGCTTGTGTTATGGATGACCACACAGCGAACTTTGGGGGCACCCAGAATAAACATACATATATAAATATCAACAACCATGACCCGAGAAAAAACATCTGTGTTCATCACAGAAATAAATGCCCCGGCCAGGACTCGAACCTGGGGCCTTAGGCGCATGAGATAGGGCTACTGACCATTACGCCACTCGGCCGTCAATGAATGAATTAATCAGATGAATTACTTTTTTATTAAGCCAATTATTTTGACGATGAAGAAAATCAAACCACGAGGGAACCCATCGTACCCACCTAACAACTTATCTCGAACGCCAGTGCCAACTCCACCAGCCTGCAGCACGCAGACGTGGTGGGCTACATTGCCGGGAACCACTGCCTTGGTTTTTTTTTTTTTTGCTGCCGAGGCACCCTCGCGGGAGGGAGGTGGAAGATGCATCATGAATACCGCCCGCAGGTAAAGTCCTCTGCGGGGGGTTATGTGGGACTCACCAGAATGGCACCTACCCACTAAAAACCACCTGTTGGCTGTAGTTATTACCGTTAGCCTTCATCGGAAGCGGAGACCCGCTAGCGGGTCTTCCACCTGTAGTGAAAGTTGCACTGAAGGTGCTCAAAGGGACATGAGTTGCTTACCGTTCTGGGCAGCCTCCGGTGAAGCCGGGGCTGCGCAGAGGTCGGCCGAAGCATGATTTAGGGATCAATTCATTTAAATGGACCTATAATGAATTGAGAAGGGAACTATGCTCCGCCAGAGCTAGCAAACGCTCTGTCGGAGAACGTGAAGCCCTAAGTTTACGGGCTAAGACTGCGATTTCACTAACATCGATATTTTTCATAGCGTCGCAGACGATACGCATATCGTCTGCTACGGAGGATTGAGGAGTGGGTTTGTATGGGCGAGGAGCCGGGATGGGATTCGATGCGGGGCGCAGCCTCCAGTTTTCTGGAGCAGGCCTGGATTGAGTAGGCTTTGCAGCCGGAGGAACCCGACTACGCAGCGTCGGAAAGTTTTCCTGAGAAAGGGGCGGGGCCTGTTTGGGTGCCGCCCTCTTGGAATTGGAGCGCATACAACGGGGTGCACGAGGGCAGCCCCTGTAATTTGCGGTGTGGCCGAACTGGCCACAAAGCACGCAACCGGGAGGAGAGGGAGTTTCAGGAGTGCGATTGCACTCCTTAGTGAAGTGAGGGACCAGGCACTTGACGCACCTGGGCGGTGCGCGGCAGTTGGCCGCCACGTGCCCGTACAACTGGCACCAATAGCACTGGCCGGGATGACCGCGGCGATGAGGCGCCTCGATCGAGATCCCAGAGAGGCCGCATATAGTGCTAACCCCTTTCAGGATCTCCCTGGACTTGGGGACGTTGGCGAGAACCACCAAAGCGAGAGGGTGACGCCTCCCGTACTTACTGTGCATTTTATGCACCGCGAGTGCCGGGACTGCAGATACTCCAGGATAGCCTCGTTCGATAATTCGAACGGGACTCCCCTGAGTACCGCTCTGATCTTACGCTCTTCTGACAGAGCATAAGTGTGATAAGCATATTGCTTATCGGTGAGGAGCTTAGTCAAAGCTCGAAAATCGTCTATCGACGAGACAGTGATTTTAATAGATTCACCCGAGTTGGTCGCTCGGGTGTAAAGGATCTTGTGCTCTTTGCACAAAGTCGAGACCTCGGACCATTTACCATTTTCCCGAAGGAACACGGGGGGTGGGACCTTGGCCTTGACAGAAGTTGGGGCCGGAGCGGGTGCTGAAGGCACCAGGGCAGCTGGCGTTGAAGACGCCGCAGGGGGTGTAGGGACGGCCGTCGAGGGCGCCGGGGCTTGTTTCGAGCGCTTCTTAGAGCGTTTCTTAACAAGCGTAAAAGAGGGAGACTCAGGGCCAGTTGGGGTGGCGTCCGAGGATGACTCGGTCGCGGGTGCGCGCTTGCGGCGCGGAGGGGCGTCTACTTCGCACTCCATGTCACTGGAGGAAGGGGACGCGGGAGGGCCTAAGACCAGAGGTGTCTGGGGGACTGGGGTGGCCTGAGGGGCCATTGAGGGAATTAACGCCATGATATGCGGGATAAGAGAGTCCAAGAAAAGATACTTATCAGCATTTATAGACATGCCTTCAGCACCGGTACTTTCAAGTAACTTCTTCCTAAACTCATCAGAGCTTAGGGAAGCCATTGCGGAGGGGTTGGGGAGGGACAACAATATATATATGCCTAGAGTTCCTAAATAAAACCTAGCGAACCCTAGCGGCTATAGGGGGGCTTGGGAGAATAACTTAAAACTAACAGTAGTACGCCGAAGGCCGCTACCTAGAAACCTAAAAAAAAGGGTACGCAGGTAAAAAGTTGACCGCGTTAGGGTCAACCTTTACCGACAGAAAGCACAAATACACACGAAAACACACAGATATGATAAAAATAAATATGAAAGTACGAGAAAAGAAAAAATAAATAAAATAGAGAAATAAAATAAAAATAAAAGGACTGGTTCAGTACAAATTCGTTGTCACCGTTAAGTATCCTTTGTACTGAAACCAGACTACTTACGCTGGGCACAACAGTGCACTCAGCACAAGCACAACAAAACTTAGCACAGCACTTTGAAGACTAAGGGGCTTAGTCGCAAAGAAAAATCGCACTTCGATAGCACTCAGAGGGAGTAGAAAAACCTTGAAAACCGTAGCACGGAACCAATACGCTAAACTGTGACGTCAGTAGACTGAGCGCCACGGAATATCGGGAAGGGACCGATCAACGGAGAACGGGGTCTTGCACGTCCGCACCGCGTGGCGATCGGAGCGAGAAATCCACTGCCTTGGTTGGGCGGGGTATGTATATACCCTGATATAGTATATTTATTTAGCGATTCCAGCTTCGCATATTTTAAAAGGAAGCACATAATTACGCAGAATGTTACGGATAGCCAACCTATGTTTATTTATTTATTCAAAGAAACATACAGCGTCAATATTTCACATAGACATGTTTACGACGAATAGTACATTTGCTAAAACAGTTTCCAACGTTAACTATTACATTACAAATACTTATTAATATATTACTTACATATTGACAATGACAATATTTGAAGAAATTATAACTTAAAATTATAACAAGCATATAAACATAAAAAAATTACAAAAAACAGAAATACCAGTTTAAATGGCAAAAATTGTAATAAAACATGTTAGCAAGTTATGTTAATTTTTCGAATAATTCGTTCTACATTTGGGGACAGAAAATACTGCATTGGAGCGACTACTAATAGACCTAGGACATCTAAATGAGATATGACCAAGAAGGGCAGGAGAATCTATATAATTATTAATAAGCTTTAACAAAAATATTTGATCCCTATATTCTCTCCGTAATTCTAATTTTTGCAATTGAGGGATTATATTCTTGAACTTATAACTAAATCTATTTAAAAACTTATTCTGAATTTTTTCGATTTGATCAACGTAAGTAGTATAAAGAGGGTTCCATACTGTAGAAGCGTATTCCAAATGGCTTCTTACTAAAGAATTATATAAAGCAACGTAATTGTTCACATTTTTGAAGTCTTTACATTTCCGAAAAACAAAGTCCAGCATTTTATATGCTTTTGCTGTTACGAAATCTATATGAGAAGCGAAATCCAGCTCACTGTCAAGACATACTCCCAGGATAGTCTTTTACTCGGGATGTTATCAAACTTATAATTGTAATTATGCTGTTGTTTTTTCCGTGAAAAGGTTATTGTATGACATTTAGAAATATTTAATTTAAGACCATTTCATGCGCATAAAGTGTAAAAATTATTTAAGTCGTTTTGAAAAAGTTGACAATATTCGACACATTTAACAAAAGTAAATATTTTGGTGTCATCTGCATAAAGTAATAATTTCGAAGTATTGAGACAATGCAACATCATCATCGTCTTTTATGAAAATTTTAAAAAGAAGAGGACCCAGATGAGAGCCCTGGGGCACGCCAGAAGTGATAGGGACGAAGACCCTAGACGTATAACCCTTTATTGCTACTAGGAGATCGCCATGTATACCGATATTTTTCATCTTAGTAATTAATGAATTGTGCGAAATTTTATCAAATGCTTTAGAAAAATCAGTATAGTATATAGAAAAATAGTATATACGACGTCCACCTGATATTCCTTTTCCATAGCTTCTAAAGTCAAATCTAAAACACAGATTAGATTCCTTACAATATCCCAGCGATAAATCCATGTTGATTAGGTATTATTAGTGATCTTATTGCTGGAAAGGGACAGTCGTATATAATCTTCTCAAATAGCTTAGGAATAACAGACAGTTTAGAAATACCTCGATAGTTAGCGACATTGTCTATCTCCATTTTAAAAATTGGGAATAATAATTGATTTCTTCCATATCGAGGGCAAAATGCCTTCCTTAAGAGAGATATTAAATAAAGATGCAAGTGGAGCAGCTAATTGTTTACAGCAATGTTTGAGAAAGACCGGATGTATACCATCAGGACCAGTACCTTTGTTGTCATCTAGTTTTTTAAGATACTTTTCAACAATGAAACTGTTAATGTGGACAGAACTTATAACACAATTATTAATTGACGTTCTAATAGATAAATCAGTGTTTGACGGAGGTTCAAAAACAGATTGACAGAATGTATTAAAAATATCAGCAACTAATTTACCTTCAGATGCATAAGTTCCGTCAAGATATGGACACTCGGGGACCCCACCATTGTTTCGTTTAGACTTTATAAACGACCAGACAGATAACATGGTTATATTGAGTCAAGTCATTGAAACACAGAAACGCAAATAGTTCTGAAGTTAAAATATTTTCATATGGATTTTCAATTTGCAATTTATTAGGTGAAATTGCCGTTTTTCACGAAATAAATGAAGCGTAATTTTTTTATATATTTTTTATTTCTATTAATCAAAATAATCACCCATGCAATCGATGCATCTTTGCCAACGCATTGGTAGCTTATTGATGCCTTTCTTGAAGAAATCAGCTGGACGGGAGGCAAAAAAATTCTTCAAAGGCATTTTGTACTGCCTCTCGGGTATTGATTTTTTTCCCGCCAAGAAGTTATCCAAATTCTGGAAAAAGTAGAAGTCTGTAGGCGCAAGGTCTGGTGAGTACGGTGGATGACGGAGAACTTCCAACCCCAACTCTTGTAGCTTGGTGACCGTCTGCTGTGCAGTATGAGGTCGCGCGTTGTCGTGCAGGAGCAGTGGAGCCGAACGATTGACCAAAGCTGGTTGGAGACGTGCGAGCTTCTCCATCATTGTGTTCAGTTCTTCACAGTACACATCTGCAGTAATGCTTGTCCCGTTTGGCAAGAAGCTGTGATGAATTACACCCGCGTTAGACCACCAAACAGTGACCATCACTTTTCTAGGGGTAAGTTTTCGTTTAGGGCATTGTTTGGGTGCTGAACCAGGGTCCAACCAACTTGCTGAGTGCTTACGATTGTCAAACAGGATCCATTTCTCGTCACAAGTAACAATGCGGTTCAGAATTCCTTCATTTGTATGCCTGCTGAGCAGTGCAAGGCACGTCTCCACGCGTACTTCGCGCTGGCGGTCATTGAGTTTGTGGGGTACCCATTTGTCAAGCTTTTTTACCTTGCCAATTTGACGCAAATGGACCAATATTGTTTTGATGCTAACGTCGAAAGCTGCTGCTAATTCAGCTGTGGATTGAGTTTCATCAGCTTCCACAATTGCCTTTAATTCGTCATTGTCGACCAAAGTTTTCGAACGACCACAGGGTTCATTTTTTAGGTCAAAATTTCCAGAACGGAAGCGGGTAAACCAGTAACGGGTGGTGCGTTCGTTTGTAGTGTTCGCTCCGTAAACGTCGTTGATGTTGCGTGCCGCTTGTGCCGCTTTGCTGCGACAACGGTACTCATACTCCATAATTACTCGAATTTTTAACTTATCCATGATGACGAAAAATGTTCGAATGCGTTGAAAACAAAACACTAACTATTAAACAAATGACGATTTTAGAAAAAGAATTCCATGTTTGTCAAATAAAATTAATTTGAAATTAGAATTGTCAGTCAAAAAAAAAAAAATATATATATATATATATATATATAATATATGGCCTATATAATATGGCCAGTACGGCCAAACGGCAGTTTCATAGGTAAAGACCTATTATTATTAGGCAAGTAAAGGATTTCAATCCACCTTTCATCTTTAATATTAAAGTCAGCTACCAATAAATAACTATTATTAGGATATTCTATTTTAAGGTCAGAAATATATTCATAAAACAATAGTTCAGCTGATGATTGGTGATCGTTTTGCAAGAAATAACAACAAAATAAACGTAACATGCTTGAAGTCGGCGCGTGATTCAGTACAATGTTAACATAGGTCACGTCAGCACCATGTAGGAAAAGCAGGGCTCGCGATCCCTGCACACTTACGTTTATCCCTCGGCGGACTGCAATCAAGGTACCGCCACCTTTTTTTACTTTAAAATTATCATAAGCGCGATCCGTACGGTACACGTTGTACCGACAATCAAACAACTCTACGTCATAGATCCCAGGCAGAAGCCAAGTCTCACGGGATTCTTACCACGATTTTCGATTTTTATTCGCGCGTCCGATATTTCGATGCTGTTGCAAGCACCATGAAGTCCGCGATCAATCCCGTAAATTCATTAAATTATAGTGAAAATAACCGCTATAGTTTAAAACAGTTATTATTTTGATAGAATATGTTAAATAGCATTGTTTAAAGTAAATTTAACTAATATTTTACTTATTAGTATTTTATTTAAACAAGAAAATACATTATATAAAACAAAGTTTATAAATTTTAAAGAATTGTGGTTGTGCGTCCGCTCCAAACTGGATGGTTTAAGAAAAAAACTAAAAAGAAACATAACAGTAATGCTTGCAACACCATAACATTACTAACTCTAGAGCTATCTGTTTCGCAACCTCCTTGGTAACCGCTGTAAAAAGTTTTAGTTTCAATATAAATGATAAATAAATTAAAAACGATTAGATTAATTAATAAAATTCTTAACAACGAGATAAAAAGTAAAAAACAATATATCACGTATTGTGCTTGCATTATTATAAATGTCGGCTCATAAAAACGTTTTTTTTTTAGATAATTTTGTTGGTTGCTATGGTATAAAGGTTTGATTGCTATCATAATACCAACACTATCTGTAGTAAGAATTATTATCAAAAAACTTAATAAAGAGATATACACACTAATAAATGACCAAGAAGAGCTTGCCATATTAAGAAAGTACACTTATAATCAAGAGTGTTTTTTTGACATTTCTGAAAACTATTGAATACAATTTAGTATCTTATAACATTGCTGTAAGAATTATAAACACCTGAAATAAAATTTAAAAAAATTAAAACAAGGAAATACAATATAATTTTAGGTTTATATTTTTTTACATAGTTTTGTTGGTTGCTATAATATAGAGGTTTGATTGCTATCATAATACCAACACTATTTGTAGTAAGAATTAAGAATTATTATCAAAAAACTTAATAAAGAGATTTGAACTAGTAAATAATTTAAAAGAGCTTTAAATAAAACACTTTTTACCGGATATTATCGCGTATATTTTAGTTAATTTTAAAATTATTTCGACGTTTCGGCATCTTTGCAGTTGCCGTGGTCACGATAGACTGAGAGAGCTTAAAAGAGCTTGCCAAACATTGCTGTAAGAGTTATAAACATCAGCAATTAAATTAACGAAATGTAAAACAGGGACACAACCAACAATAGCACTTATACGATTTTGTTTAACGATTGTTCGGATGTGATGTGTATGATTGGGGACTGATCACTGCGACGCGATTCCGGACCCGACAGTTCCGGACCCAGCAGTACACATAGCGCTTCTCCTTCGCGAGCCGCTTAGCTTCTCTGAGCAGGTATTTATTTCTTGCAGAGAGAAATAAATAATTTTTTTTGCTACTTAGTGCACCTGAGATATCAATGTCGCCTGCGGTGCAATTTTTTAGCTTACGTAATTATAGTAAAAAATCATCCTTTTTGTACCTTGAATGCATTTTTAAAATAATTGGTTTCGGTGTCTTGTTTTCGATGTCGTTTTTAACTGCTACTCGATTAACAAAATCAATATCCGTAACAAGGTTAATCGCAAAGTTGCATTTTTGAGCCAGAGACTTCACCAAGTTCAGGATGTTCTCATTTTTTTTTCTCAGGCACTCCGTAAATATGTATGTTCGTGCGACGTACCCATTGTTCACTGCGACTGTTTTTCGGATATATCTTTTAAGGTAGGTCGGACCGAATCCAGCTCCTGTTTCAGTTATTTATTTTCATCCTTTAAATTAACTAACTGGGAGTTAATAGATGTAATTGCTAACGTAAAATCATTTATTTTGGTCTCCCAGGAGGAGACGGTAGCGGACAGCTTCAACAATTGATCATTTACATCGAATGTAAGGGAATCAATGACTAATTGCAACGCATTAAACCTCATTTCGATGTATTTCATAATTGCATTCGCATTAATGTTTATGATCGATTGTGATGAACTTCTCTCAGAACCCCCTGTTACTGGACTACTATTCATATTATTGCTGTTTTTCTTTCCACTTTTACAAGTGGGACACTTCTATTTCAACTTGTTCATAGGCAATATTTTTTTGGATTCCTTTTCGTTTAATCCAACACATGAATAATGAAAAGATCGTAGACACGCGGAGCACTTAATTAAGTCATCCGCCTTCAAAACTCCATTACAGTTATTGCAATCCATGATGAGAAAGGATATGGACTGGATTTTAAAACAATAACACGTAGAAACTTCGTCAATTATGCAAAACAATGATAAAAACTACACTGTTAATGTTTACTTATCTGGCAGAAGTTCGCGCCCAAAAGAGCTTAACCGCCGTGCAAACTGCGTCGCTTACGCGTTTTAACACACTACACAGACTAGTCACTGTTGTTGGTAGGTATCGAGAAATGTTTTTACGTGTAAATCTGATTTTAGTCCAAAATACACAAATTTAATATGCCACTATGATTATTAGAACTTTATGCTATTAATTTAATATTTTTTGCATTTTGATCAAAGCTTATTATCGGTTAATAGAATAAAAATTTTAGCACAGATGTATGGCGTGTGAGAAGTACCGACACCGAGTATGTAACTATATATACGTGAACGTAACCGAATCTATATCAAATTGTATATTTAACTTTAGTGGAGTTCGTTTCCACGACCTGTTTACTATAAAACTAATTATTAATTAGACAGGTGTCATTGAGCTTCTTAAACATAACTAAACGTATCAGGTATCTAAAATAATAACACTGTCCAAAACTGTATCCAATGGCTACTGCGACTTCAACTCGACGAGCTTTTTGTCTTTGATTATACCAGTGTGATTAGAGTATTAATGAAACACTTTTTAACCGGATTTGAGTCTCTCTAAAGATACCGAGAGATCGAGGTATTATGTAAAAAATATAATTAAACGTGATACAATCTGGTTATAAAACTGTTTTATATGATGTTACATAGTGAAAACTTAAGGAACTACTAGGAAGTACTTTCACATTGTATAGTTTCAAATTATGTTACTTTGTGATTGTTCGTATGTTTGACATGTACATTTTTTTAAATAAAATGTGGCATATGAATGTAATTATCGTGAGGGAATGGGCATCACCGTAATTAAAACCACAGTAATATGGTTCGTATACCCGTACACAGTTGCGTCCGTCGTCCATGTACCCGCAGGTACCATGCCATGACTAACCAATATTATCGCACCACACCACTGGTAATATACAAAAATTGCCAAATGACTCACAATAAGTAATGCTGACGTAGCCACAGGTACGAAGTCTAGTTTAGCGTACGCTTTTCGTCTACTTGTGATAAAGACCATTACGACCAGTTGTCCAGTCCAAACTATTTCAAAAAAGATAAAAATGTGTATTTGTACCATACTATACTTCTGTATTTCTTACGTAGTTTTCTTTTGTTTCTCATCGATAACCTCAAAACCCCTTTAACGATTAATTACCCTAATAAATCTAAAAAAAACTTACAATTAAGTAAGGCCGTGTTTTGTATACAAAACTACATACGCAGATAAAACCGCGTTAAACCTAGTTTACTATTTATTTAAAACAAGAGTCAAAATCGAAAACAAGTATGAAAAGTATTAAATATAGAACAGCTATAGATGTAATTTTATGGCAATCTATGCTCATACAATTCAAATGAAAGTCACTATTATGATATCCAGATAAGGATACGAGCGATGAAAACAACAGGGAAATGCTTTTGCCGAGTGTTTACACGGGGTCTCCTGTTTGCGCACTCGATGCTAATCGCCGCGGACATTTGCAATTGGGTTACATTATACTCGCACTAAACTAAGCTTAGAACGAATGGAAATGGCGCTGCATTTGTTTGGATAAGAAATCGCTGCGATGTTTTTAAGATTGTAAAAATGCATAAAAGTATAGACACCAAAAGAGAAACAGTTTAACTTTCCTTCAATAACAAGCGTGGGGCGACAAAATACGATTACTGTTAGATAAGTTGTCGCTAACCTGCCTTTTATTAAAAGGTTTGTATAGATTACCAAATAATTAAAATGTATACACACCGCTACTGATTTTATGGTTTTAATTTAAATAAATTATTTATAATTACTTACCGAAAACTCAAATAAATAAAGTAATTATCATAAAATACCGGCGACCGGATGTCTTTAGTAGAGACTCAAAATCTTAAGAAATTAAGTCATTAAAATAATATTAAACATTTTTTTATATCAAGCAAAACAGGATTTAAAAAAAACATAAACATTATCTTATAATTTCGTGATCACATACAAGTATTGGCCACGACTTCGACCGCTTTTATTGAAAATATTATTAAACCTTGAAAATATTATTATTTAATTGTGTTAATGTTTCGGATGCATTCTAGTTTTTAAATTTTAATCTGAAGTCCTGTAAAGTCCATTCTATTTTATTACATAATGTATTTGATAATTAATAATAAATCTAGATTTGACATTTGTATTTACCTTACAATGATAGTTTACTTTTCTTATTTATTAATAAATGTAGACCAGCCATAATTGTACAATTTTATCTTTCATTGAAACCAAATGCTTTATTTGAGAAGTGTACAATTTAGGCCAGTTAGAACTGGATATCTCACCGAGACAGCAACCCTAATTTTCATTACAGTGAATGTGCACATTGACTAAAAGTACCCGGAATTCAAACCAGTTCAAAGCAGATCTCTACCAAAACTGGTCTCACTGAGATTCAAACCAAAAATCAGCTGCTTTGGAAAATCCAAACAGTTCCAATACGGATACGCTAATTACTTAGTTCTTCTCACAACACAACTGGAAAACAATCTTAGGCCTATTGTAATAACAGTTGTAGAAAAATCACAAAGTAAACTCGACTGACAGAGTACCGTACCTCCTCACGCGAGCATTAGCTATTCCAGTTAACATTAACAAAGAGGTAATTAAGCAATAAGAGCTTGTAAGTAAACGCTAATTAGGTTTACCGGCAAACGACGATAAAAACTCTTCCTTTTCTTTAAGATTGATTGAAAAGAAAAATTATGCAAGTTACTTACAATACAGGATAGAGAAGAGCACGCAAGCTGCAGTTCGCGGTAGCGTCGCGTCGGCTGTTTCACGAAACAATCCTTATCAAGTAATGTATAATAATATTTATCTTTTCGTACTGTCGAAATAGCATAAATGCCGTGTGTCAAACGAATCACACGGTTCGTTTCTTATTTTTCTGTAAGAACTTGCAGAACCAAAAATACAACAAGTGAAACATGCTTAATGAAGTACCACACAAGTGTGAACATTACCATTGCTAGTCTGTAGCAGTCACAATTGTGCAATTCCATCTTAATGTTTGGTTCCCGGGTGAATAATTAAAATTTAGTGCTAAATTGTTGTTTTTCTTAAATAAATATATATTTGTTTTGTTTCCGAGCTTAGCAACAGTTTTGCCAAAGAAGGAGAGATCGTCCGTAGATGCGACAATGTTAACGTCGTCAGATAGCAATTTTTTGTCGAGCATAAAATCCGGGTAATACGCGTGAATTTCTGTAACAACGGCGAGGGTTCTATAAGTAATAAATCTTGAAGAACTGCGTTAAAGATTTTTATAAACACCTAAAAAATGACAACGAACTCTGTCATTGTCTAAATAGTCTGTTATTAGCACAATGAAACCCAGTGTCAACGTGATGGCTGCGCTGGCAGTAAAGAGCGCTGTAATGGCAGGGCCTGTGAAAAAATACGGACTTCATAGTCCATTTAATTTATCTATTCCAATTATCATCAACTCATTGTCTTAGCCCGGATCTAGACATTTCTTAAAATGCTAATTTATGTAGGAAATGTTTGCAATGTTAAACTCTATTTTTTTATGGCTTGAATTTGATTATTAGCCGACGACTTAGCTTCTTAAATAACTGATAAATAAAAGTGGTTTCTTGGAAAACCATGAAATAAAAGCATTTTTTATTTATCATTAGAATACAAACACACACCATTTTTATATTATTTTTATTGTTGTTGTCTCACACACGGATTATACATTTTTATACCCAGTTATTTTATTCGTACTTAATGATTGAAACATCACATCAGATGTTTTAATTGAGCAATAAAATTGAATCAACTTTTACCTACTGCCAACAAAACCAATCAACAATCGATTACCGAAAACTCAACAAGCACAGAACGTTCAGTTACCTCATTCGCAATATTTCTGGTAGACGCACGCTTGTCTATTGTCTACATTGCTTGTTTACTTCCGGGCTACCACAAGCCCAATAGATAATAACTATATAAGTTTAATTGCAACTACACCTGACCTTCGGCGGTAATGAGTGACACATTGTGACAAAAACTTTCAAGGTTCCGTCGGTTTGACATCTCCGGTTGTGGTGCCGTAATGGGGAACTACGGATCTATCTCGACGGATCTCTACGGAAATAGCCAACACTCTTAAGTAGGGCCTAATAATTTCTGGTGTTTGAAACTGTTCGAAGTAGTTCATGGAACCATTTAAAAAGACTTCCTGGCATAGCCTAAAAAAAGCTTTCAAAGAATGTACGGGGTCATTTAAATAATAACGGATTAACACCAACCTCCTGCGTCTGCACATTAAGCTATTAAGATTGAAAAAGTTTGTTACTTTTATATTTACAACTCTTACAAACATTTTAGTTGTGAGTGTTTTGAAAGATTTCATATTATATCTACTAAAATACTTGTATAATGAACTGTCAAAAATAATCTACCAACGGCAGGATCTACAGCTTGCCACGAAGTTAGTCGCTCCTCAAATAGTGCATGAAGTTAATGTTTACAAACATACTGCGTAATAAAAATACCACATAGTATTTGATTTCGTTTAATTTAATTATCGAGCAGCTAATCAATTACAACGAAATCATACCTGAGTAAAAGTTATGACACATTCGTGTAATAATCAGACAGGCCGCAGATCGCGGGACGCGCGCGCGCCGATGTCACTGCGCGGGCGCCGCCACCATTGTAACAGTTAAATATTTAGATTTCCCATCACCTTGATCGAAGGTGACGCCTCCGCCACGCTGGCTCTGCGTATCACCCCAGTATCTCAACGACAACGGTAGAAAAATGACGCGTTATTACTATATTATTTGGTAGTCGTATCCGCGATAGTCCTTCGAAGTATCGGCGTCAAACTTAAACGATATATATCATGAATGGCTCTCGGTTCCGATCAGTCTGTGTTCGCGGGTGAAGCGCGGTTTGGTCGCCGGAGCACAACAGCAAATGTCCAAAATATTTCAGTGTTGTTTCAAACCGCTGGGTCCCGTGAAGGATACACCCGACATGGAGCGCGTCAACGGACACCTGGACTCTGAGTTGTGCCCCTTTATTAGTGTCAGTGAGAGAAGTGACAATAACAATAAGAATGGAAAGAAAAGTCTTCGGGTTAAAGTGCCGCAGCCGATCAGACTGAAGAACCACATGTACGGCGACGAGAACTGCGACGCGTTGCATTCTCATGTTGAAGAAGTTACTAACATAGTGAGTTGCAATTCTGCATCTGGGTTGTAATAATTTTACATCATATCCAAAACCAGCTGATTCATATTTATTTTGTTATCTAGCAATGTATTGGTTACAATATTTCTTATCTCTCGTCAAAGTTATCACAGATCTACTTATCTCATTGTTGAAAGCAATTTCGTGTCGTAACAAGTACTTTACCATGAATACCACTAACTAATAATCAAGCGTTTATTTATGTAATAAACGGCAGACTCTATCAAGTGATTGCTATCGATAAAGCAACATTACAAACTCACTTTTTGTAGGATAAGCGATGAATACCGCCTGGTTGCTTGTTTGAATAAACAGCAGTCTAAATACAATCACTAAATGATGTGAGGTGTAAACAAATCTACTCGTTGCTTCTAAATAGATATTGAGTAGGAAAAATGGAATTTTGTTTATTCTTCAATTCTGTATTCCTTCGATCTGTCAGCCTAGTACAGAAATAACCCCAAAAAAATTTCATCGAAGACTACAGAGTTCGTACATCTACCTTACAATTTTGAAAATCCTCATATTTTTTCCATAAACTCTGTATTTTGGTTGATATTATACGAAATTTAATGATACAGTACCTATACCGACGCTAACAGAGTTAAGTAAAATAAGATCTGTGTAAAAAGAGGCAAAATTAATATTTTGCACGCCATAGACCTTTTATTTACAATATTTTTTTTTTATATTTGCATTTTTTACATTAAATTGGATTTTCAAGCATAGACTGAATCAAACGAGTGGAACCATTTCACTTATTGCCCGATGAGATAAATCAATTTTAAATCAAGCTAATAAAATGTAACCTTCAGCATGAAACTGACGACGCTCGTGAGAATTAGAAGCCCTTCGGGATATCGATAATTTACAGCAAATCAAAGATCACTTGTCTGTTCGTTGTTCAACTAATGAAGCGGTTGTTAGTGTACGTTCCGAGAACCCGGTCGACTCCCACGCACCTTCGGCAATTAGGCAACTCTGTGTAAGACGCGATACTTTGCCTAACAACAGAACTGTGATAAATACGATCTGGTTATCACCGCTCATTCATCATTCTATGGTCACGTATTGTACACATTCGACGAGGCGGAAATGGTCTTGTTCGAGGTTTTACGTTCCAATTATGTGCCAAAAGTGCTAGTAATTATTAAGAATAGTTAATTAGATAGCTATCAATCTAGGAAACAAATAAATAAGTTATAAAAAAAATGTAAAATTTAGCAGGGCTCGGCGAAATACCAGTAAAATAAATACAGAATAATTGAAATATACATATAAATGACGAAGTATACAATCTCACAGCGATGTTTACATTTTTATTGTCTATTTTTGGCAAGTCCACGTGTAATGTACAACAGCCCACCGCAATGCAGAGGATTGCGATTATTGTTTAGTCGAAGTCTCCCCCGCTCCAGGCCGGACTGCTGCGCATGAGTTTCATCATATCCACATAACGTGGCATTGCGAGGTACAGAGCTGGTCATTCCATCATAAGAAGTATCATTTTGTATAATTCTAAACTTCGCCCGTGATTGCGTTTGCGTTTGTTCCCGGCGAAACATCTTCAGGGAATGAATATAGAAATATGTAACTTACCTCCAAGTGTATTAGTGAAATGAAATTTAAATAACGATAATTCTTCCTAGTAACTCAACACCACATAATTAGAAATTAAATTAGCATTCGACATACGCCTAGAAATTTTACCCTCTTTATTTAATAGACCTTTCTTATTTAATTTGTTAAAAAGTTCTGTTTCATAATGATACAGTACTTTCTACGCAAGACTTTATCTTGCTCACAATGTTATTGCCACTTCCAGTCGAAGTAGAGACTGTCGGAACTTATTTCAAAATCAAGTAAAATGTATAAAACTTGTTAGAATATGTCCTAGAAGTTATGATCCCGTTTCCGATTATTAATACCCGTAAACTTTTGTCGGAATAATTCCACATCTCTCACAAATCTGCCCTTCCACGTTCAATTATATAGTATAAACAGTACCTGTTATCTTAAACACAACTAAATGCTTTTATGATTCTGGTGATTTTTACTGTAAACTCTAATTATGCATAGAAATACTTTGCGTGTTTACTTATTTTTAGTAAACAACATGACTCATTAAAATTTTTGGACATTTCAATACCTAAGTCTCTTCTCCAGTACTTTTCACGTCTAAGTGGAAGTCCTCAACGAATGATGACAAACATTCAAAGTGCATAAAGTAATAAAATTACAAAATCCGGTTTGAGAATGCATCGTATCGACGTATTGGCGAAGTGTAAGTGTATCGATGTCGTTGCTCTACTTGAACACTCTTATAACTTATTTAAATTATATTCAAACAAATAATTAACATCTGTGAATAACTCCAAGCAGTAATATTTGCAAATGCATGATTCTGATAAGGATAAAACTGGTTTGGATCGCTACCCGGATTCTAAGCCCGTTGTGTCCAGCGACACGTTAACTTGGTACAGACAAACGACAACTCAAAGGCCGTATTTAATAACTAATACTCTAAAATTATAAAAAATTCTTCTGTTTCTTTGAACCTTCTTGAAAACTCTGAACAGATTTAAACATTAACATTACTATAAGAATCTTACATTATCGTGAAGGACCTAACAAGGCATTTCTTAATAATGAAATCGCGCGGTACTTTAGCCAGACGATCGCAACCGCAGCGGACTCTGTTGGAACCTAATTTAAATTAATTCGTCGACCGGCCGACGGTCACATCAATATTTTTGTTCTTTAAAAATTGTTTACGATTTTTGAGGAATTCCCCTTATTTGCATACGTTTAGGTACGTTTGAAGCATGGCTGGAACTGTAGGTACCGAAGATTGAGGTTCATGATTCGATTCTCTCGAAACAGGTTATTTGTAATTAAAATGAGTTGAATGTACAGCTTAAATATTATTTTGATTAGTGCAGTCACAAATATGTTTTTCGTCTAAAATTTACTACTCATTTATTCTAAGATAATTTGTGACTTTCTTAATTCAGGGATTCTACATGGAAAATCTTAACATATTACATTTAAATTAATGAAAAATGCAAAAGCAAAAGTTAATTTTATTTAAGTCAAGATAACTACGAATGTCAAACCTTGTTTGTAAAATACCTTGAATAACGTTGCAACATTGTTACCATTCAATTACATCATAAATAGCTATTTTAATATTACTTATCTATAATATTTTGTATTCCTACACAAAGATTCCAACAAAAACCGAAATATTCAAAGCTTTACATTTCAAGCATCGCTCCTCCAGCAGCAGTAGCCGATGCTGTTAGTTCAACAACAGCTTCCAGTTCGAAGATTCATTCATTATTAATACTCGCTGCAGTATTACCGGTACTTGTAATGTGTCCGCGTGACCCTACGTAATCCGAGTCCTGCACAACTGTGCAGACGAACCCAACTATGTTTATCTATAATAAAGAGCAAACTTTAAGTTTAAGTTCGTTGGTAATCGATAACTTCTGAAACTGTTGAACCAGTTGTATTTACGTATGCTATTTTATCAAAACGCAATAAATGAACTTTACCAGAGAAACTGGTATTTTAATCATTAGAACTGTTGGTTGCCAAAATACACCGGTAGATAAGCTGCTCTCCCCTGAATGCGGGGACTACATTAAAACTGTAACATCATTATTATACTTATTACTACTTCTCTTTATGAATTCCAGTTTGACTTCCTTTGGTATCGTCAGCAGATTTATTACCAGCAGTAATATACTCGAGTAGACCATGTAAAGAAAACAAAAGATATGTCAGTCATTATTCCTTAGTGTCTTATAAGTGTCTCTGGAACTGATTTTGCATTCTCTTCGTTGAGATGCTTTTTGCTATTCGCTATTGGCAGCTGTATAAAAAACTCGAAAAGCTGTAGCCGAGTTCACGACCGTGCAGAGCCCACTCGCTACGAGCAAACAGAAAAGCGAATCAGCCATTGATTCATAAGATTTCAAGCAATATGAATACGTAGAACATACGATAATGAACTTATTTGTTACAGTATTCTAACTTCCAGACGGAACTTTACACATTTTTTTATTGTTTAAATTTATCGTCCTCTTTTGCAGCGACTTAACTTTTTGATACTTTATTTAAATTTTAAATCATGAAATATTTATGTAAATTTTAATGATATAGTTTCGTTGATACACATATATTACACAAATTAAAGTGAATGAAGCCGCCCGCGGTGGGTAATCTCTCAGAGCGTGACCAATTTGGACCTCTACGTGCGCTCGGGAAATACCTGATATTATGTTATTTTAAGCAATGGTAAGATTTATGGTGATTTATGAATGTAAGAGACAAATGCTGCAGTGAAACTGTTACGCTTTGCATCTCTGTATATCGACTTTATAAAAAAATCTAGATTTGTTGTATCAATGTACGTTACTAAAGCGATCGTAATTTCACAAACTATCTTTGAAGTTTGTAGATTTTGAACATCGAATAATTTAATGTTTAAAATGAAATCATAATATGCTTTAAAGTATAGAATTGAAAAATAGATAAGTTAATAGCAAGAATTGCATACAGACGGTCCAACTGTACAGTTCTATGAACTGGCCGCAGGTTCCAATAGACTATGGCCCTCCGATGGTCCTCCATAGCACAAAATAAAATCGTACCCAAAAATAATATAATAATCAAAAATACATTGTAATGTCATATTTGTTAAGTTCCTAATTTAGCTAAGTACCTCGTTTTAAATTACTTAATTGTTAAATTCATACATAATTTTACAGGTTATTCAGATTTCATTCTGCAAGAAAGTTTAGTGGTATCTAAATGATTTAATTCGTCTTCGGAATCTTCATCAATATCGAAAAATAAATTTCATACATTTGTAGCACTCTCGATTAAAACCCTCTTTCAAAAGGAAGGCACCCTGCGAGCAACCGTTGTAGTTGTACGTAACAAGTTCTCTTCCTGTTCAAGCTATTTTTTTGCAAACAGTAAACCCGGGTGAAGTAGCCAAGCACACCGGCGCACACGCACAATCATTGAAAATATTTTATTTCATCATACGTAAACAATATTTACACTTGTTGAAAGTCTTTTTTTTCATCTTCATCTAGATTGCGTTAATACAACGTTACTTCGGCTATTAAAAGGTATTATGGGCTGAGAGGGAAAAAAGCCGGCGGAATAAATCCTCTCAAACCTTAGACATTTGTTTAGATATATACAACACAGGGAAATTAAAAAACAAAGAATAATCATGAGGGGCTTTTATTTTAGTTAAGCTGATTCATACATTTAGAAAGTGTAATGATATACAAGCGTATACCGTTTTTGCTTCAAGACCGCAAAGTGTCTAAATACAATGAAATAATTCTCCAGTTTTTTACACAGACAAATGAAATTTACTTTCAAGCCCAGTGACCTTTTCCAAACTATTCATTGACATTTTAAAAGTATTCAAGGTCCAACAGTCCGTGCGAGCGGACGGCGGACGGCGCGTTTCTCACGAGCGTCTTAGCGGCGTTCCTAGAAGCTTTTTTTTTTTTTTGTTCCCCTCCGCGGGAAGGGCAGGAGGATAAAAATGCCCTGACGCATACTCTGGCGCGATTCCAGAGTTATGTGGGACTCGTCTCGACGCCTACCAGAACCATACCCACTAAAAACCCCCTGTCGGCTCGTGCATTTTTGCCACTCAGCCTTCATCTGAGCGACGGCCAATTGGAGAAAGAGGCCACGCTAGCGGGGCCCAGAAGGGGTCACCCGCTGGGATTACATAGCACTGAAGGTGCTCAAAGCACTGAAGGTGAATACATAGCACTGAAGGTGCTCAAAATGAAAATCAAATAATTAAAAAAAAAATTAAAAATTAAAAAATTGCAAAATAAAATTGAATTAATTCGCATTTACGTTAGAATCGAGATCGGCTGACAGTCTGGTGGAAGAGTACGCTTGCGCATTCCTACGCCTAGCGACTTTGAACTTCGAATCTAAGACAGCAGTAGTATATGAGACTGAATCACGAACTAGAGGATTGGGATGGGTTTCGGAGCGTTTGAAGAACGCTTCAGAGAGTGTTTTGAGGTGTTGTTGTACTGTAGGCAGTTCAAGATCTCTATGCAAGATCTCTATGAGACCCGCTAGCGGGTCTTCCGCCTGTGAAAGTTGCACTGAAAGTGCTCAAAGGGACATGAGTTGGTGGCCGTTCTGGGCAGCCTCCGGTAAAGCCGGGGCTGGGCAGAGGTCGGCCGAAGCATGATTTAGGGATCAATTCATTTAAATGAACCTATAATGAATTGAGAAGGGAACTACGCTCCGCCAGAGCTAGCAAATGCTCTGTCGGAGTACGTGAAGCCCTAAGTTTACGGGCTAAGACTGCGATTTCACTAACATCGATATTTTTCATAGCGTCGCAGACGATACGCATATCGTCTGCTACGGAGGATTGAGGAGTGGGTTTGTATGGGCGAGGAGCCGGGATGGGATTCGATGCGGGGCGCAGCCTCCAGTTTTCTGGAGCAGGCCTGGACTGTGTAGGCTTTGCAGCCGGAGGAACCCGACTACGCAGCGGCGGAAAGTTTCCTGAGAAAGAGGTGGGGCCTGTTTGGGTGCCGCCCTCTTGGAATTGGAGCGCATACAACGGGGTGCACGAGGGCAGCCCCTGTAATTTGCGGTGTGGCCGGACTGGCCACAGAGCACGCAATCGGGAGGAGAGGGAGTTTCAGGAGTGCGATTGCACTCCTTAGTGAAGTGAGGGACCAGGCACTTGACGCACCTGGGCGGTGCGCGGCAGTTGGCCGCCGCGTGCCCGTACAACTGGCACCGATGGCACTGGCCGGGATGACCGCGGTGATGAGGCGCCTCGATCGAGATCCCAGAGAGGCCGCATATAGTGCTAACCCCTTTCAGGATCTCCCTGGACTTGGGGACGTTGGCGAGAACCACCAAAGCGAGAGGGTGACGCCTCCCGTACTTGCTGTGCATTTTATGCACCGCGAGTGCCGGAAAGCCTTGGGACTGCAGATCCTCCAGGATAGCCTCGTTCGATAATTCGAACGGGACTCCCCTGAGTACCGCTCTGATCTTACGCTCTTCTGACAGAGCATAAGTGTGATAAGCATATTGCTTATCGGTGAGGAGCTTTGTTAAAGCACGAAAGTCGTCTATCGACGAGACTAAGATTTTAATAGATTCACCCGAGTTGGCCGCTCGGGTGTAATGGATCTTGTGCTCATTGCACAATGTCGAAACCTCAGTCAAGTCAGAAAACCTCAGAGATCTCATGATAGGCGTCGTTGTCTGCCGGGATCTACACTTGGCATTATTAGGAATGTAGCATTAAGGTGACTCGATGGAAAATTATGCTATTAGACGTGGCTATTGACATTGCAGCTTTATTGACTGTAATTTGTTTCTTGAAGAAGATATCTATTGTCTAGTAAAGCCGTATGTTACCGTGGAATTTCGTAATTTATTTCTTAATCCGAACAAAAAATCGCTACAGTTAAAGTTTTTATAGTTTGTATGTACGTTAAAAAAAAGAAAAATTATTATAAAGTAACATAACGAGTTGGTTAAAAATATTAGTAATTTTACGCAAAAATAAACAAACACAAATGTTGCATTTGTTCACAGATTGCATTAGATCTGTAGATCGAATGAATGAAGGCGAGTAACCATCTGCAAACAAAAACAACCATAAGTTACAATCTAACAAATTAAGGAAAATGCAAAGAATGTGTTTAATCTTTCAGCTTCACCGGAGGCTGCCCAGAACGGCCACCAACTCATGTCCCTTTGAGCACCTTCAGTGCAACTTTCACTACAGGCGGAAGACCCGCTAGCGGCCGCCAGCGCGCCCAACTTCCCGACGGGTGTCGCTTCCGATGAAGGCTAACGGTAATAACTACAGCCAACAGGTGGTTTTTAGTGGGTAGGTGCCATTCTGGTGAGTCCTACAGAACCCCCCGCAGAGGACGGTGTTTTCCTGCGGGCGGTATGCATGACGCATCTTCCACCTCCCTCCCGCGAGGGTTCCTTCGGAGTCTCTCGGAGACTGATAAACTCATTAGAAAATTAAGTTTTTTGCACTTTGCAAATAAATTATCTGCATCAATGGTCTAGAGCTTTGTGTGTAGCGCGGTGGCACGGCGGCACGGCGCACGGAGGCACGGCGCACGGCGGCACGGCCGCACGGTAGCACGGAACAGCACACACACTAGCTCAGTAACACTCTACAACAAGATCGAGAATAAGGTTTTAGATTTGATAATCCTGAGACCGGGTATGAAGCTCATTTTCTATAAAGACATTTTCTTTTACTCTTAACATTGTTGGCATAAGCTAAATTTCTCATTAAAAGTTTAGTTTATTACTGCGTAGTTTAGTTTATTTTATTTAAGAGTTTATTTTATTCCCATCTTTAGATGGAAAATGGAGAAATTATCTCAAGAATAATATAATTATAAGTCTATTTGGTATGAATATATTTCCTGTAAAAAGAGTTAACGAGTTAATGGGGTGCGTGTACTGGGTGTGCATCTTGATAGTTAACTTATCTTTGACAAACATGTTGTTGACATCGTACAGCAGAGAGGGCTTACAGAACATTTGGTTTTGTCATACGTGCCTGTAATATGGCCTCTCCGATGGCAATCAAAGCTACTTGTTAGAAGTATTCCTGACTGAATACGCCAGTATCATTTGGAATCCTATGCACCCAATCCATAAGGATCGTTTTGCGCGGATACTAAAAATCTTTCAAAAACATTTGAGTTATCGCAACCGGTCCTCTGCACACTGTCATTTACTCTATAACTCTTCAACGCATTGCGTGGTGAGGTTGACTGTGCAGAGCTCCTAGAAGAGATCAGTTTCTGCACCCCACCCATCGTACGTGGCACACTCCAATGCTCAATGAACCTAGCATATTAACTAAATATGCTTAAAACTGTGTAATAGCACGTCTCGTCAGACCGTATAATAATTTTTCAGGCGATATTGATATTTGTCCTAACTGCAAACAAGTTTATAAGAAACAAGTCACTAATATTATTGTTAGTATGAGGAATTAACATTTACCACAAAATAATAACAGCTGGTTTGTTTTAAGCACTCCTATACCTAGTACTACGTTTCTCTGTTTTTTATTGAAACATTACCCCTGCTTGCTTTCATTATTTACTTAAAGCAGATACAATAGTCATTAATTTGAAACATTATTTCATCCTTCAGATGTAACTTTATGAGAATTCGTTTCCCCGCATATATAACTTTTTACAAATGTGTAATAGTTCAAAGCTAAATCTTCTGACTGTTCCGCAATATGCTTCAATTTAATTTGGGAACTTGTAATAGGCGTTGTCTTAAACATCATATATAATCATTTATACCTTGTGTTACGCTGTTGATTTCTATCAATAAGTATATAAAGGTGTAAATGAAAAAATTTTCACCAAATATAAAAAAAAACTATTTTAGAGCTTCATTTTTCAACAAGAACTACTTTATAGAAATAAATTTTAAAAATGTATAATTATCGGTACATTATGAGGATTTATAATCGATTCAAAGATTTTGCTATATCTTTACAATTATAAGTTAATGTTAAATATGTTATGTTAAAAAATGTTAAAAATAAATATTGTTTATTTATTGATTCGTCAGTAGATTTACATTATTTCTTAAATTAAACATAACTTGGATAAAACTTTATAAACCATAAATACAATTCTTATAAAGGCATCCAAATCACTCAAACAGAACTAATCGAAATATCAAAAAAACAGTGAGATAAAACAAAATAGCTCAATAAGCAATAAAATTAAATTTGTTAGAAAGTGAATTTTGAACGATAGCAATAAATGCCGCGTGTGTGACGCATCGCTGGGAATCTCGACTACTTTGATACAGAACCCATTGAGATCATCGTGGCAATATCAGTTCCGTTCCATCTTCGAAAGGAGAAAACGTATCCCGCATGAATTTTCTACAAGGCTAAAGAACCGACGTCTGAAAAGTCGAGTGCAAAAAGAAAGATGTCGTATTAAGCGTTTTTTAACTCTCCGAAGTTGCTGCGCCTTGTATTGAGGAGACCAAACTACACAGCCGTATTCAAGTATACTGCGCACGAAGCTGTTGCCCTTAAATGACTTATTCCTTGGATCATCAAAGCCTTTACTGTTCCTAATGACGAAACCAAGTTTTGTTTTTTCGAAATGGACAGTTTATTTATGGCCTTTTAAATTTCACTGGACTCTGTAGCTGAGGGTGCTTAGCCGGAACTTAAACTACTCGTACATACGATATGCCTAAGGGCACCCGAGAGGCCCTAACCTCGGCTTAGGACGTCGTATATTGAAAGATGAAACCAAGTGTTCTGGAGGCTCTAGTTGAAAAATCTTGAAGCGGGTTCAAACGGGTATCTTGCCTCGCAATCTTCCTAGAACACGGCAGATAGTGTAACTGTATTAATATAAATTATCTTTATATAATTATTCCACATGATAAATCCAGTTTCTTTAATTTATAGCCTCATAGTACACGAATACAGGCCGAGTCACGCCGCCCGCGTTGTGACGAACGACCAGCCTTCTAATTATATAAATTAACCTGATACGTGAACATAAAGAGACCACATTATGTTGCACTAAACATGAATTTTGCCCTATCCTTGGTTTGGCTTCCGGTGACATAACCCGGCCCGGTGAATCACATCCATGGAACATCTTTCTTTTTTGTGATGAAATGCAAGTCATGCTTATAAATAGCTGTGCTGTAACTGTTGTAATGTATATTTTTTGTAACCATATTTAAATTGTGAGAGATTCTCAATTCGGTTGTATTTTATTTTTAGCTTGTTACATTACTACTCGATTTAAAATGTAATGATTAATGTAATGTAATGAGTAATGATTCGATTTAAAATCCTTTTATTATTGTGCCAGTTGAGTAATGTAACGCAGCAGTCGACGCGCGTTTGTCGGTTTGCTGCACTCAATTCATGAGGTACTCACCTCTCAAGCTCTTTCATCTTCCCAATTTGCTTCGTAGATTAAAACAGTTTTGTCACTAACACCGCAGCCTACAGCTAACTCGGACGTGGTTTGCGATGGATTCGCTTCCACAATAGCCTTCAATTCTTCATTATCAACTGTGGTCTCCGGCCGTCCACGGGGCTTGTTTGCAGGTCGAAATTTCCAGAACGAAAACGTTGGAACTAAAAGCGCACTGTGTTTCCTTTTGCGGCCCCGCCGCCATACACAGCATTAATACTTCAAGCCGTTTCTGCAGCAGAAAAAACCAAAAGAGGAATAACAAATGGATTACGGTTTTCGAAACACAAATGCGTTAGTGAATGGCTGTATACATTTGAAATTGGAATTTGTAACCAAAGAGGAAATAATACAGATCAAAGTGGCCAGTACTACAAAACGCCAATTGCATATGTAAGGACCTAATGTTTGCAGAATATGGTCTAGGATATCTGTATTTCGGATTGTATTTCGGGTTCTTCCATAGCCCCATGACATATGGCATTCATTTTATTATGGCCGACATCGATATTATATTTATTCTGCAGAAAAGGCCCGTTCGCGCAATCTATCAGCTCGGTTCAAGGGTGTCAAAGAGAAATAAATTTAAGGAAATAAATATTCCCAATATGTTTTGGAAAAGGCAGTATTTGTAAAAAAGAACAAAACCACGTTTAAAAGAAAAAGACATTTGCACAATGTTAACGCAAGAGGAAGAAATATGCTGGCAGCTCATGATAGTACGCTTCATAAAGTCACTAACTCATTCATGGGTCAATGTATACGCTTTTATAATAAGGTTCCTGAGGATATCCAAGGTATTCCTATTGACAAATTCAAAGAAACTATAAAGCAGAAGTTGTGTGCTAAAGCATATTATAAACTATCCGATTATTTGGATGATAAAAGCCCTGAAAATATGTGAAATACTGCGTTCATAATTAAAATGTTACTGCAATCTGTTAATTCAATGCTAATAATTCACCTTAAATTACAATTTAACAATGTCAATATAAATATATTAAATCAATAACTTTAAAAAACGTTACAAATAATAACTGAATCACTACATTAATTCATAAGAAATATGTCAAATATTGCAATTCATTAATATTAGTAAATTACATAAAATATTTTTATTTCTTAACAATTTTCAAATGCAAATATTAATTTCAATAAAATAATTTAAACAAATCCAATTTACATATTTATTTATTTATTTAAAACTTTATTGCAAAATATAAAATTATTTTTATTGTACAAACGGCTGACTTAATGCTATTTGGCATTCTCTACCAGTCTACCGCAGCAATGGAGAGGTTTCCAAAATAAGGGGTGCATACAAAATACATATGCGTACATACTTATATACTATAAGATTGACTTGTAATATAATAATAAGTATATAAACGTCATAACGATATTTAAAAAATTATATATAACAAAAAATAAATATATCTATATATATAATAAAATAGAAAACTAAACAGACATTATATTATAACTTATCACATTCATCATAAATACACATACCTATATTATTTATCATGATTCCCTGAGTGACTTTAAAAAATGAGCTCTAATTAGCTGCTTAAAAGAGAGTTTACTGGAAGCTTTCCTTAACTCCACCGGTAGAGTATCTCTTAAACGCGTAGCCTGGATAACAAAAGAATAAGATATAAATCCGGAATGATGCATAGGAATATGAAGGCTCAGATTATAGGAAGACCGGAGACATCTATCATGTGTAGAGCTTAGAAACTGGAATTTACACTTTAAATATTCCGGTGCGTGAGGATCATTGAGGATTGAAAAGAGTGTACAAAGTATGCTAACGTGCCTGCGTTGCCTAATAGGCAGCCAACCAAGTTGTTTGCGAAAGTTGGATGTGTGATCATATTTGCGCAGCCCATAGATGAACCGAATGCTAAACATTATTGTTTGTCATACATTTCCGATTGAAAAGGAAAGGTTTTCTACATTAAGATGTCCTTGAAAATATTCATTGACACTATCAACACTTTTATCTCTTAAGAAATTGAACAATTACGTGATGTAAAAAAAAGTGTGTTGTTACATTTTTCTAACCAAGCTAGGAATCATTTTGATATATTCAGTTGTTCTTTGTCCTCAACAAAAAAACACTTTTTAAGTTAAGTGACGATGAGTACTTATTGATGTTTGTGTTAAGTTTTTAAATATTTATTGGTATAAGCTATATATATGTATGTTGTATTCACATCTAGTAGACTTCAATTTGAAGTTTGAATTCGGATATTTTATTAAGCTAAGTTAAGGTCAGTTTTGTGAATTGAATAAAAAACAAAAATAAAAACATAAAGATACGCACTAACAATGCATAATATTAAGTCACTTTTAAAACTAAATCAAAATCAAAAGGACAGCAACACCCCCCCCCTCCCCAGGCGGTTTCCAAACAAAAGAAACTCTATCACTCTATCGCCGCACATTGCTTGCGTTCCAAATACAAATGTCTCCAAAATACATCTACGAGTACAAGTGCACAAAACGCATCTATTTTTTATTTAATAAGGGCTTATTGTATGTAAGTATATTCGGTAGATCCTATTCGCGCTATAAAACGTGACGTCACCGAACCAGTTGAGGTTATTTTTTCCAAATTATTTCCATAAGACTGCACACTGGCTTTTCTCCCGAGCTCATTTATCAGTGACGTCATGGTACAAATATAATTATATTTCCCGAAATGTTCGACGATATTGCAGTACCTACAATAAAGTGACTAAAAAGAGTTTGCATAAATAATTATTATCTTCAAGTGGCCAGTTTGATAACTGCTAAATAGTCTTCATATCTTTGGTTTATAGAACATCTGAGAAGGACAAAATAATAGAACAAATGGAACCTTCCGAGTTTGGCATTTGGTTTTTCCACTGTCTCAAATATGACTTCAATCGTACCTATTTTTAAACACCGCTATTCACTTAAATTTGTCCACCAGGTTAACTACTTCTTGACGACGTAGAATGAAACGTGTGGCCACCATTCATACATTTCCATTGCGCGTGTTACTTGACACGAATTGTATGTTTAGTGACGCGCCGAGCGCAATGTAAATTGAATCAATCGAGAATATAGTTTGCCATTACCGTTGTGGTAGTAAGATCAGCATTGTAAATACGTTTCGATTTTTGATGTCGATTTAACGATTCGAGTTAATAAGTTAGGCAAAGGAATGTAATAATGCGAAGTTGTGTATCAAACTATTCTTAAAAATTTAATATAATAACTATCATCTTTCCGAAGGATTTAAACTGGTGGTAGAGTCATGCTTTATTAAACGCCAGTCAGAACAAGTAAATGTCAATGTTGAGAAAGAAATAGTTGAGTTATGATTTCAAGCGTAACGTAGGAAAGGGTTGTCCGGATTATTTCAATTAGATAATTACATTAATTATAAAAAAGTTAATGTACCTAATTATCTAATATATATAATTTTAACTTGATCCATAACAATATATGAAAATGAATGAAAAGAGAAATGAAATGAATATAAATGAGAAGATAAACTTATACGTGTACTCCGTCCACCAGGCGTCCACCAGGCTAGTGTCCTCCACGGCAGATACAGAATGTGAAGTTGCAAATTACGTACAAGTTAAGAATGCTGAATAAAGAAAGCTGTAGAATGCGCAAGAGAAGAAATACGTAAACAGCCTGATATATTTATATTAGTAATGACTTCGTCCAGATATTTTAACGTAACGGGTAGCCCTGCCTCATACGCCGGACGTCAGAGGTCGAGTCCTGGCTGGGGCATTCCTTTGTGTAATGAGCAAAGATGTTTGTTCTCGGGTCATGGTTGTTTATATTCATATATGTATGTTTATTCTGAGCTCCCCCCCCCAGTTCGCTGCATGGTCATCCATAACTCAAACACTGCTTACTTTGGAGCCACACAGTTTATGTTTTTGGTAAGAACTTTTTGATCCTGACAGCTCCGTTGCTACTTTTCGAGCGAACAATTGTCATATGTTACTTAAATGTGAATGTTGAATGATAACACAATGTTCAATCAATTATGTACGGTTTTCGGTTATCTTTCAAAGTTTTAATTATGTTGTTTTAACTTTTAATACTTGAAATTGGCAGAAATAGTTATTGTGTAGTAACTACAGATAATTGCCATAAAACTCAAAATTTAATTTAATTTTCAATCAATCAGCTCGCTCTGCCATTACGGTTTCTATGTTTGACGAGTGAAAAGTTTGCATTGATTAATTTCTGGGATTCATTATTATTTATTTAAAGTACCGTAAAAGTAACTGTTTGTACAAGAAATGGTTAGGCCTATTACTTACTATTGTACTAAGTGATGGAGTCGTATCGCTGCAAATGAATAAATCGAAATAAAACATTTTATACATAGGTGAGTCAGTACAGGAAAAACCTTGTATCCTCTCATATAAATTATATAAGGGTTGGTTTTTAAATCGTCAGATTTCTATTGCCTGGACAGTAACTTTGACACTTTTCTACAGACATTATGTCAAATTCTCAAAATCTGATAAAAGTTATCTAAGCCTTGATAAATCAGTCCTAAATAAAACAATCCTAATTACCAATATTTATATAGAAGATACAAAGCGATGGTTGTACCCGGCGGAGAAAACTCATCATTATAATTTAATGAATTTACGGGATTCTTAACACGATTTTGGGTTTTTATTTCGCGCGTCCGATATTTCGATGCTGTTGCAAGCACCATGATCGCGGACTGTAAGAAACCCGTAAAAACATTAAATAGCGATAGTTTAAAACAACTCCTAATTAATTCACCATGGTATTCCAATCCCAACAAAGACCCAGAGTCACCTTGTTGCCGGTTAGCTCGGGTCCAGACAGCGCGGTACAAACTACGAGTTTACTAACAAAGAGCTCGCAATCCACCTGATGACAATCGGCATCTTCCACAGACATCAGTAATCGAAGACATGATCGATCAATTATATTTTTATTCATTGATTATCGAGTCGCCGACCGTAGGCTCCAGCTATAGTTCTAGTAATCGCACTGGCCGTTTGTTCCCTGTACCCGGAACAGACGCACGTAACCATGATTATAATGGCGGTTAAAACAAGAAGGCATACTGGTAGCGAAATACATACAAAATAGAACACATGAAATACGAAATAGTGCGTTTAGTCAACATACCGTGTTAATTCGCCTACTAAGTAAAGCTTTGAAAAGAGAGGCTTTTCACCGACCTATGGTATTTATATTATTCGTCGTCTATTTCAATAATTTCGTTTTCCTTAACCTAATACTTAATTAAAATATGCATAAAAAACGGTGGGTTTTAATATTTTTAAATTTTAATTGGTTTACCCCATATTTGTACGTATGGAGTACTAAGTAACTGGTACAACAATAAAGTGATAGATACTCTATTTTAACGCAAATTTTTGATATAAAAACCTGCAAAATTGAATTCAAAGTTCAAAACCCGGCAGTTTATATAAATATATATATCCTTTTTTTATTATGTGTTAGGTTAGTAAGCATAGATGCGTCTGTTTTAGTCGTAACACCATTTAGTAATTGACAGCGAAAACTCAGTAATCGCTAGGTACTAGTTACTAATTGAGTTGGCAACGGTCGCGTCGATAGTCAGTATGTTAAGTTGATGTATTAACCCGTTCGATTTGTCACAAAACGGTGGATACCGGGTGGATAGGTGCGGTAAAAAGAGCTCATATAGACGAGAATAATGCGTACTTTTGTCGTTTGTGCACTTTGTTCGAGCAAAAGTTTCTACAATTCTGTTGGATAGTTTTGACACACTAACCACTTCAATGACTTTTATGAAATCTTAGAAGCGCAGAAAAAACCTTGGGTGCCTTCTATTGTTATCAAATACAACGTACAGTGCAAGAAGTGCAGCCTATATCTATACACACATTACTCCAAATATGCAAACAAACAACAGCAACACACACGCACACGCACATTAACAGTGAGATCAGTTCGGCGCTTGCTGCCGCCTTGATTGCCTCCGTCTCAGACAATGCGTCGGCTGAACTGTGACCTCAGCACTAGTATTGGGCAATGCGGCGCCACATTCAGGGTGCTGTTGCTACTGTTGATATCTGTTAGGTCAAGTTATTCATTTGTAATTACTACATAGATTTTGGTGTTAACAACTAATTTATTGATGGAGATTTTTCTATTATTAAATATTGAACGACATATTTTTCATCCTCAAAAACTTAATCCTCTAAAAAGTTCGTCTTAAAAGTTATCCTCATCGCAGTACCTAACCTCTTTGAGAACTAACCTCTTTGGCAGTTCGCCAACATTACAAAAACACATCCTCGTCATGAAACATGGCAATTGTTAATCAGTAATATCAAAACACATTAAATAGCCTTATATTGAAATGAAATGAAATGAAATATTTATTTCTCAACATTGACAATTACTTGTTCTTATTGACGTCAAATAAAACATGATTCTACCACCAGTTCGAAAAAACTTTCGTGAAGAAGAACTGGCAAGAAACTTCACGTGTATCTTTTTTTCAAAATAAATTTACGGAGTCTCTTTATGTCTATACAAAATTATTCTTTTCTGCATCTGTTAGCTCGGCAAGTCTCCCCCCCCCCAAGTATCCAAACGACGAACACCCTCAAACGGCACCCGTTTACGAGTATTTTATGTAAGTACCAGGCCAGAGTTTTTATTGAAAGGCCTTCAGAATAGAACAAACTTCATGATATCTGCAAGGTACTCGCAAAACAAAAATAAAAGCAGAATTTATATTGAAGTTGTGTCATCTTGTTTACTGACATAATATTTACAGATTGATAACGATTATATCTTATCTCAACGATATAGAGTTTAAGCCTTGTCACGGTTTTTAGAAACATGATGTTTACACTCTGTTGTAATGCTCTTGGTCATCAGATGCAAAAACGCAAATCAGTTGTTAACATGCAGATATTGAAGGACATTTGTCTCGTAATGGTTTACCAGTGGATGAGTTCCAATTTCCATCAATTTTACTTTGTGCCCTCAGACAAAAAACGCTGATTGATTTACATTTTTCGCATAAATCAATATATCTAAGACCATCTTATCATTACGAATTGCAAAAGAGGTTACAGTATTGCTACGGGGGGCTATTGCCACATAAGCCCCTAACATTAAATTGTAATAGGTCTCGTTAAATGGCAAAATAAACTATTTCCATATCTGTACTGTGCTAATTAAATAGGTACATTTATTCAAATATACGTTTTAAGAATATCATGGGATGCGTCGTAACTAGGCCCACATCCAAATATTTTAGCACCTCATTATGCCTTAGTTAGCTAACATTCGTCGGTCATAGTTGACAAAACCTTATAGTCACGGATCTCGGTGTATTTTTTCAATTATAAGCTAGCTTTTATGAGAAGTTCTTATTATGACTAAGCACCGCACCATCGTAATAGAATTGTCATCTAGTTATAAATATTTGCAACATGTCGAAATATCTACTTGATAAAATGCACTACAGACATAATTATGATTAATTTGACTTTTTCAAGGGGATGATTTTTTTGTAATTTTATGATTTTAAATAACTGTATTGACTATGGCGTCGAATCAGGTTTTTTGGTGGCTAAATACATAATTCACGTACCTAATTGTTTACACTGTTTATTTTAGTTTTATTACAACAATTATTAAAATCTTTATGTTTTTGTAAATAAATGAATGCGGCGACACTGCTGTGCTCGCGAGAGACAAAAGGGTGAGAGACGATGCGCCCGCGCCGCGGGCCTAGCCGACCCCCGCCGCGCGGACACACTCGCGAAGTTATGTTGAGTTCGATTCTTAACAGTACCTTCTACTGAGGATATGCTTCTTTTTGTAACGTTTACGTTGTACGTGCGGTCTGACAAGCCGCTAACATATCTTCTTAATTACGTTGAAATGATTGATGTTAGCTTATTTCAGCGTTTATATATATTAAATAAGGTACAAAATAATACATAAAAACTATCTTGTTTTGTAGCGGTTCAATTGTTATTGATTATTTATCAATGACTTTTTGTAAAAGTAGGTATAAAATAATAGAAATCAACATATCATTAGAAACAAAACTTAGAATTCGACGTTCACACAACAGGTTGCTCATATTTCACGTGGAACATGAGTGTTATATAAATTCTATGTAGAATCAAATTATAATGGATGTTTACGATGACCTTACATACAGGATTCATATTCAAATTCAAACATTTAAATAAATTTATAGCGTCCCTTTATGTCTATAAAAAATTATTCTTATCTACATCTGTTTGCTCGGCAAGTTTCCCTCCACCCAAGTATCCAAACGACCAACACCCTCAAACGGCACCCGTTCACGAGTTAAGGCGGGATCCAGCCATCGCCCTCCTCAACCATATTAGAGGGAAGTGAGCGACCCGTCACCCGACGCTACCATAAGAAGACGTACTTTAGTGACAATAACGCTTCAGATATTCACCGGGACGAAGAACTCAACGAGCAAATACATAAAATTAAAAAAAAAATGTTTTATTACAAATACTAGTAAAAACCTGTTAATGAGGGGATTATACCCAAGGGCTATTATCGTCCAAATAATCGGATAGTTTATAATAAGCTTCAGCACACAACGTTTGCTTTATAGTTTCTTTGAATTTGTTAATAGGAAGACCTTAGATATCCTCTATATGATCTATATATGACCCATGATTGATTTAGTGAATTAAATTTACTTCTAAGTGACACCCTTGGAAGGAGCTGACAGATTGCGCGAACAGCCCTTTTTTGCAGGATAAATATAATATCGATGTCGGCAGCACTTCCCCACAACAGAATGTCATATATCATGAGGCTATGGAAGTAACCGAAATAGACTAATCGAGCAGTTGTTTCATTGAAAATTTGTCACAGCATATGCGGCAGAGCCAAGCCTTTTCACTAACCCATCAACACGTGGTCCCCGCTAGAGTTTGGCGTCTAAATGGCATGCCTCTACCACCAGTTGGGAAAGACCTTTTTTAAGTAAAACTGGCACGAAACTTCAAGGTGCTATTATTTCAAATTAAAGGGGTTCGAAGATTTTGGTATGGTGCTTGGCATTATCTGTGATAGTATTTTGTTTTTTTTTAACTCGCGGCTAACGATGAGATATATACCCCTAAGGATATTGTAACACATATCATTTATATGATATATATGACATATATAGCCCTATAAATATTAATTTCAAGCCTTTCTGTGCGCTGTAGTAGTATCAAACCACAATTCTTGGCTTGCTCAGAAATTGTTTTGAGCCGTTACAACATTTTAATATAAGGCACCATTGCAAAAGTTTCACGTGGACAATAAGTTTTGCTTGTTTTTGCAGAATTTGACTGATGCAATACAATGATATATATTTTTAGATGTATACTTACATTTCGATAGAATACAAAATAATACAAAAATATATGTCACATTGCACTACATCGTCAGATTTTAGAATAATGCGCAAAAAATACAAGAAAAACCGGAATAAAAAACAATTTTACATATTTTTACAAACTATGTTATGTTAATAGAGCAATCCGTGTCTTGTACTGCCCAAAAACTTCGTTTTTTTGTTCCCCTCCAAGGGGAAGATAGGAGGAACTAAAAAATGCTCTTATGCACACCCCGCCGCGCGCGATCGAGTTCATGTGGGACTCGCTTCGAGCCTACCAGAGCCCCTACCCAATAAAAAATTTCTCTGGAGACTCTGGCAATCTTTTGCCTCACAGCCTTCATCTGAGCGAGCGACCAATCGGAGAAAAAGGCCGCGCTAGCGGGGCCTTTAAGGGGTCACTCGCTGGGAATTACATAGCACTGAAGGTGCTAAAAGCACTGAAGGTGAATTCATAGCACTGAAGGTGAATTCATAGCCCTGAAGGTGCTCAAAATCATCAAGAAGGGCTTCGAGATTTAATTACAGTTGCGTGACTACGTTGGAGTGTGCGTTTCTCGGTCTAGCGACTTTGAACTATGAATCTATGACAGGGGTAGTATACGAGACTGAATCTCGAACAAGAGGATTGAGGTGGGTTTCGGAGCATTTGAAGAACACTTCCGACAGTGCTTTGAGGTTTTTTTTTTTGCTGCCGAAGCACCCTCTCTCGGGAGGGAGGTGGAAGACTCGTCATGAATACCACCGCAGCCGTCTGCGGGGTGATGTGGGACTCACCAAAGTGGCACCTACCCACTAAAAACCACCTAAATGGCTGTAGCATGGGAATGCTGTCAGCCTTCATCGAAGCGACACCCGGGTAGGGAGGTGGGCGCGCAAGCTAGCCACTAGCGGGTCACCCGCTGAGAATACTATTCACTTAAGGTGCAAATGATATTTATATTGGTGATTATACGGCCTGGGCAGCCTTAAGCTGTTCCAGATTAGCCGAAAGTTGATCGGGGGGATCCGAGAGTGCATTTCTCGGTCTACGGACTTTGTACCTCGACGGCATGGACGGAGCAGTATAAGCTACTGACTCTCATATAAGGGGGTTAGGGTGCTCTTCGGATCGCTTGAAAAAAGCGGTGGAGAGCGTCCTAAGGTGTTGTTGTATAGTAGGCAGTTCGAGATCTCTGTGCAGGTTTGCATTTCGCACGTACCACGGAGCATAAGCATAGTACCCGGCGGCAGAAGAGATTCTGGACTACCTGTAGTTTATACATATCGGAGGGTTTAGCATGTGCAAAGATTGGGGAGGCGTACGTCATGACTGGTCTCACGCAAACCTTAAAAAGCGTTCGCTTGTTCCTAAGAGACATTTTACTGTGCCGGCCTAACATACTGTTAAGGCGGCCCATGTACAGGCGGGCGAGTTTGGTAACTCGATGTATGTGAGGTCGGAATGAAAGCGTACGATCGAGCGTTACGCCTAGGTACTTGGTGGTTAGTGCCCACGGGATGGGCGTACCTAGCATTCGGATGTGGGGGTCGTAGGGACGACGGCGTTTGTGATCGAAGCGCATCGCAGAGCTTTTCTCTGGATTTACATCGATACGCCATTTTTTAAACCAGGCTCCGAGGTCATTTACGGCCTTCTGGAGTTTGGTGATGAGTGTGTCGACGTGCACGCCCTTGACGTATAGGGCAGTGTCGTCGGCAAAGAGGGAGAGTTGAACACCTTTAGACGGAATAGGTATGTCATTGGTGTATATTGTGTATAATAACGGGGCGAGTACCGAGCCCTGAGGGACGCCCGCCTTGAGGGGGCGGGGGGTGGATAGCGTAACTTCGTGTTTGAAACGAAAGGTGCGATCTTTAAGGTAGGAGCCGACTAGTTTGACTAGTCGGTCGGGCAAGCCTGTGTTGTGAAGCTTGTAAATTAGCCCTGCGTGCCAGACTTTGTCAAAAGCCTTGGCTACGTCAAAGAAGACCGCGACTGTTTTTAGTCGTCTGGGGTAGAAGCCGTCGAGTATGTACTCGGCGATTCGATGGACTTGCTGAGGGCACGAGTGTCTGGCTCGGAAGCCGAATTGGTGGGGGTGTTTTGAGGTGCTGTTTTGAGGTGCTGTTGCACTGTAGGTAGTTCCAGATCTCTGTGAAGATCCGCGTTACGCACGTACCACGGTGCGTTTGTGGCCCTGCGGCAGAAGAGGTTTTGAACTACCTGCAGTTTGTGCAAGACGGAGGGTTGGGCGTGGGCAAAGATTAGCGAGGCATAAGTCATGACGGGTCTAACGCAGGTCTTAAAGAGCATACGTTTGTTTCTAAAAGACATTTTACTATGTCTACCTAACATATTATATAGGCGGCCTATGTAAAAACAGGCGAGTTTCGTTACTCTATCGACGTGTGGCTTGAAAGATAGCGTCTGGTCTAAGGTGACGCCTAAGTATTTGGTACTGCACTTCCAGGGGATGGGAATACCTAGCATTCGAACGTGGAGATTGTCGGCGATACGACAGCGTTTATTTGTTTTTAATTAATTGATTGCAATAATTACGGTAGCGTCGGTAAGTAATTTGAAGCATAACATTGGTTTCATCACTACGAGCCTTTTTTGTAATTTATTTCTGTTATTTACATTTTAAAATGCCTGGTGTCATCCAGGGCTTGATACATCTTTTGTTGCACGGAGTTTTTATTGTTTTCGTATTAGATTTGAGAGCGTCTGTAATAAAAGTTATAAGTTCATTAGTAAGTGCGTTTGGGTCTTCATTTGAAAGAATGGTAGAATCTTAATTTTTATTTAATGTTTTAAGGGCCTCATCGCAGTTTAAAATTGATTTAATTTTAGGAGCTCTGTGTGATTTTGCTTTGTTGTATAGTCTAATAATTGTCATTTTATGATCCGTGATTTTAGTGTCAAGGATAAATATAGCTGCGAAATACTGTACAAAGTCTAAGTTTGTCATAATATGGTCTAAGCAACTATTTATTCGAGTGTCAAACCTATGGCCACGGATTATCCTAAATGATGCCAACATGTCTAGATACTTGTCACAATACCTATCTTGGTTTCCTTCCAGTACATCAATGTTAATAACCCCTGTTATTATAATATTTTTTTTAGATTGGGTTTGTTGAGATACTTGCTCAAAGATTCTACGAAATTGGGAGTAGTAATCCGAGAAGGTGGGCGATAAATGCAGATCAAAGTGTAATCTTCAGAAAAATTTGATAGAGTTATCTCAAGACAAGAGGCACCTTCCAAAAATATTTCCTTTACTTCGTGTTTTACTGAATCGTTCACAAAAACCACAACTCCATCATTTTGGTTAATTTTTTTTAATGAGCTATATGGTTGATAATTATGTTTTTGTGGAAGTGGTTTATACGGGTTTATTCTACATTCCGTTAAAACAATTATGTCTATATCAATATTAAGAGCTGTGAGATTTATGTCCAAGTCATCAATGTTCGCAGTTCTATGAATGCTTCTAATGTTTTGAGTTATTATAGACGCTATTGGGGATTTTAATGTTGTTGCAGTTGCCGTGAAAGAATCTATATTACATTTTCGGGCAGTTATATTATTAAAGTAATCTAATTCATTTATAACATTTATAATACTATTGTCCATTAAATATTTGAGACAAACAGTCGTTTATAATTTGTGTGCTTTGTATCTTAATGGTTGTGTCCGTTTTGAAACAGATTTTTTCAATAATAGAAGAGTAAAATAATTTTTTGTACCTTTCATAATAACAACTAGCATATTGAAATATTAAGTTAATGTGAAATCGGGAGCTTACTTTACAAAAAATACGAAAAGGATAAACTATGGGACGATTACATTTAAAAAAGAAAAGTTTAAAAGTGGTGGAATGTACATTTAGTTATTCATTTTTGAGTTTTTGGATTATACTTTCATTATTTACCAGTATGACTGGAGAGTCGTCCTGTCCTCACATAGACACGCCCAAATGATGTCCAGCAATATTTATAGTTTTTTACTCACTTTAGGTCTCTGGCCAGGAAATAGAGTCTTGAAGATTTTTGGGTTAGATGTTCTGCAATAAAAATTGGTTCATTATAAATAAAATTATAAACAAAATTGGTTCTTATTTATTCCCAGGCTTTTAGCACTTAGCTTGTTTTGATTATTTTTCCTATTATAGATCTTAGCATTTTTTAAAAAACTTTCCTTGGTTATGTTAGACACGAAAATGACGATTATGGTTTTCTTCTCGTTATTAGCTTTTGTTTTATAATGTCACCAATGTGTGTATTTTGTATGTCCATTTCTAGGTCCTTTGCTAAGAGTTCTACCATTTCTTTTAAGTTTTCTTTGGTTGTCTTCGGTTCTAACTGCTCATTTTTTATTTCAATACTATTGCATCGACTACTTCTCATCATATGTTTCATTTTCTCCTCAAGTATAACAATGTGTTCATCTTTCTTTTTTACTTCCTGTTCCAATATCTCAACTTTTTTCTTTAGATCATCGTTTTGCTGCGCAAGAAAAGATATAGATGCCTCGATGTTCGCATTACTGGCATGGATTCCTTGAAGAATTGGGTAAAGTTTCATCTGATTTTCATTTTGGGTAGCCCCCTCTTTAAATAAATCTCTCATTTCAATTTTTAACTCCGAAGAGTCTTTACTTGTAGTATTGACTAATCTTTTTCTTTTAGATCTTAGGGACACATGCTTTGGTGAAATCTCTTCATTTACTACCGAAGGCAAGTCAGGAGAGGAGTTTGCTTTCTCTGATGTAATTGAGGTATCCATATTTATTTGTTATTTATGTAAGAAGCTTACGGTAGTATATAATTATTATTATTTTAATTGTTATTTAAATCCAAATGGTTTAGTAACCAAAAATCAAAAATCGCTGTCTCTTATGAATGAATACGTACGACGACGATGACGTGCGTCAAGCTGGCCGCAGACCGCGTACACAGGTCAAGTCGAACTGGTCGGTCGCGATGGTTTGGTACAAAACGTGTTTCCGTAGTTAGACGGAAACAACGTCCGATACCGATACCGACGTAAGTAAGCTCAACTCTGTTGTTGCTGCTCCCACCGAGGTAAGGTATCTATTCGAGGGTGCACGGAAGTGCGCAACTGACTATGTTACGACCGGTCGAAACTGGCCGCAGCGTAAGTCACAAAGAGGCTTATCTCAAGTGGTCGGGGACGAAGCGAGATATTGATTCGATCTCAGCGTTTGAGTATTGCTACGAGTTGTCGTCGCGAGACGACAATCCTGACTCAGCGGCTGGTGCGACCGCGAACACGTCCGAACGGAATCGGACACAGAACGGGTCTGGGGCTACACTCGAAAGTGCGGCAGGAATGGCGGTAGAGTATTGCTACGAGAGAAGTCGTGAGACAACAATCGTGACTCGGTAGCCGGGAGCGACCCTCAACACTTCCAAACGGGGCTGGACGCAGATCGGGTCAGATGTTGCAAAGACTTGGAATATCTAGACAAACTTAAATTATTTAGTTTCTTTTCTCCAACACTTGTGTTGCCAGATTTATAAACACTGTGCACCGACATTTAATTCAGACTTAACCAAGAACCACTACTTAGACCTATTACAATGCGTTGCTGCGCAAAAAAGAGGTCCTGTTTGTAGGATGATGTGAAGTTTTTCTATTACAATATTTTTTACGCATGACTCTGCAAAAATAGTGCGCTGCCATTTTGAAAAAAAAAACAATAGACGATTGGAAATGATGGCTAAATCTTCAAACCGCTTTACAATATCTCTTATGTCTACACAAAATAGTTGTTATCTGCACTTGTCAGCTCGGCAAGTCTCCCTCCCCCAAACTATTCAAATGACGAACATCCGCGAACAGCACACGCTCACGGAAATAACGCAGGGTTCCAGCCATCGACCTCTATCACAGATGTATTGTTACAAACACGTAACTAAAAATTCCTTTTTACGTCAATCGCAGACACGCTAAGATGGTCTCGGCAGAATTGAGTAAATGTGAATTTCCTGTCATTACGGTAACATTGAATGTTGGAACCTAGTCACATTCAATGATGTTTCCGTACTTATATATTTGTCAAATTAAATAATGAGGTACTTTTTTGTTTTGTTTAGTACGTATTGGTAAGGATGTTTACGTACCGGTAACGAATGGATAACCTTGACATAGCTTGTAGTAGAGTTGTGGCCGTTTAGAAAATATAAGCAAAATAATGGCCACTAAGTCACTCTTTAAAATAGAACACAATTAAGTAGTTTAACATCCTAATATACTGCTAATGGATAAATCAGTGCGTGTTGTTTTATTCTTGTTTCTTCACTGCTATGTCGATAAATAGATACCAAGCCAGTCAGAAAGTTTTTTAAAAAGTTTATATGTATGGAGAGTAACAATTTATTTTGTATTTTCAATATAATATTTTCATGTCTTCCAGAACACAAAATGCTCGGACGCCGTCTGTCAGAGCAGCATCATGGACATACCGGGCCGGGGCTCGAACCCGCGCCCCCCTGACGAGGTCTACAAGGATGCAGAGGCATTCCTCGGACAGTACTACGCCTCTATACGCAGGTTGGTATGATACTTGTAGTTTACCGGCTTTCATACATCCAGCTCTGCTAACAGAGTCAAAAAGAGGGATATATTCAATTTCGCAAACTGTCCAAAAATCGCTTATAAGCTTATTCCGAGTGTAAAATAGATCTCTTGATAATAGGTTTATAAGGTTTCGTAAAAGTGTACATCAAGAAAAAACCAAAAGCACAGTGCTTCATTTAAAAACATCTAAAAGTCTGTATTTGATTTTTATACTCTTGTACTTGATGAAAATGTACAATATAAATAATAATCTTCCTACACAATTTCGACAAGTCTGAGTTCTGCCAAACAAGCTTAGACCACATTTCCACTGAGCGGTTCCAATGCCTCTAAAACGCGACCATTTCCGCGTTGAAGGAACCGTTCAAGTCAATGTTTTTACCTCTTCAGGGAGCACTCAGAAGCACACTTGTCGCGACTGCGCGAGGTGCGGGGGGCGCTGGCGTCGCACGGCGGGTACGACCTGCGCACCCCGGAGCTGGTGTTCGGCGCCAAGCTGGCCTGGCGCAACGCCACCAGGTGCATCGGCAGGATTCAATGGAAGAAGCTACAGGTGGGCTTGTGCTGGTAGTTGTGTAATTATATGCGATTTTCTTTATAGGCCTTTTAACCTTCTTCTTGGCATGGATGGCACAAAAAAAGAATGTTAAGAATTGGTTTCATCAAGATTCCTCTTAGAAAACCAGGGGTATCTCGAGGATGCCCATTTATGGCAATGATGGAACCTGGGACCTTATATTATTATACAAGAACTTATATTAAATACATTCAATCACGAAGAAGTTTGATTCCGATTGTAACCTCCGACGAAAAAAGAAAGGGTTAACAATCGTTATAAGTTTTACGTATGCAAGTGTGTATGTGTGTCTGCTGGTAACATGGCTGCTGCAATCCCAAACGAATGTACTGGATTTGATAACGTTTTTTTGATTGACAGCTTTATTAAAAAGTAAAGTGTTCAATTAAAGTTCAAAAGTAAATTATTTCGTTGTTTATTGCAACTGAAGTTCCACGGTAGTTTAGTTCAAGTAAAACTTTATTTTATTGTGTTTTGTTTAAGTCTTTAATAGTTTGTATTGTTCAAATTATGTTTAGATTGAGAACCATGCAGACGTGCTTACCTTATCAATCACGGTTTAAAAGCAGACTGCACGCTACTGATTTTAATAAAATGTTGTACAAAGAATATCTACACACTTCTGGCGCTTTAATATTACCATGTTCAGATTTATATAATGAACCTTAAATTTTATTTAGAATTGCTTAATCCTGTTTATTATATACAGAAATTTATTTTGTATCAAACTACGATTATTCATTAGTAATAACAAATTGAAGTCATCACAGATGACAGAAGGTTTACATTCGTATAGTTTGCCGGGTGGTATGTGTGAGCATGACGGGACTGCAAGTACTGTGATAGCCCCCTTTTTTTTTTTTTTTGTTCCCCTCCGCGGGAAGGGCAGGAGGATAAAAATGCCCTGACGTATACTCTGGCGCGATTCCAGAGTTATGTGGGACTCGTCCCGACGCCTACCAGAACCATACCCACTAAAAACCCCCTGTCGGCTCGTGCATTTTTGCCACTCAGCCTTCATCTGAGCGACGGCCAATTGGAGAAAGAGGCCGCGCTAGCGGGGCCCAGAAGGGGTCACCCGCTGGGATTACATAGCACTGAAGGTTAATACATAGCACTGAAGGTGCTCAAAATGAAAATCAATAATTAAAACAAAAATTAAAAATTGCAAAATAAAATTGATTTAATTCGCATTTACGTTAGAATTAGGATTTGCGGCCAGAAGGGCTTCGAGATCGGCTGACAGTCTGGTGGAAGAGTACGCTTGCGCATTCCTAGGCCTAGCGACTTTGAACTTAGAACTTTGAATCTAAGACAGGAGTAGTATATGAGACTGAATCACGAACTAGAAGATTGGGATGGGTTTCGGAGCGTTTGAAGAACGCTTCAGAGAGTGTTTTGAGGTGTTGTTGAACTGTAGGCAGTTCAAGATCTCTATGCAAGTCCACGTTACGCACGTACCACGGTGCGTTTGTGGCCCTGCGGCAAAAGAGGTTTTGAACTACCTGCAGTTTGTGCAGGAGGAAGGGTTTGGCGTGGGCAAAGATTGGCGAGGCATATGTCATGACGGGTCTAACGCAGACCTTGTAAAGTGTACGTTTGTTTCTAAAAGACATTTTACTTTTTCTACCTAACATGCTATTTAGGCGGCCTAAGTAGTGACGAGCGAGTTTCGAAACTCTTTCGACGTGTGGCTTGAAAGAAAACGTCGGATCTAATGTGACGCCTAAGTATTTAGTACTGCGCTTCCAGGGGGTGGGAATGCTTAACATTCGAACGTGGGGATCGCCAGCGGGACGTCAGCGTTTGTGGTCGAAGCGCAACGCAGAACTCTTTTCAGGGTTCACATCGATGCGCCATTTTTGAAACCATACACCAAGGGCATTTACGGCCTTTTGGAGTCTGGTTACAAGGTGCCGAACACTGTGGCCTTTGGTATAAAGTGCGGTGTCGTCGGCAAAGAGGGCGAGTTCGACGCCTTTCGGCGGGATGGGAATGTCGTTGGTGTACACGGTGTACAGCAGAGGGGCGAGGACTGAGCCTTGAGGGACTCCAGCCTTTATGGGACGAGGCGCAAAAAACGTGCCTTCGTGTTTAAATCGAAACGTACGGTCTTTGAGAAACGACGCTATTAACCTGACTAGGCGATCCGGTAAGCCTATTTTGTAGAGTTTATAAACGAGACCGCTGTGCCAAACTTTATCGAAAGCCTTGGCTACGTCAAAGAAAACCGCGACTGTTTTGTAAAGACGCGGATAGAAACCGTCAAGTATATACTCGACGATTCGATGGACTTGCTGAGGGCAGGAGTGTTTAGCGCGAAAGCCGAACTGATGGGGAATAATGAGAGGATCGCCATCCGTTGGAAACAGATGGTTCCGCATTCGAGAGGGTATGACTCTCTCGAGAAGTTTAGACATTGCCTTGAGGAGGCTGATGGGTTTGTGATTAACCGGGACGTTCAGAGGTTTGCCCGGCTTGGGAATGCCTATGACTGTCGCTTCTTTCCAAGCTTTTGGAAAGTAGCTATGGTCGAAGCAGGCATTGAAAATGATAGCTAACAAGGTAAGCATCTGTTGAGGTAGGTGCTTAAGTGCGTGGTTGGAAATTCCATCCGCACCCGGAGCCTTTTTGGACTTTTCATTTCTAATGAGAAGCATGATTTCGTCATTAGAGACTGTGACAGGGTCGGCGGTGATGGGGAGAGAGTCTCTGCGAAGGACTTCGTCCTCCACCGCCTGGATGTGTGAGGGATCAGCAGGTTGCGTGCTGGGCGAGCATTGTGCGGCAATGCTGTCAGGGAAGCATTCGGCTTTTTCGACTTCAAAGGCAGTGCCATCGGGACGAGTGAGAGGAGGAACGTGAGAGGCGGTGTCTACGCGTAAGGCTCGGGCCATGCTATAGTACGCTTGGTGGGACGGAGAGATATTCGCCATGAGATCGTTCATCTGAGCGTCTCGGAGTTTCGCGAGGCAAGACCTAACTTTACGTTCAAGCTGATTCGCAGCTGTTCTATAGGCGGGCGTGGGATATTTCTTGGCTCTCCGGAGAGCCGCGTTCTTAGCTTTAATAAGATTGCTAACGGCTAAGGGAAGCGTGGGTTTGCCTTGCTTAGCAACCTTTTCGTTGTCACTGATGGCTGAGTTCATAGCATCAGTGAGAGAATTTACTAATGAATCAATTTTATCCGGGCTATCTAATTGTTCGGGAGAGATCGCGAGTGGAGAGTTCGGGGCCTCTAAGGCTGAAACTAACGTATTTTTAAAGCCTTTCCAGTTGGTAAAGGTCTTAGGAGATGAGACGTTAACGTTAGGCGTACCTAGCACGAGGGAGACGGGGCGATGGTCGGAGCCTAGGTCATCGAGCGGTTCGATAGACCTTTGATCAAGATTGATTCGCTTGACTATTGCAAAGTCGAGGATGTCAGGAGAGTAGGTCGGGTTGTTGGGATAGTGAGTGGGAGTGATGGGGGATATGACGTCTAAGTCAAGGGAGTTAGTGATGTCGAGGAGAGCGATACCGCTGGTGTTAGTCGATAGGCACGTCCAGTCAGTATGTTTGGAGTTAAAGTCTCCGAACATAATGACTGAATGGCCGAGGGCGAGAATGGCCTCAAAGTCGCTGCGGATTGGTCTGGTACCACTAGGTATGTAGATTGAAGCTATGATGATGGTCGGATGACCAGTCATAGCCAATCTACACACAGTAGCTTCCATGTTGAGGAGAGGAGGGGTAGGGAGAGGACAGCAATGGAAGCCTCTTTTGTAATATATAGCGGTGCCGCCGAAACCATCGGAGTTGGGCCTATCGTTACGAATAAACGCGTACTTAGGTATAGCGAATCCCCTGGAGCGGTTTGGAGTAAGCCATGTCTCCTGGAGAAGGAATAAGTCAGGTTCTTTGTTCTGAAGGAACAGTTTAATTTCGGGAAGGTTGGTGTTAAGGCTACGAGCGTTAAAAGATATTAGGGATAAGCCCTTGGGTTTAATACGACTGGACGCGGGATTCGCGGGTCTAGACATTATAATTTACTTATTTACGATTTTATACAAAAATAAAAAAATAAATTTATAACGAACTTAGAAGCGAGTGATGCTCGGCTAACGCAAATAAACGCTCTTGAGGAGAGTGGGCGGCTCGCAGTTTGCGTGCGAGCAGGGAAATTTCGTTAATATCGACGTTTTGAATAACGTCGAACACGGTCTTCATGTCCTTAGCCAACGACGACTGAGGTGCGGATGACGGAGCAGGACGTGGCCCTACGGAAGCTACGGGAGCTGGGATGGGTCGGGAAGGTGCAGGCGGAACGGCCGGACGCTGCCTCCAAGACAGAGCCTGAGTAGGCGTCGGCTGAACGGGCTTTGCTTCCGGGGGACCCCGGTTGCGCAGCGGCGGGAAGTGAGCGGGAGTGAGCGGCGGCGCCGCTTTAAGTGCGGCCCTCTTAGCGGTGGAGCGCGGAGCGCGCGGGCAACCCCTGTAGTTAGCTGTGTGGCCGGACTGACCGCACAGCACACAGGCAGGGGGGGAAGTGGATTCGGGAGTGCGAGTGCACTCCTTCGTTATGTGCGGATCCAGGCACTTAACGCACCTGGGTGGAGCTGAGCAGTTAGCCGCTGCGTGGCCATAGAGCTGGCAGCGGTGGCACTGCCCAGGGTGACCACGGGGGTTGGGACGCTCGACAGAGATATTTGAGAGTCCGCAAATTGTGCGAGCCTCTCTAAAGATCTCCCTCGAGTTGGGAGTATTCGACAAGATAACTAAAGCTAACAGAAAGCGCCTACCGTGGTTATAATGCATCTTGTGCACTGCTTCGGCCGGGAAACCCTGGGACTTAAGGTCCTCGAGGATTTTTTTCATTCGCGAGCTCGAACGGGACGCCCCGTAGTACTACGCGGATCTTACGCTCCTCCGGGTGGGCGTAGGTGTGATACGCGATTTGTTTTAAAGAAAGTAACCTGGTGAACGCGCGGAAGTCGTCGACGGTCGCGACCTGAATTTTAATTGTATCGCCTGCGTTGGCGGCTTTTAAGTAATTAATTTTGTGCTCTTTGCACAAGTTAGAAACCGCGGTCCAGCGCACTTTTTCACGGAGGAAGACGGGCGGAGGGAGCTGAGGCTTCGATGGGACGGGAGCGCAGCGCGTCGCTGGTTTAGACGGGACCGACGGAGACGCGATCACTTCGAGTGACATGAGCGGCGCGGGGGCGGGTGTAGAAGACACCGGGGTTGGTTCGGGTGTTGAAGACACCGCGGCTTTTTTCGAACGCTTCTTAGAGCGTTTGGTAACTAATTGGAACGCGGGCTCAGGAGAGCCGGTTAAGGTGGCGGCGACCGACGAAGCTTCGGACGCGGCGGAGTCTGAATCGCTCCCGGGAGCGGTACGCTTCCTACGAGATGAGCGCGAGGATGAGACCGACGCGCAGTCCATATCGGATGGAACGGGAGACGCGGGAGAGCTATAGACCTGAGGGGTCTGGGCGTTGGAGGCCTGAGGGGCTGGGGTTGGGGCCTGAGGGGCCGGGGACGCGATTGATGCCTGCAAGGCCTGCGTTAGGATGTCTTTCGGGATGGAGACGCCTGCCGCAGCAAGCGCCTGGGTGAACGCGTTCGCGAAGTTAATAATGCTTAGCGAATCCATTGGGGAGGGTTGGGACAAATATTAGTATAAAATAAGTATGTCACAGGATGCCTAGATTCTAAAAACCTAGCGAACCCTAGCGGCTAACCTCCCTACTAGCGGTAGGGGGGCTGGGGAGAATAACTTAAAACTAACCGTAGTACGCCGAAGGCCGCTACCTAGAAACCTAAAAAAGGGTACGCAGGTAAAGAGTTGACCGCGTTAGGGCCAACCTTTACCGACAGAAAGGACAAATACACACGAAAGCACACAGATATGATAAAAATAAATATGAAAATAGGAGAAAAATAAATAAAATAGAGAAGAGAAATAAAATAAAAATAAAAGGACTGGTACAGTACAAATTCGTTGTTACCGCTACCTAGAAACCTAAAAAAAGGGTACACAGGTAAAGATTTGACCGCGTTAGGGTCAACCTTTACCGACAGAAAGGACAAATACACACGAAAACACACAGATATGATAAAAATAAATATGAAAATAGGAGAAAAATAAATAAAATAGAGAAGAGAAATAAAATAAGAATAAAAGGACTGGTTCAGTACAAATTCGTTGTCACCGTTAAGTATCCTTTGTACTGAGACCAGACTACTTACGCTGGGCACAACACTGCACTCAGCACAAGCACAACACAACTTAGCACAGCACTTTGAAGACTAAGGGGCTTAGTCGCAAAGAAAAAATCGCACTTCGATAGCACTCAGAGGGAGTAGAAAAACCTTGAAAACCGTAGCACGGAACCAACACGCTAAACTGTGACGTCAGTAGACTGAGCGCCACGGAATATCGGGCAGGGACCGATCAACGGAGAACGGGGTCTTGCACGTCCGCACCGCGTGGCGATCGGAGCGAGAATGATGATAGCCGCCATTTTTTTTTTTTTTTTTTTGCTGCCGAGGCACCCTCACGGGAGGTAGGTGGAAGATGCGTCATGCATACCCGCCCGCAGGTAAATTCCTCTGTGGGGGGGTTATGTGGGACTCACCAGAATGGCACCTTCCCACTAAAAACCACCTGTTGGCTGTAGTAAGCGTATACCTTTAGCCTTCATCGGAAGCGACACCCGTCGGGAAGTTGGGCGCGCTGGCGGAGACCCGCTAGCGGGTCTTCCGCCTGTAGTGAAAGTTGCGCTGAAGGTGCTCAAAGGGACATGAGTTGGTGGCCGTTCTGGGCAGCCTCCGGTGAAGCCGGGGCTGGGCAGAGGTCGGCCGAAGCATGATTTAGGGATCAATTCATTTAAATGAACCTACAATGAATTGAGAAGGGAACTATGCTCCGCCAGAGCTAGCAAACGCTCTGTCGGAGTACGTGAAGCCCTAAGTTTACGGGCTAAGACTGCGATTTCACTAACATCGACATTTTTTATAGCGTCGCAGACGATACGCATATCGTCTGCTACGGAGGATTGAGGAGTGGGTTTGTATGGGCGAGGAGCCGGGATGGGATTCGATGTGGGGCGCTGCCTCCAGTTTTCTGGGGCAGGCCTGGGCTGTGTAGGCTTAGAAGCCGGAGGAACCCGGCTACGCAGCGGCGGAAAGTTTTCTTGAGAAAGGCGCGGGGCCTGTTTGGGCGCCGCCCTTTTGAAATTGGAGCGCATACAACGGAGTGCACGAGGGCAGCCCTTGTAATTTGCGGTGTGGCCGGACTGGCCACAAAGCACGCAATCGGGAGGAGAGGGAGTTTCAGGAGTGCGATTGCACTCCTTAGTGAAGTGCGGGACCAGGCACTTGACGCACCTGGGCGGTGCGCGGCAGTTGGCTGCCGCGTGCCCGTACAATTGGCACCGATGGCACTGGCCGGGATGACCGCGGCGATGAGGCGCCTCGATTGAGATCCCAGAGAGGCCGCAAATAGAGCTAACCCCTTTCAGGATCTCTCTGGACTTGGGGACGTTGGCGAGAATCACCAAAGCGAGAGGGTGTTGCCTCCCGTACTTGCTGTGCATTTTATGCACCGCGAGTGCCGGGAAGCCTTGGGACTGCAGATCCTCCAGGATGGCCTCGTTCGATAATTCGAACGGGATTCCCCTGAGTACCGCTCTGATCTTACGCTCTTCTGACAGAGCATAAGTGTGATAAGCATATTGCTTATCGGTGAGGAGCTTAGTCAAAGCTCGGAAACCGTCTATCGACGAGACAGTGATTTTAATAGATTCACCCGAGTTTACCGCTCGGGTGTAAAGGATCTTGTGCTCATTGCACAGTGTCGAGACCTCAGTCCATTTACCCTTTTCCCGAAGGAAAACGGGTGGTGGGACCTTGGCCTTGACAGAAGTTGGGGCCGGAGCGGGTGTTGAAGACACCGGGGCAGCTGGCGTTGAAGACGCCGCAGGGGGTGTAGGGACGGGCGTGGAGGGCGCCGGGTCTTGTTTCGAGCGCTTCTTAGAGCGCTTCTTAACAAGGGAGAAAGAGGGAGGCTCAGGGCCAGTTGGGGTGGCGTCCGAGGATGACTCAGTCGCGGGTGCGCGCTTGCGGCGCAGAGGGGCGTCTACTTCGCACTCCATGTCACTGGAGGAAGGGGACGCGGGAGGGCCTAAGACCTGAGGGGTCTGGGGAACTGGGGTGGCCTGAGGGGCCATTGTGGACATTATCGTCATGAAATGAGGGATGAGAGAATCTAAGAAACGGAACTTGTCAGCATTTATGTATATGCCTTCAGCACCGGTACCATCAACTAACTTCTTCCTAATCTCATCAGAGCTTAGGGAAGCCATTGCGGAGGGGTTGGGGAGGGACAATATATGAACCTAACAACGATGACTAACTTCCTAAAACCACCCTACACGCAGTAGGGCGGTTGAGAACGACGCGGATAACTTACTCGAACACGGCACTTGAAGTCCTGGAACAACGAATTCCCGTCGACGAAGCTCAGGTACCACGAAGTACGGTTAACAAGCCACTATTCGCCGTGAAAACGGCGTTAGAAACTTATTAGAAGTACGGTTAACGAGCCACTGTCCGCCGTGAAAACGGCGTTAGAAACTTAATACGGTATACAACTATGAAATTATATATTACGACAACAACCATAAATTTGGGTGCTCGATTAGCGCAGGGGCTAAAAGAGCGGGAAGGCGTCTGCGATCGACGTGCGCTCGAGAACGCACGCAGACCGAGACTGTGATAGCCGCCAGTGATGCGCCGGCATTTAAACATTTCACAGACGCGCACAAATAATTATGTCATGGATCATCATCATCATCATCACGATGATTGTCATGAATATTTACTTTTAATTATGATAATGTCCGTGCGGTGTATTTTAATCAGAATTTATTCATTTTGTTAATGAAACATGTATTAAATCGAACATTTATTTTGGGTAGTAGTTATTGTCATATTTTGTTTCATTTTTTATTACTATCATAGCACCTTTAAGATGTAGGTATTAAACTCTGTACACGAATGAATTATTAAGAAAATATAGCATTGATAACCCTGGTTCGTGCCCATATGCCACATAACACGTAGCAGACCTACCTGGTGGTATTAGGCGATCAGGAAATGAAATTGGCGTTTTGTAAGGGAGGAACATAAAGTCAATTTAAAAAAATATATAATAAATTTATTTAATCCAAACTATCTATGAACTTTTGCCATCTCACAGGCAGTTCATTGATCCCTTTACTTAAAAAACCATTCGGACGAGAATCAATAAAACCTTTGAAGGCGCTTTGGACTGCCCCATCGGAGTTGAATTGTTTCCCTTGTAAGAAGTTATCCAAATTTCGAAAAAATGGTAATCTGTTGGAGCAAGGTCCGGGGAGTACGGTGGATGTCTTAAACATTCCAATTGAAGCTCCTCTAATTTGGTAGCCGTCTGTTGTGCAGTGTGTGGTGTAGCGTTGTCCTGAAGCAGCATTGACCAGCCTCGGTTGTTTAGCAGCTAGCTTTTCCATCATGGTTTGCAGTTGCTAACAAAAGACCGTTTGATAAATAATCATCTGATTTAAGAAAGCTAAATCTTAAATCTGGCTGAATCATCGTCCAGATTTAAGAAAACTGTAGTGAATGACACCGGCAATAGTCCACCAAACGCTCACTAGCAACTTTTATTGAGTCAATTTTGGCTTGGGGCAGGCTTTGGCTGCTTTGCCACGGTTCATCTATTGCAATGAGCATTTCCGATTGTCGTACAGGATCCACTTTTCCACATAGGTAATGATTTGATTAAAAATCCTTTCATTATTGTGCCAGTTGAGTAATGTAACGCAGCAGTCGACGCACGTTTCTCGGTTTGCTGCACTCAATTCATGAGGGACCCACCTCTCAAGTTCTTTCACCTTCCCAATTTGTGACCCTTTCAAGTGGATTAAAACAGTTTTATCACTAATACCGCAGCCTACAGCTAACTCAGACGTGGTTTGCGATGGATCCGCTTCCACAATAGCCTTCAATTCTTCATTATCAACTTTGGTCCACAGGGCTTGTTCTGCAGGTCGAAATTTCCGGAACGAAAACATTGGAACCAAAAACGCACTATGTTTTCTTTTGCGACACCGCCGCCATACAAAGCATTAATACTTCGAGTCGTTTCTGCAGCACTGGTGCCACGGTGGAACTCGTACTCGTAAATAACGCGATATTTCAAGTTTTCCATTTTGTAAACTAAGTGACGCAAAGAAAAAATCAAAAGAGGAAAAAACAAATGAATTACTATTTCGAAACACAAATGCGTGAGTAAATAGCTGTATAAATTTGAAATTGGAATTCTTAACCTAATTGGAGATAATACAGATCAAAGTGGCCAGTACGACAAAACGCCAATTTTATATGTAAGGACCTAATATTAGATTTCATTATGATTTTGCTCAGATAACTTGTTGCATGTGTTGTTGATAAATAAATAAATAAAATCCTCAAACAAACACACCAAAGTAAGCAGAGCTGATGTTATGGATGACCATACAGCGAACTGGTGGGGAACCCAGAATAAACATACATATATTAATTTCATACATCTGTGTTCTAGGCAGGGCTTCTACCCACTAAGCCACTCAGATAATACGACTATAGCCATTATATCGATTAAAATAAGGAGTGCAACAGCACCTGCGTCAGTACTGAACTTATCGATACTAGGGTTTTCAATTTTCAGATATTTGACTGCCGCGAAGTGACGACAGCGAGAGGCATGTTCGAAGCTTTGTGTAACCACATCAAATACGCAACGAACAAAGGGAACATCCGGTAACTAACTTATTTAATCCAATTAAATAAAATAATAATTGTTTATGAAAAGTTATCGCGAATCGTTCTAAGGCCTACCGTAAGGATCAAGTAAAGAAACCTTGTATTTGAGCTATGGAAGACCACACACCTCGTGAACAAGTATCCTCTCATTTTGTTAACTCTGGCCGGCAAACGAGCACGAAATCCACCTCATGGTGAGTGCCATCCATGCCCATAAACATTATTAACCGTAGCTGTCATTTATTATTTCTCATTTGCTCAATATTGCCAATATAACTACCAGTTTTCAGGCGGAGGCCTCTGGCGTGTGTGTATGTGTGTAAAACCAATAAACTAGACATAGTAAATTAGATATATAGTTAGGTGTTTGCAGCATATTTTCTGAATCATGTTGGAAAATACCTGAACAAAAATAACTACCTAATTAAGTATATAACTTTATTCCAATTAAAAGCAAAAAATTAAGTGAAATTGCAACTTGCATTTTTTTCCAAAATTATACAACATTTCTTATGCTATTTCACATATAATAGGATATTAGGTAATTTATAAGAATACAGATGCTCTAAGGTTTCGTTTCGGCCACAGGTCCGCGATCACGATATTCCCGCAGCGCACGGCGGCGGGGCATGACTACCGCATCTGGAACCCGCTGCTCATCGCCTACGCCGGGTACCTGCAGGAAGATGGAAGCGTAGTCGGAGACCCCGCCAGGGTCGAGTTCACTGAGGTAGGCTAGATATAGAATGTTTTAAAGAACGATAATTCTAAGTGGATCTAAATGGTAAAGGAACATTTTAAAACGTGGAGACAAAGATAGGGTAGGGCTAGAATTTGTTTAACTCCATAACACAAATATATACAACATTTCAGTTAACATCTATTAATTTTAAGTTCATTAAGTGCTCGTGGAAACGACGAACGAAAGAATTTATAAAGCTTAACAAGCTTTACTTTCAACGAACACCTACTAATTCAAACACACAAAAAACTAAATTAGTATCAAATCATCCGCTTATATAATTATTTATTTAAGATAGATCACCAACATAATAATATCATAACATGTCACCACTATAAGTAAAGTTAGTTACATTCTAAATATTACCAGAATTATAGATGACGACGGCATGCAAGCTTAAGTAAATGTAAACAATGAAATTATATAAAGTAAAATAGTCAAGCGAGAAAACAAAAATAAATATAAATCTTATTTAGATTTATTTTTGAATTATTTAGATTTAAAATATCTTTCAATTTAAAAATAGATTTCAGACACAAAAATAAAAACGTATTATAAATCAGAGTGTGTGAATAAAACAGGAGAAACAGTGAACTTCTAATTATATGACCAAAAAAATGTCAAAATATGAAAAGATAAAGTCATTTCAAAAAATTTAATTAAAAAATAAACTTTAATTCATAATAAAAATTTGAAAAAGTCAATAATATTTAGTTGAAATTAATTTAATTTTAATTTAATTTAATTTATTTAATTTAGAAGCGACTTCGGCACAGCTCAGTCAAAAATAAGGATCTGATAGATTCACCTCCTATGTAAGTTTCAGGGGTTAAAATTCGTCTAGGAAAAACTCTAAAAAATAAGAAAATGTTCCCTCTGTATTGGCTTGGCATCCCCACTGTCAAAAATCTCGAACTGACACAAAAAAGGCTTCAAAAATGATCAAAAAGTTTGGTTCGACTAAACAAACAGACTGCTATTACAGCCAGAGAGTAGTTTTAAAAGTCCTTTGGTTTAGTAACTATAAACTGTCAGCTCACGGATATTAAAAAACAGTCGCCGTGTTACTATTGCACAAAATAAATAAAAACGCATCGAAAGGTCCGTACGATTATTCAGACGTGCCTATAACTGGCAGAGTTTCAATTCTTAGCATTTTCAAGAGCAAAATGTGTTATATCAAACCCCTTTTCCTCTGTGTATTACTATTCGATTAACAAACAAACCTCCTAGATTATTATTTTTTCTGTTCACTTTTATGTTGCTGCATGTTTAAATAGTTGGAATAGGTTTGGTTCTCGAATCATAGTTGCAACATTACGGCCAGTGCAGGCACCAACATTAAGTCGTTTGTTTTTATGCATTACCATTTGTTCTAAAAGTTCAGCATTCGAACTTTCTAAACTTTGCTTTTCAACTGTAATGTGTGTACTCACTCACCTACCTTGAAGTTAATTTACAGATCGATTTTAACGTTTTGTCCATTTAGTGCTTGTACGAGGTTGGATTGAAAATTTCGCGGCCAAAAAGAAAACACAGGAATAATGCAATTTTTTATGTTTATTTTTCTACATACTCTCCTCCTAGGTCACAGCACTTAGTCCAGCGGGCCTCCAAAGCCTTGATTCCATTTAAATAGAAGGTCTCGTCAAGGTCTTCAAAAAAGGCATCTACGGCCACTTTGACCTCCTCATTGGTAGAAAATTTCATTCTACCTAAGTGTTTTTTTAGTTTTAGAAATAGATGGAATTCAGAAGGTGCCAAGTCAGGTTAATTAACGTTCAGGTTAATAAGAAACCACAATTTACTATTTGAGCCAGTGATTCTGCAGATGTGTAAACACGAGCATTGTCCTGATGAAACAAAACTTTCTTGGTCAACAATCCTGGTATTTTAGACTTTATTTCTTCGCGTAAACGATGTAATAGTGTGCAGTAGTATGCAGAATTTGTAGTTTGACCTCTTTCTAAGTAATCAACCAAGATGACACCCTTAGAATCCCAGAAAACCGATGCCATTACCTTGTTTACTGAAATGCACACCTTGGCTTTCTTGGGGGTTGGAGATCCGGGTCACTTCCATTGTTTGCATTCAGGAGTATAGTAATGAACCCATGGTTCATCCATAGTAACAAACCTTGCCAAACATTTGTTTGGATCAGCTTGAAAAAGCTCTAAACAGTCTCTAGAAATCGTGAGCCGAGTTCGTTTCTGTTCAACTGAAAGGAGCCGCGGAACCTATCTTGTAGACCTTGTGGAACCCTAATTCGGTAACGATCATGTTTTGTGTACGTTCATATGAAATTCCTAGAGCTTCAGCTATCTCAGATACCTTCAATCTTCTGTCTCCCATGATGAGATCACATATTTTTTCGATGTTTTCCGAAGTAGTAGCTGTAGAAGGCCGTCCAGAGCGGGGGTTATCTTTGATGCTCTCTCGTCCACGTTTAAATTCAGCTGTCCACTTTTTTATCATTGTATACGACGGAACAGATGTTCCTAAAGTAGCCAGTATATCTTCATGAATCTGCTTTGGAGTTAAGTGTTTCTTGTGGAGGTATTTGATCACGGCACGATACTCTAAACTATCCATTTTCAAAATTTATGAAACTTATTCTCACTTAATGTTCAATAAAATGAATAATCACCCATGCATCTCAGAGAAAAATTGCACAGAGACTGACGAAGAGTCTAGGTTTTATATGAGGGTAGTTTTATAATAATATAACAAGGCTATTTATGTAAGACCGCGAACTTTTCAATCCAACTCGTAGTTGTTGATTTATTTAAACTCTTGAAATGAACATAAAAGTATTTTATAAGCTAATTCAAGTCAGCAGCTGCTTTCCTTTACACTAAATATAATCTATAATCAACTATCACATCATTTTCAAAATGAAGATGATCTTTACATTGTTTTTTTACTAAACTGCTCGAACCCCTGAAAACTAACCGAATGACCGTCTCCAACGGGCAGGTGTGCACGAAGCTCGGCTGGAAGGGGGCCGGCTCGGCGTGGGACGTGCTGCCGCTCGTGCTGTCCGCGGATGGCCGCGACCCCGAGTACTTCGACATACCGAGGGATATCGTCATGGAAGTGCATATGGAACATCCACAGTGAGTTTGTTCAAATATTTCTTGGGTTGATTTTATTTAGGATTAACCGTGCGCATTTCCCGTCCCTTTTTTCTTGTGTGACTGTCAAATGTAAAAGCTCATCATAAGATGTTCTTCTGATTCTAGTTGTTTGCCAAATAGCTGCAAGGACATTAGCCTCACCCAACACAGAAGGCACGTAAAATTTAATTGTTTTTATTTCAGAAACTGATCACATAAATACATACATATGGGACGTAGGTAAAACTGGATCAGATGATAATTTGGTTTTCCATACGCAGCAAAGAGACAAGCCTCCATGTAATCTAAGTGGCAGTAAAGGTCTCGTCTGGGGCGGTACTGCAACGTTTGCTTGTGCCGTATTTAATAAAAGAGGTTATTGCACAAACAAACTTGCCGACATTTATGACTGGCAACTTATAAGTCTGTCATTATTTGATTTTATTTGTAAAATGTAAAATATATAGAATATGGAAGATTGTTCCATGGCATTCCTTGACGGAATTCCTTTACGGAATTCTATTGCGGGCTTCGTCCCCAAAATAGTCTAATAATTATCATTGTATTTTCCTATAAAATAGATTCATCTTAAATAAAAGTAACTTAAAGTTAAAAGTGTGTTTTTCCTTTGTTGATTAGGAAGACCTCCCTAGGTTAGATTAGGTCCATCCCGGGTACCGACCCCCCAGAGTACTTACAGCCCTTTCTATTTGAACCACCACAATAACCACCAGATAAAGGGAAGGAACAGCGAGTGTTATTACTGAAAAGCAAAAGCAATTCCAACGTGCCTTTAGTCGGCAATGCGTCATTAATCTATAATTCAATAAATAACAATATAATTAATAAATAAACTTGATTATGTCTGTTGGCACTAGGTGCCACTTCCCATCCCTTACCAGGTGATTGCGTGTTCATGTGCCAGCTATGACAAAGTTAAACAAATCTACTCACAACACAAGTCTACAATATAATTCGTTATCCTCGATGCAAACATTTTACCTTACCCCCTCTCCGCTGCATGCCCTGGTTCAAAGACCGACAGCTGCGCTGTTACTCGCTGCCAGCGATGCCCATCCTTGTCAAACATTCTCACAAATATTTTTGTATTTATGCGTAGATACGAGTGGTTTAAAGAGCTGCAGCTGCGCTGGTACGCGCTGCCGGCGGTGTCCAGCATGCGGTTCGACTGCGGCGGCATCGAGTTCACCGCCACGGCCTTCAACGGCTGGTACATGGGCACGGAGATCGGCTGCCGCAATTTCTGCGACACCTACAGGCTAAATATGACAGAGGTCAGGGTTTATTTCAATTTAATTTATTTCATATGTTTGATTGCTAGTAAAATCATTCAAATTACCTCCTTTGCTAGTAACTTAGTGCTAGCACGAATTATTTTTACGTTACTGGTTCCGTCAGAGTTTCTAATATTTGCATTTCTATATTTAATTTGCCAGGAAACACATCTTTGTATAAAAGTGCAAATCAAAACAAACGTTATAAACACTTATTTGCCACCCCCAAGCAATGATTCCTTTATAATATTTTGGTCTAGTCGACTCATACTAATACATAATGCTACAATACGATACTTGTGAATAGTGGTCGTATTTTGGACATTTGAAAATTAATTATTTGTTTTCACAGCACCAACAGCACCTAAACAAAATATTACAATGATAATAAATTTAAATATACATACTGCCAAATAATAGATTCAAAATGTTTTAATTAAACAGTAACAAGCAGACTAATTATACAAAATTATTCAAGTTGTTATAAATTCAACAATATTTATGAGGAAATGAAAACTATTCTAAAGTTAAAACTAAGTAAGATGAAACTAGTGTGTGAATAAAGTGCATATGTTTGTGAGTTTGTATGAGTGTGTGTGAGAGTGAGAAATAAGAAATGTGATGCAAATATTACATTGCAAGCAAACCATATCTATTTGTTATCATGTGATAGTGTAATTGTCATTTGCTTTTTTAGTTACTATTTTGTTAATTGAAAAAAAAACGAGAGACTCAAATTGTTTATTATAACAACACAGTATTCGACGAATTACAGAGTTTTTTAACCCAGACAACAGTTCTGCGATTCACTTCCACCACAAACTCCGTAATCGCTACAACGATCCCCACGTTCGAATGTCAGCCCATCCCCTGGAAGCGCAGCACCAAATACTTAGGCGTCACCTTAGATCAGACGCTTTCTTTTAGTCCGCACGTCAATAGAGTAACGAAACTCGCCCGTCTCTACTTAGGCCGCCTAGGTAGACATGTTAGGTAGACGTAGTAAAATGTCCTTTAGAAACAAACGTACGCTCAATAAGACCTGCTTTAGACCCGTCATGAAATATACCTCGCCAGTTTTTGCCCATGCCCAACCCTCCGTCCTGCACAAACTGCAGGTAGATCAAAATCTCTTCTGCCGCAAGGCCACAAACGCACCTTGGTACGTGCGTAACGCGAACCTGCACAGAGATCTTGAACTAGCTACAGTGAAACAGCACCTCAAAACACTCTCGGAAGCGTTCTTCAAACGCTCCGAAACCCATCCCAATCCTCTAGTTTGAGATTCAGTCTCGTATACTACCCCATGTCATAGATTCGAAGTTCAAAGTCGCTAAACCGAGAAACGCGCACACGAACGTAGCCACGCAACTGTCACTAGATCTCGAAGCCCTTCAGGCCGCGACTTCTAATTCTAATGTAAATTCGAATTAATTAAATTCTTTTTCATTTTGAACACCTTCAGTGCTATGAATTCACCTTCAGTGCTATATAAATCCCAGCAGGTGACACCTTTTTCTCCAATTGGTCGTCACTGCAAAAAATTGCACGAGTCATTCAGGGGATTTTTAGTGGGTAGGGCTCTGGTAGGCTCGGAGCGAGTCCCACATAACCTAGATCGCGTGCGCGGGGTATGAGTCAGAGCATTTTTTATCCTCCTGCACACTCCGTGGACGGGAACAAAAAAAAAGCGTTCTTAGTTGCATGACTAGAGTGGTTAACTTGGGACTATCAATACGATTGCTGCAGATATCATGTAGGAATAACATCTGCAACAATGTTCGTCTATAGGGGTAATAAATTGTGATTGTGACACAATACATCGTAATGCCCTTCTTTTTAGCGAGTGTGATAGTTTAAGACTTTGAGGAATTTGGATTAGATCTTTTAATTTCTTGGACGTATAATACATATTGTGGGTTCCAAGTTACACAGCAATATTCCAGCATACTCCGAACATATGCGTAGTCTAACAATTTTATGCAATCAGGGTCTGAGAAACTCCTAGTAACACGTAAAATGATCCAAAGAGTTTTGTAAGCCTTTGTAACAATGGTATTGGTGTGTTCCGACAATTTTGAAACTAGAAGGATACCCAGGTCCCTAACAAAATAAGCGGAAGTCAAATTTTCACCATGCAAAGTGCACTGAGTCAAAAGCTTTTCTTCTTATGAGTGAACATTATTTGAAGCCATTTCGTTACGTTTATATTTATACGATTAGCCTCATAAGAATGACACAAGCTGTTGTGGTCTGTTTGAAGTTTTATAGAATCTTCTACTGTTTATGAGTTTATGTTACTGGCGTAGATTTTGGTATCGTCAGCGTACATCAGATATTTAGCAAAACTGATGCAGTCACCAACGTCGTACAAATATGCTGCATATAATAAAGGACCCAGTATGAAACTCTGAGGCAACTCCGGATGAAACATTTATGAAATTGGAGCGATGCCTGGACAGAATCCCAGCCAGTGATCGATTGCGTAAGTAAGACTCTGACCACCGGAGCAGATCTCCCCGAATTCCAAGCTCCTGAAGCTTTTGTAGAAGAACGCGGAATCCACGATGATGTCCCTATATACATGCATTTTTTCCTGAAAATCTGGATAATTATGAGCTGGAGGACTAAAGTTTTGCACAAAAAAAATATTATAGGCATTCCAAATGTCAGATTCATTACAATAATGTGTAACTTTATACTGCGTTTTGTTAGGATAATGGGATGTGTTATCTCGCTTTGACTTTATGTAAGACCACATCAGCTTCGGGCATGATTTTATTTTTTCTTGTGACAACTTTATATCAGCTGAATAACTGATTTTTTAATGCGAGATCTTAGTGTTGCGTTAGATAAATAATGCTAAGGATTTATAGGTTTCAAAGTCTGTGATAATTTGCTTTTTCTTTTATTACTTTTACTAAGGTATTCGAACACCACGGTGGGTAAACATAACAATGAGATATTCTTATACTTGGTACATATTTACATACACTTAAATTCAAAATGTCATAAAATGTATTTTCAGCTTTTTTTTTTTTTTTTTTATTAATAATTAGCAGGCGTTTGTCTTCCATCTCACCTGATGGAAAGTGACGATGAAGACGAGGATCGTACACGCCTGTCTAAGAGGTACCTATTCAATTGTAATTTTATTATTATTGTAATTTTATTTTATAATTTAGCTAATTGTAATTTCATTGATATTAAAAATATCCAGGCGTAATTTGAGAAAAAAGTGTTTAAATCGTGGTAGTCAGCCCTACGGAATAATTTAAGTCTTTTGGTCAGTTTTATGCATTTAACTGTGATGCCACTTACACTTATGTAATAAACTCAAAATAAGCTTAACACGCCCGGTAATCGAATCGGCTAAAATTATAAAAATTATCACTAATTTTATGAATTTTTTTAGCATTTATGAATAGAGTTATCACACATCTCTAACAAACATTACACTACATGCACATCCAGAGTCTTTACAAGAGATTTTTTGAGTTTGATATCTTTTACGAGTAGTATGTAATAGTCTTTTTGGAACCGCGTCGCAGTTGCATGGACGTCTTTCTCGTAAAGATTTGTGAAGTGCTATATTAAGATCGGAGTTGAATTCCTGATGGCTTTATAGATACGCACGAGTGAAAATAACGGCAAAAAGCTCATATACAGCTAGGCACGGAGTGGTAATAAAATGAAACGTGTGATATTACAAGAAAACCAGCAAAAAATATATTTGATATCTAAATCGAATCACGCACCACTTTAAAGCATCTGTTGATTGCAAGTGATTATTTATTAAATTATTAAATTTGGTCCTATCCTAGTGCCAAATGTGACCGAATGGGCCAATATCCAACAAATACTTTGTCATAAATGAAGTACTCCTACTTTCTGATCCGGCGTCGGATCTTCGTAACGTGAGTGAACGGGAATCACAAACGCAATAGCGTTCAACTTAAGGTGACTTTGGCTCTTAAACTGGAATACTATATAATTAACAAGCGAGTAATTAAAACAATATTTTTCTCTCATTATTTTTCTCAATATTCTGAGCTAAGAGTTTTACTTTTGTATTCAATAAACAAAACTCAAATGATCCCTTTGCTATGCGGATGCACTGCCTCAAATATTGCACTGTGATTCGTTTATCTTCCTATTTTGAAATCATCAACCCTAAGCGCTCTCAATTGACTCTACTAGGCCTCAAACTATTTTTTGAGTAAACGAGTACAGAAGTCTACCTACGCAGAATCCTAGAATTTTCTGAAAAGCCGCCGCGTCAGCAAAGATTTAATTAACTTTTGTTCCAGGCAGTAGCAATACGGATGGGCCTGGACACGAGCTCGTACGTGTCACTGTGGAAGGACCGCGCACTGGTGGAGATCAACGTGGCTGTGCTGCACAGCTTCCACCGCGATAACGTCTCCATCGTCGACCACCACTCCGCCTCCGACCAGTTCATCAAGCACTTGGAGAACGAGAACAGAGTTCGGTGAGTGCAGGAATAAATTGCCTGCTAATATTCATTAATGACATGCATGGTAGGATATTTTGGATTATTGGTAGTTTTTGATGGTATAAGACGTTACATGGAAATCCATCGCACTTTGTGAAGTGAAATGTTGGACAACAGTTGTATATACCGGCTAAGCCGTGGTTTTTGACCGAGAAGTAGGTTTTGTTCAGTTATAGCTTAGCTTGGGTTCCAAGACCTGCTACCTTGGTAACTGTGGAAGTTTTATGAGCTTGGGTCTTGGAAAATTTTTAACATGAATTGTTTTTAGGGTCATTGTTTTTGAAAGGATAAAGAATTTTATTTTAGAATAAACCTTTTATTTTGAACTTTACGTTTTAGTACACGGCTTGAAGTTCTTCTTGTAGAGGTGACGCTTAAATTGTTTAACGCTTCACTATTGAGTTATTGTATTTTATTGCACAATAGGTTTACTTTGTTAAAGTAATTTTTCTAACTTTGTCATAGCGCGTAAACAAGCACAATTAGTTTTTCTAATTCTTCTTTTATATCTTGAAAACTTCATTAATATTTGTGTTTCGGTGTAGATATATGCATATTTTGAGATATGTCCAGCGAGGTTCTTAGGTTTTAAGCCATTGCTTGACAAGCGTCCTCTACTGATAGGAGTTCAGGAGGATTCGGTAGATGATTTGCCCTCCTGCAAAAGCGTTGTATTATAGCCGATAACTAATATTTGCGTTGTGATTTGTTCCATAGCCATGCAGTCACCTGAATCAAACTTAATATTTGCCTTTATATCACATCAGAAAACTATAAAGAACTACATCCTAAAATTCTGTAACTTATAAACAAAGCTGTGGCATAAAATTGGATCCCGGAATGATGCCAGCTAAAAGCAGCATTACGTGTCTGGGCTGCGTTATAAATTGCAACCTGTTACTTCGCCCAATTATTCTTGACGTGATTTAGGGGATTCCCCGCGCCGAAGTGTCGTTTTCTTATAAACTTAATTATATTATTAGAGGCACAGTATGCAAGCAATTAGCCGGAACCTGCCATGCTGGGTATATGTGTCCTGGGATGTGATACCGATGAATTCTATGTAGAAATTAGTACCAACTTTGGAACAAATTAATCTTTATTATATTTAATGGCAAAGATCGCAATGAGTGGTAATATTTACAGATGATTAAAACACCAAAGAAAAGAAACAAAATATTTATAAAGGGCGTTAACGATTATGAAATTTAAATAGGGCCTACTTTTGTGACCCAGCTTCAGTCTTTATGCTGTCCCAACACCTAGTTTAAGTTTGACTCATTTCTAAGATATTTGGTGTGAAGTCATGTGTATGTATTGAAGAGTAACTGTGTATGCGCAGCGGCGGCTGCCCCGCGGACTGGATATGGATCGTGCCTCCGCTGTCTTCGTCTCTGACCTCGGTGTTCCACCAGGAGATGGCGCTCTACTACTTCAAGCCTTCCTACGACTACCAGGTGCGTTGCTGCTCCACTACGCATCATCTCATTAAATGATTTTTATGTTGTTAGTGGCGAATATTTTAAGGGGGTATAGAAGAGGTCAATTCCAGTCGATTTCACTATATTATGTATTATCCAAAAGTGAATTGTTTCCAAGATATTTCAAATCTTATGTTTTTTTTTAAATCAGTAATCTTAAATCTCATCTTAAAAAATGGATTCTTTAAATCTTATTTTTTAATCTGATTTTTTAAAAATTAAATCTACTTGGAATTTTTTTATATTGGTTCTGCAATAAAAACATTCCCATTAATACATAATATCAATTAGGTCGACATTATTAACATAAACTTAGGGACTGTGCTCGAAAACATTTGAAAATTCACATTTTCTCTAAGTAATTTAACAAACATACATCTTATTTACATCGCCATCATCTTCATCATCCATAAATGCATCTTTTAAAAGCTATTAGATAGTTTCCAGATAGTGTTAAAAATCTTTTGGCACTCTTTTGTCAATTTTACACAATACATAAAAAAGTAGGTGTGCATATTGACTACAATTTCAAAAAAAACAACAAAACTATTAAAACTATCAAAATACGTGTCAAAAAAAGCATACGGAAAGATGCAGAGTGTGCACGCGGCTTTAATACACATCATGTACACAAAACGAATGCCTGTCGGGTGTTTAGTGCCATGGAGTGTTTCATTAAGCTGGGCCTGACAAGTAAACAACATATTATTTATATTATTGTGAACAAAACAAAGCCGTAGGAGAATAAACCACTATTGTAGAGTAAACTTATTTTACTTTTAATTAACGTGTTCTCATTATATCAATCATATTCCCTTTGTAAAATTTAGGATTGGTTGAAGTAGAACATTCTTCCACTCCAACTCCAAACAAAAAGATACTCCAATCGCTCACACTTCACACCCACAGGAAGTTCCCTAATGACATCGATCGACGTCTACAACAAAGAAGCAGCATATTTCCATGAAACATCCCACAATTTACCCCTGACAATTATAATCCTATAAAACTACCGAGCTGCTTCCGCTTTCTCCGCCACCGACACACGTGGCCTTCTACCCAACCGACGACATAAAAGTTTACAAAGTAAATTAATTTGTGTATTTAACTAACTATGGATTTCTACAAAGTAACCGTAACTAACATGTCATCTGCCAGGAGCCGGCGTGGAAGACACACCAGTGGGCCGAGCTGGAGCAGCGCCCGCGCAGGAAGTTCCACTTTAAGCAAATCGCACGCGCCGTCAAGTTCACCTCTAAACTTTTCGGCAGAGCTCTCTCTAAACGCATCAAGGCCACCATCCTCTACGCCACCGAAACAGGCAAATCTGAACACTACGCCAAAGAGTTAGGCACCATTTTCGGACACGCTTTCAACGCCCAGGTACGCAGCCTAAAGTTTTGATAAACACGTAATTTAACTTTCACGATGATATACTTGATATAATATTTATTAAGTACTTGGTCTTGCGAGTTGTAAACAAGTCTTGCATTATTTGTTGGGTGACAATTTTAAGTTTGCTCATTATTTTGGTATATCTCAGGTGTACTCCATGGCCGACTACGATATGTTTTCTATTGAGCACGAAACGCTGCTAATAATTGTAACTTCTACTTTTGGAAACGGCGAGCCTCCTGCGAATGGTGTTGTAAGTATCTAATTTTCTTCGACAAAGTACGTCTTATCGATACTTTCGATACAAATCATCTTCAACCGACAACAGCGAACAATTCGCTGAGCAGGGAAAAATCAAAAATAATAACGTATACATGCGATATACAGTTAGTTTTTTTTTTCATATCGGAACCAATTCAACTTTCAACAACAACTACACAACGCTTCTGGAAAAAAATTTATTCTCTCGAGCTTGTCGGAGACTCGCTTATTCAGAATTTTAAAATATTTATAGTTTATATTTACTGTTAGGAACAAATAATAATTAATATAAATATAATTATCTATACAGGATTTTGCGGAGCACTTATTCCAAATGTTATACAGCGAAAAAAGGAACCACGGAGATAAATCGAATGACTTTTCTGCTGGGTAAAAATACATGACATATTTTTTTTTAAATTAACTAAATGAAGACAAAATAAAATATAACAGCGCAATTTTCAGGCCTTACCAAATACCTACTCCAAAATCGTTGATGAGAACAAACAGCATAGCTACGCCCAGTATCGAATTCAAAAGGCAGTTGACTCGACTCGAATCTAACAAAAGTATGTTATATATTATAATATGCTCTTTAATTATAAACTAGCTTCGTTCTACTCTTGACTCCAGAGGGCAGGAAATAATTTGTAGTTTTAAAAACTGACTAAATGCATCACTGTAACATATGATAAAAATAATCTTTAAGGTAATAATTGAAAAAGAAAAATGCAAGTCCTGAAATACTTTACAGGTAGTATCGGCGGATCGACATCCGTAGAGCACATTGGACCTTTGAGTAACGTTTGTTACGCTGTGTTCGCGCTAGGGTCCAGCGCTTACCCGAAATTCTGTAATTTCGGGAAAACTGTCGACAGAATATTGTACGAATTGGGCGGTGAAAGAGTGTTAGAGCTATGCTGCGGAGATGAAATGTACGGGCAGGAACAAGAATTTAGAAGCTGGTCTTCGAAAATTTTTCATGTGAGTTCTAATATATCGCGTAATTGAAATAGGCTGTGTAATAAAACGTCAGAAGTTTTATCTATATACTAATTGAAATATTCCACAGGTGGCGTGTGAAACCTTCTGCTTAGAAGAAGATGACATGGTTAAAGATGCCAAAAATGCTCTCAGCAATATTCCTTTGACCGAGGAGACCGTGAGGTTCAGTAAAGCTAACGTGAATGTACCGTTAAAGTCAGCATTAGAAGCAAGCTTCAAGAAATCATTAGTTCCTTGCGTGGTCAGAAACAATACGTTTTTAGGCGACCAGACTGCCGATAGAGAAACCATATTCGTAGACATGGAGATGGTATGAACTTTTATAAATAACTGCTAACTCCGTCGAAACATTATGTAAGTAAAATAAAACTTTCATATTATATTTCAGACTGAAGATATTTGCTATGATCCTGGGGACCACGTGGGAATCATGGCCTCAAATGGTAAAAAAATAGTTGATTCAATTCTGCAAAGGCTAAAAGAAACTGATCTGGCCGACAAACCACTTCAGTTACAAGTAATGAAAGAAACTTTGACACCAACAGGTAAGACTTCAAGTTAATGACCCTTTTAGGAAAAATATATTAGTTTTTTTTCTATAGTAAGTAAATTATGTATAATTGCAGGTGCCATCAAGTCATGGGAAAGGCACGAGAGACTGTCAACAGCAACATTACGAGATATTTTCACAAAGTTTTTGGACATCACTACACCGCCTTCTACGACAGTTTTGAAATATTTAGCCAAATCTTGCTCGGATCAAAAGGAAGCCAATGAACTGAGAGAACTAGCCACAGTAATATTAATTTTTTCACTCTCAATATTCATTTGAAAAATCGCTCTTATATCTTATTTCCATTATACTTAAAAACACAAATATAATAATTATTTGAAAATACTTAAAGCTGAAATAAGTTGAAATTGCGTAAGCATTTGTGTTACGTGACCTCTTGAATTACTTATTAATTTCAGGATTCCAACAAATATGACGAATGGCGTCACTTCTACTTCCCCCATTTAGGAGAAGTCTTGGAACAGTTCCCGTCATGCAAGCCTCAGGGATCCCTGCTGGCAGCGTTGCTGCCGCCCCTGCAGCCGCGGTTCTACTCCATCTCGTCGTCGCCACTCGCTCATCCAAAGAGGATACATGTCACTATTGCTGTAGTCACTTACATAACGCAGAGTAAGTTTGTCATGAACTAAATTTTATGATGTCATACCATAAATACAGCAGAAACAGAACCGGATTCAGAATACTTTTGTTAAATTAGTTGAGTATTTGTTTTAACGTTCAGATTTCCAAGTTCCTATTTAATATCAATTGAAATCGGCAAAATATGCACCCGACAGTTACAGCGACGTGAGATGCGCCTATATTTTTTAATTTGGTTAAAATATAGTTTTAAAGCCTAGTTAATTTGGTGATTGTTCTTATTTTTTTTTATTATTTCAGATGGAAAAGGTTCTAAACATTACGGGGTGTGTTCAAACTACATGAAGAACCTTAAAATTGAGGAAGACGTTTTGGTGTTCGTTCGAAGGTATCGTATTTAAATAGACTGCAGACTTACTAAAATAAACATTACCAGCGTGATATATTTAATAATATTTACACATATTTTACAGAGCTCCAACATTCCATTTACCAAGAGACCTGTCCAAGCCTTTGATACTAGTGGGTCCAGGGTCAGGTATAGCTCCGTTCAGAGGGTTCTGGCATCACCGCAAATATCAAATCAACGACTTACAGGTGAATCAGACCAAAACCGGTCCGATCTGGTTGTTCTTCGGATGTCGAACTAAAGGCATGGATCTGTATAAAGAAGAGAAAGAACAAGCCCTAAAGGACGGTATACTGACAAATGTGAAGCTGGCGCTTTCGAGAGAACCTGGAATTGATAAGGTGAGTAAAATACCTTGGTGATTTCAAGTTTATTAAAGAAATGATAATTATATTATCAAATTTTAGTTCTATTATTATGTTTACATGCATTAAAAATATAACGAAACTGCATTTAAATAAAATGTATTTGACATACAAAATGTACTTTTTTCATATAAAGTTAACAGTATACTGTTAGAGCATTTGCATTCCCAATGATCTTCGGCTCTGCAATAGGACCAAGGGAATTTAAAATAAAGATCAATCACCTAACCATACTATAAATAATTGAATAACTCTAATGCCTGGTTTACACGTATTAAGAAATTAAATTGGTAACTAAATTTAAACACAAATTTTAGTTAAGAAGCTATTTGTAAGTAACAATTAAAAACTCCGACTGACGGTAATAATCACGCATAAGTTTTGAACGGCTAAGCCATTTTTCTTCAAACATGGCTAAAAACACACTCGATTTGTTCAGACAGATACGTCAAACTTACATCACCCTGTTTTTTTGTGTTGGGAGTTTCAAAAATACGTTTAAACAGTCAATTAAGTGACAAGCGGTAAGTTCAAATTAACTACGCCAGTAGGTTAAGATTTATAACATTTTTCGGATAAGTAGGTGGAGTGGGCTTCTCACTCACGTAATATATTTGGACATAAGTTTTTGGTTAAGTGCATAAGTTAACAAACGGTTGGCGGCAAGAGCTCGTACTTGTTTCGCATTTCCCTTTTTTTCTTAATATTGGAATGGAGTTTAGACTCTACTTTAAAGCAGGTAGTACAAAAGATGACCTACTAAAAGTCGGTATATCAAATTATAGGCCAATAAATATAGATTATCATACAACCATTAGTTTGAATATATAGTCCTTCCTACCATTGTAAGATATTTTTCAAAATATATATTTTCCCCGATTTTTTTTGGATTCACTCTAGGTGGTAGGTCATGTGAAAAAAAGAACTGACAGATTGTTGATTGACTGTCAAAATTAATCGGCCAATAACGTCGTTTTGTAACTTTTTTGACATTGACATTGATACATTCAAAAGAAAACAACATGGTAACTAATGATTGGGACTGTCAGCTTGGCGTTTGTGGTGCAAACAAGGTTTAAATTATTTATGTTTGGATAAAAATAATTATTGGAGTCATTGGGATTATTATAGTTATTTCACAATCCAGTTGTGGTAAGTAGTTTAAGTAGGTAGATTTAGCTGTAGTTTGTATTTGTACATTTCTTATTTATTTTCGGATGTATAATGGATGGTGACGTCATTCCCCAAAACCTCCGGATCCTGGCGTTCCGCGCGGTTCGTGACCTCTGGACATTAGGGACGTCTCACAGGATTTGTTCAGCCATTCTTCCCTCTCTCAGTCCAGGAAGCGGCCGAATGCCCTTTCGAGTGATCTTTAAGATGTTACTCCATTCCCCAAGAAAGCAGTTTTAGATACTCCCAGTTTGTCTCAATCTGTGTACTTTCACCCCAGTCTTAATGAAAGTAAGATTTATTCTGTCAACGATTTAGGGTCGTTTATTGTACATGTCTCCAAGGCTGAGGCTAACCCTTCTGCCAGAACTACTCTGAACCCCCTAACTTTCGGTAAATTTTTATTTAACAACAAAATTTATGGCATTAAATTAGACGGAGTAAAGAGGTTTGGTAGAAACCGGGTCTCGGTTGAGTTCACCTCCGCCGGGGAAGCTAATGATTTTATTAAGAATGAAAGTGTTGCTTCGAAAAATTTCATCGCCATTATTCCAACGTACAATGTCACCCGTATGGGTCTTGTGCGTGGCGTGCCCTCCTCATGGTCCATGGAAGAATTTGTGTTGGCAATTTCTCCCTCCCACGGATGCGGCGTAGTGCTTAAAGCTAGGCGACTCAATCGTAAAGCTGTAAGCTCATCCGGTACAGTCTGGTTACCTACAGGTTCAGTTGTAATCTCATTTTCTGACCAAAAACTTCCAAAGAACTTACTTGTTTTTAATTCTTCAATTCAAGTAGAACCATACATCTTACCTACTATCCAGTGCCTAAACTGCTGCAGGTTTGGGCACATAAAAGCACAGTGTCGTTCTAAGCCACGCTGTTTCAGGTGCTGTCAGCCTCACTCCGGTGATAGCTGTGTAGTGCCTATCGATCAAGTTTCATGTTTACTTTGAATTTGGCTCATTTGGCCACAGATAAATGCTGTCCGGAACATTCTAGGTAAAAAACCATAAAAATGGCCATGTCCCAAGACAATTTTTAATTTAAAGAGCCCTCCTCCCGATTCCCTGCCGTGTCACAAAATCTTCTGTACCATTCAACTTGCCCGCGTCAACTTCTGCTTCGCCTAATCCATCAGCGATTTCATACGGAAAAACTGTTTTTACTTCAGCTAAACCTAGAGCTCCTCGTGCCCCGGGCTTCGATAAAGCCGCACACGAGGCTCTCATTAGGGACTATAATATGCCCTCTAAATCTGGTTGTGCTCTCTCTTACCCTCTACCTTCTCAGCCTTATGACAACATCTTGGACCTTTTGATCACCCTCCTTATAAATATGCTTTCCAAATATGAAGATCTTAACTTACCGTTCTATGTAGCAGATAAACCATACCCTCTCTCTAACCTTTTTTTAAAAAATTATCAAACTTGTACAGTGCAATTGTAGGAGTATCCGTCACAAAACTCACGAGCTTTCTTACCTAGCTCATCATCATGACATTTCAGCTATTGCTATCTCTGAGACTTGGCTAGTCCCGGATAGCCGTTTCCGTTTTTCAGGCTATGCCTGTCTTAGGGATGATAGGTCGGATGGTCATGGCGGTGCGGCAATCTTCGTTAGAAGTGATCTGCCTTATTCCCGTATCGATATACCTCCTCACTCTTTCGATTTAAATGTTGTTGCTGTAAAAATTTTAAACTTTGTTCTACTATCTGTATATATTTCCGACCCTTCGGTAGCTCTTATTAATGAGTTTCAATCTCTACTATCGTCACTTCCTCACGCCCCTGTCATTATTCTCGGTGACTTCAATTGCCATCATTATCTCTGGGGTTTTCACTGCTCCCAATCAAACGATGCCCCTGGTCTTCAGTTGGCAGATCTGATTGACGATCAAAATTTTTGTGTGCTCAATGACGGCCTGCCCACTAGGTCTGTTGGTCCGCACCAAAATCCGAGCGCAGTGGATCTTTCCATGTGCTCATCTTCCCTGGGTGCGTCCATATCCTGGAACAGGCTTAACTCACAGCATGGGAGTGATCACTTTCCTGTTGTTATATCCTTACCATCCTCTACTTTTGTTCCTACCTCCCTTCCTCCTCTTCTGAAATATAAGATCTCCAAGGCAGATTGGCCCAAGTATGCGGCGGATACCAACATGTAATGTTCTTCCATACCTTCTGCTAATCAAGATAACATCATGGAGTATTATGACAACCTTATGTCTTGTGTTCTCACAGCAGCTAATATTCCGCAGAAGCGTTCAGAATGTACAGATATGATCCGAGTAAGACGTTCGGCTGAAAAATCATACATCGCGAGCATGTCCCTTCATAACTTTTTAGAATATAAGAGGGTGGCAGCACAAGCGAGAAAGTTATTTAAAAAGAAAAAGAAGGTAGCTTGGCGTAGTTTTTGCGAGAGTTTATCTCCTCGCTCTCCTTCGTCCAAGGTGTGGGGGGCTCTGAAACGTTTTCGTGGTTCTGTGTCTTATTCTCCATCTCCAAACTCTAATATCTAATATCTCTTTGGCTTGATCAGTATTTTGATAAAATTGCCCCCGCTTTTGTGCCTTACTCCGATCTTTTTCCTGTCCCCTTTTCATCGTTAGTGCCTTCAAACTGCCCCTTTGACAAATCCTTTTCTATGCAAGAACTGAATCTTGTCCTTAGAGGTCTTCATGATTCATCCCCCAGCCTGGATGGTATCTCCCTTATAGCTAGAGCAGGGACAGTCTTTAAAGAGTCGCTCCTTAGTACTATTAATATAATTTTTCTTACCGGTCAGATCCCAGATCCTTGGAAAGTATACTTAGTTATCCCGTTATTAAAAAGCGGTAAAGACCCTTTAGATGCAGACTCGTACCGTCTCGTTGCCCTGGCCTCTTGTCTGTTGAAAATTACAGAACACCTTGTCAAAAATAGGCTGGAATAGGTTGTCCTTCAAGTCTCCTCCTCAATCTACGGTCTTGACAGGTGAGGCTATTGCGCTTTTAGAAGCAGTTAAGTATATAGCTGAAAACAACTTAAATAATTCCATTGTATTTACAGACTGTCTAAGCTGTGTTCAAGCTACCAAGGAAGGCAACCCGTTTAAATTAGGCTCAAAACTCCCTATATTAAACAAAATTAGACATGTCCTATTCTGTTGCAGTTCCCGGGCTATAATACACGGGCCCGTGTTAGCCTGGATTCCTAGTCACTCTGGTATCACAGGTAACGTTACAGCTGATGGCTTTGCGAAAGATTCCATCCAAATCGGTTCCGCTTCGCTCAGGATTTGTCTCCTAGTTAAATCCCACCTATAGGCCGTGTGGACTTCCGAATGGGAGGCGTCGCGGAAAGTTAAAGGTAAGCACTACGGTGACATCCAAACTTTCATTCCCGATAGACCTTGGTTTTTTAAATTTAGAAAGGTAGATAAAAGGACAACGTCGGTTATCTCTAGACTTCGCTTAGGCCACTGCTGTTCCCCAATTTTCCTTAACAGGATTGGAATTCGCTCTTCCCCGTTCTGTGACTGTAGTCAGGATTTAGGAACAGTGGACCATATATTTTTTAATTGTCCGCTCGTTCCGGTATCACTATTTGATTTCCTTCCCCCTAAGATTCAGCGCCCAACTAATATCAAGACTCTCCTCTCTACTTACTGCCCCAAGATTTTAATTATATTATGTAAATTCATTCATTGATTTAATATTAGCCTTTGATTGTACATTGTTAGCAAGTATTTTGTTTAATATATATTATTATTATTATTAAATTTTTTTTTCTTTTCCTTTTGGTAAGTAAGTTTAGTTTAGTTTGAGCATGTATAATACCATATAAATAATTAATCATTCTTATTAGTTTAAGTTATTGTATGTGTTTTTTATTTTGTTTTAGCTTATAATATATTGGGATATATTATAGGCAGGCAAAACGGAATTTATTTTTTGGCAATTTTTATTTTGTTTTTTGTACTTTGTCCCACCAATACGCGACACTGACAGAAATAGCCCGCCACACCAATCGCGGCTGATTGCCATTTTTCAATTAACTAACTAACTAACTTATGATTGATTTTTCGCAAATTATTTATTTTTTTTTACAAGATTTTTAGATTTAAAATAAGGGAAGTTTGAGGGGGAAAAGGTTACTCATGAATTAATCTTTCATGCGTACTACTGACCATTAGCAGGTCAAAATCCCATATTGAGTTTGACCATCATCTTTGGTGAAAATATTAAAAATCATAACGCTTGTGGAATATACAAAGTAAAAACTAGTCGTAGTCTTCTCTAGATCTCCGTGAACGCGTCTCCAATCCCGCTAAGTATGAGCTTAACTACTTAATGCGTTTGGAAACTCTTTCAATTTAGTTACTACTTAATTAACTAATACGTGTAAATCAGCATGATGGCTAAACTCAGCTCCAACGACGAGCTGTCCTAAATTTATATTCATCGTCATTGAATAACTAACCTGCAACGCAAAAGCACGAGTGTTATAATATATAATCGGTGGTTACAGAATCAGTGGCATCGAATGTACCAATTTTATTTTATTGTTTTAGGAATTTAAATTAAACAGTGTTCTTAGTTATTCAAGAAAAACATTAATTTGTTTCTATATTCATCAGGTTGTTTTTAACTTTTTTATTTGGTTCGATGAATGAAAGTTGGATTGGAAGATGGATTTTTCTTGTTTCAGAAACACGTTCAAGCTTTATTAGAAGACGAGGGTGGACAAATAACGCGCATGCTGCTGGAAGAAGACGGCCACTTCTACGTGTGCGGCGACTGCAAGATGGCGGAGGAGGTTCAACAGACGCTCAAAGCTGTCATAAAGAGAGAGACGCGCATGACTGAGCAGGAAGTCGACGCTTTTATACTTAACTTGATGGTGAGTTCATTTTGATGTATTTTTATTTAGATCTTTAGTGATGACTGCCGGCATCTTGGAGTAATAAGTTGTACCTATCCCTATCACATACGGCACAGCCATACAGTTAAATAAACTCATTGTTCGGAAAGAAAACAAACGACCGACAAAACGACAGAGTGGTGTAGTGGTAAGTAGCCTTGCCTCACACGCCAAAGCTCCCAGGTTCGAGTCCTGGCCGGGGCATACATTAGTGTGGTGAACACAGATGTTTGTTCTCGGGTCATGGTTGTTTGTATTTATATATGTATGTTTATTCTGGGTTCCTCCCAGTTCGCTGTATGGATATCCAAAACAAAAGCTCTGCTTATTTTGGGGCCATAAAGGTGGTGTGTTTGTCTGGGGATTTAAAAAAAAACGTTATATTTCTGTTATAATTATTATTATTTGCAGCGTAACTTCAATGCAGTTGTACATTAATTGGAACAAAGAAGTCTCGAAATCAGCCAGAACTCATGTTGCTATATTGCGTGCTACCATTACTTCGTTCAAAAGATTTTTTTTTCATTTTTATTTTTATTTTATAATAATAATAAGTTATTTTCTCATCACAATATGTTTACATATAAGCAATAAATCTATTACAATATTTTTTTATTTACAAAATGGATATTGTGTGAGACTGGTTGCTCGAGGCCCGTGTCGCTGGACACCAGCTCTCCACAAAGTACATTACAATATTTGGTTATATAGGCGTTTATAATTTCTATGATTTTATATTTATAGTTACATTTACATTTGGGTTTGATAAATTTTAGTACATAATTATAACTTTACAATGAGGTCACATGTAATTGACCAATTGATATAATGTTATAATAGGTCTTTACCTATGAAACTGCCGTTATGCCGTACTGGCCATTTCAAATGAAAATATTTTTTTTTTGACTGATAATTCTAATTTCAAATTAATTTTATTTGACAAACATGGAATTCTTTTTCGAAAATCGTCATTTGTTTAATAGTTAGTGTTTTGTTTTCAACGCATTCGAACATTTTTCGTCATCATGGATAAGTTAAAAATTCGAGTAATTATGGAGTATGAGTACCGTCGTGGCAGCAAAGCGGCACAAGCGGCACGGAACATCAACGACGTTTACGGAGCGAACACTACAAACGAACGCACCACCCATTATTGGTTTACCCGCTTCTGTTCTGGAAATTTTGACCTGAAAAATGAACCCCGTGGTCGTCCGAAAACTTTGGTCGACAATGACGAATTAAAGGCAATTGTGGAAGCTGATGAAACTCAATCCACGGCTGAATTAGCAGCAGCTTTCGACGTTAGCATCAAAACAATATTGGTCCATTTGCGTCAAATTGGCAAGGTAAAAAAGCTTGACAAATGGGTACCCCACGAACTCAATGACCGCCAGCGCGAAGTACGCGTGGAGACGTGCCTTGCACTGCTCAGCAGGCATACAAATGAAGGAATTCTGAACCGCATTGTTACCTGTGACGAGAAATGGATCCTGTTTGACAATCGTAAGCGCTCAGCAAGTTGGTTGGACCCTGGTTCAGCACCCAAACAATGCCCTAAACGAAAACTTACCCCTAGAAAAGTGATGGTCACTGTTTGGTGGACTAACGCGGGTGTAATTCATCACAGCTTCTTGCCAAAAGGGACAAGCATTACTGCAGATGTGTACTGTGAAGAACTGATTACAATGATGGAGAAGCTCGCACGTCTCCAACCAGCTTTGGTCAATCGTTCGGCTCCACTGCTCCTGCACGACAACGCGCGACCTCATACTGCACAGCAGACGGTCTCCAAGCTACAAGAGTTGGGGTTGGAAGTTCTCCGTCATCCGCCGTACTCACCAGACCTTGCGCCTACAGACTTCTACTTTTTCCAGAATTTGGATAACTTCTTGGCGGGAAAAAAATTCAATACCCGAGAGGCAGTACAAAATGCCTTTGAAGAGTTTGTTGCCTCCCGTCCAGCTGTTTTCTTTAAGAAAGGCATCAATAAGCTACCAATGCGTTGGCAAAGATGCATTGATTGCATGGGTGATTATTTTGATTAATAGAAATAAAAAATATATAAAAAAATTACGCTTCATTTATTTCGTGAAAAACGGCAATTTCATAGGTAAAGACCTAATATATAGCTACTTTGAGAGTGTATTTGGTACGTGGACGTGTGTGTGTGTGTGTGTCTGTAAATATATTAAAGTGTATATAATTCGGTGTATGTATGTTCATATAATGTATAGTGCATGAATGTATAAATTTAGATTTTTTTTGCATTTTCGCTTTAAATAAGCCAGCCAAAAATAACTTCAGTGTCATCATAATTAAGTGTCTGTAAAAGTGGTATATTACTTTGTTGTCCTGGTCTATCAACATGTTACCTTCCTAACCAAATATCATTTCATTTCTTTCAGGATGAGAACCGGTACCACGAAGACATATTCGGCATCACGCTGCGCACTGAGGAAGTGCACAGCGCGTCGCGGGAGTCCGCCAAGAGGACGCGCCTCAGCTCCTCGCAGTCGCAATATTGATCCATTATGCATTTAAGCTTACAAGAAAATATACAAATAATGTTCCTCCAAATAATTCTATGTATGTTTGCCTTTGTAAATGTGCCTAACTGTCTTGATACTGCTTGAAAATAAAGTCTTGAGTTGGTTTTCGCGCTCGACCCTGTTATTTTGTGTGTCCAGTTGAAAAGCAATAACTTACAGGCACTTAGTTTCATGGAGTTTAAACCGTATTTTATACTTTATATTGTTAGAAAAGTACAGATTAAGCATAGGTTTAAAACAATAATTTTATAATTTTGAGTTGATTCAATAGTAAAAGTTAACATTTAGCATAACATTAGCTAGCTACGAACAAAATATGTAGATAATATATGTGATTTAATTTTGTGACTAAGGACAAGATAATGAATACTATTTTTATTAGTTAGTAATAATAAGATAAAACTCTCAAACGTACAATAAATACAGTTCAATAAAACATTCTAAGCCAAGCTGTGGTTTCATTTTCATAAATATGTTTTTTTTTTTTTTTTCTGTTCCCCTCCGCGGGAAGGGCAGGAGGATAAAAATGCTCTGACGCATACTCTGGCGCGATTCCAAAGTTATGTGGGACTCGTCCCGACGCCTACCAGAACCATACCCACTAAAAACCCCCTGTCGGCTCGTGCATTTTTGCCACTCAGCCTTCATCTGAGCGACGGCCAATTGGAGAAAGAGGCCGCGCTAGCGGGGCCCTTAAGGGGTCACCCGCTGGGTTTTACATAGCACTGAAGGTGCTCAAAACAAATGAAAAGTAAATAGTAAACATTAAAAATTGACAATAAAATTAAATTTGCATTAATTCAGATTTACGTTAGAATTAGAATTTACGTTAGAATTAGAATTTGCGGCCTGAAGGGCCTCGAGATCTAAAGTTAATTGCGTACGTTCGCTCGTGTGCGCGTTTCTCGGTCTAGCGACTTTGTATACCGAATCTAAGACAGGAGCAGTATAAGAGACTGAATTTCGAACTAGTGGATTGGGATGGGATTCGGCGCGTTTGAAGAACGATTCTGAGAGTGTTTTTAGGTACTGTTGAACTGTAGGTAGTTCAAGATCTCTGTGCAGGTCCGCATTGCGCACGTACCAAGGTGCGTTTGTGGCCCTGCGACAGAAGAGGTTTTGAACCACCTGCAGCTTGTGCAGGACGGAGGGTTTGGCGTGGGCAAAGACTGGCGAAGCATATGACATGACTGGTCTAACGCAGACCTTGTAAAGCGTACGTTTATTTCTGAAGGACATTTTACTTTTTCTACCTAACATACTGTAAAGCCGGCCTAGGTAAAAACGTGCAAGTTTCGTTACTCTATCGACGTGAGGGTTGAATGAAAGCGTCTGGTCTAAGATGACGCCTAAATATTTAGTACTGCGCTTCCAGGGGATGGGAGTGCCTTGCATTCTCAATTGGAGATTGTCGGGGATACGACTGCGTCTGTAGTCGAAGTAAACCGCAGCGCTCTTCTCTGGGTTCACATCGATACGCCATTTTTTGAACCAAGCACCGAGGGTGTTTACAGCCTTTTGAAGTCTGGTGACGAGACCCGAGGCTCTGCGGCCTTTGGTGTAAAGTGTTTGCCGACGACACGGCCGGTGTCGTCGGCAAAGAGAGCGAGTTCGACGACTTTCGATGGAATGGGAATGTCGTTAGTGTATACGGAATACAAAAGAGGGGCAAGGACTGAGCCTTGAGGGACTCCAGCCTTTATGGGACGAGGCGCGGAGAGCGTGCCTTCATGTTTGAAACGAAACGTGCGGTCTTTAAGAAACGACGCGATTATCCTAACTAGGCGAGCCGGTAAGCCTATTTTATAGAGTTTATAAACGAGACCGCTGTGCCAGACTTTGTCGAAAGCCTTGGCTACGTCAAAGAAAACTGCGATCGTTTTCTTTCGTTTCGGATAGAAGCCGTCGAGTATGTACTCGACGATTCGATGGACTTGCTGAGGGCAGGAGTGCTTAGCGTGAAAGCCGAACTGGTGGGGAATTATGAGAGGATCGCCGTCCGTTGGAAACAGATGGTTCCGCATTCGAGAGAGTATGACTCTCTCGAGAAGTTTAGACATTGCCTTGAGGAGGCTGATGGGTCTGTGATTAGCCGGGATATTCAGAGATATTACCCGGCTTGGGTATGCCTATGACTGTCGCTTCTTTCCAAGCTTTTGGAAAGTAGCCAAGGTCGAAGCAGGCATTGAAAATGATAGCTAACAAGGTAAGCACCTGTTGAGGCAGGTGCTTAAGTGCGTGGTTGGAAATACCATCCGCACCCGGAGCCTTTCTGGACTTTTGACTTTTGATAAGAAGCGAGATTTCATCATTAGAGACTGTGACGGGTTCGGCGGTGATGGGGAGAGAGTTTCTACGGAGAACTTCGTCCTCCACCGCTTAGATGTGAGTGGGATTCGCGGGTTGCGTGCTGGGCGAGCATTGAGACGCAACGCTGTCAGCGAAGCATTCGGCTTTCTCTTCGTCTTCGAAGGCGATAAAGCTATCGGGACGAGTGAGAGGAGGAACGTGAGAGGCGGCGTCTACGCGTAAGGCTCGGGCCATACTATAATACGCTTGGTGGGACGGGGAGATATTCGCCATGAGATCGTTCATCTGGGCGTCTCGGAGTTCCGCGAGGCGAGATCTAACTTTGCGTTATAGCTGATTCGCAGCTGTTCTGTAGGCGGGCGTGGGATATTTCTTGGCTCTCCGGAGAGCCGCGTTCTTAGCTTTAATTAGATTGCTAATGGCTAAGGGAAGCGTGGGTTTGCCTTTCTTAGCAACCTTTTCGTTTACACTGATGGCTGAGTTGATAGCATCCGTGAGAGAATTTACTAACGAATCTATTTTATCCGGGCTATCTTATTGATCGGGCGAGATCGCGAGCGGAGAGTTTGGGGCCTCTAAGGCAGAAACTATCGTATTTTTAAAACCTTTCCAGTCGGTAAAGGTCTTAGGAGAAGTGACGTTAACGTTAGGCGGTCCTAGCACGAGGGAGACGGGGCGGTGGTCAGAACCTAGGTCATCGAGCGGTTCGATAGACCTGAGGTCGAGGTTGATGTGCTTGTCGATTGCAAAGTCGAGGATGTCCGGAGAGTGGTTCGGGTTGTCGGGATAGTGAGTGGGAGTGATAGGGGAGACGACGTCTAAGTCGAGTAAGTTGGTGATGTCGAGGAGAGCTATACCGCTTTGGTTGGTTGATAGGCACGTCCAGTCAGTATGTTTGGAGTTAAAGTCTCCGAACATAATGACTGAACGGCCGAGGGCGAGAATGGTCTCAAAGTCGCTGCGGATAGGTTTGGTGCCAGAGGGTATGTAGACTGAAGCTATGATGATGGTCGGATGACCAGTCATAGCCAATCTACATACGGTGGCTTCCATGTTGAGGAGAGGAGGGGTAGGGAGAGGACAGCAATGGAATCCTCTTTTGTAGTAGATAGCAGTGCCGCCGAAACCGTCGCAGTTAGGCCTATCGTTACGTGTAAACGCGTACTTAAGAATAGCGAATCCCCTGGAGCGATTAGGAGTGAGCCATGTCTCCTGGAGAAGTAAAAGATCTGGGTCGTTGTTCTGAAGGAACAGTTTGAGCTCGGGAAGGTTGGTGCTAAGGCTACGAACATTAAAAGATACTAGGGATAAGCCCTTTATGAATTTATGAATTTATACAAAAATAAAGAATTTACAACGAACTTAGGAGCGAGTGATGCTCAGCTAACGCGAATAAACACTCTTGAGGAGAGCGGGCGGCTCGCAGTTTGCGTGCGAGTATGGAGATTTCATTAATGTCTACGTTTTGGATAACGTCGAATACGGTCTTCATGTCCTCAGCCAACGACGACTGAGGTGCAGAAGACGGAGCGGAAGCTACGGGAGCTGGAATGGGTCGGGAAGGTGCAGGCGGGACGGCCGGACGCTGCCTCCAAGACAGAGCCGGAGTAGGCGTCGGCTGAACGGGCTTTGCTTCCGGGGGACCCCGGTTGCGCAGCGGAGGGAAGTTAGCAGGAGTGAGCGGCGGCGCCGGTTTAGGCGCGACCCTCTTGGTGGTGGAGCGCGGAACGTGCGGGCAACCCCTGTAGTTAGCTGTATGGCCGGACTGGCCACACAGCACACAGGCAGGGGGGGAAGTGGATTCGGGAGTGCGAGTGCACTCCTTAGTGAAGTGCGGATCCAGGCACTTTACGCACCTGGGAGGAGCTGAACAGTTAGCCGCTGCGTGGCCATATAGCTGGCAGCGGTGGCACTGCCCAGGGTGACCGCGGGGGTTGGGACGCTCGACGGAGATGTTCGAGAGTCCGCAGATTGTGCGAGCCTCTTTGAAAATCTCCTTCGAGTTGGGAGTATTTGACAGGATTACTAACGCTAAGAGAAAACGCCTACCGCGGTTGGAGTGCATCTTGTGCACTGCTGTGACCGGGAAACCCTGAGACTTAAGGTCCTCGAGAATGTCTTCGTTACTGAGTTCGAACGGGACGCCCCGTAGTACTGCGCGGATCTTACGCTCCTCCGGGAGGGCGTAGGTGTGATACGCGATTTGATTTAGCGAGAGTAGCCTGGTAAACGCGCGGAAGTCGTCGACGGTCGCTACTTGAATTTTGATTGTATCGCCAGCGTTGGCGGCTTTTAAGTAATTAATTTTGTGCTCTTTGCACAAGTTTGAAACCGCGGTCCAGCGCGCTTTTTCACGCAGGAATACGGGCGGAGGGAGCTGAGGCTTCGGCGGGACGGGAGCGCAGCGCGTCGCTGGCTTCGATGTGACCGACGGAGACGCGGTTACTACGAGCGATTTTAACGGCGCGGGGGCTGGTGTTGAAGACACCGGGGAGGGCTCGGGTATTGAAGATACCGAAACTTTCTTAGAGCGCTTCTTGGAGCGCTTGGCGACAAGTTGAAACGCGGGCTCAGGAGAGCCGGTTAGGGTGACGACGGCATCTGACGACGTATCAGACGCGGGTTCGGAGTATCTCCCGGGAGCGGTACGCTTACGACGCGACGCGTGAGAGGATGCGACCGATTCGCAGTCCATCTCGGACGAGGCGGGAGACGCGGGAGAGCTGAAGACCTGAGGGGTCTGGACGTCGGAGGCCTGAGGGGCCGGGTTTGAGGCCTGAGGGGCCGGGGTTGAGGCCTGAGGGGCCGGGGACGCGATAGTAGCCTGTAAGGCCTGCGTTTGTACGTCATCTGGGATGGGGCAACCGGACGCCGCGAGCGCCTGGGCGAACGACCTAAGAACGCTTACAAGGTCCATTGGAGGGCTTGAATATGTAGTATATAAATATATAATGTATGCCTAGGTCCCCTAGTAAACCTAGCACCTAATAAAATAACAAATGCCTAGAGTTCCTAAATAAAAACCTAGCAACCCTAGCGGCAAACCTCCCTACCAGCGGTAGGGGGGCGGGGAGAATAACTTAAAAACTAACCGTAGTACGCCGAAGGCCGCTACCTAGAAACCTAAAAAAGGGTACGCAGGTAAAGAGTTGACCGCGTTAGGGTCAACCTTTACCGACAGAAAGGACATTTACACACACGAAAAACACACAGATATGATAAAAATAAATATGAAAATAGGAGAAAAATAAATAAAATAGAGAAGAGAAATAAAATAAAAATAAAAGGACTGGTTCAGTACAAATTCGTTGTCACCGTTAAGTATCCTTTGCACTGAAACCAGACTACTTACGCTGGGCACAACACTGCACTCAGCACAAGCACAACACAACTTAGCACAGCAATTTGAAGACTAAGGGGCTTAGTCGCAAAGAAAAATACGCACTTCGATAGCACTCAGAGGGAGTAGAAAAACCTTGAAAACCGTAGCACGGAACCAACACGCTAAACTGTGACATCAGTAGACTGAGCGCCACGGAATAGCGGGAAAGGACCGATCAACGGAGAACTGGGTCTTGCACGGCCGCACCGCGTGGCGATCGGAGCGAGAATGATGATAAATATGGTTTTTTTTTTTTTTTTTTTGCTGCCGAGGCACCCTCACGGGAGGGAGGTGGAAGATGCGTCATGCATACCCGCCCGCAGGTAAATTCCTCTGCGGGGGGGTTATGTGGGACTCACCAGAATGGCACCTACCCACTAAAAACCACCTGTTGGCTGTAGTAAGCGTATACCTTTAGCCTTCATCGGAAGCGACACCCCTCGGGAAGTTGGGCGCGCTGGCGGAGACCCGCTAGCGGGTCTTCCGCCTGTAGTGAAAGTTGCACTGAAGGTGCTCAAAGGGACATGAGTTGGTGGCCGTTCTGGGCAGCCTCCGGTGAAGCCGGGGCCGGGCAGAGGTCGGCCGAAGCATGATTTAGGGATCAATTCATTTAAATGAACCTACAATGAATTGAGAAGGGAACTATGCTCCGCCAGAGCTAGCAAACGCTCTGTCGGAGTACGTGAAGCCCTAAGTTTACGGGCTAAGACTGCGATTTCACTAACATCGACATTTTTTATAGCGTCGCAGACGATACGCATATCGTCTGCTACGGAGGATTGAGGAGTGGGTTTGTATGGGCGAGGAGCCGGGATGGGATTCGATGTGGGGCGCTGCCTCCAGTTTTCTGGGGCAGGCCTGGGCTGTGTAGGCTTAGAAGCCGGAGGAACCCGGCTACGCAGCGGCGGAAAGTTTTCTTGAGAAAGGCGCGGGGCCTGTTTGGGCGCCGCCCTTTTGAAATTGGAGCGCATACAACGGGGTGCACGAGGGCAGCCCTTGTAATTTGCGGTGTGGCCGGACTGGCCACAAAGCACGCAATCGGGAGGAGAGGGAGTTTCAGGAGTGCGATTGCACTCCTTAGTAGTGAAGTGCGGGACCAGGCACTTGACGCACCTGGGCGGTGCGCGGCAGTTGGCCGCCGCGTGCCCGTACAACTGGCACCGATGGCACTGGCCGGGATGACCGCGGCGATGAGGCGCCTCGATCGAGATCCCAGAGAGGCCGCATATAGTGCTAACCCCTTTGAGGATCTCCCTGGACTTGGGGACGTTGGCGAGAACCACCAAAGCGAGAGGGTGTTGCCTCCCGTACTTGCTGTGCATTTTATGCACCGCGAGTGCCGGGAAGCCTTGGGACTGCAGATCCTCCAGGATAGCCTCGTTCGATAATTCGAACGGGACTCCCCTGAGTACCGCTCTGATCTTACGCTCTTCTGAAAGAGCATAAGTATGATAAGCATAATGCTTATCGGTGAGGAGCTTTGTTAAAGCACGAAAGTCGTCTATCGACGAGACTAAGATTTTAATAGATTCACCCGAGTTGGCTGCTCGGATGTAATGGATTTTGTGCTCATTGCACAATGTCGAGAGCTCAGTCCATTTACCCTTTTCCCGAAGGAAAACGGGTGCTGGGACCTTGGCCTTGACAGAAGTCGGGGCCGGAGCGGGTGTTGAAGACACCGGGGCAGCTGGCGTTGAAGACGCCGCAGGGGCGTAGGGACGGGCGCCGAGGGCGCCGGGTCTTGTTTCGAGCGCTTCTTAGAGCGCTTCTTAACAAGGGTGAAAGAGGGAGGCTCATCAGGGCCAGTTGGGGTGGCATCCGAGGATGACTCGGTCGCGGGTGCGCGCTTGCGGCGCGGAGGGGCGTTTTCTTCGCACTCCATGTCACTGGAGGAAGGGGACGCGGGAGGGCCTAAGACCTGAGGGGTCTGGGGAACTGGGGTGGCCTGAGGGGCCATTGTGGACATTAACGTCATGAAATGAGGGATGAGAGAATCTAGGAAACGGAACTTGTCAGCATTTATATGTATGCCTTCAGCACCGATACTATCAGCTAACTTCTTCCTAATCTCAACAGAGCTTAGGGAAGCCATTGCGGAGGGGTTGGGGAGGGACAATATATGAACCTAACAACGATGACTAACTTCCTAAAACCACCCTACACGCAGTAGGGCGGTTGAGAACGACGCGGATAACTTACTCGAACACGGCACTTGAAGTCCTGGAACAACGAATTCCCGTCGACGAAGCTCACGTACCACGAAGTACGGTTAACAAGCCACTATTCGCCGTGAAAACGGCGTTAGAAACTTATTAGAAGTACGGTTAACGAGCCACTGTCCGCCGTGAAAACGGCGTTAGAAACTTAATACGGTATACAACTATGAAATTATATATTACGACAACAACCAATGAAATTTGGGTGCTCAATTAGCGCGGGGGCTAAAAGAGCGGGAAGGCGTCTGCGATCGACGTGCGCTCGAGAACGCACGCAGACCGAGACAGATAAATATGGTATAATATTTCTCATAAATATGGTATGGCTATACTTATAAGCGTTAACTTTTCTACCCTAACTCCAGCTGGCCAATAGCATGCTACCGAATGCAAGGGACAGGCCCTTGTCACGCGTATCTATAATCCCTTATTAAAAATACCAAAATAACTCGAATTTGCTAAATATTTATAAGATATAGTTAATAATTTAGATTCTCACAAAAATTTTACATTTTGATTTATCTAGTGAGTGATTTCATCGTAAAATTAATTGTTTCCAAGTCGTAATACTTTAAAAAAGATGGCCGATTTATGGTTGGCGCGATGGAAGACTCCACCTGTGTGGAACTATAGGCAAAGTATTTTAGTAACAAACACAGTAGTATTTTTGGTCAAAAAAAGATAACAAAATCTTATTTAAAAGGAGTTTTGTTCAGAAAACGGAAATTCATACGTCAACGTCAAGTCATAAACTTATTTTTATGACAGTGACGGCTGCCACGTGTTTTGATGTTATGTTATATGATATCAATTTCTTTTTTAAGTAATAAATTTATTTCGTAATAAAAAAAATTTGAAGTAGTCTAAAAAAAATGTTATACAGGAAAAGATATCTAATGTTACAAAGTCGATTATAAATATAGTTTTATTTTTATAACTTTTTTTGGTATAATCTGACGGATCACCTTTATATAGATATTTATCTCTATAATCACAGTGTATATAATAAGTCGGTCAGTTCGAAATGAAATGAAATATTTATTTCTCAACATTGACAAATACTTGTTCTTATTGATAAAGCATGACTCTACCGACAGTTCGGAAAAACCTTCGTGAAGACGAACTGGCAAGATACTTCACGGGTATATATTTTTTTTTTATACATACAAACTCACTGAGGCCACATTTCGAGTCGAACCTCACCTCGTGTATTTAGAAACATGTCTGTCTCTAGTTCGAACGGTCATTACGAATGAAGACTAGCCAATCAGAGGGGATTACTTGTCGTCGAGATCTTCAGTATGACTCGTCCCATTTGCATCTGTCAGTGAGTTTGAAGACCGATTGATATCTCAAAATTCAAACCATCTGAACAACTTTAGCTCAGGTTCCCGAGGGGAGGCGAAATGAAAGCCACAAAAATCAAGCGATGTAGTGTATTGCTCCAATAGCAAATAATCAGGATATTTCCCAAATTACTACACACATATAAAATATCACTGACAGAACAACATTTGAGCATTTAAAACTTTACATGTGCGATTTAATCTACTAGTGGCTCCATCTAGTTTACACTGATAGAACTACACCTTACAATACATGTAATAATAACAATCCTTCAACTAAATTATACATAACCGCCCGCTAAAGACAAACTAAGCGTTTGACTTTACATTTAACAAAACATACAAAAAACAAATTGTTTAAACCACATTTCCAACAATTTACAATGTGCGTTGTGAAAGACACAATATACAATAAAGTTACCAACAATCTACAAATAAATCTTATTTAGTAATAGGTAATTTACATAATTTATGAACTGGCCTTTTAATTTCACCTATCTTAGTCTTAAGGTTTACGACTCTTACAACACCATCTGAGCCTGCATGTGTAGAGACAACTCTACCAAATAACCATCGACTAGGTGGCAACCCATCCTCTTTTATAACAACGATATCGTTAACCGTAAAGGGAGGTTCCTGCTTAGACCACCGGTATCGATGAAAAAACTTGTTTAAATATTCCTGCGACCACTTGCGCCAAAAATCTTGTAACATTCGTTGAGTATACTGCCATCTTCGTAACGAACTAAGATTGTGATCGTCATAATTGGTGTCAGGTACAGTTAATAGAGGTTCACCTATAAGGAAATGTCCCGGAGTCAACACTGTCAGTTCTTCTGTGTCATTTGGCAGTACTGATAATGGCCTTGAATTAAGGCATGCCTCAATTTGACAGAGCACCGTCGCTAATTCCTCATACGTGAGTGTAGAGGTGCCTATTACGCGTCGCAAATGCCATTTCACTGATTTAACCCCAGACTCCCAAAGTCCGCCAAAGTGTGGAGAGCGAGGAGGTATGAAATGCCATGTACATCCGTAAGCTCCCAAAGCTTCTCCGATTTCTTGAGGTACCGATCTTCTTTCAGACTTGGTCATGCGCTGAAGCTCTTTGGACGCACCGACAAAATTGGTACCGTTATCGCTCCATATCTCAGCACATGCACCTCGTCGAGCAACAAACCGTTTGAAAGTTTGTAGAAAACTTTCTGTAGAGAGATCGGACACTACCTCTAAGTGTATAGCACGGGTTACCATACAAACAAATAAACATATATATCCTTTATAGGATTTATTTCCGCGACCTTTAGTGGTCCTAATTTGAATCGGTCCAGCATAATCGACTCCCACCCGCTTGAAAGCTCTCATAGGAGTAACTCTCGCCGCAGGAAGCTGGCCCATCAGTTGACTTCGAGTGATCGCTGCATGCCTAGCACAAATGACACATTTCCTATAGGCCGATTTGACTAACGGTTTCGCACTTACGATCCAGTATTTCGATTGAAGGTAATTTAACATTAATTGAGGGCCACCGTGAAGAGTTACTTTATGAGCGTCCGAAACGATTAATTCCGCAAGATGTGACTTTGGAATAATTATAGGATGTTTCCTACTAGAGTCAAGCAGCGAATACTCTAGCCTGCCTCCTACTCGCAAAATGTTATCGTCATCAAGGATGGGATTAAGCGACTTTATTTTACTACATTTTGGTAAGTTTTCACTTTGTTTTATTAACATTATATCTTCTGCAAATTCTTTACTTTGATACATTTTAATTACAATTTTTAATGCTTTACTTAACTCATTTGCTGTAAGATAATTTTCAGAGTATTTTTCCGTTGAACATTTCTTTGAATTATTAATAAAACGTCTACAATACGCGACAACCCTAATCAACCGACTAAGTGAAGAAAACTTTTCCAAAATCAAATCATTTTCAATTTTCGTTACATGACAAACAACCTTCAACTTTTCCAAATCCGTTAAACATTCTCTAGGTTTTTTATAAAATATTTCTCTTTCTAATAGAAACTCCGGTCCGTTGTAATATAATGCACAATTAACTAATTCCGATGGGCGCGCTCCCCGAGATGCTACGTCTGCCGGGTTTTGTTTCGAAGCAACGTGCGACCAACAGGATGTATCTAAGTTTGTTAAGATCTCCGAGACTCGGTTTGCAACGAAAACCTTCCATCGACTAGGATGATCGTTGAGCCAAGCAATTACCACTGTAGAGTCAGTGTACGCATGTAAGTTTGTTTTATCAATTTTTAAAACATGAGCTACTTCTACCATAAGCCTACTCAATAAAACTGCCCCACAAAGCTCTAACCTAGGTATGGAAACTTGCTTGACAGGTGCAACTTTGGTTTTTCCTGCGATTAAAGCAACCCTTATTTCACCGTTCGATTTCACGACACGCAAATAAACTACTGCAGCGTATGCATACTTAGAAGCGTCCGAAAACCCATGAAGTTCTAGAGTATCACCTTTGCGAGCGCCCATCCACCGAGGTATTCGAATGTCAGATAATAACGGTAACTCCGCTCTATAATCTAACCATTCTTGCTGCAAATGCTTTGGGACTTCATCATCCCAATTAATCCCTGCTAACCATAGCTTCTGAATCATTATTTTTGCCACTATAGTGCATGGCCCTACCCAACCCAATGGGTCATACAACCTAGATATGTCAGATATAATCTTTCGTTTCGTTACAGGTTCTTCGACGGGTGTTAGAGTCACAACGTACTGATAAGTATCATCACTTCTATTCCAGGTAAGTCCCACTATTTTAATTATTTCATCTGTTTTTATGGTAAGTTCTTCTTTAATCTTGTTATCTTTGTTTTCTTCTATCATTTCCCTTAGTAAGTCACTGTCGTTACTTGACCATTTTTGTAGTTCGAAATTTCCTTTCTGTAGAATTTTCTTCATACCCCTGTAAATTTCCATCCCTTCCGCTTTGGTTTCACATCCCGTTAATAAATCATCCATGTAGAAATCAGCCTTTATTTTTTCAGATATTACAGGAGATATGTGCCCTTCATCTAAAGCCACTTGCTGCAAAGCCTTGACTGCGAGGTAAGGTGCAGAAGCAGTCCCAAATGTGACGGTAAGTAATTTGAAATGCCTTATATTTTCGTCTTCATTCTCTCGCCAAAGAATCCTTTGAAAATCTACGTCCTGCTTATTGACCCACACTTTTCTATACATCTTAACGATGTCCGCTGCTACACATATAGGGTAAGTTCGCCAACGAATCATAAGATGACGCAGATCGGATTGCAAAACTGGTCCAACTAATAATTGATCGTTTAACGAAAGGTCGTTAGTTCCCTTACAGGACGCATCAAAAACAATCCTCACCTTGGTAGTGTCCTTATCATTTCTGATAACCGCGTGATGAGGTAAATAAATGGCTCTACTTTTATGTATTTCAGAAGCTGGTACTTCCTCAAGATGCCTCAGCTGTAAGTACTCGTCCATTACTTCGTAATATTTTAATATGAACTCTGGATTCTTTCTGAATCTCCTTTCTAATAGCTTTAGCCGTTTTTCAGCGATTTCCTGTGAACTTTTCACCTCGGGATTTTTCACTTTAAAATGAAGACGAACGACATAACTACCATCATTATTTCTTGTAGTATTTTCAGCAAAATGGTTTTCACAAAGGGATTCTTCTTCAGTTAACAATTTTTGTTGAACGCAATCTGACTCTAACTCCCAAAATTTTTTCAAGATATCATTTTCGTTCTGAAGACAATGAAAAACCTTAACATTAACATGGTTATTTTTCACACTTCCTAAAGCTCCTGACACAATCCAACCCAAACTAGTTAGTTGAGCAATGGAAGTACCTGATGGACTTCTTTTTAGACCATCGTGCAATATTTTAGCGTACACTTCCGCGCCTAACAAAATGTCTGTTTTACTTGGTACGTTAAATTGCGGATCCGCTAATTTCAAATACTTTAATTCTTTCCAATCTATATTCGTAACCTGCCTGGAAGGAATTAACGAAGTTATAGATTTTAAAACGAGTGCTTTTACCTTGAAAGTCACTTGCGGGTCAACCAACGAGGCTAATTCAATATCTACCATAGAGTTACAAGATATATTTCTATTTCCACCGATACCTGAAATCTCACCGTTTATAGAGATTCTTTTCAAACCCAACTGTTGCACAATATTTTCCGTAACAAACGATGACTGGGAACCTTGGTCTAGCAAAGCACGTATTACTGTACCTGACCCAATCTTATTCGTGGCTCTCACTAACGCCGTGGCCAACAAAACCTGCTCTACACGATCACCACTATCTGATAAAATACAAGAAACCACCGAAGTTTCTTGACTTGTAGAGTCGCTGGCCTCAACAGTAACCTCCCCGCGGGGATGCAACAAAGTATGGTGTTTTCGATTGCAAATAGAACAATACTTATTCGAACTGCATTTTTTAGCCGAATGGTTGCCACCCAGGCAAATGAAACATAATTTATTTTCTAACACAAACTTTCGACGTTTTTCAACCTCCGTATGCAAAAACGATTTACAATTTAACATATCATGATTTTGAGAACAATAGCGACAAGAAAGATTATTTTTAACGTGGAAGGATTTGTACTTATTCTTAGAGTATACTTTACCTTTCACATTAGTACTCAAAAACTCAATAGCACGATACCTATTCGTTAAAAAATCCTTAAATTGTTCATAAGAAGGCAATTCATCCGAAGAGTTACAACTTGTAAAGTTAAATTCCCACTGCCTTCTACTCTCCGGATCCAACTTTGACGTTAGAATATGGATTACAATAATATCCCAACTAGTAACATCTATGTCTAAATTAGACAATGCCGACAAACAATCATTAGAGCAATCAATTAATTCTTTTAAGGCAGACGCGGATTCACATACAAGATTTTTTTGATTAAGGAACCTTGTCAAAATATGATGTGACAGGTATTTTTTATTATTATACCTTTTTTCCAATATATCCCAACACCTAGCATAATTGATTGCACTAACTGGAATATGCCTAAGAAGCTGCTCAGCTTCTCCCGTTAAATACCCTTTTAAATATTGCAATTTTTGGATGTTATCTAAAGTTTCATTATTGTCAATTAATGCCTTAAATAAATCCCTAAAAGTAGCCCATTCATCATATTTTCCCGAAAATATTGGAATATTTATTTTTGGCAACTTAACTGACAAACATTTTTTAACATTAATTTCACTATTATTATTAGTTTTAGATTCAATTATCTTAGATAAAATAATTTTTAATTCACATTTATGTTCACTATATAACTCCTCAGCTTTGTCATATATTTCAGTTTTACTATAAGAAGTTGATGATAAATCTGATGCCGAATATTTTTTCATCAACTCTTTATGTCCTGCCAAGAATTCAAACCACAATTGATCTAAACTTTCTATACGGCCTTCTAAATATTCTTTAGTTATTCTCTCTTTCGGAGATTTTTTAAAGTTAACTCTAGCTTTATTCAATCTGGAATAAATATCCATTTGAAAATTAATTGTTGATTCCATATTCTTTAAAAATTATATTAACTGAATGAAACTTTAAACTAAAATACAATTCAATACTTTTCATCCAAAATTTCAAAGTTTTTAAGTAGTCAACCAATCTATCACCAAAATACACAAATACCAAGTCTTAAAACATTCAGAAGCGCAAAATTTTCTAAGTGTTTAATACTTAAAATTCTAAACGAAATCGGGCATAGGTTCCCCGTCTCAACCAAATTTATAAAATTATTCTAAGTCCTAAATCTATGTTAAAATCTTAAAGTTAATAAAGTCTTTTAAATAAGGTTCAAATTCCGATGTCAATTGCACACATTTATTGAAATTAAACTGATGCCTTTAACGTTCAAATTCTCAAAGATAAATAATAAAAGTACTCACAATTTTCCACTGCACTTACACTTGACGCTTATATGGTAATTTCCAGGAAAACCGTTTTCTTTCCCGCCTTTCACTGCGCCAACTTGCCACCCGCCTTGCAACAAGTAGGCTCGTTCGTGCCGTCTGCCCTGCAGCCAACTGCTCCTGCCGCCCGCCTTTCAGCGTACTGCTCCTGCCGCTCGCCTTTCAGCGCACTGCTCCTGCCGCCCGCCTTTCAGCGCACTGCTCCTGCCGCCCGCCTTTCAGCAGACTGCTTTTCCTGTAGACTAGGTTCGTAACAGCATTACTCTGTCCCGAGTCTACCTTTCAGGAAAATGTTTTCCAGAAAGTCTTTCAACACCTGCGGATCCGGCTCGAAGGACCATGAACAACTTTAGCTCAGGTTCCCGAGGGAAGGCGAAATGAAAGCCACAAAAATCAAGCGATGTAGTGTATTGCTCCAATAGCAAATAATCAGGATATTTCCCAAATTACTACACACATATAAAATATCACTGACAGAACAACATTTGAGCATTTAAAACTTTACATGTGCGATTTAATCTACTAGTGGCTCCATCTAGTTTACACTGATAGAACTACACCTTACAATACATGTAATAATAACAATCCTTCAACTAAATTATACACCATCCCTCAATTACAAAACAGAATTTTAATATTGACATTCTTAGATTTAGCGTACTAAACGAAATGTTCGTATAAATATTTAAAATTGTGTTCGACACCCACAAGTTGGTGCAGTTACGCGTAGGCAAGGGTGAAGAGTTAAGCTTTTATAAGTTACAGGCAAAAACTAAACTAACACAAGTTAAAGTAACAACGGCTTTTTGCAAAAGATTCATTGCACGTTTGCAACAACTTCATGAATTACTTGAGTACAAAGTGAATCACAAAAATCAATTTATTTTTAAGTTCAACAATTCAACGGAGACCAAATAAAACACCAACGAAGCTTATCCAATCAAATATATTTCATGACGAGTAAAACTCCAGGTTGTCCCCTGGGCGCTAGGTCTTCCTGCGAACGACGTGATCATACAGCTCCAGCTGGGTGTACCGCGGCGAGTACAGCCGGTGCTTGGTAGTGTTCTGTCCCGGCTCCAGCTGGGGGTCCGGGCATATAATTTTATGATCGTGCCGGTTCTGGAACAGCAGCCCTCTCTCCGGGTCCATTATTGGCTATAAAAAAAGCTCCCCGGTTATCCCCCGTAATCAATGCGATAGTTCAGTAATAAAACCCAACAACATTTACCCGACGTATTTCGCTTCGCATTTACGAAAACATATTGAAAACCGGCTGATTGATTTTCCCCGCTTTGATCCAAAATAAATCGTACAAGACATTACGTTTTTCTTTTATCTTTCGGAATTTATTCGCCGAATCAAAGTATATTAAAATTGGAGTTTAACAATTCTGTATGTTTTGGAAAGGCTGGAATGGCGGAGCGTTTGTCACACGAGTGGAAATTGAAATTTATAATGTTTTCGGCTGCAGTTCCTTTCTATTTAATTTTGTATTTATTTATCACATGTTTACACATTCAGTGATGTTTATGAATAAGCTTTTTAGATTTGGTAAATATTAATGCTTTTTTCACTTTTGTTCCGCAATATAATAATAATAATAATACCTAAACGTTTAAGCCTGAAATATAATACATTTATTTATTAACTATGCAAAATGTTTTTATTCTATTTCGTTCCGGTCGCTGTGAATGTCATAATGATTTCTGCTCACATTGATCAACAAACGAGCTCATCGTCATACGAAATAAATAAATAAATAAATAATAAATAAATAAATGTTTCTAACAATCACACCACATTATCTAGCCCAAATTAAGTATCATTAAGAACTTGTGTTATGGATACTAGATAACGGATAAATAAACTTAAGAAATATATACAACATGGATGTATATATTACATATACAAACTATTATATATACAAACTTAACACACATGGATATTTTTTGTAATATATAAATATTATATTAGAAATAAACTTAAATAAACATACATACACATCCATGACTAGAAAGCAAATATAATAAATCTGCCCCTACCAGGATTTGAACCCTGGACCACTGGCATGAAAGGCAAGGTTACTTACCTCCATACCAAACAGGCCGTCTTCATTTTCTTAGGCACATTTTATGAAGATTAAGTTACATATGGATACTAGATAACGGATAAATAAACTTAAGAAATATATAAGCACAAATAGATTTTATTTTCATACATAAATGTTAGAAATAAACTTAATAAACATACATACACATCCATGACTAGAAAGCAAATATAATAAAATATCCGCGTCTACCAGGATTCGAACCCGGGACCTCTGGCATGGAAGGCAAGGGTACTTACCTCCACACCAAACAGGCCGTCGATAATACCTAAACAATGAACATAATTTCACATAAAAAATTAATGTACCTAATATTTAAACTTAGCAAGTGCATCAAGGTATATTTATGCGGTTGTTAGTTTGAAAACGCCGCGGTTGGCGGGAGAGGGACGCAGGGCGCGGTTCTTTACATATGTGTACAGAAAACGACCGCCCCCCCCCCCCCCCCCCGCCGGCGAGAATCACGTCAATGTAACAGCTTTTGTTTATATACATATCTCCATTCTGCAAAAGCCGTGGATGTGAGTTTAAAAGGCGCCGTGAGTTCTATTCCATTGTATCCAAAACTAACATAAGCAATGGAACAATGGAACATTCAGGAATGGAATGAAATCTATATGAAACGTTCAAATATTAACTTTTTTACATATATTGTTGTGTATATATATATATATGTAGAAAATATAGACTGTATATATGCCATATACAGGGTGGCCAGAAAACAGACGTCAATTTTTTTTAGGTGCCTTGTGTTGAGATGTATCTAAATCACCCCTATTTATGTTAAGATTTAAAATTTTGAGTTGAAAATTTAAATGATAACTCACTTAACATAAATTCTCAATTTAAGGTATTTTTTAGTAACTTTCATTAAAGTTATGAGCAGATTTAGCAGCAAGAATAGAAATCCGAAGAAACCTTCTACTTTTTTTTTAATTTTTAAAACTGATTAGGTCGCAATTTTGCGAACATTCATTAAAAAAATCGCAACTCGAATACTATGAAAAATCGTATTACACACGTCGATTCAGATACCTCTCAACACGAGGCACCTAAAAAAATTTTTTGGACGATACATTTCTGGCCACCCTGTATACACAAACATATACGGCTTATTGTACGGCGTAGTGCGCGCCGCGTACCTTGTAGTTCCGGCTGATGTTGCTGCGCACGGTGCCGTGGCGCCAGTGGTAGTAGCCGAGGTCGGTCTCGCGCGGCCACAGCACCTGCCCGCCGCGGAAGTACCGCGTCATGTCCTCGGACGTGAGGCGGTGCGCGAAGTCGATGTACCCCGAGATCTCGTAGCCGCCCTTCGTGAAGTGCCGCACGAAGATTATGGACTGTGGGAGGTGCAGACCAGTTACCACTAACGACTCAGTCAACCTCGACGTATACAAATATACCAGATTATTCAATTTCTTGATGCACAAATTGTACTGCGAGTGTCGTGCACGAATGCTTGCAAGATAAACTTTGATGGCGTTTCTTTTATTTTTCATCTAACTTTTTGACGTGATATATGATATCATGCCTTTTTTTTTTTTTATTGTTTTGTTAATATTATAAAAACAAATCTGACATGTTATAATTAAATGTAATGTCACAGTATGATCAGATAATGCGTGATCTAGCAAACGACTGGAACCACTGCGAACACTCCAATGACTGCGAAATACAGCACACAAACAAATAAGTTTCCTAATTTATTTTCGGTAGTGACAAAAGAAAACTGACATCGATTTAGTTCGATAGGAAATAAACAAGGTGATTGGCAAATTAATTGTAGATTATTTTAATTTATCACTGTTCTGTAAAAATATACTTGTGATAAGAATACAAAAACCTCGTCAATGTAGGGGTGTTTTATTCAAAAAAATATATGTATGTATATTTTATTTAAGTCTCTCCTACTAGTAAGATCGTAAAGATCTTTGTAACATAAACTTTGAGTCCGTAATTGAATGAGTTTTCTTCAAATTTAAAAAAAAAGTTAATGAAGGGTTAAGTGTAAATGAAGGTGTCTACTTACTGCACCCTAATTTACCAGTCGCTAAAGTGCGTCCCACCCACTAACAAGCTAGCCTAGACAGAGAGAGAGAGAGGAAGTACCTGCAGAATGCCGACTCGGTTGGCGCGCTCGCGGACCGACAGCTCTGCGTTGAACTGGTCCGTCATGTTGGAGCCCTCGCTGGCGCACACGCGCGTGCTCTTGGTCTTGGGGTACACCACGGAGTGGATCACCGCGTAGCGAGCGTAGAAGTCCTTCTCAGGGACTGTGTCGCCATTGGCTCTGCAAAATACGATTGTAGCGTTACTATCGCAGCGTTCATCTTAAAGTTCATTTTTGCTTGGGAAATAAAAAACAAAAGCTGTACTGTGTAAATATTTACTGTGGAACACCCAGCCTTGAAGACCATTCAATCGATTTCCTGCTTCCAGAGTTATTTGTTTACAAATAAACAATGTTTCCCCTTCCTATTATAATGTTGTGCTTAGGTACCAATTGACTTTCACTGATATGTAGGTACCTAATAAAAACTGACTTATTATTTTTTACAGAATCGGATAAAAATCTATCCCATTTAACGTATTGTATGTAACGTCACAACACATACAATATTTGTGAAATAGTTCTAGTCTCTAAGAACTAGTTAATCACTTACTTTTTGGTAATAGCAGGCGTGTAGTTTTATAGTAAACAAATTATACTTTGACCACAAATTTTATTAAGTCGTGCAGGCTCACTGTTTAACTAATATACACATTTTTTTGAAGTATCTAAAAATGTGTAACTTTATATGCTCGACTTAAATGACAATAATTTAGGTCCTGAAAATATACCCTATCGAAATAGTATATTTATCGAACACTGATCCAAGTGGGGTTGATTTTAGTAGTCTTAATCTAGCTTATCAGGTATAGAGTAATTTCCAAGCACCTGTAGCCCAAGGCGGCTATCGTCCGCGCAGACTGCAGACTCCTCAAGTTCCTGAGATCAGCGATATCAATGAGCGAGTCCAGGTAGTCCTCCCAGGTCTCGAACTGCAGCAGGCGCCGGTCCGCCTCCACCGCGGCCGGATACTCGTTCTTCTTCTCGGCCATTGTTACTTCTACTAATCTGGTCTGTTGTAGGAATTAAATTAGATCTTACACTAAAATTTCCATTGTTGCAACTTAAAATATAGGTTCGATAAGTGACATTGACTTAAGTCATTTTTGTCAAGTGGTTTTGACGCTAAGTGTTGAAGTTCGTTTTGAAATTGTAGAAAAAAAATTAAATGTGTTGAATTTTAAAATAAATCAAGAGCGTGATGCCCTTGTGATCCCTTTTTATAAGGCCGAAAGGTTTGTAATAAATGTTTTGTAATACGAGACCAGGGCTGTGGTTAGAAGGTGGTTAGAATAGAAGCGTCTTTATTGTCAGGTAAGCACAATCTAAAGAACATACAGACCAGATATATCAGACGAACGAGCACATTTAAAAATATAATAATAATAATAATACACTTTATTGCCCAAAAACATTACAAGAACAAAAAAAATATTTTAATAAATACAAAATTAAAAAAGAAATAGGCAATTTAGGCGGCCTTATCGCTCTCGAGCGATCTCTTCCAGGCAACCACTTACTGATACAAAGTATTATAATTTAAGTAATACAGGCAGTGTATTGCAGAAATAAAAGTTAAAAATATTACATAGATAAAATTACATTAATAATAGAGAGAAATATGAACAGAAAAGCAAAAGAGAAAAATGTGTAATATTTTATGATAAATAAAAGTTTTTTATTTTATTTTTAAAGGAACCAATCGATTTTGCATGGTGGAAATTTACTGGTATTGAGTTCCAGAGAGAAATGGTTTAACCGTGAACGATTGCTGATAGAAATGGGAGTGGTGTGCAGGAGTTGCCAACAAGAAGTTCACTATAAGGCCGTGTCCTTTACTTTAGTCCGATATATGTGCTAAGTCTCTATTAACGGAGTCAATAGCTACAGTCAGATTGTCAAGGCTCGCATGTGAATAAATTTGCAAATCATCTGCATACAAGTGGTAGGAAGAAGTTATGGAATGTGTTATAGAATTTATAAAAATAGCAAATAGAAGTGGAGATAGCACACCGCCCTGAGGCACACCAGCTGTAGTACGACACCATGAAGATACATTATCTTTCATACATATCCGCTGCTGGCGGCCTTGCAAGTAACTGCGAAACCATTCAATCACTGTTGGAGATATGTTAAGCGAGCTGAGTGTGTTTAGTAATACGTCAAAATCAACAGTGTTGAAGGCATTACTGAAATCTAGCAGACACATTATAGTCAGCTGTTTATTTTCCATGCCTTGTCGAATATCATCAGTAATTTTTACAAGAGCAGTCGTCGTACTATGGCCAGGACGGAAACCAGATTGAAAAGGATTCAGTAGATTATTTTTATTGAGGTAGACATAGAGTTGCTGGTGTACAAGGCGTTCAAGGACTTTTGAAAGAAATGGAAGAATGAAAATAGGACGATAATCTGAAAAGGATGTGGGATGGGATTTTTTTGGTAATGGAATTAAATAAGCATCTTTCCAGAGATCTGGAAATGTAGATGAGGATAGAGAATGATTGAAGATCTTGGTGATAACTAGAACCAGGATATCAAGGAGGGGAAGAACCATATTACGACTAATACTATCGCAACCATCGATGTGATGTTGAGAATGCTGAGCAGATAACTGTTGAAACGTAAATGGAGAAGTATTAGGTAATGGCAGGGAAGAGATATTATGAATGGTATGTTTTCTAAGAGAATCATCCATGACAGTGTTAGAAGAAAAATGCGAGTTTAATAAATTAAGATCAATATTTGAAGTGATTGGAATACTTGTTTTGCCAATTCCCAACGTTTTGAGGAATTTCCAAACCTTGGCTGGATTTCCATTTTCTACGGACTTATGAATATGGCGGCGCTGTGCATCCCGACACACCTTGTTGCAGTGATTTCTAATGACCCTATATTTTTCTTTGTTCGTATCTGATGAGTTGGCTTTAGCTTTCGCTTTAGCTGAGTTCTTACGACGCAAAAGGTTTTTAATGTCATCAGTGAGCCACGGTGCAGGAAGATGTTTTACTTTAACAGGTCGTATAGGAGCATGACGATCAAAAAGTTCAATTATTAATCTGTTGAACATGCCAACCTGTTCACTAACATCCAGATCATCCATAGCTGACCAATCAATTTCACTCGCATCTCTGCGTAGTTCTTCAATGTCCATACCAGCAAAATTACGTCGCAAAAGAATTTTCGGTTTTAGCTTAGGAGGTCGTACTTTATACGACGCATATATAAGGTCGTGATATGAGAAACCGTCTGCACTAAACTGGCCATGTTTATCGATAAATTTTTGAGATGAGACAATTATTAAAAACCCGACTAATGAAAAGAAAAACCGTATTCCACTTACACACGCTATATTATAATTTATAACATTGACATACTGATTATAGATAGCCATGATCGAATACTACCTTGCTAGACATCACAAAGGTTGCTCAGCTAAACGACCACCGACATAAATCCCCCAAACACCAGCTGTATGTCTGTGTATAAAATCTACGTGTAACTTATCCACTCATTGTATCTAGTTTCATGGTTTTCAGCAACCGAGCTTTCATTTTTATCAGGATCAGGCCTACAAATAACCGTTTAAAATATAATGTTTGATGTTAGGAAGTGTTTCATCAATCAATATGCGAAAGAACTTTTCGTGATGACAGTCAGTCAGAAGCTTTAACAAGCATTTATCAAGAGGATTTACTAAAAAGACGTCCTAACTTCAAGACTAAAATATAAAAAGTTTCGATTGTTTACCAGGTATTGTATTGTAGGACTTTGTTGATGTGCGGCGACCAGTAGAAACTTACGAGTGTACGTAGTGGCGCTGCTTGTTATCAGCTAAAGTTTTACTGTCGCTGAAGCCGAAGGATTTGTCCAACACTACTTAAACTAGAAACGTTTAGATAACTTAACACAATGTTGCGCTTGTAAGTTCGAATACGCGTCCAGCAAGAATGTTTTATTTTTGAGGAAAATCTATAAGTATATAATGATATAAGTAATAACTAAATAAAAGCTTGGAGGTTACAAAACAACAATATTTAAAGGGAGTTAAGTTTTGCTCATTGTATCTTATTACATTCACCTTGTATCTGTATCTCTATCATGAGTTTTCCATTTCACTAAACAAATATTACTACACATGATAAAAATAACAAAACACATGAATACAAAAGAAGGTTCTGAAACCTCTTTTCCTTGCACAACTCATATTTACCGCGTATTTAGCTAAACAAAGGCAGTTCAGTGTTTTCACCCGAAGACCCCGTCTCCCCAGAATATTGAAAGAGTCTTCCCTGAATAGTTTGCAAGGAAGCGTGTCACCTAGTCCGCGCGCCACAAGATCCTCTTATTGCACGACAGTTCTAAGATAATAATACTTTTCATACAAAAGGTCTACCGTGTGCTCTTGCCCTGCAAGTATCGGGTGTTATGTTACTAATATACACCGTATTATTCCATAACAATGTGGAAATTGGAGCCCTGATGGGGTATAAAAGGATTAATAGTTTCTAAGTTAACAATGGATCCTTAGGTTTGTCAGTAAGTTTTAAGGACATAGTTTTAAAGTAAACTTAATGTTACGTAGAAATGGAATGTACACTACATTCTATTTTATAAACGTCTACAACATGCTTCAAAATATTTTTTTTATAAAAAAAGTAAACGAAAATTGAATACCTCCGAGCGCATTCGGAGTAAGATAGATTTTAGTAGCGCTCAGACTCAAAACAAATACTGGCTCACTCATAGTCGCGTTTATGGTTGCTACGAAGCACATAAAACAGACATGAAAGCAGTACACTCTGAGGAGAACTCTGTTGCTGGTACAAGCCGACGTACTCAGCACTAGTGCACTTGCCGCCGGAATAACAAGTACAAACGCATCAACTAATGCGCAGGCATCAGCGTTAAAGTTTACACGGGCAGCGATGGCCGCGTTGAATACCAAGCGTGCTTGTACTCACTCTATTGTATAGCTCAAGTTGGTTGTCTAAGTTTGTTGTGTAAGTATGTTACATACTTTCTAGTTGATAAGTCGATAATGCAAGGACGCGTCTGCTTTGTGAAATGAATCCGATAAAGTACACATTCTGTAAGAAGTGGAAGTGGCGTTTCTGACAGTAAGATCTCCTGGCCGGTAATAATCATAACAACGAGGTTTTTTGTGTTCCGGTTAAAGGGAACGAACAGCTATTGCAATAACTGGAACAAAGCCAAACCTTACGGTCGGCAACGCAGCATTACTTGATTTTATAATCACATTCAACGTAAATAAATAAAACACTTACTTTTATGATGCCCATGAGCTCGGATGCCACTCACCATGCGCGCTCGTTTACCGGCTGCGCAAATAGTAAAAAAAATAATTTACTTTAATACATTATTACGACCTATCATTTATATAAATGCTTTTAACAATTAAATAACATATTTATAACTTTATTACAATTACCTTAGATCTTGGACGTTCCACAAACTCTCATTCAAAGTATTGCGTAGGTACACGCGGACGCTCATAAACAGCGCGACAACTATTGAGGTAAAATAGCTTTAGTTTTCGTTAGTGGAATGTTTGTCAGTTGCACGCTAATAAAGTAGGTAAGTACGACCTTACATCTTCAGTAATAGAAAATACAACGTAACGCGATTAGTTTAAATGCTCTTCAGCAAATGTTAACAGAAAATTGGTAGATTGAGGAGGTCCTTAATGGCTGCACGTAATTTTTTCGAGGGTTTTCGGAGAGGCCTGGAGCTCCTCGAGCATGTATTTTCAATAAATCACCTCCGAGGGACACGTACATGTAATTTAATTTGCTTTCTCAGCTTCAATTCCGCTTAACATTTACGAGGCTACGAACTTATTCATGTTTCGGTGGGAAATCGAAATAACTTTATTTGAAGAGCTACAGCACACCTCCAACAAGTATTTAAGGTTTGTACTTTGTCGAGAATTCTCATCATTGAAATGTGTTTCCTAATTTAAATGCGACATTTGGGTACTTTCGATGCTTATTTTCAAAGAACGCATTAAGTAAATTAAGTCGTAAACTTTAGGACTTTTAATAACGCTAAAGCTTTTTTATATTATATGTCAAATGCTTCATAAAATTTGTTTGCCACAAAAAATGTTTAGTTCCAATCTGTACTATCAGAGTTCTGGTTGGCCTGCCGAGCGATCTCGCACACAGCTAGTGTAAAGCCACCCTAGTGACACGTGGCCGCCACCAGCCCCCGCCCGATCGCCAATATTATGAATCCTACAGTATGGGCACGTCTTCCTTGCATTGTATATGCGAACATGATGGGTGTACTATTTCATGTTTTGAATTAGCTACAATAAACCATATTAATAAACGTTTTTGTATTATTTTCAAGTCCACTATATAGTTTTTTGTTCTTTTTTTTTTTTTTTTGTTTTTTTTGGTCACATTGTATCTTATAAGCTCTTAATATTTATGTTCTACTTAATTGATATATATCTAAACAATGACTAGCCGGATTTCATCGCGTTTAATTGTAGCTACGCTCGCAGACTGAGCAACAAATTGAGATGATTGAATGGTTTCATGACTGTCAAGACGCCTGTCATCTCGGTCACGCGCTACCACGTGCCTGTAGGGGCACTGTAACATCGAGTTAAATGTAAATATACAGGGTGTCCTAAAAATGAAGAATAATCCTAATGCTGCGGATAGTTCGTGTTTTGTCATACAACACACCAAAATTTCGTTGCAGTAAAAGTTTCACCAGTTTTGAGGTATCGACAATTTTAAGTATTTTTAAAAAATTTAACTTATTTTGAATAAAATCACGCCTGTCTACAGACGATGACTTTTCTAAACTATAATAAAAAAAGAGTTTAGAAAAGTCATCATTTATAGGTAATTTTTTTAAAATACCTGAAAGTCAAAATTGGTGACACTTTAACTGAAACAAATTTTTGATATGTTGTAGTACATGATACGACCTATCCGCAGCATTAAGATTATCCTTAATTTTTAGGACACCCTGTATAATGAACGTGATAAAGTCCGGTTGGAAAGTGTTTTATTCGATATAATGAATAGCGAAAACTCAAGGAAATATTAAATAAGAACTGACCGCAATAGATGCACACGACCACCATTCCTCGTAACGGCTTACCTTGGAGACTGCGTGGTGCAGGTTACCTGTGAGAAGGTTACATTTCAATAAAGTTAATATGTAAAAATTTTGTTTTCATTTTTCGACACAATTACGCGGTAGTAACTTTTTTATTCAAAAAGATGTCGGAAATGAATTCCATGCCTAGGAACATAAACAAAACACTTCCTGGGTCCTTCAGAATGACTCTCAAGGTGTTAGTTAGTAATTTGGAAATGTTTTCTATATATTACTGTCAAAATTAGAGATTTGTTTGTTTTTATATTTAATTTTATAGTTTATGTATTTGTTTGTTTGCTTTGACGTCAATAAGAACTCATTTTATTCAATTTCATTTTATTTCATTCCATTTATATATGTCATCGATAACCGATGCAGCCAACGAACAGATTTGAATACTTCTTTCACCAATAGCGATTCTTCATTACAGACGAGCAACTTGGCATAATTAATCGCAAGCTGCTTCTTATATCTTGTACCCAAGTCATGTGTACAAATATGCGAAACCAGCGCATTCGTTTTCCACCTGGCCATTCGAGCTAAACCGCAAACCTCAAGGGTTCGCAAAATCGAGAACAGCAACTACAGTTAGTTAAACAAACGACCGCGCAGGGCGAGACTGAATGGACGGCTGTTTACTTACTCCATTACAGCGCGGTCTGCGATCAGTGCGTTACACCAACAAGTAGGGTGTCTGGCAACAGCAGCTGTTTGAACTAAATAGTGTTTTATTGACTGATCCTGCACTTCTTAATGATGAGTTTTGTAGTCATTAGTGGTCAGAAGATTTACCTGTTTGTTTGTTGCTATTATCCAAATAAACTAGAGTATCTAACTGCAATGTTTCATATTCCAGACGGGGAGGAAGTGAGCGTGAAAAATTAGTTGTAAATTTAAATTTCAAGTACCTTACGTTGCGAAAATGAAAAATGAAAAAATATTTTTTGTTAAAAAATATTGTTACAGAATTTGTTTTTTTTTCCGTTTATTTATTTTAGAAAGAAACGGTTATACAACATTTTTTGACAATTCATACTTAATATTTAAAAAAAACCTACAGTTTCCTTATTTTCACATAATAAACTAGATTTGCACTACATATAATAATAATAACACCGAAAAGCAATAAGTACTCATATAAAAGTTAAATAGTATAACCAAATATATATAGAGACAGAGAATATAAAAAGAGATACAAATAGATTATAACATTAATTAACAAATTAAGAAAAAATCTATTTGAAAATTTTTTTTAGTTCGACAATTTGTAAATCTGTGTCAAGTCATTTTTCGTTATCATTAAAAAGTTTATAAGCTCGTGTAATAATAGAATTTGCACCATAAAGTGTTCTACTACGCGGTATATAAAACAATTGTTTAGTACGACATTGACGTTCACGCCTACGAGGTAAATGTATCCTATTTAGTAGTGAGGGGACACATCAACATAGTTACTTACTATTGTGTATAATACACGAAGGACGGGATCAACACAATCACGTCGGCATTCTAATGACTGAAACTTGTGACGATTCAGTGATTCGGTGTAGTCAGCGTAATTAAAACCCGTTCTGAAATCCAAAGAATTTACAAATTTTCGTTGTATTCTTTTTAAGCGGTTAATATGACATTTAAAACAAGGGAAATGAATTCCATGCCGCACACACAAACTCAAGATGACTTCTAACAAAGCTGTTGTAAAGATTTTGTAAGTGAGGGATTCTTAAATGGTTGACCTATCCTTAAAATAATTAGTCTTAATTGCTGGTACGATCTAGATATAATGGAGTCCATGTGAGGTATAAAGGTCAATTTATATTTGTAAACTATTTACAAATATAGATATATTATTTTAGATTTAATTTTTTGAACAACTGATAAATTTACAGTTACCCAAGTTTAAAAGCAATTTATTTTATGTACAGCAAGTTTTGAAACCGAGTAAACCGCGTTAAAACAATTCACAGTCCCTAATATCGCATATTACTCTGTAAATCTTGGTGTCATCAGCGTAAAGTAGCGAGTCGGAGTGTTTTTGGTGTTTTGTGACGTAAATTATTAATAATGTGAATAACAAGGGCCCTAAATGAGACCCCTGGGGTACCCCAGAACAGACTAGTTTCGGCCACACAGGCCACACAGGACCACAAAGGACTACTGATTGACGTCTTCTCTCAGCATAAGACTTGAGCCATCTGAACAGATCGCCATGTACACCAAGTCACCAGAGCTTTGCCAAAAGTGTGTTGTGGCAAATTTTGTCACAACGTTTGGTGAAATCGTGTAAACGGCATCTACCTTCTGTATCTTTTGTAAATACAAACTGATTTGTATCTACAGAACGACTTCTGAAAAATCCATGCTGATTGGGAGTAACGTTCCACCACCTCTGAAAGCTGATCTGTTACAATCTTCTCCAAATCTTTGCCGAATTGGCACAGTTTAGAAATTGGTCTATATTTCTTTATGTCAGTGCTTAATCTTCCTTTCGGTACAGGAGTAACCCATGGATCATCTGATTCATGGCCTTCTTGGAGAGATTTTTAATAGATTTTAGTGGTGGTTGTGTCTTGTGTTGCGGGGAAGTGAAGGTGCAGTTATTTGTGAAATAAACGAGTTTGAGTTTGAGTTTGAGTTTGATATCTAGCGAGCTGGGAGGGCACCCAGAAGAAACACACATATATCAATATTAAAAACTATTACCTGAAAATAAACAGCCGCGTTCATCACACAAATGAATGCCCCGACCAGGACGCCAACTTGGGACTGTCGACGAACATGAGGTAGAGCTTCGACCAGGGCTCTGACGCCACTGCATCGGCACGTTTGAACACATTTGCACGATGTAGAACCTTTATTCAACTATTTAATTATAAGTCGTTTTAAGGAGACCGCCGTGTATAGAAGCGCAAGTAATTTTTTAATGTCGAAAACTAATTTCTCCTCATGCGGTGCATCGGGTAAGCCAGGCTAGCTAACTCCATTCACTTTCAGATGCTACTGTGACATTATTCCTACACTCAGGCGAGTATTGTGTTTCGACGAGCTTCTCAGAGGTGAGCCAGCAACCAGGCTTCTTTTCACTTAAGTGGGCTTTGTGTGCTGATGAAAGAGCTGTGAGAATAAATTAAACCCGCTTTTATAACCTAATTCAACAAAACTACGAGCAAAACAGAGAACAATATTTAACTTTAAATTATCCAAAGTTACGGACCTCATAACAAGTTTGAATTATTTATCACAATACTGCAGGAAGTTGGTGGCTTCTGCATTCCGCCGAGGTCCAGCGCCTTCGCAAGGAAATAAGCAAAGTTTCATTTCGACACGATTGCGTTCCGCCATAACTAGATACCGGACTCCGTTTTGCTTTTTAATGTATAACATGGTGTTAACAAATTTGGTATTCAAACCACACAAACTCCTTTATCTTAAGTTATCTGTGTATGATAAAACTACGGTTTCCGTTGTTCCACTTTTAAAAAAGTAGTCTACCACATATCAAACACAAAAGGCATGGACATAGGGCGACAGTTTAATACTTTCTAAAATTCCCGGAATAAACAACGTACGTTATCGACAATGGATGCTAAACTACAAATCCTCTTAGCTTTCTGGAATATATTATAATATCTCGTTTTCAGTTTCTAGTTCGGTAAATCCCATCGGTACATCGGAATGTCACACGACATGAGTTTCTGTAAGTTGTGTCACTTTGGTTTTGTAAACAGTACTGAGATACATTTTCAGAGTAACAGTGAGGTTGCTAAACTAAAACTTAATGAAACGTTTCATTAGCAAGCTCCATTAAAAAATACTGATTGATTTGATTTGTTAAGAATATGAATTCTTCTTAGGTGAGGCGATTTCCTACCCACAATGTAGATGAACCGTCGCAATTGAAATAAACTATCGTAATAAAACTTTTGTCTGTGGCCAAACCCTAATGCAAATCAACATTTAACAGTTGGTGTGTTTGTCTGGGGATTTATTATTATTATAATTTAAAACTTTTAGGAAGGCTCAAGATAATATGGAGAATGTGGAATGCTGGCGCATTGCACATTCATAATGCACGTTCAGTTAATTACCTCGTTAAAATACTATTATTACTCTTAACAATAATGACCATCGCAACCAGGTCGCAAATGTCGTAAAAGAGCCTATAAGAAAACAGAGAAAAACTAAAGATCTGCACTTCAAATAATTGTACTCTAAATAATTTATAAATCAATTTTTTTTAAAGAACAGTTTCACAAATTTCTGAAACTTATCAAATCTTCACAAGCGTTGAATGCGCGCCTCGTTAACAAACAACTTTGTGTGTTCTAGGGTTCTCAGTCGATCACAGTTTATGCACAAAGTTTTTAAATAAGGCTTTCTTGCTTATAGACGGTAATTAATTTAATGTACATCTTTCAAAACAAAAAAATCTCTTATTCTGGTACTCGTGAATCGTACGATAATAAATGCAAAGGACGTCCCTAAAAATACTTTACATAAAACAAATATTTACATTCTCGCAGAAAAATAATTAAGAAAATAAAGAAGTTCTTAGGCTCCATAACCATCAAGATAAACCTCCTTTAAAATTAACGAGAAGATTTGTATACAGCCAGACACATTTCGGCTCGCGAATGACTTCTGAAAAAAGAAAAATGGTTTAATACTTAATGGTTTCGTTCCTTCCGTCATTCAGTGTGAAATGTGCCTTAGCCGGTGTAACCCTTAGCCGGTCGTTCAGTAGCACTGAAGAGCGCTGATTATCCGCCGCCACGTACATCGGAAGGTAGCTTTATAATCTATACAAAACGGGAAACATGACAAAATACACGCGATGTTGCGCCTCAAATGCTGGTATTATTTCCAGTTCTTTGTGCGTCAGGTTCTACGTAAATATTTGATGTGAGAATAGGCCTTGGTTGCGTACGCGATTTATGAAATTCTCATTGATATTCTTATGTGTCTACCTAGAGACGAGATTTTGTGCGAATTATTTCTTTTGATATAGATTCTTGAATTCGTATTCTTAATACTTTTGGTTTATTTTATGTTCGGTGTTTTCTGTTGGAAAATATTAAATTGAACAAACTTTAAATTAAACTGTTAGTATTACATGCGACATTTTCTTGTCTGTTTCGAGAATAAAATTCGTGAAACCTAAGAATTTTTCAATCTGTTGGTGCATTCATATAGGAAGGTCAACAGTTCCAGTGAAGACACCATTTTGAAATGTAGTTCTAATTTTAAAAACAACTGTATCCTGAACAATTGGCAACCTCGACTCTTCTCAATCTGTTGTTATGGAATAACATAAATTTTGCAAGTAAACCGAATTTAAAATAATAACTTCCTGCCTGTAGGCAATAACACTATTGCAGTTAAATATCAAAAATGAGAGTACACCTCGGCAGCAAGGCCGATTGTTTGTACTAAAAGCGCGTTATGAACCCGCCCCGCGCCTCCCCGCGACGTCTGGCGACCAGAGTGTTGCTTCACTGCGAGGGCCCTCCACGCGGCAAAGGCTGCACTGCCGTGGCCTTGCAGGGGACTCGCAAACCCTCAGTGATGTAGTGACGGGAGTAGGTGTTCTATATTTAATACATTTCATTGGTATAAGAAAAAAAAACAAAGACTACGACAATTAGCATCAACAGTAAGAACCCGCACGGACTGTGCACTAATATTGGACTCGGATGTTATGGCAGCTTCAGAATGCAACATTTTTAGACTGCTTTTGATAATTTCTATCAAGTGAAAATTAATTTTACATTCGCTGTGGGAGCCTACTACTTCCGTCCTAAAAATGTCTGGATTGCCAGAATTACTAAGCGGGATGCGACCCGACCTCACAGTGTCTGACAGGATACCACCACCGCCGACGGCACGACAAAAACAGTTCCATTTGTATCAGTATTGTTGGGTAAGTAGATGAAATGAAATGAAATATTTATTTCTCAACATTGACAATTACTTGTTTTTATTGACGTCAAATAAAACATGACTCTACCACCAGATCGAAAAAACCTTCGTGAAGAAGAACTGGTAAGAAATTTCACGGGTACATTTTTTTCAAAATAAATTTACAGGGTCTCTTTATGTCTATACAAAGTTATTGTTATCTGCAGCTGTTAGCTCGGCAAGTCTCCCTGCCCCCAAGTATCCGAACGACGAACACCCACAAAATCGTAACCGACGAAGCAAGCCGCAGGTGTCTGTCTCTGTCGTCTCGCAACGTGAATGTTAATGTTCAAGGTTTCTCTCAGACAGTGGCAGATTAATTCCTGCCACGAGACAATAGCCGAGTCCATGATGAAAGCTCATTTAAAACGTCAAAAACCATCAAACGGATAAATATAAAAAACCGGTACAAACCGGTACAAACAAAAGAAACAACTCGAAATTGCATCACAAAGAAATACCGGTTTCTTAATTTATATTCCCGCCAGGGCAGGCAGGCAATTTAATATTTAAGGTAAAGCTGTCCCTCATTGTAATTTGTTGAAAGTTAAAGACTTCGGAATGGAATTAGACAAACAATGATGCTTATTGTTTTGTGTTCGTTCCATCTAATGAAGGCTTCGGTTTTAATTTTCATAAAACTTTTTAATCCAGCAAATGTTTCAGGTAACTGAAGCTACTGCTTTATTATTCCGAAATTAGATCTTGACCAAACTATTCAAGAACAGAAAATTCAACAATCTATGCAGTGGATATAGTTACAAAGTATCGTGATGAGTCGATAGATCGATGCAAAATGACGACAAACAATAACATGTTGCGCTTGACCATATTAAAATAGCATTTCTATATTTTAATATTGTATTAGGAACTCCGTTTGAAATATTTTTCTTATCCCATGCTCTACAGGAATTAATAATACAATGAATTCAATAAAATTCCTCATATCCAAAAAGCTACTAGAATTGAATCGGTAACCAGGGAAGTCGCAACAGACATTTAGTTTAGTGCGGTGCAGCGGGCGTGGGAACTGAGCTCAGCGGGGTAATATTGCCAAGGTCAGTCTCCCTCAAGACGGAGCGGTGGTCTGGTTGGAGAGGCCTCTGTCGAGCTGTGGACGCGTTGCGGCTGAGATGAGGTAGGAACTTATTCAGTGGCTTTCAATTTCTTTGTATTGTAATCTAAACCTTGGCAAGGAACTTCAAGTACCTGGGGAGACCTTTACCGGAATTTTCAAAATACACAAAACATAGTTAACAAAGAACAAACCAGATATATAAGGTGTGATTATTTTTATTATTTTTTATGAAGCAAAATTGAAAATATTTCTTTTTCTATGAAATAAGTAACTGTAATAAATCAAAATCAAAATGTACACTATTCAAAATATTTATTTTTAATTAACATTTATCTTTGTGTTTCATGAAATTTGTGAAATGAAATATTTATTGCTCAACATTGACAATTACTTGTTCTTATTGATGTAAATTAAACATGACTCTACCACCAGGTCGGAAAAACCCTCGTGAAGAAGAACTGGCAAGAAACTTCACGGGTATATTTTTTTCAAAATAGTTTTACTGAGTCTCTTTATATCTATACAAAGTTATTCTTATCTATATCTTATTTGTTTTGGGTGTCATATGACACCAACGCGTATCTGATATTTAATTTACATATTCTTTTTCAAAGGTTATTCATAGCAGATGATCAAAGCCTTACTACTAACAATAAATCTCCAAATACTTGGTAACAGAAAAGAAGAGTTTCATGTTGTAGTTATTGTTGTACAGGGGAAATACATGTTCAAGGGGAAATACATGTTTATGGGTAATTACCGAACTTGTAAGGTACCGAACCGCCTTTTAATATTCTTTCACCACTACAACCGCAGGTCATTCAGAAATAACATAGACTTAATTCATCCCGAAATTCCTGCAGGAACAGGATTCACGCGGGTGTAACCGCGCCGAGACCTCTGGGACGTAGACAATGAAATCTTTCGTACTATATCCGAGGGTTCATAAAAAACCACTGGAAAATAGGAAAAGCGTATGCTATTCTGTCCTCTAATATCAGACTGTCAACGCAGTAACCTCCTCCGCGAATTAACTACGTCATGTAGTGTTTCCAGACGCACAAATATTCTTCAGTCCACCGACACTTAAACATCGCATGAACATGAGTCAATAAAGCTAAACACTCGCCGACATAATGCTACTAAAATATCAGTTCTATATATCTCGTTTTAAGGTTTAATTTGGAGTATATTTTAGTGATATTTGTAACAGGATCGGTATAAAACTTCTGGTCAAATTGTAGTACGTGTTTAGGAGAGTGCGGGCGAGCCACTCCACTCCATTATTTATTTGTGAAGACGACACCATTATTGCGAGACGAGACTTATTGAAAAGAGAGTAAAATTGCAACTTTATTTCTGAAAAAGGTTGTTTCATTTTTGAGGCAGCAGATTTTCCGTGTTTGCTTTGTTTGCAGAGGTCAATGACACTCCGTCCGGCCGCTACGTAGATATTGCGTAGGGGCACTGGAGCGATGTCATGTAGTGTTATCTAGCTTGATAACGGGATTAATAATGCTTGCAATAACTGAAATAACTATTCTAATTAACTACGACGTTAACTCTGTACGTTTAACATACACTTGGAACTAAATCTAAAAGAAAGATTGGCCATCCATCGGTTGCAGGTTATTCTGCCAACATTATTGGTTGAATGCTACGGAGCAAAGATCTAATTGAATATTTTCTATGACATTTATGTCTATTTTACGACCGATTGGTGTAGTGGTAAGTAGCCTTGCCTCATACGCCGAAGGTCCCAGGTTCGAGTCCTGGCCGGGGCATGCATTTGTGTGATGAACACAGATGTTTGTTCTCGGGTCATGGTTGTTTGTATTTATATATGTATGTTTATACTGGGTTCCCCCCAGTTCGCTGTATGGTCATCCATAACACGAGCTCTGCTTACTTTGGGGCCATACAGTTGGTGTGTTTGTCCGGGGATTTATTATTATTTTTTTTTTCAAAGTTTAGTTTACTCTTAATTTATTTAACTTAGTAAAATACATGCACAAATGATTAGGCCTATCCAATATATCTGGTGATGAAATAACGTTTCATTTAGTTTCGTAAATAAATACTGAAAAGAAATTATGATATCTATCTTCATAACGGCACAACCTCAAATACTAATGTTGGATTTGATTTTGTCCCTGTTTAAACATGGAATAATAAAATACGTAGTCATATGGAACCTTCATTGATAGAACCTACTTCGTCAACTCTCTGACCAAGACTGTAAGCAAAATAAATCGCTTCAATTAACACGAAGATCGACTTTGTAACTCCCGTAACCACACAGTAAGTGAATCAAGAACTCACGCTTTGTATATTTTATACAAGTTATATCAATTCGTAAGAGTTGGATCCCAGCGAAGATGTTAGTAAGTAGTTTGTTTTAAAGTCTAGTATTTTTATGGGACTTAAAAACCTTCATCATCCAAAATTAGGTAGGTAGGTACATCTTTAAATAATTAAAATTAGCTCAATTTTTCATAAATAAACAAGCTGCTTGGAAAGCGCAAAAGTCTATATGCAGAAAATCATTGAATCATTGCATAATCAGAAAACATTAGGTGTGATAAAAAAATGCTCTGTGGAATTGTGAAATTATTTAGATAACAGAAAATATATACAAGTTTTACACAAGATTAATTTTCTGAAGCGTCGTTACCGCAGGCCTAAAAAGAAGCTTTTTATAGATTACTTTCGAATTTATATATACTCGTATAATAAACATTCCGTTAAAAAAGAAACAGCACGTCCTGTCCCCGCGCCCTAACGCCACACGCGTGTTTACACTACAAAGCGTTTAATCCAGAATTCTCCAGACTGATAAAAGGATAGTTTGAGATATCGGCATTTTTCTCCCTGCGCCATTATCATTACAAAGATTGTTAAAGTGCTTAAGGAAAAAAAGGAAATTAAGTTATCCTCGATTTACAAATGTTTAATTAATTTTACAGACAAATGATATTTACCAGATCCAGAGTTATCTAGCATAGGTAAGGGTGCCGTTAAAACATGAGGAATAACATTTTCGTATAAATTGGTTTGGTACAGTTGAGTTACTCTATACTTACTAGAATGATATATCTTCATAGTTTATAAATTATTAAATAATTTAAAGTCTTCATTATTTATTTATAAAATCGAGCGAGTAATTGACCCCTAATATTTTCAAACTATTTCTGTGACAAAATCCGTATTGTTCTACATCAACCAGACTGCAGCAAACCATTAACTGACATGTCTTACGAAGTATACATTTTAACTCTTAGAACTCATGAACATCCTCCGTTTCAATTGAAGTTCAAATGTGTGGTGAAAAGCTCTGCAGCGGCCATCTAAAAGAAGTGTTTACGCTCGACCATTCGCGGATTTTTAACGTAAAACTATTTCACTGAAACGTGCTTTCAGTAAAATAAAATTTCTGTAAAGGAAAAAAAAATACAATTTACACAATCGTTTTCTAACCTGTACACATGGCCTAATCAAAGTTTTGATATACATATTTTAGTCTTGGACGTTATTTGGTCTAACTATTTTAAAGCTTTCAACTTTTAGGTGGTAAATAAATAGAGACTTTCTTGTGATGTTTTGTTGTTTAGTCGTCAGTCAAACAGCAAAAACAAACATAAGTCGACCTTCATATCACGTCAAAGCTTCTTCAAAGGAGGTGCTTAAAGCAACGGAGTTGTCAGTTATTTTACAAGCGTTACTGACACATGTCTAGAAAGCAATGTTTTAATTTTATTAATACTTTTATTACACTAATACTCCAAATCGGCAGAAATAGTTACTGTGTAGTAACAACAGCTGATTTCCATAAAATCACAAAATAACAATAATAATAAATGTATTCACAATCATATTCAGTTTGTTACAAAAACTTCAAACTCTATATAACTATATAATAGAGGTTTAAAGCCAATTAATGAATACTGTAAATTCATTTTGACTCCCTGAACACAGTATAAATTAAATAACAACGGGAACTGAGTGACTATGCATAGTTGTATTAGCTTCAAGAGAAAGGAGAAACTAGCAGAAAGTTGTCATGAAGAACCATTACGCGCTGTAGAGCCAGCTTAGATCAGTTTATCTTGACTCCTCTAAATGCCGAAACAATAATTTTAAATCTACGCGTATATTTTACAAATCGAGGGTCATTTCCAAGATGGCCGCGCTCATTCGCTCGCAGGGGTGCCAGTGGGATTTACACTTCTCGCGCTGTTGTTCGCAACTTGTAACTTGTAGCTTGCGGATTTAAATTAGCAAGTTTTAATTTCTTAAGGAGTGCTCTTGACTCGTGTTATGTGTTCGTAACGAGTCGCTGGCTTGTAGCGTAATCGATCACTGGGAGATTGCAACAAGATACTTCAGGTACGTTTGAAAGTTCGTTATGAAGTACAAGTTGTCGATTTTGAATAATGAGTTTAATCATTGAATATCGATCAACTTGTATCGTCTTGTATCATACAAGATTATGAGGCTAAATACTTTATAAAAATATTGATTCCAGTGTTCAGTGTTCAACAATAAAAAATAATGCTTATAAGGTATAGTTTCAATGATTTTAAAAGTTACAGTTTTAAAGTCAATTTTAAGTTTTAGTTTCTAAATTAGATAAACATGTCAAAATATAACCAAATGTCAATCGCTATAAAAACAAAAAGGAAACATTAGTTTTATTAAGTAAATGTCAAAACAAGTACAAAGTATGTGTGTATGGGTGAGAACAGAAAAAATGGGGTGAAATATTTAAGAGTTTTTGTTATATTAAGCTTTAAGGTCTTTTAGGTGTCGTGAATGACACGAATGACAGAATTCTGAGTAAGTATAATTAGTTTTCATTTAATCGACGGTCAACAAATTCGTGTGCCTTGTTCGTTTTTTGGGTGTTTTGAATGTCAAGGTTGAGACTGTGATCTGAAATCAATCGCACCATTGCAAACGTTGTAGAGGAATATCATGTAGAGTAAGAGGCGGCGGTTTTCAAGTGATAGATAGTATAGTGTGTTAGGTCTTCTAGGTAGGGTGCGTCTGCGTCATTGCATCTACGGTAGTTAGGGAGTTTAGTGAGCTTTTTCTGTATTATTTCTACGTTGTCTTTGTAAGTAGTGTACTTGGTATTCCAAACGACACTGCAGTATTTATATCTGAAAAGGGTGCAGTCACTCGTAAGATAAAACCCAGGTTTTTGTAGGCTTTGACATGGCAGTAATATGATCTGTGAAGGTTAGACAACAACCCAATAGAATGCCAAGTCCTTGGATAAATAATTTGTTTTTTACGCCTTAACTAATCAGGACAATAATCTTAAAGTTACGCATATAATTTACTTGTCGTCTAAAACGTACGTGGAGTACCTTTCATCTAATAACAAAGGCCTGTTGCCGAGGGATAGGCGAGTTCAGCTAGTAAAGTTTAAAAAGCGGTTCCCTGGCAGAATAATAACGCCAGTTCTACTGCCAATGACGTAGAGAGCCTCCTTTCTAACATTCCTATAGTCCCTGAGATTGAGAAACACGCTTTATCCAGGTATGTGAGTCCAGCTTTAATGCTTTTGGCAACTTTAGGGTTCTGTGGTTGCTTTATCCATTCAAGAGCTCTTATTTGCAAACGATTTAAAATGTACTGCTGTATGTAAACACAGTATTTATCTTTATTTTTTTTCTATTGCTGTTTTGATATTTATTTTGTATATTAATATTTAAAAATATAAACATATATATTTTTCGAGGTTTCAGTTCTTTCCAGTTCTTCTCCTATTTATAAATCGTGTACCCTGATGATACTGAAGCATCCTTAATTAATCGTAGCAAACGTGAAACGTTACAGGTATGTTTTTTAAGTTCTTTAATATGTTTTAGTTATATTAGATGATAATAAATAATTTTGGTTACAGAACAACGACCAAGTTTTATTTATACAAGAATAAAAACATTATATATATATATATATATATATATATATATATATATATATTATAAAAACAGCGCCCAACTACACTGTAGCCTCACCCAAACCTACAGACACGGAATCAAATCTATTCCACATAACTAAGCTTATTCCAATCATGATACCTGAAGAAGATTGAGAAATAAAGTTAATAATATGGCGAGATAAAGAAAATTATATGGAAAATTTTCTTCTCTAAGGGGGGAGATGTAAAGCGAATGTATTCTCCTTAAAGTTGTACATACCTGGCCATATTCTACTTTTGATAGGCCGTGTCATTGCCAATAGACAAGTTTATGTTAAACTAATAATTTTAATTTATAATATTATTTTAATTTGAAGAATATAAGGAAAAATTGTGTAAATAAACTTTAAATGTCGTTTTTTTGGTTACAGGTATTTTAAGTTCTTTAATATGTTTTAGTTATATTAGATGATAATAAATAATTTTGGTTACAGAACAACGACCAAGTTTTATTTATACAAGAATAAAAACATTATAAAACGACATTTTTGTTTATGAGACTGCTAAATATGGAGAAATTACAATTTGAATTTACATTGTTGCCTAGTGGTGATGGAAAATCCAATAATATCTGCATAACGTCGATAGCTACAATCGACAATAAATTATATGCTATACCGGAAGAGTTACAATCAGTAAGTTTTCATAAAGATATTACTGAAACTTCTGCTTTTAAGACTGGTTTGGTTAACAATGACAAGAAAAACTTCAAAACAGCTACATAGATGGAGATAGTAATCTACAGTTTGGAGATCAATATCTCGAAGAATTGAGTCAAACACAAATTGATACTTCTTAAATTAATAGAAGAGTCCTATAGTCCATTTGCTGCACCTATAACTTTGGCGTTTAAGAAAGAAGATAACAGAAAATCACGATTGTGTATAGACTTTAGAGACTTGAATAAAATTGTGATACCTCAAGCTCAACCATTTCCACTATTCGATGATCTCAAGGTTAAGACTAGAAAGTGTAGCTGTTTTTCGACGCTAGACATAAACTTTGCGTTTTGGTCTATTCCTTTGAAAATAGAGGACAGAATGAAGACAGCGTTTGTTACGCAGGAAGGACATTTTCAGTGGACTTGTCTACCTTTTGGACTCAAGACTTCTCCTGCAATTTTTCAAAGGATATCAAGGAATGTGTTGAGGAAGTATAAACTAAATGATTTTGCTGTAAATTTCATAGATGATATTTTAATATTTTCTAAAAGCTTTACCGAGCAGATTGATCATTTGACGCAGCTGATGGAAGCAATCCAGACTGAAGGTTTTAGACTAAAATTTACAAAATGTACATTTGCATCAGATTCAGTAAAATATCTTGGGCACATAATTCAAAATAATTGTATTAAACCATTAAAAGACAACTTGATATCAATAAAGGATTTCCCGAAAACGCAGAAAAATATAAGGCAATTTCTTGGGAAAATTTATTTTTATCATGAATATATTCCAAGGAGTGCAATTATTTTAGATCCATTACATAACTTGCTTAGAAAAAATCAAAAATTTGTTTGGACTGACAAATGTCAGGAAGCCTTTGAAACTATAAAAAGTCTACTTTGCTCACAACCTGTGTTAGCAATTTTCGACCGAGATTTGCCTATAAATATTTATACAGATGCATCTGTAGAAGGTGTTGGAGCTATTTAAAAACAGATTCAATCGGACGGGAAATAAAAACCCGTAGCATATTTTTCCAAAAAAATTAACGAAGCCCAAAAGAGGAACAAAGCTATCTATTTAGAATGTTTAGCTATTAAAGAGGCAGTGAGATATTGGCAATATTGGTTAATTGGTAGACGATTCACGGTTTTTTCTGACCACAAGCCATTAGAAAATATGAATTTGAAATCTAGAACTGATGATGAACTTGGGGACTTGACATATTACTTGTCACATTATGATTTTAAGATAAAATATGCTCCAATTTAGTAAAAAACTTATAAAGAAACATACACGAAGATTTGTGTCATATTGGAATTGTACAAATGCAGAAAACCATTAATCTAATTTATGTAGCCAAGAATCTAACAAAAAATATAAAGAAAATTTGCAGAAGTTGTGAAGTGTGTATAAAAAATAAATCAAGAGGACAGAACAAATTTGGATTAATGTCTCATCTTGGACCGGCTACAAAACCTTTATATATACTATATATATAAAGGTTATACGATCGGAGGTTTTGGAGGTACAAGGTCTACAAAAAAATATCTTTACTTGTTGGTAGATCATTTAACGAGATACGCTTTTATTATTACATCGAGGACTCAAGGCGCTAATGACTTTATAAAGTTTGTGATGAATATAGCTGAGACTGAAGATATCGGTATGCTTTTAACTAATCAATATCCAGGAATAAATTCCAAAGACTTCAAAAGTTTTTTAAAAGACAGGAAGATACCTATAGTGTTCACAGCCGTTAACGCACCATTCTCAAACGGATTGAACGAAAGGTTAAATCAAACATTAGTAAACAAAATTCGATGCAAAATAAATGAAAGTGGGACTAAGAAGGCCTGGACAAGAATTGCTCAAGAGTGCGTGAATAAATACAATGAAACAAATCATTCTGTTACGGGTTTTGCTCTGACTTATGTTTTGTATGGTACGGATGTCTCGATTTTACCAAAAGAAATACGAAAAGAAAAATCACATAGTGACTGGTTTAGAGACAGGCGAATAGCGCTTGAAAATACGATGAAATCTCATAAATGCAACAAAATTATATTTGACAGAAATCGTAGATATTGGGAATTTGATGAAGGAGATATAGTTTACGTAGAGAATGGAAACAAGCTTAACAGGAAGAAATTAGATGAATTGAGAATTGGACCTTATCAGATAACAAAAAAAATTTCAGACTCGATATATAGGATAGACACTGGCCATAGAAAAATGGAATCAAATCTATTCCACACAACTAAGCTTATTCCAATCATGATACCTGAAGAAGATTGAGAAATAAAGTTAATTATATGGCGAGATAAAGAAAATTATATGGAAAATTTTCTTCTCTAAGGGGGGAGATGTAAAGAGAATGTATTCTCCTTAAAGTTGTACATACCTGGCCATATTCTACTTTTGACAGGCCGTGTCATTGCCAGTAGACAAGGTTATGTTAAACTAATAATTTTAATTTATAATAATATTTTAATTTTAAGAATATGAGGAAAAATTGTGTAAATAAACTTTAAATGTCGTTTTTTTGGTTACAGGTATGTTTTTTAAGTTCTTTCATATGTTTTAGTTATATTAGATGATAAAAAATAATTTTGGTTACAGAACAACGACCAAGTTTTATTTATACAAGAATATAAACATTATATATATAAAAACATAAATAAAAAATAAAAAATATAAACAGCGCACAACTACACTGTAGCCTCACCGGAACCTACAGACACGGAATCTCGCGACTTTCTCAATGAGAACTGATGTAAATCTCCCGAAGAGCCGCGACTGCCGCGCCGGCGCGCTAATTGACAGGAGCGAGCGAGTTCCGCCGCCGAATGACTTCACAGCTGTCAAAGTCACAGCCGCTGCTAGCAGCTACCTGGGGAAGTTCTGGCTAACTTTGGTCACTCGGGAGAGTTCCAGTTTAAACTGTTTTGATGGCGGGTAGCTAGCTTGAGGTTTACTCTACTACGGGTTTATTAGTTACTTATGTAACTACTAGAAGTAGCCAAGGTTTTAAAACTTATGTTTCATGATAAATATTATGAAATCAACCCTTTTTACTGGTACAAAATATCATTTAAGAACTTGCTTTTTCTAATGCCGTAAGATAAACTCTCCACATAAATACATAGATGTAAAGAAAACCTCCTAAACTTCAATGGCAACAGTAGAGCATGAATTCATGTCTGATGTTGTCTGGAACGTCTTGCAACGAGCTTAATTAAACTGAAACCAAGAAATTTTAAATATTATTTTATTTATTAACATATTTTGGAGAACGTTTGGGTACAAGATATATTCATACATAAAACAGCATAACTAGAACTGCTCCCGTAGCCTACAGACAGAATGTAATGAAGAGCGGGCGCCATCAAATTCAGATTAATTCTTGAAGACGTGTAGCTTACCTGTGCTTGCATAATTAAATTAGATATTCGCCGCGCAGCCGGCGACATCTGCCGTTTGAATGAGACGCGCAAGTACTGTATTACAATATGCATGGCTTAATTAAAAGTAATTGGGTAGTCACCACGACGACTTTGTATTTATGTGCGTAAATTCGTAATTGTAGATTCGGCAAATTCAGTTATTGCTGGTGTTCAGTTGTTGATGGAGTTGTGCGAGTGATGGTCGAGGAATCGGGTTTTGTTGAGCCAGGCGGTAGGTTCCACTTATTGGACAATCCGAGCATCTTGGTGACATTCAGTTTGTAATTTGAGTAGCTGTTAACAGATGATACCTACATACATACACCTACTAGTTAATGTTTTGTGTGTCATATGACACAAATAAAATGACTTTCAATATCTTGGTTGATTTGTTAGATCGACAAATTGTTGAAGAATCTTCTAAGATTTCAAAGGCTATTCGTAGCAAGAACCCCTTATTGGTGACATCAAATCTCAAGATATTTGGAATTTAAAATAATAATAAGTTTTACAGAGTTGAATACTACTAATTATTACACGTACACAAGTCTTTTAAGTAACTCTGAGATTTAAATTTATATTTAATAATAAACTTGAAGTTTTAATACAATATTTTTACTTAAATTCATGGGTATTTAAACAATTATCCAACCAGCAATTTCACTCTCAGTTCAACAAACACCTTCACTCAACACAATATAATTAAATCCTCACTTGATTTTCAACATGGAGAACATACAGCAATCCTTTAGTAATTTGCAAGAAATGTTGTCAGCTCGCATGTGTAAATTTGAAAGTGATCTCCAGGAAAGTAAGAACTTGAAAACACCACTTTCATCTAGCATTTCTCAAGAGTTTGCAGACTTCAAGTCTTTTGTGCAATCATGCTTCATACTCTTTCAACAGCAAATAGATTTTTTGGCAAGAGACTGCGACAGGCTTGAGATGCAAGGCCGGAGAAAAATATTATTACTTCATGGAGTACCAGAGGTAAACAAAGAAAATCCATCATCAACAGCTGCTCAAGTGATCCAGACCAAAATGAAAATAAGCGACTTTTCTCAAACTCAGATTGCTCGTGCTCACCGTCTGGGCAAGTTAAGAGAGGGTAAAACCAGGCCACTGTTGATTAAACTTAGAGATCTTGCAGTTCGAGACAAGATATGGTTAAGTAAGTCTACTCTAAAGAGCTCTGGCATAACTTTGTCCGAATTTCTTACAACGTTACGTCATGGCACATTCCTAGCAGCTCGTGAATGCTTCGGAGTAACAAAATGCTGGACCCGTGGTGGCTGTGTCTTCGTGTTGGGTCCCAATGATGTCCGGCATCAAATTGTAACAAAGGCAGACCTCAGAGCTATTCAAGTCACGGACACGGTATCTCCGACAATTAGTTCTAACTCGCAAGTTCCTGAGCAAACGGCTAAGACCGCCGCGGTGCCGAAAAAGCGGACAGTAAGAAGACAGTGAGTTGAGTTTGTGTTTTTTTTTCTCTTATCATTTTTTCTGATAACAGTACAGTTATTCTACATCTACCACCATCATTATTTTATATTTGTAGCAACTAGCGATGGGCGATTGTTACTAAAAACAATCGAACTAGTCGATTGTTCAGTTCAGTCGATAAAAGTCGATAACTATGGATGTCAGTCGATTGTTAGCGACTTGACGCGCGTGCGTGCGTCCCTCTATCACAGACGCGATAACCGAGTAACTACTACGAGTAATTCGAGGCGCGCGCAGCGCAGCGCGACGCAGGCCGCAGACCGCACTTATATTACTAACTCTTTCTACTGAATTAGTAGTTAAAAAGTTGATGCGTGCGTGCGGCGTGCGATGTGCGCTGCGCTTAAATTCAACTTACTTATGGCTGCAGTTGTTTATGCGATCGCCATGGATTAAGGAAAACATCCATTCATATTTACATTATGAATGGATGGATAATTGAGGAGTTTCTAAGTAATACAAAAGACTAGAATATAAAAATGTAAAATCCATAATTGTTCGATTTATGTTATAAGTCTGAAAGAGATCAATGAGTTACTTATTTTAATTAAATTAACTAAAAAAGCGTTACAAAAAACAAACAAGTAGTCTACACTTATTTATTTAGTTAAAAAATATAGTTATTCGTACTATGTTAATTATTAGGTATTATGTCAAAGGGCAAGTAAACTCTCAAATACAGAAATTCCACTCAAACGTCCAGGTTGCTATAGTAACCGAATGATCGCCTCGCTGACTTGAAAGTTGAACACTTTGAACGATTATGTCTAAAAGCTTCTCGAATGTGACACTAGATAGTGCTTTATTAAAAAACTAGTATATTATTCGGTAATGTACATTTGAAAGCACATTGAAAAACATTTGTATATTGTGTGTCGTGTGGGCGGGCAGTTTGTACTGAAAAGGGTACCTATTTATCAATATTAGTGTCAGCTGTTATACTTTCATTATTTTTTACTTGATTATAGCCGCAGTAGTTCGCTACAAAATCAAACTTTAAATCAGAAATACTAAATATTTTTATCTTTCACACCATATTATGTTGCAAAAATTAAGTTTTTTAGAGGAAATGTGCTCTGGAAACACGATAGCGGGCGATTAAACTAAAGAAATATATAAATATGTACTAAAGACCAGGCTTTGCATGAATCCAATCCCTTCATAGTAAAAAACTTCATAGTTTATACTGCGATAGAATTGTTCGTCTAGAAATTAATCCATGTATTAAGTATTATTACAATTTCTTTACCTTAAAGTTACAAAGAAATCGGTTTATGACCGTGGGTTATTTAAAAAAAATCTTCGAAGTATAGGTTTGTAAGTATTGAAAAAGTTTAGTGTACAGTCGGTAAACTATCACACAAATAACAAGTATTATATAAAAAAAGAACGAAAAATCCGACTACATTGAAATTACTACATTTCGCATTCGAATGAATTTTATAGCCTTTGTCACTATTCTCGTCAAGACGATTCAATTGACACCTCAAATGTCAAAATCCATCAATCCGCTATAGCCCGTGAAATAGAAATTTCAAAGCAGAAATTTCCGATAGTAGCCCGCAATTTTTATTTTATAAAATATGAATATACCCACTGTCACCCGTGCTACTAGAGAAATCGAACAACACCTCATATGTCAAAATTTATCAAGCCGTTTAGTCTGTCTGTAGCTCGTGAAATCGAATTATTCATACATGACATACATGCTCTTGAAACAGATAACCCTACTTTTGAGACAGTCGGGCAAAAACAAATTATTATACTTACTTTTAATTGTACTTAGAAATTTCTTACTTATAATGTAGGCAAGTGTCAAATCCGAGTGGTGTAGTGGTAAGTAGCCTTGCCTCATACGCCGAAGGTTCGCCGGTTCGAATCCTGGTAGGGGCATTCATTTGTGTGATGAACACAGATGTTTGTTCTCGGGTCATGGTTGTTTGTATTTATATATGTATGTTTATTCTGGGTTCCCCCCCAGTTCGCTGTATGGTCATCCATAACACAAGCTCTGCTTACTTTGGGGCCTTCAGTTGGTGTGTTTGTGTGGGGATTTAAAAAAAAATCACACTTAGAATGGATATTTTCCTTAAAAACAATCGAAACTCCGACTCGCACCACAGCGCAGTGTAACATCGCACGCTCACTACGCAGAGTTGTACATTCGCACGCAATTCGTTTACGAATATATTAGTATTTAGTAGTTAGTCGATTGTTATTCGAATAATCAGGGCGAGGAACTACTGAATCGACAATCGAATACGCAACGGCACAATATTCGATTCAGTCGATTGTTTTTTTTGGAACAATCGCCCATCGCTAGTAGCAACTTTGGCTGTTTGACTGATCCGTCATATACATGGCTTTGACAGTTGTCTCTGAACGATTGACGAATCTGCGTTCAAAAATTGTTCGTTTCTTTTTAGAAAGCTTTTTGTCTATGACACGTTTTCAACATTCTGATTATTTTTCGTTTTATGTGTTTTGATTTTTCTTCGTTTTGAGTTTGATTTTTAATTTGTTCTTTTTGAAATTTGTATTGTTTTACTTGTAATTTTAACTTTGTTTATATTTTTCATACAGCTGGTGGGTGAAATTGCTTGAGTTTTAAAGTTTTACCCAAAATTTATTATTATATTTTATTTTATTTAATTTATACGTAGATATATTTGTTGTTTAATATTATATTATATTTATGTCTTGTACTAGTGATGAAGATCTTTCGGACCATTTATTAGATTTTGCGTCTTGCTCTTCGAGTGGATTGAACAGTTCCGATAGTTATCATGGCTCTTTTCTCTCACTATCTGCTAATCTAGATACTCAATTCTCAGGTTTACTGAAAAATTTTAATGTAGTTCATATAAATGCACAGAGTATTCCAGCTCATTACTCCGATATGCTTGCAGCGTTTGACTCAAAGAATATTCATGCCGTATTAGTCTCCGAAACGTGGATGAAACCCTGCCTACCTTCGACTTCATATGCTTTACCAGGTTTTAAACTAATCCGAAATGATCGTAATGACCGAACTGGTGGTGGGGTTGCCATCTATTTACGTTCTGATATTGCCTCCCAAATTGTAAACTTTTCTACTCAACCTTCAGTAAACCCAAATGCAACAGAACATCTTTTTGTAGAAGTTTTGGTTGCTAACACAAAAATTCTCCTGGGGGTGGTTTATAGTGCGTCTGCCAAGGCAAATTATTTTTCAGCATTTGAAAAGCTATTAGAAGAACTTACCCCGCTCTATAACCACGTTATTATAATGGGAGATTTCAACACGTGCCTCTTAAAAAAAGACACTCGCTCAAATAAATTAGAATCGGTGATAAATGGATGCAACTTGAATATATTGCCATCTTCTGCAACACATTTCTTCCCAAATTCAACCCCCTCCCTTTTGGACCTTAAGATTGTCGCCTCTTTGGAACACGTTGCTCACCATGGTCAACTAGAGGCTGATCCGTTTTCATACCACAACTTGGTATTTCTCTCGTACAAAGTAAGGCCTCCTAAAAGTAAACCTAAGGTTCTCCTGCAAAGAAATTTTGGTGGGATTAATTTCGACAACTTACTTCGTGATGCACAGGAATTCGACTGGTCTGTGGCCGTAAACGCTGACACGTCTGATTCGCAAATTGCTATTTTTAATTCACTTCTTCTTAAGCTTTACGATCGACATGCCCCAGTTAGACCCGTTAAAATTAAACACCTGCCTGCGCCGTGGTTAAACGATACAATTAAATCCACTATGGCCAAACGAGATCGTGCGCGAGGCAAATATAAACACGAACCCACTGACGTTAACCATGAAAGATATCGTCTTCTTCGGAATCGCTGCAATACTATGTGTAGGGACGCACAGAGACGCCATATCCATAATTCAGTTTCAAATGGGGTTCCAGCAAAAGTCTGGAAGTTCCTCAAAACGTTAGGCGTAGGCAAAAATAAAACACACTCAATACCTGATCACATGAATTTGAACTCTCTCAATTCACATTTCACAACTTCCGGCTCTATAGATGGCACACAAAAAGCTAAAACTTTACTCAAAATTTCTTCTTTGCCTACGCCTACTTACGAATCTTTCCATTTTACTCAATTCACTGAATGTGATGTTAAGAGAGCTATTAATACCATCAACTCAAACGCCGTTGGTGCTGATAACGTCAGCCGCAAAATGATCCTAATATTACTTGATTTCCTCCTTCCCATCATTACAATTATCCTAAATAATTCTATCACCTCATGTCACTTTCCTACCTCATGGAAAGATGCTCATATTATTCCACTTCCAAAAAAACCTATTTCCACAACCTTTCAAGACTTTCGACCGATTTCCATCCTCCCATTCCTATCCAAAGTCCTAGAGCACCTGGTCCATAAACAGTTAAATAATTTCCTACAAAAGAATGACTTGATCAATCCACTCCAGTCTGGTTTTCGTTCGGATCACAGTACGGTCACGGCACTAGTCAAAATATCTGATGATATACGCCTAGGCATGGAACATAAACAGCTGACAGTGTTAGCACTGCTTGATTTTAGCAATGCCTTTAACACAGTCGACTTTACCATCTTGCTTCAGCTGCTGCGTTCTCTTAACATATCTCCATCAGTGGTTGATTGGTTTCATACTTACTTGTGCGGACGTCGGCAGCGTATAACAGTTGATGAGTCCTACTCAGCGTGGACTGATATCACATGCGGCGTCCCTCAAGGTGGCGTGTTGTCTCCCCTTCTATTTTCCATTTTCATTAATTCAATTTCTAATAATTTAACTTCTTCCTACCATATGTATGCAGACGATCTCCAAATTTATTCACAGTCCACCCTTGTGGATCTACCACAAGCGATTTGTACTATAAATAATGACCTTGGTAAAATTCTATCGTGGAGTCAACGTCACGGCCTAACTGTAAACCCTTCAAAGACTCAAGCGATCATAATAGGGAGCCCAAAATTTGTGGATCAAATTGACTGGAACATATGCCCCAAACTTGTTTTTAATAATGTTGTTATTGAATATAGCAAATCGGTTAAAAATTTAGGAGTTTTATTTGATGACAAACTTTGCTGGAAACCTCATGTGGATGAAGTGAGCAGAAAAATGTTCGCAGCCACGAACTCATTAAAACGTTTGCGCAATATTTTACCGATTCCCACTAAAATTTCTATTGCACAGTCCCTTTTCCTTCCTATTCTTGACTATGGTTCTGCCTGCTATCTGGACATCTCTGAAGACCAACTGAATAAACTAGAGCGCCTTCAGAATTTGTGCATTAGATTTATATTTGGATTACGTAAATATGACCACGTTTCAGAATATCGAGCTAAACTCAGGTGGCTTCCCATTCGCTTTCGCCGGAATACTCAAATTCTTTGTCTGATGTATCGTTTGCTGTTCAATCCCGCTGCACCAGAGTATTTAAGATCAAGGTTCACTTATCGACACTCACATCACCAACGGCACTTACGTTCCGCTGACAATTTAATGTTATCAACGCCCTTACACAAAAGTGACTTTTACGGAAAATCATTCTCAGCACTCGCGGTCTCACTGTGGAATAAATTGCCACTAAAATTAAGTCTGCACAAACAATACAAACATTTAAAAAACAGGTCAAACAATACTTCCTCTCCAAACATACATAGAGATTAGTACAAGTCTTCATAATAATCTATTAATCCTCTTATATAATATGTTGTGCATATTTACATTGTATGTAAGTTTATAGTTTTTATATTATTTTTCTTTTTGTGTATTATTAGAAAGTAAGTTTATGTAATAGTAATGTGTATTTATTTAAGTAAATAAAATGAAGTATATGTGTATATATATTATGTATGTACGCCTAAGGCACCCAAGTACCTACATGGTCTCCAATTTCTCACCCAAAGGTTGTCTGGAAGAAATTGCTTGTTAGTAATAAGACCACCTTTTGTACCTACTTTATTTTTTTTTTTGTTTACTGATATTCATTTGTATCTTTTTGTGGTGTACAATAAAGAATAAATAAAATAAATAAATAAATAAATTATTAAGAGAACATTTATGTTTATTTATTTGTTTGTTTATATGTAATTAAATTAATTTTAATAATCTCTGAACGCATTGAACCGAATTCTAATATTCTTTCACCACTAGAACCGTAGGTGATTCACAAACAACTAGACGTAATTGATCCCGAATCCCTGCAGAAACAGGATTCGATTCACGCGGGAGTAACCGCGCCTTGAGGATGTATACAATTAAATCTTTCATACTTTATCCATGAGTTAATAACTACCCGTTGAATAATAAGATGAGCGTATACTTTTCGTTGATCAATAGCCTGTCAACGCAGTAACCTTTTCCGCGACTTGGCTACGTCATGTAGTGTTCCCAAACACACATTATATTGTTTAGTCCACCGACACTCAAACATCGCTTGAACATAAGTTAAATAAAATAAACACTCGACGACATGATATTACTAAATTATCAGTGCTATATTTCTCGTTTGAAGGTTTCTTTTAAAAATATATTTTCAGGATATTCCGTAAATGGATCGGTATAAAAATTCTGGTCAAATTGTAGTACGTGTTTAGGAGAGTGCGGGCGAGCCACTCCGCTCCATTATTTATTTGTGAAAACGACTCCATTATTGCGAGACGAGACTTATTGAAAAGTGAGTAAAATTGCACCTTTCTCTGAGAAGTGCTGTTTTATTTTTGAGGCAGCAGATTTTCCGTGTTTGCTTTGTTTGCAGAGGTCAATGACACTCCGTCCGGCCGTTACGTAGATATTGCGTAGGGCCACTGGAGTGATGTCATGTAGTGTTATCTAGCTTGATAACGGGATTAATAATGCTTGCAATAACTGAAATAATTACTCTAATTAACTACGACGTTAACTTTGTTGGTTTAACATACACTTGGAACTAAATCTAATAGAATGATTGGCCATCCATCGGTTGCAGGTTATTCTGCCAATATTATTGGTTGAATGCTGCAGGGCAAAGATCTTAATGAGCTATCTTCTATTATATTTATGATAAATAAATTTTTAGATATTTATTTTGTAGATTATTTATTTTATGTTTATTATGCAGCGTTTTGTAAACTCATAATTTAATTAACTTTGTAAAATATATGCACAAACGCTTTGCCTATCCAATATATCTGACGATGAATGACGTTTCATTTAGTTATGTAGACAAATATTAGGTCCTTACATATGAAATTGGCGTTTTGTCGTACTGGCTACTTTGATCTGTATTATCTCTTCTTTAAATAAGAATTCCAATTTCAAATTTGTGTTTCGAGACCCGTAATTCATTTTTTTTGTCCTCTTCTGGTTTTTTCTTTGCGTCACTTAGTTTACAAAATGGAAAACTTGAAATATCGCGTTATTTACGAGTACGAGTTCACCGTGGCACCAGTGCTGCAGAAACGACTCGAAGTATTAATGTTGTGCATAGCGGCGGTGTCGCAAGAGAAAACACAGTGCGTTTTTGGTTTCAACGTTTTCGCTCTGGAAGTTCGACCTGCAGAACAAGCCCCGTGGACGGCCAAAATTGATAAGTTGATAATAAAGAATTGAAGGCTATTGTGGAAGCGGATCCATCGCAAACCACGTCCGAGTAAGCTGTAGGCAGCGGTCTTAGTGACAAAACTGTTTTAATCCACTTGACGCAAATTGGGAAGGTGGAAAACCTCATGAATTGACTGCAGCAAACCGACAAACGCGCGTCGACTGCTGCGTTACCTTACTCAACCGGCACAATAATGAAAGGATTTTAAATCGAATCATTACCTGTGATGGAAAGTGGATCCTGCACGACAATCGGAAACGCTCATCGCAATAGATGAACCCTGGCGAACCAGCCAAAGCCTGACCCAAGCGAGAATTTACTCAAAAAAAGTAACTTGTGAGCGTTTGGTGGACTAGTGACGGTGTCGTTCACTACAGCTTTCTTACATCTGGCCAGACGATTACGGCAGATGTTTATTGTCAGCAACTGCAAACCATGATGGTAAAGCTAGCTGCTAAGCAACCGAGGCTGGTCAACCGCTCTAGGTCACTGCTGCTTCAGGACAACGATATACCACACATTGCACAACAGACGACTACCAAATTAGAGAAGCTTCAATTGGAATGTCTAAGACATTCACCGTACTCCCCGGACTTTGCTCCAACAGATTACCATTTTTTCCAAATTTGGATAACTTCTTGCAAGGGAAAAAATTCAACTCCGAAGGGGCAAACCAAAGCGCCTTCAAAGATTTTATTGATTCCCGTCCGAATTGTATTTTTAGTAAAGGGATCAATAAACTACCTATGAGATGGCAAAAGTGCATAGATAGCAATGGTACATACCTTGATTAAATAAATATATTATGTTAAAAAAAATTGACTTTATGTTCCTCCCTTACAAAACGCCAATTTCATATATGTATATATAATATATCATAATTTATTATTATATTATTATAATATCACATAATTATATATTATATAGACATAGGATAAACACGTTGGATTTGATTGTGTCCCTTTTAACACGCAATAATAAAGATTCAGTAAAATAACGAATGAAACCTAATGAATTGTAAGTTCTCGTTATTTCCTCAAATCTCTGTTCAAGACTGTACACAAGCTGTACCGCGCCAATTGTTCTTGTGTTAGTACTTTTTGATTGAGTATCTATTTATTGTTTAGTGTTGTTTTTATGTCAATAAATGTATTCTATTTATTTCTCTCTAATTTACACGTAGATCGCCTTCTTAACTCCCTTCACCACACAGTTCAGTGTGCATGAAGCGCGTTCTCCTACTCGTCAAGTAAATATGTGTCTCATTACAAAATTAAAACTATGGCAAAAACTCACGCTTTGTACATTTTATAAAAGTAATATCAATTTGTAAAACTTGGTTCCCAGCGATAATGTTACAAATTAGTTAGGTTTCCAAACTAAAAAGTTAATGAGACTTAAAACTTTCTCAAAGAAACTCTCATCATCCAATGTTAGGTAGATATATAATTAAATTTAAACTTTTATTAAAATATGTTTAAAATGTAATAAAACTTCACAAATTAGAATCCTTCTTTCACAGGTAAATCATTGATGTGTTCAGAAAGTGGAAATATTCAAACAAAAACAAATACATTAATCACTGTATAGTCATCAAATATTAGTTCTGGCACATTTTTTGTACGATCTGTGGAATAGTGGAAATACTTAGTCGAGACAAAAAGTATGTATGAAGAGTTTTACGGACGGTTAATTTTCAGTCGCGACGTGAGTTACCGCGGGGCTGAAGGGAAGCAGGTCGATTTGATGATTTTATATCAGAAACAATCTGTGGCTTCATTGGGATGGCACAACAGCAAACATGTTAGTAAAGTTCAGTGCTAAAGTATTTTGTACATTTTACCGTTAAGACCAAGTCATTCATGCTGCAATGTCCAGCATACATAATCTTGAATAGCGCTGATACCAGCACTTCGTATAAACATTTAATTCTACAGGTTACAAGCGATCATCGTCAATATCAGCTCCAGAACATCAAAACAATCTAACTTCAAAAAGAAACAGCCCGTCCCTCCCCGCGTCGTAACGCCACACGCGTGTTTACACTACAAAGCGTTTAATCCAGAATTCTCCTGACTGATAAAAAGGATAGTTTGAGATATCAGCATTTTTCTCTCCGCGCCATAATCAGATGTGACAAGGGCGCGCCCCTCCACCCGGCTACTGACCGGCCGCCGGACGAAGGTCTGCGATACTTTAGTCTTTCTTTGAAGTCGGCTTGTTAAACTATTTGAATTGTTTGTTACATTTGTAAAGATTGTTTCCACACGATACAGGATGTTACAAATGGATTTAAGGGTGTTATCGTCAGAGCCTTTACTGTTATTTTTGAAGAAGATATAAACTTTAAAATTACGTGAACGGCAGGAGGTAAAAAAATGCTCTGACGCATACACTGGCGCGCGCGATCCAGGTTATGTGGGACTCGTTGCGACGCCTACCAGAACCATACCCACTAAAACATTAAAAGTCTTGTGGTTTTTATCACCACAGACATCGTTTGTAGGATTATGCCTCTGCTTGCTAACAAGCCTGTACATTAAATATGATTACTGAAAAACGAGAGATTACTTACTTTTGCAAAGTCAAAACTAACACATCACTTAAGTACTCCAATTGACAAAAAAGCAAGTTTTTAAGGAGTATGCTATCAAAAAGTTTTACATATTATATTTTGTGTGTAACTTGATTCCATAACAATAAAGAACACGCATTTGCGATTTAAACATCTATCAACTTTCAAAAAGTCTTGTCGACGTTAAACAGAAATAAAATGATCCCAAGACGAAATACGTATACAAGAACTAAAAGCATCGAAGGTTACTACACACATTACATGTCTTGTTTGATTTGTATTGTATAACAGAAACAAAGTACTTAATAGATTTCAATAGTAACTTTCCGCCGTAGCGTTTGATTGAGCAGCCACATACATACGTTCAGACCGCACCGCGCGCCGCCGTCGGCTTGCGGCGAGCGGTCATTGCAGAGCGCTCCAGCGGACTTCGTTGTAAGCCTAGATCTACCACATGTTTTGTTGTTTGCTTTGAGAGACAAGAGCGACAAAGTAATGGTAGATACTAAGGGTCAGAAACTGAAAACTAAAACCCACTAATACAAACAACGAAGGGTAAATGAAGTACTTTGCATCGTTCTATTTTTCTATGTTGTTATGGGCCTTTTGGAGAACGCGAAATGCAGACACTCCAAGTTTAAGAAGCGTAGTTATACCTTAAGGCGTATACTGCAAATTCTTTCTAAACGGCAAACAAAACAACACAACTCGCTCCTTAGAGAATCAACTCCACTGCATCTCATGTCCAAGTTACTGTAGTTGAAAGCTGTATACTCGTAGCAGCGGTGGCTGTACGCCAGCAGCGGCCGCAGCCTGCACGCGACATTGTACTCTGTACCCACGTACGCAGGCGAGATTGTTGCTCGCCAATCCACTAGCGTATACGTTTTGTGGGATCGAATGAGTTCGTTTGGTACAGTTGAGACAGTCTTTACTACAGGAATATGGGAAATCAAGAAACCTGAGTATCAGGCCCTACCAACTTTATTTACTAGAATGTTATAACCATCTTCTTATTTTGTAAAATTGAGCGAGCATCTGACCCCTTCTCTTTTCTAAACTGATCAAACAGAATCAGTAATTTACATTATCCAAACTGCAGTAAAACTTAACTGACCTTTGTAGCGAAATACATATGCTTACACTGTTCTTTGAACTCATGAACATCATCCGCTTCGAAGTTCTAATATTTGATGAAAAGCTTTACGGCGGCCATTTCGAAGAAGTGGTTACTCTCGGCCATTCACTGATTTTTAACGTAAAATTATTTTACTGAATAATGCTTTCCACAAAATCAAAAACTAATTTACACAGTCGCTTTATGACCCGTAAATGTACATCAATTATATCAGATTTTTGCTATTTAATAGGGAACTTTATTTGGGCTAGGTAAACTGTTTATTCAAGCTTTTCGGTGTTAAATAAATAGCGTAAAGTATTTTTGTTATTTAGGGTTGATTTTTCGATGCTACGATAACTTTTACCAATAATATAATGTTGAGAATTTGTCATAATTTCTATAGAAAGTCTTGTGGATTGAAAAAGCGGCCTTTAGTCATCTAGTTGTCAGTCAAACAGTAAATACACAGAATAAACCTAAGTCGACCTTCATTTTGCGTCAAAACTTCGTCAAAGTGGGCGCTTAAAGCAACAGAGTTGTCAGTTGTTGTTTCATCTCTACGAATCAAAATATTTTCATTATTTGTGACAGTATTTTTGTAATTTTCAAATATTTACCTACGGTAGTTTGTCCAAAACCCAAAACTGTATTCTTACAGAGTTTTTAACTGAACAAATGGTCTAATGCTCAGTTTTGACGATGTTAACCATTACTCTCTAGAGATTCGTTTCTGCTTGCTTTATTTAAAATTGTTGATCATCTTGAATATTCTAAACGTCGAAGCAATAATCTTTAAACCTACGCGTATATTTCACAAATCGGGGGTCATTACCAAGATGGCCGCGTTCATTCGCTCGCAGCACGGGGCTGCCAGTGGAATTTAAACTTCCTGCGCTGTTGTTCGCAACTTGTAACATGATTACAGCTTGCTGATTTAAATTAGCAAGTTTTAATTTCTTAAGGAGTGCTCTTGACTCGTGTTAGGTGTTCGTAACGATTCGCTGGCTTGTAGCGTAATCGATCACTGGGAGATTGTAATAAGATGTGTTTGGAAATTCGTTACGATATTTAATAATGAAACCATTGACTATTAATCCGAGGCCTATTATTCTATTGAAATATCGATTTTAATGCCTTTTCGTAACATATACTTCGCGTGGGCAGACAGAGAACAAACACGGAATTAACTTATACTACGTTCACCTGCTGAGTATAGATAAGACATTCTTCTGTGTAGAAGTATCTTGAGCAAAGCATTGGTTTGCTGCACAATTTTATCTGTTGATCACTTTTGAGGATTGTTTTTGTTTCGAATACCTTATAACTGTTGTGTGTACTTGTTAACTTAAGAAAAATAACTATAAGAAATAAATTAAACACTTTTTAACCAGATTTTAAAAACACTTTAGTCAGACTTGACAGTATCTTTACATTCACCGGGGTCACTATAGTTCGTTCGCGTTGAGAATACAGTGACGTATCGTCTCAGCATTAGATTATAGCCAATAGCATCACCGACAGTAAGAAAACTTTTTCTTATACGGTAATCTCATTGGCCAGTATTTATAGTAGCATCGATGATTGACTGTTTTCTTAGCGCGGATAGACTATAGTGACTCAGAAAAAAGGCATATTGACTGTAAAGACGGTGATCACGGTGTCTCCAAAGACACCGAAACCGCTGAGTTCAAAATGTAATTAATTGCGATAAAATCCGGTTATTTAATGTAATAACTATTAATAATAACTATTTTATTTAATACATAACCGTGAAAACTTAAGGATATTTACTTTAATAAATGAATATATTATTTCAAACTGTAAATATAACCCCTTTCTGTTGCTAGTGCTTATTTCCTTGCTTTACATCAAACTCAGTAATGAGTGATCCTTCAATAACGTCGGGTAGATGGGAGGTAACTTGGCTACGTCATCTAAATGTCGTATTCCAGGTTTTATTGGAGTGACAGCTGCGGGTGTAAGATATCAACTGTAGCCATAGTAGACCTGTAGGACTATGTAGACTTTTTAGTTACCTGTGCTGTAGGCAAGTTCAATAATATGTTAAAATCGTAAAATAAAAAAAAGTATTTCACTTTCTGCGACAATCATTTTTAATTGATTATTTTCATCATTGAATAAATATTGGTATCCAATCATTTGACAAAAAACAAATTACTTTTCATTTGAAAAACAACCTTTGACAAAATTATGCTTTTAAATTTATCATTTTACAACTTTTGTACGGTTTATGCAAACCGTACAACTTATTATGTTCAGCAATTCAGCATTTTACCCAACTTTACCTTTTATTTTCATTTTATAATTGTATAGCTTCAGTACATTTAACGCCACTGCGGCAAACACTTGTCAACCTTTTAACTTGTGCTCAATAAACAGAAATCTAATTGGACTTGGTGTTTCTACTGATCAACTCCATCTTCAAGAACCTAACATCAACAACTAACATCAACCTTGTGCGACTCGGACCCTACATCTTTATGGTCCTTCGAGCCGGATTTGAACCAGCGACCTATGGATGCATTGTGAAAATTAAATGATGTTTTGGAATAATGAAATTTTTTCTAGTATATATTTTGTCCAATGAGTAATTTATTGAACAAAAGTTGTAGGGTCCGAGTCGCACAAGGTTGATGTTAGTTGTTGATGTTAGGTTCTCGAAGATGGAGTTGATCAGTAGAAACACCAAGTCCAATTAGATTTCTGTTTATTGAGCACAAGTTAAAAGGTTGACAAGTGTTTGCCGCAGTGGCGTTAAATGTACTGAAGCTATACAATTATAAAATGAAAATAAAAGGTAAAGTTGGGTAAAATGCTGAATTGCTGAACATAATAAGTTGTACGGTTTGCATAAACCGTACATGCTCCCGAAAGCAAGATGAGATTACCTTAAAGGTAAAATATATTATATATTAAGTTAGTTTCATAAATTTAAAAATGTACTTAATGTCTCTATTTTATTATAATAAGTAATTTCACACAACACTACACTAATCACTATCACTTATTCGAAATGCATGGTTGATATTCGGTGACGTCGCTTTGTCCACGCGAGCGTGGGGGTGAGCAGCCGGCGACGACCTCGCGTCCGCATGTTGTCTGATAGGTACGGCTGGTAGTCGATGAAGCTCTATTGCAGGTTCACTAGGTGTAGGCTGTCCACTGCAGGAGATCGGGAATGTTGCAGAGCAGCGTACCCGCCGCCAGAAGTAAATACAAATGCAAAAGATTACCACTGAAGCTAATACGTACAGAACTACAAACTGATGCACATCATGGATAGATATATTATTAGTTGATAGCTCGTCGATATTGCTATTCTTCATTTGCTCGATTTGTTTGTCCACGGAGTCTATTTGTTTGGCCAATAAAACGTTATCCTCTTCATTAGGCGATTTGTATACAGGAACAGTTATATTGAAAATATTATTTATAGATGGGATGTCGACCTTGAGTACAGCTGGTTGTAAGCTTATGGTATTAGATTGCTGAAGATGCGAAAACACAGTGAAGGTCTCGCCCTTGATGACGCAGCCCGGCGCGAGCGCGATAACCCCAGCATTGCTAAGTCTCTCGGTTGTAACTTGACTCTCGCATATGATTCTTATTGTTCGTTGTCGACAAGCAAAATATAAATAAGTATTCATTTTATTAAGCTGTGTCCATATGTCAGTACATAATGAGTGTTTAGTTTCACATGTATTTTCTTCTTTTATTTTCATACAAAAGTTTTCATTTGCATTCAGGTGGTATATCGGTCGTTTCAGAGCACACATGAAAGAAGCGGTGTTGTATGGTATGCATGTGTGCAGTTCATATTCCTACAGCGGCATGTAGGAGTCTTTCTGTAAATTTACTCCTATGTAATCATCAATTGGTTGGATTTTTGACATGGAATCGTTAAATGCTTGAGGAACAGCTATTAATTTGTAGATCTCATAGTTATCTCGAGTCACTAAAGGTATTTTTATTTCAAAAATGAAATAACCTTTGGTCATCCTGGCCTTAATTTTCAGAAGATGGTAGAGTTTTCTTAAGTGTGTATGTTTTCTATTGGTAATGCGAGATCTTTTGAAAGTTGTCCAGAAATAATGTTCAATTCTTCAGTGAGTTGCTCAGGGCTCAAGAGATGAATGTTGAATTTTCCGTAATGAATCGCTGTCACGGTATCTAGGAGGGTTTCTTGGAGGTTTTTCAAATCTACTAAAATACTGTTTGCGATGATCGATGTTAAAATAAAGTTATTCATATTTTTGATGTCGTTTATTTCTGTTCCCATTGTGTTCGCAGCCTTATCCATGGCGATAATATGTTGATTAAACATTTTATGCTGTTTCTCAATAGTCTGTTGTATTCGTTTTAGTAAGTTATTTTCTGATTCTATTAATGATGTTTGATTCTTCCATAGCGAAAAAGATGTTTTTCGTTTTTCCTGGTCATGCTTATATCGTTTTCGTACTTTTCTGCAAAATGTTCGTCGAGTACTCCAAACATAAAGTTAGCTAAGTAGCCCACGCCGTTGATAAGGCCTCGGCGTTGCCTCGATCGTGTGAACTGCTGATTTAGTAATAAGTTGTTGTAGTGATTTAACTCAGTACTTCCGTGACGTAGTTGTAAAAGTATGATGTTACACTGGTGACGTTGCGATGACGCATGGCATGTTTGTTCTAAGTTTGTCACGTAGGTATTAAATATGTTTATTCCGTTCCAGTATGGGCTCATATCGAAATAAACAATTAATTTCCAATCATCGCGAATCAAATGCATGTCTGTAACCTTGTCAAAATAAATACTTTGACTGGCATTTATGTTCATTAGGCTGTGGGTAGTCTCCGCGGGTGCAAATAATGAGATTAGAGAGATAAGTGTAAAAATAAGATTGCATTGCCATTTTCGTGACCGTTTTGTAGGTTTCATTGTAATTTTAGGTTGTTCGGAATTTGCTGGTTGGTTTGGTTCTATATTTTCAGATTTTTCTTCTACAGGAAGTTTGGATAATTTTATGATCGGACGTTTTATAACTCCGTTTTTAGTTTTTAAGGTGACCACGCGAACATGTCCGTCGTTGCCAGGATGAAGGTCGATTATACGACCTAGAGCCCATTTTCCAGGAGGTAAGTTCACTTCATGAATGACCACGATGTCGCCGATCTTTATATTTTCGCATTTTTGTTGCTATTTGCTTCGTATAGACAACATGGTAAGATACTCCGACTGCCATCGGTTCCAGGTGTCTTTAAATATTTTTTGTACGAGATGCCATCGTGTTCGACTATCTGTTTCAGTTTCATTGATCGTTAATGAGGGTCCACTTGACAAGAAATGAGATGGAGTCAAAAAGTCTATGTCTTCAGGGTCCTCGGTAAGTGCTGCTAATGGTCTCGAGTTCAGACAGGCTTCTAGTTGTGCCAGAAGTGTTGACATCTCCTCAAAAGTGAGTTTTTGCTCTCCAATGAAAGTCGCAGGTGATACTTGAGACTTTTCACGGCCGCCTCCCAGAGCCCTCCGGCACTTGGCCATGACGGTGCATTGAAGTGCCATTCTATGTTCATATCAGCTACGGTAGAATAGAAGTCAGGCTCTAGTGTTTGTTTCAGGTTTATGAATTCTTGTTTTAGAATCTTTTTGGCTCCGACGAAGTTAGTACCATTGTCACTATACATGTGACGCGGAGCTCCGCGTCGAGCTGCTAGTCTTTTGACGGCTGATAAAAATGCTGTTGAGCTTAAGTCTGAGACTAGTTCCAGGTGAATTGCTTTCGTCACCATGCAAACGAACACTGCGATGTAGCCTTTGGTTGTCTTCACCCCTCGGCCTTTGTTTGTTTTCACGTCGACGTAACCCGTGTAGTCAACGCCCGTATGATAGAATGGCCGGGTCGGATTACATCGAGCCGTCTCCCATTAATTGGCCTTGTAGAATAGGATTATGTTTTCTACATCTCACACAGTTGTAAACTCGCTTTTTGACAGCCCTATTGCCGCCAACAATCCAGTATTGTTTTCTTAGGTTTGCTGATGTAAGTCTCGCGCCACCGTGAAATACTAGTTTGTGGGCTTGATCGATCAACATCTCGGTGAAATGTCCTGAATGTGGTATGATGAGGGGATGCTTTTGATCTTCGTCAATATATGCATTTTTAATGCGTCCTCCTACTCGGAGAAGTCCTTCTTGATCCAGATAGGGATTGAGGGGTAAAATATTGCTTTTTCGGCTCAGTTCTTTATTTTGTTCCAGGCTCAAGATCTCCTCTTTGAACGAGGTAAGTTGAATGTGTTTAATAACTATGTTTCTAGCCTTCTTTATTTTAGGTGCAGTAAGATCGTTCGGGCGTTGTTTATTGTTACGTGACATTGCGCGCAGTATCCATGCAATAACACGTGTAACTCGATTCAAACAGCTGTTTCTTGTAAGAATCTCATCGATGACGTCAGATCTATGACGTACTGTGACGTTTGTTTGTAATTGTTTTTTAGCTTTAATTTCTTCTTTAGTATCAAATGATTGTTGTCTTACTGCTTCAGGTTGGAAAGTACGAAGCCAGTGGGGACCATGCCACCACAGGGTATGTTCTTTTAGCTGATCAGGAGTAATACCGCGGCTGGCACAGTCAGCTGGGTTTTCAGAAGTGTTTACGTAGTTCCAGCAGTTTGGAGGCATTATAGGTGTTATTTTTTGTACTCTGTTTGAGACGAATGGTTTCCAGCGATTGCAGTCGCCATATAGCCATCCAAGTACAGCAGTGGAGTCGGACCATCCGTATACGGTAATTTCGTGATCTCCGTTAAGTGTTTCTTGAACTTTTTTCATTAGAGCTGATAGCAGGAGTGCTGCGCATAGTTCCAGCCTAGGTACGGAGATTTTTTTCTTGGATGGTACCAATCTTGATTTGGCAGCTACTAAGATAACTGAGTTTTCTTTAACCTTGCAATATATTACGCCTGCATAAGCCTTTTCAGATGAGTCACAGAACCCGTGTAGCTGGATTGGATCATTTCGTTTGATTTGTAACCATCTTGGTATTTTAATGTCATTTATTGTGGAAAGTTGAGTTTTAATTTTTAACCATTCCTTGTTTATAGACTCTGGTACTGTATCATCCCATCGTAGGTTTTCCACCCATACATGTTGAAATATTAGTTTTAGTTTTGTAGTAACCGGGCTTAACCACCCTTCTTGATCAAATACTTTCGATATTTCGGACAGCAGCAAACGTTTGGTTACAGGTTTTGTCGAGTTAACGTTAATAGTTAATTTAAATGTGAAAATGTCTTCTTTAGGATCCCATTTCAGGCCTAAGGTCTTCGTTGACTCTTGGTGATAAAATTCGAATGTTTCTTGTTTGTTAATAGGGTTCTCATTTAATAGTTCACACTTATTCGACGACCATTTTCGTAAATTAAATCCGCCAGACTTGAGTAAGTTTATAAGATCATTTTTAATCTTAATTGCTGTCTGTAGGTCATCTGTAGAGCAAAGAAGATCATCCGTGTAGAATAAAGTCTCTAAGATAGCAGCAGCCTCCGGGTAGTTGTGCCGTTCGTCATTTGCTAATTGCTTTAAGGTCATCATAGCCAGGAATGGTGCGGCTTTGGTTCCGTACGTTACTGTGGCTAGAACATAGTCACGAATCGGCTGGTTAGGTGAAGCTCTCCATAAAAGTTTTTGGTACTTTTGGTCATCCTCATGACATAAGATCTGCCGAAACATTTTTTCAATATCAGCAGTAAATGCAGTATTATATTGTCTAAATTTCAAAATTAATGATTGTAAATCTGCTTGTAAATTTGGGCCTCTAAACATCATATCATTTAAACTAAAGCCCGAGGTAGTTTTTGCCGCACCGTTGAAGACAACGCGTAAGGCTGTTGTCAGTGATTCAGCTCGTTCGACGGCGTGGTGTGTAAAATAATAGCTAAGTTTCGTGTTACTTTTGCATAACTTCATGTGATTTGATTGTTCGTATTCCAACATAAATAATTTATAATCTTTCGATAATTTTTCTAATCTGTCAAATCTCTTTTCCAATTGAAATAGTTGTGCAGTGGCTCTTGGTTTTGATTCTCCCAGCTTCTCTCCAATTTCGGGATGTAAGGGCAGCCTGACGACGTATCGGCCGTCCGATTGGCGTTTGGTCTCAGTCTTGTATTGTTGTAAGCAATGTAGGTCGTTCGAAGATAGTTCGGAGTTCTCTGTTATATCTTCTGTAGTCCAAAATCTACTTATATCTTCCAAGTTGTTAAGTATGACATTGCATTGGAAGGATTTCATATTACCACACAGAATCCAACCGAGTAATGACTGTTGTGCAATCGGCTGCATTTCTTCTCCTTTTATTATACCGCCGAGTATAATTTTTGAGTATACGTCGGCTCCAAATAGTATATCAACTGGTCGGCTAATATGAAAATCAGGGTCAGCCAATTGAATTCCTTCCAGGTACTTCCAGTTTGGTTTTGTAAACGATCTGTTCGGCAGGTTGTTAATTAAGTTACGCATTACGTAGATTGCGGTTTCAAAGGTGTAGTTATCGTTCAAAGATGAACATGTTATAGCTATCGCACCCTTGCAGTTGTTTTCTCGCGCCCCTACGCCAAAAATTACGCCCTTACATTTCTGACGAGGTAGCTTGAGCATCTGGGCGGCGTTCTCAGTTATAAGGGATACTTGGGATCCTTGATCGATCAGGCCTCGTAAGATTATTTCTGATCCATCATGGGCTCTGACCTTGACCATGGCAGTTGCCAAAAGAGTTTCGGAGATGTCTTCCAGAGAAACGTTTGTGCTTGGCGTGGAAGAGCCAGGGTTGATATTATTATCGGTGTTGCTGCTAGATGTTGAAGTTATATTCCTGTCGGCGTGAAGCAGAGTATGATGCCGTTCATTGCATTGGCGACATCTTTTCTCAGAATTGCATTGCTTGCCCTTGTGATCAAATAAACAATTTTTACATACGTTGTATTTCGAAACCAATTTCCGCCGCTCGTTTAATTGTAATTTAATAAACTCATTACAATGGAATAACCCATGTTCATAATTGCATAGTGGGCACTTTACGCGACTCGGTACGCTTTTGTTCGTTTTATTGTTGATTGTTGAATAATTATTTAAATTATTCGTTCTTGGTTTCGAGTTAAAATTTTGTTTGGCGCTGAATGTTTTATATGTTGGTTGAAATCTTGTATTTGATGTTGCACGCTGCTGTTGATGCTGATGGTCAGATGTAGAACGCTCTTGTTTGCGACGTGCAGTTTCTAGAGATGTAAATTTGGTTTCTAGGTATTTCACAAAATCAGATAAAGTTGGTAGCTCCCTAGGATCCTTGAGGGATTCCACATAGTCATGGTAGGTATCGTTATCCAATTTCTGTGAAAGTAGATGCACAAGAATTGGGTCCCAAGTAGATATGTCAACTCCTAGGTTTTTGATGGCGTTAAGAGATTCGTTTGCTGTGTCATGTATTCTTTTGATAGCTCCAGTAGTTTGATATTGTAAAGTAGGTAGGTTTAAGATATTATTAAGATGGGTTGTAAATATTAGTTTTTTATTATTGTATCTGTTATTTAGGATCTCCCAACACACAAGATAATTATCTGAACTGATTGATAAGTGTTGTATCAGTTTTTCAGCTTCTCCCTTTACCTTGGCCTTCAAAAACTGCATGCGCTGAGCGTTGGATAGTGATGGGTTTGTATGTATTGTTTTTGTAAATAAGTCCTTGAAGCTGATCCAGTGTTGATAAGCCCCGCTGAATGTAGGTAATTCCATTTGAGGTGTTGACTTGTCTTTATGAGAGACTGACCACATTTTACTATTTATGGCTTTTTTCATAGAGTTATATTTCTGTTCATATATCTCGAATATCTCTTCATAATGTTTATCTTCACTTATACATTCACTATCGATCTCCCAGTGGAGACTATCGATCGCCTTCCATCTCGATTCTAGATTTTTTAAAATATCTTCAAATTCCCATTTTTCCGTAATTACGTCTAAATTGATCAAATTTAATGTACGTGAAAACGCTTTGAAGTTGCTTTTTTGTTTACGAAGCATTTCTTCAGATCTGCTAGGGTTTCCTTGTGAAATAATATTGAATGTTGGCTTGTCGTTAGTTGGTATACATTTTTGTTCGTTAGAAGTTGATGGTTCCGTTTCACGATGATGCATAGGAGACTTTTCTCTTCTTACAGGAGTTTCCACGGAGATCTCGCATTGTTTGATGAAAGTGCGAGCTTCATTGTAGAAAGATTTCGTTTGTTGAAAATGGTTGTCATAAAAATAGTCGTAGTTTTGATCTTCGAATTGGTATAAATTTGTATGGTTTGCTTGAAATTCTGTCCAGTAGGAGTCCAGAGTTTCCAATCGTTTCTTGATATAAGATGGAGTTTTGCGTGATGCTCCATCCTTTTTAAAGTTTCGAAGCAGCTGCTGGATAGCTTCCTTCAATTGGTTTTGAGTTGCTAAAATATCTTCGATATTGCTCATTTTGAAGACTAGTAGGTATTAGTTCGTGCAATCTATACTTTCCCTACGTTATGTGCACCTTCTCAATCCAACTGGGGGATCCCGCTGGTGGAAAGCCAGTCAAACCGATTTGCTACCGTAAAAAAAATACAAATCACACTCGCACACTAATAATTTAGTTAGATTCTCTTCCACAGGTTTGCTAGTTGGTTTTGCAGGAGTCACACGTGGTTACAGTTTCGTCACACCGATAGTGCGGGGTCACAGTATCAATTGCTTGACGCGTGGCTGCCTGAAGGTTCGAAGGACCATAAAGATGTAGGGTCTGCCTGGTCACAACACATGTTCAATTGGGTTAGGTAAGGTTTGTATGTAGTCCCCCCCGATGGTTGCCCGCCTTGTCGTGGCGGGGGGGCTGAGTAACACTGGACTGGTCACCCACGGTGAAGCTAAGAGGCAACCAGGGCCGGCCTGATTGGGCCGCCGGCTGGCCCGAGGAGGGCGCTCCCAGCGGGCTGAACAATTCCGCTGCGGACGCGCGTGGAGGTGGGACCGCAGAAGAAGAGGAGTGCCGGTATTACGGTGCGCCGTTCTCCCTATCTTCTGCGGCCGTGGAGGGATCGCAGGGGGAGAGGCGGTGCGCCACTCTCCCTACACCCTGCAAGCTGGCGGGGCCGTTCCGTCGAAACGGCACTGGTGAGGCCGCAGAGAAAGAGGCATGTCGGTATTGCGGTGCGCCGCTTGCCCTATCCTCTGCGGCCGAGGTGTGGTCGGTGGCAGAACCACCGACCTGATCTGCCACCGGGTACCAGTTATCTGGTATCCATGGCCTCCTAGTAGCAGACTCGGGGGGCGTCTGCTACAGTACTGGTGGAGACCGAGGAGGGAGGCGCACCTTATCATCTGGTGCGCCCATCGTGGAGGGCCTTCGGGTTTTTGCGATGGAGCCACACGTGGGTGGCTGCCGCCGGCGGGGTCGCGGATGTGTGCGCAACCGTTCCCGTAACCCCGTCACAAGGCGGCGAGGAGGAAGATGGGGGGTTTTTATTGGGTATACCGTGGGTCTCATTAGCCTATACGGGAGTCCCACATAACCACACGGGTGCCCCCTGCGCCCGAAAAAAAAGAGGTTAATATGTAGTCGGCTCTGTATTGGGTACCGACATCTTGCTCCCGAACGTGGTTAGCGCTATGGTCGAGAGTGAGAGGTCGTTGCAGGCGGTGCGAACCTTCTGCTAAGCCGTTATGCTCGCGACGGAGGCGGCGGAGAGGGCGAGGGAAGATGATGCATCTTCCCTTCCACTTCGTCGCTGTCGCACGGGACGCCGTAGGGTGGCTTTCATTTCCGAAAGCCTCCCTCTCCCGCAGTCCCATGAGCCTTCGGTGGCGGGTTCAGGGGAACCCACCTCCGGTCCAGGGCTCGAGATGGCGCGTGCGCTTACTGCGCACCATCTCATGAGGGACGACTAGAGAGGGACCCCTACCTCTCGGGACGTCGCCGGCGCTGCACAGAGTGCTGGCCAACGCTGTCGGGCCGCGAACGAATGCGCAAGCTCCTCGTGACCGTGCTTCGTGCATCCAGACGGAAGCCGCAGGTTTTTAGCCGGTACGAGCCCAGCATAACCTGACGTTGGCCCCCGCTGGGGTCAAGTATCCACGAGGATTTTCCTGCATCAAGAAAAAAAAAAGGTTTGTATGTAGTAGATACACGCTCGAGCCGAGCGAGCTAAGCGAGCGTGTGCGGCAGCACCCGGCCAAGCGCCAGGACCAAATTAGGGTCCATTTCCAGCTTTGCACGAAAAGCGACTTTGGTTCAACACGAGATGTTTTATAATCAACATTTTAACATTGAATTGTTTCCTAAGTTTGCGAACCCTGTATTTATCAAATGATTTTTTTTTTAAGTAATATGTTTGCGAAATGAAAGTTTGTCAAATGATTAGATTTTCAAACGTTGTTTGTAAAATGATCTTTAATCATACGATTTTCGACAAACAATAGTAAACCATAAATATTGGATAGAAGTTTTTCTATCCCGAAGAAAAGTATCATCAAGATTCACACTAATTTTTATATTTTATATTACCTGGTAGTAGAGTTTCTCTGTTAAAATCTCGTCTGGGACGGTGCTACAAACTCTGTCCTTCCTATATGAACCGTCATAAAAGTCACGAACACCAGATCCGATCTGCGTCCGGACCCGTTCGGACGTGTTGAAGGTCCCTCCCGGCTGCCGAGTCACGATTCTTGTCTCACGACTTCTCTCGTTGCAATCCTCAAACGCCACTCTCAGATCCGTTCTGCGCCTGGGCCCGCTTGGACGTGTTCGCGGTCGCACCAGCTGTTGAGACACGATTGTCGTCTCACGACGACAACTCGTAGCAATACTCATACGCTGAGATTCGTACAAATCTCGCTTCGTCCTCGACGACTTGAGATAAGCCTCTGTAGGACTTACGCTGCGGCCGATCGGCTGTAACTAATTCAGTCTCACAGCAACAACAGAGCTGAGCTTACTAAGGTCGATCAAATTCGATAGTAGTTCGCAAGGCTCGGGCTGTTTTTCTGGCTACGTACTTGACGCTGGGCGCTTGCTACGTTAGTTAGAGACTCGCTCTGCGGCCGGTTTCGGCCGGTCGTAACGTAGTCAATTCCGCACTCTGTGCACCCCTCGAATTAATACCTCACCTCGGTGGGTGCAGCAACAACAGAGTTGAGCTTACTACGGTCGATTAAATTCGATAGTAGTTCGCAAGGCTCGGGCTGATTTTCTGGCTGCGTACTTGACGCTTGGCGCTTGCTACGTTAGTTAGAGACTCGCCCCGGCCGGTCGTAACGTAGTCAATCCCGCACTTTCAGTGCAACCCAACCTCGTCAGGTCTACGGCTGGTTTTTGTTGTCAATTTATTGGCAACACACTCCGTAGTAGACTCGCGTTTGATCAGGTGGATACTTAACGGTGACAACTAAGCCTGATAGCGTTGCCCCGGTGCGCTTCCAAGGCCCTTCAGGCCAAGGAGAAACCGGCTGACCCGATTCCATTGCACTGGGGCCTTTCCCAGGGTGACGGTACAGTGCTGTCAGAATTAGGGGCACCACCTCGCGTCGTCCCCAGCCCCCCTACCGCGGGTAGGGTGGTTTAGGTGCTAGGTTTGTTAGGGAACCTAGGCATTATTATATATTAATATAATATATATTGTAGTCCCAAGCCCTCCAATGGACCAGCAAAGCTTGGTAAACTTTGCTAGGTCGTTCGTCCAGGCGCTCGTTGCGTCCAGCGCCAACATATCCGATGGCGTACTAACGCAGGCCTTACAGGCAAATATCGCGTCCCAGGCCTCCAACTTGCAGACCCCTCAGGTCTACAGCTCTCCCGCGTCTCCCGTCCCGTCCAAAATGGACTGTGAATCGGTCACATCCTCTCGCGCGTCGCGTCGCAAGCGTACAGCTCCCGGGAGCGACTCCGAACCCGCGTCTGATGCGTCGTCAGATGCCGTCACCTTAACCGGCTCTCCTGAGCACGCGTTTCAGTTAGTCGCCAAACGCTCCAAGAAGCGCTCGAAGAAAGCCTCGGTATCCTCAATACCCGAGCCCTCTCCGGTGTCTTCAACACCAGCCCCCGCGCCATTAAAATCGCTCGAAGTAACCGCGTCTCCGTCGGTCCCATCGAAGCCAGCGATGCGCTGCGCTCCCGTCCCGCCGAAGCCTCAGCTCCCTCCGCCCGTCTTTCTCCGCGAGAAAGCGCGATGGACCGTAGTATCAAATCTTTGCAAAGAGCAAAAAATGAATTATCTAAAAGCAACCAACGCAGGTGATTCAATTAAAATCCAGATCGCGACCATCGACGACTTTCGCGCGTTCACCAGGTTACTCTCGTTTAAACAAATTGCATATCACACCTACGCCCTCCCGGAGGAGCGTAAGATCCGCGCAGTACTACGGGGCGTGCCGTTCGAGCTCGTGAACGATGAAATCCTCGAGGACCTTAAGTCCCAGGGTTTCCTGGCCGAAGCAGTGCACAAGATGCACTCAAACCACGGTAGGCGTTTTCCGTCAGCATTCGTTATTCTATCCAATACTGAGGCTCGCACAATCTGCGGACTTTCGAATATCTCCGTCGAGCGTTCCAACCCCCGCGGCCACCCTGGGCAGTGCCACCGCTGCCAGCTCTATGGCCACGCAGCGGCTAACTGCTCAGCTCCCCCCCATTGCGCGAAGAGCCTGGACCCGCACATCACTGAGGAGTGCACTCGCACTCCCGAATCCACTTACCCCCCTGCCTGTGTGCTGTGCGGCCAGTCCGGCCACACAGCTAACTACAGGGGTTGCCCGCGCGCTCCGCGCTCTTCAGCCAAGAGGGCTGCACCTAAGCCGGCACCGCCGCTCACTCCCGCTAACTTCCCGCCGCTGCGCAACCGGGGTCCCCCGGTAGCAAAGCCCGAGCAGCCGACATCTTCTGCGGCTCTGTCCTGGAGGCAGCGTCCGGCCGCCCCACCTGCACCTTCCCGTCCTATCACTCTCGCGTAGGGCCGCGTCCTGCTCCATCGTATTCACCTCAGTCGTCGTTGGCTGAGGACATGAAGACCGTGTTCGACGTCATTCAAAAAGTCAACATTAACGATATTTCCGTACTCGCACGCAAACTGCGAGCCGCTCGCTCTCCTCAAGAGCGTTTATTTGCGTTAGCCGAGCATCACTCGCTTCTAAGTTCGTTATAAATTTTAGTTTTATATTTTTATATAAATTCGTAAATAAGCAAATATAATGTCTAGACCCGCAAATCCCGCGTCCGTTCGTATCAAACCCAAGGGCTTATCCCTAGTTTCTTTTAACGTCCGTAGTCTGAGTACTAACCTTCCTGTGCTCAAACTGTTCCTTCAGAACAACGAGCCAGACTTATTGCTTCTCCAAGAGACATGGGTTACTGCAAACCACACCAGGGGATTCGCTATTCCCAAGTACACGTTCATCCTTAACGATAGGCCCAACTCCGACGGTTTCGGCGGCACTGCTATATATTACAAAAGAGGGTTTCATTGCTGTCCTCTTCCTACCCCTCCTCTCCTCAACATGGAAGCCACTGTTTGTAGGTTTCGGAGTTAGTTCGGAGGCTTTAACTCCAAACATACTGACTGGACGTGCCTATCAACCAACACCAGCGGTATCCATCTCCTTAATATCACTAACTCACTCGACCTAGACGTCATCTCTCCCATCACTCCCACTCACTATCCTGACAACCCGAACAACTCTCCTGATATCCTCGCTTTTGCAATTGTCAAGCAAATTAACCTCGATCTTAGCTCTATCGAACCACTCGATGACCAAGGCTCTGACGTCGAACACGTCGAATACATACTCGACGGATTCTACCCGCGACGTTTTGAAACTGTCGCAGTTTTCTTTGACATAGCCAAGGCTTTCGATAAAGTCTGGCACAGCGGTCTCGTCTATAAACTCTACAAAATAGGCTTACCGGATCGCCTAGTTAGAATAATCGCGTCGTTTCTCAAAAACCGTACGTTCCGTTTTAAACATGAAGGACGCTTTCCGCGCCCCTTCTCATAAAGACTGGAGTCCCTGAAGGCTCAGTCCTCGCCCCTCTATTGTACACCGTGTACACCAACGATATTCCCGTCCCGCCGAAAGGCGTCGAACTCGCCCTCTTTGCCGATGACACTGCCCTTTACACCAAAGGCCTCAGTGTCCCGGGCCTCACGACCAGACTCCAAAAGGCTGTAAAGGCCCCCGGTGCATAGTTTCAAGAATGGCGTATCGATTTGAACCCAGAAAAGAGCTCTGCGGTTCACTTCGACTGCAAACGCCGTTGTATCGCCGACAATCTCCACGTTAAAATGCTAGGCACTCCCATCCCCTGGAAGCGCACTACCAAATATTTAGGCGTCACCTTAGACCAGACGCTTTCTTTCAAACCTAACGTCAATAGAGTAACGAAACTCGCACGTTTTCACTTAGGCCGCCTTTATAGTATGTTAGGTAGTAAAAGAAAAATGTCTTTCAGAAATAAACGTACGCTTTATAAGGTCTGCGTTAGACCCGTCATGACGTATGCCTCGCCAATCTTTGCCCACGCCAAACCCTCCATCCTGCACAAACTGCAGGTTGTTCAAAATCTCTTCTGCCGCAGGGTCACAAACGCACCTTGGTACGTGCGCAACGCGGTCCTGCACAGAGATCTCGAACTACCTACAGTGCAACAGAACCTAAAAACACCCTCAGAATCGTTCTTCGAACGCGCTGAATCCCATCCCAATCCTCTAATTCGAGATTCAGTCTCATACACTGCTCCTGTCTTAGATTCGAAATCCAAAGTCGCTAGACCGAGAAACGCGCACACTGGCGAACCCACGCAATTAACTTTAGATCCCGAAACCCTTCAGGCCGCAAATTCTAATTCTAACGTAAATTCTAATTCTAACGTAAATCCGAATTAATGCAATTTTATTTTTAAATTTTTAATGTTTTTAATTATTTACTTTTCATTTTGAGCACCTTCAGTGCTATGTATTCACCTTCAGTGCTTTGAGCACCTTCAGTGCTATGTAATCCCAGCGGGTGATCCCTTCCGGGCACCGCTAGCGCGGCCTCTTTCTCCAATTGGCCGTCGCTCAGATGAAGGCTGAGTGGCAAAAATGCACGAACCGACAGGGGGTTTTTAGTGGGTATGGTTCTGGTAGGCGTCGAGACGAGTCCCACATAACCTGGTATGCGCGCGCCAGAGTATGCGTCAGAGCATTTTTTATCCTCCTTTCCTTCCCGTGGAGGGGAACAAAAAGAAAACAGCCAACGCATCATTAGTCGAAAATCAAAATTACTACTTATTACTAATATTAACTAATAAAAGACCTACGATCAATGACGCCCACGAATGCGATGTCACTTGCCATCAGGCGTTTGCCGGCTGTGAAATAAATAAAACAAAATTTCTGGAACTAGTTTTGTCACGAACAGCAGACGCAAGCAATTCGTTGTACACTTCGTTAAGCTTCATCGCGTAGTAAATATGCAATTTGCTTACGTCTTTTATTTGTTTCTCGATCCGTTTGTATCTGTTTAGGATACCGAATACATACTGACACGTTAATTGAAGTTAAGCAGAACCGTTATAGGATCTGTAAGAAATTTCATTTTTATATTCATGGAATGAAATTCCCAGAAAAAAAAAAGAAAAAATAATCTTTGTCATTTTGTAGACAATTAAGTCGTAAATCAAATATACGGTTCTTCAGACTTTCAACTTAATTAACACGGAGGCTTGTTGAAGTACAACAAATAATAAATTACATGATGATTAAATCTTATGAGATTCCGAGATATTTGATTTTAGATCTTAAAGTCGTACCATGACTTCACGCCGCCACCACGTGTGTTACGTCGACAATTACCTGTGCATGGACAATTACTTAACTATAAATAGCCAAGCGCAAGGTCCCGAGTTCGGATCTTATAATCTACAAATTTATAGATTTACCTTATTAGATATTTATTTACCTTATTTACTTTGGAAGTTTTTATTTATACTTACATAAAACTTAAGTCTAGATCACGCGCTATGAACTGTTTGTTCCTTTATAACTTATAGTTTTTTTTGTGAGCTTTTTCTTAACTATTTTGAAACGAATGTTACTCTATGATCGCGGGGGTCACTGTGGTCACATATCTGCGGGACCTTACGACCATATCACTTCTTGGTCATCTCAGTTCCAAAGTGCCTTTGTACATAATTAGCTTTAGGTTCTTGAAAGTTTTATTGGGTGGGTTAGTTAACCTTATTAAATGGTAGTAAAGTCTAAAAGATTATAAACAAAGCTGGTGGTGCTCTATACAGCGATCGACATTGCTTCTTTTAAAAAATGCGCTAAAAAATTAATTACATTATCTTCAGGTAATTTTAACCAAATCCATGAAGTGTAAAAATGACATGTAAATACCTAAACACCCCTGCCATTAGATGTATACAGAAATAAAAGAGATGCTTTTAAAAAAGTAATACCTAATTATTGTTGTTTGTTTTTTTGATGTTATTTTTGTTCTTTAATGAATAATTTTGGAAGTATTATTAAGAGTGTACAGTGGTAGCGCTACTTCTTGGCCGCAATTGAAAATCGGCGCTTTGTGGCCTTAAGCTGCATAGCAAAGCTGAGTTTGTGTGTGCCTGTGTGTGCGTGTGTGTCGGCAGCACCGGGTTCCTACTAACCTAGTACCAAGTTTTTTGTTCCCTATTTTTATTCGTATTTCCGGGTGCTGCTGTGACAATAAATAGATTTTTACTTTTTTTTAGATGCATTTTACTTTTTTGGACAACGCTGATATTTCTAACCCAGTTTTCAAAAATACGACATGCAAAAGTTACATAAGTTGTAGTTTGTTACATAATTCCTACACAAATCGGAACTCTACTAGGACCTGCAATATAAAGAAATGTGACTATAAGGAACATAGGTATTATATAATACGAATACTTTAATTTAGACGAGGGAAGATAACATAATAAGAAACATACTCTGACAAAATTATAGTTAAGTAATGAGCACCAACCTGCAATTTGCATAATAGAGAAGTAGCGCCGCCTCGGCCGGGGCCCCGCGGCTAAATGTACATGCTTCTCAAACTTTGTGAACAGCGAACGAACGAATCGAGTATTTGCAGAGGTTCCGTCGATAAAATCGAACTTAAATTGACAGCTTTATAACGTAAGTTAGGCTATTACCAACAACCAAACCAATAATGGTTGAGGAGGGCGATAGCTGGATCCCGCGTTAACTCGTCAACGGGTGCCGTTTGATGGTGAGGGTATTGACATCAATAAGAATAAGTAATTGTTATTGAAGAAAAAAAAAAAAAAAAATATCTGTATATAAATAAAACGTTTTTATTATTTATATTTATTACGTTATAAAATTAGAACTACATAAAATAATAACGCAATACGAGTCTAGATTTGTGTAGAGCTGTTGTGATAAATAAAACTTCATATAGTATTAATTATGCATAACAAAAATTTTCACCATACATCCATATACATTCTAATATTAAAAGACTGTTCAAAGTATTTGTTAACTTCACAAACAATTGAGCTTTATTTCTTATACCTAGGTATCTATAGCTAGGCATAGACACGTAGGTATACCTAGAACCTAGTTTCGTAAAGGAAATATTTATTTAATTGTAAACATTATAGACTACAGCTACTCAACCGATTCTAATAATAACTCAGAATCATAATAAATGTATTCTATAGTCGATATGTTATCAAGAAATGACCTCTGGATCTGTATAGTATTGTGATGGGTAAAATAATAAAAACTCTTGCTTAAAACGCTCTGCTCAGTGCCCATGGTTAGACCTACCTGTAAATTGATCTACACTGGGCCTCGATACCACGAACTAACAAATATTTCAAGAGACAATTTCCTGTCCGTTTTCGTCCGCGCCAGCTCACCCCTAAAGCTGGACTCAGCAAACACAAAGCTTGCCACAGTACACGAAACACAGCAAACAGAGACAAAACACCCTGTATTTGCTGCCGCGCCGCCACCAAACTGGACCACCCTATAGTTTTTGTACTATCTAGTTGGGTTCACTGCGCAAACTTCTATGTGGTTCATTTTTAATGATGGTTTCTTTTGATTTTCTTAGTTTGCATTATTTTCATGTCTGAATCAACCAGAGCTTGAGCTTTGGGTGACCATTCAGAGGATTGAGGGTATACCATTCACAGGTAGTGTTGTTTCATGTACAAAGCAGTCTTTATAATCTATGCTATAGACCACCTTCCTACGACCTCCAACTTCGTAAGCGCCGCAACAGTAGGCACCTTTGGTAAACAACACGCTGCAACTGTTGAGCTTCAAAGCACTCCGCCGCCGCAAGTCCTGCAAGACAGGTTTACCCAAACATACGTTTATGTATCACATAATAATAGGTCTGATAGATCAAATTAGCATTACGTAGGGTAGGTTATATATTTCATATTAAATTTATAAATCCCTTCCTCTTCCCAACCTAAATCTACCCTCAACCTTCTTCACATAATATGTCAACGAGTGACGTTGACTCCCCCACTTCGTCGTCAACGGCTCAACGGTCGACACTAGCCGCGCGCTGTCCCGTTACCGAAACGAACCCTAGTGCAATTATAATCAGCGGAATCAATTGAGTGATCTTCTCAAAAAACTATTAACTCACGTTCGCGCCCAAAACAAAAAGGTGAACGTGCGAATTAACCCATGTTGGGCATAACCAAGAAGAGGTGGATACGAGCGAACCAGCGCAAGTGCAGAAGATTTTTGCCATACAAGGTCAATGCTATAAAAGTAATAATTTTCCTACAAGTACTAAATCCAAATTTGACACAGTTATTTTAAAGCCTAGAACATACCCACCATCTATGCTATCTATCAAACTTATTGTTATTCAGACTATTGCTAATGGACCTACGTAGGACACTCAGAGTGTCGTTTGAGTTATATTTTTTATGACAGAAGAAATCTCCACCAGCCTCTATACAAAGTTTCATGCGTCTGAACCAATTTTCAAAGCATATTTTCCAGCCTCAACAGGTACTGAAGAAAACTGTACCCCTTGAGCTGGTTTTTAATTTTAGGGATCAAACAGAATTTACACGGTGCCAAAACAGGGCTGTAAGGCGGATGTCCCAAAGGTGTAGAATATCCTGAAAATTCCCGATCCAATCTGCAGATTGCGCTGAATTTCTTCTTATGTGATTCGCCGGTTTTGTTGAATAAAAGGTTTCACTTCCGTAACAGCAGTCAAATGACCACATCTTTTTTCCTCCTTCTTTAAGCGACTCACGTAAATTCGTTATACCAGCGGTACACGGTTGCTTTAGAAGCAGCAATGTTATTAAAAGCTAATTGAAGACATTAAATGCTTCATCAGGTCAAGTTGGACTTGAGTCATAAAAAATAATTGCACGAAAATGTTCCCGATGCAGATCCATTTTTATATGATCACATAAATAATTTCATAATGCTGGTAAAAAAAATTAAATTCAGAATCAATATGTTTCTATTTTTAAACCATCGAAATACAAAAGAAATTATAACTCACCAGTGTTCCATATTTCTGACACTTTCTGAGTGGCCCGGACCTTCATTATCTGCAAACCACTAGACACACGTAAAAGCAAAATGTTTTCACCGTTTAAGAATAAAGATTCCCTCACCACAACTTATTTTTTAATTTCGATAGGCACGGCACTTGATTCCCATAAAAAAACACCTTCCTTGTTAATAAACCGTAAGCCAGTTCCCATGTCAATGATCATTGCCTTCATCATAAACATATGTCATATTTTGCAATTCAGATTGTTCAAAATAGCCCTTATGGGACTGCAATAAAGCTTGATTTTTCTCGACAAGGGCCAAGCTCGGTCAACCAGTCACCGGCGTGTATTCATAACTTTAAATTTTCAAATGAAGTCTGGAGTGTGACAGCCGGGGTGTCGGTTATCATAAAAAAGCCGTTCATTTGTTTCTCGCTTTCATTTTTTTCACGAAGTTGTAATGGCTCCGACTATGGAGTACGTTGCAGCCAAGAGCTAGTTTAATAGAGTACCAAAAACTTTTTTTTTTATTATGAAAATATGTTTTATTGCTTACTTAGGTATATGTAAGCGAGGCAAGGAACGTGGTTTTAATATAGTCGAAATGATGAAGATGATTTTTGTCAAGATAATGCTTGACAATGACGGTGCTATTGGAAGCTACTGTTGGGCTTTACATTTCTTTCAATTCTATAGAAATAAAAATGGACGAAGGAACATTATAACTAACTACAAGGCTAGCTTAGGTCTGCGCAAATGGGCCTTAGACAATCCATAGCTATAATAATTTGATCTCCATTGACTATACATATAATATTGACTTTGCAATTCGGAGCTGGAAACCTGAAGGTTTCATAATTCTTTTTTCAAATAAAATACAAATTTGGTTTATCTCTCAACTTAATGCTAACACAAAAATCTGTGACTACGGACTCCAGGTTGTTAGCAGCTCGTCACGTGGTCTGGCCACCGGGATATTTATCGGACAATTCCTCATGAAGGCATCATAACGGGAATGTGATCACATTGCAGCTTCCGCGGCGCCGGCGGTTTGTCAGATACTCATTTAAGGGAAATTGCCTTCCGCCACATTTACCACTAATTGATTTGATATTGAGAGAAATAATGTACTGAAATGCTTTTTGAAAAAAAACTGAAGACTGAAATAAGTGGTTTTAGTTGCATCATTCAGGTTTATATTCGAAAATCTACATCTTTACTCATTTTATAAACAAGAGACATTTGATTTTTTGTATGTTTATACACAAAAACTAATTAACTGATATATATTTTTTTACTATATAAAACTACGTCGGTACAGGACAAAAAGCACAGGACAGCACATACCTATATTTTATTGCTAAAATAGTAAACTATTAATAAAATACCAATTTATACTTAATAACTAAATACACGCAAGTAGAGTCGAAAGAGTACAAACACAATTTTTGTGGCATCTTTGTTTTAAACATCAATTGGAAAAACAGTTCGTCTACTTTAAAATGCAACGTTTATCATCGCGTCGAAAACTTCACGATTGTTTGTTTTTGTACAAGGTGGTAAACGGTTTAATAGATTGTCGTAATTTAATACATGAAATTGCTGTAGACGTTCCAAGACTCACAAAAACCAAAAAAACATTTTTTTAAATAACATCCAGGTTTAATATTGGGCATTCTGCTCCATTGGTAACAATGTGTCGATCATATAACGAGCTCAGTAATCAAAGCGCCATCTGTATATTTACAAATAACTAACTAAATTCAAGTCTGCACTACGCCAGAAACTGCTTGCTTAATATATTACAATAACCTGTTCGACATCTTGTAAGTTATTATTTTATTACGTATTCTTTGTTAATAAATCTATGTGCTTTTTCAAATTTCATCCATGTAAACTATTATATCAATCATATGATTTGACATAATTTTATTTTTGTGCTAATTATAAAATCTATTTTATTTGACTTTACAAAAATTGTTTTATATTTAAGTATTATGAAACAAAACCGTTTCAATAAGCACGTTGTGTTTGCCTGTGACTGGGGCTGCATCGAATTTTGATTTTTACCTCGCCTTGTAGTATATAATGTAGAATAATAGTGTTTAATAAATCTTTGCCTTGTTAGCAAACCTAGAGATAAATAAATAACTAAACGAATTATCTAATTTAATTTACTTTTTCAATATATCAATATATGGCTTTTTTAAATCTAATTTAGTCCAAATTTTTATCTTCATATAGATACCTACTACCTTACGTTAATTGAGATTAGTTTGGAATATGAAATATATAATGGAAGTTTTAAATAGCATAGCAAGAAATTGTATATTCTATATAAGCAATAAATTCAGTTTCTTTTAAAATTATTATCTCCTATTTTTGCTAAAGATGTATATTTTCATTTTCGTATAGTTTCACTTTGTATTTTAGTTTACTTGATAATCAATGATATACAACAAAATAAAAGTTTACCGCTCCTTTTATTATACGCGAGTGAAGCCGCGGGCTTAGTAGATTTATATGTAGAACGATTGGAATGCCAGAAATGATTCCAGTGAACAATTCCAACATCTGTCGTGTTTATAAAATCAAGAAGAACTTGAAAATGAAACAATTGAAGGTATATAAAGGGTCTATAGGATATTTATTTACAATAATAACATAGGTATTGCAATATTCATTTATTGTAGTAACTGTATTCCAATGTGAATATTCTGAAATTTAGCAGTAATGGACATAAGCTAAAATGTTATATAAAGTTAAGCGAAAAACATCCTAAATTATTTCAATAAGCACAAAAAGTAATTGTTGTCTTCGGAATCAAATTTAAAAAGTCTTTTGTGTCAAAGTGGAATTCCTAACACAATTTTGGCGTAAATTTTTCAAAAACAGTTCACGAAATGGTTATTTTCTAAGAAAGTGCGAAGTGTCGTGATGGATCGTCGGGTGTGTAATAAACGTAACGCTATCTTAGATTTTGGCGAGAGCCTTGATGAATGGGGTATCAGATATGCAAACAAATGCAGCCAATCATTTATTCTTGGGTGCGCGGTTTAATAGGGAAGAAAATTGGAGTTTCCTCAGCAAAATGGAAACACGAGCTTCTATAACGAAGTTGGTACGCTGTGTTAATACCGCCAGCTTGGTTCATAATTGCTTTTCATTTTTTTTTGTGGTGAGGCCTCCCGTGACAGCGCATCCGCTGCAGGCGGCGTTTCGATTGATCTTGGATGCTTGCGGTTTATTATAAATATTCAGATATTACATCTCTCTACAGGAAACCACAGCGCAAACATTTACAATAATCTATTGATAATCTTAATTCATAACTTTTAGGTAAACTTCAACAATTGACTACCTGTCTGTTTTAATATGTACCTACCTACTTATGATGTTACGTGTTATGATAGAAAATATAGGTAATATAAATGTTATAAAATATTTATTAACAAGTTATACGGGCTCTTCATTAAAATAGTAATTATAATAATAATTTATCTGATTGTTTTGTAGGTCTGTTCATGTCGTTTTTCGATTATTTAAATTAGTGAGGATCTGCTAAAGCTATGTGCATGCAAGTATTACAATTACAAGACTTACTCGAACTATCTATAGCGATCAAAACACACAGATATACAGGGTGACTTGTAATTCGACGTATACTTCCTACGTCATAACCGAGTTAGAAAATGCAGAATTCGCAAGCAAATTCTAAGCATCACAAAGACTCTGTTGCGTTGCGTCGCATGGCAAAAACTGCCATTTGCAAATTTTTTCATGCATGACAATGATGTAGTATACCCGGGACCGCGTGTTAGAGGTTATCTGAGTTGTAAATCTATGCATCTTGTTTATGGTCTTAGGTTTCCCGGCTGAATTTCAAATTTAAATATTTCTAAGAATGAAGGTAAAATTTAATTTTTCTCAAATTATTTTGCAGCTTTTCTGACGAAATGCTTGTTGAGAACAACGTTAAGTTTAAGACATCTAAGATTTAAAATCTTTTCATTAGACAAATGAAACTTGAAGAAAATTCTTTAACATTATAAAAACGGTTATATATTTGATAAGTTCGGGAGTCCTTCCCGATCCCATAGTCTTATGCATCGTTGAAATTCCAACAAAAAATCGAGGAATGTGAAATGTGTTGTAATCAATGTAGCTTCCAACGATCGCTTGTTAAACGGAAAACAATAAAATATTATTTGAATGTTTTGTCGAAGCTGAGAGGAGCAAAATAACTGCGAATAAATCATTCCATTTGTTTGCTGCCACAGAAAATCAAACATGTAAGTACTTGCTGCCGGGCTCGGAGGGCGCCATGTTAGAGGCTTTAAATATGTTGTGGATTTTAATGGGGGTTAAATCGTTTTAACTTTGGCCCGGCGCGCGGCGGCGTTATTGCCCCACAGATTGTCGTTCGGATCTTGATAAAAAGCATATATTAGGTCAATGGACAGAGGTGTTCCACGTAATCCACGTAGGATTTTGTTCATCTATGGTTAGTTCTTGTTTAAGTATTTATCAATAAGATCTCTATACAAGGCTTGATTTAATTGGAATCATATTCTTAGTGGTTTTCTAAAGGAAGTTTTCTTTTTACTAATTTTCGGTTTTCAACGTTGGAAATTTGGTTTTAGGTATCTTATTTATTAGAAATGTTGCTATAATGAACCTTAATTATTGAAATTCAGTTCAAGAGTTGTTTCATTAACATCAAGACCGGTGTTAACATTTCAACATGTTGTAATAGGGGGCACTTTACGGAGACTCTTTTTACTTTTTAACTTTCAGCCAAAGATAACAAATGGGCCTCCCATCAAAAGATGTCCACTGTACGACAAATCGGCCTCTCAACCATGATGATGACTGATGGCCACTGCAGGACAAATGGGCGTCCCTAACCAAAGATGTCCACTACAGGGCATGTTTCGTCCTGCATCGTCTGCTTCGATGCAGTGAGGCACTTGGCTTGACCAGAATGTCTTCCGAAACTTATGTTGCTTATCTAAGTTCGACAAACATAATTTTTTAAATTAATCAAATTAAATCTGGTATAAACTCGCTTAATTTTGTTACTATAATTACATACTTAAAATAGAATATTTAACTTTTACAACTTAAAACAAAAAGTTACCTACGCGTATAAAAATCTGTACACCGTTATATTGAGGTTTAGTTGGAAAAGATTCAAATAGTCTGAAAGCGAGCAATCGCTGCCAATGCGATGGAATAGACGGCGACACGTTACACCACTTAACAAATTGTTTAATTTAAAACTGTGCTCACTAAATACTGCACGTACAGCACTTACTGAATAGGAAGTAAACTGTAAAAGTAACCAAATTCAAATTCAAATATATATTTCTCAACATTGACAATTACTTGTTCTTATTGACGTTAAATAAAACATGACTCTACCACCAGTTCGGAAAAACCTTCGTGAAGAAGATCTGGCAAGAAATTTCACCGGTGTATATATTTTTTTCAAATAATTTTACAATGTCTCTTATGTCTATACAAAATTATACTCATCTGCATCTCCCTCCCCCCAAGTATCCAAACGACGAACACCCTCAAACGGCACCCGTTCACGAGTTAACCCGGGATTCAGCCATCGTGCCTAGGTATAGTTTATTTGAATCCCTTTAACCCCTTAGACGCTTTTTTTAGACGTGAAGAGCGTGAAAGCTCATTTTTATGAATAACACGTTGCTTTGCAATTACTAAGTACAATACAACGAATTGTCTGAGAATAAGATACCTAATCATCTCTAAACGTTTAGGTAATGGTCATGCATTCAAATTCAAATTCAAATTCAAATATTTATTTCTCAACATTGACAATTACTTGTTCTTATTGACGTCAAATAAAACATGATTCTACCACCAGTTCGAAAAAAAACCTTCGTAAAGAAGAACTGGTAAGAAACTTCACGGGTATTTTTTTTTTCAAAATAAATTTACAGAGTCTCTTTATGTCTATACAAAATTATTCTTTTCTGCATCTGTTAGCTCGGCAAGTCTCCCTCCCCCCAAGTATCCAAACGACGAACACCCTCAAACGGCACCCGTTCACGAGTTAACGCGGGATCCAGCCATCGCCCTCCTCAACCATATTAGAAGACCCACCCTACAGTTGCAATAATTTACCTTGTGACGATTTCATAGCTAGAACTGATTTCACACGGAACCGGAAGTAGGTCTATTTGTAAATCAGATAGTAGTCGACTAGTCGCACAGACTACACTGGGAATCGACCCAATTTACTGCCGCGGAAAGTTAGTATGTAGAGTACTAAAGATGTTAGTATTGAATTAACTTATATAATTTAATATGGAAATAACTATTGAATTGTTAGTAATAAACCGTAGGCATGTAAGGTGTACTAAAGATATTTAGATGGAAAATTTACAATACATAAAACACAACTACTCAATAGGTTACCTACAACAAAGTCGCTTACTACGCTATGACCTTTTTGATTATTACGTAGACCTGAAACGGACGTGGTCTATAAAAATATACAGATCTATGCATCTTATACAGGTACTGTTTTGAACAGGACGGGTTTTATCTATGCGACTTAATAAAAATATAAAGAAATAGTTTTTAATTCTACCGCGTTCTAGAGATGCCAGTCAGGTTTGAAAAGCGGATATTATTTCCTTCGAACCAAATTGGTGGTATATCGCACGAAGAAACTTGTAACTTGGTTTACCTTCCATCAATGAAACACCATTACTAAAAAAGCTTCCTTATTGTTTTCTATAATGATGAAGACTTAATCTTCAAGAAGTCGATATTTTAACATGAAAATTTTAGACTCAGAATTATCAATACAAAGCTTACCCGCTCCAAGTGCATCAGGCTTGTTGCACGGGTGTAGCCAATAAACCTTCTCACCGCCGTCACGACCCGCAGCCGGCTGGAAAGTATCTGTTAATCAGTCACCTCCCCTTTACCGTCCCCCCCAGGCACAGGTGCTCGATCGTGCCGTGATAATCGAACTCGAGTTACTGTCGGGGCCGCGACAAATTTCCTTTTATTTATGCTAACGAGAGGCACATTAGACACGATATAGGTACTTACTGTTTGCGCATGTGCTCGTAATTTCACATTACGTGCCGATTGTTTGGGAGATTCGTTTTTACTGGCTCGATGAGATTGTTATTGCGTTCATTTTATTAGCAAACAAATTATATACCTACATTGTTTCATTATAAACAAAGTAATAATAGTTCGATCTTGTGACTTTCCACTTTGTGCTTTCATTATTATATTATATGAATCAAGACAAATATTGGTATTTTTTGGTATCAATCTAAAATCCTATTACAAAGATTGAATAAATTTATTGATATTGATATACTGTTACGGGGTGGGTCAGGAGGGAGTTTTTTAAAAAACACTTTTAAAGTTACAAGAATAGAGTTTATTTCAAATATTACAAATAAACTTATAATTAAGGATTTAGAAATTTTAAACTTTAAACAATACTAATAATTTGAATTGAAAAACAAGTTATCAAAATTACAAAGTTAACGAGAATAGAGGAAACTAACAAAAGTGCCCAATAACGCAGTGTCAGCGCGTTTGCATTCATAAGCTGGTAGGGTTGTAGCCATTATAACCGAACACTTAATCGCAAACTTGTCAGTGTTTGAATGTGTTGGTTAAGTAAATACTTACCATAAAGAAGTGTTTGATAAAGTTCACGTGAAGTGAATTAGTGCGTAACTTCCTGCGTTGCATCCACTGTGACTCTTTTAAGTTGCTAGAATTTCAGGGGTATAAGTCTACACCTTCATCCTGCAATTATTATATCAACTTAAATGCCTATTAAGAACCATTATACAAACAAATGCTAGGGCCTGTATTAAGACGTTTTTGAAATTCGCAGTAACTCCTATCCCGTAATAATGTGTTATTATAGAGACTTAAGCGTAATGCGCAGTCTTTAGTACACGGTTGAACCTAATTAAGTCTGTATTAAACGCTAATGTTCCGGATTACACTGAAAGTGATCAATTATAATGTTATTTGTGCTGCTTGGGCTACCATGGGTGTGGATGCAACTTATCATCAGTTCACCGCCTGTGTGAAAAGTAAAGTTGTGGTCTGCCTGTGTTCGATCTTTCTGAATAGAGGATAGTTCAAATCTTCCACAAACTATATAACGAGCTCCGCCGCTCGTATGAACTCAATAAACCAGTAAATCAGTATACAAGCAAGTCAGTCAGTAACTCAGTGGCGGTCGAGTCGCGGCATAGTACTGTAGCGGACAGTACCAAGTTCGAATACCAGTCTGTATACAGCTGCCTGTGTGCCATTTTACCATCAAAGGCGCGTGCAGAAACTGTGAAAATAAACCGAAGTGCAGTGTCCTATTAATTTCATGTCCACAAATAGACATAAATAACTTACGCAGTATTCAAAGTGAGTGGTTGATTTTGTTCTACCCAATTGTAGGGAAGGTCGACTACCTCTTCATCTCAGCACTTCACAACATATTTCTAAAATACATACAGTCCACTGCTAATCAAAACTTCAGCCGCCATAAATAGGTGTGCAAACCGCACAACCTACTTACGTAGATGATAACATAACAAATATCTCATCGACACATAAAAATCCCACAGATAGACCTACACATTGCATTCGTAACATCCCTCATTCTGCGTTGGAAGTTAAAAATAACTAAGTGTTTTGATATTCATTTAGTTGCGTTTTCGTTTGTTTTTAAAGTTTTTTGCACGAACTACAACAAGAAGTGGCACGTATGAAGCTTCCTCCGATAGAATATCTTCTCAACTAAAATAAAAAATACGGAATCGTGTCAATAAGCCAAATATAATTGTAGTCGCATAATGGTATTAGTCCTGAGCGTAAACATATGGGTAGAAGAAAAAGCGCTTATTAATTTTTTTCCAAAGTCTAAATGTTCAGATATCTACTCGATACGCCATGTTATAGTCATTACAAAAGATGTCTGTACTATAAATATATCGCCTAACAATATACAGTAGAATCCATTTATTATGACTCCGCCGACATTGACCAACCGCTTATAGTGAAGTAATTACACAGCGAAGTTTGGTTTTCATATAAAATTCTCTATAACTAAGTCGGATATAATGACTTCGCTTATAGTGTCATGTCAGACCCGATCTGCGTCCGGCCCCGTTCGGAAGTGTTGACGGTCGCTCCCGGCTGCCGAGTCACGATTATTGTCTCACGACTTCTCTCGTAGCAATACTCTCAGATCCGTTCTGCGTCCTCGACAACTAAGCCTGATAGCGTTGCCCCGGTGCGCTTCCAAGGCCCTTCAGGCCAAGGAGAAACCGGCTGACCCGATCCCATTGCACTTGGGCCTTTCCCAGGGTGACGGTACAGTGCTGTCCGAATTAGGGGCACCACTTCGCGTCGTGCCCAGCCCCCCTACCGCGGGTAGGGAGGTTTAGGTGCTAGGTTTGCTAGGGAACCTAGGCATTATTATATATTTATATACTATATATTGTAGTTCCAAGCCCTCCAATGGACTAGCAAAGCCTGGTAAACTTTGCTAGGTTGTTCGCCCAGGCGCTCGTTGCGTCTGGCGTCGCCATTTCCGATGACGTACTAACGCAGGCCTTACAGGCAACTATCGCGTTCCCGGCCCCTCAGGCCTCAACCCCGGCCCCTCAGGCCTCCAACGTCCAGACCCCTCAGGTCTACAGCTCTCCCGCGTCTCCCGTATCTTCCGCGATGGACTGTGAATCGGTCACATCCTCTCGCGCGTCGCGTCGCAAGTGTACCGCTCCCGGGAGCGACTCCGAACCCGCGTCTGATGCGTCGTCAGATGCCGTCACCTTAACCGGCTCTCCTGAGCCCGCGTTTCAGTTAGTCATCAAACGCTCCAAGAAGCGCTCGAAGAAAGCCTCGGTGTCTTCAACACCCGAGCCCACCCAGGTGTCTTCAACACCCACCCCCGCGCCGTTAATGTCACTACAAGTGACCGCGACTACGTCGGCTCTGTCCAAGCCAGCAACGCGCTGTGCTCCCGTCCCACCTAAGCCTCAGCTTCTTCCGCCCGTCTTTCTCCGCGAAAAAGCGCGATGGACCGCGGTATCTTATCTTTGCAAAGAGCAAAAAATGAATTATGTCAAAGCAACCAACGCAGGCGATTCAATTAAAATCCAGGTCGAGACCAGCGACGACTTCCGCGCGTTCACTAGGTTACTTTCAATTAAACAAATCGCGTACCACACCTACGCCCTCCCGGAGGAGCGCAAGGTCCGCGCGGTATTACGGGGCGTCCCGTTCGAACTCAGTAACAACGACATTCTAGAGGACCTTAAGTCTTAGGGCTTCCCGGCTGAAGCAGCGCACAAGATGCACTCAAACCGCGGTAGGCGTTTTTCACTAGCTTTAGTTATCCTCACCAACACTCCCAACTCGAGGGAGATCTTCAGAGAGGCTCGCACAATCTGCGGACTTTCGAATATCTCCGTCGAGCGTCCCAACCCCCGCGGCCACCCTGGGCAGTGCCACCGCTGCCAGCTCTATGACCACGCAGCGGCTAACTGCTCAGCTCCCTCCAGGTGCGTTAAGTGCCTGGACCCACACACAACAAAGGAGTGCACTCGCACTCCCTAATCCACTTCCCCCCCTGCCTATGTGCTGTGCGGCCAGTCCGGCCTCACAGCTAACTACAGGGGTTGCCCGCGCGCTCCGCGCTCCTCAGCTAAGAGGGCTGCACCTAAACCGGCGCCGCCGCTCACTCCCGCTAACGTCCCTCCACTGCGCAACCGGAGTCCCCTGGAAGCAAAGCCCGAGCAGCCGACGCCTTCTCCGGCTCTGTCCTGGAGGCAGCGTCCGGCCTCTCCACCTGCACCTTCCCGTCCTATCCCAGCTCCCGTAGCTCCCGTAGGCCCGCGTCCCGCTCCGTTGGCTGAGGACATGAAGACCGTGTTCGAAGTCATTCAAAACGTCGACATTAACGAAATTTCCCCGAAAGCCGCCCGCTCTCCTCAAGAGCGTTGGTTTGCGTTAGCCGAGCATCACTCGCTACTAAGTTCGTTATAAATTTTATTTTTTTATAAATTCGTAAATAAGTAAATATAATGTCTAGACCCGCAAATCCCGCGTCCGGTCGTATCAAACCCAAGGGCTTATCCCTAGTTTCTTTTAACGTTCGTAGTCTCAATACTAACCTTCCTGAGCTCAAACTGTTTCTTCAGAACAACGAGCCAGACTTATTGCTTCTTCAAGAAACGTGGCTAACTCCAAACCGCTCCAGGGGATTCGCTATTCTCAGTACGCGTTCACTCGTAACGACAGGCCCAACTCCGACGGTTTCGGTGGCAATTCTATTTATTACAAAGGACGATTCCATTGCTGTCCTCTCCTTACCCCTCCTCTCCTCAACATGGAAGCCACTGTGTGTAGATTGGCTATGACTGCTCATCCGACCATCATCATAGCTTCAATCTACATACCTAGTGGCTCCAGACCAATCTGCAGCGACTTTGAGGCCATTATCGCCCTCGGCCATTCAGTCATTATGTTCGGAGACTTTAACTCCAAACATACTGACTGGACGTGCCTATCGACTAACACAAGCGGGATCGCTCTCCTCGACATCACTAACTCACTCGACTTAGACGTCATCTCTCCCATCACTCCCACTCACTATCCCAACAACCCGTACTACTCTCCTGATATCCTGTTCGTTAATGATTTGTGAAAAAAATTAAAAAAACAGGAGATTGTAAATTTTCTACAAAATGCACTGTATGACGTCTGCTTAGAATAAACCCTGCGATAAACGGATATCACTGTATTTTTAATTATTGTTACTTTTATACGTTATAGGTAGTCTAGATAGGGTTGAGATCGTATGTTGTAAATCGTTACCTCTACCCTCAATGATTTATACAAACGATTAGAGTGAAACTGTTTAAATCTGAGCGTCACGTAGTGGTCAGTAGCCCTGCCTCATACACCGCAGGTGCCAGGTTCGAGTCCCTGGCCGGGGTGGTGAACGCATAATTTGTGTGGTGAACGCAGATGCCATGGTAATTTATATTTTATATTATATTATATTTTTTACATGTTAAACCATTATGTAAGAGGGTTCCATAACATTATTATAGAGGGTGACTGGTTATTAGTGGCGGATATTTTAAGGGGGTATAGAAGAGGTCGATTCCAGACGATTTCACAATATAATGTATTATCTTGTTATTTTTTTAAATCAGTAGGGTCATCTTAAAAAATTTATAAAAAAAAATTAAATCTCTTTGGAATTTTTTTTTATTGGTTCTGCAATAAAAACGTTATCATTAATACATAATATCGACTAGGTTGACATAATTATCATAAACTTAGGCACTGTGCTCGAAAACATTTGAAAATTCACATTTGCTTCTAAGTAATTTACACAAAAGAGTGATTTTAAAACAAAATCTCACATATAACATTTTCATGCAGATTATTTTAAAAACATCTGTGTTTTACTAGCTTTCGAAGGAGGTATTACAATCCCAAAACAGCAAAATAATTACAAAGATAATAGCCAATTAGCGCAGGCGCAGGTACAGGCTAGAACAAAGAGTACCCTTGCTAGGCAAATAACTCGGGATTGTTTCTCACCCCGCGCCCATGTGTTTAGTCCGCTCTTGGGATTTATTGCGTTCGGACAATTCGGGAATTCAGCGATTTGGGAAGTTTTCCACATACAAACGACGGACCTCATCGGCACTCCTTCTGGCAGCCCCATAATAATAAACATAAGATTTGAAATATCTTGGAAACGATTCACTTTTGGATAATACATTATATTGTGAAATCGACTATAATTGACCTCTTCTATACCCCCTTAAATTATCCGCCACTAATAACCAGGCACCCTGTATAAGTATATAATTCGACACAAACTATTGCATGACACACCTTGAAAGTTATCGGCCGAGTGGCGTAGTGGTTAGTAGCCTGTCTCATACGCCGGAGGTCCCAGGTTCGAGTCCTGGCCTGGGCATTTATTTGTGTGATGAACATAGATGTTTGTTCTCCGGTCATGATTGTTTATATTTATTATATTATATACCTAATACAAATGTAATTTTTTGGAAACTTCCTGGCATTCCCGAAATAACCATATCACAACGTAGCGCTTGGACGAAGCTTCCTGAAAGCGAACACGTAATGCACGAAAAATGTTAAAATCTTGGTACTCTCGTGCCAAGCGATAGGCACATAATTGACTCCACACTAATAAACAATTATCAATTCAACTACCAAGTTCGTACGAAGAATGAAATATTTTCACAGGCTCATTTCCCTTCATAAACATAGACGCCTAATCTTAAAATATAACTACGGGTTAACTCGTCACCAGTACTGGAATAGATTTTTTGGTGTCGTGTTATTTCGTCGATAGTATATGAGATACGTACGTCTAAAAAAGTATCGGTAGGTATTCGGAAAAAGTACGGCACTGTTCGGACCACCCCGGTATGACGGATCACATTTTGTTCAACGAGATAACTCGTCACTAGTATATGATTACAGTTTATGGCGAACGAGATATCTCGACGTCAGCATTGCAAGGCATGCTGCTGACTCCGGTAAGTAGGTAGGTACATCGAAGTAATTTGTTAAGTAATCTGTGGATACAGAGCAAACTTGTGTGCGTTCACTCTGTAGCCCTGTGGAACCTTCCAAATAGAAGTGAATCGGTTTCAATACAATTGCCTTGTTTGTGTAATATAAACTACTATATTATATTAAATATTATAAAATTTAGTAGTTTAAAACAAATTTTAAAATCGCATCAGTTGTGTTAGGGAAATATGAGATCAGTTATGCACATTGTGTCTCTGCGTTCGGTGTCCGTTTAGACACAATTAGATCGCGCATTGAAATTCCGAGAATCATGTTAACGAATTGATTAAACGAAGCAACTATTACGGACAAACACAAGTCGAATTCGTAAACAAAAATGCTTTCAATTTTTTTTTACTTGGCTATGGTGAATTATTGTGTAATACGTTATCAGTATTGCGTTCGTTAATTATAATTATTTTTTATGCACATCAAACACGTGTTTTAATATAAGCTCCTCAGTTTTGGAAACTGAGGCGAGGTAAAACCGCGGTGTAAACTGAAAAAGTGTATCTTTCCTTCCTTGTGAAAATTGGTTCAGTACAAGCAACTCTTATCAGTTTCAGGCTTAACAGCACTTATTGACACCCTGTACATAACCACATGTAGACACAAACATGTCCGTAGAGGTCTATAGGTTTACTTTTTATATTGATCTTTATTCCATTTACACTGAATAATTTTTAAAACGAACAAATAAAACACTGAAATAAATAATCACAAAATATATTTGACAAAATGTAAATGCAACAGCTGAACTTCAAAAAGAAATCAAAAACATTTTATCCTTATATATATTATTATAAGATTAATGATTATTACTAAGGCATTTTAAAATAGTGCAATATTGGCATCTTGGTGGGAAATTCAAGAGTTCAGTTACAATTAAAAATGCTTTTTAATGTAGAATAACTGTGTTATATACACAGATAGTATTATTAATTTGATGAGTCTGTCTTAAACAGACGGAACTTTGAACTTAGCAATAAGTAAAGGAGCTTTAATATTTAGCACTCTTAATTGATCTAATGATTGATGAATCGGGGCGTAAATCAGTGTTTGAGGAGTACAAGAATCTGCGACGCTTGACGGTTTTTGTTGAATCAAATTTTACAAATGTGATGGATGTCTGAGGTTGACTCAATTGCTGCGTTCCGTTTGCCGATTACAGCGCTCACAGCGCTAAAAGTGCTAAAACCGTTCCGATTCGTTTGAGCGCGCTAAAAGTGTTATTAGTGCTATTGCAATCGGAACGGTAAATTTTGCGCTAACATTCTGATTGTTCGTCGCTTAAGTCTAAAGTTACAATTTCATTAAGATCTTTGACCCTGAATGAAGCAGGAGCCATTTTTTTACATTATTACAAAAGAAAATGAATAAGCAAGCTTTTAAAACCTTTAATCGACTAAAAACATCAATAAAGTAACGTCATGTGTCAGTTTTGACAGGCCGTTCACAGCGACCATGCTCCGTAGGTTTGGCACTGTGAGCAGGAAGATGGCGGCGTTTATGACGTCATTGATGACGTATCGATATCGCTGTGAGCGCGCTCACGGGCAATCGGAACGGGTACATGAGCGCTGTGAGCGCTGTAATCGGCAATCGGAACGCAGCAAGTGTGTGCTGTACAACACACTGTGTGCTTTAGCTGAGCGTGTCCAGAATTTTCAATTATAGTATAGTCACAGTAGAAGAGTATTGAAAGAAGAGTAATATATAATATAAACTATATCTAATAACTAATAAATATCAAAGAAATGTCCATAGTTTCATTGTATAAATAACAACAGCATGTAGTAGTAAGGCAAACGTTTTAGGCACATTTTGAATAGGCAGCATACAATGCTTGTCGCGTAGCGCACGGCACTGCACTGTACCAGCTACTTGGTTACAACACTTTCAACTTATATTATTTCATATTTGGGCAAATTCAGATCGATTGGGACGGTGAATATTGTATACATATATTTTTATCTTATAAATATATTAAAAAAATTAATTTCTGTAAAATATACTAATGTATGTTTGATTGTAAATTCGAGATTCGACTTTGCAGTAGAACGTAATTGTATAACTATAGTTTATGAGACAATTGTAAAATTAGTAGAATTGTGAATGAATCCAGTATGTACTTTTAGTACAGACCAAGTAAACCCAGAAGGCATTTCTTGTAGTGTCCGGAGCAGTCACCCTGCAAAAAAGAGGATTAGTTTTAGTTTGGGTAAAATATGTGGACTAAGGTCAAACCTCCTTCGCGAAATAGATAAACTATATATACAGGGTGTAATCGTTACGTGTGACCAGGCGATTATTATGTAACTATTATAGATATCCAAAAAACTTTAAACTGATATCGAAAGGATGTTACCTAATGAGTAAAATGACATCAATATTTTTTTTAAATCAAACGACGAGTATCCAAAATTCTTACATTAAACGCTCCCATTTAGTATGAGATTAGAAGAAAGGTTTAAGTTTCCTTATTTTCAAAAGGTTATTTAAGCTTAGCACTGATAATAAAGAAAACTGTTTATAAACCTAACGCAGTAATAAACTGTCTTTTTATTTATTATATTTTTATTTATTTTCAAGTAAGTACAAACTTTTGTATTCAAAGCAGATGTTCGAAGTGACGTCCTTTTTTACTCATAAGGTAACGTAATTTCGATATCAGTTTAAAGTTTTTTGATATCTGTAATAGTTACGGAATAATCGCCTGGTCACACGTAACGATTACATCCTGTATACTTTACGAAACGTTGGTTTGTATAAATTAACAAAATAAGTAAGCAATTATTGTAAAGCCATGGCCAATAATTGATAATAATTTTGAATACCAGTGTAAAGGAGGAAGCGAGTTATAGGGCCCCAAAACAATATGAAATGGCAGGTTAACAAAATGTAATATATTATGTTAAAAATTCGGTTATATGTGTATTACTTTTTTGATAATTTTACACACGAGAAATGAACATACATTTTAAAATTTTAAAAACATCAAGACCATGGATTAAAATTATCTAGGATTTCATAATTTATTGATAGACAGGTACATATTGTTCTATTTTTCTCAACGCATGGGCTGGCAAACAAGCAATCTGATGGAGAGCGGAATTCCGAACTGTTACCATCTTATTGTTCGTACAATAAGTTTCCGCTGTTGGTGTTTCTTTTTTCATTCCATATTTTTAAGTATTCATAACTCTACTTTTAGATAGCCAAACGTCATGAAACTTTCGATTACGAGTTATTGATATCATATCTCTCTGGAGACAAACTGTTATCTTGTTAACTGTGCAAAAACCGGGCCCAGGTATATATGACTTAGTTTATTTTTTCTATATGTATGTTCATCGGATCTCTTAAAATTGGACAGGTGAGGAATCGTTACAAATGTCTTGGTTGTCTACATTTTGTGGGCTGTGTGACATTAACACGGCGCCAACCATCTAAACATCAGTTAGTGTGCAGCTATACAGGATTATGTCTAAACAAGGTGGGATATTGCTATTTCAAACAAGGGAAGTGTACTCGAAATACTCGATATAGCAAGTTTTACTCTAAGGAAACATTCCTTTATTTTAAAAAACAAGAAACACTGCATTCAAATATGTTTGAAAATAAGCTTGCTACGCCCAGGAATCACCAGCCAAAACTTCAAAAATATTATTTCATCATAGGTAAAAAAAATGTATACACCACTTGTGAAAGGTAGGCTTGTAAAAGGTATTATGGGTAGACTAAGAGGAAAAGAAGCTGACGGGAAACAACCTCTTGGCGCTCTGTTGGGAAAGTTGAATCAGTGTGTGTGCAGCTCGACTACGACATGCAAGAACCAACGCTAGTGCTCGTGAGTTAAAGCTAAGATTTACAGTACAACTTCAAATATTCACCACAACTCGCAATTACAACATATCGACACGCATAGATGTGTGTGCAACGAACTGGAGCTCGTTTCGAGCAACCAATAAGTATTTAGTTTACTTGTTTCCTGTAAGTTAAGCAATGTTATGTTTATTGGATTTTGATTCATTTAATATGTGAAGTTTGTTCGAGGTCGAGATTTGGATCACTCTATTGATTGATGCCATAAAAATATAGGGTTCGATTCCCGGGTGTAACAAGCTTATTTTCAAATTATTTTAAATGAAGTTTTTCTTTTTTATTATTTATGTAAAGAAATGTTTCCTTAGAGTGAAACATGTTATCTCCAGTTTTTCGAGCAGTCTCCCTCCAGACGGCACCGCAGAACAACACCCTGTATATTAAACTAAAATGTAGCTAGGTATGTGTAAGTTGTCTACTCATTACTGTGTACTTTATACTTTTCGGGTTTTGGCGTGAAACTTCATCTTCTATATCAACATATTATACTTTTTTCTGATTTTCTTATTTATTAATAAATCCCATAGCCCTTACAAACAAGCCCTTATTGTACAAGCTTTAGTTATACAACTGTTTTATATATGTAATTTTAGTTCATTTTTACAAGAAAATTTGTACAAATGATATAAATACGGATATTTGGGTTTTATAGTCAAATTTTTGAGCCAGGTTTAGTACAGAAATTAACTACAATAATATTAACATACTATGTTGCGTCCAAAATTATCTTATCCGTATTGGAAAAGCAATGAACCCACAAAACTAATTTATATGGGTAGGAAGAACTTCATCTTTCACAATTTACCTCGATCCAGCTCTGCAGGGTCTCCCCGTACTTGGCCTGGAACATGTCCGCGATGTCGGCCAGGTCCACCTCGCAGCGCGTCACCATGATGCGCACGAGCTGGCGGTCGTTGGTGCCGAGCCCCTTCATGGACTTGTGCAGGCGCTCCGCGAAGTACAGCGGCTTGTTGCGGACCACTTTCACTGGAGCATCACAACGTGGGTTGTATTTAGATTTACGTGTTTCTTTTTATCATTAAAGTTGAGTTTTCATATTCGGTTGCTTTATGTTTCATATAAATGTCTATGAAGTATTTTCATCCCGAAAGCATAATTTCACAAACTTTTTTTAAATGAACCGGTCTTGTATAATTATTATATTGAATATCCACTCACCAATAGCCCTAAAAGCCTTCTCCATCTCCCCCGAGAACTCCGCCTTGATGGCGTCGTCGATGTCATGTCCGGTCAGGAAGCGGTACTCCTCGAACACGGCGGCCAGCTGCGGGAACGAGCGCGAGCACAGCACGGCGTTGAACACCGCCTCGTCCGTGCCCAGCCGCAGCTCGCCTGGAACATGAGCGGGGGGGGGGGGGGGTCACGATAATTACCTACATCTATATCCAGACAAATACTTGGATAGACGTGTGACGACTTCGTCTTCAGTCACTTTCATCAGGTGCGCTGGAACGCAGACGCCTAGATAATACAAAAAATATGTTTTCGGTTTACTTCCCTAAAATATACTTTTAACATGACAACTCGCTTAACATAAATTCTCAACTTCAGGTATTTTTTAGTAACTTTCATTATAGTTATCAGGCTGTTTATTTTATGCAGAAACACACAGTTCACAGAGATTTAGCAGCAAAAATAGAAATCCGAAGAAACTTTCTACTTTTTTTTTGAAAACTTTGAAACTGATTCGGTCGCAATTTTGCTAAAATTCATTAAAAAAATAGTAACTCGAAAACTATGAAAAATCGTATAACGTACAAGAGGCACCTAAAAAAAATTTTTGGACGTCACTTTTCTGGCCACCCTGTACAAATATATTTGCTTCCAGGATCAAAATAAAATCTGAATGTCTTGGTTTGACATTTTGTAAATATTTACCGCGCATTAAACGCGTACTACGTAAATTTATATCAAAAATTAAACGTAAATCAATGTGAATTAACTATTATTATGACGACACAAAACACTGCACGGTCGAATCATTCTTAATGAGATCATTACCCCCATAACACACACGCATACGAACCTATGTAGGTAAGTGAAAAGTCAACATGTGTGCCACAGAGATAACGTACACCTCAACAAGTTTAAATAATGCCTGACTGATAAACTTGGAGGCTGTAAAACAACGTCAAATCAAATAATGATTCAAAACAAACAAAAAATCTCACGTTCGCTACAAATTCCCACTTTTTTTCCTTAAGTGAAAACTATCAATGATGTACATGATTGCAATCCACTACAAACAAACCTTTAAATACGAGGGTGGATTGAACAGTTCGCAGCCTAAATAAAAAAACACAAAAATAATGCAATTTTTTATATTTATTTTTCTACATACTCTCCTCCTAGGTCACAGCACTTAGTTTTGGAAATAGGTGGAATTCAGAAGGTGCCAAGTCAGGTGAATAAGGGGGATGAGGAAGCAATTCGAAACCACAATTAACTATTTGAGCCATCGATTCTGCAGATGTGTAAACACGAGCATTGTCCTGATGAAACAAAACTTTCTTGGTCAACAATTCTGGTCTTTTAGACTTTATTTCTTCGCGTAAACGACGTAATAGTGTGCAGTAGTATGCAGAATTTATAGTTTGACCTCTTTCTAAGTAATCAGCCAAGATGACACCCTTAAAATCCCAGATAACTTTGTTTCCTAAAAAACACACTTTGGCTTTCTTGGGGTCGGAGATCCGGGTCTCTTCCATTGTTTGGATTGTTGTTTGGATTCAGGAGTATAGTGATGAACCCATGTTTCGTCCATAGTAACAAACCTTGCCAAAAATTCGTTTGGATCCGCTTGAAAAAGCTCTAAACGGTCTCTAGAAATTGTGAGCCGAGTTCGTTTCTGTTCAACTGAAAGGAGGCGCGGAACACATCTTGTAGACACCTTGTGGAACCCTAATTCGGTAACGATCATGTTTTGTGTACGTTCATATGAAATCCCTAGAGCTTCAGCTATCTCAGATACCTTCAATCTTCTGTCTCCCATGATGAGACCACATATTTTTTCGATGTTTTCCGAGGTCATAGCTGTAGAAGGCCGTTCAAAAGGGGGGTCATCTTTAATGCTCTCTCGTCCACGTTTAAATTCAGCTGTCCACTTTTTTATCATTGTATACAACGGAACAGTTGTTCCTAAAGTAGCCACCACATCTTCATGAATCTGCTTTGGAGTTAAGTGTTCTTGTGGAGGTATTTGATCACGGCACGGTGCTCTAAACTATCCATTTTCAAAATTAATCTAAAAAAGCTCTGACTGAATGTTCAATAAAATAAATAATTACGCATGTACCTCAGGGAAACATTGCGCAGAGACTGACAATGAGTCTAGGTTTCATATGAGGGTAGTTTTATAATAATATGACAACGCTATCTTTGTTAGGCCGTGAACTTTTCAATCGTCTCTCATACATTGATATACCTGACTAGACGCAGTGCAGGTTGCCCCGACCCCATTGGAATGCGAGCATGTACACAGCCTTCATCTACGTCACACCTGCATTACGTAGCTCTACAATGGTGATGCAATTTTAAAAAATTTTAAGTAGTTTATCAGTAATATGTAAACAAACAAAGAAATCTCTCCATCTTTAACCAAAGTACAGAAGTGTCAGCACAAAGTGCAATTCAACACTTAAAATATTGAATCTAATTAGGTATATCACTTTGTACAACTGAAATGAAAGAGTCCTCATTTATTGAATCATTCATACGCTTAGAAAAGAAAAAAATGTCAACTTATTTTAAATACGAATAATAGCAAAAACTAAAATACGAGACTAAGGAACCGTGGACCAGTGACACACATCTTTATTACGAGGAAACAAATACTGTTCTAGAAAAAAATTACCTAAAAAAGCTGCCGTGCAATAATTCTAAATGAATGCACAACATTATGACGCCATCGGTAATTTGGTACCTTTTGCTTCCGCCGACTGCCTCCCGGTGAGTAAATATCGGCCGAACTCCAAGGTCCAACGAATCAACATTCAGTAGTCTGTAGATTTTGATACTGTACGCTGGTAAATCCCACTACGGTAACACCGTATTCACTAATTTAGACATTAACCTGATATAAATAAGGTCTCGAATTGTTCCTCATTCGGTTTCCGTAGGTCAGTATGACTCCATGTCATTGCGGAACAATGACGTCGGTTGAGTCACCGCTTCACATCAGTGACGTGGGCTTCCTAGGCGAGTGGTGTGTTGCAACAGTTGATTGTAAACAATACACGAAGTAATCAGATGCGAAAAGTGAATGTTTTGAATATTTATATAAGTTTTATTGTAATTTTAGAGGAGATGAAGATATTCTTAAGGGTTTAAATGAAATCTATGTTATTTTTAAAGGAGAGAAAGAAGTATTCACTTATTTATTAATTTGACATCACTGAAACTTCCAAAACGATGAGAAAATGTATTGTGCTACCATTGGACACGTTCTGTACCCAGTAACATAAGCTACATTGTGTCAAAAAGCACCCTATCAAATCCGGAGCTAAGCGGCAGAAAGAGTACGAAATGCTAGTGTGATTTAAACGCAGGTGAATCCCATTTCCTCACCACCGTACCACAGCCAACTGACTAAAATCCAAACTAAAAGGTGAATTACTGGAGCGATAAAATGCTAATAATATTTACACATTACGTCATACTCATGTTGACATAAGACCTATGTAAAAAGTAGGTTGTTTGTCCTCCACGTCAAGGTCAACACGATTTCTATAGCTAATAAATGTAAAGCAGGTAGTTCTACAGATTTGTCTGTAAGATAAATATATTTACCAGCTTGCAATAACGACCTGGCATCTTCTCGCGCCCGATCTTGGTCCACGTAGAAATCTTCAGAGCGGTTTCCCTGAAAAACCAAACGGTACAATTAAGTAGGTATTATTGCCTAATAGATATTATATTACAATCTTGCATGTGTGTGTTCAGTTGGTGTTACCTTGAAAGATAGACCAGGTATAAAGCGTGATACCAATATTCTAGGAGTACTAATAAATGTGGACGTAACATTTGCAAGAGATACAGTATTCGTTTCATATAAAGCTGTCTTATAGTTTGTTCGCGTGAGCTAACGAGTAGCACGTATACAGCTCTATACGGCAACAGAAGGTCCTCCGACACTCACCATGCACAGAGAGGTCATCAGCCTCTTGAAGTTTCCGGACGTGTCCCCACGCAAGTCCTCCTCCAATTCACTGCCATACACTGAAAAATCAAATTATAGTTTAGTATTTTATATGTGTGTTTACATGGCTTTTGCATTGAAAACACTGGAAATGGTATACTTTTTGTAATTCATTCAAGTGTACAGCTATAGTTTCTTATGTCACAAAAAGTAAGTAACTTTGGCGAAGGTGGATGTACCTGTGAGTTGCACGTTGACTGTTCATGGAATTGCACGCTTTGCATCTATGTGTTATTTCGCAGATTGTAACATAAAAAAACTTAACATGATTAAGTAATAATATAAAATATCTTATATACTTTGTAGTTTTTGGTTACGGAACTGTTCTGATATCCATTACCAAAAGCTACACTAAACACCGTGAAAATTATATTTTTGAAATGTTAAACATTAATTGACCGTGCGAAATAACCATGAACATTCTGTTTAAACCTTCCCATAGAAAACCTACACGACACCTATTCCAGTCACGGCTTGTTTTCCCTTTTGGAGAAAGTTTAAAAACACACGCCGTGTTGCATTTCGGACATCGGACGTTATTACTCAATTTCAACTTGTGACGCATGGAACTGTTACCACGAATTATCGCTTACAAGAAAATTCATTCAGAATAGCAGATTTGTCTCTAGTTCCGTTGTGAAGTTAAAATTAAGCAATTATACTATCAACATGTAATATTTGGCATTACGGCAAGCAAACTCGTTCTACAATCGGTAATTATGAAAACCAGGTCAGAACCAAGTCAATTAACATAAAGTATCGTTAAATAGGATTCAATAACAGAAAACTGTTTTAGATGGGCATACATTTTGACTTCACAAGACCTTGACAAAAGGTACCTTCCCTGAAATGTCAAAAATTTGTTTGATTTAGTCGTTTTAATATTTTAATAAATAACTACTATTCATTATTACATTAAAGCACAGGCTTTTAAAGTACCAATTAGAAAAATATTAGTATCAATTACATATTTCATCTGACATTAATTGAGCAAGTGAACTTCGTCGATGTATTTTCCCTATTCAACTAAATATGATGTAATTTACGGCTCCACCTCTGGGCTCAAGATTATTCGAGTCAAAAAGGTATGAATATGCAAAAAGGGTTCAAACGAAAATGCATAAGGTGAACAACGAGCAAAAACCACCAGTAATGTACTCAATTACAGCAGCAACTCTATTGTATGTAATTAATAACTCCATTAATATTGAGGAAGCTCAATTGCGTTTTTCTGTACCAAATCATGGCCAAAGTGAAGGCGATTCTGCCCACAGTGCCATTAGTTATGCTATTAGGAAAGCTGGAGATATTTTCACGCCAGCCCAATTGATCCCTATTATTAAGCTTGCAAGAAGAAAGAAACCATACTATGTTACAGCTCTCGAATATTCTGATTTTCTGAATTTTAAAAAGCTGGCCTCTGATTTAAGACTGCTTTCCTTACGAAAAGATAATTGTGGACAAAACGTCAACTGGACGGAAATGACTGAATTTTCAGTCGTAAAAAGGGAACCTACATCTCTTTTCTTTAATAGTAGTCACTCTGAAATAAAATCTCGGTCGATAACATTACAAAGGAACGTGTCATCTTTTCTCCAATCTGAGATTGGTCCTCTTAATAAGAGTTGTCCAAAAATTACGAAAGAAAAGCATGATGACTTAATTTCTTTAACACTTGGTGATACACCTGTCATAAGGTTAGCCGAGCATGTAGAATTCTATATGTCTCTTCCATATTAATTCATACAATGCCACCGCTACTTTTTATTTTATTTTTGCACTTTTGTATGGAATACATGTACAATTTTATCGGTTTTTTGATTATTCTTAACTTAGTTCTCATTTTTCTTTCAAAAGGTCTTTTTGAAGAAGTTTGATTAGTTTTTATTTGATTTAGTTTATAATTGTTCATTTGATTCGCTTAGTAACATATTTATTATGTTATTTAAGTCTAGAGATTATAGGCTGAAAATTATGTGATAATAAATATTATTTTACTTATACAAACCTGATTAAAAGTGTCCTTAACTGTGTTTTATGCGGTTCTTTGAGAACTATATTAATAAGAGACTGTTATTAGTTCCTAAAAGGTAATTATTTTTAGAGCTACATAAATAATGATAATCTGACAAGTACTTAATTATAATATTTTATTTAAAAAAAGCAAAATTTTTGTTTGAGACTGATTATTTTAAGGAAACCATAACAAGTGTAATAATACAAATCGATTTGAAAAAAATGTGTTTTATTTACTTGTCTATACACAGTAAATACAGTCGTATCTGTAAGGTAAAAGTACTACACAGAAATTCCCAGTTCTTTCGAAGTGACGTATCTATTTTAAATATTTTTATTTCAATTATTATGCGCTATTAAAATATACATTTTATGTCTTCCAAAAGGCCTTGACCTAGAGATTATAACATATTTTTTTTAAATAAGATTAAGTCTTAATCGAGTAAGCTGCAAACGAAAATGATGCACACAAAACCGCAAATAACTTGTCCCCAACAATTAACTCAATGTCAGATAGGTCACTTCGTAAGGAAAGCGACGGTATGTGACACATGATCCAAATTAATTCAAAATCATTTATTTCTCAGCCAATGATAGAATCACAAACTTACTGGCAGTATAAGCCTGCTTGATGACCTGGATCTCGTGGTTGGACATGGTGCACATGACTTCGATGAGCACGTCCTCGTCAGTGCCGATGCCCGCCATGGCATCATGCAGCTCCTTGGCATAGAACTGTGGTAGCGGAGTCATGAGCGCTACCAGAGTATCCTCGAATTTCCCGCTGGTTTCGCTTTTTAAATCGTCCACTAGGTCCTGTAAAGCGGGTTAGCTTTTGAGTGGGGATAGAAATTATACTCCCTAATGGAAGATTCACAGAATTTGGAAATGAGAGGTTTTCAAAACTTTCCCTCGGGGGCAGTTATTAAGTGGATGGAATGTTATCTGCGCCTCGTCTGTACCGCCACGTGTACAGCCATGTGTATGCAAAATGTTTAATGAACGATTAGAGCGTTACCATACCAATCGATCGACCGTCGATCGATCGACGCCATCGATCGATTGGTGTGGTAACACCAAAAGCAGTTAAGTCATGACATAACAAACAAACCCACTTTCGCGTTTCTAATAATAGTTAGGGTTGACGAAATAAACTGAGACAAAGGGTGGCTGCGAATGGCTCGACTGGGCGAGCGTTGAACGTAAGTTTGAATAGACAAGGTCGGTAGTATTATATTTCATGTAAAGAGAGGGAGCAGAACAGCTGCCAACTCACTATAGTAAGATTATTGGAACAAACGCTTAACGATTATATGTAGTTTCACAATAGATGTAGTTTCACAAAGCGTTTTGAATACGAAATACATTTTTTTATGAATAAATGCATATGTTTATGAATCAAACACGTATCGTGGACTGAACCATTCAAAACATTGCAGCAATTAATGCCGGTACAATTGCCGCGGGCTTCTCAAGTAGGAAGCTCTTGATCGGCCTGTGCTGTACACAATGAACGCTCGCTAACCCTAATTTAACCTACCATTCGAGAAGTCACACCAAGAGTGTAAAACTGTGACGTGCGAGGAATTTTAAGTAGATTTTGAAACACTTAGCAGAAAAAGGAGGCACGGCAGATCCCAATTAATTTAATCATTTAAACGATTTACCCACACTCAAGAAGCTGAATGATAACTAGAACCAATTAAGACAAATTGCGCTATTTCTATGGCAGGGTTTAATGGCTGCTCGGTATTCGAACAGTTACCGAACATTACGCAGAGGTCACAGAACCCGGCATTATCCTCGATTAAGTACCAACTTTATAACAAATAATTAAAATAGTAGTCAGTCATGTGTTGCCTCACTCGTATTCATAATATTATCTATAATAAATAAGCACACAAACTTACTAAAAAGAACTTAATATACGAAATGCCTTTGATCATTACAAGGTCGTGTAATGACGTCATGTACCCACGAAAATCGCCTAAACGCTATATTACCACGTAACAGGCATTGATCGCAGATTCTAAAGAAAGTGTGGGAAAACATTTTTAGCGTGCCTCGAGCTGGCGCCGCGCCAAATTGCGATGTTGTACAGACACGCTGAACAATCGTCTTTCTAAGAATCGTTCTGTATCTCAAAGTTAGAATAGAGATATTGTCATTTTAATGGTAGTAGTTAATTTAAGTATCAAGTTATATGGATATACATGGTCAAATTGTTTTTCTTTTTCCAACGTTTATAAATAAATAATAGATAGAGACGAAAATGTTTCTTTGTAATCCTGATAAACTTCTGAACTGCCTCAAAACTACTGAACCAGTTTTAATAAATTATCTTTATTAAGATCTTGCATTAGGCCCAGATTGTAATGTAATTGTTTATTTTTGTTTAATATCAGTACAAAATAAATTAATAAGCAAGCTTCTAAAATCTATAATTGCCTAAATAAAAACATCTACAAAAAAACGACATGAGTCAGTTTTGACAGATCACTCAGAGTGACCATGCTCCGTGCTCCATGCTTGGGCACTGTGAACAGGAAGATATGATTAATGACGTATCGATATCCGTCGTGAATGCGTTCACAGGCGTTCGTGAGCGCTCTGAGCGATATAATCACCAATCGGAACGCACCTAGAGAAACAGCCGTTATTTTTCTAACTTTGTGTTCTTTTACATAATTTGCTAAGGGAATTGGACCCTACCCCTGAAAGAGCCATTAGGGCAAATTAAAATAGAACTATCATGTTAATTTACACATAATAGGTATACAACAAAGGAGGCGACACCTAAAGTGGAGGCATCGCCCTTATAGTCAACATAATAAAAGATGACAGGTGTAACGGAGTGTAAGCCAAACATTGTCACTGTGCTGAGTCACTAGATAAAAAATCTGGAACATAGTAATATCCCAAGATATAAAAGTTTCTATGTGCCATTTACATTATAGAGCCTTATTACAGCAATTATTTAAATCTACATTTTTTACATACTATTTCCTATATATGTTACATAACTAAGTATGCACTATTTATTTTTACTGGAAATAGTTCCAGAATTTATCAGTTATAAGTAAACATACAAACAAATCTTTTCTGTTCATAGTAATGATGTAGAATTAAGTTAATTTTTTTTAAATGATTTATCTCTTTACAGATGTCAGGTACTAACAGTAAGTGTCATCTATAATTTCTAAAACATGCGCTTAACACATTATGTTCATAAATTTTCATAAATTAACATTGAGATAATAATTAACATTATATTCATTTCTTAAATGAGTCGGTTTGAAATGATATGAACAATCAAATTACTTATATGTTCCTATGAACTTTCTTTATCAAACTATTCTAATCTAGAATGGAATAAGAAACACCAATAAGAAGTTACTTTTGAACACAAAATAATAATAATAATAAATCCCCACATAAGCACACATACTGCAAGGCCCCGAAGTAAGCAGAGCTCGTGTTATGGATGACAATTCTTCATTTATTTATGCAAAACATGTCTTTTACTGACCTTGCCATAAAGAGTCTTGAACTCAAATGCGATTCTAAGTCTCTGTTCATTGCTCCTCCTCGTCAGCACATGGATGATGGATTTCTCATCTGTGCCAAAGCCTTTCATGGCCTTCCGGAGAACAGCTGCATCTTCCCGGGGGTTGAAGGGCTCTGCTGGAACTACTGTAGGCCTTGCTTGCTAGATATTGAGAAAGTTTGTGTAAACAATTTAAAGAGTTATTAAACTAGGTTTTGATTCTAAGTGACTTAGGTTGCTCAGAACAAACATTGAAATATTACCTTTAAAACCAAAACCTAAGTAACAATATTTCCATTAAATTATAATTCAAATGTTATAGTTTTGAAATCATTAATTCAATTTGAGTTAATCATGTCAATTTAAAAATATGTTTATAAATATATTCACAATGAAAGGTGATGTAAAGTATAAATTATAACAATGTTATGATAGAACACAAATATTATTTTTAAAGTAACACCAAATAAATGCAAGGGATATTTTACATTGAATGGCTAACTATGTGGAAAAATTGGAAATAATATTAGCTTCACAACTAAGGTTTATAAACAACATTCTACTTAAAAGGTTACTAAAAAAATCTTACAATCTTTTGTTATCTTACAAGCACCAAAACAATTTGTTCTTAAATTCCCTAAAGTCCTAGGGAGATACTGTTAGTGACATAATTTAAAATAAAAAGCAAAGTTTAAATTGTTAGGTACAAAGAACTTGAATATTAAATACAAAGATAACTTTATATAACGAAGCAATGAATTTTCCAAATAAAAATATTGTGAATTCCTGTTTTGCTTATCACAAGACCCAAATGAAACATGAAAATGAGGTGAAAAACACATGATGTGATAGTGATGTTTAGCACAATCATACCTTTGGCACATCGGGAACTGAGCTTGCAGGGGTGTAGACATGCTGCACCTGCTGCTGTCCTTGCGGAGGATATCCTTGGTATTGGTTTTGTTGGGGATATCCTGATTGAGGATACCCTCCACCTTGAGCACCTGGGTAACCACCACCTTGAGCAGCTGGATAGCCAGTTTGTGGAGTTTGTGGTGGTTGGTAGCTTTGACCATGGGAAGGTTGTGGATAGCCTTGAGTAGGATATCCAGAAGATGGATAACCACTTGAAGGATATCCAGGAGTGTAACCCGGCTGAGGCTGTGGATAGCCCATAGTTGGCATACCCGGCATAGGCACAGGGTTACCAAAAGACTGTGGAGCAGTATTACAGAATCCAATGTTGTGCATGTAAGGCTGTTGAGGGTATCCAGACTGTCCCTAAAACGAAATGAGGGGTGTCACGACAAACCTTCGGTTAAGTAGTTTTGTGATAAACAAAACAAGAAATATAGTACTGTATTTCCCTTCAATATCGTGATATTGTTGCACTTACTTGTTGGTATGGATTCATTTTTGTAATTTAGGCAGCTGTAACTACAACCGGTCCGAAAACACTTGTTATCAATGTACTTAATGTACTGTCGACGAAACTTTTGTAAATACACTTTAGAATGAATAACTAATAAACGCGATACTATTGTGTCACAAATTATTAGATTATAGTTTTTTTACTTTAATTAAATCTCACAACTCGCACGAAAACACGCTTTCTTTGGACAACCCAATATATATAATATTGATTGTACGTGCAAACTGGAAACCAACCAACTACTACGCTGAATGAGAGACCGAAAACGAATGAAATATATGCTGCGTTCCGAATAGTTCCGATTGCCGATTATAGCGCTCACAGCGCTCATATAACTGTTCCGATCGCCCGTGAGCGCGCTCACAGCGATATCGATACGTCATCAACGACGTCATAAACGCCGCCATCTTCCCGCTCACAGTGCTCAAGCTACAGAGCATGGTCGACGTGGATGACAGGCCGCTGACGTTCCTTTGTTAATTTTTTAATTAATCGATTTAAGATTTTAAGAGCTTGCTTATTAATTTTCTTTTGTAATAATGTTAAAAAATGGCTCCTGCTTCATTCAAGGTCAAAGATCTTAATGAAATTATAACTTTAGAGTTAATCGACGAACAATCAGAATGTTAGCACGCTATTTACCGTTCCGATTGCAAAAGCACAAATATCACTTTTAGCGCTGATAGCGCTGTAAGCGGCAAACGGAACGCACCAATTAGGTATAAGAATTGGAGAATGAGTCAAGCACGACAATTGACTGACGCATATCCGTTCCGTCTGATAAAAATGCTTTCTACCAGTCCGGCTGTCCCAGAGCAAAACCTAGTAAGAGGTCTTAGATAAATTTTACAAGAAAGCGAAACAATATATAATCTTCTTCGTCAAAGTAAAAGATATTCAAACCAAACAACTTTTGAATCATAGAACGTACGTGTACCGATAAAAAAGGAGGGAAAATGTTATAATAACTTTTATTATGCATCTTTTATAAGCCTTACTGTCTTAGGAAATTAATGTATAACTATTAAAAGATAAAAAAAAACCATATCAAAACCTAGCAAGTATCAAACAATGTTTTCAAACTATGTTTTGTTATGGTCAGCTACCAGGTTATTTTGCTAAACAACCACTTAATTTTAGTATGTCAGTGGTCATCCTTCATTGAAGATTCTGAAATCTTTCATCATTAATTCAAAATCATTTATTTCTCAGCCAATGATAGAATCACAAACTTACTGGCAGTATAAGCCTGCTTGATGACCTGGATCTCGTGGTTGGACATGGTGCACATGACTTCGATGAGCACGTCCTCGTCAGTGCCGATGCCCGCCATGGCATCATGCAGCTCCTTGGCATAGAACTGTGGTAGCGGAGTCATGAGCGCTACCAGAGTATCCTCGAATTTCCCGCTGGTTTCGCTTTTTAAATCGTCCACTAGGTCCTGTAAAGCGGGTTAGCTTTTGAGTGGGGATAGAAATTATACTCCCTAATGGAAGATTCACAGAATTTGGAAATGAGAGGTTTTCAAAACTTTCCCTCGGGGGCAGTTATTAAGTGGATGGAATGTTATCTGCGCCTCGTCTGTACCGCCACGTGTACAGCCATGTGTATGCAAAATGTTTAATGAACGATTAGAGCGTTACCATACCAATCGATCGACCGTCGATCGATCGACGCCATCGATCGATTGGTGTGGTAACACCAAAAGCAGTTAAGTCATGACATAACAAACAAACCCACTTTCGCGTTTCTAATAATAGTTAGGGTTGACGAAATAAACTGAGACAAAGGGTGGCTGCGAATGGCTCGACTGGGCGAGCGTTGAACGTAAGTTTGAATAGACAAGGTCGGTAGTATTATATTTCATGTAAAGAGAGGGAGCAGAACAGCTGCCAACTCACTATAGTAAGATTATTGGAACAAACGCTTAACGATTATATGTAGTTTCACAATAGATGTAGTTTCACAAAGCGTTTTGAATACGAAATACATTTTTTTATGAATAAATGCATATGTTTATGAATCAAACACGTATCGTGGACTGAACCATTCAAAACATTGCAGCAATTAATGCCGGTACAATTGCCGCGGGCTTCTCAAGTAGGAAGCTCTTGATCGGCCTGTGCTGTACACAACGAACGCTCGCTAACCCTAATTTAACCTACCATTCGAGAAGTCATACCAAGAGTGTAAAACTGTGACGTGCGAGGAATTTTAAGTAGATTTTGAAACACTTAGCAGAAAAAGGAGGCACGGCAGATCCCAATTAATTTAATCATTTAAACGATTTACCCACACTCAAGAAGCTGAATGATAACTAGAACCAATTAAGACAAATTGCGCTATTTCTATGGCAGGGTTTAATGGCTGCTCGGTATTCGAACAGTTACCGAACATTACGCAGAGGTCACAGAACCCGGCATTATCCTCGATTAAGTACCAACTTTATAACAAATAATTAAAATAGTAGTCAGTCATGTGTTGCCTCACTCGTATTCATAATATTATCTATAATAAATAAGCACACAAACTTACTAAAAAGAACTTAATATACGAAATGCCTTTGATCATTACAAGGTCGTGTAATGACGTCATGTACCCACGAAAATCGCCTAAACGCTATATTACCACGTAACAGGCATTGATCGCAGATTCTAAAGAAAGTGTGGGAAAACATTTTTAGCGTGCCTCGAGCTGGCGCCGCGCCAAATTGCGATGTTGTACAGACACGCTGAACAATCGTCTTTCTAAGAATCGTTCTGTATCTCAAAGTTAGAATAGAGATATTGTCATTTTAATGGTAGTAGTTAATTTAAGTATCAAGTTATATGGATATACATGGTCAAATTGTTTTTCTTTTTCCAACGTTTATAAATAAATAATAGATAGAGACGAAAATGTTTCTTTGTAATCCTGATAAACTTCTGAACTGCCTCAAAACTACTGAACCAGTTTTAATAAATTATCTTTATTAAGATCTTGCATTAGGCCCAGATTGTAATGTAATTGTTTATTTTTGTTTAATATCAGTACAAAATAAATTAATAAGCAAGCTTCTAAAATCTATAATTGCCTAAATAAAAACATCTACAAAAAAACGACATGAGTCAGTTTTGACAGATCACTCAGAGTGACCATGCTCCGTGCTCCATGCTTGGGCACTGTGAACAGGAAGATATGATTAATGACGTATCGATATCCGTCGTGAATGCGTTCACAGGCGTTCGTGAGCGCTCTGAGCGATATAATCACCAATCGGAACGCACCTAGAGAAACAGCCGTTATTTTTCTAACTTTGTGTTCTTTTACATAATTTGCTAAGGGAATTGGACCCTACCCCTGAAAGAGCCATTAGGGCAAATTAAAATAGAACTATCATGTTAATTTACACATAATAGGTATACAACAAAGGAGGCGACACCTAAAGTGGAGGCATCGCCCTTATAGTCAACATAATAAAAGATGACAGGTGTAACGGAGTGTAAGCCAAACATTGTCACTGTGCTGAGTCACTAGATAAAAAATCTGGAACATAGTAATATCCCAAGATATAAAAGTTTCTATGTGCCATTTACATTATAGAGCCTTATTACAGCAATTATTTAAATCTACATTTTTTACATACTATTTCCTATATATGTTACATAACTAAGTATGCACTATTTATTTTTACTGGAAATAGTTCCAGAATTTATCAGTTATAAGTAAACATACAAACAAATCTTTTCTGTTCATAGTAATGATGTAGAATTAAGTTAATTTTTTTTAAATGATTTATCTCTTTACAGATGTCAGGTACTAACAGTAAGTGTCATCTATAATTTCTAAAACATGCGCTTAACACATTATGTTCATAAATTTTCATAAATTAACATTGAGATAATAATTAACATTATATTCATTTCTTAAATGAGTCGGTTTGAAATGATATGAACAATCAAATTACTTATATGTTCCTATGAACTTTCTTTATCAAACTATTCTAATCTAGAATGGAATAAGAAACACCAATAAGAAGTTACTTTTGAACACAAAATAATAATAATAATAAATCCCCACATAAGCACACATACTGCAAGGCCCCGAAGTAAGCAGAGCTCGTGTTATGGATGACAATTCTTCATTTATTTATGCAAAACATGTCTTTTACTGACCTTGCCATAAAGAGTCTTGAACTCAAATGCGATTCTAAGTCTCTGTTCATTGCTCCTCCTCGTCAGCACATGGATGATGGATTTCTCATCTGTGCCAAAGCCTTTCATGGCCTTCCGGAGAACAGCTGCATCTTCCCGGGGGTTGAAGGGCTCTGCTGGAACTACTGTAGGCCTTGCTTGCTAGATATTGAGAAAGTTTGTGTAAACAATTTAAAGAGTTATTAAACTAGGTTTTGATTCTAAGTGACTTAGGTTGCTCAGAACAAACATTGAAATATTACCTTTAAAACCAAAACCTAAGTAACAATATTTCCATTAAATTATAATTCAAATGTTATAGTTTTGAAATCATTAATTCAATTTGAGTTAATCATGTCAATTTAAAAATATGTTTATAAATATATTCACAATGAAAGGTGATGTAAAGTATAAATTATAACAATGTTATGATAGAACACAAATATTATTTTTAAAGTAACACCAAATAAATGCAAGGGATATTTTACATTGAATGGCTAACTATGTGGAAAAATTGGAAATAATATTAGCTTCACAACTAAGGTTTATAAACAACATTCTACTTAAAAGGTTACTAAAAAAATCTTACAATCTTTTGTTATCTTACAAGCACCAAAACAATTTGTTCTTAAATTCCCTAAAGTCCTAGGGAGATACTGTTAGTGACATAATTTAAAATAAAAAGCAAAGTTTAAATTGTTAGGTACAAAGAACTTGAATATTAAATACAAAGATAACTTTATATAACGAAGCAATGAATTTTCCAAATAAAAATATTGTGAATTCCTGTTTTGCTTATCACAAGACCCAAATGAAACATGAAAATGAGGTGAAAAACACATGATGTGATAGTGATGTTTAGCACAATCATACCTTTGGCACATCGGGAACTGAGCTTGCAGGGGTGTAGACATGCTGCACCTGCTGCTGTCCTTGCGGAGGATATCCTTGGTATTGGTTTTGTTGGGGATATCCTGATTGAGGATACCCTCCACCTTGAGCACCTGGGTAACCACCACCTTGAGCAGCTGGATAGCCAGTTTGTGGAGTTTGTGGTGGTTGGTAGCTTTGACCATGGGAAGGTTGTGGATAGCCTTGAGTAGGATATCCAGAAGATGGATAACCACTTGAAGGATATCCAGGAGTGTAACCCGGCTGAGGCTGTGGATAGCCCATAGTTGGCATACCCGGCATAGGCACAGGGTTACCAAAAGACTGTGGAGCAGTATTACAGAATCCAATGTTGTGCATGTAAGGCTGTTGAGGGTATCCAGACTGTCCCTAAAACGAAATGAGGGGTGTCACGACAAACCTTCGGTTAAGTAGTTTTGTGATAAACAAAACAAGAAATATAGTACTGTATTTCCCTTCAATATCGTGATATTGTTGCACTTACTTGTTGGTATGGATTCATTTTTGTAATTTAGGCAGCTGTAACTACAACCGGTCCGAAAACACTTGTTATCAATGTACTTAATGTACTGTCGACGAAACTTTTGTAAATACACTTTAGAATGAATAACTAATAAACGCGATACTATTGTGTCACAAATTATTAGATTATAGTTTTTTTACTTTAATTAAATCTCACAACTCGCACGAAAACACGCTTTCTTTGGACAACCCAATATATATAATATTGATTGTACGTGCAAACTGGAAACCAACCAACTACTACGCTGAATGAGAGACCGAAAACGAATGAAATATATGCTGCGTTCCGAATAGTTCCGATTGCCGATTATAGCGCTCACAGCGCTCATATAACTGTTCCGATCGCCCGTGAGCGCGCTCACAGCGATATCGATACGTCATCAACGACGTCATAAACGCCGCCATCTTCCCGCTCACAGTGCTCAAGCTACAGAGCATGGTCGACGTGGATGACAGGCCGCTGACGTTCCTTTGTTAATTTTTTAATTAATCGATTTAAGATTTTAAGAGCTTGCTTATTAATTTTCTTTTGTAATAATGTTAAAAAATGGCTCCTGCTTCATTCAAGGTCAAAGATCTTAATGAAATTATAACTTTAGAGTTAATCGACGAACAATCAGAATGTTAGCACGCTATTTACCGTTCCGATTGCAAAAGCACAAATATCACTTTTAGCGCTGATAGCGCTGTAAGCGGCAAACGGAACGCACCAATTAGGTATAAGAATTGGAGAATGAGTCAAGCACGACAATTGACTGACGCATATCCGTTCCGTCTGATAAAAATGCTTTCTACCAGTCCGGCTGTCCCAGAGCAAAACCTAGTAAGAGGTCTTAGATAAATTTTACAAGAAAGCGAAACAATATATAATCTTCTTCGTCAAAGTAAAAGATATTCAAACCAAACAACTTTTGAATCATAGAACGTACGTGTACCGATAAAAAAGGAGGGAAAATGTTATAATAACTTTTATTATGCATCTTTTATAAGCCTTACTGTCTTAGGAAATTAATGTATAACTATTAAAAGATAAAAAAAAACCATATCAAAACCTAGCAAGTATCAAACAATGTTTTCAAACTATGTTTTGTTATGGTCAGCTACCAGGTTATTTTGCTAAACAACCACTTAATTTTAGTATGTCAGTGGTCATCCTTCATTGAAGATTCTGAAATCTTTCATCATTATGAGAAAATACTTATTTATTCTCGTTCCAGCGCAACGGTATTTATTTTCTTATTCCAACAAATTGCTATAAAACAAAAACCTATTAAGGCTTTGTTGAATATATTTATTGGAATGAAAAAATGTTTATAAAAGGCCATTCAAAATTAGTTCTTCATATAAAGTCTGTATCCGTAGTTCTATAAATAAAATGAAATAAGTAAGCCAATTTATTTATTTATTTATTTGGGAAATATACAACTATTTAATGCAGTTAATTAATAATGGGTAACACAAAATAAGGTTAAGGTTATAAGGTTAGTCCGGTTAACAATATATTGGAATAAGAATTTAGAAATTCAAAAGATAAAGTGTAGTGGCACCTACAAGGTGTCAATAAAATTTGATGGATAACCTGTAGAAGAAATCAGTGTGAAGTAATAGTTGATTGGCAAATTATGGCGAGAAAATCTGCGAAATTCCAGCATCATGGGTGATAATTATTGACAATTCCATTTTTTGGACTCTTTTATTCCCCTTGAATCAGTAATAATTGTTGGTAATGAATAGGTATCAAATTTTTTGAACAAAAAACCTAATTCTTGATAATTTTCATCGAATATTTAACAAGAAGTAGCAATTGATATTTTTGTGAAATACATTATTAACGCGCATAGTATTTATTTATGTGAAGGTAAATAAATACTATGCGCGTGAAACTGTGAAACTGGTCTTACGAGGGTGGATTGAAAAGTTTGCGGCCTAAATAAGAAAACACAGGAATAATGCAATTTTTAATATTTATTTTTCTACATACTCTCCTCCTAGGTCAGAGCACTTAGTCAGCGGTCCTCCAAAGCCTTGACCCTATTTAAATAGAAGGTCTCGTCAAGGTCTTCAAAAAAGGCATCTACGTTCACTTTGACCTCCTAATTGGTAGAAAAGTTCATTCCACCTAAATGTTTTTTAATTTTAGAAATAGGTGGAATTCAGAAGGTGCCAAGTCAGGTGAATAAGGGGATGAGGAAGAAATTTGAAACCACAACCAGGATGACACCCATAAAATCCCAGATAACTTTGTTTCCTAAAAAACACACTTTGGCTTTCTTGGGTCGGAGATCCGGGTCTCTTCCATTGTTTGGATTGTTGTTAGGATTCAGGAGTATAGTGATGAACCCATGTTTCGTCCATAGTAACAAACCTTGCCAAAAATTCGTTCGAATCAGCTTGAAAAAGCTCTAAGTAGTCTCTAGAAATCGTGAGCCAAGTTCGTTTCTGTTCCACTAAAAGGAGCCGCAGAACCCATCTTGCAGACACCTTGTGGAACCCTAATTCGTTAAGGATCATGCTTTTTGTACGTTCATAAGAAATTCCTAGAGCTTCAGCTGTCTCAGATACTTTCAATTTTCTGTCTCCCATGATGAGATCACATATTGTTTCGATGTTTTCCGAAGTCGTAGCTGTAGAAGGCCGTCCAGAGCGGAGGTCATTTTTGATGCTCTCTCGTCCAAGTTTAAATTCAGCTGTCCACTTTTTTATCATTGTATACAACGGAACATAGATGTTCTTAAAGTAGCTACCATATCTTCATGAATCTGCTTCGAGTTAAGTGTTTCTTGTGGAGGTATTTGATCACGGCACGGTGCTCTAAACTATCCATTTTCAAAATTTATCTTTAAAAAGTTCTCACTGAATGTTCAATAAAATAAATAATTACGCATGTACCTCAGAGAAAAATTGCACAGAGACTGACAAAGAGTCTAGGTTTCATATGAGGGTAGTTTTATAATAATATGACAATGCTATCTATGTTAGGCCGCGAACTTTTCAATCCACCCTCGTATAAAAACAATTTCTTGAACCCTTTACAAATTTTGCCTTAACCAAGACTGCAGTTGGAATTCCTAAAGTAGCTTACCTGAACGTCCAGCCCTCTTTTTTTCGTCTATTATAGCGATTTGTAATTTCTGATACTTTAATATTTTTCTTCGAATGCAGTACACATTCTTTCAAATCTGTAAAATCGTACAATTATCTTTGTTACCCTTCATTCTTTGTTCAATGTTACCGTGGACGGCATCAGCAGCCATATGAGTATGCCCTTAGTCAAATAATTAACTGTAATAGATTCTATGAAATTATCACCATTTTCTAGCATTACTAAAGAAGTATAAAGAGTCCAATTCTTATTTTGGAAATGCCCAAATTTGGAAATGCTGAACGTCTCTCAAATCGTCCATAAATGTTTTTATAGCATCTAGGTACTACGTTGCTGGCGTCTCGGCCAGATATAGCCTCATGCCAAAGTACACACACAGTACGCTCAGAGAGATGGGGGCGGTGCGCCAATCGCGTGAAGGCATAGGAAAACCACAGAAAATAAAAAGCGCGCGAATTTTATAATCTGTTTCGCATAATTAATACAAAATCCTTGTACCTTATATCTTTCACTAATGCATAAATAAAAGTTTTTTTATCTTTTGTCCATTTTAAAACCTAGTAAGGGTCTCAGACCATTTCCAAACCTAGTAAAGGAACGGTATATATATACTAGGTTTTGAAGTGGTTATATCAGAGACAGTGATGCCCTCACTAGGTTTGGTATGTGTCATGACTGAAAGTACGCGTTAGAGGTCTAAGAGTTTTTGAAATCTGTCCAGACTTACTAGAAACTTACATATAAGCCAAAATATCGATTTACACTTGTTGGCTTCTTACTAGGTTTTGAAATGGGACAGCCGAGTCCAATCAGAGAGTTTTGCAAAAAAATTTAGTATGGAACGCTGGCGAGTTATAATTAATTTTAAAAATCCGATTATCTAAAAGTAAAAATATTTTTTTGCCCAATTTAAATTTCCTTCTTAATTTTTATTCAGCATTATGAAACTGTTGTGTGTCATGGAAAAATGCATCTGCATCGGGAACATTTTCGTGCAACAATTTTTACGACTCAAATCTGATGAATCGTTTAATATCTGTTAAGAGTTCACTGTTACCACGAATAGATGGCGTTGCAGCGTCCCAGATTGTCCGGTGTAGGCATCGACGTCACATAATCGCAAGCCAATCACATAAGCACAACCAGAGACTAGTTAGTCTCTGGCACAACTCACACCAATGACAGCCAATCAGGGAGGTTTTTATCGTGACGTTATATACAAAACGGACTCAACCGGCCAGCGAGGCAACAATTAATTTTCTTTGTTTTTTGCCAAGTAGATTTATATAAAGTTAAACCGAAATATACGCATTTTTATTTATATTGTATGAAAGGCTATTATACAAGTTCAAAGTTCAAATAACCCTTTACTGAAACATATCTTCAATTAGCTTTTACAAGGCACCTTCTAGAGCAACCGTGTACCGCTGGTATAACGAGTTTAAGTGCGGTCGATTAAATTTAAAGAAGGAATATAGAAGTGGTCGTCCTTTGACTGCTATTACAGAAGAAAACATGCTACAAGTGAAACATTTAATTCAACAAAACTGGCTAGTCATATACGAGGAGATTCAGCACAATCTGAAGATTGGATTGGGAAGTGTTTATGATGTTCTACAGAACCACTTTTGCTTAAGGAGGATTGTTTCGTGCTTGTACCACACAGGCTCACCGATTCTCAGAAGCAGGCGCGCATGGAATGGTGCGTGATATGATTGATAAATTCAAAGCAGGTTCTTTCCGCCGTTCACAGGTGACGAATTTTGGATCTATCGAAATGATCTTGAAACAAAGCGCCAGTCAACAGTATGGCTGTTTCAGATCGAACCAACGCCTACGAAAATGAAACGATCGAAAAGCGCTGGAAAAATTGTGATCAACAGTTGTTTCTCCTTAACAGGGTATTCCCTAACGAAACCAAAGTAGTATTAATGTGGAGTCGTACAATAAAATATGCTTGCCAGAAGTTTTTGCTGCTGCGCGCAACAAGCGACTGTACACGGGGCTCCGAGGCATTTTGTTCCACCACAACAACGCGCCCGTGCACTCCGCGATCAAGACGAGGGACTTTCTAAATACCCCACAGGCAAAACTTTTGGGTCATCCGCTTTACAGCCCTGATTTGGCACCGTGCGACTTCTTCTTGTTTACTAAAATTGAATACCTCAACCCCACCTCAAGGGGATACCGTTTTCATCGCCAGAAGATGGGCTCACTGCGTTCGAGAAGGCCGTTGAGAAAGTACCCATGCAGACTTGAAAATGTGCTCTGAAAATTGGTTGAGACGCCATCGATCGATGGTAGAGTGGAACAGTCGACCTACCAGACCAATCGATCAATTGGTGTGGTACCACCCTTAAGCACAAAGGCTTATAAAATCAAAAATCAAACACAAGTTTGGCCTTGTCACGCACAAGTGACAAGGCCAAAAGTAACGAAACGGTTTCGTTTTCAACTTATGTTTTTATCTCAAACTCGCCGGCCAGACAAAAGCTATACAGCCAAAGATAAGGACTCCAGTAAGTAATAAATCATTTAGACTATCAGGAATATTTAAAAAAATTCTTACATAAAAATGGGTCCTTACATTCTGAAGTGACTATAACCTTTATTTAAAAATTATATTGCAAAATCAAATACTTGTGCTTGGTCACAATCAATCCTATGTATCGTAATAAAAATGACAGGAGCTAAAACAAATTGATCAAGTCAAATCTGGCTTTGTAAATCAACTATTTTTTGGAGACTTCTACACATGACGCGAATATTATGGAAATTACTTTTAAAAAAAAATTAACAAAAGTACCAGTTACCTAAACGGTCACTGTTTACATAAATAAGGATTCGCCAATTACTAAAAAAAATAACTATATGTGTGTAGTTTTTTTGCATTATGCATATTTTGCATATTGCATTTTATGCATATAAATAGACACAAATACACACATTATATGTATATATACACATAAACATACATACACACAGACATAAACATAAAGATACATTAATATATTATTAACAGCAGTAAACACTATCAGATGTTTTAGAGGATGAATGACAAAAATAAAACAGTAGAGAAAATAATACCAGTACTTATCTTTTCCACAACTAACATTATCTAACTTTCTTCTAGACCAGGGGTCGGCAACCTTTTGAGTGAGAAGAGTCAAAAATTACAATTTACAACATTTTTAAGGTTTTAAAGAGCCACAAATACGTTGAAAAAATAAATAGTACTTGCATAAATAAAGTTTTTTAATAAAAAAAGCTAATCTATTTATTCATAAGAAAAATATTTATTTATTCATATGTAAGTAGTGTTTTTTTCACAAGAAATTAGATAATATATATATGGTATTATTCGATAATCATTTATTATTTAAGTAAAAAATTAGAACAAGTAAACATTTACGGACTAACGACAGTGACGACGCGTGTCATGAGGGAGGGGTGCGGTGAAAAACGAGTTCAAGTGGCTGAGATCGGTTCACAACGATTCTCAAATGTTTATTTGTTATAAAATAAATAACAAAGAGCCGCAGCTTCACATCCAAAGAGCCGCATATGGCTCGCGAGCCGCAGGTTGCCGACCCCTGTTCTAGACAATAAGCGAATGAACAAAGTTTTTAATTTACGGGTTTTGTAAAGTTCCACAATCTTAACGCTTATTTTGTTAAGGAGTAGGAGAATAAGTCGCTTTAATGGGTTTAATGCATTAATTCACTTTGCAGTGCTCATCTTCGCTATAAGTAAAGGAGAAACGATTACTCAGGTAGTAATAGGAATCAAATATAGTCCCCCAGTTTTTAGCTTTGTCAGTGAAATCAATATGCGTCCCATCGATGACAATTGATGGCAATTGAGGCAAATGGCTTAAATAGGTGCAGCCACGCACATGTCGACTACCCACAATCATCACTTTTGATTTGTTTGGATTCACACACAAGTCGTATGTACGATTAAGCCCAGTCATTAATGCAACTAAGGTCTTCATTCATACCAGCAATAGCTGTTGAAATATTGCGGTAATCCGAGTAATAAAAATTGAAAAGAGCAGAAGAGAGAGAACACCGCCCTTGGGCACAACCACAACGAAATCACATCACTTTGAGAAGGACTCACCATTGTGGACACACTGCGACCGCCCATGAAGATAGGAGTTAAACCAGGCTACTGCAGAAGGAGAGATGTTTAGAGATGTTATTTTCAAAGTCGACAGAATTGAATGCGGTAGTAAAGTCAAGAAGTACTAACAGGATCAGAGATTTATTTTCCATGGCCTATAGAATCTCGTCGGTGACATTTATTAAAGCAGAAGTTGTGTTGTGCCCAGGACTGAAGCCGGGTTTAAAACTACTAATATTGTAAGTTATTGTCGGTAAGAAACATTGAGAGTTGAGTGAGCTCAATGTGCTCAAGGACTTTGAAAAGAAAAGGTAACATAGATATTGGACGAATGTGGGAAAGAGAACTGGGGTTGGGAATTTGGGTAATGGGGTAACATGACCATGTTTACAAGAAGTAGGATACGTGCAAGTTGATAGGGAATAATTAAAAATAAGTTGGAAATTGTTATGATGGCGGTAAAATCAAAGAAATCATTTTCATTGATTCATTTTCAAACTGAGCTTGTCCTCGCCAACAGCAGGAGATGATATGGAGAGAATAGACTTCTTAACGTTATCCTCTTTTAAATGTTTCAATAAGAATGGGGAATGAGTCGAGGGAGTATTTAGTAACGTCATTAGAGTGTTCTCAGCAACTCTAACTCCATGTTGTTTAATTCCGCGGCATGGGATCTGCCAATACCGGTAGATATTAAAATTTTTAAAATTTGTCCAAGGCTCCAGTTAGTAACAGAATCGTGAAAGTGGCGCTTTTTGGCATAGCGACATAGACGATTGCATCGGTTCCGAAGATTTTTATAGCAAATCATGTAAAACCAAAAAAGACCTAAGAAATTACAAAATATAAATAAATATACTTTTTTTTGTTAAATACGCACATACTTATAATAATAAAGAAAACCTACAGCTACATTCATTTTATTCATACATACATACTAAATACATACAATGAGATGTTCTTTTAATATTTTCTTAAAAGATGTAAATAAAAAAAATTTAATTATGTTTTATACTATTAAATACAAAATACATTATTTTAGGGCGTCTTTACTCGCGATTCCCTAAGAAATAATACTTTTTTAATGTATATGTAAGGCGTGAAAGCGTTTCTATTAAAGATCAAAACTGAGAGAATATTTGTCCCACAAAAGTTTGCACTGTGAATGACTCAAATCTGAAATTAGTTTTGGTCAGGCAAGTATTTCGGTATGACAAGACCGCATTGAGTGCGTGCCAGGAGATAAAGTTTGGAAAAGGAAGCGGTAATAAGTGATAGGCGGGATAGATGGGACTCTTAGGCTCTTTTAGGATATTATACAGCTCTGTTAATATGTGTAATTCATGGCGACGTCTTATAGGGAGCCAGTTACACTGATTTTAGTATTGCGACACGTGATCATATTAGAGACTGTGACGGGGTCGGCGGTGATGGGGAGAGACTCTCTGCGGAGAACTTCGTCTGGATGTGGTAGGGATCCGCAGGTTGCGTGCTGGGCGAGCATTGTGAGGCAATGCTGTCAGCGAAGCATTCGGCTTTGTCATCGACTTCGAAGGCAGTAGTGCCATCGGGACGAGTGAGAGGAGGAACGTGAGAGACGGCATCTACGCGTAACGCTCGGGCCATACTAAAATACGCTTGGTGGGACGGGGAGATATTCTCCATGAGATCGTTCATCTGAGCGTCTCGGAGTTCCGCGAGGCAAGACCTAACTTTACGTTGTAGTTTGTTCGCAGCTGATCTATAGGTGGGGGTGGGATATTTCTTGGCTCTCCGGAGAGCCGCGTTACTAGCTTGAATAAGATTGCTAACGGCTAAGGGAAGCGTGGGTTTGCCTTGCTTAGCGACCTTTTCGTTAACACTGATGGCTGAGTTGATAGCATCAGTGAGGGAATTGACTAACGAGTCTATACTTTAGAGGCTAATGGTACACTTATTTATAAAGCTGTAACCATAAAGTACTAGTTACCACAATACCGTAGGGTTGGGGTTTAACCCCTCACGCCACATATTTTTATCTATTAAATGCTATCGTTATTAGTATATCGATGTTTATCGATAAAATGCTATTGTTATTAGTATATCGATGTTTATCCAACCGTACATAGTTTGTACAATCGCACATCGTATAGATAGAGCTCCTTAATCTAAGTTCAGAACTGCAAGCGCTCAACGCTTCAGCGGACTTTCACTGTTCCTTTGTTTACAATAAGGTCTTGGAACACTGTTCCATTAAGATGGCTCCTACAGCTGCAGCTAAAGAAGAAGTTATAATTTCCAAATGGTTAAATACACTGGACCACGCTACGGTATAGCTAAGGCCTTGTTAGATCTCAAATAATATACTGATTTAGATTTTTTTCATAATATTAATAAGTACCTAATACGTTTACTAAAATTATTTCGCTTGTTAATTTATTTTAGCTTAAGATTGAAGTTTCTATAACTATTTATTATTACTGTAATGGAATGTAAGTAACTAACATGTAATCAGCTGCAACTCATTCTAGCAATCAAATGTTGGGTTCTGTTATTTACTTTCTAAGTTCACCTTTACCTAAGTAGATGTTATTCAAGTATAGTCTGACTCGTTAGTAACTTATTTCTTAGTGTTACCGCAATAAAGGATTAGCCCTAGTGTTCTATCTGAAAATCAACATTTTGGTATTTGTTATAAACTATTTCAAATGTGAAAGTAACATATGTTTATTACCTATCTACTCAGATCCACGCTAAATAAACTACTCCTAACTACTGAACGTATTAGAATGTTTGACAGACATACCGATTTTATCCCGGATTAGCGAATATTAGAAAAAGGATCCGGAAACTGCATTGTTTCTTATGGGAAAAATAAGGCACGCAATATATTTAAAATGGACGCGGAATGAACTCAAGTGTGTATATTCTCACATATAGATAGATAGATAAATCATTTATTTGCATCACAAAATTACAAAAAAAGTGATACAAAAGAAAAATTTTACTGAAAGCACATTAAACATTATTAAACAGTTACAAAATACAAAAGAACTTCATATATCACTTTCCATCAGGTGAGATAAAAGACCAACATCTAATCCTTTTTCAATAAAAAAAATGTGCTACGGCGATGCAAAACGGCAAAAGCTCAACGGTGTAATGCTCAATGAGCAATTCGCTGGTTTTCAGCTCCTACCTTGAGACGAGAGAGGAATACAAAATACAAAAAGAAACATTCCCAGTTTTATAGAAAAAAAGCGATATAAAAACGAAAGAAACATCAACATCAAAAAACTCCTCTTTCACATAGGGTAAACCATATTGTAATTGCCCACTTAACGGAATGGCTCATGTTTTTGTTTAATGTGGACTTTATGTGAAATTAAATTACTTTATTTCTGTTTCTTGGGTAACTTTAATATTTTTTCTAAAAGAACATAAACTAAAAATAACATTATCTTTGAGATCTTATAAATCACAGGTCGTAATAAAAAAAGTCTATAAAAACACAGTTATTGCCAAGACGACACAGTTATTACCATACACATTGTACAGTCATTGCCCGATTACTAATTTAATATTAATTAACCCTAAACTAATGAAAAAAATTAAAAATAATGACTTTTTGTATTTCCAAATATAAATCTTCACAATCTGAATCATTTTCATCATCTGTATCATTATCAGAGTCATCTATTTTATAACAAAAGTGACACAGAAACAAAGCTTTGTCTATGTCATCTGGCATGTGGTCTAAATGGCATTTAGGAATACATTGGGTATGAAAAGATTTATGGCAGCTACTACATTCAATTTTGTTTTTTGTAATTATATGTTTACACACTACGCACACATCTTGAGTCATTAAAATAATTTCATTTAAGACTGTAACTTTTTTGGATTCTGGTATTGTAGAAGTGTTTTCAGTATTGTCACTAAGCTCTTTTTTAGCACTTTTTTCAGTCTTTTTTAAATTTCTTTCTAATTTGAGCCTGTTATTGGCGGTCTGTTCAAGCAATTAAATACAAACAAGTGTAAATTAGACCTAAGTGCTGTTGGCTCTGTGAAACAATAAATAAATAAATTTTTTTTTTCTTTTTCTTTCTGCTGATTGTCTTTGTCCAGTTGCTTTTTTTGTAGTGCTAACTTAAATGCGTCTGTTGAACTAGCGAATGGCTGTCTTTCTGTCTGTTTCTTTCCTTTTCTTATAAGCGTTTTAGGGTAGGCTAAGTAGTCTCCGAAAGAAGATTTTACCTTCATTGTTTTTGGACTACGCACTTGTATAGCATTTTCGGTAGAAATTGTAGACTGATGTAATGTAATTGGCTAGCAATCATATCTTTCAGGGTTTTGCACGTACAAAACATTTGGCTCATCTCTGGAAGTTCTAGGAAGAACTATTGGTTTTGATTGAACATTTGGCAGAAAATCGGATGATTTTTTGGGAAACAAATTTGTAGAAAATGTAGGTGCTTCATGAAACCAAAAAGCATCAGAAGGGACATCTGTGGAAGTTTTAGATGGAGTAGCAGGATTTGGCAGTACTGGATCTTGGACAGGAAGAATTGGAATTCCTTGGAAAGTCGTAGCTTCAGGAAGTTCATTTGGATGATATTTTGAGGTTCCGGGAATCGCGAGTGATTCAGACGTAGACATCGTCTTTGTAAGAGAGTTTCGCTCGAATTCTTTCCAAATATTTTAAATAGTTTCGAGATGCATATCAGTGGTATTGAAATTCTTATCCTGGAAAAGGTTACAAAGGGAAAGTCCGACTATATTTTTGAATGTTTCATAAGTAATTGTTGCTGTTTTCGGAATCATTGTTTGCATTTGCGAATCGACATTTTTGCCCAAGCACTTAGAATAATTGATAGAATCGGAATCAAACGGACAAAGCCCACAAGCTCTAAAACCAATATTCCTGGTCTTAACTTTCTGCAAGAATTTCGCTTAGTATTGGAGCTAAAGTTAACTTAATTATGCCCTTGTTTTCGTAAGCTGATTTCCATTTTTTTTATATTTTCTCCAGCCAACTTTAAGGGATGCAGATACATTTGCCGGATGAATGATTCATGTAGCGTTGGGGTAGAGTGCAATAAGTTCAATTTTTAGATAGTTGCATAACTGGCTCAAACGGTAGTTCAAGTGTGTCTTGTGACCATTGACGTCCAATATAACGGGAAAATCAATGGAGTTTTTGACCAGATATGGATGGAAAACATTCGCAATAAATTCATAGAAAGTTTCGGTTGTCATCCATCCATTATCAGATTTTCCAATACCCCATCCATCTGGCATAGACTCGCTTATTTTCTCTGGAAGTCTTTGATAAGGCTACACTATAAATGGGCAACAAATTCCTCCGGCCGCTAAGAAAGTAAATAATGCTGTAATGGATTCTTTCACATTAGAGTGTTCAATATTATAAACATTTTTTGAGCCTTTTTCAGCTACAACTAGTCCTGTGATTTGGCAAATCTGAAAGTTGGTCTCGTCCGCGTTAAAGACTCTGTGGGGTTTATCAAGAACTTCGGTTAAACCTTTTTCCTCGGCGTATCGACGTATTTCTCCAAACCAACCTCTAATGTCTTTTTCCGATACGCATGAGCTAGCTTTAGTTACACCTTCTGAAGTTCTTATGCTTAATTTAGGGTGTCTTTTTAGAAAAGCATTCCACCATCCATGGCCAGGTCGGTTATTAGGGAATGGGTTGGATCTGGGGTTATCAGCCAAAAAAGTTTGTACACTATCTAGCACATCTTCTTAATTTCTTGGAAAACGTTTTCGAGCAGAGGTTATGATCCAATCTTCTAGAGTGCTTTCTTCTTCCAATGACAAGATAGGAGCTGGACCAAGACTAACCTTATGCCCTGGGTTACTCTTGCGGAAGCGAAGTGTGGACCTGGGACACCATATTTCTGTGTTAATTGCCGTACTGATAGGTGATTATTACAGGACTGTAGTTCTGCAATTGCTTTTTCTAAGTTTTCTTTTGAATATTGCACCTTGGATCTTCGGCATTCTGGAACTAATGTAGAAACTTTTTAACAAGAATTGTCAAAACTTAATTCAAAAACAATATTTATAAGGAAAAATGCAACATCGCCGACGCAAGTAATCAAATCAGAATGAGACCTGCAAAAGTTATTTTCTTAAAATTTAATTCTTTATTAGATAATCTCCCCTACAAATACATAGATACAGGTACGTACCACATCGCTTTGTACAGCTCTCTGATCCTTCCGACATCAGACGTTTATTTTGCCGTTTTCATCAATTGCCCTTTTGCCTTTGCCTTTGTTTATCTATATAGGACCTATACCTATTCCTGTTGTACCACCCACTACTCTATATACCCATTGCTTCTATGCACCTGCCTGTAAATATGTGTATGATTGCTTTTGAAAATGCCTTCTACCCAGATTGTGCTCTTGAATTTGATACCACGCTTTTGTATTTTCATAATTGCTATGCTTATATAATCTTCAGAGCGTACCGTAAGTATATATACTTTCATAATCTTAATATTATAAGTACTGTTTTATATCCATTTTTAAGTTACCTTGCTCTGAAATTCTCAACAGTATTTACTTATGGCTTTATTAATATATTTATTACTAACCATCTTTTCACTTCTATTTATACTTACTCTCCAGACTGTACTAGCTACTCCTATAATAATTTATTCATTTTTAATATATCAATTTTAATTATTCATTTCCATAATTTATCTACACATTTTAAGTATTTAAAATGATTATTATTTATTATCAGAATGTTAGGGGCTTGCGAACTAAGTCGAGTCACTTTACAAGAAATTTGCTTCTGAATAGTTATGATGTGGTGTGCCAGACTGAGACATGGTTAATTGAGGGTATTCACAGCACTGAACTCTTTGATGATCGTTATATTGTGTGGAGGCGGGACCGAGATTATTGTTTGACTGGCCAATCCCTCGGTGGTGGCGTCCTGATCGCTGTGCGCCGAGACCTGATCGCAGAACTTCGTAGGGATTGGTGTTCTTCCGCTGAGGATCTCTGGGTAACGTTAAAGCTACAACACTTGCACCCACGGGTTTCATATAATATTCATCTCTGTGTTGTGTATATTTGCGAACAAAAACTTGGAAACTCACAAGCCACGCAGCTTCTAAACTTCTCAGTGTCCCTAACAAATATAGTGTCATGTAACCCATATAATAAATTTATTATTTTAGGTGATTTTTACCAGCCTTACATAATTTGGTCAATGTCTATTGAAACAGGTCATTATGAACCATCAGCTCTTAATTCTAGTCAATTTGATTTTATAGATAACCTAAACTTATGCAATTTATTTCAATTTAATTATTTACTTAATATTAATAATAGATTATTGGACTTAATACTGAGCAATGACGACATTAATATAACTGAATGCACTGATCCGCTAGTACCGCTTGATCCGCATCACAAAGCAGCATGCATTACTGCAAACTTTGTGGAGGTGCATACTTTGGCCACAGAACCTAGAATTAAATATTTGTATAAAAAACTCTGAACTTGAGTCTATTGACTGGTCTAACACCTTTTCGACACTCTCTTTTGATAGCGTTATTTCTTTCTTTTACGACACACTATACAACCTCCGCGAGCGATTTATTCCAAAAGTAACTGTGCGGCCAAGTCATAACTACCCGCCGTGTTTTAAATTGCCTTTAATCAAAGTTATTAAGAAAAAAAACAAATTTCATAAAAAATATATTAAATATAGAAATTTAGCGGATTACCAGAGCTTTTCTACATTACGCAAACGGGCCAAGCTCCTGGAGGAACAAATTTTTGAAAAATATATAAAAAAAATTGAGGACGGTATTGCTAAAAATCCTAGATCATTTTGGTCATATGTTAAATCTAAAAAACAATCATTTGGCTATCCAGCTATCATGAAATATGGACAAAGATCATCGAGTTCTGGATATAGTATCTGCAGCTACTTTAGTGAGTTTTTTCATTCAACCTTTCCGACATCAGACCCCACCCACCTCATGGTTTCCACATAGTCTTGACGCTGATACCACTGGAGATTTAGCCGATATTCAGATATCAGAAGATGATGTTCGTAAACTCCTTAAAGGGCTGGATCCAAAAACATCTGCAGGCCCAGATGACATCGATGCAACCTTCATAGCTTCCTGTGCCGACAAATTATCTATACCTTTGACACTTTTGTTTAGACGTTCACTTCAACTTGGACGAGTCCCAGACATATGGAAGAGTGCTTTCGTTACTCCGGTACACAAGAAAGGGCCGAAAAATGACGTTGAGAATTATCGACCTATTTCAAAACTCTGTCATTTCGCTAAAATATTAGAGAAACTTGTTTGTGGTCCGGTGTATGAAGCACTGAAGAAAATGTTCAGCATTGAGCAACATGGGTTTCTTAAAGGAAGGTCTACCGAAACCAACCTTGTGTCCTGCACTGATTTCCTGTCAGAACACATGTCCAAACCAGCTCAAGTAGACGTAGTCTATACTGACTACAGCAAATGCTTTGACAGAATCACCATTGTATCCTGTTGCTGAAGCTTCAGTATGCAGGAATACGGGGTAATTTACTTCGGTGGTTTATTCATATGTCAGTAATAGATGTCAGACTGTAGTATTAAATGGATTCACATCTCTAGGAATGCCCATACCCTCTGGAGTCCCTCAGGGTTCCTTACTGGGACCACTGCTATTCACAATTTTTATAAATGACGTAGGTATTAAGATCATCCTATATGCCGACATGAAGATCCTTTACCCTATCTACAGCACTGCAGATACAACTAAATTACAGGATGATTTGGAGCGTTTTGAGAATTACTGTATTATTAACAAACTGGAATTAAACATATCGAAATGCTACATTTGCTCGTACACGCGGAAATCAAATATTATAAAATTTGATTATGTAATGTCAAACATGAAAATAACGAGAGTGGAGTGCATTAGGGATCTAGGAGTGGTTTTTGACTGCAAGCTTCTGTTTGACATCATACTATTTGACACATCGATACTATTGTTGCAAAGGCATCGAGAGCTCTAGGTTTTGTGATTAGAACCTCAGCTGACTTCCAAAACATAAAAACTCTCAAAATTCTGTATTGCTCCTATGTTCGCGGCCTTTTAGAGTACGCTTCCACAGTCTGGAACATCATATACAATGTTTATATCGATCGCATTGAGAAAATACAAAAGCGCTTCTTAAGGTATCTTCAATTCAAATCAAAAATATATGACGAGGCTGCAGGCGACACCATATTTTGCCTTTGCATCTCAGAAGGCAAATGTTAGATGTATCTCTGCTTTTAAAGATTGCGCAGAATGTGGTGAACACGCTGGAGCTTCTTAGTAAAATATCAATTCGTACGCATAATAAATCCTTCAGGCAACCTAAACTCCTATTTGTTCCCACAATTACAGGCAAAATTCATATTTATTGAGAGCATGTGAAACTTTTAACAACGTTAGCGGAGAGTTGGACATCGATTTGTTTTGTACCAGTTCAGAAAAGACAAAGAAGGTGAAAATTTTTTCTAAAATATATATATATACTTATATATTTTTTTTAGGGTGTTGTTTGGTTACAACTGGCTTTGATATAAAGTAATTTATTGTTATATAATTTATTCGTGAAAACTTTTTGTTACCCTTAGTACCTGTCATATTAATTTAATTAAAAAAAAAACAAAAAAAACTTATTGTACCAACATAGCTGTAAGTTTTCCTAAAATAATAAAATAAAAATAAAATATTCCTTACATATAAAGATTGCCCGGGCAATAACCGTAATTATTATCAATGGCAATAACTTAATACTGACATGGCAATAACTAAAATGTGTCAAAATCGAATACAGCTATTGCCCCCTTTAAGTCCAAATTGCAACGTTTTTCTAAAACTTTAACTTGGAAAAATATTTCAAAAAACAATATTCTATCAAAAAATAAGTAAAGGAAATATTCTATAAAGTAACAACCAAAAGATTCTGCCAAAATGATAAAAAACTTACTTTTTTTCTCGAGACGCGCACCTGTTGTAAGAAATCCACCATGACAGTGTTTTTTTTTAATAGTGTGGCCAGATATTGATTTCAAATCCTACCAAGAGAATTTACCGTGCCATCTGTCATAAAAAAATTAGAACATGTGTCTTAGAAAGCGCAAAAAATGGCCAGTTTCTTTAACATGGGCAATCATTGTATGCTGGGCAATCACTATCAGGTTTACCCTATAAACATACACAAGAAAATAACTTTAATATCGCTGTCATACAAAAAATAAAAAAAACTATCGGATTAAAATGGCAGGTTAATACATAATGATAATATATTATTATGATAAGTAATAAATTAAAGTACCTATATATTATGTATACTATATTTACTTTGCGACCAGGCACAAGTTCACAGGGCCTGCTGGCACGTAGAGTCACCGCCACCTAAGCGAGCATAAGTGCGTAAACCTAGTTTTTGAAACTCCAACAAGACAATTTTAATTCGATTTTTAAAAGTTGGTGGTGGAATATTACTCCAGCACTTAGTCGCCTGGTAGCGGAATCTACCGGTGAAAGCCATGGCCCTATGTTTATATGCTGCAAGTAGGGGTCGTGTTGACCTACTAAATCCTTGTCTATTCTGCAAATAAAACGTCCGAAACTTCAATTTTTGAAATAAATTCAGGCTTTTCATGTTTCAGTAAATCAAACATAAGGACTGCCAAGTGTAGTCGTCTGCGAATTTATATTCAACATTAAGGCTTTATTAAAAAGGGTGACACGTGAGTACGAGGAGTGATATTGAAGCAAAAGCGACCGCAATCATTCTGTACTCGTTGTATCATCCTTTGGAAACTAGAGAGCAGACGAGGACCATACACTAGATCGCCATAATTTAGAACTGACAAGATCAATGACTCGTATAAGATGATGCGCGCTTGTTCGGAGAGATAGTTTCAGTTCTTGTCGAGTATTTTTAGCCTGTGAAGAAATAATAACAGTATGCAAGTTAACCCCACTAAATGCTCACAAATCACATTCAGTCGAAAAAGTCAGCCCATACGAACCCAGTACTTTATTGGTGGTGTTGAATTAGTAGAAACATTCTCGCTCCGATCGCCACGCGGTGCGGACGTGCAAGACCCAGTTCTCCGTTGATCGGTTCCCTCCCGATATTCCGTGGCGCTCAGTCTACTGACGTCACAGTATAGCGTGTTGGTTCCGTGCTACGGTTTTCAAGGTTTTTCTACTCCGTCTGAGTGCTTTCGAAGTGCGATTTTTCTTTGCGACTAAGCCCCTTAGTCTTCAAAGTGCTGTGCTAAGTAGTGTTGTGCTTGTGCTGAGTGCAGTGTTGTGCCCAGCGTAAGTAGTCTGGTTTCAGTGCAAAGGATACTTAACGGTGACAACGAATTTGTACTGAACCAGTCCTTTTTATTTTTATTTATTTCTCTTCTCTATTTTATTTATTTTTCTCCTATTTTCATATTTATTTTTATCATATTTGTGTGTTTTCGTGTGTATTTGTCCTTTCTGTCGGTAAAGGTTGACCCTAACGCGGTCAACTCTTTACCTGCGTACCCTTTTTTAGGTTTCTAGGTAGCGGCCTTCGGCGTACTACGGTTAGTTTTAAGTTATTCTCCCCAGCCCCCCTACCGCTGGTAGGGAGGTTTGCCGCTAGGATTTTGCTAGGTTTTTAGGAACTAGGCATCTTTTATTATACTTATATTTATATATATTATTGTCCCAACACTCCCTAATGGATTCGCTAAGCGTTATTAACTTCACAAACGCGTTCACCCAGGCGCTTGTTGCGGCAGGCGTCTCCATCCCAAAAGACATCCTAACGCAGGCCTTGCAGGCATCAATCGCGTCCCCGGCCCCTCAGGCCCCAACCCCAGCCCCTCAGGCCTCCAACACCCAGACCCCTCAGGTCTATAGCTCTCCCGCGTCTCCCGTTCCATCCGATATGGACTGCGCGTCGGTCTCATCCTCGCGATCATCTCGTAGGAAGCGTACCGCTCCCGGGAGCGATTCAGACTCCGCCGCGTCCGAAGCTTCGTCGGTCGCCGCCACCTTAACCGGCTCTCCTGAGCCCGCCTTCCAATTAGTTACCAAACGCTCCAAGAAGCGTTCTAAAAAAGCCGCGGTGTCTTCAACACCCGAGCCAACCCCGGTGTCTTCTACACCCGCCCCCGCGCCGCTCATGTCACTCGAAGTGACCGCGTCTCCGTCGGTCCCATCGAAGCCAGCGACGCGCTGCGCTCCCGTCCCGCCGAAACCTCAGCTCCCTCCGCCCGTCTTCCTGCGTGAAAAAACGCGCTGGACCGCGGTTTCTAACTTGTGCAAAGAGCACAAAATTAATTACTTAAAAGCCGCCAACGCTGGCGATACAATCAAAATTCAAGTAGCGACCGTCGACGACTTCCGCGCGTTTACCAGGTTGCTCGGGTTAAATCAAATCGCGTACCACACCTACGCCCTCCCGGAGGAGCGTAAGATCCGCGCAGTACTACGGGGCGTCCCGTTCGAGCTCGCGAATGAAGAAATCCTCGAGGACCTTAAGTCCCAGGGTTTCCCGGCCGAAGCAGTGCACAAGATGCACTCTAACCGCGGTAGGCGCTTCCCGTTAGCTTTAGTTATCTTGTCGAATACTCCCAACTCGAGGGAGATCTTTAGAGAGGCTCGCACAATTTGCGGACTCTCAAATATCTCTGTTGAGCGTCCCAACCCCCGCGGTCACCCTGGGCAGTGCCACCGCTGCCAGCTCTACGGCCACGCAGCGGCTAACTGCTCAGCTCCCCCCAGGTGCGTTAAGTGCCTGGATCCACATTTTACGAAGGAGTGCACTCGCACTCCCGAATCCACTTCCCCCCCTGCCTGTGTGCTGTGCGGCCAGTCTGGCCACACAGCTAACTACAGGGGCTGCCCGCGTGCTCCGCGTTCCACCGCCAAGAGGGTCGTGCCTAAACCGGCGCCGCCGCTCACTCACGCTAACTTCCCACCGCTGCGCAACCGGGGTCCCCCGGAAGCAAAGCCCGCTCAGCCGACGCCTACTCCGGCTCTGTCTTGGAGGCAGCGTCCGGCCGTTCCACCTGCACCTTCCCGACCCATCCCAGCTCCCGTAGCTTCCGTAGGGCCGCGTCCTTCTCCGTCATCCGCACCTCAATCGTCGTTGGCTGAAGACATGAAGACCGTATTCGACGTTATTCAAAACGTCGATATTAACGAAATTTCCGTGCTCGCACGCAAACTGCGAGCCGCCCGCTCTCCTCAAGAGCGTTTATTTGCTTTAGCCGAGCATCACTCGCTCCTAAGTTCGTTGTAAATTCTTTTATAATTTATAAATTCGTAAATAATAAATTATAATGTCTAGACCCGCGAATCCCGCGTCCAGTCGTATTAAACCCAAGGGCTTATCCCTAGTATCTTTTAACGCTCGTAGCCTTAACACCAACCTTCCCGAAATCAAACTGTTCCTTCAGAACAAAGAACCTGACTTATTCCTTCTCCAGGAGACATGGCTTACTCCAAACCGCTCCAGGGGATTCGCTATACCTAAGTACGCGTTTATTCGTAACGATAGGCCCAACTCCGACGGTTTCGGCGGCACCGCTATATATTACAAAAGAGGCTTCCACTGCTGTCCTCTCCCTACTCCTCCTCTCCTCAACATGGAAGCCACTGTGTGTAGATTGGCTATGACTGGTCATCCGACCATCATCATAGCTTCAATCTACATACCTAGTGGTACCAGACCAATCCGCAGCGACTTTGAGGCCATTCTCGCCCTCGGCCATTCAGTCATTATGTTCGGAGACTTTAACTCCAAACATACTGACTGGACGTGCCTATCGACTAACACCAGCGGTATCGCTCTCCTCGACATCACTAACTCCCTTGACCTAGACGTCATATCCCCCATCACTCCCACTCACTATCCCAACAACCCGTCCTACTCTCCTGACATCCTCGACTTTGCAATTATCAAGCGAATCAATCTTGATCTAAGGTCTATCGAACCGCTCGATGACCTAGGCTCCGACCATCGCCCCGTTTCCCTCGTGCTAGGACCGCCGAACGATAACGTCTCATCTCCTAAGACCTTTACCAACTGGAAAGGTTTTAAAAATACGTTAGTTTCAGCCTTAGAGGCTCCGAACTCTCCACTCGCGATCTCTCCCGAACAATTAGATAGCCCGGATAAAATCGATTCATTAGTAAATTCTCTCACTGATGCTATCAACTCAGCCATCAGTAACAACGAAAAGGTTGCTAAGCAAGGCAAACCCACGCTTCCCTTAGCCGTTAGCAATCTTATTAAAGCTAAAAACGCGGCTCTCCGGAGAGCCAAGAAATATCCCACGCCCGCCTATAGAACAGCTGCGAATCAGCTTCAACGTAAAGTTAGGTCTTGCCTCGCGGAACTCCGAGACGCTCAGATGAACGATCTCATGGCGAATATCTCTCCGTCCCACCAAGCGTACTATAGCATGGCCCGAGCCTTACGCGTAGACACCGTCTCTCACGTTCCTCCTCTCACTCGTCCCGATGGCACTACTGCCTTTGAAGTCGAAGAGAAAGCCGAATGCTTCGCCGACAGCATTGCCGCACAATGCTCGCCCAGCACGCAACCTGCTGATCCCTCACACATCCAGGCGGTGGAGGACGAAGTCCTTCGCAGAGACTCTCTCCCCATCACCGCCGACCCTGTCACAGTCTCTAATGACGAAATCTTGCTTCTCATTAGAAATCAAAAGTCCAAAAAGGCTCCGGGTGCGGATGGAATTTCCAACCACGCACTTAAGCACCTACCTCAACAGATGCTTACCTTGTTAGCTATCATTTTCAATGCCTGCTTCGACCATAGCTACTTTCCAAAAGCTTGGAAAGAAGCGACAGTCATAGGCATTCCCAAGCCGGGCAAACCTCTGAACGTCCCGGCTAATCACAGACCCATCAGCCTCCTCAAGGCAATGTCTAAACTTCTCGAGAGAGTCATACTCTCTCGAATGCGGAACCATCTGTTTCCAACGGATGGCGATCCTCTCATTATTCCCCATCAGTTCGGCTTTCGCGCTAAACACTCCTGCCCTCAGCAAGTCCACCGAATCGTCGAGTATATACTTGACGGTTTCTATCCGCGTCGTTATAAAACGGTCGCGGTTTTCTTAGACGTAGCCAAGGCTTTCGATAAAGTCTGGCACAGCGGTCTCGTTTATAAACTCTACAAGATAGGCTTACCGGATCGCCTAGTCAGGTTAATGGCGTCGTTTCTCAAAGACCGTACGTTTCGATTTAAACACGAAGGCACGCTTTCTGCACCTCGTCCCATAAAGGCTGGAGTCCCTCAAGGCTCAGTCCTCGCCCCTCTGCTGTACACCGTGTACACCAACGACATTCCCATCCCGCCGAAAGGCGTCGAACTCGCCCTCTTTGCTGACGACACCGCACTCTATACCAAAGGTCATGGTATTCGGCACCTTGTAACCAGACTCCAAAAGGCCGTAAACGCCCTTGGTGTATGGTTTCAAAAATGGCGCAGCGATGTGAACCCTGAAAAGAGTTCTGCGATGCGCTTCGACCACAAACGCTGTCGTCCCGATGGCGATCCCCACGTTCGAATGATAGGCATTCTTATCCCCTGGAAGCGCAGTACTAAATACTTAGGCGTCACATTAGATCCGACGCTTTCTTTCAAGCCACACGTCGAAAGAGTTTCGAAACTCGCTCGTCACTATTTAGTCCGCCTAAATAGCATGTTAGGTAGAAAAAGTAAAATGTCCTTCAGAAACAAACGTACACTTTACAAGGTCTGCGTTAGACCCGTCATGACGTATGCCTCGCCAATCTTTGCCCACGCCAAACCCTCCCTCCTGCACAAACTGCAGGTAGTTCAAAACCTCTTTTGCCGCCGGGCCACAGGCGCACCGTGGTACGTGCGTAACGCGGACTTGCATAGAGATCTTGAACTGCCTACAGTGCAACAACATCTCAAAACACTCTCTGAAGCGTTTTTCAAACGCTCCGAAACCCATCCCAATCCTCTAGTTCGTGATTCGTTCTCATATGCTGCTCCTGTGTTAGACTCGAAGTTCAAAGTCGCTAGGCCTAGAAATGCGCAAGCGTACTCATCCACCAGACTGTCACGCGATCTCGAGGCCCTTCTGGCCGCAAATTCTAATTCTAACGTAAATTCTAATTCTAACGTAAATCCTAATTCTAACGTAAATGCGAATTAACTCAATTTTATTTTGCAATTTTTTTAATTTTTGTTTTAATTATTGATTTTCATTTTGAGCACCTTCAGTGCTATGTATTAACCTTCAGTGCTTTGAGCACCTTCAGTGCTATGTAATCCCAGCGGGTGACCCCTTCTGGGCCCCGCTAGCGCGGCCTCTTTCTCCAATTGGCCGTCGCTCAGATGAAGGCTGAGTGGCAAAAATGCACGAGCCGACAGGGGGTTTTTAGTGGGTATGGTCCTGGTAGGCGTCGGGACGAGTCCCACATAACTTTGGAATCGCGCCAGAGTATGCGTCAGGGCATTTTTATCCTCCTGCCCTTCCCGCGGAGGGGAACAAAAAAAAAAAAAATTTGTAGAAACATTCTCGCTCCGATCGCCACGCGGTGCGGACGTGCAAGACCCCGTTCTCTGTTGATCGGTCCCTTCCCGATATTCCGTGGCGCTCAGTCTACTGACGTCACAGTTTAGCGTGTTGGTTCCGTGCTACGGTTTTCAAGGTTTTTCTACTCCCTCTAAGTGCTATCGAAGTGCGATTTTTCTTTGCGACTAAGCCCCTTAGTCTTCAAAGTGCTGTGCTAAGTTGTGTTGTGCTAGTGCTGAGTGCAGTGTTGTGCCCAGCGTAAGTAGTCTGGTTTCAGTACAAAGGATACTTAACGGTGACAACGAATTTGTACTGAACCAGTCCTTTTATTTTTATTTTATTTCTCTTCTCTATTTTATTTATTTCTCCTATTTTCTTATTTATTTTTATCATATCTGTGTGTTTTCGTGTGTATTTGTCCTTTCTGTCGGTAAAGGTTGACCCTAACGCGGTCAACTCTTTACCTGCGTACCCTTTTTAGGTTTCCAGGTAGCGGTGACAACGAATTTGTACTGAACCAGTCCTTTTATTATTTTTATTTTATTTCTCTGTTCTATTTCACTTATTTTCTACTATTTTCATATTTATTTTTATCATATCTGTGTGTTTATGTCCTCCTATTTTTGATAAAAAAATGTCTTTTGTGCCACATATAGATGAAACCGTCAACAGGGCGTCTAAAACATTAGGGTTTTTAATAAGAAATGGGAAGGTTTTTAGGAGACCCCAAACAAGAATAAATTTGTACTTCAGTATAGTGCGAAGTTTATTGGAGTACGCGAGTGTGATATGGCGTCCACATTATGCAGTACATATGTTGTGAATCGAGAGGATCCAGAAGAGGTTTATGTGGCACCTAACTTATTCGCAGAAACTGGTTAAGCAGATGCGGTCGTATAATGAGCGGTTAAGGTATTTCAAAATTCCATCTCTTACTGAAAGGTTTGATTTTATTGATTTCAACTTTATCCAGAAGTTAGTCAACAATAAAATAGATTGCCCACCACTACTGGAAAAAATCTATTTTAGAGTTCCTGGTCGGTGCCCACGGAAACCCATTTCACCCCTCTGCCACTTCGTCGTACGGTCCTTGGAGCCAATTCGGCTATTCCAAGATTATGTTGAATAGCAAACCACCACAGCACAGTTTTAGATTTGTTTAATACTAAGGTCGGGAGTGTGAAGCGTACATTTTATGTAACCAAAAAAATAGTTGAAAATTTTGTACTTAAATACTGTTATTAGAATATTGTTATTATTAATATTTTATATACTGGATGCTGTGTTTACCATTAATTAGTTTTTGTATTTAGTTATTAATCTTTGTTTTTTTTTTTATGAATGTTATATTACAAAAATTGTTGGTAAGCCTTTTTATAAATAAAATAAATAAAAAAATAAAAATTAAAAAACCTCAACGTAGGAAGACTCAAAAAAAATTCAAACTTTTTGCATTTTTTTGAAAATTTTTTGAATTAGATAAAAAGTGTACACTTAACGAAAGTCTTTGTTTTCTTTATCTTCATCGAGCATCTTAAGTGGAGCAGGCGTGAGCTTTTTTCACCAAGTAAAAACCTGCAATATCATCTATAAATGCCACCAACGGAGTACAGCAAGAGGGATCTCGACGCTGTTGAGAGTGGAATGTATTTAAGGTGTTATTATGTCCAGATTTAAGCTGGTACGATCCCCAGGTGTGGCAAATTCATTTTTAATTAACTCTGAATGCAGTTTTTTTTTAAAATAACGGAATGTTTCATTAGCAGAAACCTTGCTAGGTACCTACAGTCATTAGAGTACTGTTCTTCCAGGGTGCGTTACAAATAAAAAATGCAGGATTTGATCACAAAGTAATTAGGTATCTTAAGGTTGGAGTACATTCAATTGATATTGTGGTAGAAGAAATTATTTTGTTAAGATCTAGTCTAAGGTCTCACTAAAGTCCTCCTTATTTTGACAGCCATAATAATCAAGTTTACGTGGTTGTGAACAACCAAACTACAACATCATTTTTCAAAAACTGGAACTAAGGCAATCGTAAGAAGGTGTTGTAATTATAATCCATACCACTTTTTGCTCCATTTTTTCTTAAGTCTTGAAAGATTTTTTGAAAATAAATGAACAATGAATAAGTTTGTTTTAAGGTAATAATAATAATAATAATAATAAATCCCCAGACAATCACACCAACTGTATGGCCCCAAAGTAAGCAGAGCTTGTGTTATGGATGACCATACAGCGAACTGGGGGGGACTCAGAATAAACATACATATATAAATACAAACAACCATGACCCGAGAACAAACATCTGTGTTCATCACACAAATGCATGCCCCGGCCAGGACTCGAACCTGGGACCTTCGGCGTATGAGGCAAAGCTACTTACCACGACACCAATTGGTCATCCATAAGGTAGTTTTATATTTCTCAAATATTTGTCTTTCGTAAGGCTATGGAAGCAAACGTGAACACTATTTTTTATGTTGCAACGTTACAAGTTGACAAGTTGAATTAAAAAGTAGTTATTCCACCTTGGTACTAGATAGTCTACTAGGTGTCCTTATAAGAACGCTAACGTTGCGCCACCATAACTTAACGTAGTACAGAACCTGTGTTACAAGTCATGATGCTTCTTGACTCAGTGAGAAGAAATATTTGACTTACCATTACATATTATTCCTTCAATAATAAGGTGGAAGGTGTGATTGTCTCAATGTTTCAAACTTGATCATCGTAATAGAAAAAAGCTAGGTATGGTAGGCCCCTATCACGTGACATTGGCTTGACCCCTCAGAAGAACCATCCCATTTATTATACCTTTGAATTATCATCCTGAAATCGCAGGTTATTTATTTCTGGACAGGCAAGTGCCATGTTTTTTCCCTCCTTTGAGCTCGTAGGGAAGTAAACACGTTTTCTGCTTAGTAATTATTTTAATTTTATTTTTAAGTGTAAGATAGCAATATAATTTTTGGGTAACTATCAAAATCGTTTAAAGTAACACCTATGCAAATATCACCTAAACCTTTATCTTTTCATTAACAATGCTAGATAGTATGCCATATAATAATCGCCGTGTTATTATGAAGCCTTAACATTATAAACCTACTTAGAGTTAGATAAGATAAAATTTTATTTATTTAATATTATGGTTCCAACCAAAGCCAGCCCTTAATTACCTACGTTAACTTTACGCTAACTCGAACTCTAGCCTCAATACAGAGATCAGACAATTGAAACAGCAGAAGTAATACTACTCAATTCCTTGGCGGGTGATCTTGTAGGCGTCGGTGACTCTGCTGGAGATGTTCTCAGCGGGCCGGTTGGACGTCACCAGCCACGTGCTGCCGCTGCTGCCGTGCTGGAACGCGTGCAGCAGCCCACTGGCGGCGTTCTGAGGACTGGAACCCAGGACATGGAAAGTAATTAGTGAACATTTTATATATTCATAGCAACAAAATATATCATTAGATAAAGTTTAAAATGGAAATATCGTCTAATAACACATTCCCTTTCATACGTATTGTGCCACAGCATTAAGACTAAGGCCAAAATTCAATTTCCAATTTCTAATTACCTGTAAGTACCTATCTAATAACACAATATGAATACGTATATTCTCAAACCTTCTTAAAAACAAAATGGACAGTGCGAAGTCCGTTTAAAAACATTTTAAATTTAGCATTAACATTTATGCGAATAAACATATTGCAGTTCGTTATCAATAGATAAATAAGATCATATTCATTTTAAGCACACATTCATAACTCTGTATTAAAAATGCACGTAAGTACTTTGCCCATCTTACTGCTGGCTCACCTCTGCTTGGGGCACTTCCGCAAGGTGTCCACCATGACGCCCTGGAGGACGCTGTCGAAGGCGTGGAACTTGGCGTCGGACAGCAGCAGCGTGTCCGTGGTGCCGTAGCACAGGCTCAGCACGCGCACGTCGGAGCGGTTGAAGTTCACTGGCATCTGGAGTTTGAACATTTGATCTTATGTAAGTGAAGGAGAAGTCACGGTCTTCGAAGTTAGTTAAGCATCTGCTAGAGATTTTAAAAAATTTCAACTTTTTATTTGTGAATTTTATGAATAAAGGTTTTGTAAAAATAAATCTTATACATTTTAAAGCGTTACCGTATTGAAGGTGCGTGTAAAGTCTGCAACTAAGCATTTGGCATGCGCGGTAGATCATTAAAGGATGAGACCACCATCTTTGCTCTTGAGCCCAGCTCCACCCATATTGAAAGCAAATACTTACGCCCAAGCAGTTGCTGAACTGCAGCACTGCACTCTTGGTGGCGGAGTAGACGGGCAGCGTGGCGTATTGCGTGAGCGCCACAATGGATGAGATGTTGATGATGGTGCCGCCACGTCCACCCTGATCTTTGCGCATCAAGCTGTATGCTTTCAGGGAACTTGATATTAACGCAGTCTGGGGATCGGTAATCATGTTGTATTAAACATGAAAAGTAGGTAAAATACTAAGATATTGATTTTCAGATCAAGAGGAATAAGCAAATTTCTTATTCCGTAAACTAAAGAAATGTCTATAAAATGCATTTTATTTGAAAAAAAAAATATTTTGTGTACGTACGTTATTGCAACTTAATTTTAAAACATTACTTTGTTTTATAGAAATCCCAAAGTTTTAAAGAAAAATATACCAATTCAATGTTTTCATAATAAATATATTAATAATACTAAATAAAAAACTAACCACCGATTGCAATATATTTTTGCAAATAGCAATTAAATTCCTACAGCACATGGCAATCAGTCGTACGACTTAAATACATAGCACGACGCACGATTCCATCAATACAATATATAATTACTTTTCCTGACCTGATGCTCGTAAATAATGATAACATACAATATGTATATTCATATTACATTATGACAAAAGTGTTATATGTTGGTCATCACGCTCGAGGTGGTATTATTATATATTCGATAAGGGAGCCGAGTGAGTAATGATCAACGCACACGCGCTTCTTACGACGTTTTTCAACACACTTACGAGAAAAAACACAGGCTTGTTACAATTACCTATTAACTTTTAATTATTGAAATATTTAGTGGATGTACAATTTCCCAACATGATACCGAACAGGTTTTGTTGGCAGTAGGCTAGCAATGCGCGTGCAAGTTTTTTTGAACTATTTATTGAATGGCCGGGATCTAGCCCACACAGCCTGCGCCCGCTGTTTGCGGAGATTAAAAAAAATTTAAAATAAAAAACGCGAGTGTATAATAAAGTGAATTATGAACCTAAAGGCGTTGCCATAAGAATCACTTTATAAGCAAGTACGTTGAATAATTTATTATGCAATTACCTAATTCAAGCAAATTTTAAATATCTCGGAATAATAATGTGAACTAGACACATTTGGTCATGCACAATTATAAATAATTACGAAATTGGATAGCTCACCAAACCTTGATACATAACAATCTTAACCCCATCGGGTTGGTTTTAGGCTATTATGTTACTCAGGCCTTGTCAACTGCTGGTTGGCATATGTTACACATAGGCACCTGATCAATAACTTCTTCGTTTTGAGGGTTCCCTCACGAGGTTTTACTTCAACTGTAGAGGACCGTAATGTGCATAATTTATAAACTCATCGGTACGTTTATCAGCCACTGGGATTGCACCAGGAAGTGACTTCAGATAGGCACAAACAGCACTCCCCAAGTTACCGATCTAGGACTGGACGCATAAATCGGCTATTATAATTAAGCATTTAACGTTACCATTTCTATTTTAATTTCTTTCGGTTTTCACTACACTCTTTCGGCTTGGAATAAATTTGTTTACGTAGAGCCATAAAAGGTATACAAGTTTTAGCATAAAAATAAAGGCATTTCCCTCTACTTACCACGTTAATGGCGATTTCCTTCAGGTACACGTCGGGAGCATCGTTCATGATGCCGGCATTATTCACCACTACATCTATGTATTCATATTCCTTGACAACCTCATCGTAGAGATTGTCCAGGTCTTTGGTTACGTCACATTTCACGAATTTAACTCTCTTTGGTCCGTATTTCTCATTTAGTTCTGCTTCTAATCTGCGTCCATCTTCTTCTGAAACATCTGCTGCAATTACATGCTGAAATTTAAAGGTTTTATAACTTTTAGTGACGTTTAATATCTCTTCATGATTGGTATGTTGAGAAAAGATTGGTTGGTTGTTACCACAAACTCTATTTAAAAAATTAAGTTTTTCATGTAAACATGCTCACGGAATAGGAGCAAGAGGCTAAAGCCGCGTGCAACTTCTAGTATTATATTAAATTAGAGAATACGCGGGTCATAGACCTGTCGGTTAGCTGTTCTTCCATATGTGTCAATTACTCACTTATACGATCAGTGACTTTTTTCGCATGAAACGTGTTTATAGGCAAAACTGAGGGACACTAGTAACCGAATTTTAAAAATTCTGTAGTTTGGAGGTTCGCTTGGGAGTAGGCGATACGCGTGTGCCCAGGGACTCATAGTAGGTATACCATAAATCATTATGCAGGTATTATCGTGTCATCGCCTTAATTTAAAGGAAAATTTCGTAATGTAACTTGTCGTCATTAAATCTTAAAATCTTGAAGACAAACTTTTGACATCACAGGATGCATGTTGAAAAAAAAACTTCAGTAATTAAGGTTATAGTTAGAGTCCTGGTAATAAACCTATAAATCTTCGTTTAAGTTTTCTATTTGAGACCCTCTTAAAAAATTTGTAGACTTTATTGGGCCCCTACCTATAAGTGGAAACTTGTAATTGGCTTCAATACGTGTTTTGGACGTGTTGTTATGAAAGAATATAAAAAATGTACCTAGCTGGAAGTTTCCTTGAAAGTCATAAAATAAAATAAATAAAATTACAATATTTACGTACTGTATAGCATACTGACGAACCTCTGAAACAGTTTTTTGATGTTTGACAAGCGGAAATAAAGTGTGGTATGAGACAAAAAAACAGAAAGATTACTTAACAATTGTAATTTGACTCCAATTTTTGTTTATAAGTCTACGGAATAAAAACTATACATAATTACGAAATATTAGTCGCTAAGATAACTAAGTTCTAAAGTCCATGCAGTGATCTTCAATCTGATCTCAAAGGTTACATACCTTCTTTATATTCTAAGAACTAAATTATACTTTATAAATAGTTTCTTGGTTTCCTTTGTGTCTTTTTCAGGAAGCGACCGTGAAAAGGTTCTAATCTGTAACGTACGTTTTATTTACACCCAACTTTACAAGAGTCAGTTTTTTTGAGCTGTTGTATAAATTAGGCCTTTTCTACAAAATTTCGAAACTTGTTTTTATGGCAGCACAGCCCTAGCTATTTCCTTAACTTAATATACAGTCAGTAAAAGAGCAAATTGTTTTTTTTATTCATGTTATTTCCTTTCAAGCGAACACCACGATGAGATAAGTGGGTATGTAAACACTTGATACGGAAAGAATTATAAATCTATTTGTCAGCGGAAGCTATCTGATCTACGAACGTGTATTACTATACTTAATCTCTCATAAAGCATAAATGTATTTGGACCGATAAGTTCCACTGATATTTAGAAACATTTTAGATTCTTGATATTACAAAATAACAAGCCTTATAGTTTGAGTAAAACAAGCTTCTGAATATAAATAATATAAATATATAATCATTCATATAAGAAAATACAAAGTTCTTTTATTTGATTTACCTTTTTTAGGTATTCAATACTTTATTCTTACTTGCAATACTCGTAGTTGTAAATAAATAAATGCTAAGTAAATAAGCTTTGACAATGATGTTGACACTTTACATTCAATGATCCCACTAACCACAACCGGCCGTGAAACCTCTTACAATGGTCACGCCACCAGCATTATGTCATCAACCCACCTTGGCTCCATGCTGGAGGAACACCTTGACTGTCTCCGCGCCGATGCCGGCCGCAGCCCCAGTCACCAACACCACTTTGCCGCGCGCTTCGAACATGTTGCACTCGTGATCACTCCAGCGAGAATGCGCGCGCGCCGCCACACGCTAGATACTTGACTTCGGATATCCGAATTACTATCCTGCCGCGGCCGACCATGAAACTGCTATTTGCATTACAGTTTTGCAATAAGACTATATAGATATACATTCGGTGTGATTTCTAAACTCTGTTAGCTGTGTATGTTTGTAGATAATGATGTAGATGGCAGCACCTTTGCGTATTGTTCATTGAATTCGGTTATTATGGTCAGTGCTTAGTAAGATAGTTACATCACTTATCGGTTTATGGCAAAATGTTAGAAAACTTAAGTGCGTAATAAAATGTCTTCTTTGTACGAAAAATATGTTTGATTTTTGTTTTATTAAGTATACTGTTGAGTTAAACACACTTTGACTCTAAAAGGGATACCATTAAACTGAAACATACACTTAATTACGTAATAAAAAATAAAACTTGAAAACTCACTTGGTTCAACAAATTGCCACAGATTTCCACCTTTGGTAAGCGATAGCTATGTTCAATGTGAACTGGTAGGATATTTCGTAAGGGCGCGCGCGCATGCCTTCGGCGCGCCTCCAGTACCACCCTAAACGCTTTACTTAGTTTACAAAAAATACATTCTACTGCAGCGTTAGCAAAGTTTAAGTAGAGGTTGTTCGTTACTGTTCTGCGGTAATGCAGGCTTTAATAATACAGCTTCGGCATAAGCCAATAACATTGAAACCACTGAGGTTTTTCACATCGGTGTGCAACAAATTTCATTATAGCTACGTATTATCGAAGTAAATATTCATTTTTACTAAAAAAAGTAAAATAGGATTTCAAATACAAGGTGACCCAAAAATATTTTTAACATTGATCTGTAACTAGCCAGCACTATATTACTATACATTTTTAGGTTTTCGGCTGAAGTTTGTAGGTTTACTAAACAGCAAAGATCACACATTCTGATAAACGGCTATAGAATAAACAGTGTAAGAAAATTTTAAAACACAGTATCTTCTTGTCACAATATCGCATCATACAATTTTGCCCTGCGCACCACTTCCAAATTATTATTTTAATCAAAACATAACATAACATTTTCTAATTTCATCTTAGATTGTGTAATCTAAAATATAAATTTAAATACAAGTGAGAGTCTCACAGGGCTCTCTCTGCCGACTGGGTCGCTGCGCACTCAACCCGGAACTAATTTATTTGTCTGTTCGATTTACTGACGAAATTCGACTTCAACTTTAAAAGTAGGAAAAACAATATAAGAATCTCACCTATTTTAACTTTCACCTCCAAAATACGTTTGCTTAAGGTAACTAGAAATAGAAAAGACATCTTGTCCGAGTAAATAACATGAAACAGTAAAAGATTTGTGTCTGAGGGATTCATTTTTCTCCCGCTCTCACAATCTAACGTAATAAAGTGGAACTTTGAAGAATAATTTGGATCAGAGAAGTGAAGGACGAAAACCCATTGGGAGCCGAGTGTTTAGTTATTCAATAACATCTGCGATTAATTATGTCCGCGGGCACAGAGGCCACTTACCATAAGGCTCGTTTGCCGGCTAGGACAAAGTTGAAGTCACCTCACACAGTCGTGAGTGTGAAAATATAAGTAATGGATATCTGGTGTTGCAGTTAGATATTTGTTTTAGTCATATTATCTTAACAATTATTTGTATAATTGAAGTGAAATAACCGGTTTCCTAACTCAATGACGTAACGTGTTAACTTAAGATTTAGCAACGGTCGGAGTTCCAACCAACTGTGCAACAGTGAATAAATTAATTGTACAGTATTTCATTTAGGTAATAAATTAAAAACTAAATTACAGATGGGAGTGTATTGTTGGACGCCTGGTTACAAAGATTAACTATTGTCAATTATTTCTTTATTATTCCTGAATACCATACTCGTATTCTTGTTATAACATAGTTAGCTACTTAAGAGACCTTTTCCCGTACTTTATATGTAAAAAACCCCTAGCCCACCTAAAATATGTCTGACCAGAACGCCATAGAAAATTTGCTATATACTGCAGACTGGAAGGTCTTCACGCGGCGCAAGCCGCCTCAGTCCTAATACCTTGAGGTACCTGATGGTAAGTGCCCCCCCCCCGTGGACATCCAAGGTGTATTCGGTCGGGTCGGTAAGGGTCACGGTTTTTTGTATGTATAAATGAATTGTTATTATGGAGGGGGGGGGGGGGCATTTTATTTATCTCATTAAGGTAACTTAAGTCTAGGTTTTATTAACGACACAGTAAGCAAGGCAGTTTCACATATCCAGATTAATTTTCAATACATATAATCAAATACGAAATAAACTAATTATCTGACACTTACCTATGCTTATTCAACATTTTTATATTGTTATATAGGTTTCATTAACTGACTCACTTGCTAACTAATTATTAACTATTAAAACAATACAAGACCCAGGCGGAACCATATATTATTTAAATAAAATTTTATACAGTATTTCACACATTTGGTATAAAACAAATTTGATAATTAAATTGACTAATACTCGTAATGCGTCGCGAAGCATACTTCAGTTGGAAATGCTTTTATCCCAATAATTGCACTGGCTCGGAACACAACCACGTGTCTTCAACACCCGAGCCCACCCCGGTGTCTTCAACACCCGCCCCCGGGCCGTTAATGTCACTACAAGTGACCGCAACCACGTCGGCTCCGTTCAAGCCAGCAACGCGTTGCGCTCCCGTCCCACCTAAGCTTCAGCTTCCTCCGCCCGTCTTTCTCCGCGAAAAAGCGCGATGGACCGCGGTATCTAATTTTGCATAGAGCCAAAAATTTATTATTTCAAAGCAACCAACGCAGGCAATTCAATTAAATTCAGGTCGCAACCATCGACGACTTCCGCGCGTTCACTAGGTTACTTTCAATTAAACAAATCGCGTACCACACCTACGCCCTCCCGGAGGAGCGCAAGGTCCGCGCGGTATTACGCGGTATCACCGTTCGAACTCAGTAACGACGACATTCTAGAGGACCTTAAGCAGTGCACAAGATGCAATCAAACCGCGGTAGGCGTTTTCCACTAGCTTTAGTTATCCTCACCAACACTCCCAACTTGAGGGAGATCTTCGGACTTTCGAATATCTCCGTCGAGCGTCCCAACCCCCGCGGCCACCCTGGGCAGTTCCACCACTGCGTTCGCGTAACGCCCCTCGCAGGTGCGTTAAGATCCTAGATCCCCACATTACGAAGGAGTGCACTCGCAATCCCGAATCCACTTCCCCCCCTGCATGTGTGCTGTGCGGCCAGTCCAGCCACACAGCAAACAACAGGGGTTGTCCACGCGCTCCGCGCTCCTCTGTTAAGAGGGCCGCGCCTAAACCGGCGCCGCCGCTCACTCCTGCCAACTTCCCGCCGCTGCGCAACCGGGGTCCCCTGAAAGCAAAGCCTGAGCAGCCGACGCCTTATCCGGCTCTGTCCTGGAGGCAGCGTCCGGCCGCTCCACCTGCACCTTCCCGTCCTATCCCAGCTCCCGTAGCTCCCGTAGGCCCGCGTCCCGCTTCGTTGTCTTCACCTCAGTCGTCGTTGGCGGAGGACATGAAGACCGTGTTCGACGTCATTCAAAACGTCGATATTAACGAAATTTCCGTACTCGCACGCAAACTGCGAGCCGCCCGCTTTATTTGCAAGAGCGTTTATTTGCGTTAGCCGAGCATCACTCGCTACTAAGTTCGTTATAAATTTTATTTTTGAATAAATTCGTAAATAAGTAAATTATAATGTCTAGACCCGCATCCGGCCGTATTAGGCCCAAGGGCTTATCCCTAGTTTCTTTTAACGTTCGTAGTCTCAATACTAACCTTCCTGAGCTCATACTGTTCCTTCAAAACAACGAGCCAGACTTATTGCTTCTTCAAGAGACGTGGCTAACTCCAAACCGCTCCAGGGGATTCGCTATTCCCAGTACGCGTTCACTCGTAACGACAGGCCCAACTCCGACGGTTTCGGCGGCAATTCTATTTATTACAAAAGAGGATTCCATTGCTGTCCTCTCCCTACCCCTCCTCTCCTCAACATGGAAGCCACTGTGTGTAGATTGGCTATGACTGCTCATCCGACCATCATCATAGCTTCAATCTACATACCTAATGGCTCCAGACCAATCTGCAGCGACTTTGAGGCCATTATCGCCCTCGGCCATTCAGTCATTATGTTCGGAGACTTTAACTCCAAACATACTGAATGGACGTGCCTATCGACCAACACCAGAGGTATCGCTCTCCTCGACATCACTAACTCACTTGACTTAGACATCATCTCCCCCATCACTCACTATCCCAACAACTCGACCTATTCTCCTGACATCCTCGATTTTGCAATTGTCAATCGAATCAATCTCGATCTCAGGTCTATCGAACCGCTCGATGACCTAGGCTCTGACCACCACCCCGTCTCCCTCGTGCTAGGACCACCTAACGATAACATCACCTCTCCTAAGACCTTTGCCAACTGGAAAGGCTTTAAAAATACGTTTGCGATCTCGCCCGAACAATTAGATAGCCCGGATAAAATAGATTCATTAGTTATTTCTCTCACTGATGCTATCAACTCAGCCATCAGTGACAACGAAAAGGTTGCTAAGCAAGGCAAACCCACGCTTCCGTTAGCCGTTAGCAATCTTATTAAATCTAAGAATGTGGCTCTCCGGAGAGCCAAGAAATATTCTACGCTCGCCTATAGAACAGCTGCGAATCAGCTACAACGTAAAGTTAGGTCGTGCCTCGCAGAACTCCGAGACGCTCAGATGGACGATCTCATGGCGAATATCTCCCCGTCCCACCAAGCGTATTATAGTATGGCCCGAGCCTTACGCGTAGACGCCGCCTCTCACGTCCCTCCTCTCACTCGTCCCGATGGCTCTATCGCCTTCGAAATCGAAGAGAAAGCGGAATGCTTCGCTGACAGCGATGCGTCTCAATGCTCGCCCAGCACGCAACCCTCGAATCCCTCTCACATCCAGGCGGTGGAGGACGATGTTCTCCACAGAGACTCCCTCCCAATCACTGCCGACCCAGTCACATTCTCTAATGATGAAATCTCGCTTCTCATTAAAAGTCAAAACTCCAAAAAGGCCCCGGGTGCGGATGGTATTTCCAACCACGCACTTAAGCACCTGCCTCAACAGGTGCTTACATTGTTAACTGTTATATTCAATTCCTGCTTCGACCTAAGCCACTTTCCAAAAGCTTGGAAAGAAGCGACAGTCATAGGCATTCCCAAGCCGGGTAAACCTCTGAATATCCCGGCTAATCACAGACCCATCAGCCTCCTCAAGGTAATGTCTAAACTTCGCGAGAGAGACATACTCTCTCGAAAGCGGAACCATCTGTTTCCAACGGATGGCGATCCTCTCATTATTCCCCACCAGTTCGGCTTTCGCACTAAGCACTCCTGCCCTCAGCAAGTCCATCGAATCGTCAAGTACATACTCGACGGCTTCTATCCGCGTCGTAATAAAACAGTCGCGTTTTCTTTGACGTAGCCAAGGCTTTCGACAAAGTCTGGCACAGCAGTCTGGTTTATAAACTCTACAAAATAGGCTTACCGGATCGCCTAGTCAGATTAATCGCGTCATTTCTCAAAGACCGTACATTTCGATTTAAACATGAAAGCACGCTCTCGTCGCCTCGCCCCATAAAGGCTGGAGTCCCGCATGGCTCAGTCTTCGCCCCTCTGCTGTACACCGTGTACACTAACGACATCCCTATCCCGCCGAAAGGCGTCGAACTCGCCCTCTTTGCAGACGACACCGCCTTTTACACTAAAGGTCACGTGGTCCCGAATAACATCACCAGACTCCAAAAGGCCGTAGACGCCCTCGGTGTTTGGTTTCAAAAATGGCGTATCGACGTCAACCCAGAAAAGAGTTCTGCTATTCAATTCGACTACAAACTCCGTAATCGCTACAACGATCCCCACATTCGAATGTTAGGTATTCCCATCCCCTGGAAGCGCAGTATTAAATATTTAGGCGTCACCTTAGATCAGACGCTTTCTTTCAAGACACACGTCGATAGAGTAACGAAACTCGCGCGTTTTTACTTAAGCCGCCTATAAAGTATGTTAGGTAGAAAAAGTAAAATGTCTTTCAGAAATAAACGCACGCTTTATAAGGTTGCGTTAGACCCGTCACGTCATATGCCTCGCCAGTCTTTGCCCACGCCCAACCCTCCGTCCTGCATAAACTGCAGGTAGTTCAAAATCTCTTCTGCCGCAGGACCACAAACGCACCTTGGTACGTGCGTAATGCGGACCTGCACAGAGATCTTGAACTACCTACAGTGCAACAGCACCTCAAAACACTCTCAGAATCGTTCTTCAAACGCGCCGAATCCCAATCATCTTGTTCCAGATTCAGTCTCATATACTGCTCCTGTCTTAGATTCGAAATTCAAAGTCGCTAGACCGAGAAACGCGCACACTGGCGAACCCACGCAATTAACTTTAGATCTCGCTGCCCTTGAGGCCGTAAATCCGAATTAATGCAATTTTATTTTTCAATTTTAATGTTTTTAATTATTTACTTTTCATTTTGGGCACCTTCAGTGCTATGCATTCACATTCAGTGCTTTGAGCACCTTCAGTGCTATGTAAATCCCAGCGGGTGACCCCTTGAGGGCCCCGCTAGCGCGGCCTCTTTCTCCGATTGGCCGTCGCTCAGATGAAGGCTGAGTGGCAAAAATGCACGAGCCGACAGGGGGTTTTTAGTGGGTATGGTTCTGGTAGGCGTCGTTGTTTTTTTTTTTTTTTTGTTGCTGAGGCACCCTCGCGGGACGGAGGAAGATGCGTTATGCATACCGCCCGCAGGTAAAGTCCTCTGCGGGGTCATGTGGGACTCACTAGAATGGCACCTACCCTCTAAAAACCACCTGTTGGCTGTAGTTATTACCTTCATCGGAAGCGACACCCGTCGGGAAGTTGGGCGCGCTGGCGGAGACCCACTAGCGGGTCTTCCGCCTGTAGTGAAAGTTGCACTGATGGTGCTCATAGGGACATGAGTTGGTGGCCGTTCTGGGTAGCCTCCGGTGAAGCCGGGGCTGGGCAGAGGTCGGCCGAAGCATGATTTAGGGATCAATTCATTTAAATGAACCTATAATGAATTGAGAAGGGAACTATGCTCCGCCAGAGCTAGCAAACGCTCTGTCGGAGTACGTGAAGCCCTAAGTTTACGGGCTAAGACTGCGATTTCACTAACATCGATATTTTTCATAGCGTCGCAGACGATACGCATATCGTCTGCTACGGAGGATTGAGGAGTGGGTTTGTATGGGCGAGGAGCCGGGATGGGATTCGATGCGGGGCGCTGCCTCCAGTTTTCTGGGGCAGGCCTGGACTGTATAGGCTTTGCAGCCGGAGGAACCCGGCTACGCAGCGGCGGAAAGTTTTCTTGAGAAAGGCGCGGGGCCTGTTTGGGTGCCGCCCTCTTGAAATTGGAGCGCATACAACGGGGTGCACGAGGGCAGCCCCTGTAATTTGCGGTGTGGCCGGACTGGCCACAAAGCACGCAATCGGGAGGAGAGGGAGTTTCAGGAGTGCGATTGCACTCCTTAGTGAAGTGAGGGACCAGGCACTAGACGCACCTGGGCGGTGCGCGGCAGTTTCCGCCGCGTGCCCGTACAACTGGCACCGATGGCACTGGCCGGGATGACCGCGGCGATGAGGCGCCTCGATCGAGATCCCAGAGAGGCCGCATATAGTGCTAACCCCTTTGAGGACCTCCCTGGACTTGGGGACGTTGGCGAGAACCGCCAAAGCGAGAGGGTGTTGCCTCCCGTACTTGCTGTGCATTTTATGCACCGCGAGTGCCGGGAAGCCTTGGGACTGCAGATCCTCCAGGATAGCCTCGTTCGATAATTCGAACGGGACTCCCCTGAGTACCGCTCTGATCTTACGCTCTTCTGACAGAGCATAAGTGTGATAAGCATATTGCTTATCGGTGAGGAGCTTTGTTAAAGCACGAAAGTCGTCTATCGACGAGACTAAGATTTTAATAGAGTCACCCGTGTTGGCCGCTCGGGTGTAATGGATCTTGTGCTCATTGCACAATGTCGAGACCTCAGTCCATTTACCCTTTTCCCGAAGGAAAACGGGTGGTGGGACCTTGGCCTTGACAGAAGTTGGGGCCGGAGCGGGTGTTGAAGACACCGGGGCAGCTGGCGTTGAAGACGCCGCAGGGGGTGTAGGGACGGGCGTCGAGGGCGCCGGGTCTTGTTTCGAGCGCTTCTTAGAGCGCTTCTTAACAAGGGTGAAAGGGGGAGGCTCAGGGCCAGTTGGGGTGGCATCCGAGGATGACTCGGTCGCGGGTGCGCGCTTGCGTCGCGGAGGAGTGTCTACTTCGCACTCCATGTCACTGGAGGAAGGGGACGCGGGAGGGCCTGAGACCTGAGGGGTCTGGGGAACTGGGGTGGCCTGAGGGGCCATTGTGGACATTAACGTCATGAGATGAGGGATAAGAGAATCTAAGAAACGGTACTTATCAGCATTTATAGACATGCCTTCAGTACTTTCAAGTAACTTTTTCCTAAACTCGTTAAAGCTTAGGGAAGCTATTGCGGAGGGGTTGGGGAGGGACAACAATATATAAATATATATACTATGAACCTATCAACGATGACTTACTTCCTAAAACCACCGTACACGCAGTAGGGCGGTTGAGGACGACGCGGATAACTTACTCGAACACGAAGACTCGAGGCACCTGGAACGACGAATTCCCGTCGACAAAGATCACGTTCCACGAAGTACGGTTAACAAACCCACTGTCCGCCGTGAAAACGGCGTTAGAAACTTATTAGATGTACGGTTAAAACCCACTTTCCGCCGTGAAAACGGCGTTAGAAACTTATTACGGTATACAGCTATGAAATTATTTATGACGGCAACAACCAGTGAAATTTGGGTGCTCGATTAGCGCGGGGGCTAAGGGAGCGGGAAGGCGTCTGCGATCGACGTGCGCTCGAGAACGCACGCAGACCGAGACTGGTAGGCGTCATTTTTTTTTTTTGGTTCACCTCCACGGGAAGGGCAGGAGGACATAAAAAATGCTCTGACGCATACTCCGCGCGCGCGATCGATGATATGTGGGACTCGTCCCGACGCCTACCAGGACCATACCCACTAAAAAACCCCCTGTCGGCTCGTGCATTTTTGCCACTCAGCCTTCATCTGAGCGACGGCCAATTGGAGAAAGAGGCCGCGCTAGCGGGGCCCTTAAGGGGTCACCTGCTGGGATTTACATAGCGCTGAAGGTGCTCAAAAATGAAGAGTAAAATAAAAAACATTAAAAATGAAAAATAAAATTGCATTAATTCGGATTTACGTTAGAATTGGAATTTACGTTAGAATTAGGATTTGCGGCCTGAAGGGCCTCGAGATCTAAAGTTAATTGCGTTGGTTCGCCAGTGTGCGCGTTTCTCGGCCTAGCGACTTTGAATTTCGAATCTAACACAGGAGCAGAATATGAGACTGAATCTCGAACAAGATGATTGGGATGGGATTTAGCGCGTTTGAAGAACGATTCTGAGAGTGTTTTGAGGTGCTGTTGCACTGTAGGTAGTTCAAGATCTCTGTGCAGGTCCGCGTTGCGCACGTACCAAGGTGCGTTTGTGGCCCTGCGGCAGAAGAGATTTTGAACTACCTGCAGCTTATACAGGACGGAGGGATTGGCGTGGGCAAAGACTGGCGAAGCATATGACATGACGGGTCTAACGCAGACCTTATAAAGCGTACGTTTATTTCTAAAAGACATTTTACTTTTTCTACCTATCATACTATTTAAGCGGCTTAAGTAGAAACGCGCGAGTTTCGTAACTCTATCGACGTGTGGCTTGAAAGAAAGCTGTAACGCGTTGTTTGCAGAGTGGTAATTGAGGGTCCAGAAAGGAAATACCAAAGCTCTCTTCTATGTTTATTTTGCAGTAAAATTAAAAATATACAAAAATGCCAAAAATTTTGGCTACGCACACTCGTGTACGTAAAAATAAATTATTGATTTCATGAAAACTTTGATTGTAGATAATAAAAAATTGATAAACATGTAATTTTGAATAATAAACTCGGAAACAATAATAAATGAATAGATTCTAGTTGTTATGATGGATAATTTTTCGTGACTCGCTTATCAAATCAAAACATTGCCGTTCTCCGACACTACGTAATTCGTAGTTTAAAATTACGTCGGGAACGACAAAAAAAATAAAATTTACTGACAAAAAGAGGTCGAAATAGACAACCGTCACAATACCCCGGGGGCCGGGAAAAAAAATCTGAAAGATTTTTTCAGTATAGTTTTTTAAAAAAAATATTCAAACCAAATCAAAATAAACCGCGTATACATATCGAATTTTAATATTTAATCTGCCAAATGAAAGAACGATCAAAAAAAAAATAATAATTAAAAGCAAAATGAAAATTAATATTAACATCCTATAGAAGAATTTTTCTGAAAAAACATCCTGTATATATGAAAAAAAAAATAATACTGATATATTGCATATCAACAAGTTATTTAATAGAAAAAGAAAACAAAACAGACGAGAGAGAGAAAAAAAAAAATCCTAAATAATTATCTTAAATTACATGGTTCATGAATGATAAAATTTTAAACATGTTCCTGGAATATACAATGTTAATATACATCGTTCAACTCCATCAACGTACATTATAATTACAACATACATTCTCTTTCATACTAGTCTTATTCCAACTACTGGAAATAAAACATCATGCAGTTAGAGTTGCTTATGAGGAATCGTATCCTAAATAAGTCAACTCAACAGAGTTGGACGCAACGGCAAAAGGCTTTAATAGTTGCCATCCGTTGAAAATATTAATAGCTTATGGCTTCTTTAACGTGTCGCTAACTCCCGCACGGTGATTACTATAAACAAGTTTCAGTTAAAGACTGAAATAAATATGCCGGAAAGAAAAGAAAATCATAGCCAGTCGTGAAACATTGACTTTTAAATAAAATCCAAGGGTCTTTAGTGAAGTAATTAAAATACTTATGTAATAAACATATGAAAATAATTCTCAAGGGAAAGTGATTCAAGCGTATAAATAATACACATAGGTATGGTTTAGTTTAACGAGTTACCTTAATAAACGCTCGTGCAGAAGGCTTAATTTTACAAGTTGCGAACCGCTTGAAAAAAAATTGAGAAAAAAAAATTGATAACATTTAACAAATTATACTATAAAGTATAATACAGATATTGAAAATAAGAGTTTACACTCCTAGAATTGCAAATATTAAATAAATTACACAATAAGTTAACCTAATACTACGATGATAATAATTAATTATAAGTTTTGACCAACGTCAATGTTAATGGTATAGCCAAACGATAATGAGGTGCATAGAAAAAAAAAATAAGACAAAAAGAATCAGCTTATGCTCGCCGTGAGATAATTAGCAATAATTATATATGAATTCATATAAAGTAATTGGTAACAACCAATCTAGTCACTCAAAGAAGAAGTTAAACGTGGTAGAGGTTTAATGTCTCTGATATGCCAACAACCTAATGGGTTATTATTCATATCCACTAAATCGTAAATTAATGGTGAAACTTTATTTGAAACTTTACATTTAATAAATTTGGGTGCAAACTTAGCACAAAAATGTTTTTTAGAGGAACTTATTACATGGTTTCGCCTCCAAACAATATCACCGTTATTAAATCCTAAATTCTGATGATGTTTGTTATAATAAGTTGCATTATATTGATGTGCATTAAATAACCGTTTCTGTACTTCGGAAAAGATAGGTATTAATTGTCCTATGTTTTCAGCATATACATCCCTAGGACTGAAAATTAGTTCATCTCTGGAATCTTTATTTTTGTAGATAGATCCACATGTAACAGCTTCTCTACCAAATACTAAAAATGATGGAGTGAATTTTGTGGTTTCATTAACCGCAGTATTAATAGCAAACTGTATTTTGTTTATATAGGTATCCCAAGTTCTGTGATCTTTATCTATAAAAGCTGCAATCGCCGTTACAATAGTTTTATTGTAACGCTCAACGGTGTTAACCTGTGGACAGTAACGTGGGGTGTAATGTATTTTTGGTATGTTGTAAAATTTAAATAATTCAGATAATTCTGTACTTATCATTTGAGGACCATTATCTAATATAATAGTTTCTGGAACTCCATAAACCATAAAAACTAAATTGTCCAATATATGGCGAATAATAGAAGCGGTTGCATGTTTTATTGGAAATAACAAACAATATTTGGAAAAACAACAAGTAACTACAAATAGAAATCTATTCTGCTTACGTGAAGTAGGAAGTGGACCTATCAAATCTATGGATAAACATTGGAAAGGGCGTGAACAATGTTTGGGTTTGCCCATTAAACCAATTAAGTTTTGATTTTGGTGCTTGGTAGCTAAACAAGTCTCGCACTTAGCAATAAACATGGCTACGTCTTTATACATGCCAGGCCAAAAATAGAGATTTTTAATTCTATGGTATGTTTTAAAAGTACCAAAATGTGCCGTTTGGGGAGTAGAATGATTTTGTGTAATAACAGATTCCCTAAATTCTAATGGTATTACTTGTTTCCAATTAAATTCAGAGTTAAATAATGTGTTAGATCTACAAAATCTAAACAATTTATTATTATGAATCATGTAATCCGGAGTACTAGAAGGAAATGATAAACATTTATTATAAATTGCTAAATACCAAGTGTAATATTTTGTGTGGATTCTGCGGAATGATATGTGGAATGTGTTGGTGATTTTTCCAAATTTTTAAAACGTGAGTCTAATTGAGTTAAATCATTCCAACATGAATTTATTAAATCTAACTGTTCTGAAGATAAATCTGATGTAATGTCAATGAGGCCTAATCTTGTTCTTATATGAGTTAAATAAGGTGAAATTTTTTGTTTCCTAATAGGATAAGAGTTTATACAAGCTTCAACAAGTTTTAAATTTTTTTTAATGGTATTAATATCCTCTGAAAATTCTTCAGGGCTATTTTGTAAAATTTCTGTTTCAGAATCTACATTAATATTTAATAATAATGATCGTAGTTCGTCTACAGATTGCGTCGAAGAAAAATTTATATTTCTGATTTTTAATTCATAAATTATTTCAGGTTTATTTAGTTGTGAAAAATTCATTGCAAAATCCAAAAAAAAAAAATGTTAAAGTGAAATAAATTTGTTAATAGTCGTTATGCAGAAAAGAGCCTTAAAAATATACGTATTTTCAAGTGATGAAAATGAATAGAAAATGTTATTTAAATAGTGAAATTACTGGGTTATAGAATAAATGTTGTGCCTTCAGAAAATTTCTTCAAAGATATTATAACGAAAGAAACTAAAGAAACTTAAATGTCTGAATAATTTAGCAGTAATTTGATATATTATAGTAGATATATAACCTAACTAGTGAATGTTAATGGTTGAAAATGGTAACAAATAAAGTTTTATGCCTGACCTCAATAATAATTATAAAAAATTATTTTTAATGTTGCTATTCCTCTGTTGATATTGTTCCTCCTCTCTTCTCCATAAACTGCGTTTGAATGGTCGGCGCCAGTATGTAACGCGTTGTTTGCAGAGTGGTAATTGAGGGTCCAGAAAGGAAATACCAAAGCTCTCTTCTATGTTTATTTTGCAGTAAAATTAAAAATATACAAAAATGCCAAAAATTTTGGCTACGCACACTCGTGTACGTAAAAATAAATTATTGATTTCATGAAAACTTTGATTGTAGATAATAAAAAATTGATAAACATGTAATTTTGAATAATAAACTCGGAAACAATAATAAATAAATAGATTCTAGTTGTTATGATGGATAATTTTTCGTGACTCGCTTGTCAAATCAAAACATTGCCGTTCTCCGACACTACGTAATTCGTAGTTTAAAATTACGTCGGGAACGACAAAAAAAATAAAATTTACTGACAAAAAGAGGTCGAAATAGACAACCGTCACAAAGCGTCTGATCTAAGGTGACGCCTAAGTATTTAATACTGCGCTTCCAGGGGATGGGAATACCTAACATTCGAATATGGGGATCGTTGCGGCGATTACGACGTTTGTGGTCGAATTGAATGGCAGAACTCTTTTCTGGGTTGACATCGATACGCCATTTTTGAAACCAAACACCGAGGGCGTTTACGGCCTTTTGGAGTCTGGTGATGTTATACGGGATCGATTGACCTTTAGTGTAGAGGGCGGTATCATCTGCAAAGAGGGCGAGTTCGACGCCTTTCCGCGGGATGGGGATGTCGTTAGTGTACACGGTGTACAGCAGAGGGGCGAGGACTGAGCCTTGCGGGACTCCAGCCTTTATGGGGCGAGGCGCGGAGAGCGTGCCCTTATGTTTGAATCGAAACGTACGGTCTTTAAGAAACGACGCGATTAATCTGACTAGGCGAACCGGTAGTCCTATTTTATAGAGTTTAAAAACGAGACCGCTGTGCCAGACTTTATCGAAAGCCTTGGCTACGTCAAAGAGAACCGCGATTGTTTTTTTACGACGCGGATAGAATCCTTCGAGTATGTACTCGACGATTCGATGGACTTGCTGAGGGCAGGAGTGCTTAGTGCGAAAGCCGAACTGGTGGGGAATAATGAGAGGGTCGCCATCCGTTGGAAACAGATGGTTCCGCATTCGAGAGAGTATGACTCTCTCGAGAAGTTTAGACATTGCCTTGAGGAGGCTGATGGGTCTGTGATTAGCCGGGACGTTCAGAAGTTTACCCGGCTTGGGAATGCCTATGACTGTCGCTTCTTTCCAGGCTTTTGGAAAGTAGCTATGGTCGAAGCAGGCATTGAAGATGATAGCTAACAAGGTAAGCACCTGCTGTGGCAGGTGCTTAAGTGCGTGGTTGGAAATTCCATCCGCACCCGGAGCCTTTTTGGACTTTTGCTTTCTAATGAGAAGCAAGATATAATCATTAGAGACTGTGACGGGGTCGTCGGTGATAGGGAGAGATTCTCTGCGGAGAACTTCGTCCTCCACCGCCTGGATGTGGGAGGGATCCGCGGTTTGCGTGCTGGGTGAACATTGTGCCGCTATGCTGTCGGCGAAGCATTCGGCTTTCTCTTCGACTTCGAAGGCAATGGTGCCGTCGGGACGAGTGAGAGGAGGAACGTGAGAGGCGGTGTCTACGCGTAAGGCTCGGGCCATTCGATAATACGCTTGGTGGGACGGGGAGATATTCTCCATGAGATCGTTAAACTGAGTGTCACGGAGTTCCGCGAGGCGAGACCTAACTTTAGGTTGAAGCTGATTCGCAGCTGTCTATATGCGGGCGTGGGATATTTCTTGGCTCTCCGGAGAGCCGCGTTCTTAGCTTTAATGAGATTGCTAACGGCTAAGGGAAGCGCGGGTTTGCCTTGCTTAGCAATAATTACGTTGTCGCTGATGGCTGAGTTGATAGCATCAGTGAGAGTATTGACTACTGAATCTATTTTAATCGGGCTATCTAATTGGTCGGGCGAAATCGCGAGCGGAGAGTTCGGGGCCTCTAAGGCTGAAACTAACGTATTTTTAAAGCCTTTCCAGTTTGTAAAGGTCTTAGGAGATGAGACGTTATCGTTAGGCGCACCTAGCACGAGGGAGACGGGGCATTGGTCGGAGCCTAGGTCATCGAGCGGTTCGATGGACCTGAGATCAAGATTGATTCGCTTGATAATTGCAAAGTCGAGGATGTCAGGAGAATAAGTCGGGTTGTTGGGATAGTGAGTGGGAGTGATGGGGGATATGACGTCTAAGTCAAGGGAGTTAGTGATGTCGAGGAGAGCGATACCGCTGGTGTTGATCGATAGGCACGTCCAGTCAGTATGTTTGGAGTTAAAGTCTCCGAACATAATGACTGAATGGCCGAGGGCGAGAAGGGCCTCAAAGTCGCTGCGGATTGGTCTGGTACCACTAGGTATGTAGATTGAAGCTATGATGATGGTCGGATGACCAGTCATAGCCAATCTACACACAGTGGCTTCCATGTTGAGGAGATAAGGGGTAGGGAGAGGACAGCAATGGAAGCCTCTTTTGTAATATATAGCGGTGCCGCCGAAACCGTCGGCGTTGGGCCTATCGTTACGTGTAAACGCGTACTTAGGAATAGCGTATCCCCTGGAGCGGTTTGGAGTAAGCCATGTCTCCTGGAGAAGGAATAAGTCAGGTTCTTTGTTCTGAAGGAACAGTTTAATCTCGGGGGAGGTTGGTGCTAAGGCTACGAGCGTTAAAAGATACTAGGGATAAGCCCTTGGGTTTAATACGACTGGACGCGGGATTCGCGGGTCTAGACATTATAATTTACTTATTTACGAATTTATACAAAAATAAGAACTTACAACGAACTTAGAAGCGAGTGATGCTCGGCTAACGCAAATAAACGCTCTTGAGGAGAGCGGGCGGCTCGCAGTTTGCGTGCGAGTACGGAAATTTCGTTAAAATCGACGTTTTGAATGACGTCGAACACGGTCTTCATGTCCTCAGCCAACGACGACTGAGGTGAAGATGACAAAGCGGGACGCGGCCCTACGGAAGCTACGGGAGCTGGGATGGGTCGGGAAGGTGCAGGCGGGTCGGCCGGACGCTGCCTCCAAGACAAAGCCAGAGTAGGCGTCGGCTGAACGGGCTTTGCTTCCGGGGGACCCCGGTTGCGCAGCGGCGGGAAGTTAGCGGGAGTGAGCGGCGGCGCCGGTTTAGGCGTGACCCTCTTGACGGTGGAGCGCGGAGCGCGCGGGCAGCCCCTGTAGTTTGCTGTGTGGCCGGACTGGCCGCACAGCACACAGGCAGGGGGGGAAGTGGGTTCGGGAGTGCGAGTGCACTCCTTAGTGATATGAGGATCCAGGCACTTAACGCACCTGGGGGGAGCTGAACAGTTAGCCGCTGCGTGGCCATATAGCTGGCAGCGGTGGCACTGCCCAGGGTGACCACGGGGGTTGGGACGCTCGACGGAGATATTTGAGAGTCCGCAAATTGTGCGAGCCACTCTAAAGATCTCCCTCGAGTTGGGAGTATTAGACAAGATAACTAAAGCTAACGGAAAGCGCCTACCGTGGTTAGAGTGCATCTTGTGCACTGCTTCAGCCGGGAAGCCCTGAGACTTAAGGTCCTCGAGAATGTCTTCATTACTGAGTTCAAACGGGACGCCCCTTAGTACTGCGCGGATCTCACGCTCCTCCGGGAGGGCGTAGGTGTGATACGCGATTTGATTGACCGACAGAAGCCTAGTGAAAGACCGGAAGTCGTCGACGGTCGCAACCTGAATTTTGATTGTTTCGCCAGCGTTGGCGGCTTTTAAGTAATAAATTTTTTGCTCTTTGCGCAAGTTAGAAACCGCAGTCCAGCGCGCTTTTTCACGCAGGAAGACGGGCGGAGGGAGCTGAGGCTTCGGCGGGACGGGAGCGCAGCGCGTCACTGGCTTCGATGGGACCGACGGAGACGCGGTTACTTCGAGCGATTTTAACGGCGCGGGGGCTGGTGTTGAAGACACCGGGGAGGGCTCGGGTATTGATAATACCGAAGCTTTCTTTGAGCGCTTCTTGGAGCGCTTGGCGACTAATTGAAACGCGGGCTCAGGAGAGCCGGTTAAGGTGACGGCATCTGACGACGTATCAGACGCGGGTTCGGAGTCGCTCCCGGGAGCGGTACGCTTGCGACGCGACGCGTGAGAGGATGCGACCGATTCGCAGTCCATCTCGGACGAGGCGGGAGACGAGGAAGAGCTGTAGACCTGAGGGGTCTCGACGTTGGAGGCCTGAGGGGCCGGAGTTGAGGCCTGAGGGGCCGGAATTGAGGCCTGAGGGGCCGGGGACGCGATAGATGCCTGTAAGGCCTGCGTTATTACGTCATCTGATAAGTTGGCGCCGGACGCAACGAGCGCCTGGGCGAAGGACCTAAGAATGCTTACAAGGTCCATATAAAAATGCCTAGGTTCCCTAGCAGACCTAGTACCTAAACCTCCCTACCCGCGGTAGGGGGGCTGGGGAGAATAACTTTGAACTAACCGTAGTATGCCGAAAACCGCTACCTAGAAACCTAAAAAAGGGTGCGCAGGTAAAGAGTTGACCGCGTTAGGGTCAACCTTTACCGACAGAAAGGACAAATACACACGAAAACACACAGATATGATAAAAATAAATATGAAAATTGGAGAAAATAAATAAAATGTAAAAGAGAAACAAAATAAAAATAAAAGGACTGGTTCAGTACAAATTCGTAGTCACCGCTACCTAGAAACCTAAAAAAGGGTACGCAGGTAAAGAGTTGACCGCGTTAGGGTCAACCTTTACCGACAGAAAGGACAAATACACACGAAAACATACAGATATGATAAAAATAAATATGAAATTAGGAGAAAAATAAATAAAATAGAGAAGAGAAATAAAATAAAAATAAAAAGGACTGGTTCAGTACAAATTCGTTGTCACCGTTAAGTATCCTTTGTACTGAAACCAGATTACTTACGCTGGGCACAACACTGCACTCAGCACAAGCACAACACAACTTAGCACAGCACTTTGAAGACTAAGGGGCTTAGTCGCAAAGAGAAATCGCACTTCGATAGCACTCAGAGGGAGTACAAAAACCTTGAAAACCTTAGCACGGAACCAACACGCTAAACTGTGACGTCAGTAGACTGAGCGCCACGGAATATCGGAAAGGGACCAAACAACGGAGAACGGGGTCTTGCACGTCCGCACTGGGCGGCGATCGGAGCGAGAATCGGGTAGGCGTCTTTTTTTTTTTTTTGTTCCCCTCCGCGGGAAGGGCAGGAGGATAAAAATGCCCTGACGCATACTCTGGCGCGATTCCAGAGTTATGTGGGACTCGTCCCGACGCCTACCAGAACCATACCCACTTAAAACCCCCTGTCGGCTCGTGCATTTTTGCCACTCAGCCTTCATCTGAGCGACGGCCAATTGGAGAAAGAGGCCGCGCTAGCGGGGCCCAGAAGGGGTCACCCGCTGGGATTACATAGCACTGAAGGTGCTCATAGCACTGAAGGTGAAAACATAGCACTAAAGGTGCTCAAAATGAAAGTCAATAATTAAAACAAAAATTAAAAATTACAAAATAAAATTGAATTAATTCGCATTTACGTTAGGATTAGGATTTACGTTAGAATTAGAATTTACGTTAGAATTAGAATTTGCGGCCAGAAGGGCTTCGAGATCGGCTGACAGTCTGGTGGATGAGTACGCTTGCGCATTCTTAGGCCTAGCGACTTTGAAATTCGAATCTAAGACAGGAGTAGTATATGAGACTGATGGGTTTCGGAGCGTTTTAAGAACGCTTCAGAGAGTGTTTTGAGGTGTTGTTGTACTGTAGGCAGTTCAAGATCTCTATGCAAGTCCGCGTTACGCTCGTACCACGGTGCGTTTGTGGCCCTGCGGCAAAAGAGGTTTTGAACTACCTACAGTTTGTGCAGGAGGGAGGGTTTGGCGTGGGCAAAGATTGGCGAAGCATACGTCATGACGGGTCTAACGCAGACCTTGTAAAGTGTACGTTTGTTTCTGAAAGACATTTTACTTTTTCTACCTAACATGCTATTTAGGCGGCCTAAGTAGTGACGAGCGAATTTCGAAACTCTTTCGACGTGTGGCTTGAAAGAAAACGTCGGATCTAATGTGACGCCTAAGTATTTAGTACTGTGCTTCCAGGGGATGGGAATGCCTAACATACGAACGTGGGGATCGCCAGCGGGACGACGGCGTTTGTGGTCAAAGCGCATCGCAGAACTCTTTTCAGGGTTCACATCGATGCGCCATTTTTGAAACCATACACCAAGGGCGTTTACGGCCTTTTGGAGTCTGGTTACAAGGTGCCGAACACTGTGGCCTTTGGTATAGAGTGCGGTGTCATCGGCAAAGAAAGCCGAACTGATGGGGAATAATGAGAGGATCGCCATCCGTTGGAAACAGATGGTTCCGCATTCGAGAGAGTATGACTCTCTCGAGAAGTTTAGACATTGCCTTGAGGAGGCTGATGGGTCTGTGATTAGCCGGGACGTTCAGAGGTTTGCCCGGCTTGGGAATGCCTATGACTGTCGCTTCTTTCCAAGCTTTTGGGAAGTAGCTATGGTCGAAGCAGGCATTGAAAATGATAGCTAACAAGGTAAGCATCTGTTGAGGTAGGTGCTTAAGTGCGTGGTTGGAAATTCCATCCGCACCCGGAGCCTTTTTGGACTTTTGATTTCTAATGAGAAGCAAGATTTCGTCATTAGAGACTGTGACAGGGTCGGCGGTGATGGGGAGAGAGTCTCTGCGAAGGACTTCGTCCTCCACCACCTGGATGTGTGAGGGATCAGCAGGTTGCGTGCTGGGCGAGCATTGTGCGGCAATGCTGTCGGCGAAGCATTCGGCTTTCTCTTCGACTTCAAAGGCAGTAGTGCCATCGGGACGAGTGAGAGGAGGAACGTGAGAGGCGGTGTCTACGCGTAAGGCTCGGGCCATGCTATAGTACGCTTGGTGGGACGGAGAGATATTCGCCATGAGATCGTTCATCTGAGCGTCTCGGAGTTCCGCGAGGCAAGACCTAACTTTACGTTGAAGCTGATTTGCTGCTGTTCTATAGGCGGGCGTGGGATATTTCTTGGCTCTCCGGAGAGCCGCGTTCTTAGCCTTAATAAGATTGCTAACAGCTAAGGGAAGCGTGGGTTTGCCTTGCTTAGCAACCTTTTCGTTTTCACTGATGGCTGAGTTGATAGCATCGGTGAGGGAATTTACTAATGAATCGATTTTATCCGGGCTATCTAATTGTTCGGGAGAGATCGCGAGTGGAGAGTTCGGAAAGTTCTAGGGCTGAAACTAACGTATTTTTAAAACCTTTCCAGTTGGTAAAGGTCTTAGGAGATGAGACGTTATCGTTCGGCGGTCCTGGGCACGAGGGAAACGGGGCGATGGTCGGAGCCTAGGTCATCGAGCGGTTCGATAGACCTTAGATCAAGATTGATTCGCTTGATAATTGCAAAGTCGAGAATGTCAGGAGAGTAGGACGGGTTGTTGGGATAGTGAGTGGGAGTGATGGGGGATATGACGTCTAAGTCAAGGGAGTTAGTGATGTCGAGGAGAGCGATACCGCTGGTGTTAGTCGATAGTCACGTCCAGTCAGTATGTTTGGAGTTAAAGTCTCCGAACATAATGACTGAATGGCCGAGGGCGAGAATGGCCTCAAAGTCGCTGCGGATTGGTTTGGTACCACTAGGTATGTAGATTGAAGCTATGATGATGGTCGGACGACCAGTCATAGCCAACCTACACACAGTGGCTTCCATGTTGAGGAGAGGAGGGGTAGGGAGAGGACAGCAATGGAAACCTCTTTTGTAATATATAGCGGTGCCGCCGAAACCGTCGGAGTTGGGCCTATCGTTACGAATAAACGCGTACTTAGGTATAGCGAATCCCCTGGAGCGGTTTGGAGTAAGCCATGTCTCCTGGAGAAGGAATAAGTCAGGTTCTTTGTTCTGAAGGAACAGTTTAATCTCGGGAAGGTTGGTGTTAAGGCTACGAGCGTTAAAAGATACTAGGGATAAGCCCTTGGGTTTAATACGACTGGACGCGGGATTCACGGGTCTAGACATTATAATTTACTTATATACGATTTTATACAAAAATAAAAAAATAAAAAAAAAATAAAAAAATAAATTTACAACGAACTTAGGAGCGAGTGATGCTCGGCTAACGCGAATAAACGCTCTTGAGGAGAGCGTGCTGCTCGCAGTTTGCGTGCGAGTACGGAAATTTCGTTAATATCGACGTTTTGAATAACGTCGAACATGGTCTTCATATCCTCAGCCAACGACGACTGAGGTACGGATAACGGAGCGGGACGCGGCCCTACGGAAGCTACGGGAGCTGGGATGGGTCGGGAAGGTGCAGGCGAAACGGCCGGACGCTGCCTCCATGACAGAGCCTGAGTAGGCGTCGGCTGAACGGGCTTTGCTTCCGGGGGACCCCGGTTGCGCAGCGGCGGGAAGTTAGCGGGAGTGAGCGGCGGCGCCGGTTTAGGCGCGACCCTCTTGACGTTGGAGCGCGGAGCGCGCGGGCAGCCCCTGTAGTTTGCTGTGTGGCCAGACTGGCCGCACAAATCACAGAGTACAGTCTCGGTTTGCGTGCGGATTCGTTCGCACGTCGATCGCAGACGCTTTTCCCGCTCTCTAGTCCCCGCACTAGTTGCACCCCAAATTTCAGGGGTCGTTTTCACGACTCAGGCATTCGTACCGTATTTCCTAAATTTCATAGAACAGTCGTTTTCACAACTAATCTTCGTTCGCCGCCTGCTGCCCGACGTCGCCGACTGCGTCGCCGTCGCCGCTCCGGCAAGATCTGCGTTCCAGGACTTCGAGTCTTCGTGTTCGAGTAAGTTATCCGCGTCGTTTCCAACCGCCCTACTGCGTGTAGGGTGGTTTTAGGAAGTTAGTCATCGTTGGTAGGTTCATAGTATATATATTTATATATTGTTGTCCCTCCCCAACCCCTCCGCAATGGCTTCCCTAAGCTTTGACGAGATTAGGGACAAGTTATTTGAAAGTACCGGTGCTGAAGGCATGACAATAAATGCTGATAAGTACCGTTTCATGGATTCTCTTATCCCTCATTTCATGACGATAATGTCCGCAATGGCCCCTCAGGCCACCTCCGTCCCTCAGGCCACTCAGACCACTCTGGTCTTAGGCCCTCCCGCGTCCCCTTCCTCCAGTGACATGGAGTGCGAAGTAGACGCCCCTCCGCGCCGCAAGCGCGCACCCGCGACCGAGTCATCCTCGGACGCCACCCCAACTGGCCATGAGCCACCCTCTTTCACCCTAGTTAAGAAGCGCTCTAAGAAGCGCTCGAAACAAGCCCCGGCGTCCTCAACGCCCGTCCCGGTGTCTTCAACACCCACCGCGGCGACTTCAACGCCAGCTACCCCGGTGCATACAACACCCGCCCCGGCCTCTTCTGTCAAGGCCAAGGTCCCACCACCCGTGTTCTTTCGGGAAAAGGGTAAACGGTCCGAGGTCTTGACTTTGTGCAAAGAGCACAAGATCCACTACACCCGAGCGGCCAACTCGGGTGAATCTTTAAAATCACCGTCTCGTCGATAGACGATTTCCGTGCTTTGATAAAGCTCCTCACTGATAAGCAATATGCTTATCACACTTATGCTCTGTCAGAAGAGCGTAAGTTCAGAGCGGTACTCAGGGGAGTCCCGTTCGAATTATCGAACGAGGCTATCCTGGAGGATCTGCAGTCCCAAGGCTTCCCGGCACTTGCGGTGCATAAAATGCACAGCAAGTACGGGAGGCGTCACCCTCTCGCTTTGGTGGTTCTCACCAATGCTCCCAAGTCCAGGGAGATTCTCAAAGGGGTTAGCACCATATGCGGCCTCTCTGGGATCTCGATCGAGGCGCCTCATCGCCGCGGTCATCCCGGCCATTGCCACCGGTGCCAGTTGTACGGGCACGCGGTGGCCAACTGCGCCGCTCCGCCCAGGTGCGTCAAGTGCCTGGTCCCTCATTTCACAAAGGAGTGCAATCGCACTCCTGAAACTCCCTCTCCTCCCGATTGCGTGCTTTGTGGCCAGTCCGGCCACACCGCAAACTACAGGGGCTGCCCCCGTGTACCCCGTTGTATGCGTACTAATTCTAAGAGGGCGGCACCCAAACAGGCCCCGCCCCTTTCGCAGGAAAACTTTCCGCCGCTGCGTAGTCAGGTTCCTCCGGCTGCAAAGCCTACCCAGCCCAAGCCTGCTCCAGAGAACTGGAGGCACCGCCCCGCTGCACTAGCGAATCCCATCCTGGCTCCTCGCCCATCCAATATCACTCCTCAACCCTCCGAAGCAGACGATATGCGTATCATCTGCGACGCTATCAAAAGTGTTGATGTTAGGGAGATTGCAGTCCTAGCCCGTAAACTTAGGGCTTCACGTACTCCGACAGAGCGCTTGCTAGCTCTGGCGGAGCATAGTTCCCTTCTCAATTCATTATAGGTTCATTTAAATGAATTGATCCCTAAATCATGCTTCGGCCGACCTCCGCGCAGCCCCGGCTTCACCGGAGGCTGCCCCGAACGGCCACCAACTCATGTCCCTTTGAGCACCTTCAGGGCAACTTTCACTACAGGCGGAAGACCCGCTCTTCCACCTCCCTCCCGCGAGGGTGCCTCGGCAGCAAAAAAAAAAAAAACACATAGTACTCAGGGCATTACACCCAATTACCAGAACTAAGATTCAAATGAAATTTCGAGACTAAATAAAATATAAATATATGTAATATCTTTGAGATATATAATTTATGTGATTAGTGTGCAAGTACGTAAACACTCCACAATTTTTTTTTGTAAATAATGACTACCAATAAGGTCACACCTAACTATGGAAGAGAAATCTTTATGGTAACAAAATATCCCAAATGAATGGTCATTGAACTCATTCAGTGAGTCATGTGCAAGTAAGTTTTCAACCACTTTTTAAACCCTTTGAGTGGTAATTTCTATAATTTGGTCTAGCAGTTTTAGCATGAAAAGATAACAGACGGAGTTACTTTCATTTTTATAATATTAGTATGGATTCACATCAAAAATTTAAATAAACGAAATTCTTACTCTATAGTTAATCCCCGTATAAGATAGAATTTCCAAAAACGCCTAATTATGAGTTCAATGTTTTTATTCAAGTGCCTGAAATTGATTTTCATGTTCCTGTCTGGACAGTAAAAAGATCTCTAACTTATTTTTATTCTTCATTTAACATCTTTAAGGGTAGAATATCTAAAAACGTTAAAAATTGTATTATTTATAATTTATAAAGAGCCTAAAATATATGTTTCATTCATATAGCTTCAAGAATAACAAAACTGCTTTACCAACTTTCAACCCCCTTTCACCCTTCAAATTCAAATATATATTTCTCATATTGACTTCAATTAAAACATGACTACCACCAGTTTGAAACAACCTTTGTGAAATAGAAACTTCACGGGTAAATTTTTTTCAAAATCAATTTACAGTGTCTGTTGTGTCTATACAAAATTATTCTTATCTGCATCCGTTAGCTCGGCAAGTCTCCCTCCCCCCAAGTATCCGAACGATGAACGTCCTCAAACGGCACCCATTCACGGGTTTATGTGGGAACCAGATATCGCACTTCTCAACCAAATTAGAGAGAAGTGAGCAACCCGTCACCCTTCTAAGGTCTAATTTCCGAGGTATAAACTATCCTATGGTCCTATGGTCTTTCCTTTAACTTGAACAAATTTGAAGCTATACCCAACGCAAAAGAAATCGTTAAAACCGGTCCTGACAAAACCACAGGAAGGTATGTCCGAACATACATTATTACTAGACGACCGAGCAGTGTAGGGGTAAGTAGCTTTGCCTCATACGCTGAAGGTCCCAGGTTCGAGTCCTGGCCGGGGCATTCATTTGTGTGATGGACACAGATTTTTGTTCTCGGGTCATGGTTGTTTGTATTTATATATGTATGTTTATTATGGGTTACCGTCCAGTTCGATGTACGGTCATGCATAACACAAGCTCTGCTTACTTTGGGGCCACACAGTTGGTGTGTTTGTCTGGGGATTTATTATTAAATAAACAGCTAAGTTAACAGTGTTTGTCTGGGGATTTATTATTAAATAAACAGCTAAGTTAACAACGTAAGATTTTATTTAAGTGTAAAACTACAAGATTACAGCAATCATTAAAGAGTGATTTCCAGAAACTTCCTTATCACGCTAAAATACACACCTGCACCCTACAGAAGCCGCGGGGCCGCCGCGAGTTCTAGGCCTGGGGCATAATTTACTCATCAGTGAACGAATCACTCGAATGCAAGCCAATTCAAACTCTAATGGCAACCCAATCCTGTATAATTTTACAATTAGGGTTACAAAAAGTTCAGTTTGAATTGAACTTAATGCTAACAGAGTTATTGAATAGTTTGTTGTAATGGGAGTTGGGCTTTACCGAGACTTAGCAAAGTTCTGAAAAATATACACTGGCATCATTAGCCAAGCAAAATGATCGCATCGGCATTTAGGAAACTTTATTCTCCGGATAAAGAATTATTCTACTTCAATACAAAGTTTCTTTTTTTTGTAGGATTATGGCCGCTAGAGACATGGTCTGTTAAATACGGAGCCATCCTGTACAGGATTTATGAGGTTACCTTGCACTGCGGGACTCTTGCATACCTGGTCAGCACCGCAATCGGAACTTATCAGAAAAAAGAAGACCTCATTGTTGTTCTGACCAATTTGGACAAGACTCTCGTGGCTTACAACTTTTTTTTGAAGGCGACTGTCTTCATCATCCGTCGGAAAGAGATTAAGATACTGATAAATGAGATCATAAACTCTGGAGACTATGTCAGCGATGAACGAAAGAGGCAGATGATCGTGCATGTTGTCGTAATATTTGCTGTGTCCATGACTATTTTTGGAGCCTTCGGTTTCCTTTCTATCTACCAGTTCGAAATGATCGTGGATTGTTGGATGCCTTTCGATCCATTGAAAAACAGGGAGAATTTAATTCTAACTCTACAAATAGTGATTCTACTGTATGGTCCTTCTTCATTCAGAAATAACGCGATGCAGGGTATGGTATGTGCTATCATCATGTATCTCTGCGACCAGATGGTGGAGCTCCAGCAACGGATTAGAAAACTGAAATATTCTCCTGAAACTGAACAAGTCATGAGGGAAGAATTCAAAGAGATAGTCAAGAAACATGTTCGCATAATGGGGTAAGTTCATGCGCGTGAAGTTTTGAACAAAGTTTAAATTTGAGTCTCCACTCACTCACCAATTGTTTTTATAATTCTCTGAAACGTCTATGAGCACTCTGACCCCAGGTCTCCGCAGACTCAACGCCAAGCCTCAAAAGCCTCAAAACTATGTCTATTGCCTGATTATTGTTATTTCCTTGCATATAATGAAATATTCTACAGATGATTGTTGCGTATGCAAGTTATCTGTATCACTCAAATGTACTATGTACAAGGTATATCAAAGTTAGCCAGTACTTAAGATGTCGTCCGGGCGGTACTAGTTCCTATTTTGACCAGCAAGATAACCACGTTTATGTTTTTTGCTTCCGTCAGAGGGAAGAATCAGCCATAGCAATTATTGGACAAAATGCAATTTGAACGGAACTCTACGTCCGACCACGCATTATTACTCTAAATATTAATAACAATCACTATTATAAAAAAAATTCTACAATAAAACGACGTCCATGGGCGCGGAAGCCACTTACCATCGGGCGGATCTCGTGTTCGTTTGCCGGTTAAGAAAATCTATGAAGAGTGTCGCTAACAGAGGCTGTCTCTTTCAGTTATGCAAAATCATTGACATGGACATTTAAGGAATACTTTTTGATAAAAATCTCGCTGTCACTTTAGAACTATGTTTTAACGCCATCATGGTTTCTTCTGTAAGTATTACTTATATTAACTGATTCTTCAACACATTCATCACAGTCATAATTATGGTTTGTTACAAGTTGCGTTTATAAAACTCTTGTGTCACATTTTTCGGAGATCAACAGAGACTCGATGTTCTTTAAATAACGGGTGTAAATATGACGATGACCTTAATTTTTCAGATCGGTCTCGAGCAAAAATCTGTGGTAGTGATGTTTATTTGTTTTTTATGCGCCGCGCTACTGAATGCGTATATTTATTGCTATCTAGGAGAGCAAATGAGCACACAAGTAAGTACACGTACTGTCGCTATGAACTTTTATCAAGACTAGCTCGCGATAAATCTTTTTGAAAAATAAACCTAGTTGATTTCAGTTTGTATCTTTATTAAGTTTAGTGAGTACCCAGATTTATTTGTCTATTCTATTACATTTGTTTGTTCATATGTCATCGATAAATTCTTACACTACTGGACCAATTTAAGAAAACCTTTCACTATGATAGAGCTGCTATATTCAGGAGCACCACTGGCTGTATTCTGCCCTAAATACTTACGGGATCAGAAGCTGCGCGGGACTTCTCGTGTCTATTCAGTAGAGTGACACGTTTTCCCCAGAGTATCGGCATATCGTCAGCTGCGTACGAGGCGGACTGGACCTCTTGGCCGGTCGACCTTCAGAAGCAGCTGCTGATCGTCATCAGAGTGGCGCAGCGCCCGCTGCAGCTCAGTGCCGGCGGCATGGCCAACATTTCACTGCAGACTTACAGCCAGGTGCGCAGGTTACGAGTAGAAAGAGAATTGTAGTCAAAGGTTCAATGAATTATTAGATTATACAGATTTTTGCTAATCTCAGCATGTAAATTAAGCAAATACATTTTACTAAAGCACATTTAAATTAAAATGAAAAATGTCTAGAATGTAGTAAATATTAGTTACGACATCCTGGAACGTGGAAAGTCTCACCGTCTCAAATTAAAAAAGACTTGTACTTTCATCTTCTTTAATAAGCTCATTCTTTGTTTTCAGACGCTGTACAATGGATACTCAATTTTTGCAGTTCTTAACGATGTTGTAGACTAAGTTTTAACTTTTGCACCTTTGGATGCACCAGTAGTTTGCACAGTTTCAATAAATCTTGGGCAGAATAAATAGGACAAGTAACGAAAAAACATGAATAAGATTATTTTAAACCCCGGAAAATGTTCAATATATAGATATACATATAAATATATATATATATATATATATATATATATATATATATATATATATACAGATATAAGAAACTTTTGTTACTGCAAAAATTATTGAATGGATTTTCAAAAACTTTAAAATAATGTACATATGTACACAATAAGAGACTTTAATTTTTAACCTGTAATTAGAACTTAGACTTTAATTTTTAAAGATTGTAAAGCAGATAGTACAAAAAATGACCTACTAATAGTCAGTTTATCAAATTAAAGGCCAATAAATATAGATTATCATACAATCATTAGTTTAAATATATAGACCTTCCTACCTTTGTAAGATATTTTTTTTAAATATATCTTTTCCCCGATTTTTTTAGGATTCACTCTAGTTGACAGATTGTTGATTGACTGTCAAAACTAATCCGCCAATAACGTCTATTACTTGTAGGTTCAATCGACATCGTTTTGTTACTTTTTATGACATTGACATTGTTACATTCAAAAGAAAACAACATGGTAACTTATGATTGATTTTTCGCAAATTATTTATTATTTTTTACAAGATTTTTAGGTTTAAAATTAGGGAAGTTTAAGGGGGAAAAGGTTACTCATGAGTTAATCTTTCATGCGTACTACTGACCATTAGCAGGTCAAAATCCCATATTGAGTTTGACCATCATCTTTGTAAATTGTCCAAAATTTTACGATAAGTGTCAAGTAGGTCGGAAAAGAATCCGCCATCTGCGAGCTTTTATAAGAATATAACGAATAGTGAAAATGTTTCTTCTACATAGTTCTACAGACAGGTCCACGATAGCATGTAACTATCTTTTAAGTGTAAGCCATTGTTGCCGAAATCGTGAGCCATTGTACTCTTTGTCCATTTCTGTACTGTTCACAACTTATTGTAATTTCATGACCATCGATCTAGTAGCAAGGGCGTGAAGCTCAACAACCGAACATAGAGTAGGATGGTCGTTTCTGTACTTTACAATAGTGTAATCTACATATTTACTATGTCGTATCTATATTTAAATTGGAGTTGTTTTAAATTTTCCCTGACTTCTTCTTGCTTTTTTTTAATTGAAAAAGGATTAGACGTTTGTCTTCTATCTCACCTGATGGAAAGTGACGAATCACGTGTTTCTTCTATTAGACGTTCTTCGGTTTTCGTCCTTAATTAGGGTGATTTTTCACTGCGTGGTACATGTAGTCAATGCGGGGTATATGGGGTCACTGCGTGGTATATGTGGTCACTGCGGGTACATGTGGTCACTGCGTGGTACATGTGGTCACTGCGGGGTACATGTGGTCACTGCGTGGTACATGTGGTCACTGCGGGGTACATGTGGTCACTGCGGGGTACATGTGGTCACTGCGTGGTACATGTGGTCACTGCGGGTACATGTGGTCACTGCGGGGTACATGTGGTTACTGCGTGGTACATGTGGTCACTGCGGGGTACATGTGGTCACTGCGTGGTACATGTGGTCACTGCGGGGTACATGTGGTCACTGCGGGGTACATGTGGTCACTGCGGGGTGCATGTGGTCACTGCGGGGTACATGTGGTCACTGCGTGGTACATGTGGTCACTGCAGGGTACATGTGGTCACTGCGGGGTACATGTGGTCACTGCGGGGTGCATGTGGTCACTGCGGGGTACATGTGGTCACTGCGGGGTACTAGGTTCAACTCATAGTCGATACCGGCTAAGTTGTTTTTTATTTCGTTACGAGAACATGATTCAAAAAGTTTATAATACTTTTTTTTTTCTTGGTTCCATTAGATTTTGTGTGTAAACTTTTCAATGGAACGTTTTCAGGTTATTCAGTTATCAATCATAACATAGATTTAAGCTTTGGTTTTGTATTACCTTAAGAAACTAGCGTCAGAATACTAATTATAGCAAAAGAAGGAAACAAACGCAAAGAAGTTAAGACAGAATATACAAAATGTGGCCGAATCACTACACAGTGATTTGTTCCAGACGACCTCAGGTATGACGTAGGAAACCTTGTCCTAGGCTGTAACAGAATATAAGTATGACGTTTATAATATTATATAGCAATATAAATATACAACAGAATTGAAATAAAAATAAGTAAAGACATACACACATGCACATACATACTCGTACATGCATAATATACAACATTGATTATGGTGATATTTGATGCAACATGTCTATACTAGAAATTCTATACTTTAGAAAGGTATATCATCATCTGCGCCGTGTCTTTGTGCGTCTTTCAAGGTGCCTTAGAAGATCCTCCTTAGTGAAAACTTTGTAGGAAAAAATCACAATACACAGTGATAAGAGAATGGCAGACTGGGTACCCGGTAATATTTATAAATTGATTTCATATCAAATCCGGGCTATATTTAGTTTGTAGGTCAATATTAGACATGTATTTACCAAGCCCAAATATTGAGATAGTTGTTAGGGATACTTAGAAATATTATAAAATCCAATTATTCCCGTAACAACGCCATTTATTGTTTTATTGACATCTAGAAAAATTATAAACTGTCAATCTGTCAAACTTCAGCCAAACTTGAGTCAAACTTGAGCCGCCATTTCAATGATCCCTTATGTCAATTGTCTTTTGGCTGTTGTATGAACAATAATTGAAATTAGGGTGCTTTTTAATTTCAATAGCTTCATCTGATCATCCTACGAACGTATTAACCCTCTAACCGTATTCGTCCTATTAAGTAAACAACGTTTTCACGTCTTTTTCACGTGTTTTTTGAGGTTAGATTATAATTTCGACGCTTTATTCCCAACTTCTATACAAAATCTTATGATTGTATTTCGATTATCCATCATTCAAATAGTCAAACCCACATATTCAATTTGAGATACGTGAATGCTCTGCAAAAATAAAAACGGTACTGATTTTTATTAGTATGTGAGTTTGCCAATATTCTTTCAAAATTTTTCACCACACTTCTAAATTTTTTAGTTTCAGTAACCTCAATTTTTCCATCCGCATCGATTGTGACATCGACCGTTCCAATCTGACGGTAAAAATATCACAAAATCGCCCTCCGCACCCGCCTTGGTACTCCTTAACCATATTTTTAAAGGAATAGATGGTTTAAGCTGATTTAATATTAAATGGGAGGAATATTCGAACATTCAGTCACTACGCTGGTCGCTGTATACCTGCGTGTATAAGCTGGGCACAGGGCACTTACCTAGTAGATTTACTTGAGAAGAAATTAAATGAACACTACTTAGATTCAAATGTTTATTAACACTACAAATTATGTATTTACAATTATTAACTGATACACTTAATGTGTTCCTTTACAAGATAACGAAATTGTTAGCTTAGTAATATTATGTTTAGTTGTTCTCAGTATATGTGTGTTCTGTTTATTATTTTTTATTTTACAGCCGCCTTAAGCAAGGCTTTAATAAAGATGAAAAGAACTAATATACTAAAAAGTTTCACAAACCCTTCTTATTTCAAGGTTTATCAAACCCTAATTGAATTGTTAATAAGAAAAGCAAGCATTTTTCAAAAATAATATAAATCAATTGTATTTTATATGTTACTAAATTGATGTGAGTAAAAAAAATTGTGCCTTAAGTTAAGAGTGATCAAATAAAAACAGTTAAAAATAACTTAACTACGTCCATTACTTGTTCTAATGCTACGTAATTAGGGTCAGGGATGGGCGGGAAATAAAACTTGCATTTCATGTCATTCAATTAATAAACTGAGCTTCCATAATTTTACACTTTTTAAAGTTACAATGTAAACCAGTTACAAGTTGAGCCACAGAGCAGCTTAATTACGGCCGAGTGGCGTAGTGATAAGTAACCCCGTCTCATACGCCGGAGGTACCAGGTTCGAGTCCTAGCCGGGGCATTAATTTATGTGATGAACATACATCACGGGTCACGGTTGTTGATATTAATATATGTATGTTTTTTCTGGTTCCCCCCCAGGTCGTTGTATGGTCATCCATAACACGAGCTCTGTTTACTTTGGGGCCTCACAGTATGTGTGTTTGTCTGGGCATTTATCATTCTTATTATTACGTTTTCGAGTAGGTAGTTGTCGCGTGCGCCACCTGGTGTACATGTTGCTGTCACTGCTGTAAGCCTGCACTCAGGGTCGGTTTACTCCCTGTCCGGTCCGCAGAAATTGCAAGACAGAGATAGCACCACATAACGTTGTGGGAATATTTTCAAATGCATCTGGGAAGAACAGCTTCCGCTACTGGCTACGTAAACAGACAACAAACATCCGTAAACAAGTGATATATCAACGATGTATTTGAAGGTGACATAGAGTGACATTATTGGAACTTTACCACATGCCAAAGTCGGAAGTTGATATAATATTACTAATATAACAAATCCCCAGACAAATACACTAACTGTACCCCAAAGTAAGCAGAACTTGTGTTATGGATGACTTTACATCGAACTGGGAGGGGCCAGAATAAACATACATACATAAATAAACATAAATAACCATGACCCGAAAACAAGCATCTACGTTCATCACACAAACGAATGCCCCGGCCAGGACTCGAACCTAGGACCTCCGGCGTATGAGACAGGGCTGCTAACCACTAAGCTACTTGGCCGTACTTATATTTGTACATATATGTATTTCTATTATCTAACCTTAAAATTGATGCAAATCGATTTAAATGATCTGTCTTAAAGTCGATATTTGGACAATACATTTTCTTTGTGACGGCCTCTAACGTACAAACGTTATAATGCGTTTTCTTCTTGATTTGAGTTTTTATTCTTGATAGCTTCAATCTGTTAGTAAAGGCCGAGCAAACCCAGGAGACACTTTTTGTAATGGCCGGAACAGTCACTCTGAAAATGTTATATAACATTATCAAATAAAATACTAAGAGTTTGCTAACTGTAGTAAGTAAGCCTAGCTGTACTGTAGTTATGTAAGGTACACACTCAGAGCGTCACGTATTTTCTATGTAATAATAATAATAAATATTTCTAACTAACACACCACATTATCTAGCCCAAATTAAGTATCATTAAGAACTTGTGTTATGGATACTAGATAACGGATAAATAAACTTAAGAAATGTATAAACACACATAGATATATTTTTATACAGGGTGTCTGATAACTTGCATGACAAACTGAAATGAAAGTAAGATTGAGGTGTGTCCTACCAGATAAAAATAAAATTACCTCAGTAAAAGTGTCACCGTTTTCGAGATATTCCCGACTTTTTATTTTTTTTCGGAAAATGCCGCTTTTGGTCAGGTTTTTTGTTGGTGTGTGTAAAAACAAGCAGATATCTTTGTATTTTTTGCAAATATTTTAGAATAGTAGATCTACCGTAAGCAATATCATTTTGTTAAATAAGATTAGGTGTCATTGAGAAAAAACATATTATTTTCATTATTTTTTTTTTACATAAATTATTTACCTCAGCTTTGGCAATCAGTGGTGAAAAAAAAGTGTACTGGTACTACCTGATCAGACCTTTGAAAACTGACCAAAAGCCGCATTTTCCGAAAAAAATAAAAAGTCGAGAATATCTCGAAAACGGTGACACTTTTACTGAGGTAATTTTTTTTTTATCTGGTAGGGCACGCTTCAATTTTTCTTTCAATTCAGTTTGTCGTGCAAGTTATGGGACACCCGGTATAAATATTAAAAATAAACTTAAATAAATATATATACACATCCATGACTAGAAAGCAAATATGATAAAATATCTGCCCCTACCAGGATTCGAACCCGGGACCTCTGGCATGAAAGGCAAAGCTACTTACCTCCATACCAAACAGGCCGTCAAATGTGTCTATATGTGTCTAATGAATCCAGTTAAGGCATTTTATGTGCCTCGTAGTAAATCAGCCCACCGTTTATATATTTAAGCTGTGGTTGTTTTCCATTCCATGTTACTTATTTTGTAAAGTGTCTTCGGAGCGGCCCCCAAGCTCTTTTTGTTGTTACCTCCTTAACGTGCACTTTCCAGAACAAGGGAAGGTAAGGCAGTTGTAACTATAGGGAGAAATATAATTCCAGCAAAAGTGTCAGTTAGTAACGATTTGTCCATCAATATCTACTCATTTGCCGCCTTTGAAAATACGGGCTAAAGAAAAGCACTGCTTATGGTGTAAAGTGCTAAAAGAGGCGAAATAGTGTCTTGAACTACGCAACTGGTTCCGCGGAACGATTGAGTCACGGTCGAGGTCGGGAAATTATGCTTTTCCTGTCTTATCGGGCTTCTTTAACGTTTAGTGTGAAGAAACAGCTATTAATATGAATAAAACGGGAAGAACATTTTTGTCTGTTAAAAACTAAAGCACAGACAGCTGGTAGGAGCTGATTGATATGATAAGCACAAGCGATAGCGCCCGCGCTGTCAGCGCGCCGGCGCGCGGCGTTGTAGCACGTGTCGAAAACACATTGCAATACACTATGCGCATTGCGTTTTCTAATTGTAATTCTTTTTCTACGCAATTCGGTTGTTATGTATCAATAGATAAACAGTACAGATTATACCCTGTATCAAGAACTCAGTTGTCAAAAGAACAATGAAGAAAGAGAGTTTACCATATGCCTATCCAGGAGGCGAACAAGAACTTTTTCAGTCGTGTATGCTTTGCTCTAACTGACCGTTTACTTCTTTGAAAGTTAACTGACAATTGACAACTGTCAGCACCGATACTGAAAAGTACATTGCTTCTTAAAACTACACGAGTCCTAATTTTGAGAGGCAGTTATGACAAGTAACAATACAAACTATAAGGTTTGCGCCAGTCTCTTATATTCCTCTTTGTTGTTGGTTTGGTGGAACAGCTGAAACTATTTCTGAAGACTTATAATGTAAGAAGGTACAAAACCTACCTCAATCCAGCTCTGCAGAGACTTGCCGAACTTCTTCTGGAAGACATCAGCGATGTCGCCCAGGTCCACCTCGCAGCGCGTGGCCATGATGCGGATGAGCTGGCGGTCGTTGGTGCCCAGCCCCTTCATGGACTTGTGCAGGCGCTCCGCGAAGAACAGGGGCTTGTTGCGGACTACTTTTACTGAAAAATGTTTAGGATTCTTTGGTTAGATTATTTTGATTTTATTGAAGATACTTCAATCCATTGCTCGTTTGTAAAATAGACGTAATTGTTAGCCAAATATATAGTGACACCCATATTACATAAGTAGATACCATCTATCGTACAGCAATGAATATAATCAAATCTTCTGAACTATTTCTGATTATAAAATCTCATATACCTGCCATACTTTGCCGCAATTAATGAATTTAATTTTGATGTCACATTTTAAACCCACAGTTTACCACGTTTTCACTGTACTTTTTAATTTGATTCAATCTATAATAGACGAGTTCAAGTATTTCCGTCCTTAGGAGTCCTAAGCTACATGGTAAGCCGGTTATGGCGGGGAGCCGGTCCAAGTTCCCGTCAACTGATTATGTCGTCATGAATGGGATATAAATAATGAAGTCAACACTGTTGTTATTCACCGCATTGTAAAACTGAAATAAAGTATTCCGTCCTCAGTGTCGTAGGCCTGACTTCGATACAGGTTGCTTTTTAAAAATCTGATGAAATATATTAGATTAGTGTGACCTTAACCATGATAAGCTTTGTAGCAGTTACGCCATTTAAAATTTACTAAACCTACCCACCGGCTATTACGTCAGATGCCATTGCAGGGAGCTACGAGATTCTTAGGCATTTATTAAGAGTATACCCATAGTAAAATTCGGTAACTTTAGCGCCTTCGTCATTTATGCGTCAATTACTAGTGCGTCAATTTAACCTTTTTTACTTACAGTTTCTGGGATGTACAAATTCTTTGGCTATGTAAAGTAATTTTGGTTAACAAAGTCACTAATCGCCTACAGGTAAATTACTTTCGAGATGTTTTTGCATTTGTAGTAGTATTTTTATATTTACAGGAATTCTAAACTTGAAATTAAATTTCCATGTACAATCAGAAAAAAGAGGTTCGTTACATTTTGAAGAATAAAATATATTGACAAACAAAATTCGATAGTGTATGTCAAATAAATAATAATTATATTTAAAAACATTGCTAATTGTTGTGAGGTCTGACTCTTTGCTTTTAGTTATTACATGAATGAATTGATTTTATGAAAATTTGTGGTTTATTCTCATGGTTATATATATGGTATATTTATTGTTTAGTGTTAATATTGTAAAGTCGTTAGTTAAAAATGGTTCCAATGTTGAAACATGGTCGAGGCAAGCCTTTGACTTCCCAAACTAATATTTCAAAAATATTTCAATAATTAATGCAATAGCAATTCGAGCAGTATTTTGATTCCCGCTTAATTAGTTGCTGTTTCAACCAAAAACTTGACTTCCTTCAGAAAGGTCCTGCCTATCAGAAAGAAAATGTCATTCCTCAGAACTGGTATACATATATATATATATATATATATCGTAATATAAACATACGATCAGTCAACAAAGAGATTGACATTGACTCTTTAGTTTTGTTCAACGCCAATTAGTTTCGAATGAAATATCTTGTAAAAAAGAAGAAACGAAAAGCCCTCATTGGAAACCAACGGAATATATTCGCAAACTGCTAATGGAAAAGCACGAAATTCGATACTTGCGAATTAACTATCTCATAAAAATTGCAGAATGTCGTAAACAAAATCGACCAATTGTTTTTGCCGACGAATGCGATGCGAAATTGCGACGATTATGTAATGAGTTTATATCCTTAGTTATGTCTACTTTACTGGCCTTTCGATTTGGAAATCTATATGACATGTATTACATAAACTTTAAATAGATTTTGTCAATGTTGTCAATATGTATGTTATAATAAGGATTCCAAACGGTTGAAGCGTACTCTAAAACTGATCTGACAAAGCTGTTGAACAACAGAGTCATCGTTAAAAATAATGCTGGGATACCATCTGGACCACAACTTTTGTTTACATCTAAACTCTTTACGGTGTTTCTCAGCAGTTTCAATACTAATATCAATAGAACCAATAGAGACGTTACTCGCATTATTTAAGTTGGACTTAAATGATGCGTCAACGAAGCTGGAGCTGGAGTCCTCTTGGGGTTCAAACACCGATTGAAAGTAAGAGTTAAAAAGATTACTTATGTCATTACCATCTGTGCAAGTTAATTCGTTCAGATAAAGAGATTTGGGTAGATCACCAGAACTTTTTTTAGATTTAACAAAAGTCCAGAATTGTTTGCTATTTTTATTTATGTTATCTTCCGTGGTTGCAATAAATTGATTAATAATCAATAAATAATCTAATTGTACATTTTTCTGACGTTTACGGAAGAGATTAAAAGTATCAAAGTCACTGAAGAGATTAAAAGTATCAAAGTCACTGAGCCTACCATATGATTTCCAACGTTTATGAAATTTTAACTTTTCTTTGATTGTTTTGACTAGAGACTTCGAAAACCACGGTGGATATCTGCAGTCATATTTAACTACTCTTTCGGGTACATTGTCCGTGATAAATTTATCTAATATATTTCTAAATTCAATTACATCATCATTCACGTTATCTTTTTTATATAAATTTGACCAGTCATAAGCTAGAAGTGCTTCATTTATAATGTCATAATTAGCGTTATAAAACAATTTCACAAGTCTTGGTGCAGGGCGTAGATATTCATAACTAGTTATACGAAATTCCCACTGTAATTATATAAAAAAATATAAAAGCATTGGTTTATTTATTTATGTGCTGACCGTACACAACTACAAATGCAAAAATTTCTCGAAAGTAATTTACCTGTACATTTAAATGACTTTTTTCATTCTATTTTTATAAAGAGGTTTCGGTACACCTATTGTGACCATGCCAGACTCATGACGAGATTCAGACTTTATTTACTCCCTGTCTTCCATAACTTTCTTTATGAACTAATGTGCAGTCAATGCTGCAGGCGAATCAGGCTCACTAAACGATATGTTGAGGGGTTTCAGAGATTGATGCTCCTCAGCAGCCTATCTCTAAGAGGTGCATACCGCTCACACCCTCTCAGCACATAAATCCTCAGGAAAGTTACAGTGGGAACACAAAGGTGATTGCTTGACTACCATCAAATGGTAAAGGAGGAAGAAAGTTGTGGGCTTGGTGGTTAACAAAACGAAATGTATGTTAAAAAATGCATAAAATTATTCTGTATTTTCATAAAAAAAGTTACAAAGATATTAGATCTGTGAAACAAAATAAATTGAAATGTACTATGTGTACTATGTATGTATATGTACTATGATTACGGCGTCTTCACATTTTTATGACTATTGTTTTGGAAACATCAAGAGTTCTTAAAAAAAATTTTCTTTATACTTTTTTGATTATTTCACACGAATATTGAAACATTTTTACACATTTCATGAAGTTGTCAATAAAAAAATATTTGAAAAATATGTTGGATTTTTCATTTATGTTTTGGCATCACAGCAGTGAGTCATATAACATATGTTAAATCTCAAACGGCCATTCGTTTCATTGCTTTTCGTGCGTCACGAGTGCTCTCTATAAAGAATTGAAATAAGTGTTTCAATTGGGTCTCCACTATGCAATATCAATTAACCGGTTGTGTACTAAGCTTATATTTTCTTGAAAATTATTTATTTTCCATATTTAAACTAACAAATATATGTTAATGAATTGTGTGTATTAGTTATAATTCTCAAAAAAACATGTAGCCTTAGTACAACCTCTACTGTTAATTTTTCTTACCATATTTCAAGTATTAATAACTCTGTTTTCAGATTGCAAAATGTTCTGAAGCTTTATTTATTATGTTGTTGATATTATATCTATTTGTAGCTTTAAATTTCATAACGTTAACTCAACAAAAGCCCTGGGCCCAGGCATGTATGGGAAGGTGGGTTTCTTCTTTGTTGCGAGTCATGTACAATAAATTCCCTCGAGAGTGCATTATCAAACAAGGATGCGATGATGGCCCTCCTTGTTTTTCATTCGGTTAAATTTCAAATAGATACATCCAAATTTTATTACATATTCTAGTTGCGGATTAAAGTACTTCAGAGGAATATGGCATACACACACTCTCTATCTCGCTAAAACATCAACTCTTTCGTGTTCATCAATCCCCAGGTGAGATGAAATTCAGTGTAATTTTAAAACACAACCTGTATAATAACAAGCTATCAATAATTATAAAGCCATATAATGATGAAAATAACTAACCAATAACCCTCAGAGCTTTCTGCAAGTCGCCAGAGAACTCAGCCTTGATGGCGTCGTCGATGTCGTGTCCCGTGAGGAACTGGTATTCGCGGAATATGGCCGCCAGCTGCGGGAACGAGCGCGAGCAGAGCACGGCGTTGAACACAGATTCGTCCGTACCCAGCCGCAGCTCACCTGTTGGTAAAAAAATAAAATGTTCTTCCTTTGCTTATAAGGAAACTCTTACAAGGAAGTCGTTAAAACGAATCTCAAAATGGCTCAGAGCGCATTAGTAAAGGCAATTCTTTAATTTTTCTAATCATAATCGTAATGAATAATCAGGAATGAGAATCTACATGCAAACAAATGTCCAGCCCGATAGATATCTAAAATTAAAGTATTAATGGACAGAGATAGCTCGAATAAATTAAATTAAAAAAAAACATGTTGTAACGGGCAGTAATGTGCAGGTCCAAAAACTTGCAGGTTGGGCAGGCAAGACAGACGTAGACAACCATACCGATGGACAATGAATACAAACTCCTCACGTTTGAGATATGAGCTGATTATGACAGTATTATAAGTAGTATCGTCTCAAAAGATGTTAACAAAATAAACTCTACTCCCACTAAATAAAAGCAAAATGATTTATTTTTAAAAACATAGCAAACCTGCTCTAAGCAAGCTCTTCGCATCGTCTCTGGCTTTTTCTTGATCCACGTGGAAGTCTTCCGAGCGATTACCCTGAAAACGCAGATATAGGTATAAAAATTACAAACATTAGAAACACACATGCACATTACACACATACACACTATACATACGCCACACATACCCTCTTCATATTATTTTTACAAATACACACGCATTCTTACACACAAGTGCGCATGTTGTTGAATCATATTTAATTGTAAAATAATGTATTAGTCATAAGTTAATAAGTTTCTCTTGTTTTGTGAAGTAACTGACTGCCGACAAACAGCTTACGCTAGTTCAGCAGTCAGGGCTTGTACTCTCATTGTATTAATTTGTTTGTTGCAATAAATAAATAAATAAATAAACATCAACAAACATTTGTGTATAGACTGTTGGCCACACAATCTTCAAAGTAAAGTTTTTGTGGTTGTTGAGTTGGACAGAAAAACCAGATGATGATTATCTTCTTTACTGAGAACGCAGTCACATAGTTCAGTTGAAGTGGTGTTGATGCCGTGGCGGCTAATGCTGTTCTGATTGATTTTTATAATGAAAATACATTATTTAGACTAATGCTGACTCGCGGAACGTGCCAAACTGTGTGCTTTGTGCAAACCGTACAATCTGTAAGAAGATAAATCGGCCTAGAAAGACTGATAAATGTAATAATGTAAAAGATATGAATGAAATTTCAGCCGATAGATACTGAACACATTACGGTATGTAAAAAATCATTATAAGCGAGTTTTGTAGCGGTAACTTGTTATATATTATTGTATAAAAAGGTAAATTAACTCCCTATCGGTATTGTGTATAAGAAACAACCTTTTAACTTAGAAGGACGTCGGACCCACGCAAATTGTATTACATTATAACTAAAGTACTCATGACTCACCATACACAAGGATGTCATCAGCCTCTTAAAACTGCCAGACGTGTCTCCTCTTAAGTCATCTTCCAGTAGTATGCCGTACACTGCAGGTCATCCGAAAAAGATACAGTAATTTCTATGAAAACAACTAACACTTTTGCAGCTAATAGTTTGTTAACTCATATCAAAAACCAACTTTTAGAATGAACAATTCATCGAGTAGGTAAGTACCATGTACTCGTAGCTTATCATTTATCCGAAATTAGTACATTTTCGGATTGGTACGTTTTGGTCTAGCCAAGGGAATTAAATTATAAATTCTACAATAATATTGCCAACGTACTTGTAAAGGACTAAACCATATCCAGTGCATAAAGTTAATTCTAATCTTGGTTTAGTGTTGCCAGGTCGGAAGCCATTCATTAACGCAGTTGAAGATGAATTTCAAGGCCAGATAGAATTCCTAGAAGCTTGTTTCATACTTATTCTGGATTCTAACATTACACATTATTGTTGCATCCTCTGCCAAGGAATTAATAGTATCTATGCTCATGTTTCAAAGTTTCATGATAAAGCAAGTAATATTGGGCTGACGAGCGCATCTAATTTACCTAAGAATAACAGTCAATAGATAATATTCAAACTCGAATAATTGTTTTTCAGTGTTGACTATCTTGTTTATATTGACGTCTACCACCAGTCTGGAAAGACTTTCGTGAAGAAGAATTGTCAAGAAACTTTGCAAGAAGAGTAATAAGGAAGTTGTAATTCCCAGAGATTATACACTCATTGTATGGCATTAAAATAAGCAGCATTAATGCACATGGCGCTGGGGTCAAAGTATACTTACATAAGGAATAATAAACTGCACTGATGCTCGTTAATATGTGTATCTCATAAAAGTGTTTGTCTAGCAGGATTCAAATCCGGATACCAAGAAAGTAGCTTTACTACAACTTAAATCTCGATTAGAGCATATCACTTCTTGTTACATGCTGGGTGTCATATTGTTAGCGTGAAACATTTCGTTCAAAGTTTGTTCAATTTAACTCTCTTACCAGCAGTGTATGCCTGTTTGATGACCTGGATCTCGTGGTTGGACATGGTGCACATGACTTCGATGAGCACGTCCTCATCAGTACCGATGCCGGCCGTGGCGTCATGCAGCTCCTTGGCGTAGAATAGGGGCAGGGGAGTCATCAGAGCCACGAGAAGGTCTTCAAAGTTACCGCTTGTTTCACTCTTTAGTTCTGATACTAGGTCCTGACAAAATTAAGGTTTAGAAGTAGTGACGACGTGTAATTTGTATAAATTGAGATAGAATTGAATTAAGACACAAAAATAACTTTTAGGGGACATTGACAATTTCCTACTCTAAAATAATACGCAGTAAAATACCTACAAAAGTACAGAGGTGTAGACGTACCTAGGTGGCTAGTTGGTAAACGAAATCCTGCAGATACTAAAATTTTTAGTTCCTACCGAGCTGGTGAATATTTTAGCGCCATCTTGTTTATTTTGTATTGCTATGTTTTGAACCATATAATAAAAATAACAGTGTGAGAAAGTCAGCGATAGGCGAGGCAAATATCGACCACTAGAATTCTTCTATTGATTATTGTCTTTTCTGATTAGGAACATTGAATTCCTCGCCTACCTTTAGTGGATACATATCCTTACGCTAAGTGTGCTGACCATTGTATCTGCTTATATCATCATCAAAAACAGGAAGTTTACTGTTACCGACCTTTCCATACAAAGTTTTGTACTCGAACGCGATGCGCAGGCGTTGCTCGTTGCTGCGCCGCGTCAGCACCTGTATGATGGCCTTCGCGTCGGTGCCGAAGCCTTTCATAGCCTTGCGCAGCGTGGCCGCGTCCTTGCGCGGGTCGAACTGGCTCGCTGGCACTATGGTGGGCTTCGACTATAATGGTAAATGAAAAATCTGTATACTGTAAAGGCAAAGTGACTTTGTTTAACAAAATAATCAAGTATCACAAAAATTTGCACGTTTTCGTAACTTTCATTCACAACAAGTTTATTGTACGTTGGTTTTAACTATAACAGGTCCTTCAATATCTAAGTCTGTATTTTTATATTATTTTCTTACCATGAACTATTTTAGACAAAAATTACATAGGGTATTTCATCCGGAAATTTCCACGGTATTATATCCGTGTATTGGGGAAACCGCGAGGGACTTCTTGTTCAGACATAGGTAATAAGTATTTTACCCGGGATCCCCACGGCAAAGGTTTAAATTTTCATAGCCGGCATTATTAATCTTAGTTTACACATTTTGGCGCATTGATTATAGATACATGCAGACTTATGTTGAAAATGCCGTTCGTTCCTTCCGTTCTTCTTATCGTGTGAGGGAGTGCAACCTCTGATGTCAGAGTTGATCAAGCCGCCTCTGGAAATTTCACAGGCCTCTGACGTGGCTTTACAACTACTTGCGACAACAACTGGGGCCGCCGAAACACGGAAACGCTCAAGTTCTTAAACCATAGGCGGTCACCCATCCTTGGTCTGCTGCACTAAACGTTGCTTAACTTGACAATCGTTAAGCGTTTTCCCGCTAAACCAAACATAACCACGAAAATTTGATTACTGTGGCGGTAAATATAGGCAACATTGCATTATTGCCCTAGACTTGCTCTTAACAACAAAAACTGCAACAACTAAACAGTGCAACGCTGATTACAAACGCAAACCATGTGTACAAATAAATAATTTGAATTGAGTTTAATGTAATTTGGCTCTAACTTTGGTGAACCACAAACGTTCAAATGAATCAAAGCTATGGATCGTAGGTGGGTCTAAAGACAGCCTCAAATTTAAATATAATTCGGTAGGTAACACCGAGGACTCGGGTTGTTATTGCGGATTCTTCAAATAATCTTGTCATGCCGGATGTGTTGGTGACTATATTACGTAAAAAAGTCACCCGTACTGGAGGAAACTTCTTTATTTAAAATGGAGCCATGGATTATAATATTTGCGTGTGACATAAAAAAAAGAATTAAAACAACATGATATTGGAAATGTATATGGCAATGTATACAGTTTAAACTTACGAGCACAAAACTAACATAACTATAACATGTTGATTGCCAAACTTCAAGATAAGTTTAAACTTACGAAAAAACGGCTCTAAAATTTATATTTTAAACATACAGGGTGCCCAGAAAAGTGACAACCAAAAATTTTTTTTTCGTGTCTCGTTTTGAGAGGTATGTGAAACACCCCTTTGTATGTTATACGAATTTTCATAGTTTTCGAGTTACGATTTTTTTATGAATATTAGCAAAATTGCGACCGAATCAATTTCAAAAATTTCTAATTCTAGGAACTGTGTGTTTATGCATAAAATAAACAGCTACTCATACCTCTCAGCCTCTAAACATACTCCATTGCATTAATATCTTGCATAATTATTTGTAATAAAACATAAAATATAAGAATAAATGTAGTTCTTTGAAATCCGAACAGAAAATGATGAAGGTCAACGCAACCCCTTCCCTACGGAAATGAACCTAAAACCTTAAACGTATTTTTCTTTAAATATTAATAAAAATTAATTCATTTTCAAGAATTTCTATAAAGAATTTAGTTACTCACCTCTGGTATGAATGGAGTGAATCACCTCTAGTAGGAGGGGTACATGTCGCCGGTGCTCATGCCTAAAGCCATCGAGTCGACTCAACTACGTAGGAACTTCTTGTACTCGTTATAGCCGAATAGATTACACTTTGTCCTCAGAGAATTAGGTCCGTGATTGCTAAAAGAAACAACCTGTACGATTGGACGAACCTGATTGGAAGTTTTTCAAGTACACGTGCTTTTTGTTGCTGACCTTATAATTTCAGCGAATATTATTATAACATTTTGTATTAATGATTCCTTTTATAAGCGGCTCTGTAGCTATCTGATTTTGTTTTTTTTTTTCTATTTCGATATGTTTTTATGGGAACGAGATGTGACCAGAGAACAACGAGTTACTTAATAGAAAATATTTTCCCTGTGGTGGAAACTGTTTCTTCCCTTACAAAAGCTTTTCGTAGATGTCGTGTTATAATTTTTGTACTGACGCAAGCACCATAGGAAGTTTAGTTTAAAAACATCAATTGGCTTTGTCATCGTGAAGATTCAGTTTTAAATAAACTACAAATAACTTGAGATTTTGCAAAAGAGAACACATTTTACAAAATCTTTAAGCTTTTCATTATTTGTGACCTAGATGACGTCATGGGGCTGTTGTTATTAGAGTTGATGAAGCATGTTTTTTAAATCAAAAACTCAAAACTTTTTTACTTTTCATAGTCGATAAACGAGCTCGGGTCTCACCTGATTCATTTTTATCTACAATGTTCCCAAAGATAATGAATCATCAACGAATCCCTTGAGATAAAAAAACAATGAATCCGATGATTTAGTAATTTGCTAAGATCGAGATTTTTTTAATAATTACTTTTAATGGAAAACAATCGCCTTCACTGCGTGACTTCCAACATTAAAAAATTCATGTTTATTTTTGCCTGCTTTTTTCAGTTGACTTGACTTTAACCGTAGTTTATAGTTATTCCACCAGCAGTTATCAATAAACTATTAAATTTTATTTAAAGTTTAAGAAGTACTATACGTGGGTTATACTAGTTTCTATCAGTAAAAAGAATTGTAAGTAAGTACACCCTTAAATGCAAAGATATTACTTCAGGCATTTATACCATGTCAAAGAAACTGGGATCCTCAATGACAACCTCAAGTAACTGCAAGTCATACTTAACCTCTGAGGTTGCACTCCGTTTTTGCTAACAAACGTTGATCTATATTTCATAATATACTAAAAGTACTGGTAATAAGTATCAAATACCTAATGTGTGTTCAGATGTTTTTAGAAAATACCTACGATATGACCGGCCAAGAAACTAGCTTTGAGAAATCTTCCCGTATAACATTGGTTTTTTGGGTGGAAGATTTGTAATAACAATGTAATAAGGTTGAGCCTTTCTTATAATATAAGAGACGCTAAATTACGCGAATAATGTAAAATATGTTTTGTTACTTGCCTGCTAGCTCAGGTCGAGCTGGCATTCTACGTTATTTCCTTCATGTTATTTCCTTACTTTATTTTCCCAATTTTTATTTTTCAATATAATTATGCATCTATTTTGTTAGTAACTATTATATCACTGGCAACCGTCGTGTGTTTTTATTTTCTTTATTCAAAATTAGAAACAAGATTATTGTTATCACACGAGCAGGCGAAGTAGACGAACAGCCACATGCATCCTTTCAAACCTTTACTTATTTACAATACAAATGCTACGAAACACTTTGGTATAGTCCAAGTAAATAAATTCTAGAATAAAATTCCAGAACAAACAATAATAGTTCTGCTGGTGTAAGAATCCGAAGGCGATGTCACGTTTGACTGTGGTCTAGTGACGTCGGCTCGACCAGTTAGTAAACGCCTCGCAAATTACCAGTTGCCGAAAAGCCAAATAATATAATCGAACTAACTAGATGTGGTAATAATGTTAAAAATTTAAAGTGTGGCGTGGTGGACAACAAACTTTGCCTTGACCGTACCTTAGTTGGACGTAGCTGATATCGCTGCAGTAGCACGGGCGGGTTCGAGAGTGTTTGGTTATCACACAGGTAGTGAAAGGCTTATGCTTTATTTTGACTATGCAGACAGTAATAATAATAATGATAATTATAATAAGCGGAACTAAACTACCCCAGGCGGGTATCGGAGCTAACTGCAATGGAGAATCCCGCCCCGAGCCTGCCAGCTCAGGCTGTCCCACGTATTCTGGGGGGGACACCGTATCGCTATCATCTGCTCAGCTACCAACTGTTGCAGATAATACACACGACATACAATCCGTCGTTCATAACACACCCTCAGTATCACCAACAACATTTAGAAGTACCTCAGACGACTCACGTAGTTTATCGACACACTCATACTCACCTCGAAAAACAATTACATCACACTCCACCAACACATCATACACGTCAGTTGATGTTGCACAGGTAGCACATGCTAATTTTTCTGCGCCCATCACAGACGTCACACACTCTACGCCTACATCACAAATGATAGAAATAAACAACAGCGTAGATACACAACACACAAGCTCACAATTACCAACCACGAACACACTTGCAAGAAGTGCTTTGCAGGAAATGCTTCCTGCAACCACCCTTGCTGGCAAAAGTAGACAACGGATGAGATGGACCGATTCCATTAACCGAGAGCTCCTCCGTTGCTATTACATAGTAACACACTGTGAAACAGATATGGCCGCTTGGAGACCATTACTACATCAGAAATTAACTGAAAATGTGCCCAAACTATGTCATATTTCAGAACAAAGGTTAGCAGACCAAATAAGAGTTATTTATAATATTAGACACTTGCTCCATAGTTCGCCGTTTCATAAACACAAATTCTCTGCCATTACACTCTCCGGAAAACAACAGCTCACGACACACTAACAATCCTGCAGTAGGTTCATGACTTAACCAAAGTACTTGGCATAGCCCGTAATCTGTGTTTATTTTACCGACTTAGTCGAGCTTCGAAGATTTCGAAAAATAAACATAATAATCCCCAGACAAACACACCAACTGTATGGCCCCAATGTAAGCAGAGCTCGTGTTATGGATGACCATACAGCGAACTGGGGGGGGGACCCAGAATAAAAATACATATATAAATATCAACAACCATGACCTAAGAACAAACATCTATGTTCATCACACAAATGAATGCCCCGGCCAGGACTCGAACCTGGGACCTCCGGCGTATAAGACAGGGCTACTGACCATTGCGCTACTCGATTCAATTATTGTGTACAGCAAGTGTATCGCTTGCTTGTTCATCGTATGATAAGATATACCTCAGCCTGTAAGATCCCCAGAGCTCAACCTGATATAAAATATTTTGGGGCCTCATAGATGAGAGACATTCGAACCTCAACACAAGAACACGGGCTAACCCGGAGCGAATCTTATTTGCGCTGATGGACATTTTATTCAGGATCGCCTATTTAATTGCTTTAACTTGTTCTTTTATAAATTTGGATGAGGTATTTTAATCAATGGTCTTAGGTATAACATTTGTAGGAAAAAACGGTAATGTTATTTAAATACGAAATCGGATTAAAATCAACAGATTATAAATGCTATCAACTAGATTATTGACATTCAAAGACAATTAGTTGGATTGATGTGTTGATTTTACTACAGGAAAATGATGCAACATTTTCTGCTACTGCACAGAAAATGCTAAAACCCAATGACTGCATTGGAAAATTCATCTTGCCGTTTTACATATTCAATTGTAGTATAATATTTTACAAATTTAAAGAAAGCATACTAACCATGTATCTAAATGACTTAAATCCGCGCCGCGCGCCGAAGGTCGAGCGGAACACCCGACGCGCATTCCCTTCCGAGGCCACCGACGACATTTTGCACTTCTTCCAGTAAATAAAAACCCAGAACCAACTCTCTCACATCACCACAAACACCTCATTAGTTTCAAACCGAAATCACTTTACAGAACAATGGTATTTGGAAGTGACATTTCAACGCGAACCAATGCGGAGCCCGAGTGGCCAGTTATTGTAACAAGCGTACCGCAGAAGTGAACATAACAATATAATTGCACCGGCCAGTCCTGTGAATAGAGTCGGAGCTCACTTTGGACCAGCCAACGTCTTTCCGGTTTTACATAATATGCCATTATGACTCGTATTTCTTGGGAAGTAGAGTCCTCGTAAAATGATTTCTCCACCAGCTCAGTAGACACAAACCATTGTAGCTAACGATTACCTCTAATACGTACCGTATAAGCAAAACGTATGAACCTAAGTGAACAATATATTTTCGTAAGAAATTCTTTCGGAGATCTCATAAAATGGTACGATGGTGATTTTGGATCACAGTATCTCGTGATGGAAATCGAAATCTACCTTACTGACTGCGAATGCTTTCATTCTTTGTTCGGCCGCAAACAAATTCTTGATCTCATTAACCAGATACGAACAAGACATTATTGTGTCATAATTCTACAATAACTATCAAGGGATTTTAATAATACATACTTTTAAATATACAACAATAAAGGCGGTTTCGTCCAAACTATTGTAACACCTTGTGGATCCATTTGAAAGGTTTATAGAAATACTAACATCGTTTGGATGGCACTAAATCTAGATCTTGTTTAGTGAAAAGATCTTGACAATTTTGCCTAAGTTCTCACTTTTACTGACATTTATTTGGCCAAATACAAATAAAACGCAACGAAGAGTTTAAAAATGGCGCGCACACTTGCTACCAATATCAAAAGAGTTAGTTAAAAATGTACAACGGAGTCGGTAAGACTCCGGAATCCACCCCATCGAAGATCGGAAAGAAACTTAGCAACGTGATTTCCATGTGGAATTCGTGTGGTTTACCTGCACCCGACAAGGGTGCCTAAAGAGCGGTGGGCGGCCTCTGCAGTCTGGTGCGGAAAGGAAATGCAGCTAAACTATTACCTCCATCTATGAAAACATTACATTACATTCTCTTGAATCCATTTAAATAGTATACACATTGTTCACATAATAGAACTTCATGTGGCGAGAACATAGGAAAGTTTTATTTACAGTAATAACCAAGATCAATTAAAGTATTATTAAATAGATCGCGAAATGAATAATAACCAAAATAAATCTATGCGATTTCAGACACATAATGTATATAAGACAAAGGCCAGTACTTTTGTTGTTACTGTCTAAGAGATAATATTTTTAAGTCACTGCCTACACATTTGGATTGTTCTAAATCCTCAATTTACTTAAAACATCATACATACCAAGATATGTTTAGCCGAAGGGTTTCGCAGCGTAACTGAGGTTGTTGAAAAAACCCCACCCACTTGACAGTCAACCCTTAGGTCTCCGATCAAGTCGTTAATGCAGATATTAAAAAGGTCGCGCGATGTAAGTGTCCCTATCCTAAGGTGAGGAACACCGCATTCTAATTTATAACAAGAAGTTTGGCCTCCGTGCCAGTATCGCATGTAAAACCTACCACACTTTTATTGATGCCTAGAGTTGAGCAGATTGTTCCAGAGAACATCATAGAACCATTAAAAATTTTTTTTTAAGAAATTCCTATGATGACGTCGCAAAGAAGTCAACTTTTTAAAATGGCCTTACAAACTATTATCTGCAATTAACCAACACCCTAAAGAGCAGATTTCCAGTAGGCATATTAATTCGTCATCAAGAGATGGCGCTAGGGTAAATACTAAATTCCCTTATTTACTTGATAAAACTTTTATTCGGTCATTCAAACATGGAATGAATACGAAACTACTGGAAGGTTCGTTCTGAATATTTTGTCAATCCAGAAATACTTTATAATAATCGAAGTATAATTTAATTAACCAAAAACTAGAGATTCGCTTTAGCTTATTACGTCCCTTTCAAACCGACGTGGGGATTTTCGCAAAACCCATTCTAAGTATCCCGTAGAAGCTAAACTACATATTTTCTTGCTGAATTCAAGTACTTTAATGTTTTCAATTAAAGCAATATGTAAACATGGTGTTTGGCAGGGGGATGTAAAAATTCACGAGGTAAAAGCTAAGGGTTTCGTTTGTAGTTTTGACTGCATTTAGTGGGAGCATTCTGGGCGTTATCCGATAAACCTGAGTGTCCTGTATTGATGGGCACAGGTGCATGTCCAGATGACCAGTGCCTCAAAACATTGGAAAACATTATGAATTAATATTATATCTACTAACATAGTCATAAGTTAAATGTGTTACTAACCAAGGTGGTTTTATGGTGGTAACCATTATGGTCCGAAATAAACGATTTAATTTAATTTATTTATTAGTGAACTAAGTTTTATTGGTTTTGAATTATTTGAACTCCAAGAAAATTCCTTAATTAATGCCTAAAAATCCACATGAAACATCACATATCATGAAAAAGACATTTATTTTACGTTTGTGTCATTCAGGGAAGTTTGATTATGGTACAAATAGTAACAAAAGCTCACACTGAGCAAATATAATACAATAAAATTGGATTTGTACATTTTTTTAATTTAAAATATTTATATATTTTTTAAACATTGAAAATAAAAGTGATAGTAACATTCAAATATCTTTAAAATCTTCAAAAAAAGGTTCAACTTTTGTAAATAAGCAATTCCAAAAGCCAGTAACCAGCTTTTTTCAAAACTAATTTCTTCATCGTTAACTCCATCTTTTGACCTGCGGGCCATAAAATATTTTTCCTATGCTGCTTGTCCACTTGTGTGGATAATTTATACAAAATTACACACAGATAATACGTCTAGACTGAACAGATGTCAAAAAAGGACCAGTTTAGGTGGAATCAAAACTATAGAAGCACATTTTCTATTTGGTGCCAAGAAAGGAGCCAGTTAAACCCACAAACATGCTATTTTAACAACCTTTCTTATGTTTCTGCACACGTAGCTGAATTTGTTGTACTTTTATAGAAATATTGTGAACTAGAAAAGTTTTTAAATCGTTTCAATATCTTAAACCTTAGTTTTTAATATTATTAAACCTTTGAACTTTGAAAACTGAACTTTAAAAACGACTATACAGCGCACAAATTCGCTCTTACTTTATTATTTTTGTTCTGCGTTAGCTTTATTTATTATTTGTATCTATACATATAACTCTTGTGAATGACAAAACCGTAATAATAATAATTTTATAAAAAAACATATATGTATATATTTTTAACAAAAATCTTAAAATTCGAATATGGTATATAATACTTTCGGCGAAAAACAAAACTAAGCTTGGTTAGAACCTCCTTAATCCCCTACAACTCTCCGCCAAACACCATGTATATGAACATGACAACGTAACACGAGGCAAAGATACACAGAGCTAAAGAACCTTTCTTTTAGCTCACCTTCTGAGCATAAGTGAACCTTCCAGTAGTTTCATATTCGTTCCATGGTGTCGTGGCATTTGTATTTTTTTATTGTTTGTGGCCAAATTTCACAAAATAGACAATGCTGAAATAGCAACTGGAAAACTGCTCATTTTCTATGGATTTTTCATGGCAGATTTGATGGCGAGAAGAAGTTAGAAAATGTTGCTACTTAATGACGTCATATAGAGGTTGAAAATGATTCAAATTACTTAACTAATTTCAGTTAAAATAAACTTGATCACGTTTTTATGCGAGCTATTACTATCAAAAATATTTAAAAAAATATGATATTTCTAAAATGGATTTGAGCGAATTGGGTTTAAGAATTTTAAACCCGGATGTTTTGAGGTAAGATTATGTGCGTTACGACAATACAAATCAACGACGACATAACTGAAAAATTGGAAATTTACCACAAGCTTGTGATGAAAAGTGACAAAAACCTGCGAAAATGATCGTGACCAAAGAGCGGTCACTCACCCCAGCCTGTAGCAATCCCGAGATAGCCTGAACCAAGGTGATTGTGTGTTTGGTGGGGTGGGAAGGGCATCGTTTATTATGAGCTTTAGCCCCAGGGTAAAACTATTGGTTTGACTGGAAAGTGTTAACACATTAACCTTAAAACCCTGTTTTAGCACCATAAGATTTATATTTGGTTGGTTCTCTTCAAAATTCTTAAAACAATAGACGATTGTAAGAACTGCTTTTTTTATCAAAAGTCTCAGAAATTCTACAGCTACGGCACTCTGTCTAACTACAAGATAGCAACAAGTTATTGAATAAAATGGTTAATTTTTATTAAAATTAAATTTTAATATAGTATGAAAAAATAGTGTTCATTTTGTACGTAAAATATGAAGATTTTTCCCTGATCTTGTAGTTATAATCAAAGAGTTTATTATCCCAAGCAAATCTGAAATAACCCAAGCGAGCGCCAATTGGAGACAAACTAGTGAACCGTGGATTTTTATCGAATAAATCTCTTGTAACGTTACTTCAGATTGAGCCATTTCATACTAGTCCAAACAAAGGTTTAAAAATAAGTTTTTAAGTCTTGTTTCTTTTTTAATTATTAAAGCCGAACCAGATAATATGTTTTTAATGTAAACAACGGAAAATAACAAATAGTCTACTTGTAAAAAAAATACTACATTTTAGCTGACAACAATTCTACAATCCTAGCATACCCAATTATGTATAAACAATTTCAGGAGGTGTTCTTGAACGAGAGAACAAAGTTTTATGTTATTACCGATGTAACAGAACAACCGCGCCAAAGCAGATATCAAAAGTCAAACTAATTCTTATTATTAGGAAGATATTCGGAAACTAATCTCGAAGCAGGTCCGCATAACAAGCTTGAACAACAACGCAAATAATAGCAAGCCAATCAAAAAATTACTGTAAGTTAAAATTCATAGAGACTAAAATGAGGCACTATCAGGAATAAGATAATATTTTTTTATCTAATACATGCAAAGACCTCGAGTGGGTTCAACATCTGGTAAGATGTACGTTTATCATCCACATAAATTTGAACTTTGGCGTATTTTCTTGGAATCTGACGATCTGGCTGCACGATGTTTGATGTAAATAATAAAGTGGCTGTCATAACTGGCGCCGCCAATGGCATCGGCGCTAAAGTGGTGGAGATCTTGCTGGAACAAGGAGCCAAGGTAAATTTAGAACTAATATTCAAGATTTCACTGAGGAATAATAATAATTTATATTTGTATGCAAACTTTACCGTTTACTTCAAAAAGGAATCACATGAGTCGTGAATTTTTTAACATGTTGAACATTTATATTCCAGGCCAAGTTCAAGTCGACAGATGAATTTGGTTGTAATTTATTAACCCAAATAAAATAAAAAAATTTGATTTTGAAAATTATAAGTAAGATCTGGTAAAAGCAGAGAATAAGTTAGATCTAAGAGAGGGATATTAATATTGCTTATAATTTTCAACATCAAATTTTTTATTTGGATAAGTTAGTCATCATTGCATTCGATTAAAGTTTTTATCTATGTAAGCAAAATGCTTTTGTCAGAGCGTACTTTTATGGAAGTCAAAAAGTAAACGGTGTGTTTTCAATTATTATTTTGGTGCGTATTTGAACGTGATAGTTTTATATTGTGACACCGCAGTCTCGGCTATCCTACGTGAATGCAAATCTCAAATGCCTTAATTAGAAAACTTTGTTTTTTAACAGTAACACAGTATAAACAGTTTCTTCGCCCTAGCATGTCAGACTGAAATTCGTGTTTTTAAAGTAGTTAATTATTGAGTGAAAAACAAGCTTCAGATGTCTGCATTATCAGGCTTCCCCGCGCGTGCCTCAAGCGCTGTATTCGTAACTAAGGATTGCTATAACAAAATAAATAGTAAAAACCTTTCAAAGATTTGTATTGTATTCGCATCATAATTAAATTACATAATTAAATCGGGGAACTTGCTGCAGGCACAGATTCGCACCCGAATCCCCTGCAAGGTTGTCGCCCCTTAGTATGCGGAGCGCATACAAAAGACCGAACAACGCGCAAGCGACTTTCGCCCTAGCCTTGCCCTAGACTTCCCCGTAGACTTGCCCGACTGTACCTTCATGCTGTTTGTACGATTACATCCGCTTTAGTTACCCCTTCATATTACTAGCTACCAGCCAGTTAAAGACACATCAACACCAGTCCATTTCGGCGACAAGAAGATAGACGGACAAACTGACAGGAAGATAGTATAAGATGCCTAGCCTATACATGAAAATGTATACATTTCGGTAATTAATTAGACATTACAAACAGAAATTCCAATTGAAAACATTTGTATAGACCAACAAAAAGTAATCCTCTCATACTACTGCTATCTACACACATAACCACGTGATAAGGAACTGAAGCAAGCGGTGAAAATAAATACTCGTAAGCAATACATGATTCAACCTCTCCGTCAAGTTGACAAGAAATAAAATATGTAAAATCGTTCAGAAGTGTAGTGTGTTAAAAATAATAAGCATTGCGTTCTTAGCCCCTTCCCTGATGATAGTGGTATACTACGAGTTGGCGGGCGTATACAACAATCTCGAATGCGAGCATAGCATTGCTGTACAAATCATAAACACGGTGATGACATCTCCATAGTTTGAGTAGAAGCATTCAACGGTTTTATTTCACTTTGTGGTGTCCTAGAATATACTGTAACTTTGTGTAATAATGTTTTAATTTTTTTATATTAATTTTTTAACGTCGTCGTAAAGTGGCTAAAGTTGCTGAGTGAGTATTGGAAAGTGTGCAAAAACTATTTTTCTGTTGATAGAGCTCTTTTTTTGCATTCGTCAACCAGGCGCAGATCTTTTTAAGGTAGATGTACCGAAAAGTCAAATGCGTTTGGACACCTCATGTTTGGTGCGTGTCACCAAAGAGTGAAGTGCCTGCGTCTGTTTTTCCAGTCAAATTCAATCCTGAACTTTGCAAGTGGAGAATACTTAAAAAGATTCATCTTGGATAGGCATGTACCATCCTCATCTTCGTCATCACTTATCCTTTACATATTGTAATTATTTTATTTACACAAGGAAGTCTAAGTGTTTGTAAACAGTTCAAACTAATATTTCTGCTTTTTGCGTTTCTCCTTTTCAGCATGTAGCGATTTTGGATATTGCTAAAAATGGGGAAGATTTTGAAAAAGAACTAACTGGAACATTCGGAGCAGGACGAGTGAAGTTCTACAAATGCGATGCTACCGACGAAAACGCAGTGGATGTAGTATTTGAAAATATTAAGAAAGAATTCAAAAATATAGATATTCTAGTCAATAATGCGGGCATTATGAGTGACAATTACCAAAGTTATAAGACAGAGATGCAGTTAAACTTTGTAAGTATTCACGAATAAGTAGAAGTTTTTGATATGCATATTTGTCGGGGATTTTTTATGCAGACAATGACACCCATATTAGATAACACATATTCAAAGATGGCGTTAGCCTGCAGTATAAACTAAATAACTTATGAATACAGCACCTTAGCTTCACTTGAAATAGGGGAAGCCAATGTTATAGGAAAATGCGTAGTCGTGACATACAACGACACAATGACATCTTTTATCTAATTAAGTTTGTTTGGTACAAGATACTAATACATTTGAGACATACACATATAAAATGTAAACACGCGTAATGTAAACATCAAAAATATCTGAATGAACTTAGACGTGGACACGCCTTTCATGTTTATAACACAAAGTCTGCTGGCGCCTGTGATCGGGCTACTACTATTTACACGCGATGCATTTAAAGTAAACGAGTCACGAGCCGGACGTTTACGACGAAATAAATACGATTAGGCAAGTCATGTTGAATCGTTTACACATGAAATTTCTTGGACAAATTACACAACCTTTTAACTCACATTTAATTAGAGTATTTATGTAAGAAAAATGTTACGAAATTTGTCACTTAATTTGAAACTATGTTTGTTCAGATAAATACATCGTCTAATCTAAGTACTTCAATGCTGATATCTGTTTCTTTATCTTTACTGTTCATTGGTATCTTTGTTGATAGAATTTTTGTGGAAGAAGATAATGAACTAGTGATTTTTATTTATCAAGTTCAGGTCAGAAATGCATTTTTTTAATCTATCTAATTTAATCTAATAAAATGAACTAAGTCATTTCCATTAAGCGGCTGAATTAACATTTCTTAAAAAACGGATTTGAACATTTTCGTATCATTTCCGATTGTCTTTTGTTTTTTTAAATGTCCACTAATTTCTAAAGTGTCACATTTTCAAAAAAATCGTAACAGAATAACTTTATATAGAACTAGAAAACTGATTTGAAGCATCATAGTGAGTCCAAATAACAGCACTCTTTAAACTTAGATTCAATACAAACAGCACCACAGTAATTGTAAATTGCAGAAAATAAGTTTTGAAAGTTGACCGAGAATAGAAGTCGGCACACGATAAAACATATATACAGCGATTGGGGATATTTTAAGGAACCCGAGAATAGTGGCCTAGAGGCCACTATAAGATATAGATATCTTAATGTGTCACATTTTAGAGTTATGCACAGAAAAAGATCGTAGGCGAAAAACTTGACATAGAGCTACAAAACTCATTTGAAGTTTTTCTATATGTTAAAGTGGGACCAAATAGCAGTTCTTAACCTCGTTCAACATTTGGCTATAAAAAAAGCACACTTTTAACTTAGATTCAATATAAACGGCACTATAGCAAATGTAACATGCTTTCACAACCATGCCCCACTTTGAAAGATGTTCTCGGCTTTTGCCAGCGAGTCCACAGTCGATTGAATGTGATATTGTTTCTATTAATTTGATACTTCACAGCTTTTCCACAAAGATTACATATTTAAACAATTCAAGTAAAGTTATATAGTTGTTAGATGTATCCCTCGGACAGTTGTAGCGTAAACACACAGTGAAACTCTGTCATATGTTTTTAACTAAAAGTGCGTGAATTTTTTAACAAATAAGTGAAATGGCGGATGTGTTTTTAAGTTAAACAACTGCTTCATCGCTCGCGATAACCAAAACTTCGTGAAGTACGCAAAATACTCCGTTTATCAGCACTTTTAACTAGCCTCACAGAAAATTTAAAAGGGGGTTATTTACAAACTTTTAACATATGATTTGACTTTGACATATGACAACTAGTGAAGTGAGTGAAGTGACTGACTGTGACATTTTCAAAACTGGAATTGCGTTCCATTCTTTTACTAAACAACGACTTGTACACGGCCACGGGTGAGTTCACACTGAAATAAAATAATAAATACTAAAGCAAAACCAAACCAAAATGAGTAAAAAACATTGTGCAGGATGCAAAATTATTTTCATAGGAAATGACTACTTAACCTGCAATAAGTGTAATCAGACCTTTGATCTGGATTGCGCGAACATATCAATTAGCCGGTTTCGTAATACGCTGACCAAAGAACAAAAACTTGCCTGGACTTGCCATGAATGCACAAGTAAAATACCCAAAAAGGGGAACGTTAATACTCCAGTTCGTAGCCTTAAAAGTAGTCCAACGCTTCCAAGCTCAGAAGAAGCTTCTAATGTGACAACGCGCATTTCTAAGAAGAAATCTACCCCAATTTCACCAAAGGGTTCTTTAAAAGGTGAATTCATTCAAAATAATGAAGACCACAATCTTATCTCGGCTGTCAGGGACCAAGTCACTGATATTATCATGAGAGAATTGCCTTCTGTGCTAAAAAACATTTTTCAGGAGGAGTATTCTTCTATTAAAAATGATCTAAAAGATTTTGCTAACACTGCCACATTTTTAAGTGACAAATTTGATGAGATATCTAGAAATTACGATATAATTGCAAAGGATAATCTTCAACTGAAGAAAGACAATGCAGTACTCAACAATGCAGTGGCCGACTTATCTGAACGGATTAACAACCTGGAGCAGCATCTGCGAGAAAACAACCTTGAACTTCATGGCGTCACCGAACATCGCGGTGAGAACTTGGATACTATTGTGAAACAGTGCGCTTCAACTGTCGGTTTTGTGGTAGCCGAGGAAGATATAATCAAATGCACCAGAGTTGCAAAAAAGAACAAAGATAGCAAATCGCCACGAACGATAGTTACGAAATTTAGGAACAGTCACATACGCGACCAGTTTTACTCAGCTGTGCATAAATACAACAAATCAAACCCTAACAACGAATTAAACACATCTCTTTTAGGTATACATGGCGAGAAAAAGCCCATATTTGTACAAGAGCATCTATCGGCAGCTAACAAGTCTTTACATGCAGCAGCACGACTGAAAGCAAAAACAATGGGATACAAGTATGTGTGGATCCGTAACGGTCGAATTTTTGTCCGAAAACACCCTGACTCAAACTTTGTAATCATAAAGAATATTAGTAGTTTAGATCTCATTTGTTAATTTAGTACTTTTTTATATTTATATATATTTTTATGTTATATTCAGTAAATTGGTATTCAATTAATTAATAATGGCTATATCAATATATTACCAGAATATACGTGGCATGAATACCAAAACGATAGACATTTATAACAACACACTGTGCTGCGATTTCGATATTCTATGTATAAGCGAAACATGGTTAAATGATTCAGTATTATCAAGTGAACTCTTTGACAGCAGATACTGTGTTATACGCAGGGATAGAGACAAAACATTCCAAAAAAGATTTAATAAAAACTATGGCGGAGGTGTGTTAGTGGCATTAGCGAAAACGTTCCAGCACTCTGTCATGAAGCATTGGCAGTCCGAGTATGTTGAGGATGTGTGGGTACAAATAAAATTTAATAAGTCAATAGTAATAAACTTATGCGTGGTTTACCTGCCAGATTAATTACCTCCGGATATCTACGAGGAGTTTTTAAATAAATGTAAAATCATACTTAATCGTGACAACGAAATAACTTGCATCTTATGGGACTTTAACCTCTCTGATCTCCAATGGTGCCAGGAATCTTGCATGCCATTAAATCCAAGTTGTGTCAAATCAACAGCAGTCTATAATCTTTTCAATTCCACATCAATGAGTCAGATTAATTTTATACAGAATTTTAACACAAAGATCCTAGATCTCGTAGTTACTAATAGACCAGACGAATTTAGGGTAACTTTAGCCAATCCAATAAGCAGAATTGACGCACATCATCCTCCTCTCTTGATTGCCTTTCAGTGTCTCAATTTGCCACTTCATCCAAATAAAGTAGTAGAACAGTTTAACTTTCGTAAAACCGACTACGAGAAATGTATTAGTGAATTAACACAGATTGACTGGGTGTCTCAAACTAAACTATTTGACGTTAATGACTACGTTCAGTTCTTTTACAATATTGTGTATAAGGTTATCGAGAAACACACTCCTAAGACACGGCTTAGAAATCCCAGATACCCTAGGTGGTTTTCATCAGGGCTTATAAGGACATTGCGGGAGAAATATACTCACTTGTCAAAATTCAACCGTTACCGCAACCCTAGAGACTACGATACATTTTCAATGCTTAGGGCACGTGCACGAAAACTGTTAAAAGAATGTTTTACCAGATATATAGTAGGTATCGAAGAAAATTTAATATTAAATATAAAGTCATTTTGGAGGTATACAAAAAATAAGAGAGTTACTAACTGTATTCCGAACCATATGTACTTAAATGGTGATTCGGCGGTGTCAGGAGAGCAGGTGGTTAATCTATTTGCGGAACACTTTTTGAGTGTTTATAGTCTTCCCAACTCTTCACCTTACACGCCCAATTTTACGTATAGCAACTTTTCTTTAAACAGTATTCAAATTTCTGAAAGTTCTGTGCTAAAGGTAGCACAAAATGTGAACCTCTCAAAGGGTGCTGGACCAGACGGTTTACCACCAGTATTTATTCGCTTTTGTTGCCGCGCGTTGGTAAAACCATTAACCATGATTTATAATATGTCATTGAGTACCGGCGTTTTCCCGTCTCTTTGGAAAATTGCTCACGTAACACCAATTTACAAAGCAGGTGACAAGAGTGACATTACAAATTACCGTCCTATTTGTGTTCTGAGTTGGTTTGCCAAATTCTTTGAGAGTTTAGTTTATGACATAATATTCAACCATTTAAAACACTTATTGAGCCCCAATCAACATGGTTTCATTCCAGCTAGATCCACTCATTCTAATCTGTTAGTATACACAACATTCCTTTGTGAATCGTTCAATGACAAAACTCAAGTAGACTCAGTGTACACTGATTTTTCAAAGGCGTTTGATCGTGTGGATCATGCCATTTTACTGCGCAAATTGGAATACTTAGGTATTCATGGTAGTCTCCTTCGCTGGATCACATCCTATCTACTTAACCGAACTCATCTGGTAACACTTTACGGCTACGACTCGGCTCCATTTCTGGCACCATCCGGTGTACCGCAGGGTTCTGATCTGGGACCGTTGCTTTTCTTGTGTTTTATTAATGATTTACTATCTGACATTAACAGCTGTTGCTTGGCTTACGCTGACGACATAAAAATATACAGACGAATTTACGGAATCACAGACTGCTTAGCATTACAGGCCGACATTAATACAATATCTGACTGGTGTGTTATCAATAACATGCAGCTAAATATTGAAAAATGCTTTGTCATTTCTTTTACAAAAAAAAAAAAGAATCCTACCAAGTATGCTTACAATATAAACGACCAAACATTAAAACGCGTGAATTTGATTCGAGTTTTGGGAGTTTTATTAGACACGACATTATCATTTCGCTCGCACTACGATTATGTCTGCAGTAAAGCTAACAAAATGCTCACGTTCGTAATACGACAAAGCAAACCTTTTAGGAATCCTCAATCTTTGATTTTGTTATACATCTCTTTAGTCAGAAGCATACTCGAATACTGTTCGTCAGTATGGAGCCCAATATACGTTAGCCATACTGAAAAGATAGAAGCCATCCAACGTCGATTTTTAAGGCATCTGTGCTTCAAACATGGATTACGACGAACAATTCCGGACTGCACAGGTCGTATGAAGAAATACAATTTGACCTCTTTGGCAAGTCGTCGATTGGTCCATGACATGTTTGTGTTGCACAAGATCGTAAATGGCAATTTAACGAAAGAACTTGTCCAGCAAATAAGTTTTAAGGTACCTTCACGGTCTGTAAGAATCCAACAACTTTTCTCCATTCCAACCTCCAACAATAACTTATCCAAAAACAACCCCTTGATACGCATGTGTTCGCACTACAATAATATCTGCTGTCAAATTGACATATTCAATGATAATTTTAATGTATTTAAGCACAATGTGTTCAAAATTATTAATAATGTTTAAGGTTATTTTTATGTTTACTTTAATCTTTAACTATTATTGTTTATTGACCTTGACCCTGACTTTGACTTATGTAGTCTTAGAAATATGTAGCTCAGAATATTTAAGTTTACTGCTGCAATAATTTTATACCAAAATGTTGTACACAAACTGTCATTGGAGTATAGACTGTCATTGGAGATATATATATGTAGCTATGTGGGATTTGTTATTAAAATTGTTTCAGTTTATACTCTGTTATTTGTGTCTTTGTAATAAATAAATAAATAAAAAATCCTCGATCCTCTTATGAACAAAGGACAATAACTAAAGAAAACAGACGATAAACAAAGAGAACTGACGATAGGTCTTTTGCGCTAGCCATTCACGGTGGAATCGCAAATGGCAGTTTAATTGAGGTATCTTCAAGAATGTATATAGCGGTGTAAATTCGATCTCGGGTAGCGGCATAGTTTCGTATGACAAACATGAAAAACATTGAAATGTACCTATATTCATTAATATATACATGAATATAATTCATGATGTGATGTGTACTAATGTTCATTCCTACTTTTATACGTCTTAAGTTTATCTAAATAAAAAAGGGCTCAGAGTGTTGTTTTGGTTATTCAAAACTTATATAATAACAATAACAGTTTCTTGTCACTTGACATAGTGGCAGTAGTTACTCCAAAATTTCACTGCGATGCCCTTCTTTAAGCACGAAGATTTACCTAGCGTAACAATAGATAGATCACTACTTTATTTGCATCCCATAAACACAATAAACACAAAAAGAATACCTGCTCATAGTGAAACAATCTTTTGATTCGCAGACAGCTGTTGTGGTAATTACGTTAAAAGCCTTTGAATGGATGCGCGTAGACAAGGGCGGTAACGGAGGTGTCATCATGAACATTGCGTCTATCGCGGCATTGATGCAGAACCGTCTCCTGCCCATCTACTCCGCCACCAAGAGTGCTGTGCTGCAGTTCAGCAATTGTCTCGGGGTATGTTACTGTTTGTTTTATAGCCAGTAAACGTCGCTTTCCCAACCACATCTTCAGATAAAATCATCCTTGTTGCTGTTTTTGGGGTAATAGTACTGGTTGATCCTTGCCTCTCTATGGAACAAAAACTAGTTTGAATTTGAATTTTTTATCAGCAATTGGCAGGCGTTTTGTATTTCACCTGGTAGATGATGCAAAAGCTTAATAACCCCTGACTGATATAAATGAATCTGCAAAAACTCGAAGACAGTTTGTTCCACTGATTGGCAACGCAAAACAAAAAATACCAGCGAAACTTTATGTTCGAATTTCAGATTCAGTGCATCGATTTTATACGAGTGAAACTTCTGTCCACGCCCAGTTTAACAATGGAAAAAGGGTTTTATTAGCTCAAATAGCTCATTCGCAAAATCTCTGTTTACATTACGTTAACATGTGAATAATCCAGATTATAGTTAATAACTATAAACTGTTTCCAGGACGATTCTTACTATTCGAGAACGAACGTACGAGTGGTGTGCATATGCTTCGGAGCCACCGGCACGGCGTTGCTCGCGCCTGGTAGTGTTGGAAACTTCGACGTTCAAGCCAACTCCGAAGTAGACGCAGAAATTGAAAAGTATTACCTACAAAAGTAAGTTCAGAGTATCTTACATGGATATTAGCATTACTTGAGAAACTTACTAAAGTTACGTTAGTATGGTACTTTTACATCAAACTACGGTTCTGCCTGCGCACATGGTTCTAAGTAAGATCCGTCTTCTTTGGTATTATGTCGTAGTGTAGAAAGTGAGCAAAAATAAAAGTGTTATCTTTGCTTAAGTGAAAAATCCTTTTTATAATATGTTGTAGCAAGAATCAACGGAACATGCCATTATGAACTACACACCGAGCTGACTGACTATTGACCATTGTATCCATTGTGTACATTAGAACCATATTGAAAGATTTTCAAAGAACCTATTAATACTACGGTTGCCCATCAAAACATTTGCTTTTTGTACAGGGTTGAATCAGCAGCGAGTGGTCTGGTAGAAGCATTAAAGCAGGGTGCGAACGGCAGCACGTGGCTCGCAACCAATGATAAACCAGCGCGGGATATCACGGATAAAGTTAGCCAAGCTTACGGGATTTTGACGGCCACTTTTATTAATGGATAAGGACTTGATTACAATTATTTAATAAGTATTCAATTACAAATACTTCATTGTTAAATATTCCCTAGATATGTAAGATTAAATTGCCCGATGTTTGCAAAGTATATGAATATATGTATATATTTACACTTCAACTGCTTTTCATTTCAACATGTACTTTTAGTGGGTCCTTTATAGTTATAGTTATAATTGATAAACCGACGTAGTACTACTGATGTTCATGAAAGATAACAGTACAAAAGATTGTAACTGTGCACTTTTTGTAGCTCTTATACGTGGCAGTAATTAACAAATTGAGTACTTTACTACGAACTAAGCAAACAGTTTATGATTTGGACAAAGCCGTATTAGGAAATTTTTTAGGAGTTAGTAACGCACTCTTCACTGCCTCCACTCTTTTCAATGAGTCGAGTCGCGAGTCGCGACTAGTCCTTCCATCGTTTTGTTTTGTGCTTAGCACAACCGTTTTACAATACAGTAGGTAACTAAAAAGTGACTTAAATCTTCGATTTATTAAATTTTTCATTGTTGGAGATGCCTTTGTTTACTGCTCGATAGTCAGTTTCTTGTCTTTTAATTTTATAAAATGGTATTCTGTTGTGGGGGAGTGCTGCCGACATCGATACTATATTTATTCTGCAGAAAAGGGCCGTTCGCGCAATCTATCAGCTCGGTCCAAGGGTGTCACTTAGAAGTAAATTTAAGGAAATAAATATTCTTACTTTCCATTCACAATATATTTTAGAAAATTTAATGTATGTAAAAAAGAACATAACTTTATCAAAAGAAAAAAAGATCTGCACAATGTTAACACAAGAGGAAGAAATATGCTGGCAGGTCATAATAGCAGGCTGCATAAAGTCACTAAATCATTCATGGGGCAATGTATACGCTTTTATAATAAGGTTCCTGAGGATATCCAAGGTCTTCCTATTGACAAATTCAAAGAGACTATAAAGGAGAAGTTGTGTGCTAGAGCATATATAAACTATCCGATTATTTGGATGATAAAAGCCCTTGGGTATAATCCCCTCATTAACAGGATTGTACTAGTATTTGTAACTAAACATGTGTAATGTGTCTGTATGCTCGATGAGTTCTTCGTCCCGATGAATATCTAAAGCGTCATTGTCACTAAAGTACGTCTTCTTATGGTAGCGTCGGGTGACGGGTCGCTTACTTCCCTCTAATATGGCTGGATCCCGCGTTAACTCGTGAACGGGTGCCGTTTGAGGGTGTTCGTCGGTTGGATACTTGGGGGGAGGGAGACTGGACGAGCTAACAGATGCAGAAAAGAATAATTTTGTATAGAAAAAAAATATACCCGTGAAGTTTCTTGCCAGTTCTTCTTCACGAAGGTTTTTTCGAACTGGTGGTAGAATCATGTTTTATTTGACGTCAATAAGAACAAGTAATTGTCAATGTTGAGAAATAAATATTTCATTTCATTTCATAACCATAACAATAAACCTTATAATTACGTAGTAAATAAATAAATAAATAAATAAATATGTAAACAAACAGTATTTGACAAATAACCTAGGTCTAATTTCTATCAAGACATACATAAAGCTTCTCATATTACGCTTATCTATCAATGAAATCTCTTAGAACTTTATTAAACACAAATATCATCAATTCAACCACAAATCAACATTATCAAAATGACATTCAATATACCTATACCTAGGTTCCTATTACATCCTAATTTCCTATAAGAATCTTATTAGACCTTGCTTACGTCACACTCGAAAATGACCACCCATCCGAGGACGGACACAAGTAACGATAGCGCTGACAAGCAAATATTCACATTAAATCTTATAACTTACTTACAATTTGAACGACCCGGTGCTCGAGTGTGGGTGCAAGTAGTGAGTTATTTACAAAATTACTTATATGACTATGTCCCTATTATGCCGAATCCGTTTCAAGTTGCGTCGCTTACAAGTATTGTGTCTAAGTGATGGAGTGGCTCTGGCGCTGTCTCTTCAGAAAACAGCGCTTACTCTTACCGGCAGTGCTGTGCAAGTAAACAACAGAAATGATATTGTGGCCAGTCGTCGAGACGTCAATAAGAACAAGACATTGTCTATGTTGAGAAATAAATATTTGAATATAGCTTGAATTACATGTATATGTTTTATTTTATTTACTATTGTTATCATAGATATGTATTATTGTAATATTGGCTGTTAGTCTTTCTTTAATAAATAAATAAATAAACCAACAGATTATTATTTGGATGTAAGTATTAAGTATATGGACAATAATAAATTCATGCTTGTTTCTACTTATCTTTTCTCTGGAAATTAAGCATGTGAAATGAGCTAAGATTGCCTCTCCCTAAACCAGAACCCGGGCTTTTACCTACTTAATGCAATGTAAATACTTAGTTTTGAAACCTTAATTATTTTTATAAAACTTTGTACATTATTTGAATCGAACACAAAGAGTACACACGTACATGACTGCAGAGACACCCACCTCACCTAACTGATTGAGTTTTTTTTTTTTTTTTTTCCCTCCGCCGGAAGGGCAGGATGATAAAAATGCTCTGACGCATACTCTGGCGCGATTCCAAAGTTATGTGGGACTCGTCCCGACGCCTTCCAGAACCATACCCACTAAAAACCCCCTGTCGGCTCGTGCATTTTTGCCACTCAGCCTTCATCTGAGCGACGGCCAATTGGAGAAAGAGGCCGCGCTAGCGGGGCCCTTAAGGGGTCACCCGCTGGGTTTTACATAGCACTGAAGGTGCTCAAAAAAAATGAAAAGTAAATAATAAACATTAAAAATTAACAATTAAATTAAATTTGCATTAATTCAGATTTACGTTAGAATTAGAATTTACGTTAGAATTAGAATTTGCGGCCTGAAGGGCCTCGAGATCTAAAGTTAATTGCGTACGTTCGCTTGTGTGCGCGTTTCTCGGTCTAGCGACTTTGTATACCGAATCTAAGACAGGAGCAGTATAAGAGACTGAATTTCGAACTAGTGGATTGGGATGGGATTCGGCGCGTTTGAAGAACGATTCTGAGAGTGTTTTTAGGTACTGTTGAACTGTAGGTAGTTCAAGATCTCTGTGCAGGTCCGCATTGCGCACGTACCAAGGAGCGTTTGTGGCCCTGCGACAGAAGAGGTTTTGAACTACCTGCAGCTTGTGCAGGACGGAGGGTTTGGCGTGGGCAAAGACTGGCGAAGCATATGACATGACTGGTCTAACGCAGACCTTGTAAAGCGTACGTTTATTTCTGAAGGACATTTTACTTTTTCTACCTAACATACTGTAAAGCCGGCCTAGGTAAAAACGTGCGAGTTTCGTTACTCTATCGACGTGAGGGTTGAAAAAAAGCGTCTGGTCTAATATGACGCCTAAATATTTGGTACTGCGCTTCCAGGGGATGGGAGTGCCTTGCATTCTCACTTGGAGATTGTCGGGGATACGACTGCGTCTGTAGTCGAAGTAAACCGCAGAGCTCTTCTCTGGGTTCACATCGATACGCCATTTTTTAAACCAAGCACCGAGGGCGTTTACAGCCTTTTGAAGTCTGGTGACGAGACCCGAGGCTCTGCGGCCTTTGGTGTAAAGGGCGGTGTCATCGGCAAAGAGAGCGAGTTCGACGACTTTCGATGGAATGGGAATGTCGTTAGTGTATACGGAATACAAAAGAGGGGCGAGGACTGAGCCTTGAGGGACTCCAGCTTTTATGGGACGAGGCGCGGAGAGCGTGCCTTCATGTTTGAAACGAAACGTGCGGTCTTTGAGAAACGACGCGATTATCCTAACTAGGCGAGCCGGTAAGCCTATTTTATAGAGTTTATAAACGAGTCCGCTGTGCCAGACTTTGTCGAAAGCCTTGGCTACGTCAAAGAAAACTGCGATCGTTTTCTTTCGTTTCGGATAGAAGCCGTCGAGTATGTACTCGACGATTCGATGGACTTGCTGAGGGCAGGAGTGCTTAGCGCGAAAGCCGAACTGGTGGGGAATTATGAGAGGATCGCCGTCCGTTGGAAACAGATGGTTCCGCATTCGAGAGAGTATGACTCTCTCGAGAAGTTTAGACATTGCCTTGAGGAGGCTGATGGGTCTGTGATTAGCCGGGATATTAAGAGGTTTACCCGGCTTGGGAATGCCTATGACTGTCGCTTCTTTCCAAGCTTTTGGAAAGTAGCTAAGGTCGAAGCAGGCATTGAAAATGATAGCTAACAAGGTAAGCACCTGTTGAGGCAGGTGCTTAAGTGCTTGGTTGGAAATACCATCCGCACCCGGAGCCTTTCTGGACTTTTGACTTTTGATGAGAAGCGAGATTTCATCATTAGAGACTGTGACGGGGTCGGCGGTGATGGGGAGAGAGTTTCTACGGAGAACTTCATCCTCCACCGCTTTGATGTGAGTGGGATTCGCGGGTTGCGTGCTGGGCGAGCATTGAGACGCAACGCTGTCAGCGAAGCATTCGGCTTTCTCTTCGTCTTCGAAGGCGATAGAGCCATCGGGACGAGTGAGAGGAGGGACGTGAGAGGCGGCGTCTACGCGTAAGGCTCGGGCCATTCGATTATACGCTTGGTGGGACGGGTAGATATTCGCCATGAGATCGTTCATCTGGGCGTCTCGGAGTTCCGCGAGGCGAGATCTAACTTTGCGTTGTAGCTGATTCGCAGCTGTTCTATAGGCGGGCGTGGGATTTTTCTTGGCTCTCCGGAGAGCCGCGTTCTTAGCTTTAATAAGATTGCTAATGGCTAAGGGAAGCGTGGGTTTGCCTTTCTTAGCAACCTTTTCGTTTACACTGATGGCTGACTTGATAGCATCAGTGAGAGAATTTACTAACGAATCTATTTTATCCGGGCTATCTAATTGATCGGGCGAGATCGCAAGCGGAGAGTTTGGGGCCTCTAAGGCAGAAACTATCGTATTTTTAAAACCTTTCCAGTCGGTAAAGGTCTTAGGAGAAGTGACGTTAACGTTAGGCGGTCCTAGCACGAGGGAGACGGGGCGGTGGTCAGAACCTAGGTCATCGAGCGGTTCGATAGACCTGAGGTCGAGGTTGATATGCTTGACGATTGCAAAGTCGAGGATGTCAGGAGAGTGGTTCGGGTTGTCGGGATAGTGAGTGGGAGTGATAGGGGAGACGACGTCTAAGTCGAGTAAGTTGGTGATGTCGAGGAGAGCTATACCGCTTTGGTTGGTTGATAGGCACGTCCAGTCAGTATGTTTGGAGTTAAAGTCTCCGAACATAATGACTGAACGGCCGAGGGCGAGAATGGTCTCAAAGTCGCTGCGGATAGGTTTGGTGCCACAAGGTATGTAGACTGAAGCTATGATGATGGTCGGATGACCAGTCATAGCCAATCTACATACGGTGGCTTCCATGTTGAGGAGAGGAGGGGTAGGGAGAGGACAGCAATGGAATCCTCTTTTGTAGTAGATAGCGGTGCCGCCGAAACCGTCGCAGTTAGGCCTATCGTTACGTGTAAACGCGTACTTAGGAATAGCGAATCCCCTGGAGCGATTAGGAGTGAGCCATGTCTCCTGGAGAAGTAAAAGATCTGGGTCGTTGTTCTGAAGGAACAGTTTGAGCTCGGGAAGGTTGGTGCTTAGGCTACGAACGTTAAAAGATATTAGGGATAAGCCCTTGGGTTTGATACGACAGGACGCGGGATTCGCGGGTCTAGACATTATAATTTACTTATTTATACAAAAATAAAGAATTTACAACGAACTTAGGAGCGAGTGATGCTCGGCTAACGCGAATAAACGCTCTTGAGGAGAGCGGGCGGCTCGCAGTTTGCGTGCGAGTATGGAAATTTCATTAATGTCTACGTTTTGGATGACGTCGAACACGGTCTTCATGTCCTCAGCCAATGACGACTGAGGTGCAGAAGACGGAGCGGGACGCGGCCCTTCGGAAGCTACGGGAGCTGGGATGGGTCGGGAAGGTGCAGGCGGGACGGCCGGACGCTGCCTCCAGGACAGAGCCTGAGTAGGCGACCGATTCGCAGTCCATCTCGGACGAGGCAGGAGACGCGGGAGAGCTGTGGACCTGAGGGGTCTGAACGTTGGTGGCCTGAAGGGCCGGGGTTGAGGCCTGAGGGGCCGGAGTTGAGGCCTGAGGGGCCGGGGACGCGATAGATGCCTGTAAGGCCTGCGTTAGTATGTCATCGGGTATGCTGTAGCCAGACGCAGCGAGCACCTGGGCGAACGACCTAAGAACGTTGACAAGGTCCATTGGAGGGCTTGGTCCTACGATATGTGATATATAAATATATTAAAAAATGCCTAGGTTCCCAAGCAAACCTAGCACCTATTTATAAAGAAATGCCTAGGATTCCTAAATAAACCTAGCGAACCCTAGCGGCAAACCTCCCTACCAGCGGTAGGGGGGCTGGGGAGGAAAACTTAAAACTAACAGTAGTACGCCGAAGGCCGCTACCTAGAAACCTAAAAAAAAGGGTACGCAGGTAAAGAGTTGACCGCGTTAGGGTCAACCTTTACCGACAGAAAGGACAAATACACACGAAAACACACAGATATTATAAAATTAAATAAGAACAATAGAAGAAAAATAAATAAAATAGAGAAGAGAAATAAAAATAAAAGGACTGGTTCAGTACAAATTCGTTGTCACCGTTAAGTATCCTTTGCACTGAAACCAGACTACTTACGCTGGGCACAACACTGCACTCAGCACAAGCACAACACAACTTAGCACAGCACTCAAAGAAAAATCGCACTTCGATAGCACTCAGACGGAGTAGAAAAACCTTGAAAACCGTAGCACGGAACCAACACGCTAAACTGTGACGTCAGTAGACTGAGCGCCACGGAATATCGGGAAGGGACCGATCAACGGAGAACGGGGTTTGGCACGTCCGCACCGCGTGGCGATCGGAGCAGATTGAGTTGTTGCAAGTAATTAATTGACACTCCACCGCGCATGCCTAGTGCATGGTTGGCTGACTTACACGTACTTTCGAAATAATGTCTTAGGTATTGTCTTTCCTCATGACATATTTCTTATACTCATTTCACAGCTGTCAAACGCCCACCTGATGGTAAGAGTCGTACGCACAGATGGACATCTTAAGTAGTACGTGTTTAGATCGGAACATTTTGCTTCGATCTTAATAATTAATTTTGGTGGTCAAAAGTGTTCTTTACGATACAACAGTCATTTAATAGGCTAGTTTATTTGATTAGCTAATGAAATCAGTTTATATCAGCTGTCTACTATTCGTGGTTTGGAGATTATCTTAGTTCTTGTTTCAATAAACTATCAACGTAACGAGCCGACTACCGCACGAAGCGCGTACTCATCGGCCGGCAGCGTGAATCACCTAGTGCGCGTTTACCGTTAACTTGCCACTTGCCCAAGGCAAAAGGAGTGTTTACAAGTATCGTACCTGGATTTGCCTGCATATTTATAACAAAATGCTTTCATGTTGTAAACGTTTACTTGAAAATGAAGAACCAGTGCTGGTATGTGAGTATTGCAATGGGAAGTATCACCTAAGTTTAGTTGACCCCACTGGTAGTATTAATATTTCAAAAACTGGCGCTGATGACTGGATTTGCCCAACTTGTATTTCAACAAAGCCAAAAAAAGCTAAAGATGATAATACTCCGGTTCGTTCGGGTGTTCAAAAGTCCACCGTAGTTCTGGAGAACCTTACTCAACGTTTAAAAAAGAAAAAAATCGTGACAGTACCTACAAAGGATGACAAGTTCAAAAATATCACTGGCGAAATCCCGACTATCAAATCTAAAGAAGCGAACGCAGGGGCTATCCCCAGCCTAAGCGCGTTAAATGCAACTGATTTACGAGATATAATTAAACAAGAAATGATGTCGTTAAAAAGCAGTTTAGAAGAAAGCTTCAAGAGTTTGATAAATAAAGAAATCTACGAAGCTTAGAAGGAAATACTGCAGTTAAGGAAAAGTGTTTCATTTATAAGTGAAAATTATGATGTGTTTAAAAATCAACTACAAGACCAAGAAAAAAGACTAAAATCTATAGATGTTGTTTTAGCAGATATTTCTCAGCTGAAAACTTCGCTTTTAAAATCAGAAATCGAGAATAATGCAAGAGACCAATGGGCCAGGAGAAATTCTAATGTCGAAATTTGCGGCGTCCCCGAAAAAAAAAACGAGAACCTCAATAAAATTATGGAGAATTTAGTTAAAGTGGCAGATATACCATTCAACTCTTCTTCGGACATAGATTTTATTACTAGGGTGGCCGCGGTATCTAAAGACAGTAAGAGACCAAAAAATATAATTGTGCGTTTCATGTCCCGATACTATAAAGATGAATTTCTAAGTAAGGTAAGGCGACTGCAAAATTTAAAGGCATCTGATATTGGATTCATAGGTAATAACTCATTGATATTTTTTAATGATCATTTAACAAGTTCCAATAAGTTACTTCTTCAAAAAGCAAAAGCAAAAGATTGTAATTACAAATTTGTCTGGGTTGAAAATTGTACTATCATGGTTCGTCAGAGTGCGAATAGTCCAGTAATCCACATCAACTCTGCTAATGATTTATTGAAGATAAAGTAAGAGTTATTCTACATTCTTTCCCTCTTTCGACAATAATTATTGATACACGCCTTACCATTACATCCTGTTTACTTAATTTAGGACTATGTCTTGTTTATTTAGTTTCTGCACTTATGTTTTGCTTACTTAAGTTTAATGTGAAATACTTTTTTTGTAACCTGCCGAATGTTGCTATTGTATACTATTACTTGAATAATCTGGTTATTCTAATGGTACAAAACGTCCATCATGATGGCATCCAATTTAAATATTTAAAAAGTTTTGCTTATTTGAATTATTATATTAACGTAGTACTTTAATGGAATCTAAATTGAGAATTTTTTTATCAAAATGTTAGAGGTTTAAGAACCAAAACCAATATATTTTTCAGAAACGTTGCACTTAATGACTATGATTTGATTTGCATTACCGAAACATGGTTGTTGCCTGTCATTTTCGATTCGGAGCTTTTTGACTCAAGGTACAATGTTTTTAGATGTGACCGCGACTATGTTTCTAGAGGTAACCGCATGGGGGGTGGAGTTCTTATTGCTGTTCGTCGCGAGCTAAGTGTACATGACTTTACCATCGTCCCCACGTATCATTCTATGGCTGAAATAATATCTGTATCTTTATCCTTAGGAGCGAATCCCAAGCGTATTTGTCACTTCTATACATGTTATTTTCCTCAAACTAACTTTAAAAATGACATTTTAAAAGCATTTTATGAAAACATGTCTAACAAAATGTTTAAATGTTTGGATCATTGTTTCGTGGTCCTAGGTGATTTTAATATCCCCGATGCTAACTGGTTACCTGGAGTCCAACATGCAACATTGAACGGTAATTTTGAGCTTGACTCTGTTAACGAATTGTCAAACTTTTTATCATTTAACGATATGCAGCAATACAACTCCCTGTGTAATAAAAACAATCGAGTGTTGGATCTTGTTATGGCTAATACTATTTGCACGGTAAGTTTGGCTGAACCTCTTGTATGTGAAGATGGGCATCATCCCGCATTGTGTTGTGAGATATCAGTTAATGAACATAAAACATTGCAGTCGCAGACTAAGCGCCTTAAGTTATTTAAACAAGCGAATTATGACGAAATCAATAGTTCTCTAGCCATCATAAATTGGGGCGATTGTTTTGTAAATGATGTTTGTGAAGATGTCAACATTTTTTATAATGAAATAAATAATGTTATAACAAAGCATGTTCCAACCGTCTCAGTTAAAAACAAGAGTTCTGAAAAATATCCACCTTGGTTCAATCGTTCACTCATAAAAATAATAAATGAAAAATCTAAGTGTCATCGAAAGTGGAAAGTATATGGTCGTTTAAGTGATTACGAGGAATTTAGGCTATTAAGAGACAGACAAAAGAAATTGCTGGTTGAATGTTTTGATCGGTTTTAAACAAAGTAGAATCTAAATTAGCTATAAACAGTAAATACTTTTGGTCTTATATTAAGTCACGTAGAAAGAATGTTAACGATCTGCCAGATTCAATGTATTTAGGAGATAAAAGAGTATCGACTGCTGATGATATCTGTAACACATTCAATCAATATTTTAATTCAGTCTTTGAACTTCATAATACAACTAACACAAACAATTTCAATCTGTCCGAATACAGTGATCTAGTCAATCTTCATACATTAAGTATATCCAAATTTCAAATTGAGACTTATCTGAAAAATATTGATATAAATAAAGGCTCGGGGCCTGATGAAATACCTCCCATTTTTTTACACCATTGTCGTAAGCAGTTGTCTGAACCTCTGTTTAGGTTATTTAATAGCTCACTGAAGAAAGGAGTTATGCCTAGCTCATGGAAGCAGTCGTTTATAACCCCAGTATTGAAGAGTGGTGATAAACAAGATATTAGTAATTACCGTCCAATATCCAAAATTAGCGCTATTCCTAAGCTCTTTGAAAAAATAGTTTGTGATGCTATTTATCCCGTAATCAGACCCTTCTTGTTAACTCAGCAACATGGTTTTATAACAAAAAGATCTACTGAAAGTAACCTAAATGAATATGTTAGCATTATTACTAATGCATTGGATGCGGGGTACCAGGTGGATGCCGTGTATACTGATTACTCCAAAGCTTTTGATAATATTTCCCATGAAATTCTAATCTTGAAGTTGGAACTGATCGGTATACACGGCGATCTGCTACGGTGGATTTCTTCATATCTGCGGGAACGTAGCCAAGCTGTGGCAGTGAGAGGTTACTGCTCTTCATTTTTGCCTGTGTCTTCTGGCGTCCCCCAGGGCTCGCATCTCGGTCCTCTTTTATTTAATGTATATATTAATGACGTTTTATTAGAAATTAAACATTCAAATATACTTTTATTCGCCGACGATAAAAAGCTATTCAAAATTATTAAAAACACTCATGACTGCGAATTGTTGCAGAACGATTTAGATAGCTTGCTTCAATATTGTGTCAAAAATTACCTTTACCTTAATATAAAAAAATGCAATGTCATATCTTTCAGCAGAAAACGCAAGCCTATACTGTTTAATTATAAATTTGACAATTTACATATTTGTCGAGTGACCGGGTTGCCGGATTTGGGAGTACAGCTGGACCATAAGTTGTTATTTAAGTCTCATATTGAAAAAATAACTGATAATGCTTATAAGATGCTGGGTTTTGTTTTGAGGGTTTCTAAAGATTTTTAAAGAACCTCCACCTTAATTATTTTATATAACGCTCTCGTTCGTTCTATTCTTGAATATTGCTCATCAGTGTGGAACCCGCAGTATGCAGTATACATAAACATGATTGAAAGGATTCACACGAAATTTCTTAAACATGCTAACTATAGAGATAGCGACCATTCTCTTAACTTGTCTCAATTGTGTCCGGACCTTAAGTCCCGTCGTATCCTTAGAGACCAGATATTTTTATACAAAATTCTGCACAGTAAAATTGATTCCATAACTCTTTTGAGCCAAATTAGTTTGAGATGCCAAAGATTGAGTGCCAGAAACAAATTTTTATTTTATATTCCGACTGTATAAACAAATTATAATTCCAACAATTTTGTAATTCGTACCTGTAAGTTCTACAATAGCAACTGTTCGCAAATTGATATCTTTTCTTTATCACTGAATCAATTTAAAAATAATATCTTAAAAGAAATTTCAAAATCTTAATTGCACTGAGTTTTGTTTTATTTTTTTCTTTTAAAAACACTTGTAAATTATATCCCTAATGTTTTGTTTGAGTTTAATTTTGCTTAGTGTCCACTTGATATGTGTAAAATAACTGTGGAAACTTAATTGTTAAATGTGTGTTTAATTATGTGTTATGTTATTGTATATAAATATGTATGTTTCCCTTGAAATAAATAAATAAATAAACACAACCACAGAAGCATGCTTTTTTTTTTTTTTTTTGTTCCCCTCCGCGGGAAGGGCAGGAGGATAAAAATGCTCTGACGCATACTCTGGCGCGATTCCAAAGTTATGTGGGACTCGTCCCGACGCCTACCAGAACCATACCCACTAAAAACCCCCTGTCGGCTCGTGCATTTTTGCCACTCAGCCTTCATCTGAGCGACGGCCAATTGGAGAAAGAGGCCGCGCTAGCGGGGCCCTTAAGGGGTCACCCGCTGGGTTTTACATAGCACTGAAGGTGCTCAAAAAAATGAAAAGTAAATAATAAACATTAAAATTGACAATTAAATTAAATTTGCATTAATTCAGATTTACGTTAGAATTAGAATTTACGCTAGAATTAGAATTTGCAGCCTGAAGGGCCTCGAGATCTAAAGTTAATTGCGCACGTTCGCTTGTGTGCGCGTTTCTCGGTCTAGCGACTTTGTATACCGAATCTAAGACAGGAGCAGTATAAGAGACTGAATTTCGAACTAGTGGATTGGGATGGGATTCGGCGCGTTTGAAGAACGATTCTGAGAGTGTTTTTAGGTACTGTTGAACTGTAGGTAGTTCAAGATCTCTGTGCAGGTCCGCATTGCGCACGTACCAAGGTGCGTTTGTGGCCCTGCGACAGAAGAGGTTTTGAACTACCTGCAGCTTGTGCAGGACGGAGGGTTTGGCGTGGGCAAAGACTGGCGAAGCATATGACATGATTGGTCTAACGCAGACCTTGTAAAGCGTACGTTTATTTCTGAAGGACATTTTACTTTTTCTACCTAACATACTGTAAAGCCGGCCTAGGTAAAAACGTGCGAGTTTCGTTACTCTATCGACGTGAGGGTTGAAAGAAAGCGTCTGGTCTAATATGACGCCTAAATATTTGGTACTGCGCTTCCAGGGGATGGGAGTGCCTTGCATTCTCACTTGGAGATTGTCGGGGATACGACTGCGTCTGTAGTCGAAGTAAACCGCAGAGCTCTTCTCTGGGTTCACATCGATACGCCATTTTTTAAACCAAGCACCGAGGGCGTTTACAGCCTTTTGAAGTCTGGTGACGAGACCCGAGGCTCTGCGGCCTTTGGTGTAAAGGGCGGTGTCGTCGGCAAAGAGAGCGAGTTCGACGACTTTCGATGGAATGGGAATGTCGTTAGTGTATACGGAATACAAAAGAGGGGCGAGGACTGAGCCTTGAGGGACTCCAGCCTTTATGGGACGAGGCGCGGAGAGCGTGCCTTCATGTTTGAAACGAAACGTGCAGTCTTTGAGAAACGACGCGATTATCCTAACTAGGCGAGCCGGTAAGCCTATTTTATAGAGTTTATAAACGAGTCCGCTGTGCCAGACTTTGTCGAAAGCCTTGGCTACGTCAAAGAAAACTGCGATCGTTTTCTTTCGTTTCGGATAGAAGCCGTCGAGTATGTACTCGACGATTCGTTGGACTTGCTGAGGGCAGGAGTGCTTAGCGCGAAAGCCGAACTGGTGGGGAATTATGAGAGGATCGCCGTCCGTTGGAAACAGATGGTTCCGCATTCGAGAGAGTATGACTCTCTCGAGAAGTTTAGACATTGCCTTGAGGAGGCTGATGGGTCTGTGATTAGCCGGGATATTAAGAGGTTTACCCGGCTTGGGAATGCCTATGACTGTCGCTTCTTTCCAAGCTTTTGGAAAGTAGCTAAGGTCGAAGCAGGCATTGAAAATGATAGCTAACAAGGTAAGCACCTGTTGAGGCAGGTGCTTAAGTGCTTGGTTGGAAATACCATCCGCACCCGGAGCCTTTCTGGACTTTTGACTTTTGATGAGAAGCGAGATTTCATCATTAGAGACTGTGACGGGGTCGGCGGTGATGGGGAGAGAGTTTCTACGGAGAACTTCATCCTCCACCGCTTTGATGTGAGTGGGATTCGCGGGTTGCGTGCTGGGCGAGCATTGAGACGCAACGCTGTCAGCGAAGCATTCGGCTTTCTCTTCGTCTTCGAAGGCGATAGAGCCATCGGGACGAGTGAGAGGAGGGACGTGAGAGGCGGCGTCTACGCGTAAGGCTCGGGCCATTCGATTATACGCTTGGTGGGACGGGGAGATATTCGCCATGAGATCGTTCATCTGGGCGTCTCGGAGTTCCGCGAGGCGAGATCTAACTTTGCGTTGTAGCTGATTCGCAGCTGTTCTATAGGCGGGCGTGGGATTTTTCTTGGCTCTCCGGAGAGCCGCGTTCTTAGCTTTAATAAGATTGCTAATGGCTAAGGGAAGCGTGGGTTTGCCTTTCTTAGCAACCTTTTCGTTTACACTGATGGCTGAGTTGATAGCATCAGTGAGAGAATTTACTAACGAATCTATTTTATCCAGGCTATCTAATTGATCGGGCGAGATCGCGAGCGCAGAGTTTGGGGCCTCTAAGGCAGAAACTATCGTATTTTTAAAACCTTTCCAGTCGGTAAAGGTCTTAGGAGAAGTGACGTTAACGTTAGGCGGTCCTAGCACGAGGGAGACGGGGCGGTGGTCAGAACCTAGGTCATCGAGCGGTTCGATAGACCTGAGGTCGAGGTTGATATGCTTGACGATTGCAAAGTCGAGGATGTCAGGAGAGTGGTTCGGGTTGTCGGGATAGTGAGTGGGAGTGATAGGCGAGACGACGTCTAAGTTGAGTAAGTTGGTGATGTCGAGGAGAGCTATACCGCTTTGGTTGGTTGATAGGCACGTCCAGTCAGTATGTTTGGAGTTAAAGTCTCCGAACATAATGACTGAACGGCCGAGGGCGAGAATGGTCTCAAAGTCGCTGCGGATAGGTTTGGTGCCACAAGGTATGTAGACTGAAGCTATGATGATGGTCGGATGACCAGTCATAGCCAATCTACATACGGTGGCTTCCATGTTGAGGAGAGGAGGGGTAGGGAGAGGACAGCAATGGAATCCTCTTTTGTAGTAGATAGCGGTGCCGCCGAAACCGTCGCAGTTAGGCCTATCGTTACGTGTAAACGCGTACTTAGGAATAGCGAATCCCCTGGAGCGATTAGGAGTGAGCCATGTCTCCTGGAGAAGTAAAAGATCTGGGTCGTTGTTCTGAAGGAACAGTTTGAGCTCGGGAAGGTTGGTGCTTAGGCTACGAACGTTAAAAGATATTAGGGATAGGCCCTTGGGTTTGATACGACAGGACGCGGGATTCGCGGGTCTAGACATTATAATTTACTTATTTATACAAAAATAAAGAATTTACAACGAACTTAGGAGCGAGTGATGCTCGGCTAACGCGAATAAACGCTGTTGAGGAGAGCGGGCGGCTCGCAGTTTGCGTGCGAGTATGGAAATTTCATTAATGTCTACGTTTTGGATGACGTCGAACACGGTCTTCATGTCCTCAGCCAACGATGACTGAGGAGCGGATGGCGGAGCGGGACGCGGCCCTACGGAAGCTACGGGAGCTGGAATGGGTCGGGAAGGTGCAGGCGGGACGGCCGGACGCTGCCTCCAAGACAGAGCCGGAGTAGGCGTCGGCTGGACGGGCTTTGCTTCCGGGGGACCCCGGTTGCGCAGCGGCGGGAAGTTAGTAGGAGTGAGCGGCGGCGCCGGTTTAGGCGCGACCCTCTTGGTGGTGGAGCGCGGAGCGCGCGGGCATCCCCTGTAGTTAGCTCTGTGGCCGGACTGGCCGTAGCACACAGGCAGGGGGGGAAGTGGATTCGGGAGTGCGAGTGCACTCCTTAGTGAAGTGAGGATCCAGGCACTTTACGCACCTGGGGGGAGCTGAACAGTTAGCCGCTGCGTGGCCATATAGCTGGCAGCGGTGGCACTGCCCAGGGTGACCGCGGGGGTTGGGACGCTCGACGGAGATGTTCGAGAGTCCGCAGATTGTGCGAGCCTCTTTGAAAATCTCCTTCGAGTTGGGAGTATTCGACAGGATTACTAAAGCTAAAGGAAAACGCCTACCGCGGTTGGAGTGCATCTTGTGCACTGCTGTGACCGGGAAACCCTGAGACTTAAGGTCATCGAGAATGTCTTCGTTACTGAGTTCGAACGGGACGCCCCGTAGTACTGCGCGGATCTAATGCTCCTCCGGGAGGGCGTAGGTGTGATACACGATTTGATTTACCGAGAGTAACCTGGTAAACACGCGGAAGTCGTCGACGGTCGCTACTTGAATTTTGATTGTATCGCCAGCGTTGGCGGCTTTTAAGTAATTAATTTTGTGCTCTTTGCACAAGTTTGAAACCGCGGTCCAGCGCGCTTTTTCACGCAGGAATACGGGCGGAGGGAGCTGAGGCTTCGGCGGGACGGGAGCTCAGCGCGTCGCTGGCTTCGATGTGACCGACGGAGACGCGGTTACTACGAGCGATTTTAACGGCGCGGGGGCTGGTGTTGAAGACACCGAGGAGGGCTCGGGTATTGAAGATACCGAAACTTTCTTAGAGCGCTTCTTGGAGCGCTTGGCGACAAGTTGAAAGGCGGGCTCAGGAGAGCCGGTTAAGGTGACGGCATCTGACGACGTGTCAGACGCGGGTTCGGAGTCGCTCCCGGGAGCGGTACGCTTACGACGCGACGCGTGAGAGGATGCGACCGATTCGCAGTCCATCTCGGACGAGGCAGGAGACGCGGGAGAGCTGAGGACCTGAGGGGTCTGAACGTTGGTGGCCTGAAGGGCCGGGGTTGAGGCCTGAGGGGCCGGGGACGCGATAGTTGCCTGTAAGGCCTGCGTTAGGATGTCATCTGATATGCTGACGCCGGACGCAACGAGCGCCTGGGCGAACGACCTAGCAAAGTTTACCAAGCTTTGCTGGTCCATTGGAGGGCTTGGTCCTACGATATATAATATATAAATATATAAGAATGCCTAGGTTCCCTAGCAAACCTAGCACCTAAACCTCCCTACCCGCGGTAGGGCGGCTGGGGATGACGCGAATTGGTGCCCCTAGCTCGGACAGCACTGTACCGTCACCCTGGGAAAGGCCCAAGTGCAATGGGATCGGGTCAGCCGGTTTCTCCTTGGCCTGAAGGGCCTTGGAAGCGCACCGGGGCAACGCTATCAGGCTTAGTTGTCACCGTTAAGTATCCACCTGATCAAACGCGAGTCTACTACGGAGTGTGTCGCCAATAAATTGACAACAAAAACCGGCCGTAGACCTGACGGAGTTGGGTTGCACTAAAAGTGCGGGATTGACTACGTTACGACCGGCCGGAGCCGGCCGCAGAGCGAGTCTCTGACTACGTACAGGCGCCAAGCGTCAAGTACGCAGCCAGAAGGACAGCCCGAGTCTCGCGAACCACTATCGAATTTAATCGACCGCGGTAAGCTCAACCCTGTTGTTGCTGCACTCACCGAGGTGAGGTTTTTAATTCGAGGGGTGCACAGAGTGCGGGATTGACTACGTTACGACCGGCCAGGGGCCTGCCGCAGAGCGAGTCTCTGACTACGTAGCAAGCGCCAAGCGTCAAGTACGCAGCCAGAAAAACAGCCCGAGCTTCACGAACCACTATCGAATTTAATCGACCGCGGTAAGCTCAGCTCTGTTGTTGCTGTGCAAGAGACCGACTTACTTGCAGCCGATCGAAACCGGCCGCAGAGTAAGCCCTAAAGAGGCTAACAGCGTATGAGTATTGCTACGAGTTGACGTCGTGAGACGACAATCGTGACTCAACTGCTGGAGCGACCGCGAACGCGTCCGAGCGGGGCCGGACTAGGCATGGAAATGATTGCTATTTACAAATAACAATCATATGATAAAATGATTTTTTTTGTCACAGTGAAATCACCTGCTACTTTTCACACCTGCTATTTTTCACTCCTGCTATTTTTAATTGGGTATGATTTATCATGATGATGATTGATATGATTTATCATGGGTATGATTTATCATGTGGGAGTGATTTTTCATTAGCCGTGATTTCTCACCGTAATTAATTTGAATGATTTTTATAGCAATTATTGTTGGTTTTACGTGCTTTTATTTAACTTGCAATGTATGTATTTAGCTACATAGTTCACTTTGTTCGGGTGTAATCTTGAATGAAACTAAATTTTTAAAGCTTGTTTTTTATAGAAATAACATGATAAAAAAATCTGAGACCTGTATTATTTGGTACAATTTATTAGAAATAAGCAATGAAATTCCCTTCATACTTTATCAGGCATAGGACTGACAATGTAAAAATCCTTTGTAGAAAATACATGACATACAAAACTTAAAGTCTAATAAGTTATAGGCAAATTTTTATAACTAAAAATCTCCTACGAAACGACTGAATTGCAAAGTAAACAAGTCGCAATCAATAGGTAACGAACGTACGTACGTACGTACTACGTACTCTATACGTAATTATAAAACTATATTCGATGTCGTAATATCGAAAACAATATATTGATATCCAATGAATTATTTTATCGACTATATTGTTACAAATCGCATATTAAAACGGCAATGGATGCAGCTCAATCGGATATTACGACGAAACGAAATAACACGCGGAAGTGACTAGTGGTAGTAATGAGTGGTGCTGATTTATACTAAATTAATTTATAAATACATGAACGTAAAGTTTAATTACAATTGGTTATAATTTAGCGCCATCATGCAGTGCTAATAATATCTTAATAGTAAAATTTTTGTTCAGTAGATGGCTATAAAATTTGTGCACATAGCAGATCTTTAGAGTAAGCCTTTTTCTTATAGCCTTAAAGTTTAATTTAGAATGTAAACATTGACTGAAACGGCGAGCCATAGTGCGATCGAATGCGCTACTCGCACTCATAGCGCTGTAAGTAAGTGCGTCTCGCTCGATCCTGCCGCTCGCATTACCGCCGTGCTAATTCTCTCTCTCTCTCACCAAAATCACACCACCAACCAACCAACCAACAGAAATCATTATCACTGTGATTCTAAAGCTGGATAGCAGATATGATATATGAAAAAAAAAATCATATGATTTTCACTGTTACTAATTATTTGTTCCATGTCTGGGCCGGACGCAGAACGGATCTGAGAGTGGCGTTTGAGTATTGCTACGAGAGAAGTCGTGAGACAACAATCGTGACTCGGCAGCCGGGAGCGACCGTCAACACGTCCGAACGGGTCCGGACGCAGATCAGGTCTGTTGAAACATGCTTATTATGCCGGTCTATTTCAAACGACTGTAGTACCGTCAGCCGGGAGTTTGTAACAAAGACACTCTACTGGCGGACCCGTGCTCGTTGCCAGCTAATATAATAGTAACAAAAGTGACGGGAATACCATGTAAGTTACAGAAATAAAACTACACAATTCATGCGGTAAATAATTTATTTTAAAAACATGTTCTCATTGCAACGGTTTGACTGCGCCGCTGTGTTACATGCACTCTGCGTATCCAGCTAGCTATGCGACGTTATTGTCTTGCAGGACCTGAATCTCAGTATCTTTAGTTAATTTTAGTAAATTTTACTGTGAATGATAAAGCGCAAAAACTAAATCGGATTTCATTATTATGTATGGAAGACGATACAAATATTTTCTACTATACTTTTTCAATTATTTATAAATATTAAATTTCCAATTTAGTAAGTGTCGCAATCTTTTTGTCTATTTTATTAAAAATGGTAGATTTCTAATGAAAACTCTCAGTGAATACAAATAAATGTTTAGCAATTTTTTTAACGTTATTTCAAAGAAAATATAGATTCAAATATAACTTAAACATCAAAAACTGCAACACTTAGCAGATCTTAAATATCAAACATAATTAGATAAACGACAAAGAAGAAAAGTATTTAAAAAGAACACATTTTAATATTCTCAATTTTTATTATATTTATATAATGTTTAATTTATTTTTAAATATCTATCTAAAGTTCAAATACTTCGATTCGCTATGGATAGAACTACTTTCATCGCAAACAGAACTCTCATTTGTGGAAACAAAACAGAAGGCAAATTCTTGTAAAGTTCTTTTAATATGTTATTAGGCTAGTAAGAACGGGACTTCAATATTTTTTGTTGATAAATGCATAACAATATTTCTTTTAATTGAAAGATTCCCCAAAAACAAGAGTTCTCTCTACGATCAAAAATAAATCCGCTACAGTTCCGCTAGTAGTTAACGTGACATTATAAACTTTACAATTTCCTTTGGAAACGAAACAACTTTAACTTCAATATAATATCTAAGATATGAATATTTTTATTTACATCTCTACTTCACGTCAATTTCACAAAAACGTAGATACTTCCTCCTCGTTCGAGATTATTGCAATCATTATTCAATGCCAACACACATATGACAACACACACGATCATATTTATCGCACAGGTAATATGACTAAACAATATTGTTTTTTAGTAAAAACAGTTTTAAAGAAAACCTTACAAATATGGCAGTTTTATATCACGTATACAAAATTCATGCAATTTTCGAACACAAGTGGACTTCTTATTGAATTTTTATTAGTTAGAAACATATTATTGCCTCGAGGATAGTTTTCACCTACTTATCAATATTACTAAACCATATTGCATCATTTTACTAGCCGAATTCAACACTATATACTTACAGTAAGAAAGGAGTCGATCGGTCTTCAAACTGATTGTGCGTATTACTATGGATGACTGATCAATACGTTTCATTTGATTGCAAAAAGAAATCATTGAGCAACTTAGCAATACATTGAAGAACCGGTTCCGATCAACCGACCGACGTTATTTGGTCCGATATATCATCACTGATATACTACATTTCATTGACCACCGAATTTGACTGACATTTTAAAATACAATCAACATTTCAAACATAGAATCTGCCAATAGTTTTATTGAGCGTTCTCACTTAAGATTCACTTCAAAATCTAGTCGAAAATAATCGACAGTTACAATTTTCACTACAGTTAAAAGTCACGCTTATTGTAGTTTATGTTATAGGTTGATTACTAAAGTTTTTATACATTACAGAATTTACAAATATGCAAAATATGTGATGGCGCTTAATCAATTATTGTTTATGGAGGAACCTTGAGGGTCATCAAGTCGGTTTACTTTCTCTTGCATTTGTTTTAATACAATGAGGTGATTTATACAAAACTGATCTATTTCGAAATCATTAAAAGAGTCTTAAACTATTGAACCTGATTATAGTTTTTCAAGTATTGAAATTGATTCAAGTTAATCAAGTTCTTAACTTATTTTCTCAACATTCAAGTTGGTCACCAACTTAAAGCAAAATCTACACAAGGACAATGCATCCTTTCATAAAATCCTAACAAAATTAATAAAAAAATTGAATAAAAAACTTTATTACTTCTATATAATATCTCAACTTTGATCTTAAATCATTTAAAAACTCCCAAAACGCTTAAAACCCCAGAAACTGTCTGTGAACAAATGGCACATACAAGATTCCGCAAGGTATTTATTTCGGTCACTGCATGGCACTCAAATGCCTTTAAAAACACAACATAATTTGTCGTCAAGAGACATTAATTACACAAAATATATTTAAGGACTCCGTTCGGCAAGTCTGTCCATCAAACGGTGGTGACCCGGTCGATGGTGATGTGTCGGTCGGAGTCCTCGCTGGGTCAGCAAATAACTTCTTTTTCGTCAAAGATGGCGGTGTCTGAAGACAGGCTGCGGAGCTGCTGCAGAGCTGAGCGCCGGCGGCGACAGCTGCGGGATATGAAGATCTATGGGGAAGGTAGGCAGGTGTTAGTGCAAAATTTTATGACTTAGGTAAGAGTAAGTTGTGAAATGGTTGAAGAATTATATCAGTTTCTATTAAGATTTATGTTATTTTAAGTTTTAGTATTATTAATGATGAATAATAACCTTGGCTATGCCACTTGATTTTTAGAAAATGTTTAAGATTACGGCAATGATAAATAGCCATTATTAAAATACATAGTTCAGAAAAATTCACTATTAAAATATGACTGACTTAATGCTATGATTTTTTCCGTGACGTCACAGGAGGTTGGAAACAGTGGCAGTTGCGATTTATTTAGATGACAAGACCAGTGTGTTCTACTGAGGCAGTCGTGACAGCCTTGCGGCGCGAGGAGCCCTGGCTTCAATACACGAGGTTCTGGTTTTAATTAAGGCTGAGACTGATAGAATACAAGAAGGTCCTGGCCGGGGCATTCATCTGTGTGATGAACACAGATGTTTGTTTTCAGGGCATGGTTGTTTGTATTTATATAGGTATATTTACTCTGGGTTACCCCCCAGTTCACTGCATAGTCATCCATAGCACAAGCTCTGCTTACTTTGGGACCATGTTGGTGTGTTTGTCTGGGGATTTATTATTATTATTCTCTCCTATTATCTTATCTCCTTCCGTCAATGCAGGCGTCACTCACCACAGCAGCAGCCGCCGCGGCCAGTAGCAGCAGGGCGGCGACGGCGGCGGGCGGTGGCAGGCGGCGCGCGGCGCAGCTCCGCAAGCGCTCGTCCTCGCCGCGCGGGCAGTGAGCCACGCCGTCGCACCACAGCGCGGGATCGATGCACGCGTCCAGCGAGGCGCACTGCGTGCTGCAGGTCTCTTGGAACGCGTAGACGCCGCCGGTGGGGGAGGGCTTGCTGGTAAGGAATAATGTTGTTTATTAATTGGTACAATAGAAGCAATCGAAACACTTCGTTCGACTTTTTGGCAAGCTAATCATTCAAAAAGAACATTCACACACTTTTCTAACTCTAAATTGTCATAAAATACCTTAGAAAACGTGAGTTTGTTTTCAGTAACATGCCTTCGGGCTCTTTCGTCGACAGAGTCCATCGCTTAATGTTGTTTTTTTGGGGAATCATCCCAAAGATGGCTGTACTCCATACAAGATCAAACTTGGGCTTTGCTCTTATATAGCAGCTGTTCTAAATTGAAGTACCTACCGCAGGACTTCAGGATGATTCCTCTTTTTTTTAAGCCTTCTCTGCTGCAATTTTATCCGATGATCGAAATTAGGTTTTGCTTTAAAATCGATTTTGGAAGGGTTGAACTTGGCAAGATTGGCTTCTATGGTACTTCTATCGGTAACACGCTTACGTCAACCCGTTTGATCATTGACTCTCTCTGATACTGGATCTGGTTCGGACTCGCTGGCGCATTACATTTATAATATCTTTCTATGACAGAGCTGTCATCAGCGTAACCGTTAATGTCTGCATTATGAATGTGCAGCAAAAATAATATTGCAGGGACAACAGATCTCCGATATAAGGTGGCGTTAATCGCCATTAGGTCAGAAGAGAAGCCATTAATGACCACATGAATTGACCGGTTCCTCAGGAAATCAGACATCCAGTCGCAAAACCATACGATGTTTAGCCATATGCTGGAAGCTATACTATTAGATAGTTCCTATATTTTTTCGATAATTTAATTTCATTCAAACCTTCTGGAAAGTTCCAACCACGACACATAATAAGTGCCAGCTTCCCTCGAGACGAGCTCCACGGCCATGTCGCGCGGCCAGTCGCGCGCGAAAGCGTCGGGCGCGGGTGGTGGCGCCAGAATCGCGCGGGAAAGCGTGTCCGCACTCGCCGACCAGCCCACCGAGAACAGCTCTACTACGTCTTCGTCCTGGAAGCAGGAAACTATTTTGTGATGATTTCATGGAGTTTTACATAAATAGTTAGTTTCCTGTTTTCTTTCAGCCTCGTCAGCTTGACATGTTAAATATAGATATATTATAAATATGTAATTTATATATTTTAGGTAAAAACCAAAATAATAATAATGACATTATATTTTATCCAAGCTTTTACTCCTAAAGGTATTGCATTTAAAACCTGCTCAAACAATTTGACGCAGTGTAATCTCAAGAGGGTCTGTAAGTTTATTCGAGTTTGAGAAAGCAGATGCTAAGAATAGTTAGACAACATGCTGAACTCTAGTTAGTAACCAGAAGACTAAACTGTTACGGCAGTTAGAAGGTATTCGTATCAGGAATGGTTGTAAGGGCAGCTCACAAAAGCGCATGTTCCACGCTGCTGCTGTCCACTGGCGGTGATATGGTAGAGATATCCAGTCACGCTGCACGACGCTAGTGCCTCACGTAAGTACAGGAACATTCTAGTCTTTATTGAAAGGTACATAGTAATTTAGGTATTGTATTCTATATTCAATTATTTTTCTTTCCTTTTTTCCCTTTTGTTAATTTGTAAATTGAGAAAGAAATATAAAATAATTAGCCAAAGAACTATCCTCAACAACTGACCATATCAGGCGAATGGGGACAAATGTACACCGGGTCCAGCTCCCCGCTGTACACGACGATCCTGTTCTGCGTGGTGCAGAGGTGCCGCAGGTCCGGCGCCACGGTGATGTTGTTCATCAGCGTGTAGTTGTCCAGTTCCGGTTCCTTGAGGACCTTGCCGCGGAGCTGCAGGTACAGGTAGTGCCCGGGCGCCGGGGCGATCAGCCAGGGCCGGCGCTCGCAGCGCTCCTGGAATGATGAAGAGGAAATTGTAAGTTATTGAATTAAAAAAGCTTTTTATTTTATATAATGAATCGTGAAAACTTAATATTAAAGGACAACTAATCTAGGAAGGAAAATTTTTTTATGCTTTAAATCTCATTTTAGTGAAAGGATCTGGAATATTGAAATTTTTTGTAATTATTTTATGTTTTAAAAATAGGATCGTATAGTTAAAGTACAGATTAAACTACCAATTTAGTAGAAATAGTAGTCTAATTTTGTATTTTAGTTATAAAAAAAAATTCGTTTCATTTCTCTATTCTATAAACCTCTAACAATTTATTCAGGCCTAAAAAGTACATATCCAATGTCCGTAAAAAAATATTGCGTCAGCATTAGCAGCGATGCGATGCCTTCTTCTGTAGGATCCCGGTTTAAACCGTAGGGTTTAACCATTGCCAAAATATTTTTAATTTCTTTTTTAAATTACGGTTTTTTTATTTATTTAAAATGTATAAAGTTCAATTGTCCTAACTATAACGTTTGAACTTCGTACATTAGATCTCCATACCTACAATGCTTGTACGTATAATTGTCGTCACAGCCGATTGTATAATACAGTTGACAGTTTATTGTATCGCCAGCCGCAGATCATCACTGCTCCGTACACTCCATGCGCCGTGCCACAAGGAGCGAGGGCGCCACGTACTAACTAATGCAAAACACTTCGAACTAGCGCACAACAGCAACTAACCAAGCTAACCACCTCTGGGTGGGCATCTTCGCCAGCCGCAGATCGTCACTGCTCCGTACACTCCATGCGCCGTGCCACAAGGAGCGAGGGCGCCACGTACTAACATCTCAACTCAATAAAATTAGACAAATACCAACTGTGTGGTACCAACTTAGCAGAGCTTGTGTTATGGATGGCCGTACAGCGAACTGGGGGAACCCAGAATAAACATACATATATGTATACAAACAACCATGACCCGAGAACAAACATCTGTGTTCGTCACCAAATGTATGCCCCAGCCAGGGCTCGAACCTGCAGCCTCCGATGTATGAGACAGGGCTACTAATCACTACGCTAGTCGGCTGTGAAATGAAATAAAATGAAATATTTATTTTTTTTCAACATTGACAATCACTTGTTCTTATTGACGTCAAATAAAACATGACTCTCCCACCAGTTCGCAAAAACCTTCGTGAAGAAGAACTGGCAAGAAACTTCACGGGTATATTTTTTTCAAAATAAATTTACAGAGTCTCTTTATGTCTATACAAAATTATTCTTATCTGCATCTGTTAACTCGGCAAGTCTCCCTCCCCCCAAGTATCCAAACGACGAACACCCTCGAACGCCGACGACGTATTACATCATCCTTGTGGAGCACACTCTCGAGCATGGAGATTCTGGCGATCACTCACCGCTTCGGAATGAGGTTCAGTGGCCACGAGCCGCAGGTCCCCGCTGGCGCCGTACACCCTGTGCGAGGTGTCGCAGGCGGCGTCGAGCCGCACGAACTCCACGGACGCCTCGAAGCCGAAGCCGCGGAAGTCGTCCGCCGCCGACATGTTCAGCACGTCGAACTTCAGCTCCACGAGCGAGGAGGACGACGTGAACTCGTACTCTTGCACGTCGCTGCGGGAGGCAATTAGATTTGTTTAAATATTCAACTGTACAAACTAAATAAATACGCGAACTACTTATCCAGGCTTAGCACAGAATATCATTTAGTTAAAACATCAATAACAGGGCAAGATGCGAGGTTATTTTTGTTTAAGCAGTATGGTCACTTTAAAATACAATTTGTTCTTTACGTGAAGAGAAATCATTTTTATCAATCGGAACGGATTCAGATATTTTTGCGTTTAGAAGCTTCTAAAATTATAAATGGCTTTATGATCTCTGCAAAATTAATAACTTCAATATATCGAGGGGGTTTTAAACGAAAATTTTCAGTAATTTTTACATACGGCACAAAAATTAATAGCAGTGTTACAGCTCTAAACTCATGCGTCAGGTAAATAAGGTTCACTAGGTGGGCACTCGGCTGCGGAACTCATTAGTACTTAAGTAACAAACATTTTTTTACAAGAAAATACGACTAGGTAAGGCACTGACTATTGTAAGCCGTGAAACTTGTTGCAAACCATCAAAACAGTTATGTTTTCTTCTTTAGGCCCGCACCATCTGCGGCCTATCAGGCATCTCGGTCGAGATGCCGCATCGCCGCGGCCACCCAGGTCAGTGCCACAGATGCCAACTCTATGGGCACGCAGCAAGGAACTGTACCGCGAGCCCCAGGTGCGTTAAGTGCCTGGAGCCGCATATCACGAAAGAGTGTAACCGCACTCCCGAGTGGACCTCTCCACCGGCATGTGTACTGTGTGGCCAGTCCGGCCACACCGCAAATTACAGGGGCTGCCCTCGCGCTCCACGTACAATTCGTCATACTAATAGGAGGGCGGCTCCCAGACAAGCCCCGCCCCTTATTAGTAACTCTAATTTCCCGCCGCTGCGCCACCGGGATTCCCCGGCAGTAAAGCCCGCCCAACCCACGCCCACTCCAGTGCTTGCCTGGAGACAGCGTCCGGCTGCACCCACCCGCCCTGCTCCACAAGCAGGGCCCCAGATTTCTCCTCAGCCTTCTATGGCTGAGAATCTTAAACTAATCTTCAACACTATAAGAGGTGTTGATATGACCCAAGTAGCGCAGTGCGCTAGTAAACTACGCGCAGCCCGCGACTCGCACGAACGATTACTCGTAATCGCAGAGTACCAAACCCTAATTAATTCATTATAGGTACATCTATAATGAATACTCCTCTAAGCGCCACGACTGGTCGCACCAAACCCAGGGGTTTATCCCTGATCTCTTTTAACACCCGAGGTCTAATCAACCAACTTCCGGAGCTCAAACTGTTCATTAAGAACATAGAGCCCGAGTTAATCCTTGTTCAAGAGACATTTTTAAAACCCCAGCACACCAGGGGTCTTAACATTCCTAGATACTCTCTTGTGCGTGGTGACAGGCCCGCCTCGGTCCAACGAGGCGGCACTGCCATTTACTACAAGAGAAGTATCCACTGCACACCGATTCCCACGCCTCCACTCACCAACATGGAGGCCACAGTATGTAGACTGGCTATGACAGGTCACAGGACCATAGTCTTAGCCTCAGTCTACATACCTAGTGGTACAGCACCCCTTCGTTGTGACTTCGAGGCCTTACTCGAACTGGGGCAATCCGTCATTATGTTCGGCGATTTTAATTGCAAACATACTGACTGGACGTGCTTGTCGACCAACACCAGTGGTGTTAGATTACTAGACATCACGAAGTCACTCGATCTTGACGTCACTTCACCGGTCACACCGACACATTACCCGGACAACCCGCTTCATTCCCCTGATATCCTTGACTTTGCCATCGTCAAGGATATCAATATCGACCTTAAGACCATACAGCCGCTAGACGACTTAGGCTCTGACCACCGTCCGGTGTCTCTAATATTAGGACCCCAAAACGACCCTCCTGCTCCGAAAACCTATACCGATTGGGAAGGTTTCAAGCACACCCTGTCTTCGGCCTTGGAAGCCCCAGACTGCCCACTCGCGATTTCATCCGACTATCTCGATAGCACGGATAAAATCGACTCGATAGTCGATTCTCTCACTACCGCCATCAACTCGGCCATCAGTGAGAATCTAAAGGTTGCTAAACATGGCAAGCCCAAGCTTCCCTTGGACAATAGCAACCTAATTAAAGCTAAAAACGCCGCTCTCCGCAGAGCCAGAAAATACCCCATACCCGCCTACAGGCAAATCGCTAACCAGCTGCAACGTAAAGTCAAACGTACCGTCACGGAATACAGAGACGTTCAAAGGAACGATCTTATGATTAATATTTCCCCGTCCCACACGGCGTACTATAGGATGGCGAGAGCCCTCCGACTAGACGCCCGTACTTACACCCCTCCGTTATCTCGTCCCGATGGCACTACCGCCTTCGAGGACGACGAAAAAGCTGAATGCTTCGCCGATAGCATTGCTTCACAATGCTCCCCGAGAACCCAACCCACAGACCCAGCTCACATCCAGGCGGTGGAAGACGAAGTCGATTACAAAGACTCCCGTCCAGTCACCGCTGACCCCATCACAGTTTCTAACCATGAAATCCTACTCATCATTAGGAGACAGGAATCCAAGAAGGCCCCGGGTGCGGATGGAATTTCCAACCAAGCACTTAAGCAGCTGCCTCAGCAGGTGCTTACCTTACTTGCGATTATCTTCAATGCTTGCTTTGACCTAAGCTACTTTCCAAAAGCTTGGAAAGAAGCTATAGTCATAGGCATTCCCAAGCCGGGTAAACCTTTGAATAACCCGGCTAATCACAGACCCATCAGTCTACTCAAGGCAATGGCCAAACTTCTCGAGAGAGTCATTCTAGCTCGAATGAAGGACCACCTGTTCCCAGCGGACGGTGACCCCCTCATTATCCCCCACCAATTCGGCTTTCGAGCCAAACACTCTTGCCCTCAGCAAGTCCATCGAATCGTCGAGTACATACTCGACGGCTTCTACCCCAGACGACTGAAAACAGTCGCGGTCTTCTTTGACGTAGCCAAGGCTTTTGACAAAGTCTGGCACGCAGGGCTCATATACAAGCTTCACAACACAGGCTTGCCCGACCGACTAGTCAAACTAGTCGGCTCCTACCTTAAAGATCGCACCTTTAGATTCAAACACGAAGGTACGCTCTCCACCCCCCGCCCCCTCAAGGCGGGCGTCCCTCAGGGCTCGGTACTCGCCCCGTTACTATACACATTATATACCAATGACATACCTATTCCGTCTAAAGGTGTTCAACTTTCCCTCTTTGCCGACGACACTGCCCTATACGTCAAGGGCGTGAACGTCGACACACTCATCACCAAGCTCCAGAAGGCCGTAAATGACCTCGGAGCCTGGTTTAAAAAATGGCGTATCGATGTAAATCCAGAGAAAAGCTCTGCGATGCGCTTCGATCATAAACGCCGTCGTCCCTACGACCCCCACATCCGAATGCTAGGTACGCCCATCCCGTGGGCACGTACCACCAAGTACCTAGGCGTAACGCTCGATCGTACGCTTTCATTCCGACCACACATTCTCCGAGTCACCAAACTCGCCCGTCTGTACATGGGCCGACTTAACAGTATGTTAGGCCGGCACAGTAAAATGTCTCTTAGGAACAAGCGAACGCTTTTTAAGGTTTGCGTGAGACCAGTCATAACGTACGCCTCCCCAATCTTTGCACATGCTAAACCCTCCGATATGTATAAACTACAGGTAGTTCAGAATCTCTTCTGCCGCCGGGCCACGGATGTTCCGTGGTACGTGCGAAACGCAGATCTGCACAGAGATCTCGAACTGCCTACTATACAACAACACCTTCGGACGCTCTCCACCGCTTTTTTCAAGCGATCCGAAGAGCACCCTAACCCCCTTATACGAGAGTCAGTAGCTTATACTGCTCCGTCCATGCCGTCGAGGTACAAAGTCCGTAGACCGAGAAATGCACTCTCGGATCCCCCCGATCAACTTTCGGCTAATCTGGACCAGCTTAAGGCTGCCCAGGCCGTATAATCACCAATATATAAATGTCATTTGCACCTTAAGTGATTAAGTATTCACAGCGGGTGACCCGCTAGCGGGTCCCTGCTTGCGCGCCCACCTCCCAACCCGGGTGTCGCTCCGATGAAGGCTGACAGCATTCCCATGCTACAGCCATTTGGGTGGTTTTTAGTGGGTAGGTGCCACTTTGGTGAGTCCCACATAACCCCGCAGACGGCTGCGGAGGTATTCATGACGAATCTTCCACCTCCCTCCCGAGAGAGGGTGCTTCGGCAGCAAAAAAAAAAAAATAGCAGTTATGACGACTTAAGTATAGCTACTTGAAGCAATTTACACAACTTAACTTCAATTTGTCAAATACATTTCAATTACAGTCAATATACATTTTTATAAAATGTTAACAGCTAACCGGAACCTATTAAAATGATCCCGAAAAACAAAATAACTTAAAGTGATTCATTATTAATTAACTAATTAAATATTATTTTGAGTTTATAATAGCGTATCTAATTATTTTATAATATTTTTTAAAAATTTGTATTATATGTATATACTGAGAAACAAACAAGCAAATCAATACTGTTTATACTACATACCATAAAGGTGTACCAATACATGGTAACCCCACCGACCTGCACAGACAGTCCCTCAGCAGCGGCAGCCCGTCCTTCCACAGGCGGTCGAACACGCGCACGGCGGCCGTGGCGTCGCCCGCGCACCGCCATCGCGGCCCATGCGCCGCGCGCCGCGAGCGACAGCGGCGCGAGCCCGCGCGCACGTTCCACACGCGCAGCCGGATGCCCTCGCCCGGGTTGGCCTCCAGGCGGTACGTGCAGCTGGGTGCAATCACAGACAAGCTTTTGAGACTTTGTATAGTTTGTGACGTACATGGCAAGTTTTAATTAAAGATTTCTAAGTTGTTATAAGGTAAGCCTCACAGTACATGCAGTTCGGCTATGGAACTATACAAATCGAGCGTCGAAATCTATGTACGATTTTAATAAGAGAGTGAAAGTGCATCTTTCTAGAACATGATTTTAGTTGTTATCCCATAAGTATTATTTTTGTAATTATATGATGTGTTCATGTATGTATTCATGTATGCATATGTATATAAAGTATTTATGTTTAGGTATGTTAACTACATATATATATCATTTCTTTTTTTTTCTTTTTAATGATTTTAAAACTAGTAGTTAATAAAAAGAACACCAATTAAACTCCCCAGTCCCAGGTCTACTGGTAGAAATTTATTATGAAGTAAGTAGTATTTTATCCCATTTATGATTAGTTATATTTTGTTTGTACATAAATTGTAAAATACATAAAAATAAATTAGCACAGGATATAATCTGACACACAAATAACGTCAGACCACCGCTGGCGGCAGCGTTGCCATGTTACACACTCCCCCACCGTACAGAAACACGTCGCGGGGAGGACAACTGTGGCTGGACTACATTGCACTGACCTGATGTTCCTGCTGCCGCCCCTGCCGTACAGGAACACGTCGCGCGGCGAGGCGAAGGACACGGGCGGGTCGGGCGGCGCCTGCGGGAAAGAGCGCGACACGAACCGCCGCGAGCACGGCCCGCGCCCCCACGCCGCGCCGTCCTGCTGCAGGTCCACGAACTCATACAGGGCTTTGAAGTATACTGGCCTGGAAAGGGGAGTAAAGGTTTCATTTTCGCTTTTGATGCACGGAACTGCATATATATAAATCGTGTTATGTAATGATATGGCTGAAATCGTAACAAATTCGGAACTCTCGTCACTCTACCGACACGACGCATCCTGCACTGAACTGGACAACTAGCACAAGAACCGATGCTGGTTTGATTTATATTGTCCACCGACACGACGCATCCTGCACTGAACTGGACAACTAGCACAAGAACCGATGCTGGTTTGATTTATATTGTCCACCGACACGACGCATCCTGCACTGAACTGGACAACTAGCACAAGAACCGATGCTGGTTTGATTTATATTGTCTACCGACACGACGCATCCTGAACTGAACTGGACAACTAGCAGAAGAACCGATGCTGGTTTGATTTATATTGTCTACCGACACGATGCATCCTGCACTGAATTGGACAACTAGCACAAGAACCGATGCTGGTTTGATTTATATTGTCTACCGACACGACGCATCCTGCACTGAATTGGACAACTAGCAGAAGAACCGATGCTGGTTTGATTTATATTGTCTACCGACACGACGCATCCTGAACTGAACTGGACAACTAGCAGAAGAACCGATGCTGGTTTGATTTATATTGTCTACCGACACGATGCATCCTGCACTGAATTGGACAACTAGCACAAGAACCGATGCTGGTTTGATTTATATTGTCTACCGACACGACGCATCCTGCACTGAACTGGACAACTAGCACAAGAACCGATGCTGGTTTGATTTATATTGTCTACCGACACGACGCATCCTGCACTGAACTGGACAACTAGCACAAGAACCGATGCTGGTTTGATTTATATTGTCTACCGACACGACGCATCCTGAACTGAACTGGACAACTAGCACAAGAACCGATGCTGGTTTGATTTATATTGTCTACCGACACGACGCATCCTGCACTGAACTGGACAACTAGCACAAGAACCGATGCTGGTTTGATTTATATTGTCTACCGACACGACGCATCCTGCACTGAACTGGACAACTAGCACAAGAACCGATGCTGGTTTGATTTATATTGTCTACCGACACGACGCATCCTGCACTGAACTGGACAACTAGCAGAAGAACCGATGCTGGTTTGATTTATATTGTCTACCGACACGACGCATCCTGCACTGAATTGGACAACTAGCAGAAGAACCGATGCTGGTTTGATTTATATTGTCTACCGACACGATGCATCCTGCACTGAATTGGACAACTAGCACAAGAACCGATGCTGGTTTGATTTATATTGTCTACCGACACGACGCATCCTGCACTGAACTGGACAACTAGCAGAAGAACCGATGCTGGTTTGATTTATATTGTCTACCGACACGACGCATCCTGCACTGAACTGGACAACTAGCACAAGAACCGATGCTGGTTTGATTTATATTGTCTACCGACACGACGCATCCTGCACTGAACTGGACAACTAGCACAATACCGATGCTGGTTTGATTTATATTGTCTACCGACACGATGCATCCTGCACTGAACTGGACAACTAGCAGAAGAACCGATGCTGGTTTGATTTATATTGTCTACCGACACGACGCATCCTGCACTGAACTGGACAACTAGCACAATACCGATGCTGGTTTGATTTATATTGTCTACCGACACGACGCATCCTGCACTGAACTGGACAACTAGCACAATACCGATGCTGGTTTGATTTATATTGTCTACCGACACGACGCATCCTGCACTGAACTGGACAACTAGCACAATACCGATGCTGGTTTGATTTATATTGTCTACCGACACGATGCATCCTGCACTGAACTGGACAACTAGCACAAGAACCGATGCTGGTTTGATTTATATTGTCTACCGACACGACGCATCCTGCACTGAACTGGACAACTAGCACAATACCGATGCTGGTTTGATTTATATTGTCTACCGACACGACGCATCCTGCACTGAACTGGACAACTAGCACAATACCGATGCTGGTTTGATTTATATTGTCTACCGACACGATGCATCCTGCACTGAACTGGACAACTAGCACAAGAACCGATGCTGGTTTGATTTATATTGTCTACCGACACGACGCATCCTGCACTGAATTGGACAACTAGCAGAAGAACCGATGCTGGTTTGATTTATATTGTCTACCGACACGACGCATCCTGCACTGAATTGGACAACTAGCAGAAGAACCGATGCTGGTTTGATTTATATTGTCTACCGACACGACGCATCCTGCACTGAATTGGACAACTAGCACAAGAACCGATGCTGGTTTGATTTATATTGTCTACCGACACGACGCATCCTGCACTGAATTGGACAACTAGCAGAAGAACCGATGCTGGTTTGATTTATATTGTCTACCGACACGACGCATCCTGCACTGAACTGGACAACTAGCAGAAGAACCGATGCTGGTTTGATTTATATTGTCTACCGACACGACGCATCCTGCACTGAATTGGACAACTAGCACAAGAACCGATGCTGGTTTGATTTATATTGTCTACCGACACGACGCATCCTGCACTGAACTGGACAACTAGCACAAGAACCGATGCTGGTTTGATTTATATTGTCTACCGACACGACGCATCCTGCACTGAATTGGACAACTAGCACAAGAACCGATGCTGGTTTGATTTATATTGTCTACCGACACGACGCATCCTGCACTGAATTGGACAACTAGCACAAGAACCGATGCTGGTTTGATTTATATTGTCTACCGACACGACGCATCCTGCACTGAACTGGACAACTAGCACAAGAACCGATGCTGGTTTGATTTATATTGTCTACCGACACGATGCATCCTGCACTGAACTGGACAACTAGTAGAAGAACCGATGCTGGTTTGATTTATATAGTCTACCGACACGACGCATCCTGAACTGAACTGGACAACTAGCAGAAGAACCGATGCTGGTTTGATTTATATTGTCTACCGACACGACGCATCCTGCACTGAACTGGACAACTAGCACAATACCGATGCTGGTTTGATTTATATTGTCTACCGACACGACGCATCCTGCACTGAACTGGACAACTAGCACAATACCGATGCTGGTTTGATTTATATTGTCTACCGACACGATGCATCCTGCACTGAACTGGACAACTAGCACAAGAACCGATGCTGGTTTGATTTATATTGTCTACCGACACGACGCATCCTGCACTGAACTGGACAACTAGCACAATACCGATGCTGGTTTGATTTATATTGTCTACCGACACGACGCATCCTGCACTGAATTGGACAACTAGCACAAGAACCGATGCTGGTTTGATTTATATTGTCTACCGACACGACGCATCCTGCACTGAACTGGACAACTAGCACAATACCGATGCTGGTTTGATTTATATTGTCTACCGACACGATGCATCCTGCACTGAACTGGACAACTAGCACAAGAACCGATGCTGGTTTGATTTATATTGTCTACCGACACGACGCATCCTGCACTGAATTGGACAACTAGCAGAAGAACCGATGCTGGTTTGATTTATATTGTCTACCGACACGACGCATCCTGCACTGAATTGGACAACTAGCACAAGAACCGATGCTGGTTTGATTTATATTGTCTACCGACACGACGCATCCTGCACTGAATTGGACAACTAGCAGAAGAACCGATGCTGGTTTGATTTATATTGTCTACCGACACGACGCATCCTGCACTGAACTGGACAACTAGCAGAAGAACCGATGCTGGTTTGATTTATATTGTCTACCGACACGACGCATCCTGCACTGAATTGGACAACTAGCACAAGAACCGATGCTGGTTTGATTTATATTGGCTACCGACACGACGCATCCTGCACTGAACTGGACAACTAGCACAAGAACCGATGCTGGTTTGATTTATATTGTCTACCGACACGATGCATCCTGCACTGAACTGGACAACTAGCAGAAGAACCGATGCTGGTTTGATTTATATAGTCTACCGACACGACGCATCCTGAACTGAACTGGACAACTAGCAGAAGAACCGATGCTGGTTTGATTTATATAGTCTACCGACACGACGCATCCTGCACTGAACTGGACAACTAGCAGAAGAACCGATGCTGGTTTGATTTATATTGTCTACCGACACGATGCATCCTGCACTGAACTGGACAACTAGCACAAGAACCGATGCAGGTTTGATTTATATTGTCTACCGACACGACGCATCCTGCACTGAACTGGACAACTAGCACAAGAACCGATGCTGGTTTGATTTATATTGTCTACCGACACGACGCATCCTGCACTGAACTGGACAACTAGCAGTAGAACCGATGCAGGTTTGATTTATATTGTCTACCGACACGACGCATCCTGCACTGAACTGGACAACTAGCAGAAGAACCGATGCAGGTTTGATTTATATTGTCTACCGACACGACGCATCCTGCACTGAACTGGACAACTAGCACAATACCGATGCTGGTTTGATTTATATTGTCTACCGACACGATGCATCCTGCACTGAACTGGACAACTAGCACAAGAACCGATGCTGGTTTGATTTATATTGTCTACCGACACGATGCATCCTGCACTGAACTGGACAACTAGCACAAGAACCGATGCTGGTTTGATTTATATTGTCTACCGACACGACGCATCCTGCACTGAACTGGACAACTAGCAGAAGAACCGATGCTGGTTTGATTTATATTGTCTACCGACACGATGCATCCTGCACTGAACTGGACAACTAGCACAAGAACCGATGCTGGTTTGATTTATATTGTCTACCGACACGACGCATCCTGAACTGAATTGGACAACTAGCAGAAGAACCGATGCTGGTTTGATTTATATTGTCTACCGACACGACGCATCCTGCACTGAACTGGACAACTAGCACAAGAACCGATGCTGGTTTGATTTATATTGTCTACCGACACGACGCATCCTGCACTGAACTGGACAACTAGCAGAAGAACCGATGCTGGTTTGATTTATATTGTCTACCGACACGACGCATCCTGCACTGAACTGGACAACTAGCACAAGAACCGATGCTGGTTTGATTTATATTGTCTACCGACACGACGCATCCTGCACTGAACTGGACAACTAGCACAAGAACCGATGCTGGTTTGATTTATATTGTCTACCGACACGACGCATCCTGCACTGAACTGGACAACTAGCAGAAGAACCGATGCTGGTTTGATTTATATTGTCTACCGACACGACGCATCCTGCACTGAACTGGACAACTAGCACAAGAACCGATGCTGGTTTGATTTATATTGTCTACCGACACGACGCATCCTGCACTGAACTGGACAACTAGCACAAGAACCGATGCTGGTTTGATTTATATTGTCTACCGACACGACGCATCCTGAACTGAATTGGACAACTAGCAGAAGAACCGATGCTGGTTTGATTTATATTGTCTACCGACACGACGCATCCTGCACTGAACTGGACAACTAGCAGAAGAACCGATGCTGGTTTGATTTATATTGTCTACCGACACGACGCATCCTGCACTGAACTGGACAACTAGCAGAAGAACCGATGCTGGTTTGATTTATATTGTCTACCGACACGACGCATCCTGCACTGAACTGGACAACTAGCAGAAGAACCGATGCTGGTTTGATTTATATTGTCTACCGACACGACGCATCCTGCACTGAACTGGACAACTAGCACAAGAACCGATGCTGGTTTGATTTATATTGTCTACCGACACGACGCATCCTGAACTGAATTGGACAACTAGCAGAAGAACCGATGCTGGTTTGATTTATATTGTCTACCGACACGACGCATCCTGCACTGAACTGGACAACTAGCACAATACCGATGCTGGTTTGATTTATATTGTCTACCGACACGATGCATCCTGCACTGAACTGGACAACTAGCACAAGAACCGATGCTGGTTTGATTTATATTGTCTACCGACACGACGCATCCTGCACTGAACTGGACAACTAGCACAAGAACCGATGCTGGTTTGATTTATATTGTCTACCGACACGACGCATCCTGCACTGAACTGGACAACTAGCACAAGAACCGATGCTGGTTTGATTTATATTGTCTACCGACACGACGCATCCTGCACTGAACTGGACAACTAGCACAAGAACCGATGCTGGTTTGATTTATATTGTCTACCGACACGACGCATCCTGCACTGAATTGGACAACTAGCAAATGAACTCTGTATGATAACTAGCACTTATAATTTAAAATGAAGATTCGTAAACTTACTTAAGCGCCGTGCCCTGCGTCAGCTTCAGTTCCAGCGTCAACGAGTCTCCCTTCGACAAGAAGCTTTCTGTGTTCGAACAAGCCCTGGTCTTCTTCATGAGCGCGTGCTCACAGGTGCGCGGCGCGCGCTCGCGACAGAACCGCGCGACCAAAGTGGCATTGGTGGGCGGGCGGCCCACGATCACGGTTTGTGCAGAGGTCGCGCGTGACATTTGGACTGAACGGTCTTTGTCGCTGAAAGAAGAGAGGGGGAGGGGTGTCAGATAAGAAAAAGTAATTTGGTTGTACGTAAAATAATTTGAAGGATAAAATATTACGAGTACATCAATGAGACTGTATTTTGAAAATCCTTTTAAATGATAGAGTTTAAGATCGTGTAATTATTATAAATAAATTGGCATATACCTTTACACACATTGATATACCAAAACAAGGGTGGTGGGGAAGCCTCTTTCAGCTGGAACATCTTTAGTTGGCTATCTATAGGTCAACTTGAATGGGTATGTGAGAACTGCATAAAGACCAGTATAAATTACCAGACACCGAACTGGGGGCTCCCCGAATTCGACAGATATCAGTTTTTTTTTTACTATTTTCACAGCCGGAAACGGGCACGTCTTCTTCATGAATCGAAGGAGTTTTATTCATGAGTGGTAATTGTGGTTATTGCATCGACTGATGATGCGTTGCCGGCCGTAGGCTTTCAGTGATGACACTGGCTGGACCTTCCCTTCAACCGGAACACGCGTAAACGTGGTTATTATGGAGGCCCGAATAAACAGGACTGAGTACCGCGCCAGTCGAAATCTCAACTAAGAACCTCTACTCCTACACCATAATGACACAATTGTCTGTCCGCACCAAGATTCAAACCAGCGGCCTCAGGTGCATAATCCATCATTACTGCCTCGTGCACCGCGATGGTGCTTTATTTAAGAAGAAAACATTATGACTGAACTGATGACTAAAGTTAGATAAATGCCGGCTCGTTTCAATAGTTGTGTTGGAATTTTTGGAAAATTTTTATTTATACATATACAGTTTTACAGGTTAAGTTTTTTATAAAAATTTCCCAATTTTCGGCTATCGGCTTAGATATTTTGAAATGTGTAAGTCTTATTATTACTATTATTTGAGTTTTACATGTAAAATAAGATGCTTTATGACCTCAATTACCAATATTGTACGTAAAATGCATAATTTTAGTATCTTGTACTTAATGGGAATAGGTTGACTTAACCTGTAACCCTGTATAATACTTAAAATTACTATAATATCAATTATATTATAAGCAAACCATACCGATTCACTTATCGCCATGGTAAATGATTACGGTGGCAAAATGTTTTGCTGCGCACCGTACCCTTACGCAAAACACAGTAACACATGGATTTACTCAACAAAACTAAGTTTTATTGCACTAACTTTTGGCCGTTAAGTGCAAAACTATCGACCTAAATTTACAAGTTACGTTTAAACAACACCTGATGTCTTCTGAACGCATATGTTGCCATTTCTTTGTTAAGATCTCGTCTGGCCGCTTCTACAGTCCTTCTTATTTACACCGCCATAGTGATCACGTTTCCGTGGCTGTGTTCCGGACAAAGGAAGGGACAGGCAGAGCCATTACTGGAACATAGGTGATTTCAACTGAAGCCTGCAGATGGCGACTCACCATCGATAAATACGTCACGTGATCAAACTTCTAATTTTATAACTAAACCACGGGAAGATGAGATAGCCTCTCATACACTAATTCTTTTTTGCAACGCCGCCTAAATATTCTATAGAAAGCGTAGTAGTTAAATTTGGGTTAGGTAAATGTTAGGCTGCATTTATCTCATGCGCGAGCCGAGCGAGCGCAGCGAGCGTTGTGCGGGAGCATCCGGCGAAGCGCCATAATCAAAATTGGATGATAATTCAAAATTTTACAGCAAAAACATCATGCGACCACATATTTTTAGTGGCGAAGATAGTATCGTTGAGACGCTCGTCGGTTGTGGCTGAGTTCTGGCCTCGGTTCTGGTTTTTAGATGGCAATATAGATTTTTTGTGGCGTATAATGCTATTAAAAAGAAATCCGTTTAATTAGCACCCTTCAATAAACAAACACCTTCGATTAGTTATGTACACAGGTGCGGATGCTGCTCAGCGTCAATCGGTGGACGCCCGGGTCCGAGCTATGAATATATCAAACTATATAAACAAACACCTTCAGTTTGAATACCTATTAGTTTTAAACTAATCGATTAAATACTAAGTATTTTTATCAAACCATGATAATATTATACTATATTTAAAATTATTTAGCTGGCTAGCGATCACATAAATTTAACAATTAAAAAGGGCCTCAATCACCTCAAATATTTATTTATTTAAAACTTTATTGTACAATTTGAAATCAGTGTACAAACGGCGGACTTAATGCCATTTGGCATTCTCTACCAGTCTACCGCAGCTAAGGAGAGGTTATCAAAGGATTAAAGGGTGCATACAAAAATGCATATACGTATATACTTTAAAATAAACTTTATAATACTTATTTACTATAAGGTTTACTTTACTTTGACGTCAATAAGAACAAGTAATTGTCAATGTTGAGAAATAAATATTTGGATTTGAATTTTGAATTTGTTATTTTACTGATATTTACTTGAAATATCACAGTAAAGATCACAAACTTGGAAATAGGAACGAAGATGGAATGCTAAAACAAAAAGCGTAAACAATATCCCATCAAATCTCTATATTATCCACAAAATAACGCCTAAGCCTGATATTGTGCCAACACTAAAGAGTGTATTATTAATTTAAGCATCACCATTTACATACCAGAATATATCGGTGCAGCCGGGCGAGATCCTCATAGGGCCATCCCATATATTCAAATGACTGCCACAATACTCATCTTCGGGTAAGTGTGGATTCAGCGCGTTCGTGACGTAGAATTTGAGGACCGAAAACCAGACTTTGAATCTTGGAGCGGAAAACGAGGGCCGGCGGTAAATGATGTTACGTCCTGTGGGGCCGGAGGTGTCGATGCCTTGCATGTGGTAGAGACAGGTGGTGTTGGGGGGCAGGGAGTGCTGCGGATGTTCTAGAACGCCTCGTCCCGTTCCGCGGATCCAGAATTCACAGGCTCGTTTGTTTTTGGCGTACGTCGGAGACTGTTGGTCGACGAATCTCACCTGTGGGACGAGAGAAAACTGTGGTTGAGCAGAGAGAGAGAAATGACGAGTTATCTAACTAGTGAGTGGGTAATGAAGCACAAAGTGAACTAATACGCTGATTATGCAAGTTGGCGCGAGGCATAATGCCCCGAGCTCCATAATTGCGCGCCGGGTTTGCGAAGGGCCGTACACACCCACTACTAATTACGCTTTGGCCAACATCCAAAAGGCTTGCGATTTCCTGATTTATTAATGTACGCCCAAAATGAAATACTCCACATCGCACTAAGAAATGATATATTACTCAATTAACCTAATTTCTGAATTAAGCGTAACAGGATTAGGAACGTATATTAAATTTTGACCTCAAAACTCTAGGGTCAAGTTTGTGACAAATGAAATTAGTTCTACGTAAAATTATTGATGAACGTAATTTCTTAAACTTAAACTTAGTAGCTGATTAATTATTTAAAGCTTTACGCGAAAGTGTTTCGTAAGATCGAAGTTAATTTACAAGTATTATTTCTGTGAAAGCATGATATAATGGACGCGAATTGGTTAGCTAACTGTGTTATGACTAAGTTGGGAACTGTTCCCGCGGGCGATGAGTTAATGATATAATAGAATACAATTTGAACAATGGCGGCGTTTAACGTGAGCTCTTCAAAGGCGCAAGTCGTTTGACTTTCAAATATATTGTTACGTTTTACGTTTGAAGATTTGAAACGCTCGAGGACTTGACATCTATTTAAATAATTGGAAATCTTTTTGAAAATTTCTTTATTGATTATTTTATTTTATTTGATTTTCTCGTTTATTTATGATACTTTTGAGGCTTTTTTTTATGTATGACGTATTACAAAATAGTTTATGAAACGTTATATTTTCTCTAAAAATAATACCACATTTTCTATATTTTTTTACAGAAAACTGGCAATTCTGTCGTTAACTTGTCGTTTGCGTACGAAACATTATTCCGAGAACTAAGCAGTGGTTTAATAACGACGAAGCGACTTGCTATTCAAGATAATGTCATTGCTGCTATCAAAAATACATCTACAATAGAATCGTAATTACCATTATTTTAACAATATTCATAATATTTGTGTTTTAAACACTCTAGTACTTGTCAGTAGTGACTTTAATAAATTTTTAATATGATGTTCTGACCCCAGCCGAAACCAATAATGTAATTTTTATCTTATCCATTTGTCAATATCCAATGACATTGACAACTCCAATGAGTTTGACTACGATCCTAATCAGAAATGGTCTCGCACAGCGCTGGGCGAACAGTTCACGAGTAACAAAAAACTTTCCTTTCTATTCATTGAAATTTGGCGCGGGGCCAAGCATTTTCTAGGTTTTAACTTTTAGATTCCACATAAACGCTGCACGTTGCATAACTTTGCAACTACATTTAGTAAAATAGGACTTCTAAGCTATTTAGGATAATGAGAACTTAAAATTGTTCTAAATTGTTCTGCAACTTTTACAATAATATTTTGTTAACATTTTTATTTATTATGATTTTAACAAGTTTTGAATATATATTTTGTAGATTTCTGGAGTAAGTAATGGATATTTAGATAATTGCTGTTCTTTAATGTTAGGAGTTGTGTGTTGTTTGTATAGACATTCGATGAATACCCGAAATGCAGAATAGCTCACCTCGACGTCAAGCTGAAATCCATGCAGCGCCATAGCGGCGGGCGCGGCGGGCGCGGGCTGCAGGAACGTACCAAAGGGCGCTGTCGTGAACTCCACCAGCAGCTCCGGCCCGCTGGACACCGCCTCCGGTACCGCCACACCTCCCCCGCAGAACCTCAATATTACCGGATCCCTAGTCGTGTACCCATCGTAAACCGTCACATAATCCTGCACTTCATCGCAATCCTGCCAGAACTTCAACTCCCGCCCATTGTTCTCCCGCTCCTGCTGCGACGGGGCATACAACGCCTTTTGACTCCTGATCGAAATCAGCTGCCCATTCGCTTGTTTAACCACGATCAAAGCGTGCTTCCCCGGCGGCACTTCATGCTGCCTCACTGCATAATAACACGTCAGGTTCCTAGGATACACCCCGGGGAAATTCGGCGATTGCAGCCGGCATTTTTTACGATCGCAGTCGCTGAAGATCCGGGAGCAATAAGTCCCGGAGATGAGTTCTCCGAGGTAGTACTCTTGGGGCTTGGGGCGGGCGAGGCTGGTGTCCTCCCGCGTCAGGTTTATGAGCCGAGATATCGGGCGCAGCTTGAAATATGGCCGATCTGTAATTAAGAGTTATGGGTTGCGTATTTATGTTCGGTGAAGGTTATCTTTTATGTTAAAGAATTTGAGTGACGGTTATGTATTAAAATTTACTGCAATTTTTACGTCACTTAAAAAGGTCATTTAAATAACATAATAGAGTACCTATTAAATAAAATGTTGTTATCGTGGAAATTAAAATAAAATCATTATGGATTTCTTATAAATATTACTTTACAGAGCAAATTTTAATCCTCTGTCGCGGGTTTTGCTCTATGTATATGTGATACTATACTAATAAATTTAGATACCTAAAACCAACCAACCTGACGGACTACCCCCTCCATACCGCACTGTCGCAAACTCTCTTCTCAGCACTTTGTAAGCGATTCTAAAATCGAAGTTATAATTATTCTGGTCCTTCGACAGACGGAGCAGTCTGATAATGAGTGTGATGGACTTGGTCTCGCTGTAGTAGATAGAGGGTCCCCAAGAAGTGCCGCACCAGGAGCCGCCGACTTGAGGCCTGCTGGCTTCCTGGATTTGGAGGTAGCCGTCGGGACATCCGTCGTCTGTGAAGGATGTGAAGCGGCCGAGAGTGAAGCTGTCAAACAAGATCTGTGGAAGAAAAATTTATATTGAATGCAATGTTAAGTAGAGTCGTAGTTTAGAATGCGTCAGCAAGCTTAAGGTTGGATTCAAACATAGTGGTAATGCAAAACCTGTATTTAAAATTCCGATTGGGTGACATTATACAGTTTCCACTTTCCCATGGAGGAGCTAAATATGGCTAAAAATACAAAATGTGGCTAAATCCCAGTAAAGTTAAGTGGGGTCAGGTGGTAATTAGCATAATGGGTAGTTTGCTGTACACAGACCAGTATGCATGGTAAACATGCATCAACTGCTGTCCACGATAAGGGAGATTTCGGCTCCAATATTCAATGGCTAAATATTGGGGAAAATATTAGTTTTGCTTAAATTTTGCATGAGGCTACAAAATAATGAAATATACATTTCTTATAAAATTAAAATTCTATTGTGTTGATTATTTTTGTCCATCTCTGAGCAATTTTTAGGTCATTTGGTATATCCTAGTGATACAAGACACTTTTATTGCATGTTAATAAAGTTTAACACATAAGAAACATAGTCAGGATGTGACATTTTCCAGGAGATGATTAAAACAAAGTCAAATGCTTAAAAACTCGTCATAATTACTTCCTATTGGGTGAGACAAAGGACCAGGCTTATTCGTCCTTGAAATGTGAAAACCTCAAACTCACCACGCAGGTCTGTCAGTAACTGATGGTCTGAACTCTCTCGCCACTTCTTTCTGAATGTTTGAGTACACACGTGTCTAAGTGAGCTGCAGCCCAGGAAAGTGCTACTCAGCCGCCCACATAAATAAAGGTAAGGGTAATTATTTAGGCACGTACGTAGGTTTAATTTCCGGCCGTATTTATGAGGGTGTTTAGATGTACTGGGGTGCAATCTCTACGTTATTTCTGATTTCCCGAGCTGGTAATGGCTTGTTTTATTGGTTTGGCTTCGTTTGCAGTAAACCAGGCGTGATGGTGAGCTGTTTGATAGTAAGTATGTTCGTAAAAATTATTTATGGTTGAAGAATATATTACGTAGGCATCGTGTTGAAATAATGCACAAACTTCTAGTTTTCAGACCAGCTGATAATCAATTAACTACCGCCGAATGGCTTTAACTATATATTATGAGGTAGAAATAAAAATAAACAGAAGAAATGAGATGAAATATTTCACTATATTTCTTTATGATTTTCTGAACTTTTCCTGTAATTAATGATGAATAACGTTTCATCTTCGAAACTAAAAATGAATCAGAAATACAGTGTTCGCCGATCACGCCGCCCGCTAGATTGACACTGCAGGCCGGTAGACCGTAATGCCTCGTAATGGCTTCGGCAAGCGGAAAACTCCATTCTCTCCCACTACGCTATCAAACTATTTTATAGTTTTATTTTATTTCTACTAAGAAAATTCCCTTTACGAACGTCGCCGACTGTCGATAACGACTATACTCCTATGACTCCTATAATACTTTCGCGTGGCCCCGAACAAAGAGACGACAAATTTAATTTCGCTTCCAAGCAATTATAGATCGTATTGTTTCCGCTCTAAATTACACTAAGATGTAAAATTGGTTCGGATGTTCGTTTTGTTCTACTGGGCTTACGTTCGACGGTTTATTCTTTGTTTCGTTGTAAGATTATTATATCGTTGTATTAAGAGTGAAATTTGATTGTCTATTTTTTATTTACTATTTCTTGAAGTCTGCATTTTCTGAGTATTTACCATCCATTATACTCGTATAATATATATATTCATTAGTTTATATTTACATAATGCATCGTTAATGTAAAATATATCAAGGGAAACACAATAAGTATCATTTCATTTTAAAAAATACCATAAATCACGAAACGCTCTGTCCGTACATTCCACATTTCACATGCGTTACCCCCACGATATGTCTCCACAGCCTATGAATAATATTACGCCTTTTAATAACAATAGAAATCAAATATCAGAATTCGCGCGCCGCGGGCCGCCTCCTGTCAAAGATATTCTCATTCAGAAAATACAATTTCTGTGGTGACAGTCTCTTCGCCAGGTCTTTGATGGAATTTAAGAACGCCGCCGCGAGAGTTCCGTGGCGTTTCAATTTATTCTCCCGCTTTATATGAGATATCATATTTCATTTTGAATTTCAGTTGGACATAGAAATATTTCTTGGCTGAGAATAAGTTTCTCTGTTTCCATGTGAATATTGGGGAATGTGACTTTTATATGAGTATGAAACTTTAACCTGCTTTGTCTAGTTGAGAATAGTTTGTAATGCTAAGTTTGTTTTGTTATTTACACGATTTACAATACAGGGCACAAACGTGTAATAAACACAAAATTTTCTATTCAATTAAGATGATGTATTCTATATTGCGCCTACGTGGAAAGAATAGCATAGCCTCATTACCGCATCTTTGCGCAATACGAATATTAAGTTTACTTGCTCCAGCCTATTACACAAAGGCAAACACGCTCGAGGTGGTGGCTCTCAGAATATTAAGCTGTATGTTTGGCCGTGTAACTTCACCATTATGAATTTGGAAATGTCACAATACAAATTTTATATTACATAATCGAATAATTCAAACTTTTATTGAATACCCATGTCTGATAACAATTCAGAGCCTTGTTTCAAAAGCCACAATGTCTTTTTAATAATTAATGTATAAAATATGATTGTAAAACTGACCGAGTGTTGAAACTATCCCAAGTTCCAATGGATATGTCCGCCTATTTGTCATAAATAAACCTATTTATCGATCGCCTGCTAAACGCTTTTAGGAAAATATACAAGATTATCGTTGTCCCGTTCCCAAAAAGGGTTTTTATTTAAATATATAGCGGTATGCCAGCAGAGTCGTACCATGCAACTAGGCCGGTTTCATTTCCTGCTACGTTAAAAGCTTTGCCGTTTTGTGTCTTACGAGTTTTAGCCTTTGCATCTTAAAATAGCCTTTTGGTAGTAAAAGGTTTGAAAAATATACAAGACTAGGTAAAGTTTTCGTGCTAAAAGGGCGTTATAGCAAATGTTATCGAAGCATTGGCATAGAAAACTAATAGAAACATTTTCAAAAGATATACGAAAAATAAAAAATATGATTGGCAAAACAAAGTCTTAAATCATTGTTTTGTAGATGATTTTAAAACATACACTGTACTTTTGAAATAATCATAATCCTGCCGTTAATTATTAACTTCAGATCACTGAATCGGTACGTTTACAAGTTTACCTTAGTTCACCTGCCAGCGGCACTACACTGTGCTCCCGGCAAGGGTTCGACAAAGACCCCAAATTAGCGTACATTGCTTCTAATTAGCAACGCCAACGCTTCGTGTGTTTGCTCGCGTCGACGATGCCGGCGAACAAACCTAACCTGAGTTGAATCCGGAATGTAACTCAAGTAGCTATACAATAGTGTGTCGTCTGAGAAACTTAAGGAAAAGTAGATTTGGTAAATTAATCGTATAATGTACCTAATGTTTTAACAAATGTTTGAGAAAGTAGATATAATAATTATTTTACGTAAGGTCTTATATACTAAGGTCTAACACTCAAATTTGATTTAAATTATGAATCATATAAACAAAAAAATTTTTAAGCCCAATGATATCCAAAACTTTATTTTGTTAACTATCTTGTTATCTAAATAAATTATCTTATGGGAAATGCAAACTTATTAATTCTTCGTAAATATAATTTCTTCTTCTATAATTATGATGATGACGACATTACGTATGATAATGAAGATGGTGATGGTGAAGGCGTGAACTGTCCCCACATTTCTAAATTTAAATGTTGTATTCGAACGCGCTTACCGAAAAGCGGAAAGTTACACAACCATAGCAAAACCTACAAATATCTAAATAAATGCATTAATTCTATATTTGAAAATACGAAAATGTTATCTATGCTATTCTACAATGCCGTTACTGTATCAATATAACTGATCAAACTGCACAGCGTTCACAGAACTAAATAACTTTTTAGGTTACTCATAAGAAATAAAGTTTTCCCGCCTGATGTAAAAACAGACGTATTGATCCCGTGCGAGTAGATTTTATTCGTTCGAAGGTGTGCAGCATTGTGACCGCGCGGGCGGCTCTCTGGAGCAAGGCTTTGTTTGCCGAGCGACCGCGCGCCCTCTGCCCGTCGCGTTGGGAACATTGTTTGTTTGTCTTGAACTGTTTGTTTGAAAGTGGAATGCTGGAAAATTGCAATGCGAGTTTGTTTGCGACATGATGGCGGCGATTGTTATTTGCGTAGGGTTGATTTATAGGTTTTTCAGTTTGTAGAGTAAGTTTTGGTGTCAAAAGTAAAAATATATTGGTTAGGTAAGATGAGATGGTCTTTCTGATATTAGGTCTTTACCTATGAAATTGCCGTTTCTCACGAAATAAATGAAGCGTAATTTTTTTATATATTTTTTATTTCTGTTAATCAAAATAATCACCCATGCAATCAATGCATCTTTGCCAACGCATTGGTAGCTTATTGATGCCTTTCTTGAAGAAATCAGCTGGACGGGAGGCAACAAATTCTTCAAAGGCATTTTGTACTGCCTCTCGGGTATTGAATTTTTTTCCCGCCAAGAAGTTATCCAAATTCTGGAAAAAGTAGAAGTTTGTAGGCGCAAGGTCTGGTGAGTACGGCGGATGACGGAGAACTTCCAACCCCAACTCTTGTAGCTTGGAGACCGTCTGCTGTGCAGTATGAGGTCGCGCGTTGTCGTGCAGCCAATTTGACGCAAATGGACCAATATTGTTTTGATGCTAACGTCGAAAGCTGCTGCTAATTCAGCCGTGGAATGAGTTTCATCAGCTTCCACAATTGCCTTTAATTCGTCATTGTCGACCAAAGTTTTCGGACGACGATGGGGTTCATTTTTCAGGTCAAAATTTCCAGAACGGAAGCGCGTAAACCAATAACTGGTGGTGCGTTCGTTTGTAGTGTTCGCTCCGTAAACGTCGTTGATGTTGCGTGCCGCTTGTGCCGCTTTGCTGCCACGACGGTACTCATACTCCATAATTACTCGAATGTTTAACTTATCCATGATGACGAAAAATGTTCGAATGCGTTGAAAACAAAACACTAACTATTAAACAAATGACGATTTTAGAAAAAGAATTCCATGTTTGTCAAATAAAATTAATTTGAAATTAGAATTATCAGTCAAAAAAAAAATATTTTCATTTGAAATGGCCAGTACGGCAAAACGGCAGTTTCATAGGTAAAGACCTATTATTTGTCTTTTGAAATAATGACTGTAGTATCTTTTTACGCTTTTGTGTTAACTTAATAAAATATTTGTTTTTACTGTAGATATTTCGACTGTGAAAGCGTAACAGAGAAGCTCTATCGAGGCAGACTGCGTGGAAAGTTTACAGAGCGAAGGAAAGAAACTAATATGAAGACCGTTTCGTTTCATTCGCAGCTCTTTACACCAAATCAATTTAAATAACTGAGGCGTTATGTACCTATAAAAAAACAATGTATTTAAAAACTAAATTGCTCCAATAACGTTTTTTGAATTATGGAATCAACGACATTAAAAAACTCGATGGTTCCACTAGTTTAAAACTTTCAGTTTTAAGCCACAAATGTATCCTCATATGAATTGAATCCCTTTTCGAAACCCATTCAAAGTTGAAGCCGCTGTGCCCTTAAAAGAAATTATGTACCAATGTACTATGTAATGTACTCTTCCTTTATGTTAACGTTGTATTATTCCGCCAGCCTCCCTCCTCACGTATTTCCTGAGAAAAATGAGAGTGCAAGTCAAAAACAAGAGAAAAAGTAACGCGTTCCACGTTTGAAAACGAAATGTGAGGGTAGACGCGTTATGGAAATTAAATGGGAGAAATCAAATTACCTACGCTGGCACACCAAGTTTACTTACTCTCTGAATTAAAAACATCTGACGGTTTATTGTTGTGGGAATAATTTGAAATCGAGCTAAATGGAACGCATTTATATGAAAATGCCATAACACTTTTTCGTTCGACCTTTTTTGATGAATTGTCAAAATGTTGGTAAGTAACCCAGTGATCTAAGCTCCCTGGAACAAGCTCAAGCTTAAAAGGAACATTGATGATCTGTTATACATAATTGTAATTTTATAGGTAGTACAGCATTTATTAATATTATTATAGTTAACATCAAACTAATTATGGTCTACCATTATATCAGCCACACGCAGACACATTTAATAGTTACTTAAGGCACTATTTAGTATTTATTTTTCTTAGCAAATGTAGTAGATTAAGTATAGATTCGTTAAGTTATGGTTGAGGAGGGCGATGGCTGGATCCCGCGTTAACTCGTGAACGGGTGCCGTTTGAGGGTGTTCATCGTTTGGATACTTGGGGGGATGGAGACTTGCCGAGCTAACAGATGCAAATAAGAATAATTTTGTATATTCTGTATATATATTTGACATAAAGAGACTCTGTAAATTTATTTTGCTAAAAATACACCCGTGAAGTTTCTTGCCAGTTCTTCTTCACGAAGATTTTTCCGAACTCGTGGTAGAGTCATGTTCTATTTGACGCCAATAAGAACAAGTAATTGTCAATGTTGAGAAATAAATATTTGAATTTGAATGTCTTATATTAAGGACCGCCGCATGTACATGGATATAAGGGCTCTGAGCGCGGCGCATGGTTCCGGCCAGCGCCACCAGGAACATCAGGACGAAGAAAAAGGGTAACACGAGCTAGGTCATCGTCGCAGGGCTGCGTAGTCAAATATATACTGTAAAACGATTTAATTCTTTTTAACTCACTGAATTTTCTTATGCACGTCTTGTGCAGTTATATAATCTTATATTTTGTATACATTTTATTTTAGATTCAGATTCAGATTAATTTATTGCTCAATGTATGGTAAAAAATAGTTGTTTACAAAAAAGTTATGCTCCACATACAAAACTGTTATACAGCATGCAATTTTACAATAGTATGTTACTTAAAAGCTAGAAAACGTCACAATTCACTTCATTCAATTAAAAATAATTTAAAAACAATTACATGTCACAGAATTTAGTTAAAAACAATTACAATAATATTAATAAAGATAATAAAGCTTATATTATTATTATTATTACTATTATAAATTTTTAATTTAGGTACATTCTTTAAGATTTATGAAGTTTGCAATACATTTATCATAATTTAGGTTTTACATTTAAAATATTCATTAAGCGTATAAAAACATTTTTCTGTTAACCAATGTGAGAGTTCGCCTTTTAATTTGTTTTCTGGCAAATATTTAAATCGGTTTGGTAGCGCATTAAAATTTTTTATGCACATTGCGTATGATTGGTTAAGATATAGTTGCAGGCGCGGTACATCGTCATGCACTAATCTTTCTCCGTGCCGCGTAGCCCTGCCTACGCTTTTAGCTCGACTAAAATAATGAATGTTACGTTTTACAAATATAGCAACTTTCAAAATATACATACACGGCAGAGTCAACAAATTCAAAGCTTTAAATAGGGGTTTGCAAGGTTCATAAAGCTCCTTGCCTAGCATCGCCCGTAAACACTTTTTTTGTGCAACAAAACTTTTACAAAAATTCGTTGAGTTACCCCAGATTAACAATCCGTATCTTAAGGTTGAAGCAGCGTATCCGTGGTATGCGGTTAATACTGTTGACCGAGAACAGTTTTTCCTAAGTCGGCTTAGTACATATACATAGCTATTTAGTTTACTACAGACTTTGTCGATATGTTGTTTCCAGTTTAAATTTTGATCTATATTAATGCCAAGAAATTTCACACAATCTTCTTCTTTTATTTTAGAGTTATCATATTTTATGTCAATTTTTGATAGTATTTCATTTGTATTCAATCGTACATACTTAGTTTTGGTCAAGTTAACAGTAAGATTATTTTTTTCTAGCCATTTAATTATTAATTTTATTGTATTATTTATGTCATATATATAGTCACTTGTATTATTATTATTATTTGTCAGAATTACAGCAATATCGTCAGCAAAGAGAAAATATTTGTGATTGGTCAAGTTTGGCAGGTCATTTATATACAAAAGGAATAGTATCGGGCCCAGTATGCTTCCCTGTGGTACAACAGTAGCAATTTCTCTAAATTCGGACCTGTGATAGATGATTTCTGATTGATGATTTGCAGTTTGTGTTTCAACACATTGCTGCCTTTGCGAAAGATACGAGCTAAACCATTGTAAGACCGTGCCTCGGACACCGTAGTTTTCTAGTTTTTGTAGCAGCAACTTATGTGAAACAAAATCGAATGCGCGGCACATATCGAAAATCATCACTGTGGTTTCTTTTCTTGCGTTTAAATTTTTTGTCACTTCGCTAACCAGATCAAAGATGGCAGTGGTTGTGGATTTTTTTTTGAAAGCCTGATTGTTCCCTACATAAAACATTAACTTTCGAAATAAAATTGGTCAGCCTCTTTTTCATCGCCTTTTCAAAAATTTTGGAAAATATAGTAACCAATGATATTGGTCTATAACTACTAAGTTTAATTATCAATGAGCTATTTTTACTAACTCTTTCTGTTAAATTCTATAATTGTAATTTGCTATCTATAATATAATTCGAAAGGTACAAATAATTTAAACTGTAGGTAATCAATTAGGTTATTATTTACTTATTATGGAAGAATACTTTTTCATATTATTTGAGCTCAGTCAGAAATAAGTTACACATTTTTAATTGAACCTCATTTCGACTCGGTCTGCTGACAACGCCTCTTCCAGCCAGCAGCAAAAAAGAGTAAACAAAATTTTAAAAAAGAAACGTGTCCGCATCATTAAGCGCTGACTACTATTAGACGTTATTGTTGCGTAGTGAATAGAGCCAGCACTTGACAGCGCTTTAGCGGGTCGTCGCGCAAACCCGCTCGAGAGCGAATGAACTGCTCCAGGCGAAGTGGCTCCTGAGTACACCAAAGGGGGATAAGATACTTTTTGCTCTAAATTAAAAAAAGTTTTCCGCCTATTTCAAATTTGCTGGAGCACATAAGAAGAGTTTCTTAAGAGATATTGTATATAAATGATTTAATAAATTTTTTTTTTTTTAAGAAAACGTGAATTCCAGGAGGGTGATGTATGTGAGTAGGAATAGAAGTAAGTAGATATAATGTTTTTGTTATTGTACTAGTATTTCAGTTATATTTTTTTTATCATTACTATCTTTAAATATCTGATAATGTTGTCATGAAGACAAAAAGTACTAGATTAACGTTACTAGTTTAAACATAGATTATTTATTATCATTGATCTCAAAATCAAACAAAAAAAACAGTGCTCTATTACTTTTACATTGCTTTGAACCTAAAATGATACATAATGATGAACGGAACTTAAAGTCATTAGTTACACTTTGATTCAAACCATATTTATTCACGGTACAAAGAATCTTGCAGTTCACTTTATTTAAGCGGCACGAAGGAAGCGAAACTGTTTTGGCGCGCATTCTCGATATTTTAAAGTTATATATTATTTTTAGAGACGCAAACGACCACTCTGCCCGCCTTAGGAAGTGTTATTCGCACCAAAGAATATCTATCGTCTACGGTGTTATATTTATCAATATTGAAAGTGATTCCAACGCATCCGAGTAAACGGATTACTTTGGCGGATTTTAGTACCGCCCTACCACTAAATTAAACGATTATTGAAAACACTATTAACTTTACTCTCGGAGGAGCTGGGCCAACGCTGGGCCAACGCTGGGCCAACGCTGGGAGTATGCCGTCAGTTAATAATATAAAAATGAGTATTATGTATCTTATATTCACATTGAACATTCTTACCGCGACATTTTTAAAAAGCGCATTGCTGGAGTATCAAATGCCATGGAGTTTATCGCTGCAGCTCTGACACTCTTATTTCATGTTTTAACCACTAGGTACATCAACCTCGTGTATGTGTAGACTTGTTCCAGAATATAAAAACTAAAGAAACAGGTACACTTATCCAAATATATTATATAAAAATATAAAATATATAAACAAGCAAACAGACTCTAAGGATGTGGAATTGTATGCGCTACTTAGGGCTGATTTTTCATTCCACAATTAGCTATTTGCTGGAGTAACGTTTGACAAGACTTTCAACAGAAAAGATGTCAAATTCTCAACATTATTCTACTGATAAGAGTTATCTGAGCATTGAAAAATCAGCCCTAAATCTACATGTCATTAGTTGAGGACAGGACCGCCAACAAATTAGAAGATCAAACTAATTACCAAGTTCTAATTAAGTAACTTTTTTATCTTCAAACATCCGATTTGAATTCATTGGTCTTATCAGTTATGCCTGAGTACATTTTGCTTTGTCTCTATGATAACAAGTCGTGCTGTGCACGAATTTATTAAAAAGTACATTTTAAAAGATATAATGTCACGTTGTCGATAATTGCGTTGAGGTATTCCAAATTTAAGTTCTTAATAAATTTAAACAAGTGCTCAGTTTAAATAGTTTTAGAAATTTATAAACACTTTATAAAATGACGTCGAGTGGTCTAGAATTATCTAGAAAGTTACAACAGAAAGTGTTTCTCGTAACGGGAGGAGCGGCGGGCATTCAAATTCAAATTCAAATTCAAATATTTATTTCTCAACATTGACAATTACTTGTTTTTATTGACGTCAAATAAAACATGATTCTACCACCAGTTCGAAAAAAAACCTTCGTGAAGAAGAACTGGTAAGAAACTTCACGGGTATATTTTTTACGGGCATCGGGGCTGGGGTCGTGAGAGGACTTCTGGCTGAAGGTGCCTGGGTGAGTTTAGGTTTAAAACTTTGATAAATGCGCAGCGAGATACTAAATATTATTATAGATATATAGATTTTACAATTACAATATGAAATACAGATACGGCTGATTTACAATAAAGTTCTGAGGGCCCTAAAAGGCCCTTCTAATGTTTAGAAGATTAAGATTTTTCCAAAATTGATATAGTATGCCACGACGTAAGCCAAATATTAAAAAGTCGTATGTTTGGTATCTATATTTAACAAGATCAAACTCCTTAAACATTTATACTGTAATGAAAGAGGAAAGACCTGTTTATTAGTTTACACGTAACGTAATGGATTATCTCGGAAACGAATGGACTGGTTTGAAGGAATCTTTCAACATTAGTAAGCTGCATTATCCAGAAGTTTAAGCTATACTTCATGCCAGAATTCCCTTGGGATCAGAAGCTAGGTGAATTGAGCCTTACCAATTAATGTTAGTGTACTGACCTTGCACTTGATCTAAGTTCTGTAAGTAATTGTGCTAATCATGCTTCATTACGAGATTAGATATAAGACCCAATTTCATAAAACTCTTGTAAATCGGGCATCCGTTTATACACTTGTGGAGAATTTGATAATCCAAACTACATGGCCATTCAGGCTTTGAGGTACCTGACTTAAATTCAAAATTGAATTTATTTAGAAGCTGATTCGAGGATGTTTTCTTACATATTTCATGCAGTAGATATCTAACCCTCATCATTGACAGAAATTGTTATCATTCGAGTAGCCAAGAACAAGTAACTTATATCTTAACAGAAAATTGATATTGTGAAAAATATTGTCACTAAATCAAACATTAAAGTGGCCATAAACCATTTCTTCAACCGATTGACTGGATATTTCTATAAGTTTTTCACGATGCACGACTCACGATTATTACATTAAATAAAACACTTTCAGCCGGATTTTATCGCGTTGATAAATATTTTAATATTTGAACTCGACGTTTCGCCACCTTTACAGCTACCTTGGTCAGGTACTTGATGTCTAAGGGAATGGGGTAAAACAACTAAATAGACCAACAAACTCACTGCCAGCACACAGTATCACTATGTGAGATCAACTTCATTTGACGCCTACAGACAAATCGACATTATTTATGAAAGTTTTAGGACGTCGTATTATGTGTATTTTACAAATCATATAAACCAAGTATCATTTTTTTTAAATAATACTATACGTGGCCATAACACCTCGTCAATTTTGACATATTGATTCTGTTTGACAGAAATTAATCGTTTGCAGTATTTTAACGTACAGGTAGGTAACCTGTAGCCGGGAAATTAAATAGGTTTCAAAGATTTTTGTGTGGAGCTTACCATAATCTTCGATTGTCTTTTGTTTTTCTTTTTCAAAATCGCGACTTATATATACATATATATATATATATATATATATATATATATATATATATATATATATATATATATATATATCGATTGAGAATACTCTAACAAACACAAAAGTATAATTCACTTGACTCTAAACTTTAGAGCCAAGTGAATTATATTTATGTGTAAACAATAGGGCCCTATAAGAATTAAGGTAAAATTTTGGCTTGATCAGGTATTTATCAATTACATCATTTCAAAATTTTTACATATTTCATACTTACTTTTAATACAAGGCACCGCTGCAAAAGTTTCACATGGACACTAAGGTTTGAAAGTTTATGCAGGATTTAACTGGCGACTTGCAATAAGACGTATACGTTAAACGAATACAAAAACATATCTCACATTGCCCAAAGTATCCTGTGTTTCCCTCAAAGTGTGCCCTTCGGAGCAACGTGAGTTAAAGCAATTAGTGTCTTGGTCCGCCTATAAACTTCGAACACCTAATCGACCTAAAACTATTGAGTCACTACGCTCTGTCTTTCTATTTTATTAGTCTATCTTTCTGACGCCGAGTTATGCGCAAAAATGTAATTTTTTAAGTAAATTTTTTCTGCGCGTTTTACTGAACTACACATTTTGAGGTTTGCTTGCATACATAATTGAGTTTGTTTGAGTGTTCCTAAAAGATTATTTAAGTTTAATTTGGGAACCGTCATTAAAATTTTTCATCAACTTGCAAAACTTATTGATGACGTGAAACTTTTGCAATGGTGCCTTTAGTATAAATATGTTAATGGTGCCTTTAGTATAAATATGTTTAACTTAATACTAATATGTCGGATTAACCCAAGAACTTCCATTTAGACCGCACTGTAGTGCGTGCGTAGCGATATTAGTGTTTCAGTTACAATCTTTTTCTAATATGTGATTTATAACTAAAATAAAATGTGAAACTTTAAAGCATTGTTACATTGTACTTTTACGTTTGTTTTAGTGTTTGAAACGATTTCTACAAGTTTTATTCTGCACCGTTAAATTCTTCACACCTTTGAAAAACTTATTGACTACGCGGTGCCTTTGCAATGGTGCTTCTTGAAATTATAAGTTTATATATGTTAATTTACTACTAAAATGTCGGGTTAAGCCTAAAACTACTATTTAGAGTTACTACAGTGCGTACTAGCTCTAAATATTAAGTTTTTATTAGAATACTTTTCTGCGCACAACTCTGAACTGTGACGCCTTAAAGCAAATTGGCTTACATTTTGTGTTCTTTGGAGTGTCTAATCGATCTAAATAGGTTTTATCGTGCGCCGCTATTTTGATTCTTATTCAACTTACAAAATGTACTTACTGTCTTTATCAGCATTTCATATTAAAACAAAATTACCTTAGCCTATTCAGTATGATTATTTAATAGTCAAATGTTGGAAGAGGTCAAGAACTGGTGGCCCACTAAAGCATGTAGAAACACTTGATATAAGTTTTTGCTTTGTATAACGTCGTATACTCAATTACGATTTTTTTCTGTGAATAACATCAGAAATGCGATAATTTAGAGCCATGTGGTTATTTTTATCGTGTTCCAAAGTGTGTCCCCAAGGCGATAAATATACGTAGATCAAATCGCCGCAATTTTGAAAAAAGAAACAAAAGACGATCGGAAACGATGATGTCAAAATCTTCAAACCCCTCATCCTCATTGACATTTGTAATAGCATGGCGGTACACAGATGGTCCTCAATGCCCTGTTCAATATTTTAATTTTTAAGCTTTAAGCTTTTAAGCTTTAATTTAACAAACAAGTATGGTGGAATGGGGTACATTTTTGTCTGCATTTGACATTTGAATTTAAACTGTGACCTACAATAGTGTAGTCCTAGCAGAGTATATTGTGTTAAGTCCTTAGGAGGGGTGGTCCTCCAGTCCTTGCTACTTTGAGCGCCGTAGTAACCACAATCACGTGGTCGTGTTCAGGGCTAAGGGAAGGCACCGCCAGTCTCATTACTGGAACAAAGGCCACTCCGACTGGAGATGTTACAACCTCTTTTATTTATACTTATGACGTCATGTGTCATTTAAAAATAATGAAGAATAATCTAGTAGAAAATGTCAGACGGAAAAATGCGTATTTCAATAAAGTTTTAAATATATTATAGTAATAGGAAAATGCATTGTTTCCCTTTATTATAAAATACTGGCGACCGAGTTTTGGGAACGAATGGTTAGAAGTGTTAAGGAAATTCTGAGGAGAGTTTTAGGTAGAGCGTCGTTACATTTTCAGGAGTTGAATACGGTGATGTGTGAGGTAGAAACGGTAATTAATTCTAGACCCTCAGTTATATTGCGGACAGTTCTGAAAATGCTGCTCCTCTAACTCAACCCGCGGTAGGCAACGCTTCATTAGTCGACATAATGATCACAATCAAAATGGATTAATAGAATACCTACAACTAATGGTGTCCATGGACACGGATGCCGCTTTCCACCAGGCGTGTCTCGTGCTGGTTAGCCGGCTATGAAAATAGTAAACAAAAACCTGCCGAAATGCGGCAGTTGACAAAAAAATCTTTCGTTGCGAATCTACCCACATTTTCAATACGCTCAATTTATTGAACATGTTGACAGTGACATTGTAAACGAGTTTTAAAACCAAGACGTTAGGATTTGAACTATCGTCTGTTTCCACTACCCTCAGGACTTCAGTAATTCAGCAACAGGCTCCAGGGGCCATATTTTTCTCACTAGCCTCTTTTATTTTTTATTCAGAAACTCTACAGCATTTTTTAATATTTACAAAAATTATATAAACTTATTTAGAACACTTAGCCAATAACAGAGTTTCACTTCATTTTTAAATGATTAATTATAAAACAGTTTATTTTTTCTCTATTTTATAAAATTACAAAAGTTTACACAATTACATCAATGAAAACGGTTGGTTGACAGTATACAAATATACATATTTATAGAGTAAAATAATAGATAATATATAAACATATCAATAAAATAGCAGCATAATAATTAATATCCATCGCATTGAGCACACAAAACTTCGTCCTCATTATTAAAAACTCTATTACTTTCTGAAAGATGTCAAGTAATTTGGAGTCGTGCCATTTTGCTGATATGGTTCAGATTTCTTTGAACAACGTAGCAGTTGGTGATATAGCCCTGTAACCTACACGGGGCTGGAGTCGCTGGACCGCTCGCTCGCAGCTGTTAGAGGACTGGACTGTATGTGACATGGCTGGCGAGAATCAGAAATAATAAGTTATTATAACCAGATAGTGCATCTTTTCGACCTTGTTAGGTTCAACAGGGTGAAATTTGAATGCGACGCCGAGATTGCAAGTTTTTTAAAGAAAAAAAACTGCATTTAAACATATTTGAAAATAAGCTTGCCACGCCCGGTAATGGAACCGGCTAAAAATAACAGCCTGTATTTTTAATAGAGTCAATCATAACGATCAAATCTCTCCAACACACATTGAGGACAAATAAAACGTTTACTGACATTCAAAACTTGGTCTCTAAAACCTTTAATCGAGAAAATTTTAGCTTACGAAGTCGCCCGAAATTGCTTATTATTAGGCACAAAGGACGACGCCATTAGCTGTTGAAATAGAACCTGTCTGTTTATTATTCTGGAGTAACAGATTTTCGGTTTACGATTCGGTCGCCATTAATTATTTATTTTCTTGGGTTGTTTACCTTTGAATGCTAATGATTTTGTATTAAGGTGTTTATGAGTTAGATAGATAAACAGTCCGAATTTGGAGTTACCGTGTGATATCAAAAAAATGCCAACTTTGCAGTTGATCATCATACATACTATTGTATAAATTTCATTTACAAGTAGATAAATAAATTCCTTATAGTGTCAAATAGACATATTTATAACAAGTCTATTTCACCCACTCAAGAGATGAATATTCAAAAATCCTTTTGTGTTACTTTTCCAACACTGAAATGAAATGAAATGAAATGAAATGAAATGAAATGAAATGAAATGAAATATTTATTTCTCAACATTGACAATTACTTGTTCTTATTGACGTCAAATAAAACATGATTCTACCACCAGTTCAAAAAAAACCTTCGTGAAGAAGAACTGGCAAGAAACTTCACGGGTATATTTTTTTTTCAAAATAAATTTACAGAGTCTCTTTATGTCTATACAAAATTATTCTTTTCTGCATCTGTTAGCTCGGCAAGTCTCCCTCCCCCCGAGTATCCAAACGACGAACACCCTCAAACGGCACCCGTTCACGAGTTAACGCGGGATCCAGCCATCGCCCTCCTCAACCATATTAGAGGGAAGTGAACGACCCGTCACCCGACGCTACCATAAGAAGACGTACTTTAGTGACAATGACGCTTTAGATATTCATCGGCACTACATAAGGAACCCCTATACAAAGTTTCACCTTTCTAGATGATCTAGTTGGAACTGTGTGTTGTCTGACGTTAGTCTTTATTAAGCAGATCGATTATATGTAACTGTATAACCCGACAGCTAAACTTATAGCACCACGTATTTCCTGTTCCCCTAGGAACTACGGGACAATATATATCCTGTTCACTTTCACAACTAAGATTAATCTAATGGCACCTAGTATCTTTCTTCTAAAATTCTTCTAACGGCTTCAATAGGCTAACGTACATAAACTCGAGAAACTTCACCCTCCTTATGATAGTCAGGTAAAAACTAATGAATCGATCCCAAGAACAGATCACAATGAAATCTTTTCAGACGCTATGGATAAGTCTAAAGTAACAATCAAACAGTCCCTGAAAACGAATCGCCATTTCCTCCCAGCACGTAGCGTTCATCGACGTCCTCGAACGCGAAGGCCTCGCACTAGAAAAGGAGTTGCTGTCCAACTTCGGAGCACTGAGAGCCAAGTTCATACGATGCGACGTGTCCGACGAGCTCCAGCTCGCAGCTGCGTACGCGCAGGTGCTGGACAAGTTCCACAGACTGGACGGAGTCATCAACAACGCGGCAGTGCTGAGCTCGCAGCAGAGACTTGATAGAAGAATGATTGACGTTAATTTTGTAAGTATACTTTACTATATTAACTTAACGATTTTGGATCAATGTGTCGATATTGTTTACGATCAACTCGTACAAATATATGACAGGAGGAGGGACTTGGTTGGTCGCTCCAATATATTGTTAAGTGGTGTGATAAGAAGTGCCATATTAAGATTAAGCGCCTATTCGCTAGAGTTTTTATTTATCAAAAATGCGATAGGAATAAAACAATAAAACTCACTAGTAAACTGTTGATAGAAGAACTATAGAACGAAGAAAAAATTAAATGTGCCCAAGTCTTTCTGCTATTATGGTGCGATATCGAAACCCGAACAAATAAGACCTTATCTGAAGATCTGTACAGTATGACAACGTTTAATTACAATCATTTAAAACAACATTTACAATAATGGCTTCAGAGTCATAACAATTCATATCTGCATATAAATGTCCAGCGGCAGTTTGATTTATTCATTTATTTACGGCTCGGGGCCAATTACATTCTCAGAAATAATATTACATTATAATAGAATGAATATAATAAATTGAAACTACAGCAATTATGTATATACAAGCACTTTTCGGTCCTTTGTGGCGACGGACAAAGTTTTATTAAAAAATCTCGAGAACGCGACTGAGATTCAAACGCTGAAAATTTAATTTATTTTATTAACTGAAAAGCAAAAATGTTTGCTGTGGCCTTTTTCATTTATATACAAGTTTTAGCTATTTTCTATTTCCGACTTTTGTAAGAAATAATCATAACAAATTGAGAAATAAACAATTTTAACATAACTAATATAAATTTCAATTTCGAATATTTTTGGAAAATTTTTGACAGTTTGATAACTTGAGAAGTTATACTCGGTATTGCCAGCTAACCAATTATAGCTGGCAATACCGAGTGATATTGAATGAGGGTACTCAAACAACACCCCTTGCCGCCGTTCAATGTCAACCAATCTCTGCAGCTATTATCTAATAGAAGGCGTTTAAAGATCAAATCGTCAAATCTCAAGGGAATGAGATATTCCACTGACATCCGGGCGATTAACATTGTTGTTACTACGATATAAGTAATTCATAGTAGACATCCCATCAAATCATATCTGGAACAATGTCAATTTTACATGGAACTGATATCAAATAGTTGTTCTAACCATTTTTTCCTCCGGAAAAAATAAAGTTCTTTTCTTCTTCCCAAAGTCAATCAATCTCTCACTGCAATAATTGTGCGATAGATAAAAACTGATTTGAATTTTTTAGTTTTGAACCTTGTTCCGAGACAGCCACAGTAAGCAGCACCAGCAAGGCCCTGGAGCTGATCTCGCGGGACCGTGGTGGCGTCGTACTCAACGTGTCGTCGCTGGTGGCGCTGAAGCCCGAACCCAGCCTGCCAGTCTACCAAGGTCGCAGTACTGCAGTTTACTAACTCCATCGCGGTGAGATTGGTGACATATTCCATTATATTCAAGATGATTAAACCCCTTTATCCGACGATTCAAAAACAATTACATGAGGAGCCACTGTTATCTTTCTTGGATGGTTTAGGTTTTGTGTTGTCAGAAAGTCAGCGTTAGCGTTTTATGAAGTAGAAGTAGAGTAAAACTTTGTACAAAGTGTAGAAAGTTGTGCAAGCCTGAATCCTATATCTTCGACTTATCTCAGCTAAATTATCAAACAAAAAGCGGCTTTGTTTGATACTGAGAAGTGACGAAAATCTCGTAATTTTTTTGACAACATTAGTGTCACATTTTTTTCAGAATGTTTATACTATACGGTATACAATTTATTTTAACATTTAGCTGAAAAAAGTCAAGTCATGGACGTTTGATAGGTTCAGCCTAAGACTGTTGCTTCGATACTCTTTATGTCAAGGAAAAACATTGTTTAAAAACATTAAATATGATTCAAAGCTGTTGCGTTCCGGTCGAGTGTTGTGTTAGATTAGAGAAGTGTCATAGTAATATGTTGACAGCACAGTTTGTTCTACAATTTTGTTTTTGCTTAACCGCAAACAGATACCTAAAGACGACTCGATAGCTTGGCGATAAAAGCTCTTAGTCAGTAAAATAATAACGCAGCTTCGAATCACGCTTCTCCTGATAAAACATCCATGGTGAAAGTACCTACAGATATGTTTTTATAAAATACAAGGAAAATAACTATAGAATATCCATTTCTACTTCTTATGACCCACAAAGACCTTTGAATTCAAGAACAAAATGTTTAGAAGCAAGACAAAAATAATTTTAATCGAAAATGCTATCTCAGACCGTCTGACAGGGGTGGATGTTTTATAACGAGAGTTGAAATTTTCTTCTTTTTACAAGTATATTTTTCGCATTAATTCAGACCGCGGTATCTTATCTGTGCCGGAGGTGTGGCTTGAGGTAGCAGCAAAGGTTTACTCCTGTGAACACATTATTACGCGTTATATCGCGGCCCCGGTTTTACGAGCACTGGAGGAAATAAAAAAGATAGTGTTGGTATTCTCGTGTCAGATACAATGTTTTTGTTAGATATTTTTAATTTTTCACTATGTTTGCTCACTTGATTTTTACACCTCTCTTACACCTCTAAACTCCGGACAATTATCACTTTGTTTCACCCAACTGTAAATGGCTTTGTTTCGTCTTAATTGAAAATGACTTATTGTACATTTATTTTTTACGTTCATTACAACTGAACTAATTATGAAAATCAGTTCAACTTATCAGTTCATTACCTATTTCTTTATAAAACTACTTTCGTTGTATACCAGGACATTTGGAACAACTGTCTTAAAACACGGTGGGAAATATATTCCCTCCACTTTATTAGCATTTTTCTCTTTTTACAGACAATTAATGAAAACACAGGAATACGTATAATGACAGTGTGTCTAGGTCCGACAGACACAGCCATCCTGGAGCGGCAGAGATCTGCCAATTTTGAATATAATTTAGAAAATGACCTAGAAACGGGAGCCGGTGTAAGACAAAGGTAGGGTGTTGCATTATAGTTACACAATCAAACTTAGCAGCATTCATGCCCAAGTCTTTATTAATGTGGTTTTAATAGCTAAACATACATAACCTAAAACGTGATACCTAAAGCAAACCCGCAATAATAAAAAATTAAATAAGGAAAAAGTTTCCAATGCCAATAATATACATTTTCCAAGACAAATTATTGTTCTTTCCAATGGTGGCACCGCAAGGCTCAATTTCCGGTCAACCGGCGGACGTATTTGTTTGCAAAGGCGGTACGCTTCCGGTGCCTTCAATTATAGCTTAATACGATCCCTGAGATAATATTTACTCAAAGAGATTAAACATTTTATTTGACTTCTTTGACTTTAGAACTCTACGAGAACTGATTCAAGTACGATGGTATTAAATATTTCTTGCAGCTGTTAGTTCTGAGAGATGTCTGTGTTGTTTTGTTTTCACAGTTTCGTATTTAGGACCTCTTTTTTATTATTTATTTTGGGTCACTTTTTAACATCGTAGGTCAAGTTTCAATTTATACAAATTTTTCAACGTAACGAATTTAATAGTATTCTTAAAGCTGTCAACACAAACAATCCATTAAATTATGACGGATATTACATATATTTTTTTCGAGACGTAGGGTTGACATTCAGTTAAAAGGTGAGATATGGTTAGATTCACTTCGTAATTATAATTTTTACTGTTTTTGATTCTTAAATTAATATGAGTCATATTGGTATGACCAATTCAAAGTCGGGTAAGTGTGACTTGGTCCTTCCTAGAGCAAAATATCGCTGGAGAATTTTCAAAAGCAGAATTTCTTATATTGTGATGTATACTAGTCTCGTTTATATTCCAAGTAGCTATCCCATAGTTTAATTACTCTAAATTTAATATACTTTTTCAATACTTCTGGATTTGATTTCATAGTAATGTCAGTTAAAGTCATAATATTAATTGCATTATTAGCTTCAGCATCTACTTTGTCATTTGCAATAATGTCTTGGTGGCGAGGAATCAAATTCATTTGAAAATCAAAGTTATTTTTTAAGAAATTTACTATTAATTCTTTAAATTCTATGACGAGTGGATTGACGTTGTAAGCATGACATAGAATCGGAATAAACTACATACCTATTAATATTTGAATCATAATATTTGATCTATAGCTTCGCAGCTGAAGATCGACTGGAAATCTCTCAGCCTATAACGATAACTTTTGTCGTCACTGACTACATACAACCATGATCGACTATTTTGGAACCTTTGTTTGTAAACGACGTAGTGAAATAATTGTAAAAGGACATAGTCATGAAATTTAATACATGATTCAATTCAAACAAACAAAAAACCCGTTGTCCCAGTTCCACCTCATCACCCCACATAAAAATATCCCGAAAACTATTCCAGAAATCCTTCCCGTGCCTTGTTATCCAATAAACCTGGCGATTTATCTTGCAGGGTTGAATCAGCAGTTTCAGGTATAATAGAAGTCATAAAACGCGGACAAAATGGCGACACGTGGCTGGTGTCTAATGATCTACCTGCTGTGGATATCTCCGCTGATGTGAGCTCCGGATTTGCGCTTCTTTCTAACAGTGTGCACGAAAACTGATAACTTGAAATGATGGCGTGAAGTTGTGTATTAAAGTATTTATTAATTAGCAGTGGTTTTCTTGTCGTTCTTTGGAAATGAAATTTTGATGAGGATTTCTTTACGTCAAACTACAAACTCATCTTCATATTGTATTATTTTTATCGCACGTATACGTCTGCAAAGTTGTCTGCACTGAGCTTACTGTCTACAACTTAATGAATTTAATAACGTAATGTAATCGTCCGCGGCGAGCACAGAGACACGTAAACAAAGAGTCAGCAAAAGGATCTGTACCATAAGCTATTAATTTTCCTAAATCTATTACATTTGCCAGAACATTTCGTTTAATGTGCGAGAAACAAACAAGCTACTAACTCTGTTTGCAACTTCCAAGGATCGATAGCGACTAATGTATGAGATACCCGAAACTTTAGATCGGAGAAATGAGTCGAGGTCTTGTCGAACTGGTGGTCACACAACTTTGGTCTTAGGAGACCTCTAAGTGTGGAACTACGACGCGTAGGATTACACACTCTTTAGTGTGGTTCAGCGCAAAATGCTTTATTGTTCACTATTGGTGCTTTCGATATAGTTCGGTAAGTAATGTTTTGGGAAAGCTTCGGTTGGAGTACCCACTTTGTTAGATGTCGGTGTAATATGTAATATTTTATTTTATTTTTATTTTATTTTACAATTCTTGGGAAACTTACAGCTATTTTTACACATTGTATTGAGATGATAGCGAAATGTGAAGGCCATTTACAGAGTTTCCACTTATAGGTATTAAGTTTAAACTAAAATTAAGTCGCATTTGACAAGCTTAGATAAATACACGCATAAAAATTACAATATTTGTTGCAAAGTTGTGTGCAACACCTTTCCAATTTACTGAGATACAAAATAACATAGTCCAACAAAAGGAAAAGTGGAATATATTGGTTAATATAACACAATGCTAAAATATTCTCTTAAGAATCAAAGAAACCTTTAGCCATGGCTGCTCTGACGCCTGAAATGGTGCTGCAGAAAAAATCAAAGTTGTCTATCCGATTAGCTATCTCGTTCACCAGCCTTGGTGCTCTGATCATGAAGGAGTTCTGTCTGTAATTGGTATTTGCGGTAGGAACTTGTAGTATGCTTGGATAACGGAAGGACTTTGTGTGTGCGCAAATACCAATCCCAGCCAGAAGCTCCGGGACATCTAGTTTATTATTAGCAATCTTCATGAGATTTGTAATATCGCTAATCTGCCTTCGCCTGCTAAGTGGCAGTATATGATGTCGTTTACAGCGTGAAATATAATCATGGTCATAAGCTCTAGATTTGTATTGTAGAAATCTTAAAAAACGCTTTTGGATGCGCTCTATGCGGTCTATGTAAACATTGTAGTGATGAATGTTGATGGAGTGATAGAATGACATAGTATATTAGATATCGGTATCTAAGTAACCTAAGTCTTGCCTCTGAATTGTTTACTTGTACTTTTGAGAAGAGAAGATATTATTAGGTCTTTACCTATGAAATTGCCGTTTTTCACGAAATAAATGAAGCGTAATTTTTTTATATATTTTTTAATTCTATTAATCAAAATAATCACCCATGCAATCAATGCATCTTTGCCAACGCATTGGTAGCTTATTGATGCCTTTCTTGAAGAAATCAGCTGGACGGGAGGCAACAAATTCTTCAACTCCAAGATCCATTTCTCGTCACAAGTAACAATGCGGTTCAGAATTCCTTCATTTGTACGCCTGCTGAGCAGTGCAAAGCACGTCTCCACGCGTACTTCGCGCTGGCGATCATTGAGTTCGTGGGGTACCCATTTGTCAAGCTTTTTTACCTTGCCAATTTGACGCAAATGGACCAATATTGTTTTGATGCTAACGTCGAAAGCTGCTGCTAATTCAGCCGTGGATTGAGTTTCATCAGCTTCCACAATTGCCTTTAATTCGTCATTGTCGACCAAAGTTTTCGGACGACCACGGGGTTCATTTTTCAGGTCAAAATTTCCAGAACGGAAGCGGGTAAACCAATAACGGGTGGTGCCTTCGTTTGTAGTGTTCGCTCCGTAAACGTCGTTGATGTTGCGTGCCGCTTGTGCCTCTTTGCTGCCACGAAGGTACTCATACTCCATAATTACTCGAATATTTAACTTATCCATGATGACGAAAAATGTTCGAATGCGTTGAAAACAAAACACTAACTATTAAACAAATGACGATTTTAGAAAAAGAATTCCATGTTTGTCAAATAAAATTAATTTGAAATTAGAATTATCAGTCAAAAAAAAATATTTTCATTTGAAATGGCCAGTACGGCAAAACGGCAGTTTCATAGGTAAAGACCTATTATTAAAAAGTTCTATTCCATCGAAATTTATTAATTGCCTTCCTTATATTGTGGTTTTTCAATTTAGCCTCACAATAACAATAAATAAAAAACCCATAAAATGTTATTGCCTATTTTAATAGATTATACCTTCGAAAATCAAATTACGACTATATGGCTTCACAGCCCTCTGATTCTGATAACCGTCACATTAAAACCTGGAACGAGCGCTGCATGGACTTGGCAGACTCGAGTCGTAATGATAACTGCCGCGAGTCTCGTAGGATTTATGTCGGGATCTGCTGTAATCCCACCCCGGGTTCGATGCAAATGGAGGGAGATCGGAATTGCAGAACAGTTGCGGTGTACGGACTAAATGTAAGGTTGACGCGGTGCAACTTGTGCATGTGGACGAACACGTGTTATATTATTTTAGATATAACTATCTATTGTTTGTGGTTTCACTTTCGGTATATTTTTATATTTATTTAAAAGCGTCCAAAGTAGCTACGTGTTAAGTGATGTAGGCAAGAATGGTTTTATGCAATTATAATGTTTCGGACGTTTATACCATCATTAATAAGTACTTGTTTTGGATTAAAGTCCGATTATATTAAAATCAAAGAGCTTTTTGATTGTGGAAATGGCTATGCGTTTTTTCAAAACATTGATCATTAAAAATATAATAAAGGACAAAATAAAAATGAACACACCACAAAAATTTCACTGTACTAGCACTTCAACGAATTCAAACTTCTTTTCACAAAATTCACTTCCAAAATCCAAACCAGTTATCCAAGTCTTCGCCAGCAACCAGGCTGCCTCCGGACTCGATCCAATCACCATAAACTTGCCCACCTTTCAACTACCACGTCGATACTCCGATAAAGCTTACGTCTCGCCGACTTGCCATCATCTAATCATTAATTCATCGAAACCCTCCTAACCACTCTCCAAAATTTAACTTTATCCACACGTGGCAAGGTTGGTTTTGCCTTGTCCGTGTACCCGGTAGTAAACGTGGTTGATTTTTGAATGGCTGCCAAATCCCTCTTGTGTTTATACATTGTAACGTTCATCCGAGTAGACGTTGAGAGATAGCTGCAGGCTACCGCGTATTGGACAGCTCGTTACTTTGACTGAGGGACCCGGGGGTGGGTTTATTTGAATACTTGAAAACAAAAAGAAAATAACTCGTTATTATTAAGTTTACAAATACAGTTAGAATCGCATAGTTGGCAATTAAAGCCGTGTTTTCTTAGCGAAGTTAAAACCTATACAATTCAAGAATTTCATTTTAAGAATTATTTCACTATTAGAAGGGTAGGTCCAGTAGGAACATATGAAATGAAATGAAATATTTATTTTTCTCAACATTGACAATTACTTGTTCTTATTGACGTCAAATAAAACATGACTCTACCGCCAGTTCGGAAAAACCTTCGTGAAGAAGAACTGGCAAGAAATATCACTGGTATATTTTTTTCAAAATAAATTTACAGAGTCTCCTTATGTCTATGCAAAAATATTCTTATCTGCATCTGTTAGCTCGGCAAGTCTCCCTCCCCCCAAGTATCCAAAATATGAACACCCTCAAACGGTACCTTACAGTTCGTCCTGAAATACCTACTAGATAACTACAGTTATAGACAGTTCAACTCATTTGTAAGTGCGGCTGTATGTATGCACGCACACGCTTGTAAATATGCATCTCAACTTCGCGGGGTAGCCGCCATCTTGTTAAACCGTGGTCTTGCGCTTTGGTGTGCGTGTACAATCAGTCCATTTTTGTCACGCACACACAGTTGCGGCACGTATACAATTTTAACACACACACATAGTGCTGCGCGCACAGATGCCTTGAACTATCGCATACGCGAGTGCATCTAAGCCGGAACTCTACTCTCTCATCATCTCTTTGCTATTATTATAAAGAGAAAACAAATATTTATTTGTTTGTTTATATGCAATCAACCAACCATCCAATCAGTTGGAAGCTTTTTAAAAATGTTTTTACCATTAAAAAGCTACATTATCATCATCAGGATCAGTTTACTCCTGTTTATATGAAATCTTTCAGCTCTGCTACCTACGTGTACACTAAATCTTAAATAAAAACTAGTTTCGAAATAACTCAACCCTTTACCTGTTAGTTTCACAAACAACCATGTCATAAACTTCCTCCAATTCCTTCCTGTACATATATTTCTGAATATTTATTTCATAAACTTGGAAAAGATTTCATTTCATGCAACTACTTACTCCTCACTGGGAAACTTGCACGTACAAGTTTTAAAGCTCCCGAAGGATATTTAGTAAATTATTATTTTTCTTTTTTGCGCCAACAATTTCAAAAATGTGAGTTGAATCTTGTTAAAACTAAACTAGATACTTTACATAAACGAAAATAAGATTGTTGCGAAGATACGAGCTACGGCATTTCATGTTGCATTTTTGATATCTTGAATGCTTTTAAACGCCTTCAAACTGAAAGACATTTTTAAAAAAGAAGTGCTCTAATCTGATGCATATTCTACCAAAAGCTATTCCATAAATTACCGAAGATTTATCGAACCGCACCTTAACCCACGACCATTATTAATTTAAAGTGGGATGATTATCGACGCGCAGCCAAGGTTCGAATTGGAATTATCACTCCAATATTTAGCAGGCTGACCACATAATATCTATATATAATATTATAAGAGTGCATTTCTTTGGGATTGTAAGGATAAAATTTTTGATGTCCATAGTCAAGAACCCACTTAGAGTTCCCTAAACCAGAAATTACCTATATTCCACATACAGGGAACAAAGACTTTCCAGGTTTAAAAATACCTATGTATAATCTCAGTTATAAAAATAATTTTACCAAAGTAATTTTCACCTTTATCTCAAAAGACTCAAGGAAACTTCAAAATAAAAGCAAATTGTATCAAGTTTTAATGAACCAACTTCACAACGTCGTTTTATTTTCGGAAGTTTCCTGGAATATTTTTAATCAAGACTCCTCTGGGCGGACCAGCCCTCGAGGCGAAGGGTGAGTCACTAGTAACATAGTCTAGTAGTGGAACAAGGTAGCCGCAGCGCCCCGCGGGTCGAAGCGGCGCCGCCGAGCCGCCAAATTAAAGATAATATTTTTTCCAGAACCGGGTACCGAGTACTGTTTATATTGTAAGGATTATTGATTTTTTGAAATAGTTTTATTACTGCGCTTTAGTTAACATTTTCTGTGTCTTAAAAACTATTAAGGGTTAATCACTTGTGTTTCTATATTCTTTGTTTTTTAATTTACATATTATTATGTTATTCACTGTAGTATGTTGCATTAGTTAACAATGACGTGTTTAGTTCTCATACTCTACTGTAATCTAAATCCACAGACTAATTCAATCTAGAATATTAAAAAACCAAGAAACATAACAAGATTTAAATCTAGAACGTATCATCACACAGTTTATGGCTGAACATTGAACCAAAATGAAGTCCATGCGGTGTACTGTATCTCAATCAGAGTTGAGACGTTGTACGCTGCGGAGTTTCGCCTTAAGTGCTGCTTTAATCCGCAACAATGAAATTGGACACTTTCGTAAAGTAATCTCGAGTTTTATCGTTGAAGCCGTCTGCTTCTCATACTTTACCCATATTTTCGGCTGATAAGGCATTCTTTGAACCTACTGGTAAGAGGGTTCGTTTTTGACGTTGATGGCAAAATATTTTATACATAACTTCTCAGGATATCGACATTTTTTCTACTATGAAATGATTTAAAAATGGAAGTAATAATTTTATATTAGAGGCTCCTTTAGTGTGATAAATAACTTTGCCAGGAAATAGTCTGTTGGTATTACAGTGCATGGCTCGGTTACTCTCTGGAAGACCATATGTGACACAGGCACCAAGTAGGTATATTGATTATATCAATATTGTCTGTAATTATATTGCGTGTAACGGAGCTTTATCTCGAGTTTGATTGAAATCAGAGGTTTTTAATATTATAGTTTTTACTAATAAAAGTGAGGAGGAAAATGTTATTATAATATTCCCTTTTATAATCACAGAATAAAATAATGTTCGTTATTTATTGTTCGGAAATGTGCGTGTAAATTTATGGATGATAGCTACGCCTGGGGAAGAATGCGGTACCAGTGTTTCTATTATTCTATATTAGAAATTCACCTACACCTGTATTTTCAAAAGACGAAGCACCGCATAAAAACCTTATTGAGTTACAAAAAAAAAACTCGTAAATTAAAAAACGTAATTTATTGCAAACTCTTTTTAAAATCCTAATCAGAACCACAGCCACTGATCAATCCAACGCCCGCCGACCCGCCGCCGCGCGCTCCCGCTGCACGGCTGACCTGGTTCGCAGTCACGTGACAAGGCTTCTGCTAACTGCCCATTGATGTCTGCTGTCTCTATATATTAAACTTTGTTTCGATGCTCTTTGTAGAAGAATATAACTTCCATGTAGGTAAGTGAAATCGAGAAAGAGATAAGGTTATATTATTTTGATACTCAATCTATAACAATTTAAGAAGATGTTTTATGATAAGTTGCTTAGGTTTTTTGCATCAAATGTTTATATCATCAATAAAAGGCAGACAAGCGCTGCGAGTAATGTCAAGGTTTACTGTTTAAGTTCATGTACAAATCTACTAATTTAGTAACAATTCGAACTAACACAAACAATAACTCCATCGGTTTTGCAAAACAACTTAAATTGAAACACTCAAAGGAGAACCACATAAGATTAAAATACATCATAAAGAGTGCCTTTAATAAAAAATTACGTAACAATGTCAAAAGATGTAATCCAATAAGGTCACGTGATCCCGCGTTCATAATTACACGTCCTCGTAGGTTGCGGCTTAAAAAAGGTTGAAGTGTGCTGTTTCACAAAGAACTAACACGCAAATGCATTGTAATTTATTTTTAAATAAGGTTGCATTCCGGACTGCAAAGAGTGATTATTATACAGCCTCCGTTTGTTAAGCTTTACACAGATAAAGTTGTTTAGCTTTTGTTAAAGTAAGGGAAAAATAATAAACACCGGTACGTGATGTTTTGGCAAAATTTAATAATATGTAATATTATTCTTTTTCATATCATTCGAGATATCAATGTAAACATATTGGGCGTCTGTCTAGACAGATTCAATGATCTGTGAAGAAGAATTTCGAATGGAATACACTTGAAATAAGAACGTATTTTCGACTGCAAATCCAAGTATTCGAAAACCAAACATTTTGGATAAAAGATTTGAGATGAATGTCTATATCTATCGAGTACTGTTATAAGAGTGGTATCCATGTAGTTGTAACAAGTGTGCTTTATAGTACATTTTCTTTGCGTTTTTTAGTTACATGAAATTATTTCACGAAATAATATTAGGCGCTTAAGAAGTAGACTTTGCATGAAGTGTGTTATCCTGAATGTAACCGCGTCCACATTGTTGGGTATTAATGTAACTTTTCACATTATACAGGTTATACATATAATAAGCAAGCATAACGAAAATTGGGAAAACGCGATCTTTGAAATTGTTGCCAATCCACATTATAAGAATCTCAGACGCAATGTTTAGTTACCGCTATCGAATGTATGTAGTACAGCGCTCGAATAGAGACCTTATTGCAGCACGATATACGGATGATTTTAGGAAAGTCCGCGATGATTAGTTGTTGGCTTATACTGTCATTAGAGCAAAAAGCTGGTTGATCATGAAGCGACGCACCTGCACCAGGTCCCCGTGCACGCCGCCGGCCGCGGTGATGGTCAGCAGACACACGTAGGGCAGCAGGTCTTCGCGCGGCCGGTGCAGCTCCAGCTCGTAAGTGCGCCCCACATCGCCGTAGTACGTCTTGTTGCATTCTGCGAGCAAGGGGTTCAATGTTAATGAGGAATTTAGTGGTTTTTAGTGGGTAGGTGCCATTCTGGTGAGTCCCACATAACCCCCCGCAGAGTAACAGTGGTGAAAAGATTAAAATCTTATTTGTTATTGGCTTGGCGTTTGATATAAATGTCAGCTGGTGTAAAGGAAATTGAAGACGAAGAATTCCGTGAATTAATTCCCAAATGAAGTTTGACCGCAATTCTTAATATAAAAATGTATAAGGCTTTTATTAGATTTAAGGAGTTTATTAAATCTTTAATATGTATATGCAATCATAATCTTATAATAAGATATTTAAACTAAACAGGTTAGTGGGGATTATGGAGATAAAGGTGGCAACTCGTATTCTACGGCACTAATCTAATATAGGTCTACTTCATTTTTTTTTTACCACAAAAATTGTCTAATGTGTAAGAAATAACTTTACGTCTTAGTCATAAAAACACCACAATTTCATTTTCTTAATAATAACCTCTATCATAAGGCAATAAAAACTAGTTTCGACATAAAAAATACTATAAATATTGCTCCGAACAAAACACTGCGGTTCCTTGGAATTCAGTGGTCATGAACTGTCGCAAAATTTCAGGTCAACCCTCGTCACGAGCGCCTTGCAGGTCCTCTCTGAATGGAAGGTTATGACAACGATTTGTAACTTATCCATGGCTCGTATTGGACGATGCTATTCAAATTGCCGGAATTGTGTTCACATCCAAAGTATCTGGGAATAAGGAATTTAATTTGCTAAAGGTATTTCGATTTGAGTGATTCTGATTTGGTTCAGTGCCTAACTTAACCTTACCTTAAATATATAAATTACATAACATTATTTAATTTGTGGTATTTTTTTAAAGCTATATGTTGATTGCTAAACAAACTTGCTTTTGCCAGTTCCATGGAATCAAGGAATAAATGAGTTAGGATAAAGAAGCCACCGAGTTTAACTTAAGAAACGGGACGGCCAGGTTGCTACAACAGCTGAGAGAGCCGAGCTCGTATCACCAAAAACAATTGTATCTTGTTTACGTTAAACTTTGGGCTATCCTGTTAAGTGGAGCGGTGCTTCTCGGAATTTACAGCTTTTACGAGAACTCCGGGCGAGTGATTTGTATTATAAAAAAGGCGGGTAAGTAGGTAAAGCTTTTAAGAAAGTTTGTGGACTGCTTCCCTAAACAACAATGTCTTGAATATTCGACTCAGAAATTTAATTACGCAAAAAGAAAACTTTTGTGGCACCTGCGCGATGAACCAGCTTTATACGAAAGCAAATTCATCATTTTTAACATGGCTTAATTGTAGCCACACTATTATTTAAAAAATTAAAAAAATTTATGAATATTTTTTAAAAATATTTATTAATATTTGTATACATACAGTTTATGATAATAATGTAGGTATAGAGTGTTTCATAGTGAAATCTGTCTTAAAATGATGGGAACTACCTCTCCTTAACGAATCCAGGGCGATTTAACCTGCAACCCTGTAGGTTTATGTCACAAATTAATTTCACACAAATTGTTACGGAGCACAACATCTGTAGCGACCAAAGTCACAACGGGTATAGAATGAGCGTAAGTCGTAGTTAAAATAAAAATATATTAATACTCATCACATACATTCATAAAAGCACGCAAAAAGTGATTATGTAAAACTAGCTTTTTTAATCAATTAAGTATTTCTTTTCAAGCCCTGATTGACAACAAACATCTGCGATGATTACGAAAATAATTGACGATGCTTGCATTCCAACTCGGCAGTTCTAAAAATATCTAATGTTTTAATGACATTGTATCACAAAATAACTCTCCAGTATCCACATTTTGACGCAGAGCAAGCAATTCATATAGCCATTGTATGGCTAAGTTAAGTATTAGTTATCTAGTTTTATTTTTACTATTAAGTTCTACTGGATAACAAACGATCTCTTAAATATGTAGTTGCTGATTAAAGCACATCAAACATGAACGATCCATTCACAAAATCAGGATCCATTGTGAATCATTTCGAGCCGCCTACCAATGTTCTTCACATAGTAAATTGAACACGTACTGGTCCTTCTGACCCACCAAAGTCCATCGAGAAGAAACTTCGTCTTGCGCGCGGAGAGTTCTGCCCCACTTAGCTCCCAGCTAAGCCTTCAGGTTGATTGCCACAACATATTGTATGAACAAGAATCTTTTGTTTTGTTTTATTTTTGGCAAATTGTTTTAATGTTATGATCGCAGTAGTCTTTTGTTTATTGGTTAGGTAATTGAACATGATTTCTATGGAAAACTTTTTATTAGAATAATCATTTCAAGCTAAATTCCATGAAGCCTTGATTGTATTGCGGGTACAAAAAATCAGTTTAAATTATATAAATACCGGTATATATGATGTACCTGTATATATGATATGGTGTATGATGTATATATGGTTAATATGATGTACCGACTAGAAATGGCAGTAAGGTTCAAATTGGACGTTTTTGCCGCACCGCTGCCGCACGATTACTGTGCCGCTTGTTACACAGTCCAACATCAGCCGTCTAAATCCTATATTGAGTGATCCATAAATTAAGTATATGTGTACCGACCATTGCCTAGTGAGCACGTGGAATTAGCGACTTTGCAGCCCCGTTGCGCTTTGTATGAAAAAAAACCGATCGTCCGTGCGCAGGACCAGTACCGTACACACGAAACATCTAAAATGAAAGCGCCCTAAGACCGCTTATGTTTTTGATTCAAATTTCTTTAATATATTCCTTTGTTTTTTTATGGCGTTCAATAAAACACCAATTATTACCTGCTTTAATGTGTCAGTATATGAAAATATTTATGAAGAAACTTATTGTAGCGTTTATTAAATTAGATGAGATTGTTATGCAAGTCATATTTCAAAGAGAGATAGAATTTTCGTAAACCCTGCGTTCCCGGGTGAGAACCTCCCTCGCAAAAAGTGACCCACCGACCTCTCATAGTTTCAGAGATTTCGTGTTGCAAGAGTGCCAGGGATTCACTCTGTAAAGTTTTTATATTTTGTTAAGTTTAAATGAATACTCGTAAAATAAAACAGCATCGTTTCTGTAGACGAATCATTCCAAGTTTTAATTGTTACCAAATTACTATATGTCACTTTAAAACCATCTAAACTTTACTCACTTATACATACAACTAATAAAAATATCTTTCAAAGCGTTGCATGCCAATGCGCAACTAAATTATACACCTAACATTCACGTCGCAACAAGATCGTTCTGCTTTCCATCAGCAGCGAATGCATCACCTCAAGAGTGCTTCACAGGCGAGTGTAGACACGCAAACATTCCTAGCACTCGCTGGCATCCTAGTACCGCAGCACACGAGTACCAGGCGCTCAGAAACACACAGCAAGTACCGCAGCAATCAAAGAGAGAGCTTTTACGGCGATGTTCGGATCCGGCGGCCGAAACTTTCTTTTTGTTTCCGGGTTTCGGCTGTTATTTAGGGTATTTGTAGAACGCGCAGGTGCACGGCCTCAATATAGAAAGGTGTTTTTGTGACTTCTGAGGTAGATATTAGATGGCATGTTATGTAATTCTTAAATATGGGATTTTGAGGGTTTCTGTTCAGTACATGGTGAAGTGATATATATTGATAACAACAAACTACCGTTTTTTAAAATAAAAACACTAAACTTTGCAATAAAAGGCTCCAACTGGAACATCGTACTAATATTATCAATGTGAAATTTTTTATACTTGAATGTCGCTTACTTCGTGCAAAACTTGACATGTGGATAGAAAATGACCTAAAACATAATAAAGGCCTTTACCACCGAATTTTCACTAACTCAAAAAATACACTATTTCTTACATATACACGAGAAAAGCCGTGAGCAAAATATAATGAATAATAAACAGTTTCATATTAAATCAAAATAGCTTTGTTCTTTGTATGAAAATTGTGATCAAGTTACAGTTTTTATGTACAAAAATTAACCTTATTTCCAGCTGTATAAAGCTTAGAGACATTTGTTGAACAACATTAATTGCAAGATTTTTCTATTATTGTTAGCCAAAGAGTGAAATTGGTTATCCTAAAAACGAACAATACTACAAAGGCTTTTTATGGAAGATGAAACGCAAGAAAAACACCTTGTATTTTGTATTTTCCAGCAACATGACGTAAGAACTACTTCCCAAAGCGTTATAAACTCTCTTCGCATTTCTGTAAATCTGGTCCTCCCTTCATATTTTAGTACAGGCTTCTGCTTCCTTATCGAAAACCATTCAGTAAATATTCTGTAAGCCTCGATCGAGGGATCGACAAATTGAGAAGTGGGTACCTAAACAACGGGAAAATCAGAAACACGCTTCACTCAGCCAATAGCTCTGTTTCTGAATGTTCCAAATGAAAAGATCTCAAGAAGTATATTAACCTTTGTTTTTCTATTGTTTCAAACGTCGTAGTAAAGATTAGCAAATTATATAGGTTTTATGTGGAATTGCCCAGGAACATCTCAGGATTGAAATTGTTCTAATAAAGTCCATTTAATACTATGCCGTAGTATTAACTAATTTGCCGAGCACTTTCGAAGGAGGTTTAGTATCTCTCAGCAAGCTAATAGCGCTACGTAAGAGGCAACATCGCTTTAAATAATCTTACTATTCAAAATATGAACGTGCGTTTGTTTGTTTATTTGTTTCATGACATTTGGCACAAACGACGTCAGGGGTCATCAAACAGAGGATTATCACTTTTCGTCCGGAAAAAAAAAATTTAATTAAAATATGACGGGTTTTGTACCTAGCGAAGCCGCGGGAAGAATATACTAATAAATAAAAACAATCAAACAAGCAGTTTAACTAAAGGCTCCAAGATTAGCAAATTAAGTATTAGAATAGCCTCAAAACTAACTTGAGATAAACTTAGAACTATCACAAACTTGAATGAATGGATGATAACGAATTTATTTAAAAAATAACGAACAAATTTTACGATAACATGAAAAACCTTAAATCAAAACGTGCAGCTTGTTTAACAAAATTCAACCTGCCCTCATTTCTATTACCTAATGAAACATGTAAGCCCAGGTACAATGTTATCGGCATTGTTCTAAAGGCCATAAAAACTCCTCCGTATTTAGACAATTAAGGCGCGTGACGCGGCATACGCGCCATAATGTACTGCAATCAAATGTTACACGAAGAATTTCACTATGTTTCGGTGATTTTGCAAACACGGCGAAATTGACAGTCATTAATTATCCGGTAGGTGTTGCGTTGCAATATTTATACACAAGTTAGAAACGGTATGGCGTAATTAAAATAATTACTCGTCAGAGTGTTGTTGGAGAAACTTTGTTTCAGTAAGTATTAGTTCTGTCGCCATGTAAAAAATTACTGCATGTTTTTATGGGGGTACTAGAAATATTGATCTAGTAAATTCAATTTACGGAGCTTATACATACGAACTAAGATGCTAGGCAGTTCTTGAGAAATAATTCAGCACGCGCGAATCGATACTGTGCGTGAAATGTTTAAACTTTTAGAAATGTCTTTCAGGTAGGACCTTTCTCAGGCAATTGAAAAACGCTATCACGCTAACCCTCACCATTTAGGATCACTGACTGATCAGTATAACGATGTCAATCATCACATCCACTTCTTTAGTTTCTTAAACATCAAAACTGAACACGTTTATATCGACAGTTTTTCATCAACTAATTTTATCAAGAGTTTCCAATATTTTCACGCTATCATATTTTCTGCATCTCCGTTGCCGCAAAACACATACCGTATTTACATAATTTTAAAGCGCATTTCAGCCGCGAGAGTGCCCGTGTAATTATCACCTGCGCGTACTCGGGAGGGAGGCGCGTAACTTCGTGTAAATTTCAAGTATTTGCAACGTTTAATCAACTCGGGAACATCTCGCCGGGGAATGCAAATTTAATTTGTAAAAATGAAAATGTCTGTTTCATTCGGATGATGCGATCCGGAGCGAGGCATGTTGCGTGGAATGTTGTAGCGTTGTTGTACAAGGCATATGAGAACGAAATTGTTTCGTTGATTATTTTTTGATAGCGTTTTCAAGTACATTTTGAAATACAAACAAAGTTTATGAAATTTTGAATTCGAATGAAAGCATATAGCTACTAATAATCACAAGATATTTCATCAACATTAAAATGTTTATCCGTGACTCTTATCTGAAAAACTAAAAAAAGATTATTGCTTATATCCCAATACCTGTAAAAAGGCAAGAATAATTGTTTGTTTACCTATACACAATGAAAAGACTTTAAAACTACTGAAGCGAATCATTATTTACTGATAGGAAGGTAAACAGTCCAGAAGCAACTATATGTATTAATAATACATATAGACATGTGCGAGTTACAACTGCGCGGTGACTTCTACGAGTAGTGTAAATTAAAGCACTTTTAAAAGACTTTAATCAATAAACCCAACAAATGTGTAACAAAAGTCTTGACTCGAACGAGAGCTCTCTCTTATTTGTCACCCTTGCGGCCACAAAAGCGACAAGGGGCAGCGTCGCCGCGGGAGGCCAGTCAAGTGTTTACTTGCAAACAGCTCCCGGCTGGTGCTCTCTCCCGGCTTGAACCAGGTGCATTTCACCAAAAACCTGGAGATTTCCATCTTATTCAGATTTCGTTCCGGAAAAAGGATTTTGAAATTTGAATACCGTTAGAAGTGCTGTTACATAGGCTTTATCCCTGTCACTTCTTTATAAACGATTTCAGAAACGCGAGGTTACGTTTTTGAACTTTAAAATCAAAATATTTTATTCCATCAAAGGTAAAAATTTTATACTTGTTGAAAGTCTTCGTCGGGATTGCGTAAATACAACTTAACTTCGACTTTTGATAGGCATTATAGGTACATATGAGTAGACATAGAGGGAAAAGCAATAGAAAAAGAAATCTTTTTGGCAATCTTTTATAAAAAAAAATCTTGTTAAAAAATACCAGTTGGACGACGAGACAAAAGAAACACAGACATGGCAGCTAATCGTGCGTGCTAATGAAAGCTCGTATCCTAAGTTTCGATATAACTTCATTTTTATTTATGAAGTATAGTTTCCTGCGCTGAGGAATAGTTTTTCTTTGGGAACTGACAGGCACTATCCGGTGGGAATCAACCCCGGCGCTCCCGTGTAACGCGTTTATTCGTACCAAAAATCTTGCCAAATCAGGTAAAAGAAAATATTTATTCTACTATATACTGTGTGCGTTTATTAATATAATGTTCCTTATAGACTGATAATTAAAACAAATGTATGACGAAATAAACATTTGTTTTTCCATTTTGAATTCGCCATTACAGCAATTAAATGTAAATATATTCAATCTTCCATATTTTTTTGTATTTTTGCGTATTTTCACCTCTACCTGTACTTATTACCTAATATTTCTGGGCATTGTTCATGTGGAGAACATATGCAGTTTATTCTTGTATTAGTTATTCTATGTGTTTCAACGCCCACAACATTATTATGGTACGTAGGCAGATGTATGTATCTATAAGTTACCAATGTTTACACTCAATTTTGTATCCATCTAATCGAAAAGAGCTATTTTATTCTTCGTAAACAAAGAGCAAAATGACTCTTTATCCCCCAGGGATGAAAAGATACATGAGTTTGGAATGTGGATACTGTCATTACAGTTCCAATCACCGAAGAGACCAATCTCGAACGTTGTATGAACAAGTTACTTGCTGTATGGTAAATTCAACCGAAAGCGAGCCAAATTAAAAATAAATTTTGTGAAAAAATATAAGACGGGCGAAATGCGTCCCGCCTTCGTTCCTTAGTATTTACTCAAATTCGCATTTTACTTAATTTCATAAAAAATTATGGATCTTCCTCAAGTAGTGTTAATGAAATTATTGTATTAACTCTAATAACGCTAAAATATAATACAAATTCATTTACCTGCAAAATCCCAGAACAAAATATGAAAGCATTAAACAATATTTATTATTATTAATATCATCCCTTGGAAAAATGCAAGAAAAGTGAAATATGTGTTATCGCTCCTAATTGTATGTGAACAAATAAACATACTATTCTTGTTTATAAGTTGCACTGACATATTTTCTCATAGAGGGTGATTCAAAGTAGACTGTATCGTTCGGACGCAAAATTATTTTTTATTCGGGAACACTTTGAGTCCCTCGCTGCTTTCAGTGTTCTACATTTGAATTCTTGACTACGTTCGTGGTTCGGAATAGCGCCCTCGCCTTGCAAATGTAATTTCGCTCCCTTATTTGTTTGTTTGAGTTAGTAAGTAACATAGTTTTTAAATTAATTAAACGTTTTTGTAAATTCCTACAAATGCCGATAATTTGTATACGTAATCATGAAACAAGAATTTTTTCAAAATTATCCATCTATAAATTTTTGCCTTTTGATTTTTACTTACAAAAATTACCGCAACTAACTTTGTATGAAAATATATCTAATTTAACAACCTTCATGATTACATTTGTGTATAATGTCGGATGCCTGTACCTTGTTGTATACATTGTGCTCAGGACGATTCGTTTGTTATTTAACGCTGGTTTAAAAAATACAAACCACGAATTTCACTAGTTAAACAAGGAGTAAATTTTGATCAAAAATTATTATTTATTTTTCATCGTAACTTCTTTCTAACTCGCCTCCTACGGAGCTGGTTCGCCCGGAGCAATCCACTGTTACGAATGTTGCCAGGTATCCATTGCATGGTGGTGGATCCATGTTTTATTTACTGTTATAAAACGACGTAAAAATTATGTAAGTACATTATAGGCCACACCCTTGCGTTTTGTTCGATAGACAGTAAACGCGGCACTGGGAGGAGATGTTGCACACGCGTTCGTTTGAGATGCCTAATGTCTCGACTATCTCGCTATCTACTCTTCGCTCGTTCACTTCCATGTCCAGTTTAGGGATAGTCTAGACTGGGCCTCCTGGACATTCAGCGTCACTTGTACTTGTTCGGCCACACCGAAAACCATTAAACCACTTATGAATTATTTGAACCGACACAGAGCACAGAAGCAGAATTCCTATAATATTTAGCAACTCTGTGTGTACTAAGTATATTTGCAAAAAAATTAATCAATATTTTAATCAACACACTAAATTTGCTTTTCTCCATCTGTCAAAACCTTGGTTTAGTTTTTCAAAAGAGTTGTGAACAAACAGGTTTCATGCAATTTGCGATACATTGATTCCAAAATAGAGTTTAGCCAGCAAGTGCTCCGCTGGCACCGGCGCCTGTTTACCTGCGAACTACTCTGAGGCTTTGTGATTCAAACAGATTTAAGTACAAAGTGTTAGGACCAAAGTTTTTATGTGGGACTTGAAGTTGTAGGAACATTTCATTCAAAGTCATGTTATAAATGTGGAAGAGAGTTAGTTTGTTACGCTGCTACGCCTGACATACGTAGCCTCTTAAACTTTGCATACACATTCTAAGGGGGCGCACTAGAAGATTATACCGGTAGTTTCACCCAGCAAAAAGTCAAGCGATACATTAGTCGAAAGCTTTATAAAAAACTAGCACATGATATATATTTATATATGAAGTTTAATAGTAAGGACATATAATATGAGTATTATCACTGGCAAGTTACAGGTTAATATGTAATAAAATCCCTTCTTACATGCTTTTGAAATTTTGTAGGTACTTAACACAATCAACTTAATATTGAAACTTCCCTTTCATAGCGTTTTTATTATGAGCTACAAATACCTTTTGGTTACTACGCGAAGACTGTGCGTGTAGCTCTGTAGCGACTACGCGCCGCGGAGCTGTTCGTAGGCTTTTAATAATAATAATAATAATAATTCTTTATTTGCAAGTATATGGTAACAATAAGTTTTTAAAAATAGGTACATATAAATGTTCCTACATAAACTGCTGATTTCTCAGCGTGCAAACTTGTGAAAAAAAGAAGTTTTTTTTTTATTATCATAATACAATATAATGTCAGACTAGTACTTAAACAATGTATTTTGTAGGTATATAGTATGTCCAAAGTAAGGTCTAAATTCTTTATTCTAAATTTTTTAAAATAATGAGAGCAACACTCACAATAAATTCAATAGGAATTTATTGTGAGTGTGAAAAAAAGCGTTATCATTCAAAAATATTTTAACATCATAATACATTTTTCGAATAGTAACTTAAATAAAGACATTTTAAATATGTTAACTGATAGCTCCCATATTGTTTTCGGTAATGTGTTATGTACCCTTTGTTTGTTATGTACCCAGTGCACATTATTACCGTAGAAAGGAAATTTCTGTTGCGGCACGTGTAACTTGTCCTTATGTCTACCCCGCCGCCGCCGCGCCGCCGCCGCGCCGCCTCCGTCCAATCATAACCTCATTTTTTTCAAACAAATGCTTATTTTGTTTCAGAAATCAACAGATCTCAAAAATGTAAAGTGACGGAAGTGGTAAAATTTTTAGTTTTTGAAATAATGGCCTACAGCTATCCAAAAAATCAGCATTACATATAGCCCGTATACATTGCTTTTCGACGATAAAGACCCTGTCAGCTTCGACCGAATTGCCCCATAGAATTAGGCCATACCGTATAACACAAGACAAATAGCCGTGGTGTGCCCGTAGAGCTGCCTAAACTGATTCTACATGAACCAATCGTTTAAGGGCATAAATAAATCCGCCAAGTTTTAGGCAAACATTATCTATGTGTTCTTTCCAGTTAATAATAATAATAAATATTTTCGAACAATCACACCACATTATCTAGCCCAAATTAAGCACTATTAAGGACTTGTGTTACGGATACTAGATAACGGATAAATAAACTTAAGAAATATAGAAACACACATAGATTTTTTTTTCATTTATAAATATTAGAAATATACTTAAATAAACATACATACACATCCATGACTAGAAAGCAAATATGATAAAATATCTGCCCCTACCAGGATTCGCACCCAGGGCCTCTGGCATGAAAGGCAAGGCTACTGACCTCCACATCAAACAGATGTTTGTCAACTGTAACGCCTAGGAATTTTGTTGATCCTAACGTATCTAAAGTAATAGCTATATTCTATATCAAATTTGGGGATTTTTGAATCATATGTTTGAAATTGCATTATTTTAGTTTTGTCGATATTTATTAAAAGTTCGTTCATGTCGAACCATTCAGTAATGTCAAGTAATGTATTTTTAATTTCTTTCTCAGCGTCAATATTTTTTTAATCACAGTCAATAGTTATTGTAGTGTCATCTGCAAATAGGATACAATGATGGTCAACTTGATTTGGCAAGTCATTTATAAAAATCAAAAATAGCAAGGGGCCTAATACGCTACCTTTTGATTGGCTTTAATTAATACCATTTATAGCTTCTACATTAAACATATTCTATATTCCATCTTTCAGTATTTATAATTAAACACATAAAACTAAAATTAACTTGAACAACAATAGTTTTCAATTTCGCCAAACGGCCAATTATTCCAAAACTAACTCTAAACTCCTATTATTTCCTCAAAACCAGCACGAATTCGAGAGCATTTTCCTCATCATTAGCATTCCTTGCACGCAGCCTTCGTTCTCCTCCCCGCACAATGAGAGAGGAGGCTCGGGTTTCTCGGTACAATTTCTATAGGTCTTATCTCAGTGGTTATCACGAGAATGTTTCATTGTTCATTGACGGTAGCTCGTTACTGCATTAACCCTGATGTTACGTTTGTTACGTGAGTATTGTTCGATTGGGTTCGTGAAAGATGTGTAAGGATTAAGAAGGGTTAAGCAAATGAATTTAAGTTAAAAAGGGTTTTTTATTTTATGCGAAAGAATCGACTGAAGTCTGCAGATTATATTAGTAAAAAAGGCAACCAAAATGATCTGATTAATTACCGACCTATACCTTTAATTACTGTACTTTCAAAAATATTTGAAAGGTGCATGTATGTTCGGTTGACTAAATTCATATCGAAGTTTAATATCCTTCACGCAAACCAGTATGGTTTTCAAAAAGGAAAGTCAACTGGACTCGCCGCATTTAATCTTGTCAAACACGTGATAAAATTCTTAAATAAAAAGGTTAAAACCATAGTGGTTTTTTTGACATGAGCAAAGCATTCGATTTCGTCTCTCACAGCTTACTTTTACGCAAATGCGAAACTAATGGCATTCGGGGTATAGCAGCTGAATGGATAAAAAGTTATTTAGAAAACAGGGAACAATTTGTTCAAATAAAAAGTGTCGATTCTTCTTCTTCCCTAGAGAGTATTAAGACATCTACATCAAAAGTAAATAAGACAGGCGTGCCTCAGGGCAGCTTACTCGGACCCCTGCTTTTCCTTTTGTATATCAATGACTTGCCACTTATCACAAACTTCCACATGACCTTATATGCAGACGACATTCCTATTATAATTCCAGACAACTCAAACAATAATTTTAATGACATTATCAATAATACAATTTTTGACATAATCTATTGGCTTAAATGTAGTAATTTGACTATTAATATCACTAAAACTAAGTACATACAATTTTTAAATAGAGGGGCAAAAAAACAAAAACTTGACATAACATATAATGACCAAATAATACAAGAAACAGATAGTTATTCTTTCTTAGGTATACTTTTTGACCTACACTGTACGTGGAACTTGCATGTAGAAAATGTTTGTTCTAAATTAAACAGGTTCGCTTATGTCCTATGGAAACTGAATAAAATCTCAAATAAAGAAACGGCACTCAAAGCGTATCATGGCTATGTTGCTTCAATAATAAGGTATGGTATTCTGCTTTGGGGGAACTCGGTTAAAATAAATAAAGCATTCATATCTCAAAAGCAATGTATTCGAGCAATAGCTGATGTTGATTTGTGGACAACCTGCAAGCCTTTGTTTAAAAGTATGAAACTTCTAACCGTTCCAAGTATGTATATTTACGAAACAGCGTTGTTTGTTAAAATGCATCCTGAATATTTTGTTAAAAAAAAGAGATCTTGTGTTTTAACACTAGATTTCCAAATAAATTATGTCTTCTAAATGTTAAAACCGAAATATGTAGCAGAAATTGTCTCGTTATGTGTATAAATTTTTTTAATAAATTACCAGAAAACATAAAAACTTTGCCACTAATTAAATTTAAATATATTCTACGCCGATGGCTGATTGAACAATACGATTATGGCGTACCTCAGGGATCTGTTCTCTCTGCAACATTATTCCTGCTGCACATTAATGACCTTCTTTTATCGGAAGGCATTATTGGTTACGCCAATGACAGCACTGTTGTAGAGAGATATGTGTCCAATGCGCGAGCGAGTCCAAACCAGATCCAATTTCAGAGAGAGTCGATGATCGAACGGGTTGATTTGACATTATGTAGGATTTCCGATAGGGGTGAAGCCAACCTTGTCAAGTTCAACCCTTCCAAAACCCAAGCGTGTCTCTTTTTCGGTAAAAAGAGCACATTCAACTTGATGCCCACTTTCCAAGGTGTATCTGTACCGATCACAAACCATCTAGAGCTTCTAGGCATGACCATCACGTCGAAACTTAATTTCGGTCAACAGATTGAAACCATGGCACAGTCAGCTTCCAAAAAATTGGGAGTCATCGCAAAGGTCCGGCGGTACTTCAACTCCGAACAGCTGCTCAGCCTGTACACAGCCCAGGTTCGATCCTGTACTTGAGTACTGGAGTACTTCAGCCATCTTTGGCATGATTCCGCTAAGTACCATCTTGAAGCGTTGGATTCTGTCGACCGAAGGACCCGTAGACTCATAAGTGACGACAAACTTACTTCTTCGAGACTGCAAAGTCTCGAACATCGTCGAAAAGTTGCTAGTCTATCGGTTTTTTTACAGATTGCACTTTGGAGAGTGTGCGAATGCTGTTTTTCAGCTGATCGAACCTTCCCCCTTTCTCCACCGGTCAACCAGACGCAGACAGAAGTTTCACCCGTTTGTGGTTAGCGTGCTGAAGAGCCGAACTAAACGGTTTGATAGCTCATTTTTGGTTCGTGTTGCCAAAGAGTGGAACGATTTGCCTGCGTCTGTTTTTCAAGACAAATATAACCCTGGAGCTTTCAAGTGTAGAGTGAATAGGTACCTCTTGGACAGGCGTGTATGATCCTCGTCTTCATCGTCACTTTCCATCAGGTGAGATGGAAGACAAACGCCTGCTAATTATTAATAAAAAATAAAAATAAAAAAAACAACGTTCGAAGTACTTCGTGGTGCCCTGGTGATGCCCCTGGCTGGGGCGAAACATGCGCCGGTGGTGCAGGCACTATATGTTAAGAGTTTTCTGTAAACAACACTGCATGAAAAAAAAATTAAGAGATTGCGGTGCTATTACTAAGTGCTTGAAAGTCTTGCACACACAACCGCCGCGGAAGAAGCGAAGTAAATTCAATACCATTGCAATGGATTTCCGCAAAGCAACGCCTGATTCTACCAACTAATCTGTACTACTACTAATCTCCTGAACCGATGAGATAAAATGTTGCTCATACAACCTAGAAACATGTTCTTCTTGAAAGGTAGTTGACCTATATACACTCAATAGTTATAGATAGATCAGTTTTTATATTTGTTCATCTGTAATCGATAAACTTGGGAACTAATTGAGCGACTTTAACAATAAGTTCATATTTTGGGAAGCTGCAGTATGCAAAAGTAGAGTCATCTTGAAAATCCGTTTGGAGCTTTGCGGGGGAACCCTTTCTAACCTCTAGCTAACAGAAATGGACTTCACGTTTTTATTGCTCTTCAAGCGATTAAAACCTTAAACAAAATGGATTTAAAAAAAACCTTTAGGTTAATTTGAAAACAACATGTTGTATATAATTTGTTTAGGACTTACTAGGCCACCTTTAAGGGTATTACCACGCCAATCGATCGTCCGTCGATCGACATCGACTGGTCGACGCGTCGTCGTTGTAGAAACTATCGATCGACGTCGAGTGGTCTATTCTGCCATATATCGAAGTCGACGGGTCGCATCACACTCTCTACGTGTACTTACAAGATTTTGTAAGTTACTTCTGTTGTCCGAACACTTACTTCTCACGTATTAATTTGTTTACACATTTTCAATGCCGGTAACAATTTTGCGACATTTCAGCAATTGGCTTCAACTCCGATCTGAAGTTGTATCGTTGTGTCGCGTCTTGCATGCATGAGTGCGAGTTCCAACGAAATTAAATCAGCTTTCGGGTCGTGTTGTTCCCTTTGTCATTTCAAAATAAAATCCCTAAGCCATCTAATGGGGCGGGAAACACAAAAGCGTACAGCTTTAGGTATAATATTGTGGGGCTGAAAGGATTGTTCCTTTGTCTAGTCGCGATCATCTCTTTGATAAAATATTTTATTGAGGCTTTTCTAGGAAAGCTAACCGTACAACTTTGCGGATTCTATGTTTTAAAACTCGGTGTTAATAGTTACAGGTAGTCTAGCACGTTTTCTGTTTACCACTAAAGACGGTTATCCAAAAGGCAAAACCGCTCCTCCGCAATAAAAACATAAATCAAATTACTTATCATCAAAGGCGATTTTTTTACCTTTATAAGGGACATATTCACTACAATGATACCACGGTCCAAAGAAACCGCAGCTTCGGCCACTTTGATACATTCAACAAGGACTACAAATTTGAGCTCAAGTTGAAGCGCGAAGTAACACAATAGGATGCTATCAAGCAAGTTGAATAGCTCGGGTATCTGGCGCACCCATCGCGCGAACTTTCGGTTGGTTCAGCAACTAATTTAGTTCCACCTGTTTCCGTGCAGTGGGCCTGTTGCCTGAGCCTGTAGGTTTGAGTTGCGAAGTTGGACGCAGGTTCAGCCAGGTTTATGTAATTACTTCGAGTTGTTTGAACTGATAGGTAAGTGACTCAGAAAATGTAATTGCTTAAAGAGGGGGTTATGTGAGTCTATTATTTTATCTATACCAAAAGAAATGAAAGACTAAACTAACGTACATCGCAGACTACTGGATGCGTTGTCGTTCATTCTACACCTGTATGTGTGGAGACACATGGATGACTGAATCTACCTACTACAGAAGCAAACGGATCAGTCGATTGCTGGGACTTGTTGCAATCATCTACCTGCGCGCTCCAGGAGTATCATCGCGAAATTTTAACCTACTTGACATATCTTATACTTCTCATAATTTATAGGTAAAACTCATATTTTATAAGGGCAAGTGGTCGTTTCAATGAGCTAGTCAAGGTATTGACTTGTTTAATGTGTCTGCTGAGCAACGAAGGTACTGACCAATTCTTTGTTAATTTACATTTAATCTACATAGATAAGAAATTTAAAAAATACTTACGTTCTATTTTTTAATTCTCTGCACTAGTAAGGTAATAATTCTGTTTTATTAATCTGTCTTCTTTTTCATCTATGTAATTACCTACAGACGGAAGTCTGTTATTGGTTTGAGTTTATGTACAAGTAACCTAATTGTTTAATTAGTAGCTGTAAGTTCCCTTAAGTTGTTAATTAATTAATAAATAAAACTATATTAAGCAAATTTTAAAATTTAAAAAGTCATATAAAAATCTAGAATAAACTAATTGATGAAATTATATTCGGGACAGCTATCGCTTGCTTCATGAATAAGCGCTGAGAGCTATTAGTAGGACCAGTAATGACGGGGCGCGTCTAATTAAAATTTAAATGAGTTTTGTTCTTGTTGGCCGCGACACGACTTGACGCGACACCTAGGTCAAATTACAGGTACTTCTGATCGCATTTACCTGAACATATTGAATTATTTCGGAAATACTGTGTGAGAATGGTTTAAAATGATCTGCTTTACCCAATTTGTCGCGCACGGTGCAAAGTTCCTCGTAACTTACGCAGAATGATGTAAAATTAAAAAGTTAACTCGAAGGTATATTTAGTTTGGCTCATAGGCTGTAATGCACTACAATTACTGGAAGTAATTTAACCTACTTTTCCATCTAAAACTCCTTCAAATATTCAAAATGAAAAAAAAAAATAATTAAGAACGTAATTTATTACACATAAAAAATTATATTTGCAAAACGTCAATAAACATTTGTGTACATTATTTTGGGATACTGCTTTGTTTAAATCAGATTTTTTAACGATCTTAAATAGACATTAAGTATGTCTGCGCGCATGGTAAACAGATCAGGAAATGTTCAATGCAAGCAGAATACACCAAACGATGCGGCTGGCGTTTAAATTCTTAAAACAAAAAAAATCGGGCGACTTCATTACAATACGCGAATCTTCTTATGATTGATTTCTATATATTAGATTGGTTTTAATGAGGAAGTAAATACAGCCTAAAAAGTGCGTAAGGCTTTTATTACAAAGAATGTCTTTAAGACTAGGAGCAAATATTTATTATTTTCAGTTGTTTCCTGTCTTTTAGAGTTATCTTTTATAAAATGGATCTATTCAGTCACAGTAGGCTGGTAACCGCTAATCAAATAGACAAAAAGGGAGCTTAACGTTTAGGTGGCGGAACCCAGAGACCCATTTCTTGTTACTGTCTCCAAGACCCGATAACTAAGGTATGGCTGTCAGTTCTTATAATTGTATGACAACAAAAATAACTGCTCTAGTATGCTCCAAAGGTCATTTGCCAAATCAAAATACCAAAATATGTTCTTATTTCTCATGTGTTTATAAGATACTGTTAACTATGAAGATTCACAGAAAATCTTATTCTTGAGTTTTGCCGATTGAAATATTTAATACATGGTAACACCTACACGCAGTTGGACCTTTGGTTCAAAGTCATAAAACTTAAAAAATTTATGATAGACCTTTGATTGACGGCCGCCCACCGGCTGCTATCTTCATTTCCTGTGTGGGCTTGGAGAGTTTTAGAAGGAGGTTCAGCGTCGTGGGTTACAATCATCAGTAGTATTTATGTTCAAAGTAATGAAATTAAATGAAACGAAATATTTATTTCTCAACATTGACAATTACGTGTTCTTATTGACGCCAAATAAAGCATGACTCTACCACCAGTTCAGAAAAACCTTCGCGAAGAAGAACTGGCAAGAAACTTCACGGGTATATTTTTCTTATTAGTCTCGTTATGTCTATACAAAATGATTGTTATCCGCATCACGAAATACAAAATGTATATCAACAAGTTATTTTTTTAGAAAACAGATTTCAAACATAAACGTTGAATATGTATTCGTTTGATGGAATTGACGGTTACTTACCTTAAAACCTAACACAAAATCAGTTCTGAACGTTCCTCATCCGTATTTGTGAGTAAGTTCTCAGTTAACTTCTAAACTGGGGTATTCTTTAAAGCGCTTAGCTTCCTCAAAGTCAATTTGGCGGCAAGCGGCGCGGGGCTCAGCCGATCGCCTTATCCAATCGCCGCTAATTGGAAATGAAGGTTCAGGGATTAAAAATGTGCTGTAAGGCTCGGTTAGATTTGCGCGAGACGGGAAAAGTTTGCGGGTAACTACAGAGCTGTATACGAGGGTGGAGTTTTGTGTCAAAAGGCAACTTTATGTGCTATTCAGGTGAATATTCTTAACTATATGTAACGTAAGATTTCAACCGTTGCACTCGAGGAAACAAGTTAAAATGGGTTTTAGTACTTAAATTATCTCTGAGTGTTCTGTGCGATAATGAATGCAGTAATAATGAATCTTTATTGGCCAGCATTTGTGTAATGCGATATAAATGCATAATTAATGTCAAGTTTTGTAATGTAAAAAAAAGAGGAGGAAAAAGGAATAAAAATATTTATTTACTCACAACATATACACATGTGGAAACAGAAACAAATAACAATGAGTTGTATACATGAATACTACTAACTAAATTATTAACTTTTGCAGTAAGTAAAAAGGCTATTTGGTTCATTCCTTTATTTATTCATTCATTCATTCATTCATTTTCATTGTTTCATTTATTCATTTATTATTATTCAGGCACACGTACAGGTAACAATCAGAAAGAAATAAGTATATGTATCCACATGGATATTAAACAATCAAGATCTAGATCGGTACCCAACAATTGTGTGCACAGCATTATGACTTGTGCGTAAACTTTACATAAAATAAAGCTAAATGATAAATAGGAATTACAATATTACTTGATAAAATTAAAATAACGATTAAAATTATAGTATTTCAGCATAACAAAAATTAAGTTTCATAATAAATGAATGATGTTGTTGCACGGATGTCCAACAACGCTGATGATTCTGCCAATGCTTGTGTTGACCTGAGGGCGTCACGCTCCAGGCCGTTCCTCTTATTTAACAATACGCAGAGAACATTTAAAAAGTAAAAATAAAACATAAACAACATTCCAGATAATGTGTCCCACTGCAAACATGGAATCATCACAATCATCGTAATGGTAACATTATGTCATCGGTCGGTTGTACATGGTTAGAATTTCTATCAATTTAAAATGAAATTACGTTAATACAGGGTCAAGTCAAATAATCAAATCTAATTCAATTCTAAATTAATTTAATCTTAAATAATTTTTTACGTCATGTAGAGTATTATTTGTTTATTTTTCAGTGACAGATGTTTTGTTACATTTAGTACTATAGTGGTGTCAACTACAAACAATATGCATTGATGATCGATGTGGTTTGGGAGGTCGTTAATGTCCTTCAAACATTACAACGGACCACACAAATGGTGCATGTGGAACCCCTTTATTATCAGGTGTAGGGGGATGAACGGTGGTCTAAGTATTTTCAAGTAATTTGCGTTAAAAAGCGATATTTAAAACATCGAACTCTCTTAGTTAGATAACTTCGCAACCAATCTAATTATTTTCCCCGAATCGCATAAGACTCTACTTTTTGAATAATTGTATTAGCGCTATATACTAGCAGTTAATATTTAAGCTATAAAATGCCGATTTCCTGCAAACCCTGAGGATATGCTTTACCCAACTAGAAAGTTACAAATTTACATTTTCATTTTACGAATCACAGCTGATCGATGCTGTTCGTTAGTTACTTTGTTAGATAATACATGCATGTTTGCTTTTTAAAGGAAAAGATATTGTGAAATGTAAGTCTGGTTCTAGCCAGGAAATGAACACGTGATATATCTGATTGTAAGTGTGATTCGTACCCTTGGACATCAAGAGTAATTGTCCATCATTCACTATGGAATTTTATAATTAGTAGGCTTCAGTTGAAATAGCCTTGCCAATTATTGCAGTGGCTGTTTTTTCCCTTTAACCGGAACCAAGTAAACGTGATAAAGGACTGCAGGTACCACCCCCCCACACGAGAGCTTAACAAACAAACTGTCCTACCACTAGTGTATGTGTATACGTACCCAGTAATATGTAGTTTATTTTTGAGATCGTTGTTAAAAGAGAGCACTTATTTAACAGAATCTGAAGTACCTAATTAAGTTTTTGCAGCAAAATGAATTTGTCCTAAAGTGTAAATCAATATTCCCGTCCCTGCTGGGCGCGGCCTCGCCCTTAGCCACGTGTAGCTCTTGAAAACGAAAATTGGATTAGTTACGTCTTACTTATTTTTTCCTCGGTAAAGCACACATTTCCACTGATTTAAGAACCTACTAACTTATAAAGTGTAAGTTTTACAACTAATCGTTTCAAACGCTGATTATAAATAAAACGTTGTAACGCTGACAGCTTCAATTTATGTCACAAAAAAGACATTCGCTTAAGTACTAAAACATGTTTAAGCAGAAAATACCATTGTATCCTAAAAATCCCTTTCATTCACTAATTAGACATCAGCCCGCCGGTCCGGAACACTCGGCGCGTGTCTAACGTTCGAAAACATTCCGAACACATTTGCATTCCACTCCCACCCTTCCGACTATTTGCATGCTCAATTTGGTCGCCGGGTACTTTTACCCTATGAATACATGTGATTTCAAATACGATATGAAGGTAGGTAAATGTTGCTTTTTGTAAGTGAACCTGGTTTATAGGTAATTATAATAATCAACACATAATTGTAGTTGTCATGCCTCTTCGGAACACTCTGTATATAAACTCCCCACAGAAACTCTTTAAACATAATAGGCGCACACGAAGTCAAAGTTCCAAGCATGCCAAAGTTCATCACGATTCACGATATGTTCCATTTTCAAAAGTGGGTAACTCAAACTTGTGTACTAATTTTTGTTTGTTTCATATTACACTGTTTTATTGTTAATTTTGAACTTTTCTTATAATGATATAAGTAATCTTATATTCTAATATGCGTTAACCGAAAGTGGCTGTCACCTGATCTAAACCTACTTAGGTTTTAATCGGTTTGATATGCGAAGATTATTGTTTTGCCTTGTATCTACCATAGTTGTAGGCGAACTCGTAGCCATACTCTAACTCATCCCTTTAAATACATACTTACATCATACGCAGGGCCGTAAGTGGCTCCCGTTTATTCAAGCCGGTTTTTAATTAAGATGACGATTTACGAGTTATTGATGTACTCATGTAGACGGGCTGCCAACCAGGAGTGGCGGGATATACAACCTTCTGAACACATTTGACTACTCCACAAGCCCTATCTCAAACTACCCTAGCCGAGCGCCTCGCATTAGACCACCTCACAACACCCTTACTGAATGAGCCGCCGCCGCGCGCTCTACGCCGCCGCCGTAACCAGATTAGCCACCACCTACTTTGTGCCATTATTGCACTCTACGTCTTACACTTCGATATCCTGGAGCAAGAGTGCCTGAGAGAATGGCGGCGAAATTACATTAGACGAAAGAGTACCTGGGTGAAATTTAATGTTGCGTTGGTTGTGGATTATTGAAATAAATGTATTTTTTAGATTGTAGCTATCATTAAAATCGGGTTAGTTTTTGTGTCTTGTATAAAAATACAGTTTGTTTATGAGAAACAGTTCATGCGGCATCAAACAGTCCATATTTTTTTGTTAATTTATATTCTCTTTATAAAAGGGCGCATACTTTACTATATTGAATTTATCCAAAACTTTTCTCAAATGTCCTATTATTTTATTATACATCCCAGTAATTTAAATAAGTATTTCTTTTTCTTTTTTTCAAATGTTCATAATAATATGGTATTTAACATTAATAAGTGTCGGTATTATAAATACTATTATTTTTCCTCGTGTAATTTGAAAGCAATGTCTGAAAATCAATAATTAACTCACATAAGCAAGTATTTTATTAACCTCTGGCGTTTCTGCACAATTGTACTGTTACGCGGCTCCATCACATGATCGATTATCGGCACGAGTCCTGCTGCTTCTGTTCTTTTGTGTTCAGTATTTTCTTTATTCTTTTAATTATATAAGTTGACTTGTTTTATTTCAAGTTTTGTAATAAAACATTTGAAATCCATTTTATTGTAGAATACGTTTATTGTACAGAACAGTGAAATAAACGTATTATATTCTATACTCTCTTTAAGGCAGATCTCTCTCTTTCGATTTTTAAAAATAATATCTTAAAAATTATAATCAATCTTATAAAGTTAGTAAATACGAAATTATAAAATATCTAATTCGTAATTGTTTATTTATTTCCATAAATAGAATTTGAAACCAAAAATTATAACATTCGAATTTTTACGTCAGGTATTAAGGTCGCCCGCGCATTTATATGTAAAGATCTCTGCCAAACTATATACTATGCTAAACATAATATGAATCACAATATAATCATAAACTTTATTTGTAGTTGATCGACCTGTTCATAAAACTACCCCCCCAGTTACCGCCTACGAAGCGAACAACACCCGCACACTTCCGACTCACTGGCACACTGGCTCACTGACTGGACGCCTGTGATCACGATCCAGGTCACGGGTTCGATTCCGGAAGATCAGGTCGATTGGGGCCAGCCCTTTGCCGCACCGCCTGGACGCGCTAATCCTGTTACACTGTGACCTAATGAGTTGTTAGCGTTCACTTACGGACAATTTGCCCAGGCTGTGGAAATATGTGTAGTGGTAGCTGGTTGAAGGCACGCGAAATTTTATTATTGATGTATTTCAAAATTCGATCCATGATTATAAATTTAATTGTTCAATACGCGTTTAAAATTACACTTCTACTGTTTAATTAGTAGCAAATAAAATATATGATATTTTATTACTACAAAAAGATGATTTAAGTTATGTATATCATGTAAGTAGTGGAGAATAAATGTGCAAACGTGGTATGAAAATATGATTCTCAAAAGACTCCTAATCTAATTTATTACCGGGATTGTGAATTTTCTTTTACCATATTTTACACGTAGGTATCTAACTACCCACACGTACTTTATTTTTTTAAATCTAGATTATTGGCAAATAAAATATCGCAATTCAATTCTTTTATGATCCAAAAAAATAATGAGAACTTTCTTGTTCTAAATACAGGGTGGTCTCGCGATATAAACAGCGCCACAAAACGGATTTAGAAAATTGAAATTCGTTGAGATATTTGAATAAAGAACTCGCAGCCGACTTGGGATGCTGCAAATTTGAGCAAGATGCGCGTTTCATAGCCGGGGTGAAATCTATTGGCTGTGTTTAGCTTTGTAGCTTTAAGATTTTTTGTATTTTAATAACATAATTGATACCTGGCAACGAGACGCGAATGTTTTTGTGTTGAGAGCTTAGGAAGATCTAAAGAAATGTTCACTAAAGATTATTGGATTTTAGGATAAGAGCTAAAACAAAAATCATTGATGTTAAAAACATTGATTAATATAATATAAAACATTTAAAAAACCATCGAAAAATATATTATACTGGAGATAACGCTATCCTTTTTACCCATAAAAACTCACTTACTATAACAAGACTCGAATGTAAGGCGTCACGAACTTGGCAATCGTATGAAGTAACGACTTGACTCGCAAGTTGTAACTACTCTCGTTGAGGTACTTAACAAGAACGCGATTTCGATTTAAATTTCCGCAGCATGAAGACGTGATCAAATCCCGTAGCTCGTCAGAAGACCATTCGAGGATTCTGGCATAAACTTTGTAACGTTTATAAGAATATAACTGTGTAGGTTCACATTACAGTTTCGACGTACTTTTGATCTTTTTTAAAGACTATAAGACTACGTTATAAGTCTATAACGTTTTTAAGTCCACGCGAGTCTGGGCATATCCCTCTTTTATACTTTTTGTTGCAAACTTCAGGCCATATACCTTTAAATGATGCTTGCTTGAACAGCAGTTCGACATCTCTGTCTGTTAATATTAAACCATTTGCGCGGACACCGGCTTAATTAGAATATAAACTACACTAGTACTTAAAATAAAAATAAATGTACATAAATAGAGAATAAATAAATAGAAAATATGAGACCAAACACTGTGAAGTGCGCTCACAAGGCACTTGAACATTTCGAGATTTATAGAGAAATAACTCCTTCGATTAAATATCTTATCATTTTGTTAGTCGAATCATTAGTAAAGCAGAAATTGGGTGATTTATTATGATATATTAATCACACTATAGAAGAGAAGCCGAATTACAATGTTATTAGTATCTTAGTGTCACTGTTTAGAATTTAGATTTATGTGTTATAAAGAACATAAGAAAACTAATTTGCGTAATGTAAATTGCAATCATGAGATCTCAGGTTCTTACTTTATCCTGAGCTTAAGCCGCAGGATGTTTTAGAGCATCTAGGTGCACAAACTAAGCTGGAGGACTTACCTTCCATGTCGCAATAAAGCGGATGGCGCGCGGAATTATGATCGCCGCCAAACCCCAACATAGATACTTTGATCTATATCTGGCTAAATTACCATCTATCGAAAAAAAGGATAATTTTGTGACAAAAGACTTCCAATATATAATACAAATATATATAAAATATATATAATATATAATACAAATCAAAAGACAACGTGTCTGTAGCAAATACGCATAATATACAATAAATATCGAATCGCATACTCAACGCGTCTTTGGCCACTTCGGTAATACGTTTGTCCTATTTCACATCCATGACGCTCTAATTTGTAGCCAGCTTCCCTTGTAGCAGCTTGCTCTGGTCGGTCGCTACGTTCTCGGGAAGCGACCTTTCTAATGATGTTGGAATATGATTTCGACGTTGCATTCATTTTTTAGCAAAATTGTAAGTTTTTAAGTCTTAATTATGGCTTTCATGCAAAATATGTTAATTACTAAATTATACAAAAGCTAGAGGTAAGATAGTGAAAATATAAAATAAATTAATCTCAATGGTGTTATTATCAAAGTTCCCTTTCACGGAAACTGGCTTACTGCCAAAACCCTGTTGGAATAAATTATATAAATTCTCGCTGGCTCTGCAACTGATCGAATAGAAAAAACCTTTATACGGGTCGCGTTTATGTTCCTGCCCCATCTACCCGCACTGGGGGCGATTTATCGGAATAGGCTAGTGTTGATAAATATGAAGGCCGAAATCCAAACCGTAAAAAAAATATGTGAGTTGCTTTTTGCACCAAAATATAAATTGAAATGATTGGTGATTGAGCTACAAAATTTATTTAATATGAAAACAGAGTTAAATAAATACAAGAAAAAAATAATAATAAAGAGAAAAAAATAATTAAAGCCAAAGTGTATTGTGTGTGTTTGTTTTGTTATTAAATGTGTTTGTTAGGTTTTTATGTTATGCTGTCTTAAGTATTATGCCTTGCCTAAACTTTACTTTGCTGTCATGGGAAAGTTCGGAAAGAGAGACGTTTTATTATCTATTACGTAGTATTTTGACAATTAAGCTGTGAGTGTAATTTAAAAATTCAGTATTTCAAATTCAAATATTTATTTCTCAACATTGAGAATTACTCTTTCTTATTGACGTTGAATTCTTTTTCTTTAAATATTCTAAGATATAAAAAATCTTGGTACGCTGGGTTCTATTCAAGGGTGTGTGTAGATTCAGGACAACATGCTTAAGCTCAGGGCAGTAATAAATAAAAATAATAATAATAAATCTTTATTGCAACAAACACTTTGGTACATAAGTCAAGGTATCACTAGCTTCTGAAATAGGAAGACCTGTGGTACAGAAGCTAGTTTCTAAATTTTCATGACACGACTAGGGATTTGGTGAATGTTACAAAATGGACTACACACTAATACAGCTCAGTAACACAGATATGAAAGATTAAAAGAAATTTACATGGAAATATATAGATTTGATAATTTTACAATCTACAGGAACATTAAAAGTACTAAACAAAAGAATCGAGCAAGCGGCATCGGCTTTCTAATATAAAAGATGGTTATTATTGCAGGCTCCTGGATATCGCACGTGAGTCGATTGTTGTCTATACTTCAATTACTCTACTACTATACATTTTATTTACATATGTTTATTTGTATTGAAACTTTTAAGCAAATAGCGTCAGAAAATGGTGCAGCAGTTTTTCAAAGTTCCAGCAAAACAAATGTTTGTGAGATTTCGTAATGTAATATGCAATAGGTTCCTTACAATTAAATTTAGCATCAATAAATACACCTAGATCCCGAACAAGATTAGATTTTGATAATGGCTTGAATATATTAAAAGTGATCTTAAGAGTGAAAGTGACGTGTGAGCTAATGCTCAATGCTCAATTATACGGTTATTTACATAATAAGCAAATAAACTGTTTAAGTCCTTTGAAACGTTAAAGCTATCTGAGGAGCAATTTATCATCATATTTTGGTTTAATCTGCATATATTATGAATTTTGCATGATTAACCTTCGTCGTTAAGGTATACACAGTAAAGTAACGATCCTAGAATAGAGCCCTGAGGTACTCCAGACGGTATGGAGACATAATCAGAACAAAAACCATCCAGTTCTACGGTTTCACTACGACTACGTAATTAGTACTCATATCATCTCATCAAACTTCCGTAAACTCCTACTTCATGCAGCTTGCGCAGAAGGGTGACGGAATCAACGTAACGAACAGGCTTTTTCGAAGTCTGTGTAGATCAAGTCAACCTGGCCCCTGCTCGCCATGTCCTATAGAACTTCAGCAGTGAAAGAGGCGAGTTTTTTAAATATAGGCTGATTTCTTATGAAACTATGTTGTTGTGTGGGAATCGTTCCACAAACGATGGGATAAATCTGCAACCTTATCTAAAATATTAAATTTTGAGTTTGGGCTATATTTCTTTTCCGTCATTCACTCATTCAGCTTTATACGATAACTACTTTACTGTTACTCTATGCTTAGAACTAAAGTATAAAATAAACTAATGCCTATTCAGGATTCCTTCTAAAATACCTACTGCTCAACTTAATGGATTAAATTGCTGCAGACCTAACTAAAACTGTTAACCATTTACAACTTTCACATGATCCATATCCGAAACGCGTTTAAAGTTTAACTTAGTTAAGTTAGCAGCTCAAGTTGATAGCTTTATGTAGAGCAGTCAGATCCAAATTGCATTTGTTTGAGGGTAAAATTGGAACGTTGTAAACTAGTTACTTACAAGCGAAGTTTCTGAGACAGCCGCGATGCTACTTCAATGTCTGCAGTAAGTCTGCGAAGTGCCCAATTCTGAGTTGTTGCTCCGTCACTGGAGCAATTACTTGGTCTTTATGTAAGATGTTGTTAGTTTGAAAACCACGTTCAAGAGCAAATGGGTACTAAACCGACTCTAAAATGAATTACTCCCTGAAGGTAAATAGAAACTATAACAGTTAGTCTACAAAAGATGGGTACTCTTTTGCGCATCGAGTTGATGAGTCTTTTAGACACAATAATGCTTTTAAATGGGATTAAAATTGATATTTTATTTTCATTCATTCGTAAATAAGTTTTAATCAGATAGATTTCTAAACAATCCTAAATGTATTTCAAAATGTTGATTCATTACATTGTAATAGTAACGAACTAAGATCTATATTCTTCTGAGCAAATTATTGAAAATTCAATGAAACAAAACACAAACAGTGATGAATGACGAGGGTCGGTCCGAGGCCTCTCGTTGCGCTAATATGCCGAGTGATATCAATAAAAGATAACAATACTTTGATCAATTACTTCACGGGCTGGTTTTCATTTATAATAGATTTTCAAAAAGATAATTGGACTTCTTAAAGTATTCATAAAATTATCAGAATTCCTTTCAATGTTTTCCAATTGAAGGAATTTTACAGAACGTTTTGGGTTTATTGATATTTTCATCGTTATTTTTATAGCTCTATTTTAAACTTAAATACTTCGCCGATTACTAAAGTTATACAGATACTAAGGAAAGATTTGTTAATTCGCAATAAATAAACGACGTACCTACTATATAATTTTTTTTAATTTTCATACTATTAGAAACATACGTTATCAAGAATCGCAAGGACCAAATTCACTTATAAAGTTCTGCCAAGCGCCACACAGGTAGAAACCGCGCAATGACTTACAAGTAACTTATTAAAACACCGGAAAGTCTTATTTTCCTGTGGAACGATCGAAGCCTGAACTAGAGTGGAGTAAAATTCCAGCTTCATCTCATTAAATCTAGAAATCTAGGATTAGTCCATTACATAAAGCGTGGGACAGCAGCGTCCGCTCGCTGCGATATTGTTGCTCACACAATGCCAGCCGCTGGTGATGACGCTATATTAAGGGTGCTCCACTTTATTATTAAAATTGATGTTAAAAAAGGATACTCGTACGTTTTGAATTTTCAAATATATACATCTTTTCCGTGAAGCATATCGTACATTAATTTAGAAAATAAAAAAGGATAGTAATTGACACTCTCTCCTTACACAGGTTATTGGGAATTTGATTTTATTTTCAGCTTTGCACACCAAGTGCAACTTTTTGTTCTGGAAGTCATAATTGTATTTGCATACGCTTCTTTAATTCTATTATAGCTTATTAATAGTAATTATCTCTTTTCGTGAATCAAATTTCAAATTCAAATTTTGTGACAAAGAATGTGAATTAGAAATACGAATTTGAATTTGACTTACTTGTGCAATGTCTCGGTTCATCAGAAGAATCGCCGCAATCATTGGCTCCATCGCAGAACCGGTTGATCGGTATGCACCTCTTACTCGCGCATTGGTATTCCGATATGCGGCATCTAGTGTCGTTCCCGTGTAGAACTGGTAAAAGTTCCGGCTCGGGGATGTCGTTGGAGTAAGGTCGGTCTTTCAGTACTTTTTCCGGCATTTGGACTGAGTTATCGGTAACAGTGTCGCAGTGTGTGAGATGCATGAGTAAAGCTAGCAGTAGCCAGGAGGCGAAGAGCTGGAGATCTGAAACAAAGTGAAAACCTATTTAAAGTTTTTAAAACTCTTAAGGTTTTGTGAATTTATGTTTTTTTAGAACCAATATATAAAAACTTATGATTTGATTTAAGTCATTCAATAATTTTTCTAATGTTACCGGTGTTAGTCTGTATTGTTCCCCCTGGGAAAGCGCAATTGGTCCAAATATTTTTTTGGAACGTATTGGCAAAATAATACTACTTTGATTTAGGTGTGTGATGACATACATAAACATACATGTTTGCTCTCCGGTTATGGTTGCTTGTATTTATATATGTATGTTTATTCCGGATTCTCCCCAGTTCGCTGTAACACAAGCTCTGCTTACTTTGGGGCCATACAGTTGGTGTGTTTGTCTGTGGACTTATTTGTTTAATTCAGATTACACAACAATAGAACTGACATATTCTAAATTATAATCACTCAAAATCGCAATAAAAATAAAGCAATAACAAAGAATCATTCATCAACAGAACCAATCCCAAATATAATCAAACTCCTAAATTATTTAAAAGTACAAAATTCATCTCCGCGAGGCAAATAGATTTTTTTCAGGATTAAAGTATACAGGGTGTATTCAAAGGGGACCATCAATCTCCGTCGACGACGCTACGACAACCTATTCATGCTTTCAAACGCTCGAGGCTATTCAAAGTTTGCGGTTCGAGGCCGACGTCAATGTCTCCAGATATTGGTCCCAGTCCTAATTTCTGTGGTGATCTGGAATTTTTAATACGCATTTATTGGAGGAGGCAATATTATTTTGGTATACATTTTAAGCTGTTTTTTTTATTCAGGCACGTAGATGTAATTTCTAAATAAGTTTCGCTTAATTTAAGAACACTTACGGCCCTATATTCTTACGGATATATAGTTACATAAATGAAATTCGTAATCAACTCTATTTTTTTATGTACGTGGGACACTCAGAAACTTTTGAGAACAAAAATAAAAATGTTCTATGGGTTACATATTTTTGGTTACATTTTTTCAAAGAACTCTTCACCAGCGTCTATACAAAGTTTCATACGTCTGAACCAATTCTCATAGTACATTTCCCAGTCTGCAGCAAATAATTCCTCAACTTCACCTTTTCGAACGCAGTGAAAGCATCTTCTGGCGATGAAAACCGTATCCCGTTGAGCTGGTTTTTAATTTTAGAGAACAAGAAAAAGTTGCTTGCCACACGTTGCTGAATCGGTGTGGTGTTTAGGAAGTCCCTCGAGTTGATCGCGGAGTGACGTAATATCATGGTGGAGCAAAAGGCCTCGGAGTCCCGTGTTCGCTAGCTTGTTGCTCGCAGCCGCAAAAACTTCTGGCAAGCATATTAGAAGCATAAGGTAGTGTACCACTCTACATTGTTGCTACTTTGGTTTCTTAAGAAAATTGATACTTCCCCGTTTAGAGGAAAAAACTTGCGATCAAAACTTTTCCAGCGCTTCTCGATCGCTTCGCCTCGCTCGTCGACGGGCGCTTTTTTTCTAGATCATATTGATGAATCCACGAATCGTCACCTTCTGTGATATCGTGAACACGGTGAGAAGAACCTGCTTTGAACTTATTATCATTCATATCATTACACTATGTCACGCGCGCCTGCTCATGATCATCGGTGAGGTTGTGGGGTATCCAACGTGGAACAATCTTCGTTACGCAATGGTGGTTGAGCAGAATATCATGAACACTTTCCGATCCAATTTACAGATTCTGCTAAATCTTCTCGTATGTGATTTACCGATTTTATGGAATTAAATTTTTCACTTGTAGCACGGTTTCTTCCGTAACAGCAGTCAAACGACGACCATTTCTTTCTTTATCCTTCAAATTTAAACGACCGCACTTAAACTCGTTATACCAGCGGTACACAATTGATTTAGAAGGTGCCTTGTGTGTGAAAGCTAACTGAAGTCGATTAAACGTTTATCAGGTTTCAAGTTGGACTTGAAGTCATACAAAATCATCGCACGAAAATGTTCCCGATCGCAGATCAATTTTTCTATGACATATAAAATAGTTTCATAATGCTGGTAAAAACATTTACAGGGATATTTCAATTGCGAACAAATATATTTATACTTTTAAATAATCGAATTTTCTAAATAAATGATAGCTTGCCAGCGTTCTCATATCGTGACACAAACATTGGCGTTCCACAAGGTAGCATACTGGGTCCTCTTCTTTTTATATTATATATAAATGACTTATCAAATTATATAACACATGACTGTATATTATTTGCTGATGACACTACTTTATTAATTTACTCCTCTGACCCAAGTAAACTTAACGATGTAATCAATACTACATTGACAAAAGTAATAAATAGACTGGCTTGAATTAAATAATTTAAAAATAAATATTTCTAATACTAAATTAATTTAATTTAAAACGGTTAATATGAAATGTCCGGAAATAAACATAAACTATAATGATGAACCAATCAAAAATGTAAACTCAACAACATTGTTAGGGTTAGACATTGATAAATCGTGTGATTGGAAAGCAAATGTGATAATTTTACGATCGACGCTAGAGAAATCTGTATATGTGCTCAGACGAATACCGGCTGTAAGTGGACTACAAACTGCACTTTTAGCATATCATGGATATGTTTCATCCATTTTGAGATATGGAATAATCCTGAGGGGGAACTCTGTTAACAGTATCATTGTTTTTAGAGCTCAAAAAAGTGTATACGGTCATTAGACAGTGCTGGATACACAGACACATGTAAACGGTTATTTAAAAAATTCAGATTTACAAAATTTTACCATGCATTTACATTTTTGAGCTACGCATGTTTGTCCGAAAGCACGCAAGTTTTTTCAAAACGAACGAAAACATGATTCAGGGCACTGGTAGAATAAAAATAAACTTTATGTACCCACTCAAAGATTGGGACTATACTCAAAATTTCTGCATGGCAGTTCGCGTTTATAATAAACTGCAAAATATTTTAAAAGAAATGCCCATTAGGAAATTTAAGAACGAATCGTTCAATTGTTTATTAGATAAAAACTTTAATAGTGTGAATGAATTTTTAAATTGACATCTTAATATAATTAAAATCCTTCCTTTTGAATTGAATAAAATGGAATTTGTTTTTATTATTTTATTGGCATGGATATTATGAATGAATGTAAAAAGTTAGTTATGATATGGAATTTTTTTTAATTTTAATAATTGACATTGATATTGACATCGTAAAATTGTAATTTAAGATGTCTTTTTTTTACTATAATATTTTAATTGCATACGTCTTAAGTATTGTTGTCAATGTATTGTATTCCAAACTTAAGTCAACTTAAACATTTGCACACCGTCACAACTAATATGTTGAATATGCTGTACTCAGTAATTGTAACATCTAACCTAGATCATATTCTGCAAATAAATTCTTTCTTTCCTTCTTTCCTTCTTTCTCTGCATCAAAACTTTTTTCGCAAAAGTTTCTACTCAGAAACTTGCAGGTACTTGCAGGAGTTTTAATTAATTAAAACACCATTTACACCGGATTTTATCGAGTTTAATTATACTTTTATATTTACGTTTTTCAATCAAAAAGTGACTAGGTGACAGGCATCCATGTGACAGTTATGAATCATTCAATCCTCTCCACATGTTTCTCAGTCTGCGAGCTTACGTTAGGATTACCACAGAAAGAGCTGACAGCGTCTAGAGCTTGAGGAATAATGGTCTGGCTTGTCGATGGAATGTTCACAAACTGCAGACTTTGTTGCTCTTCTGTTTTAATATTGGCAGGTTTTGTTCTAACTCGCGATAAAATCCATATAATAAGATGTTTTATTTATTGAAAACTTCTATAAACAAAAGTTTAAGTTTATGAAACAATATAAAGAGTTTTAATTGTTCAGATATTTTATAATAACAAATTGAGTCACGTTTACATCAAAACCCCAATAACCTCTCCAAATTTCCAACACTTAGCCAACAAAACAAAATTAGCAAGATATCCTCGTATATCGTAAACTAAGTACACTGATATGTAAATATTTCGCATATTGTAGCATGGCTAAATATGTCAGCAGACCCTCGTCAGCCGAATGCCTCGAGGACAATAAGTCATCGAGCGGCGGTTAGGTTTCTACGCAAGGGGCCTTTATTCAGGACTTGACAACGTCTTATCTTTAGGTACAAATAGTTTGGGTACACACCTTTGTGGTGTTCAGTAGTTGAGTAGAGAAATTTAAGATGGCGGACGTGTTGGTTATTCTTAGATTGATAGTGAGAAGCTGTTTCAATTTTACGTGACATTGTAAAGGAGTTTTGATTTATGATAACAATACAATGTTTCAACACACGTTTAGCACGTCTGCCTGTCTAAACGCAGTAAACGCATAATTACGAATGTGAATATCAAACGGTTTCCACCAATAGTAGACAGAAAGATTTAAGATGGAGGTTTACGTGTATACTAACTACCCGCCCCGGCTTTGCTCGAGCAGCAAAGCATGCCTACATTTTTCTGTCATTGCGTCGCATACATGTAGCACAGATTTTAATATAACACACGGTAACTGCAAACATTCGACGAAGTAAAGAAATGTGTATACAAAAACTAACTGAAATATGTTTTTGTTAATATTGCATCAGCCGTGTCGCGTCGGTGTTGAACCACTTCAGCTTATTTTAAGGAAGGATGTTTCTAATTTTGCGGTAAGTAGTAAAAAAATTTCCCCGGAGAGTACCCTTAGTAAATTAGTATAAGTCTGCACAAATATAACAGTGAGGAAAATTGCGCAAACGCCATATTCGTTGTTTTTAGTTGCAGAAAATAAGGCACAGTTAAGCCGGCGCCTCACATCTGGGTGCGATACTCGTCAAACCATTAACCTAATTGGTTGTTCACTTCCATTACAAAAGTCTAATTGTATCACAAATTCATGTCTCAACTTTTTAATGTAAAATACTTTTTATACAGTTTCTAATCTTAAGTTTCATAATCACAACAAAACGGTAGGTTTTCTTTGTGCCAGAGTGCCTTCCATGCCAGAGGTCCCGGGTTCGAATCCTGGTAGGAGCAGATATTTTATGATATTTGCTTTCTAGTCATGGATGTGTATGTATATTTATTTAAGTTTATTTCTTATATTTATAAATGAAAACAAAATATCTATGTGTGTTTATATATTTCTTAAGTTTATTTATCCGTTATCTAGTATCCGTAACACAAGTTCTTAATGATACTTAATTTGGGCTAGATAATGTGGTGTGTTAGTTAGAAATATTATTATTTTTATTATTATTATTATTATACTTACGCTTCTCGGTTTTAATGTTCTATCCTTACTATCATCATAGTTATCTATGAGACCCATAATGTTATAATGTTTCCTGGCCTATACACCTCTACCGCCTCTACCTACTGGCCACTTTGGACTGTACACTGAAAACCAAATTTGAGTGGATATGGAGTCATCATGACGCATTGTTTAACTCACTCCTGTTGCCAAAAGTAGACATCATGAATACGACTGACTTGACCCAGGCGCGACCTTGCCTAATAAATATTAAGGAAGACAAATTCAAGAAGCAAATTTGTAAATACATTGAAGCGTCATAATTAGTGTCTTACTCTCGGGCCAGATGCTACAGGGACTTTATCTTAAATAATATATTTTAGCAAAAAAATCTCAAATCTTTGCCTAAATATACTTACCAAATTGATAGTTACAAGATATGTTTGTGATATAGCTTGAAAGTTAAGCTTTAAATCTGTTGACAGAAATTAAATTATTATATTAGCTTTCGAGCAGTATAATAAATGCAATGTCAAACTGTTAAACATTAGTTAGAGTCGATCTAAACTGAAAGCTTTTGTATTAGCTTGTTCGGTTAACCTATTTTGCATAGAGTGGCTTTTTACATGTGGTACCTACATGGTATTGATGCGATAAATATCATTCAGATATTGTCTAAATCTTTGTAAAATGCAACACTGTACAATATGCGTAAACAGAAAAAGATATTTCTTAAGTACTGAGAACACACACGTTCATTGAACAATTTAGGCAGCGTTTACCGTTCCCTGCTTAACAACGCAGCATTACAATAATGAAACAAATATACATTTCATTAAATCTAAAGAGGATACATTAATTAATAAACGAGAAAATAAACGAGCACATCTCTTTTGTCTGATACGTCTGTTCGGAGCTTAATCCCAGCACTTGAATGAAATAAGTAGGCATGTTGTCGAGGTACACGAAACAACGGGCTGCGGCGGCGGGCGCTGTGCAATGTGAACAACTTCTAGTGAGGCTCCCGCAGCCCCTACGGCACCGGCATTCTAGTGATGCGCCTAAAACGTTATTTATTGTTCCGCAGCAACCCAACCGCCGACTGGATTACAGGCATTCTGACAAGCGATCCAGCAGACTTCAAGTTTTACATGCTGCTTTTATACAAGCGGTTTGTTCTGAATTAAATTGTTTTGTTTTGTTATCGTGTGTTCGCCTTACTGCGTAAGCAAGAGCTTCGAGCTCCATGTTTCCAGTTTGGAGTTAAACGTTAAATGAAATATAAGTTAAAGCGGTCGTCGACGTGGAAATGTTGGAAGTTAAATTCACGTACTATTACAAGTCTTCGTGTTTCATCACAAAGGCATATTCAAATTGCACTTTATGATTACATTATTGTGATAATTTTATAGAGGTTTGATTAATCTCCGTGAAATATTTTTGGAAACTGAGCTTGATAAATATTTATAAACTGTGTTTTCATTTTGACATGAGTTGGGGGCCGTTCCGAGCCACCGGTGAATCCGGGGCTGCGCAGAGGTCGGCCGAAGCTTGACTGAGGGATCAATTCATTTAAATGAACCTATAATTAACTGAAAAGGGAACTATGCTCCGCCAGAGCTAGAAATCGTTCTGTAGGAGAACGTGAAGCCTTAAGTTTACGCGCTAAAACTGAGATTTCCCTAACATCGACATGTTTGATAGTTTCGCAGACGATACGCGTATCGTATCTAAAGGAGGGTAGAGGAGTGGAATTGAATGGGCGGGGAGTCGGGATGGGACTCGGGTGTGCAGCGGGGCGCTGCCTCCAGTTCTCTGGAGTAGGCTTGGGCTGTGTAGGCTTTGCAGCCGGAGGAACTCAGCGGCGGAAAGTTCGCCTGAGAAAGGGGCGGGGCCTATTTGGGTGCCGCCCTCGTAGAATTGGAACGTATGGAACGGGGTGCACGAGGGTAGCCACTGTAATTTGCGGTGTAGCCGGACTGGCCACAAAGCACGCAATCAGGTGGAGAGGGAGTTTCAGGAGTGCGATTGCACTCTTTGGTGAAATGTGGCACCAGGCACTTAATGCACCTGGGCGGGGCGGCGCAGTTGGCCGCCGCATGCCCGTACTACTGGCACCGGTGGCACTGGCCGGGGTGACCGCGGCGATGAGGCGCCTCGATCGAGATCCCAGAGAGGCCGAATATAGTGCTAACCCCTTTGAGGATCTCCCTGGACTTAAGGACGTTGATAAGAACCACCACAGCGAGAGGGTGACGCCTTCCGTACTTGCTGTGCATTTTATGCACCACGAGTGCCGGGAAGCCTTGGGACTGCAGATCCTCTAGGATAGCCTCGTTCGATAATTCGAACGGGCCTCCCCTGAGTACCGCTCTGAACTTACGCTCTTCCGGGAGAGCGTAAGTGTGGTAAGCATATTGTTTACCGGTGAGGAGCTTAGTCAAAGCGCGGAAGTCGTCTAACGACGAGACAGTGATTTTAATGGATTCACCCGAGTTGGTTGCTCGGGTGTAGAGGATCTTGTGCTCTCTGCACAATGTCGAGACCTCGAACCATTTTCCCTTATCCCGAAGGAATACGGGTGGTGGGACCTGAGGCTTGACTGAAGCCGGGGCAGAGGGTGGGGTCACTTTGAGTGACATCAATGGGGCCGGGGCGAATGTTGTAGGCACCGGGGTAGCTGGCGTTGAAGTCGCCGCGGGTGTTGAAGACACCGGGACAAGCGTTGAGGACACCGGGGCTTGTTTTGAGCGCTTCTTGACAAGGGTGAAATTGGGAGGCTCAGAGCCAGTTGGGGTAGCATCCGAGGATGACTCGGTCGCGGGTGCGCGCTTGCGGCGTGAATGGGCGTCGACTTCACACTCCATGTCACTGGAGGAGGGGGACGCGGGAGAGCCTAAGATCAGAGGAGTATGAGGGACGGGGGTGGCCAGAGGGTGAGGGCAACGAGGCCATGATTTGAGGGAGAAAAGCGAAAATTGCATTAAGGAAATTAGCGTCATAAAGACGCCTGTAGCGGCGAAGCCTACCAACTTCGTAAGTTCCAAGGAGCTTAGCGAAGCCATTGCGGAGGGACAATAATATATAAATAAATATACTAAGAACCTACCAACGAAGACTAACTTCCTCAAACCTCCCTACACACTGTAGGGAGGTTTGAGGTTTGAACCCGAAGACTCGAAGTCCTGGAACGCAGAGCTTGCCGGAGCGGCGACGGCGACGCAGATCGGCGACGACGGGCTGCAGGTGACGATGTCGAAGACGCGTCGTGAAAACGACGGTCCTATAAAATTTTGGAAGCTACGGTACGAAAACCTGAGTCGTGAAAACGACCAGTGAAATTTGGGGTGCTCAACTAGTGCGGGGACTAGAGAGCGGAATAGCGTCTGCGGTCGACGTGCGAACGAATCCGCACGCAAACCGAGACTAACGAACGTCTATGCTGTTACTATAATTTATGAACATAGGCCCCTACTGCTGAATCTATTACGCCCCTTAGTCTTCAAAGTGCAGTGCTAAGTTGTGTTGTGCTTGTGCTGAGTGCAGTGTTGTGCCCAGCGTAAGTAGTGTGGTTTCAATACAAAGGATACTTAACGGTGACAACGAATTTGTACTGAACCAGTCCTTTTATTTTTTTTTTATTTCTCTTCTTTATTTTAATTTATTTTTCTCCTATTTTCATATTCATTTGTATCATATCTGTGTATTTTCGTGTGTATTTGTCCTTTCTGTCAGTAAAGGTTGACCCTAACGCGGTCAACTTTTTACCTGCGTACCCTTTTTTTTTAGGTTTCTAGGTAGCGGCCTTCGGCGAACAACGGTTAGTTTTAAGGTATTTTCCCCAGCCCCCCTACCGCAGGTAGAGAGGTTAGCCACTAGGGTTCGCTAGGTTTATTTAGGAACTCTAGGCATCTTTTAAGTACTTAAATATACATTCCTTAGTATTCATACCAACCCCTCCCATGGATTCGCAAAGCGTAATTAACTTCGCGAAAGCGTTCGCCCAGGTGCTAGCCGCGTCGGGCGTCTCAATCTCTGACGAGGTATTCACGCAGGCCTTATCTGCGCTTAACGCGTCCCCGGCCCCTCAGGCCCCAACCCCGACCCCTCAGGCCACCAACTCCCAGACCCCTCAGGTCTTTACCAGCCCTCCCGCGTCTCCCGTTCCATCCGATATGGACTGCGCGTCGGTCACGTCATCTTGCGCGTCGCGGCGTAAGCGTACCGCTCCCGGGAGCGACTCCGATTCCGACTCCGCGTCCGAACCGTCGTCGGGCGCCGCTACTTTAACCGGCTCGCCTGAGCCCGCGTTTCAATTAGTCGCCAAACGCTCTAAGAAGCGTTCGAAGAAAGCAACGGTGTCTTCAACACCCGAGCCCACCCCGGTGTCTTCAACACCCGCCCCCGCGCCGTTAATGTCACTACAAGTGACCACGAATACGTCGGCTCCGTCCAAGCCAGCAACGCGCTGCGCTCCCGTCCCACCTAAGCCTCAGCTTCCTCCGCCCGTCTTCCTCCGCGAGCAAGCGCGCTGGACCGCGGATTCTAACTTGTGCTAAGAGCACAAAATCAATTATCTCAAGGCGAATAACGCAGGCAATACTATTAAAATCCAAGTCGCGACTATCGACGACTTCCGCGCGTTTACTCGTTTGCTCTCGCTTAAACAAATCGCCTACCATACTTACGCCCTCCCAGAGGAGCGTAAGATCCACGCAGTATTACGGGGCGTCCCGTTGGAGCTCGACAACAATGAAATCCTCGAGGACCTTAAGTCCCAGGGTTTCCCGGCTGAACAAGTGCACAAGATGCACTCCAACCGCGGTAGGCGTTTTCCGTTAGCATTAGTTATTTTATCTCATACTCCCAACTCGAGGGAGATCTTCAGAGAGGCTCGCACAATCTGCGGACTCTCGAGTATCTCTGTCGAGCGTTGCTCCCAGATGCGTTAAGTGAGGCGCGGAAAGCCCGCTTTCCGCGCCTTGTCCCATAAATCCCTCTGTTGTACACCGTGTGTACACCAACGACATTCCCATTTCACTGAAAGGCGTCGGACTCGCCCTCTTTGCCGACGACACCACACTCTATACCAAAGGCCACAGTAAGCAGACTCCAAAAGGCCGTAAACGCCCTTGGTGTATGGTTTCAAAAATGGTGCATCGATGTGAACCTTGAAAAGAGTTCTGCGATGCGCTTCGACCACAAACGCCGTCGTCCCGCTGGCGATCCCCACGTTCGAATGTTAGGCATTCCCGTCCCGTGGAAGTGCAGTACTAAATACTTAGGCGTCACATTAGATCCGACGCTTTCTTTCAAGCCACACGTCGATAGAGTTTCAAAACTCGCCCGTCACTACTTGGGCTGCCTAAATAGAATGTTAGGTAGAAAAAGTAAAATGTCTTTCAGAAACAAACGTACACTTTACAAGGTCTGCGTTAGACCCGTCATGACATATGCCTCGCCAATCTTTGCCCACGCCAAACCCTCCCTCCTACACAAACTGCAGGTAGTTCAAAACCTCTTTTGCCGCAGGGCCACAAACGCACCGTGGTACGTGCGTAACGCGGACTTGCATAGAGATCTTGAACCGCCTACAGTACAACAACACCTCAAAACACTCTCTGAAGCGTTGTTCAAACGCGCCGAAACCCATCCCAATCCTCTAGTTCGTGATTCAGTCTCATATACTACTCCTGTCTTAGATTCGAAGTTCAAAGTCGCTAGGCCTAGGAATGCGCAAGCGTACTCATCCACCAGACTATCAGCCGATCTCGAAACCCTTCTGGCCGCAAATTCTAATTCTAACGTAAACTCTAATTCTAACGTAAATCCTAATTCTAACGTAAATCCGAATTAATTCAATTTTATTTTGCAATTTTTAATTTTCTTTTTAATTGTATACTTTTCATTTTGAGCACCTTCAGTGTTAAGTATTCACCTTCAGTGCTTTGAGCACCTTCAGTGCTATGTTACCACAGCGGGGGACCCCTTCTAGGCCCCGCTAGCGTGGCCTCTTTCTCCAATTGGCCGTCGCTCAGATGAAGGCTGAGTGTCAAAAAATTGCACGAGCCGACAGGGGGTTTTTTAGTGGGTAGTGCTCATTAGGAGCTAGTCCCGGATGCCTTGTAACGCGCGCGAAAGGCATGCGGAAATGCATTTTTTGCCTCCTGCCCAAACGGGGAACAAAAAAACATCATAATGTTTGATATTTCGTAAGTAAATAGCCGTTTTAAATTAAACTATTGTCTTAATCAGAACAGTCAATACAATCTCAGGCTAAAACATGTTCGAACAATGTTAGCTTATGTGTTTCGTTACAAAAAAGGATGTTTGTTTTTGCCAGTTTTCCGGATTCATGTTGCCAATGATACAGGTTTTTAAACTGTTGGGGGATTTATTTACATATGCCGATATGATGCAGTTTATTCACAAAGTAGAAAAGTAGTGAACCGTAACAAATGTACGACTAATATATTATCTGAGACCTACGGATGTTACTAAAAATAAAGTACGGAATCAAATTCTAAAGCAGTATGTCATTCCCAGCCTCCTGTGCAAGCCTGTTCTCTACTTCAACGCGGAAGGACAACACAGATTCAGTAACGTGGTGAGACTACCCACGATGGTGAAGTTGTAATCCCCTCCAGTCATGTCTCTCCTTTGCCAGTATTTTCAAGTACCTAATTATTGTAATACAAAAAAAAATATAACGATTACTCTATATCATTACTTTATAAATAGGTACGTGAAGAAGTTGCAAGAGGTTTGTAGAACTAGAATTGAGCGTACTGTATAAATAGCATAAGTTTTCTTTGAGCTTGCATGCACGAAAACCCTCTTGAGTCGTATAGTAGAAAATTTACTGAAGTTTATTACCTACTAGGTAATAGTAGCATAAAAGTAAATTTAAAAATGGTAAGATTATTATAAAAGCTTTATTCAAACTATTAAATTCAGATGCTAGAATTAAATGGAAAAAATACAACGTTTTATTTTCAATAATATTAGAAAACTATTTATAATTTTTACACTTAATTATTACTTAAAATAATCCTAAACTAAACACTATGTAAAAGCTGTCTCATTATCCATCACAAAAAGACTAAACATCGCTCCTTGGGGACCTCCCAACTTTCATGCATACAACCTTCATTATGAGGACATACATAAATAAACATGTCCTATAGGGCTTAAGTGCACGAAAGTTTCGGGGTTTCGAAAGGGTGTCATTAAGCAAGGGTCCCGCAGGGTCCCGGATCAAGAAGTAAAACTCGCCGATAATCGTTTCATACACGCGCTCCGGGAAGGCTTTGCTTAAATATTTGATCTTGTTACTTGTGGGATCTGGTTTATAAGGAAATTTATTTTTCGGAGAAAATAAATAAAAAATTCAAAGAAGCATGGCAAACGGATGCCTCGAAGGTATGCTAAGTTTGTCTTATGCATGCCTGCTGCGAGATGGCTGATTCTGAAAAGAACAAATTATCCAAAACTTAGTAACTGTTTTAAACTATCTTGATTATTTTTACTTTAATTTAATGAATTAACGGGATTCTTACCACGATTTTCGATTTTTATTTCGCGCCTCCGATATTTTGAGGCGCTGTTGCAAGCACCATGATCATTAAAGTTGAGTAAATTCATTAAGCTATATCCAATACTTGTTAAATGTAATGATTTCTTACCACACAAACGTCTACTACTCGAAATGTCTTTCTAAAGAATATTCAATACGTGGAAAGATGTGACGAGACCGACTTTCATGACGAAATTTTACTAAACTCGCCGGGAATTTCTGCGGAGCGTAATATTTACGTATGTAATTTATGGGCTACATAAACCAAGGCCTACTCTACTCGATCTACTCGACCGTAAATGCCCGATCGCCTGTTCTACTGACTCGGCAAATATCTGGACAGGAAATACGAGGCTTCGAGGTCACAGTAAACTTTTTTTTATTGTATTATTTGTAAATATTAGAACAACTCCTTGAAATATTGGAGTATAAACCTAACATGTACGAAGTAGTAATTCGGTTCAAAAATTTTGCTAGTACTTCATGTATTTCTCTGAAGTCATTTTACAATTCGTAAGCACGCAACAAAATCATATTTTATGTTGAAATTTCAAACATTTGTTAACTTTAAAGTTTTATTTAGCAAAAAAGTAAATCAAAGATTTATTATCATAAAGTCTATAAAATATTACGCTTAAAGGTACATTTTTATTTCTAATTACTAAGATAATACTAAATGTTGTTCAAAGAATACTTACTAGGTAAAAGCTGTAACTATTTTATCACTAGAGCTTGAATCAAAGTTATCCACTTTGCGCCACTTAACTAGTGCAAGACCGGAGCGTGTCAAGTGCTGGCTCTTACGTGCATATTAGTTAATTTAACTTTACTTAATGTGGCACAGTTTATGTTAACTTACTGAATGCTGGAATATCATATGTTAAGCGTTTTTATTTTGTTTTTAATAGCATACGAATCTAGCTTTACATGGGTTGAAGCCTCTATCAAGGATATCAAATTTATTGCTAATTCAAATAATTTTAACGAATATAAACATACCACCAACACAACTTCACGAAATAACAAATTCACAGGAACCTGAACCCGCGCCGCCGGACACACGACGGTATTGACCGTATTGTATACCAGTTCCAGTGACGTATGAACCTGCTCACGTTTGGAAGTATGAATCAAAATGGAATTAGCAAAAGGTTTGGATTCTCACCGAGCACACATGAAAATGAATATTGATGCTTTCCTGGAATGAAACAGCCTTAGAAGATGCTTCTCTATCGTATTTATAGCTGAGCTCTAGTTAAATGGATTTAAATAAGACCGTGGTCACGGAAAAAATATCGAAAAACCCAGCCGAGCACAAAGTTTATGCGAAAGGTTAAAATATTAAGTATTAAACATATGTAGACCCTTCCTTAAATTGTGATTGTTTCGGTTGTGTCTATGCATCTGTCTGTGGTGTCCTGTCTGCCGAACGAAGGGACCGGGCGAAGTGGTTTTCCTGGTCGGTAGCTGCAAGAACCAAGTGTTTTTGCTATGTTTAGATGAATAGCGGATCAGCCATTCAAAAGTTTGTTTGTTAGTCTGAGGTTTTTCAATTTGTGTTTACAAAATACTTGTTTTATATGGGTAAATATTTTTACTGATTCGTAGAAGACTGTAATCTTATAAAAAACATAAAAAGCATAAAAATATATAATATCATAATATCGATAATAAATAATATATAATATCAATAGTAATAAATAATATCAATAGCTAAATAAATTAGTAGTTCACTTACTTGGCGAAAGCCCCGCTTAACATCGTCAGAAAACCAACCAAATCAAAAAAGTCATTTATAAGGTATTTATTCAGTACAAACCAACTCATATAGCAATAGTTTTAAAATATAATTAAACAAGTTCGTACTAATAACTACAGATTAAAAATCTTATGCACCAAATTTACATTGTCAAGTAAAAAAATCCATTAAAATGTATCTCCAATTGTGTATATTTAACATAATATCAGATCATGACTAGTGATATAACGATCCCAAAATATAAAATTTCTGGACTGTATTATGTTACAAATCGCCTACAACTTGCCTCGCCCTAGTGACTCTTGTATTTAAAATATCAGTATTGGATTGCTTCATGTTTTTGCAAGCTCGCCAAAGTAATGAATTTTCGATGAGACTACTGAAACAGAGTATAATTTCTGTGATCTTGAGTTGAGTTTTCAAGCGGGAATATTTAATTTGAAGAGTAAGTCTGAGCAATCCATTCTGTTATGTACAATCTTCATTACAAGCAAGCAATCAGCCACTTCTTCACTTGTCTGCAAATTTGTAAAAAGCGGTCCAATCGATATTGTTCGTCAGTTTGAAAGCACAAGAACCGAACAAATCTTTCACGTATTGACTCCAGTTTTGCATTATACTTTTTGTAACGCGGATTCCAAATTTGACAAGCAAAGAAGATTGATCCTTACAAATGTACAGTACAAGATTTTTAATGACTTTGCGGCCTTAAAGTCTCTTGTGCTTCTAATTATTAATCCTATAGAGCATGATGCTTTAGAAAATATACCTTCTAAGTGAGTGTCAAACAAGAAATTTGGGTCAAAGACTACTCCTAAATCTTTCGTTGTTGACACTCTACCTAAGACTTGTCTTTTACGAAATGGATTAAATACCAACTTGTTCAGTTTACAGGAATCTTCAAGCCCCATAAAATCGGATTGAAGGGCCTCAGTGTCAGTGCGAAAAGCAATACTTACTTATAACTGCATGTTGTCAACAAAACTCAATAGTGAGAATAATGATATATGTCAGTAAGGAATTTTTTTTATAATAGTGGTCCAGGAAGCAAGCCTTGGTACTCCACGTGATATTTATCATATACCACAAAGGCTTGTGACAAATTGTTGATATGGCTGATGTACAGTTAAAGGTTATCTATGAAGCAATGGTAAATGAGGTATGCTATGAAACCCCTTACTATAGTCGGTATAAATAACCTCGACTTGGTCACCATGATCCAGTGAATCTCTTATGTATCTGTTATGTAATCACTTATAAGTCAATTATTTGGTACTGTTGACCTTCCATTCAAAATCAATGTCGAACAGGAGATAACTCAACTTTGATTGCTTCATAGAAATGGATGTGAATAATCCACTCAAAAACTTAGTAATATTGGACAGTTAAATTGACATAATTTGTTACTTAACATTTGGATATTTTTTATGCATAGGTGTGACAAAGGCACTTTTCCAGACGTAAGGCACTTTTCCAGACGGAAGGCACTGTATACGACGAGATAGAGCACTGAAATAGTACAGAAATTAATTTAGATCAGTTAATTTTTCGGTGCCCACTCCCTTAGAGGGATCCAATTTTTTAACTCTCAATTATACGCGCGGGGTCATAATTTAAGCCTTTGTAGTTTTTTTTATTTAAGGGCAGGCTGAAAGCGCTCTTTCTAGCTTCCTAAAACACTCACCATCGCGCGTCATAAAGCTTAGCAAGCGTAGGTCTGGTTAACTTTACGGGGTACTGGCGGACCCTGCCAGTAATTACGAGATTTTTTTTTTTTTGACGTAAGATTTTAGTTTTTTATATATGTTATTGTTTTGTGCTGAAAATGAAATATACAAGTATTCAAACTATGGAAGTAAGGTCTCAATAAACAACAAGTGTCAAATTCGTGTAGAAAAAACTTTTGCTAAATTTTGACCAGTTATCTAATTATTACCTGATTAGTTTATGTTTGTTTGATATCAAATGAAAATTTTTGAACATTCGATTAAAATATCAAATTTCCACTGAAAGTAGTTTTATTCCTTCCTCGCCTATTTGTAAAATTTTTTGGCGTGAGTAATTAAGGGTAATTGACAGACCTGTTCCGTCTTAATATCTACGTCTCATAATATGAGAAACGCTAGGAACGTCAGAAAGCGGGCTCTTTACATATTACACTCAACGATTACAGTCGACAACGGTTGCCCGAAAGAACGAGGCCGAGTATGCGGAGAACGCCTCACATATTGATTGGCCGGTATTTGCGATTTGCCTTTATTTGTCAGGCTACCAGGCATTGCATTAGACTTGGACCGAGATTTTATATGAGACCAAAAATATTTCGGGTCACAGCGTTCACTCGGGTCACTCTCAAGATTTGTAAAGTTATTTTTGTAGCATTCTTCTTCTATTCGTTCAATGCCATCGCGAGTACACAGCCCATGTCATCTGACCTGCTAGAAAAGGTTTTACTTTTTTCAACTATGAACGCATTTTGTTTATAGCTTTTTTCAAAGGGGCAGAATACCAAACAGGAAATTATTCAGTAGTTCGACGCTTTTTGGTACATATTTATCAACTGTCGTCGAATAATTCAATTGATACAAGCAGCCAAGTTTCTGTGAGTAGTATAACATCAAATTGTGAAGCTCAAACAAGATAAAAATGCAAAGTTTTAGTCCGCGCACGTTTTGGTAGTATATTAACAAATGGAAGCCATTGAAACTAAAATATGACCTGTTCACCTAAATATAAATAAAATTTAATAATAGATACAGAATCTCAATGTAAACTAAGTATAGACCGATATTTGTAGGACGATCCGTAGTCGAAGAACACGCACGTTGATGAAGCATGATAGCAGGGAAAGTTACATGATGAAAGAAGTATGCTGTACAGCAAACATAGTAGGAGCATCAAAATGGCAAGTTGATAAACTAAAGCAAGCAATTGAACATTGGATAAAGAAGGAGTAAAAATATGATGAATTGAATTGAATGCAATAACAAGTTGTCGATAGCGAGATCCAAGCGCAGCAGGCGACTTCGAATACATAACTTGATTTTTGTAACAATAATAATATTACAAAAAGAAATGACAGTGGATGTATAAAAAGTGTCAGTACCCGGCATGCACAGTTCACAAAAAATAAAATTACCATCAGGTATACAAAGTTTAGACTAGACTCATATTTATAATTAATAATTTTTTCGAACATGTACTTTATTGGTCTTCAGCCATCAACTTCGGCTTCGTTAATAAAGTTTTGTGTTTTGGAGTCACGTGATCATTTACAAAAATGCATGATGAGACACTGGTAAAACCGACGTCACTGGGTGAAAGTCCCCTATTTTCTCAGAAACGTTCGTGTGGATTAACGTGGCGAAAAAATAAAACAAATCAGTCCAAATGTCAAACATGAAAGTTTTATGTAAAAGATCTATATTTGTGCCCGCTGCACTAAATTGCACGTAGATACTGATCTGACTCAGACGATGACATTGTTATATAGTCTATGTATTACGTTCGAATGTTGAATCTTTATTGTTTTAATACAGTTACAACACAATTTCACATGGATTGATGCACTGCGTTTGTTAGAATCATTTAGGTTTTTAAACACTGGTTCTCACTAATTGTTGTTAATTTATATGTGTCTTTTTTTCATATTATGCAAACATAAACTTATTTAAAACAAAAGGTTATAATAATATTGTAATATTTTTAGAAAGCCCTGATATGAAAGCTTAATTAGTAAGTAAAGCTTCAAATTCATTACTTTCTTCTACTTAAACTCAACACAAAAGCTCTTCAACAAAAGACTCCATTAAAAAATTCTGAATGAAATTAAAATTCAAACAATTACAGTACAGAAGGCGTGTAATTTTGTTTTGCTACGTACGGCGTCTGTTGGACAGTAATGTACCGTGAAACTTGTGCATGCCGTGTCGAGTTGCATTGTGCTGCTTGTGTAAGCGACGTGGGATATTTCTACTTCCAAATGTTCAGTACAGTTCGCAGAAAATTGCAAGTGCTAGCAATTAGAGTTCTTTTGCTTTAATGTATATGGGTACAGTGTTGAGTAAAATATTAAAGCTTTCGACGAAATAAGCTCCAATATCGATGGTAAATTGAAACTTCTCACAGAATAATTAGCAAAACTTTAAAAAATAAGTGAAAAGTAGAAGTGAAAATATTGGTTTGTTATTTATATCTAAATGTTGAATTACTTTCTTATTTGAAAGGGACATTATCTAGACGAGTACTACTAGTATCGTAAGCTTAATTAATCAAAAAGCTTATCAATTTTGTGAAATATGTTTCAGAAATAGGCACTAAGTTTATATTAGAGCAAAATTTCATGTTTTGTCTCTTATCATAGATGGGACTTATCTACCTTCTAACCTGGTGTTTGAATATGGAAGGATGAAATTAACACTCAAATGTATAAACATTGTCTAAAAAAATTAGGGTGTCTCTACGTTTATATTTTTTAAACTATGCTGTCGAAAATATTATTAATTGAGATATTGATTTAGAAGTAGTAGACTTGTCTGAGCGGTGCTACAGCCCCCCTCTATTTAGACAGCCAGAAATGACGATTTTAAAAAAAGAAATCCATGTTTGTCAAATAAAATGAATTTGAAATTAGAATTATCAGTCAAATAAAAAATATTTTCATTTGAAATGGCCAGTACGGCAAAACGGCCGTTTCATAGGTAAAGACCTATTATCTATTAAAAGAGCTTTTACTAAAAGAGGAAATGATTTGCTTCTAAAATTAAGTTTGAAAAGTTATTATGTGATCCCCAAATTTTAAATTACATTTATGTATGTATATGTATGTAATAATAATTATTATTGGTTATATCTATGTATGTTTTCTCTGTTCGTTTTGGTTCTTCATTTCTTTTTCTTACTTTTACTTAATAATAACCTACCTTACCTATGTTCTTTGTCATGACTCATTTTGTTTGAAACTTTCTTTACACCCGTTTATAAAGGTTTCTATAGGTTGGCTGGTAGAGAATGCCTTGTGGCATTAAGCCACCCTGTACAATATAATTTGTGCAATTTGTATATAAATAAATAAATAAGATTCGTTTGAACTACGTTAAAAGCAAAAAAAAGAAATGCATTAATTCAAATGGTTCAACAGAGAGGTTGATTCCGGCAGCACCTCGGTCGCAATCGCGCCAATATTGACTGAATCCCGCTATTTAACACTTCCATTTCAAACGATGATTTATCGGTGTTGCCACTAAATAAAAATATTTCCATTTCCCGGTGAAACTTTCCAACTGATAAAACAATTTTATGGATATTGTTTTCATTTGTTTCATGCTGGTTGGAAATCAACTAGCTTTTTGTAGCGATAAAACTGATATTTTTTTCGCTTGCAAGGTTTTGTTCAGATAATAAAAGTGTACTTTTGTATATGTCAACGCGGGATCCAGCCATCGCCCTCCTCAACCATATTAGAGGGAAGTGAGCGACCCGTCACCCGACGCTACCATAAGAAGACGTACTTTAGTGACAATGACGCTTTAGACATTCATGGTATATCTGTGTTGACATGTTGACTTTTATTCAAGGCACATTTATCAATATCTCTTGATTAGCAGGATAGCAATGCCTATTTTGCAATGATTATAAAACTAAACATTATTAATTTAAATTTTAATAGGAATTTCATAATAAATATAACAAAGACAATTGTGAACAAATAAGTTACAATTGAGAGGGTGAAGTGCGAAGATATTAGTTTTGTTGGATGTTCTGCAGCGCCATTCAACTTTTCAATTTGTGTTTCCGTCTCCGTAAGACAAACTTCTTTCTCAAATTTGTGCAGTTCCTTATATAAAATTACTAGTTTAAACGTTAAAATATAACAGGAAAGTTTGTTTATACCATACCTACTCTAAAAAGCTTATTTTATTCACGCAAAACAGTGAATAAAAAGGCCTTTTATTCACTGTTTTGTTTTTACTCACTGTTTTGGTGTTTGAATTTGGAACACAAAATATATCCGATCTCCATTTCAATGCTTACACAAACTCCTTGCGCTAAGATTCGAAATTCAAACTCTTTGGTGCAAATAAATTCTCGAAATTTGATTGGTCGATATTTGCGACAAGGAGTTTGGCATTAGATTAAAAACTGTTTTGTGTTCTTTGCTGCCATTATAGAAAAAAAAAATAGTGAATTGGCGCCATTTCAAATACTTACTGTGAATTGTACGGACACAAAGTTTAGTGTTACTTTATAATAAATCGATTGAATTATAATAAATCGATTATGCATTCAAGTGACGAAGAAGATATTGTGTTAACACCTGAATTTATGAAAGAGAAGGCGGCCGATATTGTAGAAAACTTGCTACCCAACAAATCACGGCTGGTTTACATCAAAACCTGCGATGAGTTTTGTAAATGGAAAAATGAAAATCAAGCTTCGGGCACATTTTCTGAGTCTGTTTTCTTAACTTATTTTAATGAACTGTCGAAGAAAAGGAAGTCATCGACATCATGGAGTATAATATATATTCTATGTTGCGGTGTACTGTAAAAACAAGGCATAACATTGATATAAAAACATATTCTAACTTGCAAGCTTACCTTAAAAGGCTATCAGAAGGCTATAAACCGAAAAAATCCCTGGTTTTTACCGCTCAAAATGTTGAACGCTTTTTGAATGAAGCGCCAGACTCGCATTTTTTGGCAGTAAAAGTAAGTAATCTTCAACATATCTTGCTTAATACAAGTAGGTATTTTGAACTATTTAATTGTAAACCTATCAACATCAATTTTGTAACAGTTTTTCTATTTTTGTTTGCAGGTTGCGTTAATTCTCGGCATAAGTGGAGCCTGTCGTTCAAATGAGCTTGTTAAACTGACAGTGGATGACGTGTAAACGATTTCTGACACTGCTTTACTGATTACTTTAAAGGATACAAAAACGAAAATCGACCGAACCTTCGTAGTCAGAGATGATTACATGAAAATCGTAGAAAAGTATCAAAGTTTTCGTCCTCCGAATACAAACAATAATAGATTCTTTTTGTTCTATTCGAAAAATAAATGTACAAAAAATCCGATTGGAATAAATAAAATTGGTTCCATGCCAAAAGACATTGCAACATTTTTAAAGCTACCAAATCCCGAGATGTATACAGGACATTCTTTCCGAAGGACTTCTGCCACATTATTAGCAAACACTGGTGCAGATATGATGGAATTAAAGCGACATGGTGGATGGAAGTCCACTACCGTGGCAGAGGGTTATATCGAAGATTGTATTGAAAATAAATCGAAATGCAGCCTTCAGATAGCAACCAGCATAAACCTAGAGAAATCTGAAGACCCATGGACTCCACGCCCTTCAACGTCCAAAGATGCCCCAGAGTTTCCTCCAGCAGAAAGTTCTGACCATCGACAAGAAATAAATATTGTTTTACAAGTTGACCACCCTAATGATAATAATAAGAAAATTACGCTTAATTTCAGTCATTGCTCTAATTTTAATGTCCATTTCAATTAATGTAACATTTATTATTTCTTGATTAAATTTCTGTTTTCGCTTAAATTATGTCTTTTTCTCGTAGTCATGGTATAAAGTATAGTATGCAACTCCTGAATAAAGTACGAATTTATATCGAGGGCCATGAATCACTCGCGTCGCTCAGGATTCTAACAGTTGAATCACTCGCTGCGCTCGTGATTCAATCATCTTAAATCACTCGCTACGCTCGTGATTCAATCGTTAGAATCCTTCACTTGCTCGTGACTCATCTACGGCCCTCGCTTTAAATCCGTCCTTTATTCACTAGTTGCATAATATACTATTTAATAAACTTTCAAACTGCCTTTACTAATTATCACTATTTTAATATTTTTTTCTGATTCAGAACTTCTAATAAATTTTAATAGGAAAAGCAAACTACAAGTACATCCCCTATTCTTAAGACACTACAACTCTATATGAACCTATAGCAAGTGATAGTTGTTACAACGGACTTCTGCTTTGTTTTTACCAGTTGTTGGAGTCTCTGGGAATCCGGTCCGTTGAGAGCGAACGGCGGCGAAGGAACAACAGTTCAGTCGACTGTGTCTACGGATATAATACGATCTAAAAAAATAAAAATATTTATAATATGTAAACATATATTTATATTTAAGAGAAACAGCCTAAAATGCTGCATACATGCATTCATTTTTAAATTAAGATTTGAAAGCATTTGTTTAAGCTGATAATTCGTTCAGTTAGCTTTATCCATAGTATTTAAAAAGATTAATTACTTGTTTGTTTATGTATATAACCGCTACTGTTGGAATGTACCGAACTGAATTTTAAAATTAATGTATAGTAACATACGCCACATTGTATCTCAAAATTCCCCGGTGAGATCCCCGGTTTAAATCGCGTGGGACTTGCACTACCTATAATTAAGTGTTTTAATCTTTCTAATTTACGATCTATATGTGGGCTATTCTAATGTTAGTGCATTAAATTTCTTAATTATTATTTTAAATCAATACAGCAACGATACGTTTATTTGCTAAATTAAATTAGGTAATAGGTAACTGACAATCAGAGTTGTCGAGCGCACTGCAATCAACGCTGAGTAAGTTTCTAGCTGCTGACCTGGTCAATCTCACTATCAACCTGCCTGCCTGTGGAAGGACTTTTTGTTCTAAAGCGTCAATTACTTTTGGTATTACATTTGATAATAACCGAATGGTCAGTGGCGTAGGTTTATACTAGAGTCATATTGGTTATCGTTTTAGGAAATTGATTAATCATACCTTTCCGACGGCAAGCTTTACTGTCTGCCACTGTCCCTTGACCAGAACACAATCTCGTCGTTGTTATGGCAGCCAAAATAGGAAGAAATGAAGAAATTTTAAAAAAGAAACACATTTCTGGGTATGATATTTTTTTCATTCAAAAGACACCTAGAAATCTTTTAAGCTTAGGGGTTGTCGTCAGTTCCGTGGCACGTAAAATTAGTTAATAAAGAACTTGGTACTCTGCAATGTTTTTTTTTCTCTTGCTAACATATTTTTACATTTTTATATAGTTTGTTAAATTTGTGCATCCCACGGGCCTGTCTCACCCTGTATAGTCATCATAATTTTTGAAAGAACTCCAACAAGACGGATGGAACTTACTTACTTGGTTAAAAACTTTCACCCCGTAAAGACAACACGCCTTACATCCTGTAGCAATACTAAGAACTATAAATACATTTTTTACTGATTCCACAGCCGACATGCGAGTATGCCATCCGTCTGATGGTAGCTGGCATTCGCATCCACGGTCATCATCAGTCTTAGGAATTCTATTTATTTTTAAATTTATTACAGTAATTGTGATCATTATATAGACGAATAATGTTTACCGACCGTATGCCTCCTATATTGTAGGCATTGCTGTGTTCCACTAATGGCACTGGCTGGTAGACCGGAACACAGCCACGTCGCCGTGATCATTATGGCGGTCAACATAGGAAGGACTCCTCCGGCCCAGATGAGATACTCTGCTACGAGAAGATACTTGCGTATTAATGAGCGTGTTGCATGACTTACAATTGTTCTGCACTTGAAGTGCGGGACAGCAGGCATGATTTACTATTGCACCTCGTAACGGATACTAACCGCAACAATGGATACCACAAACAAAATTATACGGTCCGACTAACAACGTAGCAGTTGTACTCCTATACGTATATTTATATTATATTTATTGAAATATTAATTTTTCCTCAACATTGACAATTACTTGTTCTTATTGATGTCAAATAAAACATGACTCTACCACCAGTTCGAAAAAACCTTCGTGAAGAAGAACTGGCAAGAAACTTCACGGGTATATTTTTTTCAAAATAAATTTACAGAGTCTCTTTATGTCTGTACAAAATTATTCTTTTCTGCATCTGTTACCTCGGCAAGTCTCCCTCCCCCCAAGTATCCAAACGACGAACACCCTCAAACGGGTGTTTAACAAACAAATCATTTAGATACCACTAAACTTTCTTGCAGAATGAAATCTGAATAACCTGTAAAATTATGTATGAATTTAACAATTAAGTAATTTAAAACGAGGTACTTAGCTAAATTAGGAACTTAACAAATATGACATTACAATGTATTTTTGATTATAATATAATCAAAAATATTTCTGCATGTGTTAGCTCGGCAAGTCTACCTCCCCCCAAGTATCCAAACGACGAACACCCTCAATTTCAATCAACACCCTGTATTTAGTTGTCAGTAAACTATGACCTGGGACAACACACAGGCTGTTAGTTCAATCAAACGAACTCGAGCAAATAAAACTGCCGCCAAAAGCTACGCAGTAAACTGTCAGTAGGTACCGGAATATTAATGTAATGTTTTGTTTACTTCATTACTCTTGCGAGATAGGGAGGGCATTCGTTTGTCGCATTACATGACACACTTAAGATAATATTTCCTAAGGTAGGTTTCGAAAAGGGTAAAGAGTATTAAAAATACCGATGTCTACTTTAGATGAAGAAAAAAATATATTCTCAAAGTTATACTAACCTCTCGCAGAAAGCATATTGAAGAGCAGCCGTAGTCAACCAATCAATTCCCTATTTTCTTAATTTCATCGTTTTACGTTTCACTGTTTCTGTCATTCAATTAACCACGAACTACGCTACAATTTTCAAACCTTCAGAAACTTTCACTACTTTTGCAAACACCTACGAGAGCATCTATCTTTTCACTCCACTTCAAAATGCATCGATGCTTCTGTTTCAGGTAATTAAGGCACGCTGCTATACAGCGAGCCTGTGTCATCAAATGTCAACTTTGAGAGGGAGAGTGCAGCGGTGGCAAGGTTGTGACGACAGCCGCTCGAAGCGTGTCAAGGCCACAAGCTCCGAACACTGCAGCTTTACCGTTAGATCTCTACATCATTCAAAAACTACATTGAATATTTTCTCAACTTTAACCTCACTCAAACTCTACTGAAACGACACGAGAACACTTTCAGCTGTCGAACTGGAGTTTCTTACACCACTGCAAAAGAGCAGACCGTCCGACGTTACTGACGTCGCTTTTCGAATTCCTGAAATTACGTACGTGAGGTTGCGAGGGCGAGGGACGCAACATCCCTCCGCGAAGTTTAGAGGGAACTGGGGTCTCTCCCAGCGACCGCCAGATGGCGCTGGCCGCTAAATTGGCGCAATTCGCACGCGTGCGCGTTGCGGCCGCCGGTCGCGCCCGACCCGCTGCGAGCGGAGAATCGAGGACGTTACATGACGTCACATACAAGCTTACAAATATAAATGGGTTAATCGAATGAAACAAAAACAACCTGAGTGAACGTTAATCAATGCAATGAGCTACTTACTCTGCTGCGAACGACTTGCTCGAGACAAGCGAACTAATTTACGTTCAGGTTGCGTCTGCCGTTAAGTAGTTCTGCATTTACGTTCAAATTGATTTTCTTATTTGCTCGTATTGTAGTACTGATTCGGGTTGCCGCTTTATTATGCGGTTTTTCTTTCGCACACTTATTCGCGAGAGAAAAAAAAGTTTTAATTTAGAATTTGATTGCTCCACTTTCTGTGACAACAATTTCGGAAGTAGAATTGTTTAGAGAAGTCATGGAGCGGGACGACCGAAAATGGCCAACATTAGGTGTTTTGAAATGACGCAAGCTTTTGCCAACATTGTGCAGGTCCGCTTTATGTAAAATACTGGGTTGTTTTCCCTTTGTTTTGCAGGCACGGCGCGGGGAGATAAGGGCGAAAGACTCGACTTGATTTGATTCTCTCATTCCTGTTAGAATGGTAGTTTAGCTCGCGGAACTTTCACTGGATTGTTATTAGTTTACGTAGTGGATTCTTGTATTTTCATTTTTATTTATTTATTTTATTGTGACTTTTGTTTTGTAACTTTTTTAAGTTATTGGCTTCGTACTTATTTCGAATAAATCTGAAGCACAGATTCTGTGTGTCTGTCTGAGACTTAGAAGTCTCATGAGTTTAAACGAATGAGTAGTTTTCTGTTTAAATGGGGACTTATCGATACTTTATTTGCTTCGAGTTCAAACATTTATTGTTTCTGTAGGTTTAAACAATTTTTCAATTATTTGGAGAGTTTCATATTTTAATGAATTGGCAAAGAGACGCTGAAATGAATGGAGAAATTCATTAGAAATTAGTTTGTTCTGTATAATCTAGGCTTCAAAGCAACGTTCACGACAAACTAATGGTTACTCCGTGTCAAGTTACCTTTGATAAGATTGAGTGAGCTTTGAATAGAACAATATTCCCGGCAATACGCTCATGTCACAGGGTACACTGTCAACTACCTTCGACTGATGTTCGTAAAAGGGGCAACTTCTTCAAACATATTCCACTTGTTCGATACTCAGTCGACCAGCAGCTTGGTACAGCCCTTGCAGACTAAGGAGAGCTTCATGAGAATACTACTTGAGAATATTTATTTACACTTGTACACTTAAGGGATATAATTATTATTAAGAAAGAGACTACAACAAAAATGAGGCCGCGCTGTAATATGCCAGTTCGGGGACCAACTGAATAGTACTTTGCCTTTTTCAATTGGCTCTTGGAATATAAGACAATAAATTTCCATGAAGGAAACGAATACTACTATAAATGTTTTAATGCTTCTGTAATATAAGGAATGCAAAATTTTCAAGACTTCTTGATCGATAAAATGTAAAATGAATTATTATAAAATAAAATTATCAGGGATACACCATGTTTAATAATAATAATATAATGATTGATGACAATTAACATATAAGTGTACATACCAATACCATGCGTACCATGCATACCACAAATGTACGTAAATAAGGCTAGCACATTACATAATTGTCACATCCATTTTAATACACCTTTATTTGCGCAAATAAATTATTTGACTTGACATTGAAATTATTACACTATAATGGAATATCTTGAATTTTATTGCGTACTTGACCTGGAAAAAACTCTCACTTAATAATGTTGTCGCCTTGTAAACGCCATATCAAGCAGCTTATTTATTGTGATTTTGGGTCCTTGGAGCCTAGAGGCGAAATTATTTATTACCTGTCAGGCGCTACATTGAGGTGACGGGGGACCCCAAGCGCTCAGGTCGAGAAACCTGAGACCTGAGCGGGGACAGGTAACTGAACAACGAAGTGTCCTAAATATGTCGAGACTAGGTATTTGCTTGTAGTTCTGGGGTTTAGTCGTTAACTAATAAGTTAAATTACCTTAAGGAAGAAATTGAATCGTTTCACGAGGGAAGGAAGGGAAATATGTACGAAAGTCTGATGTTTAACAATTCATATAAGTATTTAGTACGGTATCGTCCTTAATGTTTTATTTTTATTTTATTTATAAATCAGGCTTTCCAACAGTGAGTACAATTAAAACATTATTAAAACACACACAATTAGTTGAAATTGGCTCACCACTTACAGGTAAACACAGCATGCAACTAAAAAGGATTACAAACTACAATCAAGTAAAAACATCAATTAGCAAAGAAAAATAATTCAATAACGACAACAAAGAAAAAATAAAGTGGACACAAATACTAGAGCTTAGGACAACAGCAGTTCTTTCAGACAGGGAATCGAAGAGTGTGTCAAGTCTGCCTCATCATCTAGTTGTGAATAGGTCAAATAGGTACATGCGGGTCTAAGAGCGCTGAGGTCTTAGGCCAGAACGACATCTTGGTAAGCGGAAAAGTTTCAAATTTCATGAATTAAGTTCGCCGGCGACCGCCGACAATTAGTTACTGACAATAACAACTGACAGGAACTAATGACAGCAGCCACAATTCACCAATGAATTACTGCCTGCGGAGCCGCAAATTAACAAAAAAACATTACTTACAGTTGTTTAAACGTAGAATACTGGATTGTTGGTAATTTCACTAAAACAAGGCAATGTTGCGCTGTTCATTTCACGGAAGCTGACTTTATTTCGTTTCTGTAGTTTCATTTCATTTCTGGTGGCGGCGCGGTGTTACATGGATTAAATATGCGTTACTTTAGCAGGTTTTTGATACCAACTCACAAGGTTCAACCTTTAATATTCTAAGGTTCGTTATGGGAGCACCTAAATAACTACTCACGTGCAACTTGAACAAGAATAGGCGGATTTGAGTGATATTTGGAGCCCAGATATGAATTAGCTTAACATACATTTTTAAAATGTGCTAAAGTATTGCTTGTCTTGAATATCGCAATAGGTAGTATATCAAGCTGTTAATCGAAATGAAAAACATGGAGACGTTGTTAATTTATTTTTAACTTAGTTCATCTTAAATGGTAAGATATATAAAATAAAATCTAAAATGTATTCCAGAGAAGAAGGAAGTACGTAACCCTTTCGTTGCGTGGTCACAACAACGGAGACAAGCTAGCGATCCAGAGCATCCAATAAAAACGCGTAAATTGAATGTTCTTTTCCGGCGTTTTCTGAGCTGTTCCAAGTTCGGGGCCAATCTCGGCGGGCTCTTTAATTACGTTACTTCGACGCCCTATATTTTTCCATTACTGCCGGAGGACGTAAATATTCGACCCACGGTCGGACCTTTATCTAATAAATACTCGCCCTTTATTGAAGGACTCACTAATATTGACAGATGCTTTTTATTGGAAAGGAGTTTTTAATATCGAATGACAGGTTGTTACCTACTTTGTTTTCCTGAACGCGTCGGCCTTTATCAAGTTTCCAATTTTAAACAAGTCTGACGCGAATTTTAAAATTTTTTATTGAAGTAAATAAGGGTCATGATCAATTATGTGTGAGCTACCTTTTAAAAAAAATGTTTTTTTGTTTAACTTGAATAAGTCCGTAGATGTCACTTAGAATTTCCTAAAATACTTGTATGTATTGTTAAAAGTTTGATGTAAGATAGGTTGCAAAGGTAGGTTGAAAATGAGCGATTTATTAAATAATTACTACTTTATAATAGCGCAGAAGGAGGTTAGCAAGATGTATATCATTGTAGAAGTATATGTAGGAGTATAGAGGCTATTAAAGTATAGAGGTGTCATTAAAACTTGCGTGCAAATCATGATATAGTCGTTTACCAACCTCCTGCAAATTCGTGCCCGATGCGCTGACATTCGTTATAATGAAAGTTTACTTGTCTTAAACTACAATTTTCTGCGAGCACCCGTATATATTACTTCGGTTATTCACAGCCTTCGCCATAGTAAATGATTTAATTTACAATAAACGGTTTGATAACTTTTGATACAAAAATAAATTTTCAGTGTTTTTTTCTCGTTTATGATGATAGATTATGTGGCTTAAGTCACTAGGGTGTGGTTGCTTTTGTCAGAAGCTGGGTTGCGACGGCCAATGAAATATCAGAAACGAGGGAAGCTCGCCAGTCAGCAGCGCGTCGACAATGTGCAAACTTATAACAATTTATTACCGATCATGATGACTTGTTTTGTGGGCACGGGATTTCACTTACGTATTATATTGTAATTATTACCGTCAGCTGAATCGTGTGCTCTTTTTCGGCTTACGGGAATATAAAAATAAATATTATTAAAGTGGATAACCTCAATGAATTTCTGATAAATAATTGAACCATTTTTAAAATTTCACATAGTTCTAATAATTCCAAGTTCAAATAGTTTCGACATTGCAGAAGAAAATCTAAGTAGTTAAGATACTTCAATATAACTTGTGCTAAGCTTTATGAAACTCTTGCACTTTATCTTTAAAGCACAGGATTCCAATAATCCCTGATTAATAAAAGCGTCTGCCGAGTTCTACGTCCCTTACAATTTGACGTCAGCAAATCCGATCCAGGCGCTTTTGCTGCAAGTTTTATTACAGGCGCTGGAAAGGAACGTTTGAGCTAAAGTTACATTATTTTAGTTTTTGCTGTTTCATTCGACTGGCTTTGGCTTCTGGATCTGGGAGCATAAGGATAATTTAGGCTGTTGTTGGTGGATTCGACTTTATAAACTGAGTTAAGGGCTTTGTCATTTTTACCTTTGTACTAATCAATAATTGTATCTTAAGTATGAAGGAATAAGATTAATGTCATTAATTCATTAATAATGTCTGCTCTTGTCAGTACTTAGGTTACCTCACTTTATTATTTGCTATATTTGTCTATTCTTCTAGTAAAATGGAATACCTATGAAAAACTAAAACCCAATCCATAATTTATCAAATAAAGTCCCAGTCTTTTCTCTGCCAGCAACTTCCAGGCGGCGAACTATCTAAAAAATAAAAGTATTTGAAAAAGAAGAGTTTTATTAGAACCGCAGCAACGGTCGGCCAATCAACATAGTTTCCCAGGATTTTGGCTGTGTCCTGCCACACCAGGAATGTGGGCGTAGACCAGTCCCCGACTCTCCTAATGAGGTATCTCAGCCATAACGACAAAAAAATTTGTTTTTTTTTTTCTTGATAAATGTTAATATTCAAGACAGTTCTTTATCATAAGATAAAGTGATTCTACTTTAGTAGGATTAGTGTTAGAAGTATTTGTGGTGAGACGTCCAGGCGCAGCTTCACCCTATACAATACAATAATTCTCTATTGCAATCATAACACAAACGTATAAAAAAAAATTATAATAATAACAAAATATCACAACCATGAGACAATTTAGGCGGCTTTATTACTAAACAGCAATCTCTTCCAGGCGATATATGACAGCCATTTAAAGTTTAAAAATTTTTTTTAAACAAGGTATATGTACTTCAGTTGCAATAATTTCTAAAAGAGAAGCTTGCTCTTATTAAAAAAAATTTTTAGGACACCTTGAATTATTGCCCACAAGTATGTGCCTACATTATTTGTATGACTTCACCACATTCAAATAAATACCTGCCAAATCTAATTTTGGGGTGAAAGTTCCATTATTTTTTTTAGATTTATAGATTTTCTACATAAACAACCTTATTAATATGCTTTTTTTACTAATCTACCGAAATGTAATTAGGTAGCCTTATAAAAAACATACAAAACAAATCTTCATGTAAAATACTATTGAAATTATTAATGGTTCAACTTAGATCTCGAATAAAGTGAATTTGCCTGAGCAAATAGATGTACCCCTTAATTATGTAGAGCCGTCACCCAAACACTAAAAAATAAAAGCATAATGTCGTACCTTTAAGCCAGGTCATTCAGCTTTGGCTTCCATTGTCAGCCGGCCTCATGGCACTCACTCATTGCTTGATCGCAGCCAACCAAGTTGATGATCAATCACGGCGCAAGCAACTAATGGCCCGTCCCGTGGAAAACAATAATACAATTAATTAAATTAATTGTTATGAAGAATAAACTTTGACGTAGGGAGGGGATCCCTGCAGTGCGTGCGCTAAGTGTATGGAGATAATTAATTTAGGCTTCTCGGTGGGGGTCAGCTCCGCTCTCTTTGTACTGAGAGTAGTGCACCATCTTAAGTTTAATTGATAATGGTTGTGATTGAACGGACAGCCTGCATATATAGCGAACAAAATAACAACAGAAATCGTGTAAAGTTTTTGTTTATGGTTGGGCCGGTGCCGTATTGTTGTAATTACTTTTATAAAAAGATAGTTGATTGCTTGGGATTCTCCACTGCCGTGATGCCCAGCATTGCGGTAGGGATATACCGCAGGATGTATCCTAACCAGTTACAATAAAAAAATTGTAACGTTTTACTTTCGTCTAGCTACACCTAAACTCTTTGTAAATTACCTAGACTAGATTTTCATTGACATTTTGGTTGTATTCGCCAGACATAAATCTAGGCTATAATTATATAGATAGATCTACAATTTACCCTAAAAGTTGTTGATAAAAATGAAATACAATGTGTATAAGTCCCAAAAAACTCCATGTCTTTTATTATTTTTTTGTTTTGCGCCTGAGCAGACATCCTCCGCGGGGACGGAGGTGGTAAATGCGTCATGTATACCAAGCAGCCGGTCAGCAGGGTGATGTGGGATTCACCAGAGTGGCACCTACCAACTAAAAACCACCTTTAAAGGCTGTGAGTGGCAAGGGATTGCTCTGCAGCCTTCATCACAGTGACACCCGGGCAGGGAAGGTTACACACACACACATTTGCCTGTTATTATAATATTCATTAAACTATACAATATGTAAAACATTACAAAACTTACAATGCGATTTAAAATACACCATACGCCATCTATTGGAGAATGGTTGAAATAATCTCAAGTTTACGCCTCGATCGGGACCGAGTTTTACTTGATGAATGTTTGTTTTTTTTTTAACTTGATGACAGCCGGCAAACGCCGCGCCCTCCACCTGCTGGCGAGTGTCACCCGCGCCCACAGACATCAATAATCCTAGATGTTTTTGATTAATTATATTGTAATTATATTTCGGCTGTCGGTTATTGATGCGTTGCCGTTGCAGGCTAAGGTAGAATCGCCTTTGTTTCAATAATTATTGCCCTGGTTGTCACTTCCTTCCTTCATTATGGCGGTTAACACAGGAAGGACTTTGTACCGTCCCAAAAGAGATCTTAACATAACAAACTCTACTACCAGTGAGTTCTACGAAGCTTAGATGTTCAGTTTTCTCTTCCAACTGCATGGTCACTTGTTTCTAGAGTGGTCGAGGAGGGCGATGGCCGATTTTTTTTAATAAACTGGCAGGTCTTCTACCTCACCTGCTGGAAAGTGACGCTGGAGACGAGAAGAAGGGAAGGAATAGGTTTGAAATCGCTAAGGTTGTACCATTCTGTATAGATCGTTTATACAATTGTTCACATTATTTATAACTCCCGTGAAGTTTATTTGTCAACAATTTCCAGTTTCTGATATTTCGGTATGTTGCAAGCGCCATGGCCGTCGAGGAGCCTGTGGAGTAAGAAACATAACCACGATGTGAACCCCGTTAATTATTATACTACAAAAGTTTTACATCAACAAGAACAAGATAGTATCAATATTGAGAATGAGAATTAATTCTTATTCATTTTTTTAAATTCATTCCTTTCATTATCTTTAAACGTATACAGAATTTTTATTTTTATTACGATATCCAAGCGTTTTATATAAAGTAACATTTTCATGGCAGTTCGTGATCTAGTAGTAGACCTACTTTAATATAAAATTAAGAATTACCAAAATCCTTTTTTAGAGAAGTCTGAGAAAAATAATATATAAAATCCAAAAACAAGTTTATTTTCTGAAAATCAAGACTTGGGTGAAAAATATTAGAAATTAAAGTTCGATATTTGATTGATTTGGCGCTTGGTGTCAGTATCATCTGCAGCAGGCTACCACGCAGCGGAAAGACTGTTGTGCGACTTGTGCTGCGGCTGCGGCCGAGTTGGCAGACACCTTACACCATTCTTTAACAGGATCTCTTTTGCTAAACCGTCCTACTTTCAAGAATTTTCCTTCGCCAGTTAGATCTTTTAGTAAAACTAGAAACTAGAAGACGTGTCAATAGGCTAAATCATGCTAACAAATTAGTGATTCTGAACCTTGGTAGTCTAAAACCATTAAAGGCAGACCTGACAAGTTAGAAATGGAGCAATCAACCGACATTGTCCGCACCCCATACTTGCATGAGACAAAGCAAGGACACACACTCAGTCAAGTCAAGCACATAGCTGCTTTCACGTAATACCTAGGCAGTATCGTATCATTTCTGCGGCCACCGTGCACTGCATACACGCGGAGTACGTCGACTCCGTACACCGCAGCACGGCACAAGATGAAGTGTCAGCAGCCACGCGACGCCCACAGCTCCATTCCCTGACAGGTACATGGTATCTCCACTTATTATAAGATTTTGTTTTATAGTCTGTCAGTAACGGCCGGAAGTGTGAAGATTTCCATTGTACGTTTTGACAAAGTTTCTCGGAAAGTTTTGGGAAGAATTAATATGTTGTAAGTATAGGTTATCTTTTTTTTATTTATTATTCAAAGAACTCTCCACCAGCGTCTGCAACAGGTACGCACTGCCCAACAGTAGTTTTATAAATAAATAAATAAATAAAGTTCTAGTTAATTTATAATTTTCAGGGTTGCCTGGAAAACATCACTCTTTTAATGATAAGGCCGCCCTTATTATCATCCTCTTCTTTTTTGTACTTTTAATCTAGTGTATTTTAATTTTGTAACTGGTTTGCCTAGGAAACACCTGAACTGTTATGAAATAAATATATAAATAACGTAGACAGACGTGCATCTTAATGAGGAGCTCACGTCGACTAAAAGGCGGGCAAAACCAAAAGCTGTACCTAGTAATTTATAATCCTGTTAAGTCGTAAAATAAGGTTTACTCATAAAAGGAGCAACAAAATTAGCTACAAATCCAAGATTAATTGTCCTCAAGATTTCTTAAGAAAAAACAAACTAATCCTCCTTACTAAATTTGATTACGAAATAGTCTTTATCGGAGCGGCTTATGCCGGCACGGATAATTAAATTCCGACGAGAACTATCTACGAACTGTCAGATTTGTATCACAAATGTCAAACACGATTATAGCGGTTTGAAAAACTCGCCGTGAGCCGATGGTATTAACTCCGAGTCCCTGAAGCGACCAAACTTGTTTTAATTCAAACTGTTAATTGACATTCGTGAGCCGACAAAGATAACGTCCACAAAAAGGCAATTATCGGCATTTAGTTCACTACAGTTGGGGCTCGAACCTCCAACTATCTGAAAGGTATGTTTCCGAAGTTTGGGTACGTCGTTGCAGTACAGTGTGTGATATTCAGAATATCTTTTAATCTTCTTAAATTTCTCGGTGATTATTGTAAGTGGAATCGTGTAGTGTATAATAATAGTGTAATAATCAATACAAAAAGCAGCATGTATGTATGCTTCCCACTCCAAAGCGACAAGTCTGTCGAATACTTGTGTGAAAAATGTTTACACATGGAAACACTTAAGATGACGGCCGAGATACGCCGGAGGTCCCAGGTTCGAGTCTGGCCCGGGCATTAATTTGTGTGATGAACACAGATGTTTGTTCCCGGGTCATGGTTGTTGATATTTATATATATATATGTATTATATATATATATATGTTTATTCTGAGTTTGCCCCCCCTGTTCGCTGTATGGTCCCATAACACAAGCTCTGTTTACTTTGGGGCCATACAGTTGGTGTGTTTGTCTGGGGATTTATAGATATTTATTATTGTTATTACTCATAGTCAATAAAGAAAAGTTAAATTAATTTTCTACAAGTACTTAATCATTAACAATACGGGACATTCATGTTATAGAATATTTTAGAGGTATTTATTCTATAATGCTATGTCCAGTCGGTAATAGTCGGTATGTCAGTCGCCCTAGGGGTGAGATTCATTTGCACGTCATAAACCATTTTTTTGTTACACAGGATATTTTGTCATTTTCTTGGGTGACTGTACATACAGCACCAATACGTGTGAATGTATTTTAGCTGCTTACACTGAAAAAATGAAGTCATGGATATTAATTATCTCAGTTTCACCCGTATTAAGACCTATTTACATTACTTTGATTACAATGTAAATCTGCATTGAGATCCTGAAAGCTCGGGGCCGGCTCGATCGCTGCTGCATTCCTCCCGTTATAGTTGAAGCTATTAACTCCAGGATCTGTCGTTTGTTGTGTTCCAGATAAAGAGAAGATTGCGAGTGCACGTGTCTTCGTCAAATCATAGAATTGGTCATTTCATGATGTGGCCGATTGTAGTTGCGCGAGATGTGAGAGAAGAGTTGTGAGAATTATGTAAATTAAACTAATTAAAGTTTAAAACAGGAAAAATAAATTTGACACGAATTATGACGTTGTTTGCTAAATCTTTTTTTTTTTTTTTGGTTCCCCTCCACGTGAAGGGCAGGAGGACATAAAAAATGCTCTGACGCATACTCCGCGCGCGCGGTCGGAGTTATGTGGGACTCGTCCCGACGCCTACCAGAACCATACCCACTAAAAAACCCCCTGTCGGCTCGTGCATTTTTGCCACTCAGCCTTCATCTGAGCGACGGCCAATCGGAGAAAGAGGCCGCGTTAGCGGGGCCCTTAAGGGGTCACCCGCTGGGATTTACATAGCACTGAAGGTGCTCAAAAAGAAAAGTAAAAATTAAAGAATTTAAAAATTGACAAATAAAATTGCATTAATTCGGATTTACGTTAGAATTAGAATTTACGTTAGAATTAGAATTTGCGGCCTGAAGGGCCTCGACATCTAAAGTTAATTGCGTGCGTTCGCTCGTGTGCGCATTTCTCGGTCTAGCCATTTTGTAAATCGAATCTAACACAGGAGTAGTATATGAGACTGAATCTCGAACAAGATGATTGGGATGGGATTCGGCGCGTTTGAACAACGATTCGGAGAGTGTTTTGAGGTGCTGTTGCACTGTAGGTAGTTCAAGATCTCTGTGCAGGTCCGCGTTGCGCACATACCAAGGTGCGTTTGTGGCCCTGCGGCAGAAGAGATTTTGAACAACCTGCAGCTTATACAGGACGGAGGGATTGGCGTGGGCAAAGACTGGCGAAGCATATGACATGACGGGTCTAACGCAGACCTTATAAAGCGTACGTTTATTTCTAAAAGACATTTTACTTTTTCTTCCTATCATACTATATAGACGGCTTAAGTAAAAACGCGCGAGTTTCGTTACTCTATCGACGTGTGGCTTGAAAGATAGCGTCTGATCTAAGGTGACGCCTAAGTATTTGATACTGCGCTTCCAGGGGATGGGAATACCTAACATACGAATGTGCGGATCGTTGTGGCGATTGCGACGTTTGTGGTCGAATTGAATAGCAGAACTCTTTTCTGGGTTGACATCGATACGCCATTTTTGAAACCAAACACCGAGGGTGTTTACGGCCTTTTGGAGTCTGGTGATGTTATACGGGATCGCTTGACTTTTAGTGTATAGGGCGGTATCGTCTGCAAAGAGGGCGAGTTCGACGCCTTTCGGCGGGATGGGGATGTCGTTAGTGTACACAGTGTACAGCAGAGGGGCGAGGACTGAGCCTTGCGGGACTCCAGCCTTTATGGGACGAGGCGCGGAGAGCGCGCCTTCATGTTTGAATCGAAAAGTACGGTCTTTAAGAAACGATGCTATTAATCTGACTAGGCGAGCCGGTAAGCCTATTTTATAGAGTTTAAAAACGAGACCGCTGTGCCAGACTTTGTCGAAAGCCTTGGCTACGTCAAAGAGAACCGCGATTGTTTTTTTACGACGCTGATAGAATCCTTCGAGTATGTACTCGACGATTCGATGGACTTGCTGAGGGCAGGAGTGCTTAGCGCGAAAGCCGAACTGGTGGGGAATAATGAGAGGGTCGCCATCCGTTGGAAACAGATGGTTCCGCATTCGAGAGAGTATGACTCTTTCGAGAAGTTTAGACATTGCCTTGAGGAGGCTGATGGGTCTGTGATTAGCCGGGATGTTCAGAGGTTTACCCGTCTTGGGAATGCCTATGACTGTCGCTTCTTTCCAGGCTTTTGGAAAGTAGCTATGGTCGAAGCAGGCATTTAAGATGATAGCTAACAAGGTAAGCACCTGCTGAGGCAGGTGCTTAAGTGCGTGGTTGGAAATTCCATCCGCACCCGGAGCCTTTTTGGACTTTTGCTTTCTAATGAGAAGCAAGATTTCATCATTAGAGACTGTGATGGGGTCGTCGGTTATAGGGAGAGATTCTCTGCGGAGAACTTCGTCCTCCACCGCCTGGATGTGGGAGGGATCCGCGGGTTGCGTGCTGGGCGAACATTGTGCCGCTATGCTGTCGGCGAAGCATTCGGCTTTCTCTTCGACTTCGAAAGCAATGGTGCCGTCGGGACGAGTGAGAGGAGGAACGTGAGAGGCGGTGTCTACGCGTAAGGCTCGGGCCATACGATAATACGCTTGGTGGGACGGGGAGATATTCTCCATGAGATCGTTAAACTGAGTGTCACGGAGTTCCGCGAGGCGAGACCTAACTTTACGTTGAAGCTGATTCGCAGCTGTTCTGTATGCTGGCGTGGGATATTTCTTTGCTCTCCGGAGAGCCGCGTTCTTGGCTTTAATGAGATTGCTAACGGCTAGGGGAAGCGCGGGTTTGCTTTGCTTAGCAACCTTTTCATTGTCGCTGATGGCTGAGTTAATAGCATCGGTTAGAGAGTTGACTAATGAATTGCTAAATCATGAAATTGCGAAATTTATACACAAATAAAGCGTTTCCAGCGCCTCTATCGGAACCAACCAAAGGAACCATTTTACGATATGATTAAATAAATTTGGCCATTTTATGAAGTAGCCAAGGATTAGTTGGCCATATCGCCCCAACGATATCTTATGATTGATCATCATGGTCGTCGATCGATTGATCGTCAAGCCACATCATGATGTGGCGAATGGACAGTCGATCAAATAGGTAATGATGTGGCTAATTCTTCGATATGGCCACGACTTATATAAAGCAAGCGTGTGCGTGACAACAGTGACAAGATGTACTGATTGAACTCGCACATTAAAGCGATGACAATGCGGATTTACAAAATGATGGCCGCAACTCAAAGTTAAGTTGCATAGTTACAAGCACACACACACACTGATTCCAATTCAAATATTTATTTCTCAACATTGACAATTACTTGTTCTTATTGACGTCAAATAAAACATGACTCTACCCACCAGTTCGGAAAAACCTTCGTGAAGAATAACTGGCAAGAAACTTCATACGTATTTTTTTAAATTTACTTAATAAATTTACAATGTCTTTTTATGTCTATACAGAATTATTCTTGTCTGCGTCTGTTAGCTCGGCAAGTCTCCCTCCCCCCAAATATCCAAACGCCGAACACCCTCAAACGGCACCCATTCACGAGTTAACGCGGGATCCAGCCACACATGAGTGGAACCATCTATACATATTTCAACTGGATGTCTACGTCTAACAATAGAATCGCCGAAACTAGGAGGAGCGGTCGAGGCCACCGAGCGAAGCATTAATGGCTCCTTCGGGTTGTTATATTCATATCGTTACATTGGGGTTCACGGAGTAAAGTGCTTTTACATTAGCTTAAGTAAAATGGTTCTTGCGTGAAGAACTATACAACAACTGCTTGCGGTTTATTAATACATTCACTTCATTATAGTCGTACATATAACAAGTCATTTGGTTGTACTGAATATTAATTAATTTGGTTAAAGATACGTTCACCATAATACCGTGTAACAAAAAAAAGTAATTTAAGAAATGTATTTCTGAAATCCGTGATCTATAAGAGATGTATAAAAAAATTCTTAGTTACATATGAATATTAATAATAAGTATATATTTATGTATTCAAAAAGTTTATATGCATGTAGAGCATTATTTTTATTCAGAAAAATATCTTCCGCTCACTTACTAGATTTCTTGTGACACAAAGGTTGTCTGCAGCAAATCCGTACCAGCGACAAGTCTGCCTTTGCCCAGATTAGATTTAAGTAATTTACTGCAAATATTTTTTAGTGTAATTTTTATTTAGTGTGAGCAATAAAATGTTATTATTATAATTATCATTAATAACATATTTCATAATAGCATGTCCAGGGACTCGGAGGATATAGATATTTTTTATAACAACTTGTATAAATTCAAGAAGAACATCTTGACTACATTACAGGCCGGTTCCAAACCTTCATATCACATCTGTAATTGCTCAACTCTGCTTTTACATTTCATGTTTACCTTAATTTTTAAATTTTAAATTGTATTAATTTCAAATAAAATCAAATCAAATTAATTTATTTGCGAAAAAATGTGTACAAATAATTCTTAAATAAAATTGACAGTTCAAAATTGTTTACTGTTAAACAGCGTGCAAACATTTATAAGAAGTTAATTACAAAATGATTTACTATCTAAAAACCTATTAAATAATATGAAAACAGTATTTACAAATATTAATATTTAAATGTTATAAAACTATTACAAAACATTATGATTCCTAAACTTATACATATAGATTCATTTGATTACAATTCAGTGTCTTTAAAATATTCATCAATTGTCTAGTAACATTTCTGTATCAATAAGTCATATATTTTTCGTATATGTTTATGCACGCTGTGGTGTCTTGTAACTGATGAGCATAAGGCTCAACACTGCAGCTATATTATTTAATTTTTGATGTGTATTTTTCGTTAGAAACCCAAATAATTAAATAAATAAATATGTGAGCTACTTTTAGATGAGGTTACAAAATACGAGCACAACACTATAAGTATACTATAGAACCGACGTCACCGTGGCTTCGATATTCCTCGCAGACGTGTAACTTTCCCGCCCACTCATTGCTTTTACACAAACCTCCGTATTTTGTGTGAGTGAAACTTTTTTGCCAAAGTTCTCATTTTTGTTTTTTCGACTAAAATAAGGAAAATAGATGGTTATCAACAGGCTAGGCCGCTCCCCGCTACAGTCACTACTTTCTCACTAGCAACGCGATATTTGATCAGATAAGCAGAATTATATTAGAAGGTTGTGTTGTCAATAGTTGGTAGGCCTCGGCCTTCTGTACCCCGGGTTCAAATCCTGATACAGATAGATCTTTTTGAGAAGCTCCTTTTTCTTTTTAGGTATATTATGTATGTACGTATGTTTAATGTTTAAGTTTTGTATACTTGCTCTCAAATTAGCACATAATTTTAACTGCTTAAAGATGGTTTTCTCTTTCTCTCTTAAAGCTCTTAAGTCATTTTCGTGAAATTTAATAAAAAAACGAAGGCTACAAAAATAACCGTCTCTTATGACAACCGTAGACATCACAAACAGAGCCCCCCCGCGCTCGCGGCGGTCCACGGCCCCTCAATGAACCGGCACAGAGTCGATTACGCTATTATCCTTCGACCCGAATGTAACCATCCGTCGCCGACTCCGAGTACACATCCATCAGACGCCTCCGGATCCATTACCCAAACATTCGCGCCGGCTCAATCTGAACTGCCGAGCGACACAGACGAATCACAAATTTATTTATTTACATTTTTACTAAGGTAACAAGTGCCTATAATATTAATATAAATCCGGTATAATATTCGGCATGAAACCAGATTGGAACCCAGGAATTGTGCACCCCAGCATTATTATTCTTGAAATAAATTATTACAATACATATATATTACGTACATTATATCGAAAATACCGCCCGACCAATGCCGTTTGCGTTTTGGTAAGACGAGCCGAATGAGCCTTCCTATGAAAAAACCCGAATGGACTAACAAATCGGCACTTGCGGAATATATGTAGAGCTTGGTTCGGGCCTGCACATATAATGCTATACTTTACACCGTGTACCGTTCACATAAGTCGTAACTGGTTATTATGGAGTTCTTATTGACGTCTAATAAAACATGACTCTACCACCAGTTCTTCTTCTCCTATATTATCCGTCTCGTATATTGTATTAGATTACATCCTGTTATTGTCAATTATAACATTTCTACTTTTATTTTTTTTTGTATTAGACAAGTTGACTATTGCTCAAGATGTCATTGTCACAGACGGGCCGGCGTGAATCCACTCCAAGTGGATAATGGCCGGTTAGATGTCAGAGCCGGCCGGACGACGGCAATCTGCCTCGTTTAGGAGACGAACTGATTCCGAACTATACTTGGTAAGTCTTATTCGATTACAGCACACGTGGCTATGCACCTTTGAAGCACTAGACCTCTGAAGTTCTACTTACTGCTAAGAAGCGAAATGGTTAACTATATTGTATCAAATTGTAAATTGTTAAATAAATAATAAAAACAAATCCTCAGATAAACACACTAACTGTATGGTCCCAAAGGAAGCAGAGCTTGTGTTATGGATGACCATCGAACTGAGAGGAACCCAGAATAAACTTATATATATTTATAAATATAAACAACCATGATTCTAGAACAAACATCTGTGTTCATCACACAAATGAATGTCCCGACCAGGACTCTAACCTGGGACCGTTGGCGTATGAGGCAGGGCTAAAAAGACATTGGGCTAATTAGGCTTCTCGTAACCTACGTTGCATCTTTGTTGTATGTGGGCAAGAGCCGTAACTGGAAATGTCCATTTGGGTAATAGCGACAGATACATTCATTGAAAGCAGTTCTTTTAAGGCTCCTATTCAATTTCAAATTCAAATATTTATTTATCAACATTAACAACTACTGACGTCAAATGTTCATGACTCTACCACCAGTTCGGAAAAACCTTCGTGAAGAAGAACTGGCAAGAAATTTCAACGAAGACACATTGAAACATTTTAACAGAAATTCCATCTAAATCGGCAGTATATTTTACTTTAATGCTTTTAAATGCGTTTAAAACTTGAGAAACTGTCACATGTTTAAAGTATGCATTGATATCACACGAATTTACATTTTCCTTGAGCGCAAGAGTTGACCATGAATTAAGACATTTTTTTAAATATTAGTCCTATATTTAATTCTATTATTAATGTAATTCGATTTAGCCATACTGCAACGTTCTTAAATTAAATAATTATAATAAAATAATTGTACAATTCATATAATTTATTTCTACTTTTAATATTCCCAGTGTTGCCCAGTCACCAAACCTAAATAAATGATTATTTACATATATAGGGTGTCCAGAAGGTCAACGTCCAAATGGAAGGGGTTCACGCGCCATGGTCCAAATAGTAAAAAAAATATATAAAAAACATCTACGTGTATAGTTTAGTAGATATAGGATGATTTCTAAAATAAGTAAAAAATAACTCCTTATAGCAGTAATTCGTATGCTGAATCTGTAAATGTCTCTCGGTGAAGCAGAGGAAATAAGGTATAAAAAATTGCGACAAATTTGTTTTTTTTATTGCTTTTTTTTCTATCGTACCATAATAGATTTGCTTGTATCAAGGTTTATTACATAAGAACATTTAGTAACCAATTAACAACCGAATAAAAAAATCAAAATCGGTCTACATTTACAGATTCAGCACACGAATTACTGCTATAAGAAGTGATTTTTCACTTATTTTAGAAATCATCCTATATCTACTATTAAACTAATCCACATAGATTTTTTTAAATATATTTTTTTTACTATTTGGACCATGGCGCGTAAACCCCTTCCATTTGGACGTTGACTTCTGGACACCCTGTATATATTTTTAGTAAAAACAGAAATAGATTCATTTTAAATTATATCACGAAAAGTTATAGTAATCTTATTTAAACGTTTTTTGAAATACATTGTTTCTATATGTTTACAGCCATTTTCATAAAGGTATTAAATCTAATCGTTTATGTGTAATCTTAATCATCGTTGTAGCTGGAACATTAAGCCAGAATATACCAATGACATACTTAAAGGTCACAAATTCATTACAATTTAAGTTTTCTACCTTGTAATTTAGGTAACTTCCTTCGATCAAAACTGCTGACAATGTCATCATGATAATCGTCACGAAATACTTGAGTGCCCTTTGACAATTAGTGAGACATCAGCCCACTGTACTGACATTAGTTATAATCTGTGGTTTTCAAATGTATTGTAATTGTTGCTATTATAGCGCAGGTCATTATTATGAAAGGTTGCTTTGTATACAAAAGTATGAAACGAATTAGTACATTTCTTATTCATATATTATTATTGATGATGCTTTTAACTGCGTACAATACTGCCTTCCATACAATATGTTACGGTTTATTATTCTAGTCGTAATAGGGATTGTTCTGTAATCATTATGATAATTTGTTATTATACATACACGTTTTGCGAGCATTACAGATAGATGTATTGCAAACAGACATAAAAAGTTAACCTAAAACACTTAAAATACATGGGTTATAAGCTATACACAACTTTTATGCATAGCGTAACAAATTTTCAAATTGTAGCTGAGAATAAGTTACTCATTTTTTAAATAAATAAACCCTCTTAACCTCATTAACCGTCAGTTCTCTAAACGTTTCATAAAATTCAAATTAAGAACATCTATTTAAAACCTGATCCGTTGCGTCCTTTAATCAAAACGTTTTGACGTTCTAAATTCGAACTCATTGAATCGGCAAACAAGATCTTAACAAGGCGGAGAAAAAACAAGACCACTTTTATAAGCGTGCTTCGTACGATAACGCAATTTTAAAGGTTATTTATATTTTAATATGAAATAAAATTTATAATGTTTAGCTAATTTGCGAGTTAGCAGAATTGAGGCGACAGGAAATTTAGGCAGGGCGGATAAAATTTAATGAGATTATTTCCTGTTTTAAACAGTTCTTTAAAATTAAATCAATAAATTACGAAACTTGGAGACTTTCTTTCGTAAATATATATTTTTCTTGAAGGATTGACTTTAATGCGTAGATAGCTAAAAGTGGTCAAAAATAATGACGTAAAAATATCATATCTACGCCGCTCTCAATGACATTAAAAACATTAAAGTATTACACGCGCGTTATAAATGACACAAATAATAAATCAGTAGATAGTTCATGTATATGTGAATTAAATCAGCTTAACATATATGTTGAGTAATTTAGTAATTTATCTGTAATTTATTTTGCTGTCAACTCAACCGCTGGAACACGGTCAACGAAAATATGTAGGTAGGTAACATTATAATAGAAGATTCCCGGGTTTACAGCAACGTAAATTGGGAGAGATATAACGGAAGCTCACAAGCAGTTCTTAACAATCATATTGTTTGAGCAAACGAACGTAGTCCACGTAGTTTGTTTCGTATTTACAGATCTGGCAATACTAATTTACGTAACTAACTTTCAGTCGCTAGCCATAGAAGCTTATAATAAAAAATATGAACCACGAGGATGATTAGAAATATAAATATATAAGTAAACACAAAACAAATTTAGCTTCTAACTTTCAAGTAGATCAATTCAGGAGATATAAATAGCAAATGTTATACATATAGATAGATAAATTATCAAATGTTTTACAATACTTTCACAAATAAAACATTTTATTCTAACACTTGTAAATCATTTAATTACTAAATGCAACCAAGATAGTGAAATACTGTTATCAGTCATGCATTGAATTTTTTCTATATATTCAATTTAAAAATACGTTAATTAAAGACAAACACACCAACTGTATGGCCGCAAAGTAAGCAGAGCTCGTGTTATGGATGACCATAAAGCGAACGGGGGGGAACCCAGTATAAACGTACATATACAAATATCAATAACCATGACGCGAGAACAAACATCTGTGTTCATCACATAAATGAATGCCCCGGGAAAAAACCAGGACTCGAACCTGGGACCTCTGGCGAATAAAAACAGGGCTACGCCACTACGCTACTCGGCCGTTTAATTGTCACATTATAGTCTTTGTACTTTATATTATACCGTACCTCAACTTAATTTCTTCCTTGTAAACATATTACTTGTTAAATACATTTATAAGTTAGTAATAAACCTTTTACACACATCACACGATGTATACAACGCTTCCCTATATTCCAATAACGGAATGTTTAGAACAATTGAAGTGGCATAAATGGTTTCTGAACCATAACAGCCATTATCCGTCGGTGGTAGCGTAACTAAGCTGTAACAACAACAGCGCTGTTCTCACGGTCGGTCGCCGGTCGCGTGCGCCGGCGCACATTGCCGGTTTCCGCGACTCCGGCGCAGCGCAGGGTTGATCACTGCTCAGCTGGGATAGCTCTCCGTGTTAACGAGCTGTTTACGCTTAGGGAACAGTTTGTGGTGGCGTAATAAAGGGGATTTATAAGAGTAGTTGGATTCTGTTTTTGAATTGTAGAGGGGTCACTTAGTTATATCTTAACTGAGCTGAATTTCTAGGAGCATAGTAACTCTTTTATAATTTACTATGTCAATTTCGATCAGTGATGTTCGTGGGCCTAGATGAAACTTACCATCAAGTCGATACTGTCTATATGCTAAAGAAAGTTTCAAACATTGACACTTAGTTGGGATATAAATATATATTCTACAATTGCCACCGCACCGCCGCAACAGCGCCGCGGTATGCACAGCTTCTGCGGTTCACTTTGAAGTGCCATCCTGCTGCTGTTGTGGACAAACACCTACTTATCTGGGGATTTGTTCAAAGATGGGTTTTTATTCATCAAATATGTGGACACTGAAACATTTAATGAGAAGAAAGCAGATGATTAACAGTAATTAACACTTGTAGAATTTATTGCGATCCTTGAGCTCTTCCCATCGTACAACTCGTCACTGAGTTTTAACTTATTTGTAGACATGGGGGAGCAAATTTGATCCATTCGGAATAAAACACTTACCCGCAGTCCAGCTTAGTTCCGCGCATTCTTTTGGTGTAGTTCCGATTTACAGTTTAAATGTTTATTTGGTTTGTCTTTTATAAGATGACATTATCTTCTTTTCATAAGACTAGTAAAAGGTTGTTTTTATAAAAAATCGTTCAAACTGAAAAAATATGGAAAATTTCACCACGAAATTAAGTTTTTTTCCTTTAAATAATATAGGCTCCTAGTAGGAAATACTTCAAGGTGCCAACGAAGTCTTCTTCATTAAAATATTGCTCCTCTTAAAAAAATTATATCAATTTCAGTATTCCTATGATTTTTTCAAAAAATTTAGGACTAAAAATGGCTGCCATGTGGAGGGAGTTAGGTTTAGTTCCGTTAGAGTCAATTACAGACGTGACCTGATATCGTTCTTCCACCTCGTCGCTCCAGTCACGCCATCAATCAAGATTTGTCAGCAATTTCGGTTTTTTTACAACCTTTGATTGGAATTTAATGTGACAATTGCCGGTTCTTAATTTCATTACCACCCACCGATATTTTTTTGATTGAATGCGATGATCACGACGTTATCGTTTTTTTACTGCTGAATTTTGAGTGTGTGACAGAGATGGATGTAAGACTTAGTATGTTTCTGGTTCGTTCTTACTTCTGTATTTTGAAGATGAGTCGCGATGGTTTTCGGTTTGAACCATCACTTCGCCGCTGCGCAGTGGTCGGTAACGAAACCGCTTTGTCTGCCGATGAAAACAAATTAAGCCAATGATGTTGAAGATTTTTTTGAAACGATCAGACGAGTCAGGAAGCTAAATTTCATGCTTTTTATTGAAGCTTAAATAAAGCGGTACAACTTACACCCCTTCTGATGAAAGGCGAGTTTAATAAGATATCTTTCACAAGTAAGTTTGTCAAAGAAAGCAATTTTAAAATTTTACCGGAGTACAGGTGTATGTCGTGCACTTTTACCAGCTGGTAAGTGTTTTCTGTGCCCATGACATATTCAATCGACCTCAAGTGTTTCTATGGATATGTTGTCCGGATTAATTAAATTGTTATTGATTGAATATCGATTAATGATGCGTTGCCGACCGTATGATTTAAGTTGTTAATGGTTTTGTTTCTGTAGTTCCATGGTTCCTTAAACCAGGACACAACTACGCGAACGTGATTATAACAGCGAGATAGTTAAAAAGTTTAGTTGCCTCGTGTTGAGAGGTATCTGAATCACCCCTATGTGTGTCATACGATTTTTCATAGTATTCAAGTTACGACTTTTTTTATGAATATTTGCAAAAATGCGACGGAATCATTTTCAAAAATTTGAAAAAAAATGTAGAACGTTTTCTCGGATTTCTTTTTTTTTGCTGCTAAATCTCCATGAACTGTGTGTTTTTGCATAAAATAAACAGCCTCATAACTTTAATGAAATTTACTAAAAAAAAAAATACCTTAAGTAGAGTATTTATGTTAAGTGAGTTATCATTTAAATTATCAAATTAAAATTAAAAATCTAAGCAGGCAATTTCTTAGTTCTGAATTAGCTTAATTAGAAATCAGCCATAAAAGACAAGCGAAGTGAAAATTTTTGAATTCAATTAGTCCTGAGATCAAAAATTAACAAAAAAGTAACTTATGAGGTTTGGTACATTGGATGCACTGATTCAATAAAACAATAGAATAAGGATAAAATAAGGTTTTCAAAATGCCCCCCTCACACAGGAATTTACAAATACTGCTTTATTATTATAATTATGAAAGTTTACAGTCTAAAGCATTCTCTGAAGCTACTTAGAAACGAAAAAACTACCAGCTTTGATTTTAAATTTTGAGTTGAAAATTAAAATGATAACTCACTTAACATAAATTCTCAACTTTAATTTTTTTTGTAACTTTTATTAAAGGTATGAGGATGTTTATATTATGCATAAACACACAGTTCATAGAGATTTAGTCGCAAAATAAAAATCCGAAGAAACGTCCTACTTTTTTTTTTGAAAATTTTGAAACTGATACCGTCGCAATTTTGCAGAAATAAATAATAAAATCGTAACTCAAAAACTATAAACAATCGTAACAAGCGAGGCACCTAAAAAAAATTTTTAACGTCACTTTTCTGGCCACCCCGTATAACTACTTAGCTTACATTGTAATTTCAAAAACCCCTATTCTTTATTTTGTCTTTTTCTTATACGGATTTATTTAACTGTAATTTTATGTAGGTATTAGTTCTAATTTTTCCGTTGGGTTAATCGCTATTCTGTTCTATTTCCCGCCCCTATTTTCACACCGAACCCATTTTCTAAATTTTATGACGGCTTTTTTATAACCATCAAATACATATTTTTAATTCATCAGACAAATTTTCATCACCATGATCTCCAAAAGAACAAAAATTAATCGGATATCCCTATTTGGAAGCGTATAAAACCCCAAAAATTAACGTACATTGACATTGCGCAAAAGACAAGATTGCAATTTAATTATGCTCCAAAGGCCTTTTAGGGAAAAAAGAGCAAAAAATCAAAGATACAGAAGGCGAAGGTAACCGGGCGTGCGCGCAGGTAGGCTCACTGAGGCTAGAGCGAGACAGGCTGCTCGCTCCGTTCCGCTCACTCCCCATGGCGGAGAACTCAGGCGCATGAACGGGGGCGGGAGACAGCACTGCGCTGCGATACATTTTTATTTAGTTTGTAACTGTTAACCGTCCCGAGCGCGCGTATTTGACATTTTGTCCCGGACATCTGTTTACCATCGTCGTTTTGTTTGTAAATAATTAACAGATGAGTGACACAGTGCCTGGACATTTAGTTTCTCGCCAACGTTGGCATGGGAAGGAGAAAGATGATTAAAACCGCGGCCGTGCTGGTCGCCGTGGGGTACTGCAGCCTGCTGGTGTACCACGGCGGAGTCGCTTTCAACTCGCAAGAAAGTCGCGCCGCGGTCATACCCGTGCCGATTGAACCCACTAAGTTGTTTGTAAATAAAAGTGAAACAATTGTTAGCAACAATATAACTTTAGATGATATATTTATAAGTGTTAAAACAACCAAACATTATCAGTTTACGAGGTTGCCGGTCATATTGCAGACATGGTTTCAACTTGCCAAAAATCAAGTAAGTGGTCTTTGTGAACATATTTTTGTTATATAAATACGTAGTACACACACCGCCCAAATCAATGTGAACGAATACGATTGTTTATATTGATCGATTCGAACAAATCTAGAACTGTTATTGCCTTCGAAATTGTATATATTGTAGGTACTTTTAGGTCTTTTTGTTTACCTAGAAACTAAGCTCAAAAATAAAGAGGAATAAGTATTAAGATTCATTTTAATTCAAAGAAGTAATCACATTAATGTTAATTCGTATTGTAACTAAATCACTATCGTTGAGATAATAACTTCATTGAATTCCAATAAAAACTTAGTCTTGTTTCCAACACAAAACAATCAAACAGCTTTCTAAAAATAACAAAACGATACTTTTGAATTTTGATCACGACCGAAGTGGTATTATATTCAAAATATCACATTAATGCCCATTGCCAACATGAACGGGGCCTTGGACGTTGAACTTAATAGCCGAATTGTCTCTGAGATGGCGTTAAAATTCTGAATTCCCCAGATATTATACGAGTGGTTAGTGAGAACAGAGAATAATAGAGTTCGGAGGCGTAAGGCCGCCGCCGCCTGCTGCGCTGCAGCTCCAATACAAACGTGATAAATGCCGAGTGTTCGCAGCGGGCCATTTGTTGTCATTAGCCTACTACGTGACCGCGGGTTCGCCCTCGATTACTGCTGGGGAATTGGAGAACTTTAGTTGAGAAGAAACTGCGTGTTACATGGTACCTGTTAAAATCAATGAAAGGTCTAATTTGCTAAAATTAAACTAGATAATAGGTTGATAGAATTTTTCATTGACTTAATGTAATATTTATTAGAAAATCGGAGATTGTTTATTAAATATTATACAATTTAATTATTTCAAAAAGTAAATAATTTAAAACTTTAACAATGAAGTATGTTTATTCCGACTACTAAATTAAATCTCTAAAATAACTATTACAACTGTCACTGAATAACAAAGTAAATTTTTCATGCACAAGGTAAAACAAAAGAAAACCTTTTATTTCATCTAAAGTTTAAGACCTGAACGCGGACTCTGCATAACTTATGCAAAACGCGCAGTTTGTCTGCGGGTTTTGCAGAATATTAAGTTGCACTTGGAAAGAATTTGCAAACAACGATATTAATTACTTAATAACTCAAACGCAGCTGGGTAAATTCAAGCTTGCATTGATGAATGACTCAATGTTGCTTCCAGATGTTTGAATATCAATGCCGTACTAACAAAGTCAAGTGTAGCTCTCGAAGCTAAATTTAACAAGAGCTTATATCCTTGTCTCTTTATGATAGATAGATAAATAGATTGTAATATTAATCATAACTTGAAAAGACAGTGAAACAGAATTGAAAAATAAAATTCACACGATTTACACTTCATGCGACAAATATTATTACAAAAGCCTAGAATGTCAATAATGTGCGAACAATAGATTGTGCGCAGTCGTGCAGCGCAAGTCTCCCACTTCCTGAATCTGGAGCATGCATAATGGTCCGTTAATCCGGCTCGAAGGACCGGTGGCGGCGCGGGCGCAGCGCGTGCGGCGCGCGCGCGTCACGTGGCCAAGGCAGGACTTTTTGTATTGCACGGTCGACGGTGATTTACAGAATATTGTTATTTTCGTTTTTGCGTGAGAACTTTGAGATTTTATTTTTGGATGTAAATGTTATTATGTAAGAGATAAACCACTATGTGTTCATTCGATGTTTATGTAATATTGTAAGTATTGTTTTTTAATGACCATGTGATTGCTTTTTGTTTCTAATGTAGGTCAGTGGCTCTGTATTAAAAATTTCATTCAATTTTCAACCTAAAGTGTCGCCAGGCCTGAATATGCTAATTTTTCTATACATCCTATGACATGTGCCTTTGCGAGTGATATATACATAATAGCTGCTTAGTTCATTCACTCAATCCTTGGCATACTTGTAGATACAAAGTGGAGCGAAATACAGATGCAATTCACAAACAAGACGGCCTTCAAAGCCGTGAGGGCTACAGAAAAAGATAACTCTATTCATGAACATTATATTCTAACATTTATAAAAGAAAGCTGTTTTTGCACAAGAATAACAGTGATTTTAGATAAAAACAATAGTACTTTTCTTTTTAACACTCGCTCGAAATTAATTTAATTTGTGAAATTACTTTTAATGTTAGCTTATCTGTGTGATGGGAAGTTTGCCATTGTTTTACAATTCCCAAAGTCATTAAACATTTATCTTTTTTTGTTTTGGGTTTTGCATATTGGTCTTCATTTGTTACACCTAAACATACACCCTTTATTAAGTAAGATTCAATAAGTCGTATATCGACCTACCACAATGACAGTTACGTCCAACCAAACCTTCCCTAAATCAAAATATCCGGCCCCACCCAGCCTCGCGCCGGTTATCTGTTGCGTGTGGCACCGGCGCTCCGGCACGCCATATTTGCTCAGGTCGTCGCTACATTAGCCAGTTCCTTTGTATCATGTTGCTCGAACCCGGGCTTATCGTAAGGTATGGAGATTTGTTTCTGAGAAACCATTTGTGGTAATAGGAATATGATCATTCTAGAAAAGCTAATATGGAATTTGTCTATAGTGTGGAATGTGTTATACAATTTACTGATGACTATTTAGGAAAAAATATTTTGAAGATAATGGATAAAATTATAGCTTTTTCTAGCTCATTCATGTAACGCAAGATTATCTTGGTGTGACAGAACTCATTTTAAGCACCTTTAAAATCTTACCATCTTTACCGGGGCGATTACAAATCTGGTATCAAAACACATTACACGAATGATTTATTGAAATAAAGCAGTAGTTTCAAATTAGTACTATAATTAATTTAAAAATAAATACACACATTTTATTATTTGTGTATTTTTCTTTTTCTAATTAAGTGTTATTCGTTCTGTGAAGATAAATAAATAAAATAAATAAATAAAAATTACACTAGATTTCCAAATGTGGTTGTTTATGCAACTATCCCGATACGTTTATGTACATTTTTTATTAATTCTGAGTTATTCAATATTGCTTCTATCCTACTTTCATTATAAGTGCCAAAGTTTTGAAAATGTAAAAACTGTCATGAAAGCCGTTGATGTGATTTGATTGAAATGTTGATTTGAATAGAGGTGATGCCACGTGGAATCATTACATCGGCTCACTTTCCCGAAATTTTTTAAATTTACACGCAATTTCATCAGCTTTTAATGGAATAGATTATCTTCTAGTAGTTTAGCAAATTTTAATACATTATTTATATCTCAAAAAAACTAATAAGAATTATAGTAAACGTGAAAAATAGACAAAGCTGCAGACCATACTTTCAAAACTTAAAAATATTAACTCTACCATGTATATATATATATATTGTAAATATGCAAGTATGTCCGTGTATAACCAGAACTCTACGAAGGAAGAGAAGACATCCAATCAAAATACACATTAAGACACAAAAATAAAATACAACTTCCATACTCAAAACTGGCGTTACACTCGGCCAGTCCTCTAGCAATGTCAGCGAGAATATACAATAAAATACCGAAACACATGCAAAAAATAACTAACACTAAACTATTTTTAGAGACATTAAAAATATTTAAACTAACTAAATGTTATTACACTGTAAAAGAGTACCTAAACGATAAACATCTGAATTAGTCTGAAATCACATATCTCTATTTATAATTCGTTAATTTGAATTATGTCCTGCCAGGCTTATTCCTCCTCTCTCCCAAATTGCAGCGCCTCACAAGGCCGTTATTTGTCATCTTATTGTAAATTGTACCAATTTATGCAAGTGATGTAAGGAAGCAAATAAATATCATTCATTTTTGGTCTACTACCTCTTTTTCCAACTATGGCAAAATAAGGGCAAAGTAGAAGTAAATAAGGACTTTATTTGTGTAATTCCGCAACATATGAAGATTGTTCATTTTATTTATGAAGAAATAATATGTAGGCACTACACTGTTGATACCTTGCAGCTTATTAAGGTACTTTAATATTATTGCATACATCAAAACTATTAAGATTTACAACACGAATTACTTTGTACTAGCGCAGTACATAGTATATATACATAGTACATAGTATTCAATGACTTACAAGAATATCTACAAAAACATGAATATGCATTGTTGCAGACCTGGTTCTTCACGGACACGGACAACAAGCGGCACCAACTGCAGACCGGTGAGTTGCTTCTACGTAGTCTACTGTGCGTAGTTCAGGTTGAAGGTTCATCTTGGAATTTAGAACTATTTAGTATCTCACTTAGTTATTAATAAAATGATCTAGAATGACTTTATTTGGAATTGTGTGCAGTTAAATCTAGAAACACATACTATTTAAGAATTTATTTTCGACATGAAAAATAATGTGACGGCCTGTTTGTTATGGAGGTAAGTGGCCTTGCCTTTAATGCCAGAGGTCCCGGGTTCGAATCCTGGTAGGGGCAGATATTTTATCATGTTTGCTTTCTAGTCATGGATGTGTATGTATGTTTATTTAAGCTTATTTCTAATATTTATATTTGAAAAAAAATATCTATGTGTGTTTATATATTTCTTAAGTTTATTTATCCGTTATCTAGTATCCATAACACAAGTTCTTAATGATACTTAATTTGGGCTAGATAATGTGGTGTGTTAGTTAGAAATATTTATTTATTTATTTATTATTTATAATGAAAAGGGTGTTTAGTTAAATTAAAAAACTTTATGTAAAATTCTGTAGTATTCAATTAAACGACACAAAATGTTTGCTAATTTATTAGAATTGAAAATTCACCGTCGAAACTGACTTGCATGCCTCGTACGATGCACAAGTAAGCAATACGCTAGACACGCGGTGCCAAGTGGAGGATTTCTTTATTTTTTCAAAATGGACGGTTTGTTTACGGCCCTATCAGTATCTTTATTTTAAATTTCACCGGACTTTGCGGCTTAGCGTTGACGGCGCTTAGCTAGACCTACAAAGTGAATGAGTTAATTATAAGTGCAGTGTATGAAGTGTGGGCTTTCAGCGCTTTTGTAATACAGACCTTGCTTACTAGATTTAAAGTTTGTTCTGTCTTAAATTTGAAACAAATTACAATATATAACAGTGCAACCAAACATGCAAACACATAGTGTATGGCTTATCTTTATGATCCATACTGTTATATTGCAGACCCTAACATTCTATGCAAACCTTGAAATCATAAATATTTTGGTTCAAACCGTTAGATAACTAAGTCCTAATTGGCAGAAGCTAGCGACACCTACAAAACTAAAAGAGAAATAGCAAATGGCATGCATTGTACAAACAAATGTACAGACTTTACACCTACAAAAATGTAGACTATTTAAATCTTGGCAATGCTAAAATTTGACATAACTGTTCCCCAGACGGCCACATGGTGAACACCAAGTGCTCCACCACGCACCACCGCAAGCACCTCTGCTGCAAGATGTCCGTGGAGTACGACCACTTCATCGACAGCGACAAGAAGTAAGTTCTCTACGTTCATATCCGTCGCATTGAACGCAGCTCCCAGCATGGTAACCCAACGGTATACAGCAGAGCTACCGTTATTGAGGACCATTTTGGAAACCCAGAATCCAAAATCACAACGACCAAATATAAAACGTTCATGTTTTGTTAATAGATATTTCTGTCCTCGTTACACAAAATGCTGTTTTGCTTAGACATTTCATTGAAAACGTTTTTTTTTCTTTTTTATTGAAAAAGGATAAGACGTTTGTCTTCTGTCTCACCTGATGGAAAGTGACGATGAAGACGAAGGTGTTACACGTCTATCCACGAGATACCTATTCACTCGACGCTTGAAAGAACTAGGACTATAGTTTTCTGGAAAAACAGACGCAGGCAGTTCATTCCACACCTTGGCGACCCGCACCAAAAAGGAACTATCGAAGCGTTTGGTTCGACTTCTTGGGATATCTACCATGAAGGGATGGAAGGTCTGTCTGCGTGTAGTAGTCCGATACAAGAAGGGTGTGGGTTCAACCTGATCAAAAAGAGCATTCGCGCACTCTCCAAAATGCAATCTGTAAAAGACTGCTAAACTGGCAACTTTCCGATTTGTCTTTTATTGTCTTTTTATCGGTAAAAATAGGTCGTATAGGTCTCTATCTTAAAACGAATTCAATATTCGAAGTTTGTGCATGCAGAAACTACATAAACAACAAAAATTTTATATTAATAATAATAGGTCAAACTATGATATTAATCAATTCTATTCCAAGAAGTAAAGGTATCAATTTTTGCGCAATTTCGGTATCACTCAGGTCATGATTTTTTGTTGCCGCGCGTCATTCGTTTATTTCGGCCTGATACCTATAATGATTCTTCGTCCGTCTAGAAATTATCTAGTCATCTAAAAAAAACATGGCTGCAATTATAATACAATTTGAAAGATATTTGTTTCACACATCAAGTCGGTCGTGACTTGTGACGCGTGTAATTAATCAATCAAATAATTAGTACGTGGCGGTGATCTCACCAGTTGTTAAGTGCCGTGGTTAGTTAACTCTAGATTGACCTTAATTCGTCTAAGATATTTAACTCTTCCAAGCACAATATGTCTGGTTCCATTTTTAAAACTTTTTTGTTATGAATTGTGGTAAATATGGTACGGAAGGTTTTGGCAGATTAGTTAAGTTTTTTTAATGCGTTTGCATCTAATGTTCTTTACTCGAATACTGAGTCCCCAGGAAACGTGATTGCATTTTCCGAATGCTTGATATACTTATGATATAATATACTTACAAGAAAAGTCAGTTTTAAATAAAATTAGTTCGCGGAAATCATCTTTAGAAACTGCGGCTACACCAACATGTAAACCACTTTTACGAATAATACTATAACTTCTACATGTTACTACGACCATATTAGTTGTGCGTTAAGATGGGGTACACGAAAATCGTCATTTAAGTCACAAAAAAATAGTAAACACCCTTCATCCACCTGTAATATATAAATACATATCAGCCCTCCTGCGAACTACAGTCACAGAATTATGAATCACTAGCACCTATTAGCGGTGTCCCTGATGAAAGAAAAACATTTTTCACGTCACCTGCTTCAAATAATTTCATTTAAAAACTTGTAAACGAAACCTTCAAATAGCGAGAAGTTTATCAAAAATACCTTTTTACAATAAATTAAACCGAACACTGAGAACAAAGCCTCCGCGGGGTCTCGTCACCTGTCATCTGACCGTTCTACTCCCATTTGAACTTGACAACCTCTTTGCGAGTTTTTTGTTTTGAGTAATAACAAGCTGTCTTAACTCCTGTTTTTAGAAGCGAACTGAACAAATATTCGGCTCCGGTTTTGTTTGAATTTGTCAAAACGTTTCCCACATTCGTGATTAGATTTTTATTTAATGTTGTTTTTACCTACAGAATACACCGTTCAGCTTTCTAGAAAGTTCCATACTTACGTACGCCTTATAATTTAAATAGACTAATGTATTTAAACAGACCTTGTTACGAGATATGTTTTTGAAATAATAGTGATTGCTTTATTCAGAATTGTATTCAAACATAGTAAAAGATGCAGTAAGAAAAATGATTGATGGAAAGCGACGAACTGTATACCTAAAAGATATAGCCTCTGCTTAGTGCTGTGTTTAAAAGTTCCTGGATCATATTTTGTCAAGCAGAATCATTTTTCATTAGCCCAATACATTGAGACCTTATTACAAACATTAAAAACCCCTTGTTAAAGGAACTAAATACTAACCGCTTTTTAAAATATAATCTAAGTTTATTCAAACAACAGGTGTGTAGCGCAGTCAAGTCAATAGTAATGTTTTTACAAAGATGCCCCTCGAGCGATACCTGCGCCGTAGGTTGCACCGGGCCTCGCTAGATGGCACCACAAACGACGACGTATCGCCGTGACACTTCGAAACACAACAAACAGCAAATGGGTTTTGAAGAGCTCAGTCAATATTATTTTCGGTTGACAATTATTTTCATACGAAGATAAACGATAAATGTTTTTGTTAGGGCTCATCTTTTTCCTGTGAAATTTGTATTTTTGGGAGAGGAAGGTTTCTGTATAAAGTTATACAGGAAGCCACAAAGTTAGACGAAGTTAATAATTGGCATAAATAAATGAATTACTTTTTAGAGAATGATGCAGTTGTTAAAAGAAACGGAGTTTAACACAAATGTCATTTTCACTCTGCACATACATGGTTCTTTAATGTCTTAATTAAAATATATTTCATCACAATTGACTTGCATTTTGCAAACCATAAAACAGTTTTTAATATTTAAATTCTAAAGCTATTTAAAGTAAAATAACATCTTAGTAAGAGATCATACAAATTAATGACTGTCTGTCTAACTTATCAAAGTTAAAATGAACAAGTTTAGAATTTTATTCAATTTAGAATAAAAACTAAATCAATGACTAAAAAGCTCCATCAAATAGAACACCAATAAAGTGTCACATCGTCCAACCTCATTTCGGGACCCATTAATTTGCCCACGCATCTACATTTCTTTCTCCCAGGCCCGGAGTCGTTAAATCAAGGGCTTAGTTATAAAACCCAATATCACCGCCGTCGGCACTTTGTACGCCCTTTCACAGAACGAACCTACTCTCAATATATTTATAAAGAATTTCTAATTTACTCAACCGAAAATTCTTCCTAATCATTAAATTTAAATCGAATCAATTAATGCAGTTTTTGTGAGATAAATTCTCCATTCATTTGAATATTCTATCTTTCTGAACCTGTAAATGAATAAACCAATTTCGGTGTGTAATATGTAGCTGAATTCTTTAAATTTCCCTAAAGGAGTTACACTTTAGCAGACGAATTCCTGGCTTCTTTACGCAAATTACTTCATAAAGTAAGTATTTAATTTCTTAGAACCCAGTCATTATTTTCGTATGAATGAGTTTAAAACAACTTTGACATCGAATAATTGTTGCGCGAATTTGTTGAGCAAAAATCAATATAACACTTTGTATTTATTTGGTTTAAGCCCTAAAGCGTCTTCAGTATTGAGCGGTCGATGTGTGGTAGAGCGTACGAGTAATCGCTATACGGTCGTTTAGACAGAAACGCTGGTCTTTTTAGCGCAGGTGGCCAGCCGGCCTTGTGTAAAGAGATTATGCCGGCGACCGACGACTGATAGAAATGTTTCAAAAAGGATTCTTTATTAAGGTTACATCTTTTAAGTTTCGGTTTATAATGTTTTATAAAGTTTGACGGTCATATTATGCGTACGTGTTGCGAATTATTTTTGTGTCAATTGAAACAATGCAATAAGGAATATGCTTATATGCATTAACAATATATTATATTGATAACCAGTAGTCCCGTTCGGTTTCACTCGCGTAACTCCTTATTCCGAAGGAGGTTAACGACGAGAACAAAAACCTTTCCTACACGTACAACAGCTGTATGTGCAAACTATTATTAAAATCAGCCCATAGTTTGATAGTCTTGAGTGCAAACTAATAATCAAATCAAACCCCTGTATATATATCTACGATTAATAAATCTAATCCGTATTCTCTCCTTTCCACGACTCTTAATTCCACACCACCCTCGATGTGAAGTACTGCGGCTCTCGCCGTCTCGTTACGAAGCCAATTCAACATTAAATTTGTCTTCCCTACTTTGTCGAAGTGGAATCTCTGCCATTTCTAGACGATATTGTTTGTTCTTTTGGTCTTCTTTGGTCTTTTGAGCAGACTTGTTTTTGGTGTTTGTTACGTTTTTGACTTAAAACTGCTGGTTTTATTGAAGCTATTCCAATTTAAAATGTTTAACTTCATTAAATATTGAATATTCTGCGTAAATAGGTATGTAAGTTTTCAAAATGTAACGGAAAATTCCTACAGTGAAGTTCTTAATGAAGCCACAAGTCTAGAACTGGATTATCCAGAAAATATCAAGTCATATAATCCTACGATCATAAATTATAGTAAATTATTGCTTGGTCTCGTATCACGGAGGTATCTTGCAAAGTAGACCGCGGAATTATATACGTGGACTAGCATTATGTGTCGACCGTAAGTACCGTGCATGTGGCGTCGTCGGTGGCAGCCGATGCAAGTACTTACACAGTTTGATGGTGCTCAAAAGTATAACTTAAATCAAAGATTAATATAGAGTAGAAAAGGAAATATAAAAGAAGACAAATAAATTTTAATTAAACATAACTGAAGGGGTATTTTTTAATGCACATCTGTATAATTTTTCAGCACATTAGGTAACTTCACTAATTAAATGAATACATACCTGATAAATGACTGCTCTGCAAAAAAACAAATCGATTAACAAAACATGGCCTATAAATAAAAATCCCTCAAAACAAGATGACCTTTTTTATCGAATTCACACCAAAAAGGTGCATTGGATATATGATTTATAAAACAAAAATACTAACTTGCACTCTAAATTGTACAATTTGTATTTTAATTGTATTTTGGCATAATGAGTTTTAAGCATAACTAATTGTACTATGTTCGATTGGATTATCGAGAAGACGCATAATGGTTTTTAACCATTTTTGTATTTAGGTAAACTTGCTTGGTCCCGAATTAGGTAGACCCTGACTTGCCATAGTCACCTCGTCGGGGTCCACATTATGTTGATGTTTGAGGAGTGATAAAAATACTCGCGAGCCGAGCGAGCGGAGCGAGCGTGTGCTACAGCACCCGCCGCAGCGTCACTTCATATTGCGTAAATACTACCCTTAATAATTTAAAGATGACTGGTAAACTTGTGTTTTATTCGGAATAAACGATGTTCCTAAAAATAATTAGATGATGGTTTTCCATAAAAAGTTTTCATATTTTTGTTGAACTAAAGAATTGTTAGATACACTATTTTGATAACAGTTATTCGTTCAGTAAAACAGTTCTGCAAACACCATTAAACAGTGTACTAAATTTTATTTACTTAGTGTGCAAAATTAGTGTGCATGCAGTATTTTTGGTGGAACATTGAAATAGTTTGTTCGAAAAAAGGGAATATACAGGTATCGATTTAAATAAGTACATAGATTATGCCAAAGCTGAATAACAACTCCTAGCCTTGTTTCAAATATGAAATATCGGGAACTCGACGTCAAAAATAAAAATCGTGGTATTCGAACTGTAAATTCGATTATATTAATTAATTATTTATTGGTCATGTCAACAGCACTTAATATTTTTATTTACAGTACTTTAAATTTGACAATAAAAAGTACATAATACTTCAATTTCTTTGAATTATAATTTAAATAACAACGACAGTTTAAAACTTAGTAGCAAGTTATTTTCTCGTTTATAGATTGTTATACATTGGTTCGGCCATTCGTTTACAGATCCATAGTGACAAGTAACCACAAAGACGTATTGAAATCGCAAGAGGGGTTGCTTAGCAATATATTATACTTATATCCAGCATAACATGACTAATCCCCCTCTCTTGCGGGGACGCAGTCAGCTCCCGTGTTATTTTCTCCAAGAACAAGGTAACTAAATGACTGCGACCGCTAATTGCCGCGCTGCCAACTCCCGCGCATCCCCCGCCATCGGCTCCAGCAGTAATTGCCAGTAATAAATACGTAGAACCAGTTCCAAAGCAGCTGATACATTCTTCAAGTTTATTTTTTCCCGCGTCGTATCACCGTGTAACAAGTTCTTTATAGTTTGTCTTTTTTGTATTTTTAATCAAGTAGCGTCTACATTGCAATTTCATCTGCCAGTTGAACTTTCGCTGTCTCGAGCTTATTATACATTTAAGTTGCAGACTGGGTAGTATGGGTAGTGTCGGGGGATTTATTATTATTATTTATTAATTATAAAACGTGGATGAAACAATCGTCTGAAACCGAATACAACAAGAAAAACCAATAATCTTCTCGAATAATTTGAAAGAATTAGATTTTGTTTTGTAATGGTAAAATAATACAACAAAAACTTGGTTGTAATCAAGAACATTTTAATCGATTTGCTCAAATCCATAGTTTCATAGAAATACTCAATCCCTTCACTAAAAAGATGACACGTTAAGACGCGGGTAAATGTTAATTTTTAGTGCTAGTTCATAATTTTGAAGTATAGGTTGGAATTGGCATTGGTTGTATACTTGATGAGCAAAACATTTTACATGGAATTGGATTAAAGGACACAGCAAGGAGTTGTTCAAAAAATCGTCGCTAAATCCCCTTCTTATTTCTACGTCCAACAAATTGCCTTTTGTTGTTAAATTATTAACGAAGTAATTCTGTGGAACAGATGGTTCTGCCACTTCGATGACGACAACTATGTAAACGTGCCGGTGCTGGTGCGGCTGCTGCGGCGCTTCAGCGCGCAGGACGACTGGTACCTCGGCCGCGTGTCCACCGACAAGCCTGTGCAGATCCTCAAGAAATTTCCTAAGCAGGTAGGCACTTAGTACACTAATCATCAGGCAGACACTAAACATGTTACCTTTATATTCTTTTCTTGTGTGCAGCAACCTTTACAGGTTGATCCAAGTACACAACTAATCTGCTTCTATTCTTTTTTAATTGAAAAAGAATGAGACCCTTATCTTCTATCTCACCTGATGGAAAGTGACGCAGAAGACGAGGGATTTACACGTCTATCCACAAGATACCTATTCACTTGACGCTTAAAAGAACTGGGACTATAGTTTTCTGGAAAAACAGACGCAGGCAGTTCATTCCACACCTTAGCGACCCGCACCAAAAAGGAACTATCGAAGCGTTTGGTTCAACTTCTTGGGATGTCTACTATAAAGGGATGGAAGGCCTGTATGTGTCTAGTAGTCCGTTGTAAGATCCGGGTGTGGTATTCTATTGCTTGAATATCCGAAGGCACGAAGACGGTGAAGTGTCATGTCACATGACAGCGTCACAGTTTATACAGGAAACTAAAGAAGTCTGTGCGCATGTTCTGTGAGAAGTGTTCTATCTCATTTGTCACGTTCCACTTCCAGATTTCGAAAAAGCACTTATGGCGGGTGGGACAGTATAAGCACGTCTAAGTTACTTAAGATACATACAATTGTAGATAATCGAAGTACAGTAAGTAGCTGTCGGCTGAGTAGAGTGGCTTAGCATACTTAAAAAAAATCTATTTTTACCTAACGATTTACTAAATATCAACAAAAATAATATTCCCAAAAACTGGCAGAGCTTAAAACAGAAATCCAAAAAAACTAATTAACGTTTCGTCCAATTATTGTTTCTGCGAATCAATTTGAATTGATTAATTCAAATAACATCCCAATGCTTTTAACTATTTCGATTTAAAAGTAACGTAATTTATTACAAACCGTTAAATTTAGAGCTTAATAAATTAGGTATTGTGGCGTTTTGCCCTATGCACAATGCATTAAAATATCTACTTAAATATCTTTGGGACATGGTACAGTTCTTCACTTGATGTATTTCAGTTTTTTTTCTCTTAGTTACATTTTAGACCCGCCGCCATTGTTATTTAATGTGCATGTTAATTAAAGGACTATTTAAATCGAAAAAGGCAGTAATAAATAGTGCTACTGTTATCTTAATATTGTTTTTTTAAATAAATGTGTTGGTAGCTTACTTTCTTGAGAGCGGATGTGGATTCGTTTCTTTTTATTTGTGTTCGATAACTCGTTTGTTTCATGGCCCATTGCCATATTAATTTATGCAATAAAACGATAGCATATCTAGTTTAAAAATAATGTTTAATACTGTATTAAGTTGATATGCACAATGTAGCTAATCAATAAAAAGTTAAGAGGCATAATTATTTTTATTTCAATTCGTCAAACAAATATTTTCGTATCGTCTAGATGATATTTGAAGGATCACTTACCACATGTTGAAAAGCACAAACATTGCACTTTTTACATCGTGAACAAATCAAATTAAACAGAATAACTCAAATACGCTGCCCAAATTGCGTCAAAGCCTGTTGACCTGTTTCAGCAAAGGTCAACACAGGCCAAATCATGAACTGTAATTCTGAAGTACGCCATTGGTTACAGCTGGAGTTCTGGTTCGCGACCGGCGGCGCGGGCTTCTGCATCAGCCGCAGCATGGCGCTCAAGATGGTGTCGTTGGCGAGGTAAGACCTGGGGTGGTAAGAAATGTGAAAAAATTTGGAATCGTTGCTAAAGTGAGTCTTGAACATAAAAAAAAATTAGTAGCTATTGGAAAAACAGATGGTATAATACAAATAAAGCATCGGTTTATTTTCACCAAAGTTTGTTATGTTTGAAATGTATACTTGTTGTAATTCATATGTATTTATAAACTTGTCGAGTGTCTTAAGAATCCGTGAAATTGTTCAATGTATTTTATTTCTTCGCTCCGTTCTGCTACACTTCACTCAAACGTCACTATCAAAGAACTCGACGGGAGTCCAGGCTAAGGCGAGAATCGCTTGCCCGTTGTTCGATCTTTTGTAGGCGGCCGGCATACTAAGGGGCGCCAACACTGCAGGGGATTCTGGTACGAATCTGTTCTATCTATCTCTATAATCTGAATATGCATCAAGTTAACTCAAGTGGCGCCACGCGTGACCTTTCTTACTCAGAACATTATCATGTTTGAGTGAGTTAGTTGTATTTTCTTTCCGCATCAATGCACTTATTTAAAAAAAACCACATCAGCGCCATTCAGAGACACTCAGCGAGATAAACATTATTTTCTATACCGAAACAGACAACTGCTCTTTTCTACTCTCAAGATGGTTTGCGCACTTTAAGATTTATAAGTACCTAAGTCTCCTTCACGAGTTTTTTTTCTACAGCTTTAGTTTGGTTATAATATAAAATCTAAGGTTTAAATGTATAATATAATAATATACAAAATGATTAACAAGTGACTGTTTGATTCCAGCGGCGGGAAGTTCATTAGCATGTGCGAAGGTATCAGGTTACCAGATGACGTCACAGTAGGATTTATCATAGGTAAGCCATACACAAGTTGCCTCAACAATAAGTGTAGGTGGAATGCCTAAATAACTACACCTGATTTAGATATTTACCTATATAAATTTTAACTAATCAATTCTAACTAAACTAAAGATTCCTCTTTATGCAATTCTACGGCTCCAGCCTAAATCTCACTTCACACATCTTTACCCATTGCCCTCTCTGATTGAACCCTTCACTCGCAGGATATTTACTCAAGAAGAACCTGACGCAAGTGCCGGAGTTCCACTCCCACCTGGAGCAGATGAAGCTGCTCCCGGCAGACACTCTAAAGGACCAGATCTCGTTTAGCTACGCGAAGAGTGAGAACGAATGGAACGTGGTAGACGTGCCCGGGTTCGATACCCAGTACGATCCGACCAGGTGGGTTTTTGTAATAATATAGACTTTTCAAAACAGGTAATAAAGGTAGGTAGGAAAAGGTATAACTATATTAATAAAATAACCTCGAAGAACAAATGTTAATGTTGTAGGTATGACAAGTAATATGAAGTGTTATACGAAGCGTTTAGTTTTTATTTACATCAAAATTCCATGAACTCCGTCAGAAGACTGAATATGTTCTTAAAATACCAGAATCAAATAAAACATAAATTTCGCTTTATAATTTATTTAAGAGAGCACAAAGAGGCGATTTGTAAATCTAAAAATATAATTTCGCAGAAAAATCTGCAACGTATTGCGAGCGCAACGTGTACAAATTGCGTCTGCATTTTCATGAAAATTGCTCAGAGTACAAATGTGGACACGTGACTGAAAGTCCACTTTATTTCAAATTATTCTCGGAATAAATATTAAAGTGTTCGCAGATGCCAGATACTTTTGACTACAAATGTTAATACTTGTAGCAACGTAAATTGACGAATTATGTTTGTTGTTAGTTCATTCCAGCCTTTTCATTCCATTCATAGACTTTGAGGATATCTTTGAGGATAGAAATAAATACAGTATTTCAAAGAGAATATTAAAAATACAAGTGTTAAAGTTATATCTACATCGAGAACTTGAAATATTTATTTATGAAATAATCGAACCTATAACTGAATATTTAGATTATGCGCAGTATTCTCACGATGATCTAAAATACGTCCGATACTGTTTTCGTAAACATCATAATAGTTTCAACGCAAGATTTTCTGTGTTCATTAATGAAACGTTCTCTTTGTTACAGATTCCTATCCCTGCATTGCTTTCTGTTTCCTGACTTCAAGTTCTGTCCGAGATAGCTTAGCATAGATAGTTCGAGGAACTCCCGCTAATCCGTTGAATCAATCTCAGGAAGTTCGCGATAACGCTTCTTCAAGCCTAAGAAAGACAGTTATTCATTCAAAAATTGTGTTACGTAATTAACGACTATTGAGGGCCTATGAAATGCGGAATGAATATGGCGTAGCCAAGATAGTAACTAGTCTTGATATTTGCTAATAATTAAAAAGTTTACTTTGTTAATTATTTGTAAAACTCAATTCGTGTTTTGTAAATGGTAAAAGTGAATGAGCGTGAAGTAGTGAACTTTACACTTACGTTTACAAAATATTTTTGCACAAATTATATGGAAACTAGTTCTGTATCAATCTCTATCTGTTAAAGTTCTCTTCTCGAGGCAATATATTGAATAATTTAATCTATCTGTGATATTAGTTTAAGACTAGATATTAAACAAATTATAACAAAGCCTAGCTATTTATATTCATTTTCGTCTTTATTCTTAGTTTCTTACTTCAACTGCAATTCTATGTTAATATATATACATTATGAGAGCAATATTCGTTGTTAAACATATTTGCCAAAATGTTGTAAACTGTATTTCTCTCCTTATATCATATACAGTTCTTCTCAGTCATATATTATGTTAAATCTTGTTTGTATATAATTATTATTAATAAAAAATTTTATCTATGTCTTTTCTTTTCTTTATAATAAACCTTGGTTGGAAATGTCCTAAAGACCTGACCGTAGTTACCCACGTCCGCAGTCTGGCCATACAGGGTCTACTGAACAACCAGCAACTATACACCAATCGACTGAAAAACTGGAGCTGATGAGGATCCGTAACCAAGCTAAGCTGAGGTGCTATTGAAGATACATCTTATTTAAATTTTCTCAAAAACTTGAACGATACTGCGAAGGATCAACATTAGTTGAACTTGCTACATAATAAATAGATAAGATAGGATATACCACCGCTAAAAGTTGTGGCTAAGCGAAATATCGTCACTTTACTATTTAAAGATGTTTTTTAATATCAAATGTTGTGTCAGTAATTAGCGATAATATTTTAACATTTTTGAGAAACATTAAACTATCATTGTATTAACTGCCACCACTCATGCTCACTCATCCGCCTTTAAGTCGATTATTACATTTTGTAAAGTTCACTATTCCTGTGAAAACTTGTTCTCAGATCGAGGAACGAGTCCAAGTTTCATATTAATGAAGGCATTATTCATAATTAACGCGAAATTAAAGGTCACTTGATTTAAAATTGTAATTCAACACACACATCTGATGTTTTTAAATCCTTTATTATTACCGTAGCTAGCATTTTTAATCAACGATAAAAAAAACTGTTTTCGTCCGCCGATACTTCTATAAATTGAATTTGAAGATAAGCTATCAAAAATGTAGAAATCTAAAATGCAGAATAAGTTGCCATCGCAGTTGGCTAAGCTCGTGAATACGTAGGAGTAATACAACACACAGGCCTTACCGGTACCTACCTGTGAACTAAGGATATCAAGAAAATCGCCGCAAGAAATATTTTCCTACACGCACAATAGATGACGGAATGATGTTCCACCTTATATTTTTTTTTTTACATATTCTCGGTGCTTAGAGCTTACATTATTCGATTGAAAAATGGTTCTACCTAGATCTTCCTACTACCTCAAAAGCTTTTGACGGCTGAGTAACGCCTCTGCCACATACGTTGGAAGTCCCAGGTTCGTGCCCTGGTCAGGCACTACGGGTCATGACTATGTATTTATATATGAAGCTCTATTACCCCATAACACTTTGGGGTCGCTGTATGGTGATCCATAAGACTTTGGGGCCATACAGTTTGTGTGATTGTCTGGTGATTTATTTATTTCATCTAATATTAAAAACGAAAAGGAGATACTTGAATATACTACAAGCATATCGTTTTATTTTTTAATGATTTTTCAATTACGTGAATACCGTTGTTAGGTACAGTTGGACAGTTTTAAATGCGTTCCGGCGAAAGTTATATGTGATATCAGCATGATTACAGCGAAGTACCTCTAAAAGCCCGTATTGTATTATTATTGTATTATAATTCCCATAATGCAGTAGATATTTTCTCACATGATTTAAATAAATTTAAATTCAATTTAAAAAAGTTTATGTTTGCTTGAAACAAATTAACTGTATAATAATTTATTTTAATTTCTATTATACTTTGTCAGTCTAATATGTGCCAACAACAAGTCATTTATTTGTAATATATTTATTGTTTGCAATTCATATATGTTCTTACTTGCGTATGCTAATATCCTTTCTATATATATATATTTTTTATACAATGGTACTTTAGGTCTTATTGTGTTCACTATCTGTAAATATGTTTTTTAATGACTGTGTGTTACAAAAATAAATAAAAGCAGAGCAGCATCAACTAGCTAGACAAAAACAAACGAGAGCTTGCGGTTGGATATCTTTTTCATAAACACTGGGTTCTAATAGAGCCCTGCGTGCGTATTGATTACCCAACACGTGGCGGATCGGGTGTCAGGCCACGGTCCGCACGGGGAACGAACTCGAGATATGCCGCTTGCGGTTATCAGGAAAAGCAAATAAACTATATCTTAATAAATATCAGTTATGAAACACGGATAAAGGATATAATGTGCGTGGACGTTTGTAATTCTCACGGTCGAATACAATCTCATGCAGTCACAAAATAAACAGAATGACATCTGCAAAAATAATTGTTGGCTTTAAGTATGTCATGTATGTTGCAGAAAAGGTCTATATGAGTTGTTGAATATTTTATATACCAGTTATTGTATTTATTTGTGATAGCCACGACAGACTTAGTTACCCCACCGCCGGGATCACCCAACTAAGGGGTGGTCGCCTAATTTATAGCACAGCACCTTTACCTACTTCACAAATACCTTCGAAACAATCCCTTGGGCACATGTGTGTCATCACAGTATGTTTCTTCACCGTCGTAGTATTATGTATCTAAACTTAAGCAGCCACATAAGCAGAATTCAGACAATTATTGTTTCAAAATCCTCAAATTAAAATTTCATTCCTCAACATTGACAATTACTTGTTCTTATTGGCGTCAAATATAACATGATCTACCACCAGTTCGGAAAAATCTTCGTGAAGAAGAACTGGCAAGAAACTTCACGGGTATATTTTTTGCAACATAAATTTTCAATGTCTCTTTATGTCTATACAAAAATATTCATATCTGCATCTGTTAGCTCGGCAAGTCTTCCTCCCCCCAAGTATCCAAACGAACACCCTCAAACGGCACCCGTTCACGAGTTAACTCGGGATCCTCAACCATACCTACAAGGGTAGAATAAATAGATGGGATGGGACCAATGGGATGGATTTATGCATTGATATGCTTATTCATAAGGTAGTCATGAAAATAATCCTCTAACGTACATAAAATTAAAATAATTTCTTCACAAGTATATGTATTCTTCTAAATGGGTGCCACTATATTGATAAAAAAAATACCTGTATAAACGAAATAAACGACTTCACAAATCTTTTTTACTTAATGCAAATATTTCGTCCTCAAATCAAGTCCAACCGTTAGAAATGGACCAAGCAAAGAAACATCCAAACTAATCGTTCCTTATAAGACCATGCAGACACCATTCCAAACGCGCTGAATGACATTTAAATGAGAGCAAGCATTTCACATTCGCAGCGAGAGAAATTAACTGCAGAGGGTTTGAATGCCCGGCGCTGAACGCTGGCAGATGGCAGAACGCCTACCTTAAACAGCGTCGGATGCATAGTGAATAGAGCCCGCGCTCCGCTCCGGTCTGACGTCGCCTTGGATATCTCGGCTGCATGGAGCTGTGCGCCCCGCTGGAATGTGTGTATCGATTCTTAGCAATTCGATTACTGTGATTTGCTTCAGCTAGCTTTTACTAGTTCAAAGCTACTTATTCACTTCCTGAGAATATTAATACTATTTTATGAAGTAGAACAACATTTCCATATACACATGCTTAAATCCTGGATTTACCCCGGAAGTGGCGTGTCTTGGTCATGCTCGTACATAAATAAATATATTTTCATTGTAAACCATAAAGTAAATAAATACATCGACATGCATTTCTCAAGGCTGATGAAAAAATATCTCGGTCATTTGGTGAATCCATAACCATTAGTAAAAGGAATGCTTGATTGTCCATCTCAAACCTTGAAATATAATTGTTAATTAAAAGACAGGGTATCATAGACATGACATATATAGTTATAGTCATGACATCTAACATACAGGAACAAGATGAAAAGTGCTAACTCGAACACACCACCGTCGGCGACGTATCAAATGCCGAGTAAATCTTAACGTTCCATCGCAGCAATTACCAGCCAAGCCACGACGTTACCAGCTATAACAATAATAAACGTCATTCGGACGGAGTTACAAGTGGCCTCGAGTGTCTGTCACATCTCCTAATATCCGATTTCTGTGTTGGAAGAACGTGGGTGGCTGTTTGGAAAAATAGCGACATAATGTGAAACTAGCGTTTACTGCTCGACACTGTTACATGTGTTTCTGCTGGAAGAATTGTATTTAATATCTGCGTTACGACATTCTTTGTTCGCTATTACTCTCGCCCAACTCAGGGGTCGTCTTAGTAAATAGAATGTTGTATTGGAATAGAACTCAGCCAACCAAACTACATCGTCTAGCCTCCCAAAGATACATAGGTACGTTTTTTCATTTGAATATCATTCTATATTTATTCATTGTTATGGTTCGCAAGGTTCGTTGAAGAAAATACGCAGTTTTAATATGGTCTACGAACGTGTCACGGATTTTATAGCGTCTTTCTTCGGGAGGCGGTTAAGCTGAGCCGTCTGACAACCTGTCTGCCATTTCACACCAGAACATTTACAAAAGAAGTCAAGATAAATTGTTTTGTATACATAATTTTTTCCAGATATCGGTAAAAAAAGAACTATAGAAATATGTATATTTTAATAATAACTATTTATATATAAATAATTGGACATGTATCTAAATCCACAAGGTCGTAAACTAAACACATTCTCTTATATAAATTGTTACCTTGCCTCCGCTGTCAAATAAATGTACAACCTACTTACAAGAACGTGACACGCGACAGGGTGTCAATAACTTAAAGTACCTTATTTGATTAAACGTTACCTAAACAATAATCTTCGTAATTGAAGTCCCAGTTTTTTTCTCGCCTTATAAAGTATCAACTTAAAGCGATCTAAATCACATCAGCCACGCTTCGCGGTAGGTCCTGCCGCTGGGATAAAGTTCCGTAAAGTTCCGTTGGGTAGTTTCCGCTGAAATTTATATATTTTTGTTCAGTAATAGCTTTATTGAGAGATAAAATTAAGAAGTTATTGTTTTTGAGTAACAACAAGTCTTTTTTTCAAGCATTTTGTTTTATTGACTGTTTTGTATAATATATCCCCATTTGGTCGGGTGACGGGTCGCTCACTTCCCTCTAATATGGTTGAGAAGGGCGATGGCTGGATCCCGCGTTAACTCTTGAACGGGTGCAGTTTGAGTGTGTTCGTCGTTTGGATACTTGTGGGGAGGGAGACTTGCCGAGCTAACAGATGCAGATAATAATTATTTTGTATAGACATAAAGAGACATTGTAAATTTATTTTGAAAAAAATATATCCGTGAAATTTATTGCCAGTTCTTCTTCACGAAGGTTTTTCCGAACTGGTGGTAGAGTCATGCTTTATTTGACATCAATAAGAATAAGTAATTATCAATGTTGAGAAATAAATATTTCAAATATTTCGTTTAATTTCTTTTCATTTATACATTGGGGCAAAAAGTTAAAGTAGATTATTGACGACGACAAGAGGACCTAAGCCAAGCGTTCCCAATGCGTTGCTGTCATGAAACTGTACTACTGATGTCGCGAAACCGCTGATTGCACGATATTCCTGTTTCATCGTCGTCACAGTTCAATGTGAATAGCATCTTGAATGACAAATATCAAATCTTACTAAAACCATAAACCAAGACATTCAACTTTTATGAAAGGACAAAAAATAGGCAAAACAGTTAGGCGCTTTTTTATTATTCTGAACGCAGAGATCTATCAGTTGCCTGATACTCGTAGGTTTCATATGAATTCAAATTACAGTCAATTTTAAAGGCAACCTTACATTAACACACGATTGCTGCAAACGACAAATTACAAAAATCGTACAAATTTAAAACCGTTTTGACATATGAAAATTCATTTGTAGTATTTAATGTTACGTTAACCAGTTTGACTTCAATACCCCTCGTAGTTTAATGCCAGATTGCAACGTCACTTTGGTTAATTGGGTTTGAGCGATCAGTTCCGTTCGACGCCCGCGCACCTCCCCACAGCCTAAATATTCCGCGACGTCATCCATCGATTCATTACAGATTGATTAATATACTTTGCTCCTCTGTAGATGTGCAAGGACAAGAGCGAACAGGTGCAAGCGACCGCTCGGGATTCGAAGGATTTAGTTAAAACCTGATTATGTCTGTTAAATGACTTTAAATTAATTAAAAAACTGGTCGTAACTTCAAAATCTTTTAATGAGATTCGATGGGATGTTTTACTTTTTTTTGTTGTGACTGTTAACACGGTAATGAGCAGGTTTTTGTATTGCTGTGGTTAACTTTATAAGGTTTTATATTTCTTTATAGTTGTAAACATCTTGCGTGAGTTCTTGAGAACTGGTGTATTAGAGAATATGCATTATGAACTTTAAATTTGATAAGAGTTGTAACAAAATAATTGGGATTATTTGTTGATATACATGGTTGCGGCGGATCGCGCGTTTGTGTGCCGGCTGTGACTGTGGCTGACGTTATGTAAAAGACAAGATGAATGAAGTATATAAATAAGTATATGCAACACAGAAGGTATATAAATACTGTGGCTGAAACTGAAACTATTCATAATTAGAAAACGAAATAAGAATTATTTTATATTATATTAGTTATGTTTCATTATTGTTGAAAGGACGACCGATGGGTGTAGTGGTAAGTAGCTTTGCCTCATACGCCGAAGGTCCCAGGTTCGAGTCCTGGTCGGGGCATTCATTTGTGTAATGAACACAGATGTGTGTTCTAGGGTCATGGTTGTTTATATTTATATATGTATGTTTATTCTGGGTTCCCCCCAGTTCGCTGTATGGTCATCCATAACACTTACTTACCGCTTACGTTGGGGCCATACAGTTGGTGAGTTTGTCTGGGGATTTATTATTATTATAAAATTGAAATCCATATTATTGTGTTTATATAATATAATCAAATACTGAATATACCGCAGCACTTTTACATCTATATCACGTTACACTAACGTTATATTTGAATACATTCGTTCAAAGATGACTCGTAATTAGAGATAGCTTTTTAAATTCGTTTCAAAAGCACATAAATATCTCGAACAGCTTTCAAACTATGGAAAGGCCTGTGGAAGCTCGTTGGACGGCGGCTCTGTGACTGCCGGGCGAGTGATCGGACGGGTTTAGCTTAATGGTCCATATACAGATAATTAAGCTTTCAAGTGAACATATACAGGGTACGGAAAATAAACTGTGGCAACAACATTTAATTTATTGTAAAGTTTACATGAAAGTAATTTATTTCATAACACACTACCTTCATACGCCACCCTGACCACCTACCTAGCTAGCGATATAACGAATAAATAGACAGTGATATAACGAATAACTAGCCAGCGATATAACGAATAACTAGCCAGTGATATAACGAATAACTAGACAGTGATATAACGAATAACTAGCCAGTGATACAACGAATAACTAGCCAGTGATATAACGAATAACTAGCCAGTGATATAACGAATAACTAGCCATTGATATAACGAACAGCTAGCCAGTGATATAACGAATAACTAGCCAGTGATATAACGAATAACTAGCCAGTGATATAACGAATAACTAGCCAGTGATATAACGAATAACTAGCCACCGATATAATGAATAACTAGCCAGCGATATAACAAATAACTAGTTAGCGATAAAACGAATAAAAGCGATAATGAATTTACACGCTTGAAACAGATGACTGATCCTCACCAAATTTTGCATACAGGGGTGCAGAGAGGGTGTAGGGTGCCTTTATAAAAAATGACAGTCGCCTTGTTAAACAAGAGCAAACCTGATTTTAAGTATCATGCTAAGTAATATTTCAATTTCCCTTTAATAACCAACCTATAAAAAAATATATAAATGATTGAAAGGAATACCTTAAGTTAACAAAAAGCATACAAGACTAGAAAACAGTTATCAGTATGCACCACAGTAAATGTTTATCAGGCTTCGAACTTAGGACCTTTGGCATGTGGGGTACATAAGTCTATTGTCATGTAAATGAAGCAACGGGCCATCGAAGCATCAAAGCGGCAAATCATTCATTGCAAGGGCTATGACATAATTGTTCTCAATCACCCGACTATCTCCAGACTGATGGGAATAAAACTGAATAAAGTTGCCAAGCGCCAGTTTGTCATATTTCCAGGTGGAAAATGATACAGATGGTACGTATTCTAATTATCTTATTCATTCTACAATTTGGGATTTCATGCCTTTTCTGTTTCTGTTGATCATACGCATATAACTCGTTTAATAGAAAAAGAAAAGAGACAATTTTATCGTACATAAGTAAATACGTTTGGTCAAGATGTTACTATATTGAAGTGCTTTCCCACTAAGTTGAGCAATATCTTTGCACAAACAATTCTGTTTTTTTTATTGTATCTTAGATGTGTGCTAAAATTGTTAAATAAATAAAAAAGTTTTCGCTTATCCTACCGTCTGATATGACATAATCGTGCATTTGTATTTTGAATATATTTTCTTTCGATTGGTGACTTATTGAACACCCTGTATGAATAAAATGTATCCATGACCGTTTAGAGAATAACGGCCACAATTACCATCACATATTTATTATTACCGATGCAATTAGTCGATAAACTAAAATAAAAATTTGGTTTAATTTATTGATTGGTAATGGATCTGGAATTGACTCATTCGGTATACGTAGATGTTTGTAGAATACTTAAGTAAGTTGTTCTATAACGGTTCCTTATTTTGGAAAGTTAATTACCAATATGCTTTCTGTTTTCTTTGTATCAATAACTATTCGTAATTTTATTTTTTTAATTTATTTTATTAAAACTCCGGAGATCACAAACAGTACTGTACAAAGCAGTTTACAAATATAACAATTTAAATATGTTTCTGTACATCCCAACAACATGATCCACAATTAAATTATAAAAGTTACAAGTTCACGGCTGTCACTTATGTATTTAATTTGCTCATTGTTTAGAAAATCAAATAAATAAATATATAAGTACATACATACACATTTATATTCACACATATAATATTTAATATATGATAATATACAATGAAAATGAAAAGCTCACCGTTGTTTATTTCTAATTATACATCTATATCTTTTACGATATTAACAATTTATTTTCTATATTTATTTATGTTTGTGTAAAATATATCTAGATCTGTAATAAAAGCATTTGCAAACAGCTACTCGTGTAGACCTCAGACACCTGGAAAACCTTCATTCAATATTTGATTACTTCTTTGGTACATAAAGACTACCCTACTAAAGTCGGGGTTTGCTACTAGCAACAGTTTTATAACTTACCAATTCTTGTAAGTTATAAAACTTCAACATAACGAGCTTTTAAGAGATCCAATTATTGACTTCAAAATCAAAACCGATCCAGTGCATGATACTCGATGTACAAATTACCGAACAAACAAAAATGTATACTAATAACAATGGCGGTAGCCTATTGAAATGAATTTGCGACAGTTTTTAAAAGGATCTTATTGAGAAAACAAGTGCGTGAATAAACGTGTGTGAAAGTTAATATTGTCGACTGTGGTTCTCTCGAATACTTATATATAGTTAAAGTGTAAAGTGGACTTTAACCACTCCCAATGGACAATATCGGGAGGTAGCGTGGATGCGCAAGGAACGTTCGGATGAGCGTGGAACTGTCAGCTGCTTCGTAGTGTTGTATGAATGATCGAGTTTTTCTTCATTCTCGCTGTGTGGTGCCTTTGCGAAAGTCGCTTACAATCGTTGTCTGTACCCATGTGCACTTTTTCTGAACGGTGAAAAAGTCCGCAGCTATAGGTTCGTTTGTGATCAATGAATGAACGTTTTCTCTTGACACGTGTATGTTTATTTAATCCCTTCTTTTACGTTATTCGTATCCGAAACATCACGTAAACGTGATTTTTATAGTGGTCACTATAGGAAGGACTTTAGTAGCACCTCAGACGAAACCTAAATAAAATCTACTATCGCCCTATACAACAGTATACGTAAGAGACCGGTGTCCGCTCTCATCACTACTATTACAATATACACGAAGCACTGATCACTACTGTTCAGTAGAACGATTCATTTATAATTAACAAATTTTTTTCATCCGGATTCAAAATATAAACAAAACTATTTCACTGCCAATACCAGACAACGCACCATACACAGATCTCATATCAGTTGACAATTATGCAAACATTGCATAATGCAGGCGACCTGCGCCCGCGCATGAGATTGGCAACAAGGCGCAGGGCAGCAGGGCGCGGCGGACGGGTCACGCCGCCTGGTTGCAGCACGTGGCCGTATTACCTGTGTCTAGACCTGAATATTTTATCTGTTAGTTTTATTTAGGCAGTCGCAGTTTGTAGTGTCTCAGGTACCTATTTCTTACCACTATTAGCGCAGCGTGATTTATAAGTGTTATAAATTCGTTCATATTTTAGGACAAAGGACAAAGACCTGTAAAATGAACCTATAAATACTAATCTACCTAATAAATGAACCTATTCCTTCGGTGGGGTAAATAAACTTATAGATAACTTGTAAAAGAATCTAGTACCTAAGTGATTACTAAGAAAGTATCAAGATACAAGTTTTAGTATCTTGGAACGATATACCTAATCAGAAATAAAAACGTGTTTTCTTATTCCTAATTATAACATCAATTAAACTAAAAAAATTAAACCCATTCGTTTCACTCAACTATAAAGACACGCAAATTAATCTTTAAAATGTTTTAATCCATTCTGCCGTTCAATACCTAACCAAAACCAAGACGGCTATAGATAGTTCCAAACGCAACAGCCATACATCACAGCCAAGTCCAACTATAATAAATACACACAAAACTTGCAAATAATGGCGCAAGTTGTAGAGCAGTGAAGTCGGTGCGCCCAGCCCTGCCCGGCCCAGCCCGGCGCTGCCGGTGAAAGGATACAAATGATCGCAGATAACTGTTTCATTTATACTACCTACTTGAGGGCACACTCAGCTGGCTGTCGCAGTAAGGCTGCTGAGATGTTGTAGCTGAGCGGTGCGAATGTCTAATTATCTTCATTCCGCGATATCAAAGAGGGGATTCTATTATCACTTACAGACACGACTATTGCGTGGATCTTGCATTGGCTCACGTTACTTTTTATCTTGGATCTTGTATATTTAATGCGTCACATATACAACGAACTTGAACTTGGGTAAATAATCTGTAAGTTTGTCAAAGAGGTTCGTACATTTTGCATATAGAATGCCATTGCTACGCAACATACTCGCTCTGTAGGCTCCACATCAGCGATATCATCGCCTCGCCGCCGCTCCACTCCACTCAAGCAAAGCCTAACGAACGATCATAATTGAAGCGGTTCTTGTCTTATTTTAATTGCAATCTGAATAAAACTTGAAAATTGAAACTTGAGTGAAAGTTGTAGTTTTAAATTCGGATATTTCCTGTATAAGATTGATCACGCGTACCGTAGATCCGGTTACTGTTTAATAGCCGATCCCGTTTAAAAATATCCAGAGAGAACGGAAATAGGAAGCAACATGATACTTTAAATTAAATTCAATCTAGAGCAAACTAATTAGCTCAAATTGTAACTAGATTTCTAGGTCACTAGCTGGCTCAAACATTTTTCTACTAGTGAGAATAGGCTGGAAGGCTGGGAAATAATCGATCCCATCTGATGGTGAGTGAAGGAACGTGACGTAAATGCCCGTGAATTGCTATTATAATCTTAGATTTAATAAATAAATGGTGTTACGTCTAGAGTAGGTAATTCAACCGGACTTGGCCTTCCCATTATTGATGTAATTAAAACATGGGCTTCAGCAAAAATCCTGAAATTGTCTACATTATCCCACGTCACGGACCCAGGCGCAACATGCATGCGCCACGCGCCGGCGCCCGCTGTATATCTAATAATTCTACATGCAAAATACATGCTGCTGGATTCATAAGCTGTTATTTCTGTTTTTTTTTAAATACAATGGCATGTTCTTGAATGTACGCTCATTTTTCAAGTTAGGTTAGTTTTTAGTACCTTCGGTATCTACCTTCCGAAATAGGCTGCAGGAACTTTAATTGTGTTTTAATTTTTTTAAATCTAAACGCACTTGATTTTTCTAAGAAATGACAGAATGTTTTCTCTTCCGTGTGAATGTGATAACCACACAGTATACAAGCTCCCATGACGCCAGCCTCCGAGGAAACTAAACTATGTATTCGCTTTGGATTATAAATGTACAACCATTATTACTTTAAATTAAATACTATGCTCCTTTTTTCTGAATATCGGCTCTTAAAAGAAATGATTTCTTTATATTTACGGAAATCTATAAAGAGTCGAAACCGACATGTCACTTTTTAAATACCCAACACAATAATCGAATCGATTTTCCCATGGAAAAATGTGTATTATAATATAATTTTAAACAATATAAGTCAAACTATTACTTGAGAATCAAATATAGTGACATTTAATCGTAAATATGAAACTAAACTAGAATATTTATTTGGTACTTGTTATTTATTTAGTGATCACAAACCAGATTGCTAGTTACTCGTTTAATGCATAATGTCTCTCGCATTATCTGCATAATCGAGTCCGCTGCAGCCCGAACAGATTCTAGTCACGACTCCAAACGATACCTAGCCGCAACACACCGAAACGAGAACTCACTGCACCCATAACCAAAACCTAACTGCAAACCTCATTAATTATATTGTTGTCTTTCCCGTTACCATACTAAAAGTACGAGACAGTATGATACTCAGTTGAAAACTGAAATGTTCAACAACGTAACTGAGTACGGAGGCTGTGATCGAAATTCAAACAGGTGCGCAAGACCTAAACCTACTAAAGTTCCTTCAGCTGATAGAAAGAAACATAACGATATCCTGCGTATGGCTGTCCTGTTCTATCACTTTGTTTTAAAGCGTCTTTGGAATAAATATGAAAAATTATTTATTATTTGTGCATATGGAGAGTACAGATAAATATAATAATGCAAGGTGTAGCCGGGTGTGGTCAGGAATTCTGTTCGCTTTAATGTTTTCTTTGATGGTGTGCTTGGAATAATAAAATTATATCCTTACAACAATGAAAAATCTCAATTTCAGCCGCTTGTTTTTCCTGGATGATTGTTAGACAAATGCATGCTGTCTAAATTAATCTACTATTTATGAAAATAGGACTATATTGTGAAAAAATTTCCTAAATCGTAGGTCTGTTGGTTATATTTCCGGAAATGCGGGCATAATGCAATTCTTCTTAGGTGCGATTAAAAATAGAACATTTCAAACAACGAACGAAAACCTTCAAACTTCGCAGTAAACAGTGTACGTACTCTTCACAGCAAACACTACAAACGTTCAATAAAAAAGAAAATATTATACATCTTTAGTAAAAGACTGATAGTACTTTTAACTATTAATAAAATAAGGGCAAACGAAACAAATCCGGATCACTATGCGAAATGAAATGAAATGAAATATTTATTTCTCAACATTGACAATTACTTGTTCTTATTGACGTCAAATAAAACATGACTCTACCATCAGTTCGAAAAAACCTTCGTGAAGAAAAACTAACAAGAAACTTCACGGGTATAATTTTTTCAAAATAAATTTACAGAGTATCTTTATGTCTATACAAAATTATTCTTATCTGCATCCGTTAGCTCGGCAAGTCTCCCTCCCCCCAAGTATCCAAACGACGAACACCCTCAAACGGCACCCGTTTACGAGTTAACGCGGGATCCAGCCATCGCCCTCCTCAACCATATCAGAGGGAAGTGAGTGAAAAACTACTAAACTTTTTAATTATACTCTTGATGGAGCTAAAATTAGGAAAGATGCGCAGGTAAAAGACAATATGCAGCAGATGGCAGTACGACTAGGGTAACAAGGTCTTGTAATAAATATATTTCAATCGTGGTTATTTGTTTCAAATCAAAATTATCCTTTAAATTCGCCATCTAAAAGCATTTACAAAAAAAATATCGTTGTGTACACCGAGGATATTTTGTAATAATCCCAATACTTCTAAAACAAGCATATTTATTTGATATCTGATTTGGTTGTAACAATTACGCCTGCCAAAGTGCAATAGTTTTTATTTTTATATAATCTTGTTTAGTTTTATCTATAGTTTTTATAAGCAGCGACGAATTTAAAAATTTTAATCACAATTAAAAAGTACAAATAGAAGTATGCTTTTATTTTTGTTGAATTTTTTTTAAATCTGTTATACGCTATAAATGTTATGGCCATCATAACGGCTTCGTTATGATGGTTTCAGATTATTTAATTGTACTGTAGAAACCAGTAAAATAAACAAATAAATAATAATTTACATCGTTCACCATAACTGAATAACAAATTTCTTAAAACCCAACACCTGGCGCCCCCCGACCGAGAATTTCCCAAAAAGCTGTAAATTATACAAACATTAATTATACGTAAATTTATTCACAATGATGCTAATTCTGTCCGAAAACTGAGTAAACTAAACTATAACTAAAACTTTTCCAATTTAGTTTCATTTGGTCAAATTGCTATTCTGTTTTTAACTTCGAACTAAATTTAGTTTATGAAATGGCAGGACTAAATTGATTTTGACGTTTCTAAATTAAATGCTCAGGTGTTGCCACCATTTTCCAAAAATCACGTAAAGAAGTGTGGTCATTAGACAAAAATGAACGAATGATCACAAAAGTCCATAAATTTTGCCAAATTTAAAATTGACGTTGGAAAAAAGCGCGGGAACATCGAAAGAGAGAGGCGGCAATTTAAATTTTATTATACAAATTATTATATTTTTAACTTATTTTTACTACTTTTTCGTGTTTTAATAACTGTACATAATGGGAAAACGAAAAAAGAAGAAGTTGAAAGATAATGAGGAGTGTGAAGCCAGTACCGAGGAAAAGACCAGCACGGAAGAAGATACTGACAATTTCAGGAAGCACAAACCCTACTTAATATGTATCTGATTATAGCAGAAAATGTCCTGAGGATTCTACTCTTACGTATTTTGTAGTAATTGTAGAATCAGGCGATGAAAAGAGACCAATAGGCACGCGGGATTTAATTTCCATGTCTACAGTTTTAAAGAGATTTAATAAAGGGATTAAATTCTTACAATCTATAAATAAATATAAAATAGGTGTACATTTTGAAAAGCTTTTTTAAATAATACAACATTTTAAAGTGAATATCTGATGAAAGCAACAAAACCAGCAACAGCAACAGAAGTAACTGGCGTCATTAATAATGTTGATACGAAATTTTGGTATGATTTCCACTTTCCGAAAAATTATTTGCGTGAAGCGCATCACAAAGACAGTAGGAGACAATGGAAGAAGCGCGGAGCAGCCAACACGCACAGTAATTATCACTTTTGCTTCGAACGTGCTGCCGGAATACATTGATCTTCACGGCTGGCGCCACGCGGTGAGGCAGTATATACCCCTAGTAAAACAATGTTACAATTGCTTAAAATATGGCCACTTAGCTTAATACTGTAAAAACTCAGTTGTATGTTCCATTTGTGCTGAAAATGCAGTAGGTATGTGTCCACTGCAAAGGAAACCATATTAGTATTTCTGGACAATGCCCTGTTAAAAAGCAAAAAATAAAAGAAATCCTGATTAAGTATCAAAAAAGTTCGTTTGCTAACAAACTTGACAAAGAATCTTTTCCTGAATAAAAAAAAGGAATCCAACAGAGACATTAAAAACTTTATTTAACAGTGAAGACATTTTAAATTCTATTACAAAATTAATAACACTAAATAAATCTAAAGAAAAAATTATATCTTCCAAATTAATAAAAGATGTTTTCATAGAAAATATAAAATCTAAGTAGCATCATTTTCTATCTTTATTCAATATTTATGGATCAGCTAAGAATTGCGCAGCGAACTGGAATGCGCAGAGTTTAAAAAATAAATTCAATTTGTACATTATGTCTATGAGAATGATATACATATTGCTCTTATTTGTTAAAAGCTAATAAAAGCTGAAACTATAAACTCTTCCATCTTTACAACAAATTACACGCTCGTCGCGACACTTTTTTACATAGTTTAGTTTATTCCACACCTCTCGACATGTAGATTAAAATTGGTCTGACAACTCTAATTTTAGTCAGAATTTGATGTAAAATAGACACAACAGAATACCAAATGTGCAGCCTGAACTAAATTGAGTAAATAAAATAATTATAGTCCTGTCAAACTAAATTTTGGTCTAGTCCTCCGTTTTCTGAATAGCAAACAAGAATAAACTTAATTTAGTTCAAGTTTAGTCTAGTTAAGTTTATTTTGTAGAAACAGAATCGGCACCATTATCCGTTCACTTCGCACTCTGCCGTATCCTAACTAGTTTGTCTGGCCGCTCTACATAGATTGGTTCAGTTCTGCACCGCGCCGCAGCTTTTCTCTGGACTCACATCGACACGCCATTTTGCTCCGATTAAGGCCGCTTAGCAATCCCTTGCCACAGCCGTGAAGGTGGTTTTTAGTGGGTAGGCCAGTCTGGTTAGTCCCACATCACCCTGCAGACCGGCTGCGAGGTATGCATGACGCACTTACCACCTCCCACCACGCGCGTAAAACAAAAAAATCCCCCCGCCGCAACATTCACCTGATAAATAAGTATATGCAAAGTAAAAGCTGATCCGCTTGATTTCAGTTCTCTAGGTTGATCACTTTAAACATATTGAATTCAAAGTATTTAATTTCATCTTTGGTAAACTTGTATCCTTGTGGAATAAAAATCATACATTTAAAGCCATAAAGACTTCAGCTTTCACAAGATCTTATAGGTGGACCGAGAGGGAAACAGCCGGTGGAAGCAAACCTCTCGGAAATCTAATAAAAATGAGATAAAAGTATCATAATTGCTTTATTGTTACGAATTGTGTTCACAAGATTCTATACATGACAATAATTAAAAAATTTAACACAGATGCTGGCTTTTTTCAAAAGCTTTTAAACCTTCCTGGTAAATTGTAATAAATGAATTTTTCACCTCATAAAACTTATCAATAAATTGTAACAAACAATTATTGTTACTTTTAGATTAGTTTCTCAAGGGAGTTCTTTTAATACAAAACCAATTTATGTAGTAAACCAAACGTGATATGAAAACTGTCTCTGCTTCGATTGCAGCCGGCGTGGCCTAGATCAATAATTACTACGATTAATCTACATTCTGACCTGGTCTATTCGTGGTGATATTACGTGAACTGGTTCTCCAAGGCTGCCAAGTTTTAATGTCTCCTGCTGAAGTAAATATCAGAGAGTTGAGTGAGCAATTTTAAAAACTTTTCACTGTAATTAAAATTTGTTATTATGTCTCCAGACAGCGTCGATGGTTTGTTAGTCGGACGCTGTCTTCGATCTCGAGGTCCCTGGTTACATCCCACTGACTGACATATGTACCAATAAGTTTTCAAAAAGTTTGGACATACAGCCGACTGCTCTAAAGGTAAAGGAAAACTTCGTGAGGAAAGAAGTTATATCGAAGGTATGTGTAAAACAGGAGAGAGCTACAGCTCGTTTACTACACTGGTAATGTTAGCTGGTATATAGCCGGTTATATAAATAGAACGTTGTAGGTACTAATTAAGTCGAGTTTTATTCCAGCAGGGCCATAGCAACCATTTAGATCAAACGAAACCAGGTGTTGACAACTTTCTGTAATCTCATAGTTAGCAGCAATAAGAGAGGAGCTGCAACACGAAGAAGAATGCTTTTATACAGGTTTATATTTTCGTGCATGATTACTTGTATGTTAATGATACTCGTAACCGTATCTATTGAGCTATTTATATATAGAATTCGTTCCATTGTAAAGCGTACAAAATGGATCCCTTGGGGTAGAATAGGTCGTTATGATTTGATTACCTTAATCAGCTTATTTTTTTAAAACCCTTCAAATGCTAAAGCAAGTACTTAACGGGGTTCAGCGCCAAATAAGCTTGTTAGCTTATTTGGCGCTGAACCCCGTTAAGTACTTGCTGAAGATAAGAATAATTTTGTACAGACATAAGAGTCACTATAAAATTTTGAAAAAAATATACCCGTGAAGTTTCTTGCCAGATCTTCTTCACGAAGGTTTTTCCGAACTGGTGGTAGAATCATGTTTTATTTGACGTCAATAAGAACAAGTAATTGTCAATGTTGCAAGATAAATGTTTGAATTTGAATTTGAAGCTATAAAAGATATTAACCTCCAGTAAAAACGAATCATTGAAATGTAGTTGAGCCAATGACGTTAGACCAACGTTATCAAAACCTTCCACCTGTGCTGAACATGTCTGTGGTACATTCAATGGCATTCCTGATTGGAGGACTATTCTATTCATTTAAATATAACGACTGAACTTATTACAATTAGCAAAAACTTTTTTAATCAACCTCATTTTTACGCATCTTCTCATATCTCTTCATTATATGAAAACCGAGATATTTTTTATCAATACCAATGTTATGACCATTAATGTTGCTGCTTTGTCTAAACAATAATTTGTAAACAATAACTGATTGCTATTTACAAACTTACATTCGCTTTACGACAACAAACACATTTATTTGACAGAACAATTCACAGTGTTGAACTCGCATCAGAAAGTCATTACGAAAACGTCTTAAGACTCACGTAAAAACTTTAAAAGCTACACCATTACTAGACGCCGCGTGCTGGAACCTACCCGCGCCACCTAGCGAATTTATTGTGCCCATCGGCTTTAATGTAACAAGGTCTGCTCGCGAACAGAACGCCATTTCACCTGCCATTACAGTTAAGAAGCTATCTAGAGGCAAGTCCGTGCGGACCAAATGTTAGGGATTGTCACGTCTGTTAAAACATCGCTCTGGTTACTCGTAAAGAGGTGGAGTTTGTTGGGACTTTTTTGTATTTGAAGGCTTTTTGGTTGTAGTAGACTTTCTTATGTTAATATCTTGTGTGGTGTGACTACAGTCCTTCCTCATTTAATTACCGTTATAAGAGCATTCATTGTAATTACTGGAACAGCAATTCCAATTCTTCAGCCACAACGGTCGGCAACGCTTTGTCGATAATCAATAAAAACTATATAAATAATCAATACCACCTACGATTAAAGATGTCCATGGGCAGGGATGCTAGTTACCATCACGTGGATCGCGTGTTCGTTTGATATCTACGACAAAGAAGAAAAATCTTCCTGCAGACTTGAGTGACGGCTGGAGGAAAAGGTTCTTAGTATTTTTAGTTATTAAGGTATTCATTTCAACTTTTACTTCTCTGAGAGAGAACAAGGTTTATTGTCTTAATAATATACTAGATTACAGTTGAAAAAATAGATAAATGCTCCAAAAATGTCTCGTACTAAAATAAAATAATTAATACAAAGTCTATCTTGTTAGCGTAGCTTGAGTTACTTAGTCTCATATTAAATACGTCGTTGCATTACGTCCGCAACCTAGATCTGCACAAGGATCTCGTGCCACCCACCATTGCTATCTCGGCAATGGTGGGTGGTGTTTAGACACCATTCCGACTATGCTCCCCACCATCCCAACCCGCTGGTCAATAAGTCAGCTGACTTCACAGCCAACCCCCACATACTCGCTCCGATCGCCACGCGGTGCGGACGTGCAAGACCCGGTTCTCCGTTGATCGGTCCCTTCCCGATACTCCGTGGCGCTCAGTCTACTGACGTCACGGTTTAGCGTGTTGGTTCCGTGCTACGGCTTTCAAGGTTTTTCTACTCCCTCTGAGTGCTATCGAAGTGCGATTTTTATAGTGCTGTGCTAAGTTGTGTTGTGCTTGTATTGAGTGCAGTGTTGTGCCCAGCGTAAGTAGTCTGGTTTCAGTACAAAGGATACTTAACGGTGACAACGAATTTGTACTGAACCAGTCCTTTTATTTTTATTTTATTTCTCTATTTTATTTATTTTTTCTTTTCTCCTACTTTCATATTCATTTTTATCATATCTGTGTGTTTTCGTGTGTATTTGTCCTTTCTGTCGGTAAAGGTTGACCCTAACGCGGTCAACTCTTTACCTGCGTACCCTTTTTTTTTAGGTTTCTAGGTAGCGGCCTTCGGCGTACTACTGTTAGTTTTAAGTTATTCTCCCCAGCCCCCCTACCGCTGGTAGGGAGGTTAGCCGCTAGGGTTCGCTAGGTTTTATTTAGGAACTCTAGGCATATATATATTGTTGTCCCTCCCCAACCCCTCCGCAATGGCTTCCCTAAGCTCTGATGAGTTTAGGAAGAAGTTACTTGATAGTACCGGTGCTGAAGGCATGTCTATAAATGCTGATAAGTATCGTTTCTTGGACTCTCTCATCCCGCATATCATGGCGTTAATTCCCTCAATGGCCCCTCAGGCCACCCCAGTCCCCCAGACCCCTCTGGTCTTAGGCCCTCCCGCGTCCCCTTCCTCCAGTGACACGGAGTGCGAAGTAGACGCCCCTCAACGCCGCAAGCGCGCACCCGTGACCGAGTCATCCTCGGACGCCACCCCAACTGGCCCTGAGTCTCCCTCTTTTACGCTTGTTAAGAAACGCTCTAAGAAGCGCCCGAAACAAGCCCCGGCGCCCTCGACGCCCGTCCCTACACCCCCTGCGGCGTCTTCAACGCCAGCTGCCCCGGTGCCTTCAGCACCCGCTCCGGCCCCAACTTCTGTCAAGGCCAAGGTCCCACCACCCGTTTTCCTTCGGGAAAAGGGTAAATGGTCCGAGATCTCGACTTTGTGCAAAGAGCACAAGATCCTTTACACCCGAGCGACCAACTCGGGTGAATCTATTAAAATCACTGTCTCGTCGATAGACGATTTCCGAGCTTTGACTAAGCTCCTCACCGATAAGCAATATGCTTATCACACTTATGCTCTGTCAGAAGAGTGTAAGATCAGAGCGGTACTCAGGGGAGTCCCGTTCGAATTATCGAACGAGGCTATCTTGGAGGATCTGCAGTCCCAAGGCTTCCCGGCACTCGCGGTGCATAAAATGCACAGCAAGTACGGGACGCGTCACCCTCTCGCTTTGGTGGTTCTCGCCAACGTCCCCAAGTCCAGGGAGATCCTGAAAGGGGTTAGCTCTATATGCGGCCTCTCTGGGATCTCGATCGAGGCGCCTCATCGCCGCGGTCATCCCGGCCAGTGCCATCGGTGCCAGGTGTACGGGCACGCGGCGGCCAACTGCCACGCACCGCCCAGGTGCGTCAAGTGCCTGGTCCCTCACTTCACTAAGGAGTGCAATCGCACTCCTGAAACTCCCTCTCCTCCCGATTGCGTGCTTTGTGGCCAGTCCGGCCACACCGCAAATTACAGGGGCTGCCCTCGTGCACCCCGTTGTATGCGTTCCAATTCCAAGAGGGCGGCACCCAAACAGGCGCCGCGCCTTTCTCAGGAAAACTTTCCGCCGCTGCGTAGCCGGGTTCCTCCGGCTGCAAAGCCTACACAGTCCAGGCCTGCTCCAGAAACTGGAGGCAGCGTCCCGCATCGAATCCCATCCCGGCTCCTCACCCATACAAACCCACTCCTCAATCCTCCGTAGCAGACGATATGCGTATCGTCTGCGACGCTATGAAAAATATCGATGTTAGTGAAATCGCAGTCTTAGCCCGTAAACTTAGGGCTTCACGTACTCCGACAGAGCGTTTGCTAGCTCTGGCGGAGCATAGTTCCCTTCTCAATTCATTATAGGTTCATTTAAATGAGTTGATCCCTAAATCATGCTTCGGCCGACCTCTGCCCAGCCCCGGCTTCACCGGAGGCTGCCCAGACCGGCCACCAACTCATGTCCCTTTGAGCGGGTCTCCGCCAGCGCGCCCAACTTCCCGACGGGTGTCGCTTCCGATGAAGGCTAACGGTAATAACTACAGCCAACAGGTGGTTTTTAGTGGGTAGGTGCCATTCTGGTGAGTCCCACATAACCCCCCGCAGAGGACTTTACCTGCGGGCGGTATGCATGACGCATCTTCCACCTCCCTCCCGCGAGGGTGCCTCGGCAGCAAAAAAAAAAAAAAAGCCAACCCAGACGCGGCGGTTCGTTACAGGCGTCCGCTTATTGCTTAATATATCCCGACGACGATATGACAAGTCGTTCGCATTCCTACTAAGTTTCTTGCTGGCTCTTTGGTAGTAGATGACCCTTCCGAACCAATGCTAGTTTCAATATACAACGTTCTAAGCCGAGGTCCGTGCCCTCTCGCCCTTAGGCGTGTCGTATGTAGGAGTAGTTAAGTTCCGGCTAAGCGCCCTCGGCGTTAGGCCACAAAGTCCGGTGAAATTTAAAAGACCAACAGGGCCTTAAATAAAGTTTTCAAATGGTTTCCAACTGGGAATCAAAGTTCAAAGTCGTCATCACAACACTTTAAGCTACTGACCTACGTATCTAGCCGAGTCTTCTTTACCATAAGACTATTATAAAAGATAGAACAGATTTTGCGACTGCGATTCAACGAGACATTTTGGCCTGCGAGATATTTAAGACAAATGAAAGCATTTGTTAGGCTAGTATTATTTTATTCCTCCCTACAATAGACTGTAATCTGTTTTGCATTATTTTACTTTCTTCCTACAATTTTAATTAAAGGACTTAGATGAAATCGTACTTGTTCGAAAACCACATTTTATATTAATTTCAGAAATAAAGTAAGACCACACTACTTAAGTGTAATAAAGGCGTAACTGCGGTTAAAATTCAAGAAAAACCGCCAACTTTTATCATTGATAAGTCGGAGTTCTGAACTGCGCGGAGAGGCGAGACCGCAGGCCGCGCTGCCAACCTCTTTCATTTAAAACTTTTTGTTTTAAACCACATATATTGAGGTTCTGTAATCGTTACCACTAATACCCGATGCGGTTTTTAAAAACATTTGGATTTCATGCGGAATATTCTGGATTAAAAGCCAAGTTCAAATAGTTACAGATCACCGTAAAAACTGACAGGGACATTATATTTAATAACAAGAGACAAATAAGCTTAATAATTAAGAGTAATATTGATTTGCTTCTTTCATTTGCTTGATATCTGAAAAGCCCGGATGTGGTCCGATTTATTCATGAAAAAATAAATCAGTTGGTTTAATTTCTTTTCATTTCATCGTCCCTTTTTAATAATTTTTTTTAATTTTTGCTTCCTGCTTTATTTTAATATTTTTAAGTGTTTTTCATCCTCTTCATCGAATGATAAAGACCATACCCACATAAAACCGACTACCTCTCCTACTCCCTCACAGTGAGTGAGTAAGAAAGTGAATTTTTAGTTAGTATGAGTAGAACGATTCACAAATTCATAATTATTACTTAAAATAAAACAAATGCAGGGACACATTCCGCACCAAGCTGATTCAGTTTAATTTCCTCTAGAATACGTTAGCACGAATACTGCATAAACAGTACGATGAGGTCATAAACGTTTCGCAATAAACCTCAACCTAAATAAAAAAGCTCTTTACAATCTTTGATTTTGGTCGATTGCCATGTGTTTAGTTCCCGCACATTCATTCAATCCACAGACGAACAGATCTAACTCCCTTCTGCTAATAGAATATGCTCTTAATTTGAAATTCAACGATACGGCTCCCGGTCGATACCTGCTGTCTGTGTGTGGTCCGCCAATGATTCGTTAAGGGGCTGCAGCCAGGTCTCACTTTGCATACCCGAGATAAAGCTGAGCAGCAGGACACTGCCGAGTATCTTATACAGTCTAAAGCTTCAACAGGGGAAATTGGCTTATATTTAATTCGCAACGTTGCGAGTACTTCTGTTAGAAGTTCGAGGTACAAATTTAATAAATACTTGCAACTGCAATTCACTGGCAACTGGAGAAATAAATGGAGAAGATTTTAATACTATACTGCCAGTATCATATGTGTCTTTAGTCGAGATAATTGCCTAATACCTAGCAGTTATTAATTTTAGTCGCATCCTACCTCGATTAGAGCAACCATTACTTATGAAGTTGAAAAGTACCTTAGAAAGGCACTAGTACATTCTCAATAAACTTCAATGACGGATACTTTTCGATGGAATATTAATTCTTAATCATGGAAACAATGGCCATAACAATTAATCAGAAAGCGCCACGCTGTGATGTATTGAAATGTTAATGTTCTGAGAAATTTGTTCATCAGGTCATTAATGAACATTAACAAGAACTTACAAGCTGGACTTTGGTTGTTTATTACTGATTCGAATAACGTTACTAAGTTGAAAGACGTCAACGTGGTTTTAAGTTTAAAAAAAAATAAGTTAAACTTTTAACAGATTGTGAGATTGTAAGCAAGCTTCATGATGCGACCAATTATTATGGGTCGGAGATATTGAAAAGCAAGCGCGTAAAGTTTCTCAGTCACAAACGAACAGAAACTAAATTTATGTTTTTCGTTCATATATTTTTAGAATTCCTATGCAATGCGGATGGTAATATAAATAGTAATATATGTAAGTATGAGTTTAACGTGTTCAAAGACAAAAATATATTCTAGAACTTTTGACTTAACGTAAAAACATTTATTAAATTAAATAGATGGGTTATTGATACAAAGAACACTAAGAACCGTTAAAATCAAATAAAAAACTAATTTCAAATTGAAAAAGACAATAGCGGTAATACACAATGCAAAGTGTATGTAACAATAGCTGGTAACAAGGTAATGTTCCCACGCGAAGCCTCCTTACTGCGACGCCATCGGAACAGACTTTCTTTCTAATTAAAATCTGTTGAAATTACATAAATAATGTTCTTGCGTGGCGTAAAATTTACAATGCTATTTTATTTAAATTGGTTTATTTCGTAATAACGGTACTTTTTGTATGTTAAGCTTTTAATTTGTTCTAATTGGCCCTGGTGGTGCTGGATCTGCTGGTCCCAGGTTTAAATCTGAAAAGTAAAACGTGTGATGACTATTGTTAATTCAAATACATGTACATAGATACAAAATATTATTATGAAAGCTTTTTTTTTTAATTGTGTGCGCAAGGTTTTGCTGCTAACTCAGTAAGTAAGAATATTTCGTAACATTGTGTTTCAGTGAAACCGGATATCCCTGATTTAAATCCTGGTGTGGATTAATTTTATGAAGAACGTAGATGCTTTCTGAAGCGTTTCCTTTTTAAATAATGTTCCATGTAGGATTCTCTGGAATGCAGTACACGTAGAATGTTACCAGAACAAAAAAGTCGTGTCTTAAGAGCCATTAGAAAAAAAAACCTGTGACGAATTTATGACATTCAGATAAGGTTCAAATCAAATTTATTCGACTGTTCGACTGGGCATTGTTCGTGTAAAAACCGATATGTGTCTGTTAGCACTGGGTTTGTATTGGCGGATAGAGGCGAAATTGTAGAGTGTGAAGCGTGTCATTGGCTGGAGAACAATCTATTCGACACGGTTCGTTATCGAACATTCTTGAATATGCGTTCTCAGTGGCGGGTTTACACATCGGCCGTCAGTGGGCTAATCAAATTTTTCCACCTCTACTGACTTTTCGTTCCCCTACTGGATGTTCAGTAATTTTTCATATACGGACGGTTCAGTATTTGGTATGCTGTATAGTAGTAAAATTCCGTAATTTTTGTAAATTTCTCGAGACTCAATTTCTCTGTGTTTATGATAAGGTTTTTTTTTTTCATTTATAAAGTCTTCCGCTCTAGGCTCCATCCTACTCAGACGTCTGGTAAATCCGCCAATGTGACTTTATTCACTCAAAAAGGATCCGTTTAATGTGATCTACCACAAAACAACTAAGCTTTGTAGTAATGACCTTGTTTATTTAGTTCATCACACTCAACTACATTCGAGAGTGCATGTTTTTCTATAGCTATGTACCGGTTGCGTGCGCATTTTACAACGAAATCACTACCAACGATTGTTTCTCACATTCAAACAGTATTGTTTTATTTGAGCAAATTCACACTGTTTACTTTCAAAGTAACAATACTGCTACTAGACTTACGCAACCTCGTAAAATACATCTCAAAACAATGAAAGTCATGAATAAAAACAATGAAAACAATGAATAAAAACGTTCCGGACGCACATATTCCGCTTCGAGGTGCATTCAATCAATCCGTCAATCGTTTCAATCAGACCAGCAATTTGGCCCGGCCTCCCCTCCCGCGCCGCCGTCGCAACAGTTTGTTTAAGAGGGATGCATCAATTTCAATAATTTCGTCGACTCAGATTCTAGTCGACTTCCTCTATGCGTCATTGTTCTTTGTAATGTGAGTACAGTTAGCATGTGATGGCGCTGTGAAAATTAAGTTCTGACTAAATACGATGATTGGTTCATTGACTCCCCAAGTCTTTACTTACATCCATTAGTTCTACTTACAAGTTAAATTGACTACATATTTTCTTGTACGTGCTTACATTCACAGAGTTACCGCACAGGATCGCATTCGACCTCAATCGTCTGCAGTCCACGAACACCCTGATACCATGATTGAACAATCTAAAAAGTATAGTTATCCATTATTTCTGTGACTACAACGGGTTTTCACTATCCACTCCCTCAGAGCAAACCAAGTATATCAGTCTTCAAGCTATTAAAATATTAAAAAAATCTAAGAATCTCCAAATTTTTCATACGATCATACATTTCGAAATAAGTCCTTCAACGGCTACAGCTGTATCGCTATCGCTCAATTAAACACTAACACACGACGCGACACTATACAACAATTCCTGCCTACTGGAGTTGGTACCAAGCTTCCATGCGACAGCCCCTGGAACTGTAAGTTTGTGGGTATCTCTGCACAGGAAACACCACAATTACTCCCTGCTGGCAACTCCAATATAACTTTTGATGGAATGAGGGCGGTAGCCGAAATTTTGATTCATATCAAAATTGGACACACGCGGAAAGCGAAAATCTGGTTTGAAATATAACATTCTGTCTCTGGATTTTGCTCACGACTTGTGATTTTGGATTAACTATAAAATTCTACCAACTGTAGTAAACTGTCAGAGGAATTTGAGAAGATTATGAATGCAATCTGAAGAACTGACTATGACAAACGTTAAAGGTTTAAACTGAAATATAGAATAGTGAACTATTCATTTTTTACAGAGACCCATAAATGTTTGAGTGCAGATTTTACTATTATAATCCATTTTAGAATATAGGACCGAAGAGAGCCTCCCTACGTTTGAGCATCGATATCCATTTTAAAGCCTCTAACTCACATTCCCCTAGTCCCAACAAATGCTCGCAATTTACGCTTTCCACATCCCCAGTTGTCAATAGCTTCCTATCTAACTGCCCGGAGCAATATAATATAATATTTTTTTTTTTTTTTTTTTTGCTGCCGAGGCACCCTCGCGGGAGGGAGGTGGAAGATGCGTCATGCATACCCGCCCGCAGGTAAATTCCTCTGCGGGGGGGTTATGTGGGACTCACCAGAATGGCACCTACCCACTAAAAACCACCTGTTGGCTGTAGTAAGCGTATACTGTTAGCCTTCATCGGAAGCGACACCCGTCGGGAAGTTGGGCGCGCTGGCGGAGACCCGCGAGCGGGTCTTCCGCCTGTAGTGAAAGTTGCACTGAAGGTGCTCAAAGGGACATGAGTTGGTGGCCGTTCGGGGCAGCCTCCGGTGAAGCCGGGGCTGCGCGGAGGTCGGCCGAAGCATAATTTAGGGATCAATTCATTTAAATGAACCTATAATGAATTGAGAAGGGAACTATGTTCCGCCAGAGCTAGCAAACGCTCTGTCGGAGTACGTGAAGCCCTAAGTTTACGGGCTAAGACTGCAATCTCCCTAACATCGACACTTTTGATAGCGTCGCAGACGATACGCATATCGTCTGCTACGGAGGGTTGAGGAGTGATGTTGGATGGGCGAGGAGCCAGGATGGGATTCGCTAGTGCAGCTGGGCGGTGCCTCCAGTTCTCTGGAGCAGGCTTGGGCTGGGTAGGCTTTGCAGCCGGTGGAACCCGGCTACGCAGCGGCGGAAAGTTTTCCTGAGAAAGGGGCGGGGCTTGTTTGGGTGCCGCCCTCTTAGAATTAGTACGCATACAACGGGGTGCACGGGGGCAGCCCCTGTAGTTTGCGGTGTGGCCGGACTGGCCACAAAGCACGCAATCGGGAGGAGAGGGAGTTTCAGGAGTGCGAGTGCACTCCTTTGTGAAATGAGGCACCAGGCACTTGACGCACCTGGGCGGAGCGGCGCAGTTGGCCGCCGCGTGCCCGTACAACTGGCACCGGTGGCACTGGCCGGGATGACCGCGGCGATGAGGCGCCTCGACCGAGATCCCAGAGAGGCCGCAAATGGTGCTAACCCCTTTGAGAATCTCCCTGGACTTGGGGACGTTGGTGAGAACCACCAAGGCGAGAGGGTGTTGCCTCCCGTACTTGCTGTGCATTTTATGCACCGCAAGTGCCGGGAAGCCTTGGGACTGCAGGTCTTCCAGGATAGCCTCGTTCGATAACTCGAACGGGACTCCCCTGAGTACCGCTCTGAACTTACGCTCTTCTGACAGAGCATAAGTGTGATAAGCATATTGCTTATCAGTGAGGAGCTTTATCAAAGCACGGAAATCGTCTATCAACGGGACGGTGATTTTAATAGATTCACCCGAGTTGGTCGCTCGGGTGTAGTGGATCTTGTGCACTTTGCACAAAGTCGAGACCTCGGACCATTTACCCTTTTCCCGAAGGAATACGGGTGGTGGGACCTTGGCCTTGACAGAAGAGGCCGGGGCGGGTGTTGTATGCACCGGGGTAGCTGGCGTTGAAGTCGCCGCGGTGGGTGTTGAAGACACCGGGACGGGCGTTGAGGACGCCGGGGCTTGTTTTGAGCGCTTCTTAGAGCGCTTCTTAACTAGGGTGAAAGAGGGTGGCTCAGGGCCAGATGGGGTGGCGTCCGAGGATGACTCGGTCGCGGGTGCGCGCTTGCGGCGCGGAGGGGCGTTCGTTTCACACTCCATGTCACTGGAGGTGGGGGACGCGGGAGGGCCTAGGACCAGAGGGACCTGAGGGGCTTGCGTGGCCTGAGGGGCCTGAGGGACGGAGGTGGCTTGAGCAATCAATGGGGCCAACATGGGGAAATGAGAGGCAAGTAGTGGGTAAATTACTTGAGCATCTTGGGAGCCTGCAGCGGCGACGGCTGCGGTGAATTTTTGAAAGGATTCTAATAAACATTTTGCATCCATTGCGGAGGGGTTGGGGAGGGACAACAATATATAAATATATATACTATGAGCCTAATCAACGACGACTAACTTCCTAAAACCACCCTACACGCAGTAGGGCGGTTGGAAACGACGCGGATAACTTACTCGAACACGAAGACTCGAAGTTCTGGAACGCAGATCTTGCCGGAGCGGCGACGGCGACGCAGTCGGCGACGTCGGGCAGCAGGCGGAACGAAGATTAGTCGTGAAAACGACTTTTCTATGAAATTTAGGAAATACGGTACGAAGCCTGGGTCGTGAAAACGACCCCTGAAATTTGGGGTGCTCAACTAGTGCGGGGACTAGAGAGCGGAAAAAGCGTCTGCGATTGACGTGCGAACGAATCCGCACGCAAACCGAGACTCATAATATAATAGGTCGTGTGTTTGTTATCAACTACGACGCACCTGCGCTAGCTAGAGTAACGATTGCAACCCCGCTCTCCGCTCCCCTCGACCGCCCGCCGCCGCCGCAGCCGCCGGCGCAGCACGCGTTGTTCGCAGCTCGACTCTTTATAGGTCCAATAGGACGGTTTGTATATTTTTATTTGTCAATAACAAACTTTATAAAAGAATAGTCGCGTCAGTATGTGACATGGCAGAATGCAACGGCACGGTGAGGTCCATTGAGATTTTAGTTCAGTAGATTTAAATTAAATAAAAATTATTTTAATTGCATCTAATTCTTCGAACTTCCGAAGAGAAATTCCTATTTTTTTTATAAAAGTAGAATGGTAAAAACCCTGAATCGACTGTATGTGCTGTAATTTGATTATACATTTTTAAGAAATAAAATGTTAGAGTTTCGCTTGCGCTTGCATCATCTCAGTTTTTCATTAACTTATTTTTCAGAAATAATTTATTTTCTCATCCATAATTAAAGTTTTATTTCGATATGACCCAAATAAATAATTTCAGATTCTCACCGACCTAGTGAGGTTGTTTCTCAAGTTTCAGCTGAGCCCTTATATAAATAAATTATTCAAATTTATCAAAAAGAAATTATTCTTAATTTATAAACGAGTACGCTAAGCACCAATATAATGAAATGAATACTTTGGCCATTTCAGTAAAAGTGTCCCATTACGCTCTCATTAGAGCTTCATGACATATAATCTAATTATTATCCAGGAATTTCCCTTCAGTGCCACAGGATCAAAGTGGAAGATCGAAATGCACAGAGTGGGCGAATACTGGCAGCGTGCCTACGTCGGCATCGGCAGGCATGGTCGCGCTGTCTCGGCGCGGTACACTATGCCGCCGGCCAGTTCACGAGCGGACACAGGGCACGAGGCAGTAAATAATAATAGCTGAACAAGTTCCGAATCGAGAAAAGAAAAAACATAAAAATAAATATTGACAACAATTTCAACTCCATACACAGAAGATCTTTATTCAGCATCGCCATGAAATAATTTAGACATGCTTAACCGTAGACTTGTAATACTAATGATCCATCTATCTATAAAATCTATCAAAACCTGCCTTTACTTGGTAAATGTTTTCGTAAATGTTTATGCGGCTCAAAGCTGAGTGCAATAAATTCAATGATAATAAAGTCATCTGCTCTGTTAAATTTAATTAGTTATTTTCTACCCCTCGATTCAGCTTTAAGCTTAGTTCCACAACTAACTTTGGGCTGACAATTGTATAACCTGTACGAGGAGTACAAGACGCGGTATGGAGTACCGACGCCGCAAGCAACGGGTCCATGGTCGCTGTAGCGTGCCAGGTGAACGCTGTGGGTTGTGCGCGAGATTGCTGCAAAAGTAAAATAAAACATTAAGTATAACATCTCGAAATGAAATTACATATCTTATTTCTCAACATTGACAATTACTTGTTCTTATTGACGCCAAATAAAACATGACTCTACCACCAGTTCGGAGAAACCTTCGTGAAGAAGAACTGGCAAGACACTTCACGGGCTTTTAATTTTGAAAATAAATTTAGAGTCTCTTTGTGTCTAATCAAAATTATTCTTATTTGCATCTGTTAGCAACAACCTCAAACGGCACCCGTTCACCCGCAGCCACACATGAGTGGAACCATCTATACATATTTCAACTGGATGTCTACGTCTAACAATAGAATCGCCGAAACTAGGACGAGTGGTCGAGGCCACTGAGCGAAGCATTAATGGCTCCTTTATATATATATATATCCTTTATATATGCAAACTTATATCAGAGGGAAGTGAGCGACTTATCACCCGACGCTACCGTAAGAAGACGTACTACGTTTAGTTTTTAGATATTCATCGGGACGAAGAACTCCACCAGCTTTACGGCCACGCAGTGGCTAATTGCTCAGCCCCTCCCAGGTGCGTAAAGTGCCTAGATTCCCACATTACGAGGGAGTGCACTCGCACTCCCGACTCCACTTCCCCCCCTGCATGTGTGCTGTGCGGCCAGTCCGGCCACACAGCTAACTACAGGGGCTGTCCGCGTGCTCCGCGCTCCACTGGTAAGAGGGTCGTGGCTAAACCGGCGCCGCCGCTCACTCCCGCCAACTTCCCGCCGCTGCGCAACTGGGGTCCCCCGGAAGCAAAGCCCGTGCAGCCGACGCCGACTCCGGCTCTCTCCTGGAGGCAACGTCCGGCCGCTCCACCTTTCCGTCCTATCCCAGCTCCCGTAGCTCCCGCGTCCCACTCCGTCGTCTTCACCTCAGTCGTCGTTGGCTGAGGACATGAAGACCGTGTTCGACGTCATTCAAAACGTCGACATTAGGGAAATCTCCGTACTCGCACGCAAACTGCGAGCCGCCCGCTCTCCTCAAGAGCATCTATTCGCATTAGCCGAGCATCACTCGCTACTTAGTTCCTTGTAAATTATATATTTAGAATATATTTTTTAAATAAATAGTTCATAAAATGTTTAGACCTGCAAGTCCCACGTCCGGTCGTATCAAACCTAAGGGCTTATCCCTCGTCTCATTTAACATTCGGAGCCTTAGTACTAATCTTCCTGATCTCAAACTGTTCTTACAACGAGCCAGACTTATTGCTTCTCCAAGAGACGTGGCTCACTCCAAACCACTCCAGAGGATTCTCTATTCCTAAATACGCGTTCACCCGTAACGATAGGCCCAACTCTGGCGGTTTCGGCGGCACAGCTATTTACTACAAAAGAGGTTTCCACTGCATTCCTCTCCTCAACATGGAAGCCACTGTGTGTAGATTGGCTATGACTGGTCATCTGACCATCATCATAGCTTCAATCTATATACCTAGTGACACCAGACATATCCGCAGCGACTCTGAGGCCATTCTCGCCCTCGGTCATTATGTTCGGAGATTTTAACTCCAAACTTACTGACTGGGGGTGGCTATCGACCAACCCCGGCGGTATTGCTCTCCTTGACATCACTGAGCAATTCGACTTAGACGACATTTCTCCCGTCACTCCCACTCACTATCCCGATAACCCGAACCACTCTCCTGACATCCTCGATTTTGCAATTGTCAAGTGAATCAACCTCGATCTCAGGTCTATCGAACCACTCGATGACCTAGGCTCGGACCACCGCCCCGTCTCCCTCGTGCTAGGACCGCCTAACGATAACGTTACGTCTCCTAAGACCTTTACCAATTGGAAAAGCTTTAAAGATACCTTAGTTTCAGCCCCAGAAGCCCCGAAGCTCGCGATCTCGCCCGACCAATTAGATAGCCCGGATAAAATAGACTCGTTAGTCAATTCCCTCACTAATGCTATCAACTCAGCCATCAGTGATAACGAAAAGGTTGCTAAACAAGGTAAACCCACGCTTCCCTTAGCCGTTAGCAATCTTATAAAAGCTAAGAACGCGGCTCTCCGGAGAGCCAAGCTCTATCCCACGCCCGCCTATAGATTAGCTGCGAATCAGCTACAACGTAAAGTTACATCTTGCCTCGCGGAACTCCGAGACGTTCAGATGAACGATGGAGAATATCTCCCCGTTCCCACCAAGCGTACTATAGTATGGCGCGAGCCTTATGCGTAGACGCCGCCTCTCACGTTCCTCCTCTCACTCGTCCCGACGGCACTACCGCCTTCGAAGACGAAGAGAAAATCTCAATGCTCGCCCAGCACTCAACCCGCGAATCCCTCTCACATCCAGGCGGTGGAGGACGAAGTTCTCCACAGAGACTCTCTCCCCATCACCGCCGACCCCGTCACAGTCTCTAATGATGAAATCACGCTTCTCATTAGAAGTCAAAAGTCCAAAAAGGCTCCGGGTGCGGATGGAATTTCCAACCACGCACTTACCTTGTTAGCTATCATTTTCAATGCATGCTTCGACCCTAAGGCTTCCAAAAGCTTGGAAAGAAGCCACAGGTGTAGGCATTCCCAAGCCGGGTAAACCGCTGAATATCCCGGCTAATCACAGACCCATCAGCCTACTCAAGGCCATGGCTAAACTTCTCGAGACAGTCATACTCTCCCGAATGTGGAACCATCTGTTGCCAACGGATGGCGATCCCCGCATCATTTCCCATCAGTTCGGCATTCGCGCTAAGCACTCTTGCCCTCAGCAAGTACATCACATAGTCCAGTACATACTCGACGGCTTCTATCCGCGGCGTTATAAAGCGGTCGCAGTCTTCTTTGATGTAGCCAAGGCTTTCTACACAGTCTGGCACAGCGGTCTCGTTAATAAACTCTATAAAATAGGCTTACCGGATCGCCTAGTCAGGATAATCGCGTCGTCGCCGAAAGTGTCCCGCAGCTCGTCACCAGACTACAAAATGTCGTAAACGCCCTCGGTGTATGGTTTCAAAAATGGCGCATCGATGTGAATCCAGACAAGAGTTCTGTGATTTGCTTCGACCCCAAACGCCGTAGTCCCGCTGAAGACCCCCACGTTATGGGAATTATGGGAATGTTAGGCATTCCTATCCCCTGGAAGCGCAGCACTAAATACTTAGGCGTCACCTTAGACCCGACACTTTCTTTCAAGTTACACATCGATAGAGTGTCGAAATTCGCCCGTCTTTACTTAGGCCGCCTAAACAGTATGTTAGGTAGAAAAAGTACAATGTCCTTTAGAACACTCTATAAGACCTGGTCTAAACCCATCATGACATATGCCTCGCCAATCTTTGCCCACGCCAAACCCTCCGTCCTGCACAAACTGCAGGGCTACAAACCTGCGTAACGCGGACCTGCACAGAGATCTTGAACTACCTACAGTGCAACAGCACCTCAAAACACTCTCGGAAGCGTTCTTCAAACGCGCCGAAACCCACCCCAGTCCTCTCGTATACTACCCCTGTGAATGATTCGAAGTATAAAGGCGCTAGACCGAGAAACGCGCGCACGAACGCAGCCACGCAGCTGTCACTAGATCTCGAAGCCCTTCAGGCCGCAACTAATCTAATTCTAATCCTATTACCTATCCAACCATGTTACATTTTCGGGTAGGTTGCTTGTTGTATAAAGGTTTAATCTACTTTAAAACTTTGGCATGATTATAACGGACGTTATAATACAAAAGTTCACAGGAGTTTTCATCAAATACGAAAAATTTATGCTTACAATGTTTTCCTGGCGCTACTTCTAGTTAATTTATGAAATGAATATTGTAAAAATTTAAAAGCATGTTCAACAGATTAATTTTTGATGAAGCCAAAACTCAAATTAATAAGGTATGGGTACTCCGTGAACAATTTCGCAGAGGGTTTTTTTATATCCTAACTTCTCTACTTGCTTCATGTGTTGTAAAAGATATGATCTTACCTTGTTTACTAAAAGTAGCGATAGTAGATATGTAACCAAAAACAAAACATTCACGTAGGTACTGCAACGTTTGCTTGTGACGTATTTAATAAAAGAGGTTATTGCACAAACAAACTTGCCGACATTTATGACTGGCAACTTATAAGTCTGCCATTATTTGATTTTATTTGTAAAATGTAAAATATATATAATATGGAAGATTGTTCCAGGGCATTCCTTTAGGGAATTCCTTTAGGGAATTCTGTTGCGGGTTTCGTCCCCAAAATAGTCTAATAATTATTCTTGTATTGTATTATAAATAGATTCATCATAAATAAAAGTAACTTAAAGTTATAAGTGTTTTTCCTTTGTTGATTAGGAAGACCTCCCTAGGTTAGATTAGGTCCATCCAGGGTCCCGACCCCCCAGAGTAACTACTCGAGCAAAGTAAATGAAAAAACAGATCGTTTTCTGTTGTTTTTCAAATAAAGCCAGCACAGTTTCTGGTAGAGCACGCCCGGGCGTGGCGGGACAGGACACTACTGGCCAAGGCAATGCGAGATTGGCGCAAAGGGCGAGCGGTCACTTTGATTTATAATATTTGTGCTTAAATACAGCTGGGCTGTGATTATGCAAGCATTTACATAGCAAGTGTGGTTCAATACTTATATCAGCCATTGTAATAGCATTAAGTAGCTATTTAAATGGTCAGAAATACCTTTTAGCAATAGACGAATTTTAACCTTTGAGATTTTAAAGGTGAAATCCTGCGTGAATGTGACTTTATTGCATGGAAACATATTTGTTTTGTGCTGAAACGGAAAATAAAGTTTAAATGGAACAGACTGTAACAAAAATAACAATAAGCCTGAAAGACCTTTGTAATCGAAAATTGAATAAAAGATTCATCTTCATGAATACTAATATTGATGATCATAACGCTAATGGCACGCCAGATTCTCACGTCGGAATATACGGAAATTTTATATACTTTCTACGTTTTTTTACTTTCCATCAGATAATCTAGAAATATAATATAAACTCGGCTGATAAGGAAAATATATTTAAAGCGTCAAAGCGCTGTATCAGATCAATTTATGATCGAAAAATTGTAGAATCCTGCAAACCATATTTCAAAAAGTTAAGAATTTTGACTTTTCCGTGCCTTTACGTGAAACTGCCTTGTTCGTAAGAAAAAGTACAATATGTTTGAAAAATTACAAAGTAACCGGAAGGATATTTTTAAGGCTCCGCCGCGTGGAACCACTTTCTTTTCAGAAAGCTTCTTTGGGATGGCCTCTAGAACATATAATAAATTACCTATAACTATTAAAAATGTAACGAATTATGACGAATCCAAATATAATTTAATATAATTTCTATTAAATAAATGCTTTTATAGGAGATATGAATACTTAAATGACAAATGTATGAATTGAGTAAATTGTAATAATAAATTGAAATGTTGTACACCCCACAATGACAGAATATGGCCGTGCTATTACTTGTATGACATCTTAAATTTTATCCATATTTGTGCAATAAATGATTTGAATTGAAAAAAATTTGAACACTTACTGCTGCTTCATCTTCTCCGGAACCCAGTCATGATCACATTTAGATACAATACCGACGAAGATTTGCATCGAAAAAGAAAATAAACCTACATGGTTGAAATAAAGGGCTTCAACGATTACTAAGTTACAAAATACCAATTAACGAACAGGCTGTAAGTGCGCACGAGTTGGTGCTTTGCAGATTTAATGTCCAAGCAGTAAAGTATGCGGAACTATCAAACTTTATTTCTACAAGAGATCGAAAGACCAATATTAACGGTTGCCATAACACAATTTTAATACAAAATTGATCCTGTTCGGACAATAAAATCAAATACATATTATAACAATGTAATAATAATAATAAGAGCCTTTATTAGCTGACCATGTTGTACACATTCAACTTATATATGTATATTTGTATAAACAAAGAAATTATATAAGTTTATAATATTTGTATAATAATAAACTTAAATAAACTTAGCATTAAAAAAGAAACATTTAAATTAATGAAAGAGAGAATCATAATGTCAGAGAATCTAAAATATAATCATCAAAATATCGAACATTTTGCAAAGAAATTCAAACATCAGTAAAGGAACACACGAAAACGGAGTGACTGGACTATTTAACGAACACAAAGAGAAAAATGGAGGAATTAAGAACGGCCACTGTGGACACACCGAACTGAAAACCTAAAAAAAAAGAATATGGGAAATTGAAGACAAAAAGAATTTTAATAGCCCAAGCAGCCACAAAATTCTATAAAACATTATATGTACATTTACGAGGAAGAAACACCTCGCATATTAGAGACTGAAACCATACGAGCTATAGCAACACAAAAAACGACACTAACAGCTAGAAACGATAGAATCTCGAATGAAATTCTAAAAGAAACCCTGACCGTTACATCCAAACACTTGACTGATCTATTTTACGAGATAACAACTACATAACAAATACCAACTCAATAGACGAAATCCACCATTGTTCTGTTTTATAAAAATGAAATAAATAATTCGACACCTATAAGTCTTATGTCCAATTTGTACAAAATAATACTTGGCCGTGTAACGAAGCAGCTAGAAGAAAACCAATCAAGAGAGAACAAGTGGGGTCTCGTACCGATTATTCTACAATCGATCATAAAGCTTCATTGCAAAAAGGTTTTCGATTCTCCGAACCACAACTATATCTGGAAAAGCCTAAAAATCAGGGCCTATACATCAAATACATAAAGATTATATAAGAAATATATAAAAATACCACAGCAACGGTCCGAAGAACAGGGAGAAGAATTTAGTATTTAACGAGGTGTTAGTTAAGGGAATCCACTTTGCCTAAAACTGTTTACGGCAGTTTTAGACAATATATTCAGAAATCTAGACTGGACAGCATATGGTATAAATCTAAACGGACTGAAGCTAAATAACCTAATATTAGCTAACAACATTGTAATTAAAATTTTAAATAGTCCTAAATGAAAATTAATATAGATGAGCAACAATATAAGGTCCAAGACCAACAGCCTATTAATACAATAAGCTGGAAACAAATTCCTTCTCAAACCTTAATTTAAAGGACCAAAGCTAAGTTCCAATAACATTCTCAAACGTTTACATTCATCTGCAAAAATCCCTTAAGGGACTTAACCCTTAAACGGGCAACCCCAGACACCCCGAAGATATATTAACGGCTCCACATAAAAAGATAAAAAAAGATTAAGTCCGAGGAAATATTGCTCTCTTAGCACAAATGGCTGTATTTGAAGTAACATAATCTTGTTAGGAACGAGCTGAAGTAGACTGCTCATTAACTCGTCCTCTTAGGAGACGAGAAATTGTACGGAATTACTCTTTAAAAGCTATTCTAACTTTATTATACCCTGTTAGTTAATCAAATTGCAAGTTTACAATGGCTGTTTCAAGTTACCGCGGTGCTCGCAAGTGCAGAAACGGTTAAGCTGTAAATTAGATACTTATTGTTTTCGGAAATGAGATGGAAATGAAATTAACTGAAGTTGTGTCCAAGTTTTTTTCACTTGTACAAATGGGTTTTACGGCGTTAGTGATGATAACTCCGTCGTATACAACAAGTTTCCAGTTTCATGTCTTGTCAGAAAAAGAATAAGAATGCGTTTGATTGCATTGAGATTTTCCTTGATTGAGTCATTTACATTTTCAATTGATACATATCTATTTTTGCTGTCCGTTCCCTCCATTTTCCTGTTAAAAGATTTGCTTAATTTATGGACATGCATTTGGTATGTTTAAGTGGAGAACATTCTTTTATAACAGAATAGGATATAGAGGTAAAAATTGATTTGGAAATGTCGATACGTATATCAACTAATGTAGGTATCCAAAAACTTAATAATAATAATAATAATAAATTCTTTATTTGCTAGTATAAGCGTTACAATAGGTCTTAGTTTTTAATATTAATGTCCGTACATATACTGCTACAATGTCAGCGTGCAAATTTACATAATGTCAATAATTAAAATTATTAAGTTAAGAGATTTGAAATATTTACACTCATGAAATTTATACAATAAAGCTATTCAATAAAAACACATGTCACATAATAAAAATTGTGTCATAAATCAACATTCCAATTAAAATAGTAAATGTCAAAATGTAAATAAAAAATAAAAATAAATTAAAACAGTGTAAATGATATGTCAAATAGTTAATTTGGTGATTAAATGTAATATTAAAATTAAATTAAATGTTATAATATAAAAGTCATTATAATGTTTTGTCGTTTAGATATTCCTTCACACTATAAAACATTTTAGCTAGTAATAAGTTAAATAGTCCAGTTTTGAATTTGTTAGTTGGCAGGTTTTTATATTTAGATGGCAACTTGTTATAAAGTCTTATTGCCATACAGTAGACATTGTTACTAAATACGGCTAGTTTTTGTGAAGGAATATACAATTTTTCTTTGTCCCTTCCGCGCCGTCCGGTCACATCACCACTACATTGGAACAGGTGTTTGTTTTGTTTTACAAAACAGCATATTTCATATATATATAGTGATGGAAGTGGCAAAATTTTCAACTGTTTGAAAAGTGGTTTACAGCTGTGTTGCATATCTTTATTACAGATTGATCTTAGACATTTCTTTTGGATTATAAATACTCTGTCAGCCTCTACTGAATTACCCCATAAAACTAAACCGTATCTTATATTGGCTGATACATAGCCATGATAAGCCAGTTTTGCTGCTTCTATCGACACAACCTGAGCGATTCGTTTTAAGGCGTAAATAAATCTGTCTATTTTTTGGCATAACTTGTTCACATGGGCTTTCCAGTTACAGTACTCATCCACTATAACCCCAAGAAATTTCGTTGATTCTGATATTTCTAATTTTGTATCATTGTATTTTATGTCAAGCTTTGATAAATTACTATTGTATGTCTTAAATTGAATAATTTTCGTCTTATCTATGTTGATCAATAATTCATTAGCATCTAACCAATCTATAACGTCATTTAAAGCTTTGTTTGATTCTTTTTCAGCGTCAATATTTTTTTCACAACTGATTGTAATGGTTGTGTCGTCAGCAAATAATATGCATTTATGGTCAATTTGATTTGGGAGATCATTTATATAAGTCAAGAATAACAATGGATTTAAGTAATGTTTATCTGATGAATACCGAAGCTACATTGTTATCAAATAAATCGATCATTGTTACGAGTATTAATTGTTGTAGAGTATTCTTTTTTGTAACTTTTTTTTTTATATTAGAAATAGGAACATTCATAATGGAACCTTCAAATCTAATATCAGAAACTCCCAACAAAAACAAACAATATTTTTTTTTCAAAAAGATAATCACATAAAATTGATGATCATTCAAAATCACACATCGATATCAAGCAATTAACATCAAGAGCATATCGCTTCGATGTCGGGTGAATAACTGCGATGATTGATGCTGACAATGTTTCGTAAAAATAAATTGAACCAAACGATCATTTACTCGGTCTGGTATTCGATTAATCGATTTTAGTAATACGTAGATTTTAAATAAGCGGTCAGCCGCAAATCGCCGAGCACCTTTATTTTATTTTCTGCTTGAACGAATGTTTTTATTTATTTTCCTACAAGAACTGTTATTTTTTGATAAAAGGGGTACCTATTTCCTTTTTGAATCCCACACAGCGCGTATGCTACATAATGATTGGTTAGTTAGCTGGAATATTTAAGGCGTAACAAACAACCAACTCAGTTTTGCATTCTCGCTCCGATCGCCACGCGGTGCGGACGTGCAAGACCCAGTTCTCCGTTGGTCGGTTCCCTCCCGATATTCCGTGGCGCTCAGTCTACTGACGTCACAGTATAGCCTGTTGGTTCCGTGCTACGGTTTTCAAGGTTTTTCTACTCCGTCTGAGTGCTTTCGAAGTGCGATTTTTCTTTGCGACTAAGCCCCTTAGTCTTCAAAGTGCTGTGCTAAGTAGTGTTGTGCTTGTGCTGAGTGCAGTGTTGTGCCCAGCGTAAGTAGTCTGGTTTCAGTGCAAAGGATACTTAACGGTGACAACGAATTTGTACTGAACCAGTCCTTTTTATTTTTATTTATTTCTCTTCTCTATTTTATTTATTTTTCTCCTATTTTCATATTTATTTTTATCATATTTGTGTGTTTTCGTGTGTATTTGTCCTTTCTGTCGGTAAAGGTTGACCCTAACGCGGTCAACTCTTTACCTGCGTACCCTTTTTTAGGTTTCTAGGTAGCGGCCTTCGGCGTACTACGGTTAGTTTTAAGTTATTCTCCCCAGCCCCCCTACCGCTGGTAGGGAGGTTTGCCGCTAGGATTTTGCTAGGTTTTTAGGAACTAGGCATCTTTTATTATACTTATATTTATATATATTATTGTCCCAACACTCCCTAATGGATTCGCTAAGCGTTATTAACTTCGCGAACGCGTTCACCCAGGCGCTTGCTGCGGCAGGCGTCTCCATCCCAAAAGACATCCTAACGCAGGCCTTGCAGGCATCAATCGCGTCCCCGGCCCCTCAGGCCCCAACCCCAGCCCCTCAGGCCTGCAACACCCAGACCCCTCAGGTCTATAGCTCTCCCGCGTCTCCCGTTCCATCCGATATGGACTGCGCGTCGGTCTCATCCTCGCGATCATCTCGTAGGAAGCGTACCGCTCCCGGGAGCGATTCAGACTCCGCCGCGTCCGAAGCTTCGTCGGTCGCCGCCACCTTAACCGGCTCTCCTGAGCCCGCCTTCCAATTAGTTACCAAACGCTCCAAGAAGCGTTCGAAAAAAGCCGCGGTGTCTTCAACACCCGAGCCAACCCCGGTGTCTTCTACACCCGCCCCCGCGCCGCTCATGTCACTCGAAGTGACCGCGTCTCCGTCGGTCCCATCGAAGCCAGCGACGCGCTGCGCTCCCGTCCCGCCGAAACCTCAGCTCCCTCCGCCCGTCTTCCTGCGTGAAAAAACGCGCTGGACCGCGGTTTCTAACTTGTGCAAAGAGCACAAAATTAATTACTTAAAAGCCGCCAACGCTGGCGATACAATCAAAATTCAAGTAGCGACCGTCGACGACTTCCGCGCGTTTACCAGGTTGCTCGGTTTAAATCAAATCGCGTACCACACCTACGCCCTCCCGGAGGAGCGTAAGATCCGCGCAGTACTACGGGGCGTCCCGTTCGAGCTCGCGAATGAAGAAATCCTCGAGGACCTTAAGTCCCAGGGTTTCCCGGCCGAAGCAGTGCACAAGATGCACTCTAACCGCGGTAGGCGCTTTCCGTTAGCTTTAGTTATCTTGTCGAATACTCCCAACTCGAGGGAGATCTTTAGAGAGGCTCGCACAATTTGCGGACTCTCAAATATCTCTGTTGAGCGTCCCAACCCCCGCGGTCACCCTGGGCAGTGCCACCGCTGCCAGCTCTACGGCCACGCAGCGGCTAACTGCTCAGCTCCCCCCAGGTGCGTTAAGTGCCTGGATCCACATTTTACGAAGGAGTGCACTCGCACTCCCGAATCCACTTCCCCCCCTGCCTGTGTGCTGTGCGGCCAGTCTGGTCACACAGCTAACTACAGGGGCTGCCCGCGTGCTCCGCGCTCCACCGCCAAGAGGGTCGCGCCTAAACCGGCGCCGCCGCTCACTCCCGCTAACTTCCCGCCGCTGCGCAACCGGGGTCCCCCGGAAGCAAAGCCCGTTCAGCCGACGCCTACTCAGGCTCTGTCTTGGAGGCAGCGTCCGGCCGTCCCGCCTGCACCTTCCCGACCCATCCCAGCTCCCGTAGCTTCCGTAGGGCCGCGTCCCGCTTTGTCATCTTCACCTCAGTCTTCGTTGGCTGAGGACATGAAGACCGTGTTCGACGTCATCCAAAACGTCGACATTAACGAAATTTCCGTACTCGCACGCAAACTGCGAGCCGCCCGCGCTCCTCAAGAGCGTTTATTTGCTTTAGCCGAGCATCACTCGCTCCTAAGTTCGTTGTAAATTCTTTTATATTCGTATTAATTCGTAAATAATAAATTATAATGTCTAGACCCGCGAATCCCGCGTCCAGTCGTATTAAACCCAAGGGCTTATCCCTAGTATCTTTTAACGCTCGTAGCCTTAATACCAACGTTCCCGAGATGAAACTGTTCCTTCAGAACAAAGAACCTGACTTATTCCTTCTCCAGGAGACATGGCTTACTCCAAACCGCTCCAGGGGATTCGCTATACCTAAGTACGCGTTTATTCGTAACGATAGGCCCAACTCTGACGGTTTCGGCGGCACCGCTATATATTACAAAAGAGGCTTCCACTGCTGTCCTCTCCCTACCCCTCCTCTCCTCAACATGGAAGCCACTGTGTGTAGACTGGCTATGACTGGTCATCCGACCATCATCATAGCTTCAATCTACATACCTAGTGGTACCAGACCAATCCGCAGAGACTTTGAGGCCATTCTCGCCCTCGGCCATGCAGTCGTTATGTTCGGAGACTTTAACTCCAAACATACTGACTGGACGTGCCTATCGACTAACACCAGCGGTATCGCTCTCCTCGACATCACTAACTCCCTTGACCTAGACGTCATATCCCCCATCACTCCCACTCACTATCCCAACAACCCGTCCTACTCTCCTGACATCCTCGACTTTGCAATTATCAAGCGAATCAATCTTGATCTAAGGTCTATCGAACCGCTCGATGACCTAGGCTCCGACCATCGCCCCGTTTCCCTCGTGCTAGGACCGCCGAACGATAACGTCTCATCTCCTAAGACCTTTACCAACTGGAAAGGTTTTAAAAATAAAGTTAGGTCTTGCCTCGCGGAACTCCGAGACGCTCAGATGAACGATCTCATGGCGAATATCTCTCCGTCCCACCAAGCGTACTATAGCATGGCCCGAGCCTTACGCGTAGACACCGCCTCTCACGTTCCTCTTCTCACTCGTCCCGATGGCACTACTGCCTTTGAAGTCGAAGAGAAAGCCGAATGCTTCGCTGACAGCATTGCCGCACAATGCTCGCCCAGCACGCAACCTGCTGATCCCTCACACATCCAGGCGGTGGAGGACGAAGTCCTTCGCAGAGACTCTCTCCCCATCACCACAGTCTCTAATGATGAAATCTTGCTTCTCATTAGAAATCAAAAGTCCAAAAAGGCTCCGGGTGCGGATGGAATTTCCAACCACGCACTTAAGCACCTACCTCAACAGATGCTTACCTTGTTAGCTATAATTTTCAATGCCTGCTTCGACCATAGCTACTTTCCAAAAGCTTGGAAAGAAGCGACAGTCATAGGCATTCCAAAGCCGGGCAAACCTCTGAACGTCCCGGCTAATCACAGACCCATCAGCCTCCTCAAGGCAATGTCTAAACTTCTCGAGAGAGTCATACTCTCTCGAATGCGGAACCATCTGTTTCCAACGGATGGCGATCCTCTCATTATTCCCCATCAGTTCGGCTTTCGCGCTAAGCACTCCTGCCCTCAGCAAGTCCACCGAATCGTCGAGTATATACTTGACGGTTTCTATCCGCGTCGTTATAAAACAGTCGCGGTTTTCTTTGACGTAGCCAAGGCTTTCGATAAAGTCTGGCACAGCGGTCTCGTTTATAAACTCTACAAGATAGGCTTACCGGATCGCCTAGTCAGGTTAATAGCGTCGTTTCTCAAAGACCGTACGTTTCGATTTAAACACGAAGGCACGCTTTCTGCACCTCGTCCCATAAAGGCTGGAGTCCCTCAAGGCTCAGTCCTCGCCCCTCTGCTGTACACCGTGTACACCAACGACATTCCCATCCCGCCGAAAGGCGTCGAACTCGCCCTCTTTGCTGACGACACCGCACTCTATACCAAAGGCCACAGTGTTCGGCACCTTGTAACCAGACTCCAAAAGGCCGTAAACGCCCTTGGTGTATGGTTTCAAAAATGGCGCATCGATGTGAACCCTGAAAAGAGTTCTGCGATGCGCTTCGACCACAAACGCCGTCGTCCCGATGGCGATCCCCACGTTCGAATGTTAGGCATTCCCATCCCCTGGAAGCGCAGTACTAAATACTTAGGCGTCACATTAGATCCGACGCTTTCTTTCAAGCCACACGTCGAAAGAGTTTCGAAACTCGCTCGTCACTATTTAGTCCGCCTAAATAGCATGTTAGGTAGAAAAAGTAAAATGTCCTTCAGAAACAAACGTACACTTTACAAGGTCTGCGTTAGACCCGTCATGACGTATGCCTCGCCAATCTTTGCCCACGCCAAACCCTCCCTCCTGCACAAACTGTAGGTAGTTCAAAACCTCTTTTGCCGCCGGGCCACAAACGCACCGTGGTACGTGCGTAACGCGGACTTGCATAGAGATCTTGAACTGCCTACAGTACAACAACATCTCAAAACACTCTCTGAAGCGTTTTTCAAACGCTCCGAAACCCATCCCAATCCTCTAGTTCGTGATTCAGTCTCATATACTACTCCTGTGTTAGACTCGAAGTTCAAAGTCGCTAGGCCTAGAAATGCGCAAGCGTACTCATCCACCAGACTGTCACGCGATCTCGAGGCCCTTCTGGCCGCAAATTCTAATTCTAACGTAAATTCTAATTCTAACGTAAATCCTAATTCTAACGTAAATGCGAATTAACTCAATTTTATTTTGCAATTTTTTAATTTTTGTTTTAATTATTGATTTTCATTTTGAGCACCTTCAGTGCTATGTATTAACCTTCAGTGCTTTGAGCACCTTCAGTGCTATGTAATCCCAGCGGGTGACCCCTTCTGGGCCCCGCTAGCGCGGCCTCTTTCTCCAATTGGCCGTCGCTCAGATGAAGGCTGAGTGGCAAAAATGCACGAGCCGACAGGGGGTTTTTAGTGGGTATGGTCCTGGTAGGCGTCGGGACGAGTCCCACATAACTTTGGAATCGCGCCAGAGTATGCGTCAGGGCATTTTTATCCTCCTGCCCTTCCCGCGGAGGGGAACAAAAAAAAAAAAAAAACCAACTCAGTTTATCATTCACATAATGTTAATATCGCGGTTGGGTTTATAGGCTTTTTATTAATTCTGACTTTTTCATGCCGCCAAATAAATCTTGTGAAAATTTCACTGAGAGTTATAATTTTTTAGTAAATGTGTATTCAAGATTCTTTTATACTAAAAATAAAATAAATTCCTTGGAAGATGTCACGGACAACTGTTGGTGACCGATTGATCCTGCTGCATGAGTATTCTCAGAATCTTGTCTGTAGCGCACCAGCTATTTTGGACAGGAAGGACTTCGGTGGATCATTATTTTGACAGAATTGGATTATGTGTATTGTTCGTGTCTCTGAGACCGAAGTTCGTCAAATTTAGCTTGTGATTATTGTAAACCCTTGCCCGTAAAGGTTTTAGAAGCCCGTAAAGTTATGTCAGGTTAGGTTAGGGACTCCTTCAAATACCAAGCAAATCAAATCAAATCAAAATCAATTTATTGTAGAAATATGGTAACATATGGTGGGTTAGATAATTTTTTGAGCGCTTATTTTACTGTATTACAGCATTAAAATATTCTCCTAATTCAAATTCAAATATTTATTTCTCAACTTTGACAATTACTTGTTCTTATTGACGTCCAATAAAATATGATTCTACCACCAGTTCGGAAAAACCTTCGTGACGAAGAACTGGCAAGAAAACATGTCTAAAATGCCTCTACATTTGATAATTCTATATTTACAACTATTACCTTATTATTTACAATTATAATCACAATTTACTCACACAAGAATACATTTGTTAATAAGATCAAAACATTTTCGCAATAAATAATACATTTTTAAACCCCTCGGACCTTGCAATATCTACCAATACCTCCCTATTACTTCAACGCCCTGTTGAAGCACCAAGTCTAAACAAAGCCAGGGCCACAACTTTAACATATCGTGCTATAATATAGTTTACATAAAGACTCGTAATGCATACCTCCGTACGAACCTGGCGTGGGTGGTGTCTAGAGTCGACAGTGGGTGGCGGCATAATTATTGTTGGGTAATCCGGGTAATCTTATCACTTAATGACTTGATTAATGGTTACATGGAACAATACAATTAATATTCCTTTATGTTTTACTACGCCAGACTTATTGTTTATGAGTTTGTTGGGCCGTCGTCTCGACCTCATGGTACTGTGCTGTGGAGGGCGGTGTGTGCGATGCGAAAGCCTAAAAGTTCCCTTCCTTCGTGTTTTGCGATTGAGCAGCATCCGAACCTTATTTTAAACGGGTAACTAATAATACAAAACAAACCTTTTTTCATCATTTCGAGTAGGGAGCTCCTCTCCGTACATCTGGTATTTGAGCAATGAAAAATTTTTCTTCGCGAATCATGGATAATTTATTTTGAGATATTTGTATACGAGTATTTACCTGTCCCCCCATCACTGAGTCATTATGTACCTTTAAGAAAATCTGCTTACTTGTTTTTCGATTGGAGGAACTGCCTGAAGAAAGAATTATTGTAATATTATTCAGTTAGGTTACATTCTAACATTACGCAACAAAGCCACTTCTATGCAACTTTATTCCGAGACCAAAGGGCGGACCTGGGCGCAGCCACGTTCAGACAACCTAGTTAAACAGACACAATACTCATTTCATTTCCTAATATTACTCAGTCCGTCCACCCGTCGCGCCGGCCAGCTTTGTGCCCTTGCCCCTAGCTTGCAACCATACTGGCGAGTTTGGCTCCCGGCACACTGAAGGACCAAGCCAACAATACAGTCTCATACGTGACAGAGGACATTTAGTTTAGATTCCGACCGCAGCACTATTATTGTATATACCGGTATTTTACGCCGGTCTTTACTTACTGCGCTTATTTTGCTTATGGGTTTACGTTCGTTTAGTTCTCTTGGTCGATTGTTAGTAAGTTCCACATCCACTACGTCTGTGGATAATGACAGCCTCCGATTGCTATTATTTCCATGGCGGCACACCCAGCCGATTCCACACAATTCACTATTTTTCACCAATAACCGAAAATCAACTTTAAAACTTCAGGCTTAGATTCAATATTAAACTAACGTTACAGAATATTGCATGGACCAAATTATTAATAGAATGTTGATTATAACGTTATCAAATCAGCCGATCGCTGCTTTATAATAGGTAATTATTGTTTAATGCAAGTGAAGGAAATAATGCTACGTTGGATTTATCCAGCGAGAGATTTAATTTTGAATTGTGTTCGCCGACTACAGGTACTTTTTGCTTGTTGAAAAAGTTCAGATTTATTAATTTTGACTTCCTATTTTATTTTAAATTGTTGAATATACGTTTACGTACACGTATTACGTTACAAATAAAAACCTAAACGTGTACGTATAGGTTTTTATTTATACCTCCACACCCCGATATGCAACCCAACCCAAAAAGAATTCTTTTACTCTATCTTCTTACTACATTATGGTAAGCAAATTTTAAAACCAAAAGCGAATATAATAATAATAATAATAAGTCCTAAAAGTTGTTGATTAAGATAACTTAGGTTGTTAACGTGTAACAGTGTAACACTAATAATTTAGTTAATGTTGATAAAATCTTAAATAGGGTTGTCCGTCAAGAAACTAGTGTTGTCAACGGTGCTGGTAACTAGCTGAAGTGGCAACGCACCCGTCACGACTCCCGCTGAAGTGAGGGTCGGTGGAACGGAGAATCGAGCAGGCTTCGTTTCATTGATCACTGTTCCAGATATTTCAGGTAGAAGTTTGCCTGTGTTATTCCAGCCTTTGTGATATCTATATGTTACAGCCATTGAGATAAATCTAGATATTATGTATAATAATTAGCCATTATGCATAATATCTACCTAACTCAGATAGAGTGATAAAAAAGGCGAAATTTATTACATTATCTATCTATTATCTTACTAGCTATTATACGTGCTATCTGGTGAAATTTAGATAAAGTAATTAATTACGATAGTTATAGTTATAATTACATAATTTTTTTTATTCATAAGTCACAAAATATTTGACAAATAATTACTTTGAATTTAACATTTCAGTAATAAATATAAGCTGACGTAGGTACAATATCTAGAATACTTGTTAACTTATCTCAATCGGGATGTGATTTTATCAATAATTTTCAACGACCTAAAAACTAATAAATGTATCAACTATTAATAGGTTAACTAAATTGAATCCTCAAATTATATTAAAACTCTTACATTAATAATCGTTGACAACTTCATGGAAACAATATCAGTCATTATCAGTATTGGGTTACAACGTAATACAAATGTCACCTAAATTGAATCACATATCTAAAGGTGTTTAACTGAACTTAATTTCAAAGATTTATTCATATTTTTTTATATTGCAATAGGTTACTCTTGCTACTACTATGTTATATACAATAATAGGTATAGTAGTAGCAATAGTAACCTATTGCAATATAAAAAAATAGTATGCATTTTAAATAACTTAAATTTAAATAAATTCGTATAGTGCTGGTTTTGTTTAACGGCAATTTGGTCAATGGAATCACTTTTCACCGCTCGTGGAAAATTGCAATATTTATACCGATAGCTCTTCCTATTATGCGTTTGCATAGTATTACATAACAACAACTATTTAATTGTACAGATTGAACGAGTGATCAGTCAAGCTTAATGTAATGCCTAATACATTTTTTACGAATTAATATTATAATTACAGTATTACAGGGTAGTGATAATACTTAGGTTAATTATGTAAATGCTGACTGCCTCCTAGCTATAAAGCGAAAGCATAAGGCAAACGTCGCAAGCAAGCGTACAATGCTGCTGCGAAGGCATGAAAGAGGTGATTAGGAAAGCTCGTTTCGACCACATTGGCCGTATTAGGGATAAGCTAGCATCCCACAGGGGGTAAATTTTATGGCCTCTTGCTAAATTCGTTGAAATGGATTTCTGCCACCTAGAACTGCCATCACTGCACAGACCTGAAGGGTATTTGGCTCACACTTGCAAAGAGAATGGGAGTATCTTTGCGAAATATTCATTACTTACGCTCGGCACCAAGATGTAGACCGTTGTCATACATCAAAAAGAGGTGCTTATATTCTTGCAAAAACAAGAAGTGAAAAAACTACTGGTCCTGATGGCCTTTCTGTAGTATATTTTTAAAGCTCAGTGCAGCCGAGTTGTCTCCAGTTTTGACACACCTATATCGACTCTTATTAAAGACTGGAAATGTCCCAAATTGCTGGAAACTTGCAAACGTAGAACCCGAAACAAAACAGGGCAGCCGTGTAGACCCAGCCAGTTACAGAACTGTTGTCATCACTTCCATAGTTTGCAAAATTATAGAACGTTTATTGAATAATCACCTCGTGACGTACCTGGAACCCAACGAGCTCCTTAGCGGCAAACAGTATGCTTTCCACGGTAGATGCTCAACTGGAGTTTAACGTATGTCACGCACGTATGAAGCATGTCTCTGGAGGGGCATCGAGAGGCAACAGCCGTATCACTAGACATATCCAAGGCCTTTGACTGGATTTGGTACGAAGTCCTTATAAACAAACTTCCCGCGTATGGCTTACCGTCTAGACTGTGCGACTGGCTATCTGATTTTCTGAGGAACCGATCAATCCGAGTTATTTTTGATGGCTTCTCATCTGACCTAATGGCAATCAAGGCTGGCGTACCTCAGGGATCTGTTCTTCTGCATTATTATTCTTGCCGCACGTTAATGACCGTCTGTCAGTGTGTATCATTAGTTACGCTGATGACAGCACTACTATAGAGAGATACCGGTCAAATTTGCGAGCGAGTCTTAACCAGGCCCACTATCAGAGGAAGTCGATGATTGAATGGGTTGATATGACACTAAAATTAGGAATCATTGTAAAGATATGGCAATACTGTAACTCTGAACTGCTGCTTAATCTGTATAGAGCATTTCGATTTTACATGGAGTACTGTAGTCAGCTTTAGGATGATACCGTGAACTACCAGCTTGAAGCGTTGGACTCTGTCGACCGTAGAGCTCATAGACTTATAAGTTACGAAAAACTCATATCTTTAAGGTTACACAATCTTCAACATCGTCACAAAGTCGCTTGTCTTTCGGTTTTTTGTATATTACACTTGGAGAGTGTGCGAAAGCTATTTTTGAGTTGAGAATTAAGACAGCTTTGTAATTATATATTTTCTTAAATTTTCACGATACATACTTTAAATAAAACACTTTTTACCGGATATTATCGCGTATATTTTAGATAATTTTAAAATTATTTCGACGTTTCGGCATCTTTGCAGTTGCCGTGGTCACGATAGACTAAGGTGTTGTTCATCTATTGCCAGTAATAAAAACTACATGATTGTCAATACATATTAACGCCATCTGTTTCTCAGTCTTCTCGCATAACGTCCCGGATTGACACAAAAGGCACTGACTGTGTCCTGAGTTTGCAGTCTAACAGTTTGCTGGTTTTTCATTTTGATGTTTTTAAGTATTGGATCCCATGTTGATGAAAGTTTCCAACCATCTTCTCTATTGAAATTTGGATGTTTTTTAATTTCAATAGTTTCTCTGACCATCCTAGGTATAAAATGTTTCTCTTTTGCTAGGATCTTCACGGTATCAAATCTTAAATAATGGTTGGGCTTGTCTATGGAATGTTCACAAACTGCAGATTTTGAGGTTCGTTTATTTTTAACATCAGAGATGTGTTCTTTAATGCGAGTTGACACATTTCGTTTGGTTTGACCGATATAAGAGAGCCCGCAGTCACAGTCGATTTTATAAACGCCTGGATCTTGTAAAGGGATGCTTGATTTTATTGGACGAAGATGCTGGCTTATCTTTGAGTGCGGCTTGTAGATAGTTTTGATTGAAGCTCGCCGAAGAATGCCTCCTATCTTGTCAGTAACACCCTTTATATAAGGCAGGAATGCTGGTCTTCGTTCAACTGTGAGTGGCTTTACGCGGTTTCTGCGACGGCGACGCGGTGTTTTTAAATCGTTATCCCGCAGCACTTTAAACAGGTGGTTGAGTTCCTCATTAATGTGTTGGGGATCGCAGATTCCATGTGCTCTCTGAAACAAAGAGTTGCCTACGGCAGATAATTGGCTCGGGTGGTGATGGGATTTCCCATTTAGATATCGGTCAGTGTGGGTGGGTTTCCTATAAACAGTATGGCTAAGTGTACCATCAGGATTTCTTTGTATTAAGACATCTAAGAAAGCTAATTTGTTCTCCTGCTCCAATTCCGAGCATTTCCGAGCCTTAGTCTATCGTGACCACGGCAACTGCAAAGATGCCGAAACGTCGAAATAATTTTAAAATTATCTAAAATATACGCGATAATATCCGGTAAAAAGTGTTTTATTTAAAGCTTTGTAATTATTAACATAGCAAAAGAATATTAATTTAAAAATAAAACGAACTATCATATTATGTACTCGTTATTTAACCAATATTCGTAATTTATGTATCCCTGGAGCTTTCAAGCTTATCTCTAGGACTGGCAAGTATCATCTCGTTTTTATCACCACATTCCAACAGGTGAGATGTCAGAAAAATTTATAAGAAAGATCTGATCATTTCAAATTCTATTTTACTCAGTTCATATAGTATTTATTACTTTCGCCAATATCCTTCAGTTATTATGAATAAAAGCTAGCTAAAGGGATTAATTTATCACATTAACTACACTCTTTAGCTACTAGTTTATTACTTTGGCTGTAACATACCCACACAAACAGATCCCTGCAGTTGTCTAAGCTTAAATGTCTAAGCGTAACAAAAACCCATGCAAACAAACGTTTATAGTATAAGCAGATGAGTAACTCCAGATGACAGCGGCCTGCAATGCCGACACAGCCGTGGAGGCACTGATGTACAAGGTACGCTACAGGGCGGTACTTAAAGTTTTACGGCCGCCGTTCGTAGTCGTAACGTATTTGATGGCAATCGATAAATGCGAATCGATCAATATCATCAATATCTAAGTTTATGGCAGGGGATTCTTTTTTACTATCGGGAAACACTGAAAATATTTTTTTACGTTGAGATGTTCGATCTTACGATGAGTTTTCGTAAGAAAAGTTGAAAATTCAATTGAATTCAAAGGTATTTCAACACGCTAGTAACGAAGTGTGAGACAAATAAGTTTTATTCGCTTACATCCATCACTGAAACATTTAGTACCGACCAGTTTTTCAGCAGTAACATCATTAATTTGCATGGTGTTTATTAATTTTATGTAGAAAGATTGAATTACCTAGCAGCCGGCCCACAACTATGCTAATCGTACTATAAAAGTCTATATGAATGATTTGACAGTCGAGTGACGTAGCTGGATAGTAGGCTTGCCTCATATACCGAAGGCCAAGTTCAAATATTTATTTCTCAACATTCTTTTCGACGTCAAATAAAACATGACTCTACCAACAGTTTAAAAAACCTTCGTTAAAAAGAACTCGCATGAAACTTCACGTGTATATTTTTTTTAAATAAATTTACAATGTCTCTTTATATCTATACAAAATTTTTCTTATGAGATAACAAACACCCTCAAACGGGACCCAGTTCACGAGTGAACGCGGGATCCAGCCATCCCCCTCCTCAACCATTTGGTCCCTGGTTCGAGTTCAGGCCAGGCGTGATCCACACAAGCTTTGCTAACTTTGGGGCCACACAATTGACACAATTGCTGTTACTGCCTGGGGATTTATTATTATTATTACAATATGGCAGCGCTTCCTACAAATTAATCACATAAGATTTATGAAAAACCCACTTCAAAAATGTCCATGACATGCAGTTAAAATTTACAAGTACCTACCTTTCAAAGCAAACCAAAACAAAGTGAATCGATTATTTATGTCGAACGCCAGCACACATGTCAATGGTTTCAAAGGCTATTATTCCTATGAAAACTAAACCACTGCTTACACTTATAAATATTAATAATAATTGATTTCTTAATTACACAGCTATTTTACAGTATAATAACAATTTTTACAAATTTCAATACTTTTTCACTATACTGGTTGAAATTGTAATTAGCTTCACTTTGGCTGTTACTGTATTTAAAAAAATGGAAGCTTCTGGATTATATGCTAGACCGAGATCTGTATTATGGAACCCAGCCATTCTTCTTGCGATATACAATTGAGAGTTCAATTTGTATCGAAGGTGTAATGATTTTTGAAGACTATTCGTAATCCATAATAAAGATAGGTAAGTGTGAATACACTTACAGCGTTGCCGCGTCGATACAAGGTGGCTACTTGAATCAGATTTCACAGATGGGTCTATTTCATACTTCTTTGATGTTCCTCGCGCGGCTTCACACTGAATGTTCCAGCAATAATGCTGCCGTTCCATCAAAGCTAAGCGAGCATGTATACAGCAATCCCATCGTAAGCAGTGCTGGCTGTATATTAATTAAATATACAAATAGATATTATGTGGGTGTTACAAAGCTTCCCTACGTTTAATGCTTATTAGTGACGAGACTAAGTTCCATATGTGAAATTTCAATAGTAGCCTTTTGTTTTGTTTTCAATTATTTGGGTAAACTGTTATTTACGGCATGTTCTTATAGATGTAATAAAATTATTAGTCATATAAAACTAATATGTGCATAAAGTAATGTAATAATAGTAATAACTTTAACTGAACTAGTATTAACATAACAAACTTTTATGAATCAATAATTTATAGCAATTTAATATTTTTTTAATCCGCCAGGAAAAGCTCATTTATTCCTTTTTCAAAGATTTCTTTCTTTATATTCAAAGTAATCTTCGTTCTTCCCGCATTTAGAACTTTTTATATATTTATTTTGTACACCCAGATTCTGCATAACCTATCTCTAAGACAAGTTTAATAGGCCCGTTCTGTGTGTTATATTAATTCATCCATACCCAAATAAGAAGTGTGAGTAATGCTGTCACCAGCGCATGTTTCGTAGCTGTAAGCACCCAGCGACGGGGGTTGCCGATGTGAACAGCTATCTGACTGTTAGCTCACGACGCGCCCTTCGCCCGCGTGATCTCGTTTGCACACGTTGCCGTAATTTAATGCTGCTTATAAGCAAAAATAATGCAAGGGTCGGATTTTGAATTTACATTGTATTTGGGCTGTCTTGTTTTGAAATTTGTAAGTAAACTTTGGTTGTGGTAGATAGCAGAAGTTACAGGAATCAAAAAAGATTTGAAACTTTAAAAAAATGCTAACTTCTTTAACATACGGTATAACTATTATAAGGTATACATATAATATTATCGTGCTAAGATAAAACGTTTTGTAAAATGCTCGAACAATTACATATGCATACCTTGTACATATGCATATCCGGCAGGAATTCCGGGAAAAATATAGCCATGTTACTTCCGGCTACTAACTTAATTTAAATCGCGGAATGTTCTCAAATATTAAACAAACAAACAAATGGATCCGCTTCATAACAATATGTATTGATGCCAAGTTCAGTATTAGACTCAAGAAAGTTATTAGATATAAGAAACTGAAAATAAAAAGAATTCTTTTAAAAAAAATTCGTTAAAATCCCAGCTTCCGTATGAGGATAGCGTGGTGGCCGAGTTGTGAACACGCTGACACCATGAATGAGTTATGCAATATACCAGTTATGCAAATAGTTTATAAAATGTATTTAAATGCAAAATGCAAATAATTTTATATCTTTTTTATTTCAAATACAAAAAATTGTTTAATTTACGTATGCAAATACAATACTTTGAATAGTTTTTTCGTTTTCTTTTTAATTTTTCGTTGATATGTAAGTAAGTAATCAAAGTAATAAATGGGTGTCAATGAGCTACGAAATTTTACACAAAAAAACGATATGTATAACTTTTATATTTAAACGTAAAATACAAGACATTAATTGTACGCTACGACAATATTAAAGTTAACGTAAATTCTTTAGGAAAAAAATTGTCATGGAAATGGAGAGTTTATTTGAATGTCGATAAATAATATTTTCAGAATTTATGAAATTATCTTAAATATTCTCTTTTTTTTCAAGAAGTGTAACCTTGGTTAGCTTTGTGATACTTTCCGAAATTTTATAATAATTTGTGCGAAGACACTCAAAAAGAATCAATATATTTTATCTATTATTGGTTTACATTATGAAGGAGACACGTAATGAATTCCAAGCGAACACGAGCAACGTAGATGTCCTGCTTTTTAAAGGTATTGTAGTGAAGAGAGCTGACAAAAAAACCTTGGGAATTTTATTTAAAAAAATGTAACACACATGGATTAGAATGTAAGTTTTATTTTCCAAATAAATGTTACAAACTTATATTTTCAAATGGTGTCAAATACCCAATGTGCCATCTGTAAGATCACACAATCATGCCACCTTAAAAACAATCCTATCCAGCGGTGCGGAGCCAGGCAGCCAGGTAATGTACTTTACGAAGACTTCTTCACTGCTCGTATTAATTTCTCGATTACGGACTGACATCATCAGGTCAGCTCAGTTTGCCATTGGGGGAAAAAATACTACTTCCTATCTGATTAATTCGTTGATGTTGACCAACCTAATCAAAAACATTTTGCATTTTGCAAATACGATATATGTCCTCAAAGGTATTTCAAATAAAATACGAAATGCTTTTCTAAATAAAGTATTTAAATACAAAATGGTATTTTGAATTTCACATTTTACAATTTACGCGTAAAATCAGAACCATAGACCAAAAACAAAAGACAAGGCTCGATCTTCCTCATGCCCGAGCGGAAACAGCACGTGTACGCTCTTCCTTTAAATAAACCAAATAATAGAAAATCTGAGTACATAGTTTTATTCAGCCCACGGTCCCAGCTAGGCCGTGCCATAGCTACTACAACTTAATAAGTTATTGGATTTACTTGAAATGTGTACAAAGGTTTGCAGTGCGCTTTATGCATAAATCTTTCCTGCTAAATAGAAAATAGTATATGAATTTTGATTTTCACTTTCTTCTAAGGAATAAAAACCCAACAAGTAATACAATCGACAAAGAATTTCTTGTATACTCGTGACAGCAAATCGTGTCCCTCAACAATGGCATCCACTTGAAAATAAAGCGTTCAGAGTGAACAAAACGTAATAGTTTTTCATATTCCACGTAAAATGCGTATTTTCTTGATTCAAACGACGAACATCAAACGACGCTTATTTGTTTCCTTGAACTTGGAATCAATCTCCGAGACGAGACGCAGATTCTTTAAAAGTTTGTTACACCCACTGAAAATATGAATGTTCTTTTTGGAAAAATCACTAGGTTTGGAAGGTAAATAAAAATAATTTATAGCGATTTTTCCTTTTATATTTTAATAAAACCAAGAATTTCTAACAAACCCGTTTTGCACAAGTCATTGGTTGTAAAGTACCATTGGCGTTAACTCACAGAAGAATAATTTTATATTCTATATTCACCACATAGAATTTTAACTTTTCTATCCACTTAATTAGAAAAGTATGTGTTCAAAAATAAGTGTTCATTAATAACTTACACACACCTGTTTAAATCTGTGTGCGAGAAAAATGTTAATAAAACAAACATCCTACATAGTTATTGTTTAAATTATTTTAAAACAGTCCCCTTTAAATAGATCTTAATCTATCATCTTAAGTCGCGATCGAAGTTATGTGGGACTCGTCCCGACGCCTACCAGAACCATACCCACTAAAAAAACCCCTGTCGGCTCGTGCAATTTTTTGCCACTCAACCTTCATCTGAGCGACGGCCAATTGGAGAAAGAGGCCGCGCTAGCGGGGCCCAGAAGGGGTCACCCGCTGGGATTTACATAGCTCTGAAGGTGCTCAAAGCACTAAAAAAGAATACATAGCACTGAAGGTGCTCAAAATGAAAAGTAAATAATTAAAAACATTAAAAATTTCAAAATAAAATTGCATTAATTCGGATTTAGGTTAGAATTAGAATTTACGTTAGAATTAGAATTTGCGGCCTGAAGGGCCTCGAGATCTAAAGTTAATTGCGTGGGTTCGCCAGTGTGCGCGTTTCTCGGTCTAGCGACTTTGAATTTCGAATCTAACACAGGAGCAGTATATGAGACTTTCAAATTCAAATTCAAATTCAAATATTTATTTCTCAACATTGACAATTACTTGTTCTTATTGACGTCAAATAAAACATGATTCTACCACCAGTTCGAAAAAAACCTTCGTGAAGAAGAACTGGCAAGAAACTTCACGGGTATATTTTTTTTCAAAATAAATTTACAGAGTCTCTTTATGTCTATACAAAATTATTCTTTTCTGCATCTGTTAGCTCGGCAAGTCTCCCTCCCCCCAAGTATCCAAACGACGAACACCCTCAAACGGCACCCGTTTGCACGGCACTGAATCTCGAACAATATGATTGGGATGGGATTCAGCGCGTTTGAAGAACGATTCTGAAAGTGTGTTTAGGTGCTGTTGCACTGTAGGTAGTTCAAGATCTCTGTGCAGGTCCGCGTTACGCACGTACCAGGGTGCGTACCCCGCGGCAGAAGAGATTTTGAACTACCTGCAGTTTGTGCAGGACGGAGGGTTTGGCGTGGGCAAAGACTGGCGAAGCATATGACATGACGGGTCTAACGCAGACCTTATAAAGCGTACGTTTGTTTCTGAACGACATTTTACTTTTTCTACCAAACATACTATATAAGCGGCCTAAGTAAAAACGGGCGAGTTTCGTTACTCTATCGACGTGTGGCTTGAAAGAAAGCGTCTGGTCTAAGGTGACGCCTAAGTATTTGGTAGTGCGCTTCCAGGGGATGGGAGTACCTAACATTCGAACGTGCAGATTGTCAGCGACATGACGTTGTTTGCAGTCGAAGTAAACCGCAGAACTCTTGTCTGGGTTCACATCGATGCCATGTGCCGATACCATGCACCGAAGGCGTCTACAGCCTTTTGGAGTCTGGTGGTGAGACCCGGGACACTTTGGCCTTTGGTGTAAAGGGCTGTGACGTCGGCAAAGAGGGCGAGTTCGACATCTTTCGGCGGAATGAGAATGTCGTTAGTGTACACGGTATACAACAGAGGGGCGAGAACTGAGCCTTGAGGGACTCCAGCCTTTATAGGACGAGGCGCGGAAAGCGTGCCTTCATGTTTGAAACGAAACGAGCGGTCTTTGAGAAACGTCGCGATTATTCTAACTAGGCGAGCCGGTAAGCCTATTTTGTAGAGTTTATAAACGAGACCGCTGTGCCAGACTTTGTCGAAAGCCTTTGCTACGTCAAAGAAAACTGCGATTCGATGGACTTGCTGAGGGCAGGAGTGCTTAGCGCGGAAGCCGAACTGGTGGGGAATGATGAGGGGATCGCCATTCGTTGGAAACAGATGGTTCCGCATTCGAGAGAGTATGACACTTTCGAGAAGTTTAGACATGGCCTTTAGGAGGCTGATGGGTCTGTGATTAGCCGGGATATTCAGAGGTTTACCCGGCTTGGGAATGCCTATCACTGTCGCTTCTTTCCAGGCTTTTGGAAAGTAGCTGTGGTCGAAGCAGGCATTGAAGATAATAGCTAACAAGGCAAGCACCTGCTGGGGCAGGTGCTTAAGTGCGTGGTTGAAAATTCCATCCGCAGCCGGAGCCTTTTTGGACTTTTGACTTCTAATGAGAAGCAAGATTTCATCATTAGAGACTGTGACGGGGTCGTCGGTGATGGGGAGAGATTCTCTGCGGAGAACTTCGTCCTCCACCGCCTTGATGTGGGAGGGATCCGCGGGTTGCATGCTGGGCGAACATTGTGCTATGCTGTCGGCGAAGCATTCGGCTTTCTCTTCGGCTTCAAAGGCAATAGTGCCGTCAGGACGAGTGAGAGGAGGAATGTGAGAGGCGGCGTCAACGCGTAAGGCTCGGGCCATACTATAGTACGCTTGGTGGGACGGGGAGATATTCTCCATGAGATCGTTAAACTGAGCATCTCGGAGTTCCGCGAGGTGAGACCTAACTTTACGTTGTAGTTTGTTCGCAGCTGATCTATAGGCGGGCGTGGGATATTTCTTGGCTCTCCAGAGAGCCGCGTTCTTAGCTTTAATGAGATTGCTAACGGCTAAGGGTAGATTGGGTATACTTCGCTTAGCAACCTTTTCGTTTACACTGATGGCTGAGTTGATAGCATCAGTGAGAGAGTCGACTAATGAATCTATTTTGTCCAGGCTATCTAATTGGTCGGGCGAGATCGCGAGCGGAGAGTTCGGGGCCTCTAAGGCTGAAGCTAACATATTTTTAAAAACTTTCCAGTTGGTAAAGGTCTTAGGAGGAGTGACGTGATTGTTAGGCGGTCCTAGCACGAGGGAGACGGGGCGGTGATCAGAGCCAAGGTCATCGAACGGTTCGATAGACCTGAGATCGAGGTTGATTTGTTTGACGATCGCAAAATCGAGGATGTCAGGAGAGTAGTTAGGGTTGCCGGGATAGTGAGTGGGAGTGGCGGGAGAGATGACGTCTAAGTGAAGTTCCCGTGAAGTTCCTTGCCAGTTCTTCTTCACGAAGGTTTTTTCGAACTGGTGGTAGAATCATGTTTTATTTGACGTCAATTTGACGTCAATAAGAACAAGTAATTGTCAATGTTGAGAAAATAAATATTTCATTTCATTTCATTTCATAAGTCGAGTTGCTGAGTGATTTTAAGGAGTTCTCTACCGCTTTGGTTGGTCGATAGGCACTTGGAGTTAAAATCTCCAAACATAATGACTGAATAGCCGAGGGCGAGAATGGCCTCAAAGTCGCTAAGGATAGGTCTGGTACGATGGATGTCACTAGGTATGTAGACTGAAGCTATGATGACGGTCGGATTACCAGTCATAGCCAATCTACACACAGTGGCCTCCATGTTGAGGAGAGGAGGGGTAGGGAGAGGAGTGCAGTGGACACCTCTTTTGTGATAAATAACTGTGCCGCCGTAACCGTCGGGCCTATCGTTACGAATGAACACGTAATTGGGAACAGCGAATCCCCTGGTGCGGTTCGTGCTCTTGAAGAAGCAATAAGTCAGGCTCGTTGTTCTGAAGGAACAGTTTGAGCTCAGGAAGGTTAGTGCTGAGACTACGAGCGTTAAAAGAAACTAGGGATAAGCCCTTGGGTTTGATACGATCGGACGCGGGATTTGCGGGTCTAGACATTTGCTTATTTACGAATTTATACAAAAATAAAAATAAAATTTATAACGAACTTAGAAGCGAGTGATGCTCGGCTAACGCAAATTAACGCTCTTGAGGAGAGCGGGTGGCTCGCAGTTTGCGTGCGAGTACGGAAATTTCGTTTATGTCGACGTTTTGAATGACGTCGAACACGGTCTTCATGTCCTCAGCCAACGACGACTGAGGTGAAGATGACGGAGCAGGACGCGGCCCTACCGAAGCTACGGGAGCTGGGATAGGACGGGAAGGTGCAGGCGGAACGGCTGGACGCTGCCTCTAAGACAGAGCCGGAGTAGGCGTCGGCTGAACGGGCTTTGCTTCCGGGGGACCCCGGTTGCGCAGCGGCGGGAAGTTAGCGGTAGTGAGCGGCGGCGCTGGTTTAGGCGCGACCCTCTTGGCGGTGGAGCGCGGAGCGCGCGGGTAACCCCTGTAGTTAGCTGTGTGGCTAGACTGGCCGCACAGCACACAGGCAGGGGGGGAAGTGGATTCGGGAGTGCGAGTGCACTCCTTTGTTATGTGAGGGTCCAGGCACTTGACGCACCTGAGAGGAGCTGAGCAGTTAGCCGCTGCGTGGCCGTAGAACTGGCAGCGGTGGCACTGCCCAGGGTGACCGCGGGGATTGGGACGCTCGACGGAGATTTTTGAGAGTCCGCAAATTGTGCGAGCCTCTCTGAAGATCTCCTTCGAGTTGGGAGTATTGGACAGGATAACTAGAGCTAAAGGAAAACGCCTACCGCGGTTGGAGTGCATCTTGTGCACTGCTTCGGCCGGGAAACCCTGGGACTTAAGGTCCTCGAGGATTTCATCGTTCGCGAGCTCGAACGGGACGCCCCGTAGTACTGCACGGATCTTACGTTCCTCCGGGAGGATTTGTTTTAATGAAAGTAACCTGGTGAATGCGCGAAAGTCGTCGATGGTCGCGACCTGGATTTTAATTGAATCGCCTGCGTTGGTTGCTTTGAGATAGTTGATTTTTTGCTCTTTGCAAAGATTAGATACTACGGTCCATCGCGCTTTTTCGCGGAGAAAGACGGGCGGAGGGAGCTGAGGCTTTGGCGGGACGGGAGCTCAGCGCGTCGCTGGCTTCGATGGGACCGATGGAGACGCGGTTACTTCGAGCGATTTTAATGGCGCGGGGGCTGGTGTTGAAGACACCGGGAGGGCTCGGGTATTGAGGATACCGAGGCTTTCTTCGAGCGCTTCTTGGAGCGCTTGGCGACAAGTTGAAACGCGGGCTCAGGAGAGCCGGTTAAGGTGACGGCATCTGACGACGTATCAGACGCGGGTTCGGAGTCGCTCCCGGGAGCGGTACGCTTGCGACGCGATGCGTGAGAGGATGCGACCGATTCGCAGTCCATCTCGGACGAGGCGGGAGACGCGGGAGATGTGTAGACCTGAGGGGTCTGGACGTTGGAGGCCTGAGGGGCTGGGGTTGAGGCCTGAGGGGCCGGGGACGCGATAGTTGCCTGTAAGGCCTGCGTTAATACGTCATCTGGGATGGGGATGCCGGACGCAGCGAGCGCCTGGGCGAGTGACCTAGCAAAGTTTACCAAGCTTTGCTGGTCCATTGGAGGGCTTGGTACTACAATATATGATATATAAATATATAAAAATGCCTAGGTTCCCTAGCAAACCTAGCACCTAAACCTCCCTACCCGCGGTAGGGGGGCTGGGGACGACGCGAAGTGGTGCCCCTAATTCGGACAGCACTGTACCGTCACCCTGGGAAAGGCCCAAGTGCAATGGGATTGGGTCAGCCGGTTTCTCCTTAGCCTGAAGGGCCTTGGAAGCGCACCGGGGCAACGCTATCAGGCTTAGTTGTCACCGTTAAGTATCCACCTGATCAAACGCGAGTCTACTACGGAGGATCTGAGAGTGGCGTTTAAGTATTGCTACGAGAGAAGTCGTGAGACAACAATCGTGACTCGGCAGCCGGGAGCGACCTTCAACACGTCCGAACGGGTCCGGACGCAGATCGGGTCTGTAAGATAGTGTAACCTAGGCTTTAAATTATAAAACTGTGTGTGCGTGGCTGAAGAAACAAGATGTCCGCCGTGCAGCTCTGCGGATGTCCCACCTCGACATTTTAACTTAGCAACTTCGGGAAGATAATAAACTCAATGTTTGAGAAATTATCCTTGTCGTTAAATTTTAAATGTTTAAAGCACGGCAAGTCAAAACGAATTAACTAATTAAAGGGCCGTACGCTTACAAAGTTAATAGACTATTCCAATTCAAATACTTACTTCTCAACATTGACAATTACTTGTTTTTATTGACGTCAAATAAAACATAACTCTACTACCAGTTCGGAAAAACCTTCGTGAAGAAGAACTGGCAAGAAACTTCACGGGTATATTTTTTTCAAAATAAATTTACAGTGTCTTTTTATGTCTATACAAAATTATTCTTATCTGCATCTGTTAGGTCGGCAAGTCTCCCTTCCTCCCAAATATCCAAACGACAAACACCCTCAAACGGCACCCGTTCACGAGTTAACGCGGGATCAAGCCTATAAAATATGTTTTATTACATTTGGTCCACCAACCACAACTCAAAATTAAGTATATCAATGTTAATCCTAAAAACGAAGCATTAAATCTTCAATAACCACACAACGGCAATATAATTCACTGAGCTCGTCGTAAACGTCACTTATACACAATGTTTTCGGACTAAACGGCACATTAGAACAAAGATCAGTTACTCAAACCAGGCGCGCATAAAGCGGCGTCGGTTCAATTAAGGAGACAAAGCGGCAAGCGGCGGCGAGTCTCGTCCGTGTGTGTACTCGAGTGCTAACAGAGTCAGCGTAAGTCAAAATTGGCAATTTAACCGCGGCCAGGCTCGCAGGGCTTGGCCAACTCGGATAACGGCCGCTTTAGCTGAATAACTGCTATAAATCGAGTTTAGCTATCGCTCGCTCCGCCCTCCCTCGGAATTACTGCACTATCGCGCCGGACCAACATTGTAAACCATTTTTCTCAATTTTAAACCCGCATTTAGTTAAACGGTTTGCTAGTTTTAAACTTGTTTTGTAACTTAATCACGTTTTCATTTTACGGCGGTTTTTGGCTATTCAAACTACGACTGGAGGCGTTGCTGAAAACTAATGTTGTTGTTTAAATTGTAACGTTATGTGACATTTTTTTAAACTTGATATTATACATATATCTGTGATCTAGATATAACCATTGATATTCAAACAAATAGCACCCTTGCCAGGGTCTAACAAAAAGCAACGAGCGTCATCGCACTCGAAGGCTATTTGACTGCTCACTTTATCTTTCCCGAATTCAGGAATAAATCTCCCTGCATTGTACCTTTTGTCGGCGTCATATTGAACGAATTTTGATGTTGGCGTCGTGTTTCATCCAACGGCTTCGAGATACGGAGACGGAGCCAACATGGCGGCGACAAAGTTGGAAACTAGGTCGGTAGGGACAGGTGGAAAGGCATAATTTCGAGAACGTTGGTCAAAGTATTGCTGGTTTGTGGAGCAAGTGCTGGGGGCTGTGTTACTTGTAGGGTATAGCTGGCAGTTTTCTGAATGTTGGCGCTTTCGTGGAAACACTTATACTTATTGTGAGCTAGGTGAAGCGTCACAAAATGTTTGTGACACTTTGAGTGAGACAACAGATATTAGATATAATGTTACAATATTTCTTTTACAGGAATTGGTTAACTCAACACACGCAAATACATACCTATTGTTTTTCTTTTCTTCTATATCTATTCTTTGAAAGAAGACTCGTCTCAACTTCAATTTGTTTAGTATATTTCAAAAATGACTCTTATGGCTGGTTTACAATTTTTTTAAATGGTTAAGTTGGGAACTAAATTTTAAGTTAAAAGTTGCGTGTAAACAGTCAGTTCAGTGACAAGTAGTAACTTAAACTTTAATACGCAAGTGATTAATTAGATTAGATTCTTTCTATTTTTCGTATAAGTAGGTGGTCTCACTTAACGCGTTTGGACGTGATTTTTTAGTTAAGTGCATAAGTTGACAAAGCTGGTGGCGGCAAAATGTCGGAGTGGAGTTTAGTTTAAACTTATAATTTGTTGAAGAATATTTAAAATAGGAATGCTTGTGGATTAAACGGGTTAAAAATGTTTTGAAAAAATATATTCTTATAGAGATTTCAATTTCCGAAAGAAAATATTTTCTGAATTTGTCCAAAGTCTCGTTTACCACATATCTAGGTACAGAATTGACGAATTCCTCGACATTCATCACTGTTCATTTTCATTGAACTTATGAACTTAACTACTTAATCCGTTCGGACACACAAGTGAGATGTAGTAACTTTAAATTTAGTTAAAATTTAGTTACCAACTTACTACTGAATACATGTAAACCGCACATTAGTGTAGTATTTACCAGAACATACATTCACACTAAACGAATATTGTTTAGTTAGTTTCGCGTAGTACTGTGTAAATAAATCGCAGTAAATTCATTAACTATTTAGCAGCTCGTGTCTGCTTAAGGTTTGCTTAACTATGTCTTGGCTGAAGTGTACAAATAAATAATATTTATTTTAAGAATCACAACCAGATTAAGGTTCATTATACATGTGTGTTATGGATATAAAATAACGGCAAAGACAATGAAATATTAAATTAAAACTTCGCGTAGGTACATATTACATTTCTCAAATATAAACTAAACTTTCAAAAACACAAAGCGTGACCACACGACTTTCTTATATTATATACATTTTTAAAATAATTTTTAATACACTTTCGACAACGCAAAATATAACTTAGAACGACATTGATTTCCAATAAACGACGGACATAACAAGAAAACGACCAAAACTACCGAAACTACACAAGAATAGGACACAAACGAATGAATGAATGAATGAATGATGAACCAATTGATCAGGAGCGGGATGAAACATAATCTTTCCTGAATTGATTAACCGGCGGGTTCCTAAGTGGCGACGGGCAGACTGATTTATTCATTATTGAGGGGCCTTATACAATTTTGCACTAGTTGTTATTGAAGGGTTTATATATTAAATACCGAACCGTAAAATAATAATAATAATAAAACTGTAACAATAGGTATACTTATATCCATCCAAGTTTAAACATTAAAAGTACATGTACACTTCTATGTCCAGTCTCCTTAAGGGAGCCAGGCAAAATGTGTACAATTATTAAATACATTTGATAAAATTATGACGAGATTTTTATTGGTATTTGTATTTTATTCGATAGATAATTTAATTATTCAAGACATTTAACCTTTCAGATTTTGCTACAAAGCAGGGCTTCCGTTTCATCGTAACTTAAAGTTAATAGCCAATCGTTTACTTTCATCTTACGTTTCATCACCAGAGGATAGTAATTCAAAATCTTATTCATTTTATTATATATAAAAAATATATATCCCAACAAGCGTAACAAGTCAGCGTGACCATAAATCAAAAAGAATACCTGACTTTAAATCACATATGAATAAGAGGTTAAAGAAATACAATCTTAATAATAACCCATTGCTATACTTAATGTATTTAAAAAATAGGATTAGGACACCACTAATCAAGAACCAAAACACATAGCTCCGCACCTCGACGAGACCTTCACGCCAGAAACTTCGTTACAGAACACAAATATCCAAATATTTATCTTTCACCAACAGATGTGCGCGCACTGAGACTGCGCAATCTATTATGGAGCTATCCACAAACAACACGGAGGAGAATACGCCCGCATGAGGCACACACGACGCGCCTGTGGGAACTTGGGCTGAACATGTGTGAACCAAGCGGATTGGGGGGATTTATAAACAAATTCGATTTTTAATTTAGAAGGAAAAGTAATCTTGAAAGTAAGATGTAAGCAAGGGTTATACCTTCGTAATGTTACATTCATAAAGAAGGTTAACATCAAAGGATGATTTGCGCTGATTACGCACTTGGTCACTAAACTACGACTTCTAACGGTAACGTCAGGTGACGGGTCGCTCACTTCCCTCTGATATAGCTGAGGAGGGTGATGGCTGGATCCCGCGTTAACCTCGTGAACGGGTGCCGTTTGAGGGTGTTCGACGTTGGGATAGGAGGGGGAAGGGAGACTTGCCAAGCTAACAGATGCAGATTAGAATAATTTTGTATAGACAAAAAGAGACATTGTAAATATATTTTGAAAAAATTTACCCGTGAAGTTTCTGGCCAGTTCTTCTTCACGATGGTTTTTCTGAACTGGTGGTAGAATCACGCTTTATATAACGTCTACAAGAACAAGTTGTTCCCAAAGTAGAGAAATAATAAACATGAATTTGAATAATCCTTTTATTGACTTACTTCATAAATAGAACAATACTCAATAAGTACGTTCAACGCTAGAAATGGACCTACCACACTCGTATTTCAACATTTTAGCAGAAAAACACCCATACTCCGTACCTATAAAATAAAAAATCTTGATCAAATAAATACAGAAATACCGCAGCAAATACGCTTCTACAATTATAACTAATATTATGAATGTTGAAGTGAGTTTGTTTATTTATTTGTAACGATCTCAACCCTAATGATCGACCATCGTGAGCTTATGCTCATTTCCAGGAGTACAAATAGCGAACGTAAGTGCTCTTCCTCGTCAACAAGCGTATTATTCCCAAAGGATACGCTGGCGAAGCCACGAGGAAAACCTACTCAATTCCACAGACATGACTCTATTGCTGCTACACTGAAGTAAACGGACACTGTAGGTAATAGGTTCTCTTGTAATCGCAGCATCAAGCGGGGACCGGACGAACCCGTTGCAGTCCTAGTTCGCGAGCCGGCACGTGCAGCTGGCGGCCGGAGCCTTGAGCCTTTCCATGATGATATAATGCAGGCTAAGCGACCGGCGCGGGCGCGGGTCTAGCTGGCTAGGCGACTGGCTGGTGGACGACCAAAACGTTTTCAAAAATGGAAGGTATGCGTAGGATCACTTTACTTCGTCACATCATTTAGTTTGTGGTACTGAGTGTAGTTGTGTTGAACTTATTTAAAGACAAGTTACATAGTCAAGTTGAAGGTAAGGAGAGGTTGGCATTTCCACTGTCTAATCATTGAGGATTATTTACATTACCGTTAAAATTTTATAATCCATGTACATATTGTGTTTATTACCCTAAGAACCTTTTATATATTTTTCGCTGACGTAATCTTTCATACATCGCCACATCCATTATACATGAATTATTAAACAAACGGCTTTTTTGAACAAAGTAGAATCGAAATTATTTATTTCCATTTATATTAAGGAAGCTTTACCTTAAGAATAGGTCTAAGGAAAGGGTTGAAAGGGCAGTATTTTTTGACAAGCTAAGTAAGACATGGTTTTGTTATTAAAAAATATTGATATAAAAGTTACCTCTCTGGTCATATCTATAAACTTTTTTTTACCTGAGCCCGCGGTCCGTCTGGCGGTAGTTGGCATCCGTGCCCACAGACGTCATAAAGGGTCGATGTTATTGGTTAGTTATGTAGTAATTTATTGATAATTGATTAATGATACGTTGCCTAGCTTGCCTTTGTTCCACTGGCTGCTTCTTCCCTTCGTTCGAAACGACGTAATGTTGGTTACTACGGCAGTTAAGATAGGAGGAAACTCTACTGCTGCCAAACTTTACACAAAAATTAGTTAACTAACTTATAAGTACGTAGTTTATTTAGTTACTCTTTATGGTTAACCATAATACATTTAGCGACACATGATCTGTCTTATCGCTGGGAAGCGATTTCTTCCAGACAATCAGGTTTTCAAGCTTATTAAATGTTTGGTCAAGGGTATATGGCTAAACAACATTTTAAAACAAAACAAAGACATTTTAAGTAATTTTATGTTAGTGAAACACTACAAATAAAACATAAATATTTATTCACATGATATATACATAGTACATGATAGATGTACGTGTAGTTCGTACAAAAAAGTCACATACAATTTTTTTTTATCCCCAGACAAACACACGAACTGTATGACCCCAAAGTAAGCAGAGCATGCGTTATGGATGACCATACAGCGAACTGGGGGGGGGGGGGAACCCAGAATAAACATACATATATAAATATCAACAACCGTGACCCGAGAACAAACATCTGTGTTCATCACATCCCGGCCAATGCTCGAACCTGGGACCCCCGGCGTCGCAGACAGGGCCGCTCACCGCTGCGCTGCTCGGCCGTCGCAGACAGGGCCGCTCACCGCTGCGCTGCTCGGCCGTCGCAGACAGGGCCGCTCACCGCTGCGCTGCTCGGCCGTCGCAGACAGGGCCGCTCACCGCTGCGCTGTTCGGCCGTCGCAGACAGGGCCGCTCACCGCTGCGCTGCTCGGCCGTCGCAGACAGGGCCGCTCACCGCTGCGCTGCTCGGCCGTCGCAGACAGGGCCGCTCACCGCTGCGCTGCTCGGCCGTCGCACAACGTAACAATGGCGCCGTTATCATAATAATATCTGAAATTGTCATCTCAACAACATTAAAGAACGCAATCAAACACTTAAAATTTATTTCGCATTAAAATATGACACCGAGAAATGCCTGCATTGTAATAGTTGCCAGCGCGCCGGTGGCTGGCGGAGATGGCCGCGCTGCGTCGCATACGGCATTTTAATGCTGGGGTGCTACTCCGAACTAGCGATCATGGAGTATCGGATCGAACTAATTTTATCTCATCGGACGACCGAGTGGTGCAGTGGCGAGTAGCATGGATAGTGATGAACACAAATGTTTGTTCGAGCATTTTTTTTTTTTTTTTTTGCTGCCGAGGCACCCTCACGTGTGCGAGGTGGAAGATGCGTCATGCATACCCGCCCGCAGGTAAATTCCTCTGCGGGGGGGTTATGTGGGACTCACCAGAATGGCACCTACCCACTAAAAACCACCTGTTGGCTGTGGTAAGCGTATACCTTTAGCCTTCATCGGAAGCGACACCCGTCGGGAAGTTGGGCGCGCTGGCGGAGACCCGCTAGCGGGTCTTCCGCCTGTAGTGAAAGTTGCACTGAAGGTGCTCAAAGGGACATGAGTTGGTGGCCGTTCTGGGCAGCCTCCGGTGAAGCCGGGGCTGGGCAGAGGTCGGCCGAAGCATGATTTAGGGATCAATTCATTTAAATGAACCTACAATGAATTGAGAAGGGAACTATGCTCCGCCAGAGCTAGCAAACGCTCTGTCGGAGTACGTGAAGCCCTAAGTTTACGGGCTAAGACTGCGATTTCACTAACATCGACATTTTTAATAGCGTCGCAGACGATACGCATATCGTCTGCTACGGAGGATTGAGGAGTGGGTTTGTATGGGCGAGGAGCCGGGATGGGATTCGATGCGGGACGCTGCCTCCAGTTTTCTGGAGCAGGCTTGGGCTGAGTAGGCTTTGCAGCCGGAGGAACCCGGCTACGCAGCGGCGGAAAGTTTTCTTGAGAAAGGCGCGGGGCCTGTTTGGGAGCCGCCCTTTTGAAATTGGAGCGCATACAACGGGGTGCACGAGGGCAGCCCCTGTAGTTTGCGGTGTGGCCGGACTGGCCACAAAGCACGCAATCGGGAGGAGAGGGAGTTTCAGGAGTGCGATTGCACTCCTTAGTGAAGTGCGGGACCAGGCACTTGACGCACCTGGGCGGTGCGCGGCAGTTGGCTGCCGCGTGCCCGTACAACTGGCACCGATGGCACTGGCCGGGATGACCGCGGCGATGAGGCGCCTCGATTGAGATCCCAGAGAGGCCGCAAATAGAGCTAACCCCTTTCAGGATCTCTCTGGACTTGGGGACGTTGGCGAGAATCACCAAAGCGAGAGGGTGTTGCTTCCCGTACTTGCTGTGCATTTTATGCACCGCGAGTGCCGGGAAGCCTTGGGACTGCAGATCCTCCAGGATAGCCTCGTTCGATAATTCGAACGGGACTCCCCTGAGTACCGCTCTGATCTTACGCTCTTCTGACAGAGCATAAGTGTGATAAGCATATTGCTTATCGGTGAGGAGCTTTGTTAAAGCTCGAAAGTCGTCTATCGACGAGACTAAGATTTTAATAGATTCACCCGAGTTAGCTGCTCGGATGTAATGGATTTTGTGCTCATTGCACAATGTCGAGACCTCGGTCCATTTACCCTTTTCCCGAAGGAAAACGGGTGGTGGGACCTTGGCCTTGACAGAAGTTGGGGCCGGAGCGGGTGTTGAAGACACCGGGGCAGCTGGCGTTGAAGACGCCGCAGGAAGTGTAGGGACGGGCGTCGAGGGCGCCGGGTCTTGTTTTGAACGCTTCTTAGAGCGCTTCTTAACAAGCGTAAAGGAGGGAGACTCAGGGTCAGTTGGGGTGGCGTCCGAGGATGACTCGGTCGCGGGTGCGCGCTTGCGTCGCGGAGGGGCGTCTACTTCGCACTCCATGTCACTGGAGGAAGGGGACGCTGGAGAGCCTAAGACCAGAGGGGTCTGGGGGACTGGGGTGGCCTGAGGGGCCATTTGTGGAATTAACGCCATGATATGCGGGATAAGAGAATCAAGGAATCGGAACTTGTCAGCATTTATATGTATGCCTTCAGCACCGGTACTATCAACTAACTTCTTCCTAAACTCATCAGAGCTTAGGAAAGCCATTGCGGAGGGGTTGGGGAGGGACAATATATGAACCTAACAACGATGACTAACTCCCTAAAACCACCCTACACGCAGTAAGGCGGTTGAGAACGACGCGGATAACTTACTCGAACACGGCACTTGAAGTCCTGGAACAACGAATTCCCGTCGACGAAGCTCACGTTCCACGAAGTACGGTTAACAAGCCACTGTCCGCCGTGAAAACGGCGTTAGAAACTTATTAGAAGTACGGTTAACGAGCCACTGTCCGCCGTGAAAACGGCGTTAGAAACTTAATACGGTAAACAAATATGAAATTTGGGTGCTCAATTAGCGCGGGGGCTAAAAGAGCGGGAAGGCGTCTGCGATCGACGTGCGCTCGAGAACGCACGCAGACCGAGACTGGGTTGTTCGAGCATCATGGTTGTAAGTTTATACTGGGTTCCCCCAGTGCGCTGTATGGTCATCCATAACACAAGCTCTGCTTACTTTGGGGCCATACAGTTGGTGTGTTTGTCCGGGGATTTACTATTATTATATTAGTTACCATCGGTCTTTAATTATTCGAGACATATTCGATTGTACAAAGAAACAAGGTACAAATAATGTATAGGTACAAAAACATCAACATTCAAGTAGCTTAGAAATGAAACCTCTTACCAGTCGTATTACAATAACATTGATGTTTTTGATAGAATATTTGTAATGGTTTCTATATTTTATAAGATATTTCACCTGAATCTAATCCTATGCGGGTGAAACCCTGTAAAAGAAAAAAATACAAAATAAACATTTGATAAAAGTCCGAAACTACGCCCTATATATTTGAACAAGGTCTTGAGTAGGCCTTCGGAATCGGAATCCGATCAATCGATTTCATACTTTTAAAAGGACGTGACCAACATAAAATATACGTTTTGTATCATATTTCCACATTTAAGTTCAGTGAGTGATCTTTGTATGGACAAGTTTCGGCGGGAATCGGAAAGATCCGCAGTAAAAACTCAATTTTCAAACTGTAGCCTGTTTAAAAGTATAGTTATGATTATTGGCAATAATTTGAGGAAGCACTCCGGTTACTTTTTACACTAAATCGGTACCAGGTTTGAGTGACGTTATGTGTGCCTCCTGGCAACACCCCTACGGAACTAGCAGACAATTATTTTACATTTTCATGTGAAGGTAAGAGGCAACCGTATTTATATTTCATATTTTGATTAATATAATTTCGATCGCGTTACTACCTTGTTACTACGTTGCTACCTCCCAGCTGTTATCTGGACAGTTTTAAGTTTAAATTGTTTTATGGACAGCCTATAAGTCCAAATAAAAAACGGTTTTTATAGTCGAATGGTGAAGACTTACGCAATCAGGGATATTTTCTTCCAAACTACTTTTTTAAACAACCAAAATTCAGTTGAACTTCATTCCAGTGGGACTTGCCTGTGATCCTGTAACCGCACTGGAGATCTCTTTCAAGGCAAGTGTAACAGTTTTTTTTTTAATTTACTACAGTAAATACAATGAAATAATCAAAGACTTTCAGTCAACCACAAATGAGTTCAGCCTGTATTCACTGCAGCCATTTTAGTTGCATTCTTGTACTTCATTTTAGTTGACGACCGATTGGTGTAGTGGTAAGTAGCCTTGCCTCATACGCCGAAGGTCACAGGTTCGAGCCTGGCCGGGGCGTTCATTTGTATGATGAATACAGATGTTTGTTCTCGGGTCATGGTTGTTTGTATTTTTATATGTATGTTTATTTTGGGTCCCCCCCAGTTCGCTGTACGGTCATCCATAACATAAGCCATGCTTACTCTGGGGCCATACAGTTGGTGTGTTTGTCTGGGGATTTATTATTATTATTTGTCATTATTACTTTTTATTTGCTTTTTTCGTAGTTGGCGCAGTAGACTTCAGTTGAAATTGTTCCAGAAATTACATCGACTATTTATTCCCTTTATCCGGAACAAATCCATATAAATGTGATTAATATGGCGGTTAAAATAGGAAGACCCACCCCACACGAGGTCTCAACAAAGACACTGTACTACCGTCAAACAAATGCGATCAGTTCAGCATTCAGATCTCTTACCGGAGAGTTTGTCTGTATTTTTTCTATTATTTATTGTAGAGATAATAAAAATTCCAACACCAAAATCCTTCCTTTTCATTACATCCTTTTACTGTATACCAGACTATTAAAACTTGAAACATACATAAATCTATTAGTTCTGTGATTTTCGACACTTCCCATTAGCGTTCATTAAAAAAAGTTAGTATGAAACTGGTATTTAGGTCGCAGTCGGTTAAGCTCTACTGAAACTCAACTGTGTAGGTAACTGGCACCATCTGCGCGGAGATCGCGGCATGTGTCGAATTGATCGGAATAACAATCTCGGTTCTGATTTCTAAGAAGTTTACTATACGATTTGTAATCTAATGTGGCGGTGTCATGAACTGGAAAAAGTATGATAGTGCTTTACGAGCCCTGTTTTTTACCATCTTGTGTATGTTAACAAGAATCTGACTGCGATCGAGCGTCAACAAACCTGTACTAGTCTAGATTAAGATTTATTTTCCTTTTGTCAAAAGTTGTGAGTCGTAATTCTTATTGTGCTAAATAACTTCAAAGTTAAAAATGCCCCTTATCTAGAGATTTTTGACGGTGACGTCAACTCGGCATTTTGCAAAGTTTACCGTTCGACATGCAGCCCGTGCTTGTAAGCCATCGTACGTGGTCTATACCAATGTCTAAAGACTTGCTATCCTTAATTCAATACGTAAAGTCAAAAAGTTTGCATATCAAAAAAACATTATTAACATGCAAACTTTGCAGCTTCCAAAGAACTTAGACACGACTACCGCTGCAAGTTCAACGACCGATAGCGTCGCGCGCGCTAGCCTCGCTTATCACCCGGCATTGATCAATCGGAACGCGGAACCCAGCCTCGCAGACTGCTACATTTGTGCCTATCAATCGCCTCAGTCAACCGGCTGAGCTGTTCATTTATTATCTGAGCCAGGTAGCTTATCGTAAGACGCGGATATAAATTACCTATTCTGTTTTGTTCTTGTTTCTGTCGTGTATTAAAAACGAGTCGCATTAAGGTTCTTGATAATAATAACAGATAGGTGTTCAGGTATTCTACTGGTTTGTTCAATGTGCTTTAGTTTGTATGAATTGAAAATTGTTGCTGTACGTAATGAAATGAAATGAAATGTTTATTTCTCAACATTGACAATTACTTGTTCTTATTGATGTCAAATAAAACATGACTCTACCACCAGTTCGAAAAAACCTTCGTAAAGAAGAACTGGCAAGAAACTTCACGGGTTTAAATATAAAAATAAAGTCAGAGTCAGACAGAGTCTCTTTATGTCCATACAAAATTATTCTTATCTGCATCTGTTAGCTCGGCAAGGTCTCCCTCCCCCCAGTATCCAAACGACGAACACCCTCAAACGGCACCCATTCACGAGTTAACGCAGGATCCATCCATCGCCCTCCTCAATATATTAGAGGGAAGTGAGCGACCCGTCATTCTCGCTCCGATCGCCACGCGGTGCGGACGTGCAAGACCCCGTTCTCCGTTGATCGGTTTAGCGTGTTGGTTCCGTGCTACGGTTTTCAAGGTTTTTCTACTCCGTCTGAGTGCTTTCGAAGTGCGATTTTTCTTTGCGACTAAGCCCCTTAGTCTTCAAAGTGCTGTGCTAAGTTGTGTTGTGCTTGTGCTGAGTGCAGTGTTGTGCCCAGCGTAAGTAGTCTGGTCTCAGTACAAAGGATACTTAACGGTGACAACGAATTTGTACTGAACCAGTCCTTTTATTTTTAGTTTATTTCTCTTCTCTATTTTATATATTGTTCTCCTATTTTCATATTTATTTCTATCATATCTGTGTGTTTTTCGTGTGTATTTGTCCTTTCTGTCGGTAAAGGTTGACCCTAACGCGGTCAACTCTTTACCTGCGTGCCCTTTTTTTTTGGGTTTCTAGGTAGCGGCCTTCGGCGTACTACGGTTAGTTTTAAGTTATTCTCCCCAGCCCCCCTACCGCTGGTAGGGAGGTTTGCCGCTAGGGTTCGCTAGGTTTTTATTTAGGAATCCTAGGCATTTGTTATATAAATAGGTGCTAGGTTTGCTAGGGAACCTAGGCATACATTATATATTTATATATTACATATTGTAATTCCAAGCCCTCCAATGGACCTTGTTAATATTCTTAGGTCGTTCGCCCAGGCGCTCGCTGCGTCCGGCGTAAGCATACCCGCTGACGTACTAACGCAGGCCTTACAGGCATCTATTGCGTCCCCGGCCCCTCAGGCCTCAACCCCGGCCCCTCAGGCCTCAACCCCGGCCCCTCAGGCCTCTAATGTCCAGACCCCTCAGGTGTATAGCTCTCCCGCGTCTCCCGTTCCATCCGATATGGACTGCGCGTTGGTTTCATCCTCGCGATCATCTCGTAGGAAGCGTACCGCTCCCGGGAGCGATTCAGACTCCGCCGCGTCCGAAGCTTCGTCGGTCGCCGCCACCTTAACCGGCTCTCCTGAGCCCGCGTTCCAATTAGTTACCAAACGCTCTAAGAAGCGTTCGAAAAAAGCCGCGGTGTCTTCAACACCCGAGCTAACCCCGGTGTCTTCTACACCCGCCCCCGCGCCGCTCATGTCACTCGAAGTGACCGCGTCTCCGTCGGTCCCATCGAAGCCAGCGACGCGCTGCGCTCCCGTCCCGCCGAAACCTCAGCTCCCTCCGCCCGTCTTCCTGCGTGAAAAAGCGCGCTGGACCGCGGTTTCTAACTTGTGCAAAGAGCACAAAATTAATTACTTAAAAGCCGCCAACGCTGGCGATACAATTAAAATTCAAGTCGCGACCGTCGACGACTTCCGCGCGTTCACCAGGTTACTTTCCTTAAAACAAATCGCGTATCACACCTACGCCCTCCCGGAGGAGCGTAAGATTCGCGCAGTACTACGGGGCGTCCCGTTCGAGCTCGCGAATGAAGAAATCCTCGAGGACCTTAAGTCCCAGGGTTTCCCGGCCGAAGCAGTGCACAAGATGCACTCTAACCGCGGTAGGCGCTTTCCGCTAGCTTTAGTTATCTTGTCGAATACTCCCAACTCGAGGGAGATCTTTAGAGAGGCTCGCACAATTTGCGGACTCTCAAATATCTCTGTCAAGCGTCCCAACCCCCGCGGTCACCCTGGGCAGTGCCACCGCTGCCAGCTCTACGGCCACGCAGCGGCTAACTGCTCAGCTCCCCCACGTGCGTTAAGTGCCTGGATCCTCATTTTACGAAGGAGTGCACTCGCACTCCCGAATCCACTTTCCCCCCTGCCTGTGTGCTGTGCGGCCAGTCCGGTCACACAGCTAACTACAGGGGTTGCCCGCGCGCTCCGCGCTCCACCGCCAAGAGAGTCGCGCCTAAACCGGCGCCGCCGCTCACTCTCGCTAACTTCCCGCCGCTGCGCAACCGAGGTCCCCCGGAAGCAAAGCCCGTTCAGCCGACGCCTACTCTGGCTCTGTCTTGGAGGCAGCGTCCGGCTGTCCCGCCTGCACCTTCCCGACCCATCCCAGCTCCCGTAGCTTCCGTAGGGCCGCGTCCTGCTTTGTCATCTTCACCTCAGTCGTCGCTGGCTAAGGACATGAAGACCGTGTTCGACGTCATTCAAAACGTCGACATTACGGAAATTTCTGTTCTCGCACGAGCGCTTATTCTACTACTCAAGAGCGTTTATTCGCGTTAGCCGAGCATCACTCGCTCCTAAGTTCGTTGTAAATTAATTTTTTTTTTTTTTTGTATAACATCGTAATTAAGTAAATTATAATGTCTAGACCCGCGAATCCCGCGTCCAGTCGTATTAAACCCAATGGCTTATCCCTAGTATCTTTTAACGCTCGTAGCCTTAACACCAACCTTCCCGAGATTAAACTGTTCCTTCAGAACAAAGAACCTGACTTATTCCTTCTCCAGGAGACATGGCTTACTCCAAACCGCTCCAGGGGATTCGCTATACCAAAGTACGCGTTTATTCGTAACGATAGGCCCAACTCCGACGGTTTCGGCGGCACCGCTATATATTACAAAAGAGGTTTCCATTGCTGTCCTCTCCCTACCCCTCCTCTCCTCAACATGGAAGCCACTGTGTGTAGGTTGGCTATGACTGGTCATCCGACCATCATCATAGCTTCAATCTACATACCTAGTGGTACCAAACCAATCCGCAGCGACTTTGAGGCCATTCTCGCCCTCGGCCATTCAGTCATTATGTTCGGAGACTTTAACTCCAAACATACTGACTGGACGTGCCTATCGACTAACACCAGCGGTATCGCTCTCCTCGACATCACTAACTCCCTTGACTTAGACGTCATATCCCCCATCACTCCCACCCACTATCCCAACAACCCGACCTACTCTCCTGACATCCTCGACTTTGCAATTATCAAGCGAATCAATCTTGATCTAAGGTCTATCGAACCGCTCGATGACCTGGGCTCCTACCATCGCCCCGTCTCCCTCGTGCTAGGACCGCCGAACGATAACGTCTCATCTCCTAAGAACTTTACCAACTGGAAAGGCTTTAAAAATACGTTAGTTTCAGCCTTAGAGGCTCCGAACTCTCCACTCGCGATCTCTCCCGAACAATTAGATAGCCCGGATAAAATTGATTCATTAGTAAATTCTCTCACTGATGCTATCAACTCAGCCATCAATGACAACGAAAAGGTTGCTAAGCAAGGCAAACCCACGCTTCCCTTAGCCGTTAGCAATCTTATTAAAGCTAAGCACGCGGCTCTCCGGAGAGCCAAGAAATATCCCACGCCCGCCTATAGAACAGCTGCGAATCAGCTTCAACGTAAAGTTAGGTCTTGCCTCGCGGAACTCCGAGACGCTCAAATGAACGATCTCATGGCGAATATCTCTCTGTCCCACCAAGCGTACTATAGCATGGTTCGAGCCTTACGCGTAGACACCGCCTCTCACGTTCCTCCTCTCACTCGTCCCGATGGCACTACTGCCTTTGAAGTCGAAGAGAAAGCCGAATGCTTCGCCGACAGCATTGCCGCACAATGCTCGCCCAGCACGCAACCTGCTGATCCCTCACACATCCAGGCGGTGGAGGACGAAGTCCTTCGCAGAGACTCTCTCCCCATCACCGCCGACCCTGTCACAGTCTCTAATGACGAAATCTTGCTTCTCATTAGAAATCAAAAGTCCAAAAAGGCTCCGGGTGCGGATGGAATTTCAAACCACGCACTTAAGCACCTACCTCAACAGATGCTTACCTTGTTAGCTATCATTTTCAATGCCTGCTTCGACCATAGCTACTTCCCAAAAGCTTGGAAAGAAGCGACAGTCATAGGCATTCCCAAGCCGGGCAAACCTCTGAACGTCCCGGCTAATCACAGACCCATCAGCCTCCTCAAGGCAATGTCTAAACTTCTCGAGAGAGTCATACTCTCTCGAATGCGGAACCATCTGTTTCCAACGGATGGCGATCCTCTCATTATTCCCCATCAGTTCGGCTTTCGCGCTAAACACTCCTGCCCTCAGCAAGTCCATCGAATCGTCGAGTATATACTTGACGGTTTCTATCCGCGTCGTTATAAAACAGTCGCGGTTTTCTTTGACGTAGCCAAGGCTTTCGATAAAGTCTGGCACAGCGGTCTCGTTTATAAACTCTACAAGATAGGCTTACCGGATCGCCTAGTCAGGTTAATAGCGTCGTTTCTCAAAGACCGTACGTTTCGATTTAAACACGAAGGCACGCTTTCTGCGCCTCGTCCCATAAAGGCTGGAGTCCCTCAAGGCTCAGTCCTCGCTCCTCTGTTGTACACCGTGTACACCAACGACATTCCCATCCCGCCGAAAGGCGTCGAACTCGCCTTCTTTGCCGACGACACCGCACTCTATACCAAAGGCCACAGTGTTCGGCACCTTGTAACCAGACTCCAAAAGGCCGTAAACGCCCTTGGTTATGGTTTCACATTAGATCCGACGCTTTCTTTCAAGCCACACGTCGAAAGAATTTCGAAACTCGCCAGTCACTACTTAGGCCGCCTAAATAGCATGTTAGGTAGAAAAAGTAAAATGTCTTTCAGAAACAAACGTACACTTTACAAGGTCTGCGTTAGACCCGTCATGACGTACGCCTCGCCAATCTTTGCCCACGCCAAACCCTCCCTCCTGCACAAACTGCAGGTAGTTCAAAACCTCTTTTGCCGCAGGGCCACAAACGCACCGTGGTACGTGCGTAACGCGGACTTGCATAGAGATCTTGAACTGCCTACAGTACAACAACACCTCAAAACACTCTCTGAAGTGTTCTTCAAACGCTCCGAAACCCATCCCAATCCTATAGTTCGTGATTCAGTCTCATATACTACTCCTGTCTTAGATTCGAAGTTCAAAGTCGCTAGGCCTAGGAATGCGCAAGCGTACTCATCCACCAGACTGTCAGCCGATCTCGAAGCCCTTCTGGCCACAAATTCTAATTCTAACGTAATTCCTAATTCTAACGTAAATGCGAATTAATTCAATTTTATCTTGCAATTTTTAATTTTTGTTTTAATTATTGATTTTAATTTTTGAGCACCTTCAGTGCTATGTATTCACCTTCAGTGCTTTGAGCACCTTCAGTGCTATGTAATCCCAGCGGGTGACCCCTTCTGGGCCCCGCTAGCGCGGCCTCTTTCTCCAATTGGCCGTCGCTCAGATGAAGGCTGAGTGGCAAAAATTGCACGAGCCGACAGGGGGTTTTTAGTGGGTATGGTCCTGGTAGGCGTCGGGACGAGTCCCACATAACTCTGGAATCGCGCCAGAGTATGCGTCAGGGCATTTTTATCCTCCTGCCCTTCCCGCGGAGGGGAACAAAAAAAAAAAAAAAAAAAGCGACCCGTCACCCGACGCTACCGTAAGAACACGTACTTTAGTGACAATGACGCTTTAGATATTCATCGGGACGAAGAACTCCACGAGCAAACAGACACATTACACATGTTTTGTTACAAATACTAGTAAAATTCTGTTAATGAGGGGGTTATACCCAAGGGCTTTTATCATCCAAATAATCGGCTACTTTATAATATGCTTTAGCACACAACTACGATGTTTTTTTTTTTTTTTTGTTAGGTAGTTAATGCCTTCTTAGCAATCGCCTTAAAAGGTATTGGTTCGATTCTAATCAATTGCAATTCAGTAGATTGTCAACTTATGTAAATAACACATATATTGTTATACTCGTACACTGACGTCAATATTATAAACTACAGGTCTAAGTAAGTTTGACGACCGAAGTGGTGTAGGGGTAAGTATCTTTGCCTCATACGCCGAAGGTCCCAGGTTCGAGTCCTGGCCGGAGCATTCATTTGTGTGATGAACTCAGATGTTTGTTCTCTCTGGTCATGGTTGTTTGTATTTTTATATGTATGTTAAATATGTATGGTTCCCCCCAGCTCGCTGTATGGTTATCCATAACACAAGCCATGCCTACTTTGGGGCCATACAGTTGGTGTGTTTGTCGTGTGGGGATTTATTATTATTTATTAAGTATTTATTTTTGTCTGTTAATGTTTAGGTTTATCTTAATCTTATCAGAGTAGGTTTGTCTTAACCTGCGATCCAATTCCAAACTCTATATACTTGCAAATATCAATTGCCTGGGGATTTCCATTCGACGACCAGACGAGGCCGCTCCCCACATATATACGATAACATTGTTTAGTCAAAAACTTCATTCATGCTTGATGAATCTGCAAAACAAAAATTCTTCGTACATTACCCCTTTCTCGGAACTAAACAACAAATACACATCGAATATCAAACACGCTTTCCTGGAAACTAACAAGAACTCTGCTACGGAAATATTTGAGTTAAAAAGATATCAAGATATACTTCATATCTTGGAATGTTTGTTGGCATTCAGAACATTTTACTGCTGTCCATATTTGTTCACACAAATTGGTAATACACAACTTTTAATGTGACAGCGCTGAGGTGTCCGCCCGTTAAAATATAAAATATTTTGATGACAAACGCCCACGCGGTTGGATGTGTTAAGTTTCACTAAACGCCTAAATAACTTTTAACACAGAATTTTAAATAGGGTACAGTCAGCTTCTCACAAAAGATAATCGACTATAGTGAACTTATGACAAGTGTTCAATATTTCATTATCTCGGTTTTAACGTATTTCTTGTCAGATTGAAAGTTTCTCGTGCACTATATCTTATTGTAGTGTAGTGTAATGTATGATTATGAACCTTGAAATTATACTTTCGTTAAATAGATACAGCATCTTTGTTCACAGCACTAAATAACAGGTAAGATGCATAAAAGTTTTAAATCGTTTGATAAATAAATTACCTATAAATGGTTAGGAACAGATATTGTGCTAAGGCTCAGAGACGAACAAAGACCTGGCTTATATTTGAGCAATAAGTCATATTAAGTTATCAGTTGAATGGCTTTTAGATTGTCCCTGTCCAGTACAAAATATTCAAATAAACCCAACTTACAATTTATATCACAAAGCCCTGTCTGACAATGTATATATGAATTCAGTTTTATAGTTATAGTTTTTTAACAAATAAATAAAATCCCAAAAACTAAACAAAGTCGTCTTGCTGAAAAATCGGGAAGAACCCACAACAAACATTTAAATGCTGTACTTTTTAAACAAACAACACAAATCTCCGTCCCGACCAGAGCTCAAATCCGTTACCTTCGGTGTCCGCGACAAGGACGATACTTTACAAGTCAATGGATGCATTCATGAATCCATTCATCAACACGTTTTATGCGCAGACCCATCTATATTGTAAATGTATTATCAATATACCGGCGTATGGAGATGCGGCGTCGGAGGCGAGCGATACTGAAGTTTACGAGGCCCTCTTGACCATATGCAAACCCTTTTGTGTAAAACCGGACGCTCGTATACACAGCGTTGGGGTTTTTCACCACTCACCTGTATATTAAAGCTAGCAATTGATAGTTGTCTTGATCGTTCTGTCTTTATTGTAGCTACGTCATCTTCATTACTGAAGCAGAAATAATGTCAATCTTATTGTAATATACTTCAATCGTATCTCTTCATTACAAATGTCTAAAGCCTGGTGTCAAGTTTGATGTTCAATCTATTCGTATTCATTTAAAGTATTTATTGATTTAACGCCGTTTTAAAAAGAAGGTTTTATCTTAAGCTTATTCGTTTGGAGCCAATTGTTCCAATAGAATCAGATTATGCTTAATGCATGCTGCATTGGTATCGGAACTAGATGACCCTTCCGAACCAGTGGTAGTTTCAATATACGACGTCCTAAGCCGAGGTCCGAGTGACCTTAGGCGTATCGTATGTAGGAGTAGTTTAAGATCCAGCTAAGCGCCGTCAGCGCTAGGCCACAAAGTCCGGTGAAATTTAAAAAAAAAGGGGATCCAAACTGAACCAATATACAAAAAAAATCGATACTTATTCTCTTCTAAATCGAAGCTTGTAGCTGTTGGTTAAACAAGTAGAATAAATATTAATATAATCACAAACCCTCAGAAAACACACAGTAAGCAGAGCTTATGTAATGGATGACCCTAAAGCGAACTGGCGAAAATAAACATATTTGTTCATCACACAAATGAATGCCCCGGCCAAGACAACCCAGGACTTTCGGCGTATAAGGCAGGCTTCTACCCACTACTCCACACGGCCGCCACGCGTGGTATCTAAGGCACTTGGCTTTATTGCTCCACATATTGGTATACTCTGATGTCGATCCAAAAATGGCTCTCGCTTAGTTCCGCTGACAATGCTTAGATGTTCATGCCTTGTTTTTATACCAATGTCGAACTCAGCGTTCCCAATTAACAACCATGTCAATTAAGTCAGATCATGTCCCTGCAGTGGGAGTAAGACACGCAGGTAGGTACAAACCGGGCGTGACACAAACAGATCTAATACTAGCAAATTTCGTGGGTACTGCAATAGCCGGAACAGAGCTATGAGCACAGTCGCGACCGGTCCGTCGCATTATTTATCGACATTAAAACCTCGATTATCGCCTGATGAGATCCGATACCACACAATTTACATTTGAATGGTTGTGTTACTATCGGATCATCGCCAGTTTTATAGTTGCCTTATTTGATGAGATTGAAATGACGATCTGAAATGGAATGGCTGACCCGCGCGGGGTGAATGGCTTAATTTTTATAAATTTGAGGAAAAAGTGTCCAATGTAAAGTCTACGCCTGTTTTTTTAATGGTATCACCAAGATACGTTTACATGCGCCACATATAAAATCGTGTCGTTTCGTTGCTTGTGGTAAGTACAAATACAAATACAAATTAGTTTAATTACGGGAATAATTTTGATTTGTTTTTTATTTAATGGTCCGTAAAGAAAACTAATTATATAAGTTATAATACTTAATATTTTTCGAATCTAAAATATAGGATGAAACACAGAGCGTTAACAGCATTGTTTGTTCCATAAAAACAGTTGGTTACGTTTAAATTTTATATCTATGTAGATACTGAGATGGTTGGAAATAAGCTGGCAGTTTGAAGTTTCTCATTATATCATGGTGACAGATTTTGCATTACCATGACACGTCAATTCCAAAATCCCAAGTTTGTACCTAGGCGATGATGTGAGTGTTAGATCCGACCCCAATGGAGGTCGCTTCACTAATCAACCATTCAGTTCAGCCATGTTGGCAATTGTTCCTAATGCGGATTGCTCACGAGCGATGCTAATTAAACCTCGTAATATCAACTGAGGTGCTTCGTCTTGGTAATTATGGAATTGTTTGATTGTTGCTTTGTCGCTGGTCTGGTTGCTTTGTGAGGCTTTGTATCAAAGCTGAGGTAAAATATTTAGTAAGATTTCGTATTGGGTAATAAACTGTTAAGGTATTAATTCGTATAAGTTTAAAAAAGTATTAATGTTAACAAAATAGCAGCGAAATTGCGGGTTTTACTACTGCTGAAGTGTAAGCTACCTGCCGTTTGAGGGTGTTCGTCGTTTGGATACTTGGGGGGAGGGAGACTTGCCGAGCTAACAGATGCAGAAAAGAATAATTTTGTATAGACATAAAGAGACTCTGTAAATTTATTTTGAAAAAAAATATACCCGTGAAGTTTCTTGCCAGTTCTTCTTCACGAAGGTTTTTTTCGAACTGGTGGTAGAATCATTTTTTATTTGACGTCAATAAGAACAAGTAATTGTCAATGTTGAGAAATAAATATTTGAATTTGAATTTGAATTTGAAGACATTCTACGGCTGTAGTAAATATGCCCAATGAAATTGTATATACCTACAATACACGTTACGTTAAATGAATGCTATAAGTAATCCCTTCAACAGAGGTTTGTGTAGTTTGTCCCAGCGTTCAGTTCTAGCTGTTCGGGTTAATGCCAAGTTTGATGATTCTTGTTGTTATAAACACTCATAAGGTTACGCGTATAAGGCCCATTTTTCGCAAAACTATTACAAATTCAGTTTAAATAAATAATAAACACAAAAAAGCTTAAAATATTGTGAATTTGTTTATTTGTACAATTAATCACAACTAAAGTTTTTACATAAATACGTATATTACTAAGCAAATTAAATATTTAAGGAGTGAAAAAGTTTTAGGATGGCCTTCTTAGGTGACCTGGAACGTTACGCTTAAGTTACGTAAATGCCTGTAACTTAATTCAAACAATATCTGAGATCCACAAAAGTGACTGAACATAAAAAAGCATCAAAATCTAACATTTTCAGACTTAATTTTTTTTAACCCAAAGTTCACACCTCATGGACGCCTTGAAAACTCACGTTACGTTTTGGTAACATGGAATCATAATTAGCAGTTGGTTTTCAAATTTTGGTTACTTATTTTTTTATTGACAAATTCAAAATTAAACTTAAATTAACAGTTATAAAATAAAATAAAATTATGCTACAAATAAAAAACTAAATCTAAACTGGAATCCATTGTAGGCAACGTAGCCAAAAGGCTAGCCAAATTACCACACTGGATTGCAATAGAAATTCGTTGTGCGAGGTAGGTGCCAATTTAAATGAAAAAAAGTTAATAAAGCGACTTTCCATTGCATATTTTCACTGCGTTTTTTTCACTTTTGCCTGTCGGTTGGTTTGCGTTTGTGTACGTAACTTTGGATTGTTCGAATACAGGAAAATACGACATTTTGAAAAGGAACAGGGTCACAAGGGCGCTAGGTCCTTAGATAATTTTTATTTTAAGTAAAACATGGGATAAGTTAGGGGCGCTACCCCCATGTTCGGGCTGGCACATTCAGGTCGGAAGGCTTTCGGTAAACGCCAAACCGTTTTGCCAAAACGCTGAGCATCATCTTTCTCGAACGTTAACCACGTTCGGCTCTGCCGTCGGCTGCCAACTATCTCCCTGGTATTCCACCAAGAAAACTCGAAAACTTTAACAAAAAAGCTTTTTATTATAACAATTAGTCTTCCCCTACTCCCCCCCAACTAGTATAATATATCACAATTGACTGTACTCATTCAAGGCGGGAAAACTCTGCAATGGAGCGAGATGATAAATGTGAAAAGTTGGGCGCCCCCCAAAAGGCGGGGCCTCTGCCGCTGTCCCGCGACATTTGTGACACCTCGTTGTATCCATATCTTCACTGGAAATGAGATAATGAGATACAACGCTTTTATTATTAAGTTTATTCAAGTCTGTATTTCAAAAAGTAATTAAAGAGAAATCACCTTGTTTTTGTAACAATGTAGAGCAAATACAATTAATCAAACTTATGTCTCTGTATTTTCTTTGCTAAATTTATGTTTGTTTCTTAAATTATGTTATATTAAGTACGAAAATTTAGATTAAATTCAGATAGGCCACGATAGGATACCACAAATACATAATTACTCACATAAACTCAATATTTCACCCCGACAGACAAAAGAAAGATAGGATGACGGAAAACGGGTTTGCGAGCAAGACAAAATATTTCATGTCCATTCAGTTCGCGATGTGACTAAATCTGTGGACCTGTAAAGCTTTCAGGAGCTAGTTACCTATCACCTTGTCCGCCCGCCATTTTACATTAATCAAAGGATATTAAGTTACCTTACTTTCGTGGATAATAAATAAGTTATCAAGAATTCAATCTTGTTAAAAAAAGCGATTTTTCTATTATTTAACTCTAAAAGACCGTAATGATATCTACGAAATAAGTTTCGCTGTCTGAAATATAAAAATTAACGACAACATGCATAACCTGTATTTACCCGCATCGATTTACTGCCCGTTTGCTTCTAAGAGGAAGTCTCCTGACTCGAGTGTGATCCATCTAGAGTGGTTCATTTCATTCTCAACACATATGTAAATTTTTAAATGTTTGAACGTTTGTTCTCACATTTATTATTGAATCTACCATTTTTCATCCAGTAAAAATGGCAAAGGTTCCTAATTAATTTAATTAAAGCATTCCTTTCGCGGGTGTATTGGCATCCGCCAAATGTTTCTTTTTTTTTGTCAACGTAAATGTTTGGCGGCTTATCCCAGGAATTGTGCGATGTCGCGTTTTGTTTGATTCAGGAATTTTGATTGGACGTTAGTTTTATTTTGAATCACAACATTTGGAGATATTTAAAAAAAAGAATCATACAGGCAACTAAACAGTCGACGAATTAAAAAGTTCCGAACGACTTTATATATTTGGGGTGCATGACCTTTTGCTCTATTTAGACCACATCTTTTTTAAACAGCTTAATCATTTATTTCGAACTAGAAATGTGGAGCTTACACCTGTTACTAAAATCAGCATTAAAATGTGAAGCAGGGAGAACGCAATCCGCAGCTCAAAATAAAGCCAATCTGTATGTATTCCGTGGGGTAGCAACAAACCCTCAACCGAACCGACAAAAGCATCCCCTCTCGTTATTTCTTCGCTTCTTTACGTAATTAATCCTTAATTAATCTGAGGTAGCCAATAAATCAAGGTGAGTTATGCGACGGAGCTCACAGTGGAGTCGAGTGTCCACCAGCCACCCTGAGAACTGGAGAGTGCTAGCAATGTTTTATGACTAAGTACAGAGGGTTGAGTCACTAAGGCAGCCTGAAGGTGAATAAAAACTTCCGTACCGACGACACTATAAAATTCCTTCATTAAAATACATAATAATCCTCGCAAAAACAGACTCATGAAACCTGTATTTTTCTACTCCATTCATTCAGTACAAGACATTGATATAATTTATAGATTCCTGGCAGTCCAGTTTTGCGAGTTTGCGTTTGTACCGGGGCGTGTACAATCAAGTAAGTCCGTTTTCATAGTATTACACATTGTTAAAGGTACTGCTTATTTCTAAAAGAGATCTCTTCCAACAGACCTGGAGAGTGCGAATAATTGCTACTGTGTATCCACTTAATTCAACATGAATATGAAGCGATATATAGATTGTTATACATAAGATAAATACTATAAATGCTCATGTACTAACATATTGTATTAAATATAAATATAAAATAGCTATCTACATAAAAATAAAATATCCATGATATGTAAATATATGCAAACTAATAAATGCAGAGTATACTTAGCATGAACATAAGATAATAATAATACTACGGGGTTACAAAAACACAAAAAACGCAGGCTAATCCAAGAAACAGACCTCTCCGTTTTTGATAATTGGTTGAATGAGGGTTTGAGCAAGAGCGATCTTGGTCTGGAAGGGCAGGGAACTTCCAAGACTTTTTAGTTGATGGATGGAATAGTGCACTTTCCTACTAATTTCGCTGAAGTTAGTATTCCACGTAAGATAGGAATCGATAATTACTCCTAGGTTTTTGACAGTTTCCGACAAATTAATAGGAACACCATCCAGGACGACAGAGGGCAAATTGGCAAAATCGATGCAGCCGCGCATATGCCGACTACCAATTATGATAGCTTGAGAGTTGCTAGGGTTCACACATAAACCAAATGATTAGCCCAGTCACTTATACGACTGAGATCCTCATTGATTGCAGCAATAGCAGTTGCTATGTCTGAAAGAGTGAAATAGCGATAAACCTACAAGTCAGCAGCGTAAAGGTAAAACTTTCAAGAAAGACACTGTAGTAACGGAGTCCATAAAAGTTGAGAAAAGCAATGGGGAGAGAACGCCACCCTGAGGTACGCCCGCAACAAGATCGCACCAATCGGAGTGAGACACGCCATGGCGGACACGCTGCGACTGGCCCCGAAGGTAGGAGCTGAACCAGGCCACTGCAGAAGAGGAGACTTTAAGTGATGTTCAAACTCCGAAGAGGATGTCGAAATCCATTGAGATAAACGCACTTTTGAAGTCCAGAAGTACCAGTATACTCAGAGATCGATTCTCCATTGCCATTGCAAGATGTGGGTGATTATTGATAAAAACGTAAGCAAAATCAAAGTTATTATTCTTAAACACAACTTGTCCTCACCGGCACTGCCACAATGGCACTCTTCACAATATCTTTTGAAACAGTTTTCAGTAAAAATGGAGAATGAGCAGAGGGCGTATGAAAAGGACTTTACATAATACATTAAAAGTCAAAAAATATTTTTATACTTAAGTCGGTAAAACTGGAATTACGCGTTTGCAAATATCAATATCTCTCGATTTATTAGAACATTTCACTCTTCCCCTGTAGGCTAATGATTTATTTCAATTACAGTTTAAAAATTTTACCTTTACTGAACATCATTGTAAAAATATCAGATCACTTAATAAATCTTATATTTACCAGACACATAAGTTCCCGACCTCATAGTATTTCGAATAACTCAGTTTCGAAGTTACGTCCTTTTTACACCAAAACCTTACGTCGGTTTTTTACGCCACATATAAAGACATTTATTTATTACGAAATTTTTACGCCACATATAAAGAAACTGGTGCCACCGGTCGGTTCTAGGACGCTTGTATGAAGTATTTAATGAATACACGCCTGCTGCTGGACCCACGCTGGTCATCAGTTCCCATGAATCAGTTGTCCACGGGGGCTTACGTCGTTAATGTTGGCTAAAAATATACGAGCAACGTGCAAGATGTCTACTGAAAGCTAGTAAAGAGGTTCCTCTCGTAACATTATTTATAACTATTAACTGTGAATTTGGTATTAGGTAATTGTAATTTTATTCATTTTTAAGCTTTGTAAGTATTTTTTATCCGTTAATGTATTTTTGATAGTTAATTCTCTACCAACATAGACCTTTTTGTCATAGACCAGAGCATCAGTAAATGTATTTAGGTCAATAATATACAATTTAAAAAGTATTAATTACCATGTATCACACATACACACACAGCATTTAATGAGAAGTCGTTGTAGTTAATTAACACACAGCAGCATGTATCAATATAGTTCACGAGTGATTCCCAGTCACACAGTACAACAGAAGTAATTCGATTAACAGTTGAAGTGCGCACGCACATGTTCATGAGATAAAATAAAATACTTTAGAACAAAGTCACTGTTATCTGCATTAGCGAGGCGTCTGCTCCATATGACGCTCGGCGACGATCATATTACCAGTAGACAACGCGTAAAAGAAGCTTTTACGATGCATCTGACAAATCCATCAATATTCATATTGAATGATTTGGTTATTTAATTATGTATTTGCAATGGTTATACACTCTGAAAAGTTAAAGCTAAAGGTAAGTGAAAGTGCAAGTGAAAATTAAAATTCGAAATTCCTTTTTGGCACAAAATGTGGTAATTTTTTAGGTTTGAGCTCCTCACTATCAGTAGTATGTTATATTTACAAATGCTCATATTACGTAATGTATTTCGTGTAACTAGTCTGACTTCTCTAAGTACTCAAATAAAGACAACAACCACCTCAGTTAGCAAACATGTGTACTGAACAACAAGAGGGGGAGAAACTGTACTGTGTAGTAATTTTTTAACAGTCAGCAAACGAGCACGTGACCGACGTGATAAGTGGCATCTGCGCCCATGGACATCGTTATACGTAGGCATGTATTCATTGTGATTGACTAATGACGCGTTGCCGACCATAGGCTTCAGTTGGATTTGCCTTCGTTCCTAGATAGGAAAATATCTATTTACAAAATACTCTTGACACGGGTAAAAATTTTACCTTGATCTTAATTTCACAAACTTATCAGTATTCGAACATCCGAAGTCCTACTACCACCTGCACCACGACGCCTTCAAATACGAGTAAGTATGAGGAGTCTTATAGTTGTGTAGTCGGTGGGTAGTCGTAGGGTGCTTGTATTTGTGTGTATCTAACAGAGGTGGCCTGAGAAAGCTCTTTAGTCTTAATTTGTTCGTAACTTACGTCAGCGTTCAAGGCAACCTGGGAATATGTACAACTGCTTGTTTGCGAGTGCTGAGTGGCGGGAATCATAACACAAATGCTTTTTCTTCTTAATTAAAACAATTAATGTAGTAGTCTCTACAATGCGTAGTTGAAGCAGGAGAAAATGATTTTCAAGGTACGTTTTTTGTATAATCACAAGATATGTGATTTGTAAATAAAAATGCGAAAATAGACGCAGTTCAATGTTCACATTTATGATTTATATTTTAATGAACACTTTATTTTATAAATAGGTTTTTGGTATTTGCACGTTGGTTTTTGCCACATTCGTTCGTTCTTTGTTTGCACACAGATTCCCTCGAACTCGCTGTATGCAGAACTGTTAGCTACCAGTTCAGCCATGTTTGCGTCGCGCGAGCGATCCTGTGAATGTGACACAAAACCAGCTCGAACGAGAATAGTCAATTACGATGTGTTAGGCATGTAGTGGCTGGTGTTTGATAATTACTTTCTTGTTTAATTTAACTAGTCAATCTGTGATATAGGAATAGCTTGAGTTGACAATCACGGCTTAGTTTCTTACTTTTTTTCATCAGAAAAAAGTAAAAGAAACTGGTATCAACGAATTCAGATAAAATATTGATTTAATTTTGAGGCACAAAAATAAACATCAAAATTCAAATTCAAATATTTATTTCTAAACATTGACAATTACTTGTTCTTGTTGACGTCACATAAAACACGAATCTACTACCAGTTCGGAAAACCCTTCGTGAAGAAGAACTGGCAAGAAACTTCACGGGTAATTTTTTTTTAAATAAATTTACAGAGTCTCTTTATGTCTATATAAAATTGTTCTTATCTGCATCTGTTAGCTCGGCAAGTCTCCCTCCCCCAAGTATCCAAACACCCTCAAACGGCACCCGTTCAGGAGTTAACGCTTTTTTTTTGTTCCCCTCCACGGAGAGGGCAGGAGGATAAATAATGTTCTGCAAAAAAAGTTAGCGTAGTTAACTTGTGAGCGTTTGGTGGACTAGTGCCGGGTCGCTCACTACAGATTTTTTAAATCTGGCCAGATGATTACGGCAGATGTCTATTGTCAGCAACTGCAAACCATGATGGAAAAGCTAGCTGCTAAACAACCGAGGCTGGTCAATCGCTCTAGGCCACTGCTGCTTCAGGACAACGCTAGACCACACACTGCACGACAGACGGCTACCAAATTAGAGGAGCTTTAATTGGAATGTCTGGACATTAACCATTCTCCCCGGACCTTGCTCCAACAGATTGCCATTTTTTTCGAAATTAGGATAACTTCTTACGAGGGAAAAATTTCAACCCCGATGGGGCAGTCCAAAGCACCTTCAAACATTTTATTGATTCCCGTCCGAATGGTTTTTTTAGTAAAGGGATCAATGAACTGCCAATGAAATGGCAAAAGTGCATAGATAGCACATACTTTGATCAAATAAATATATTATATTAAAAAAAATTACTCTATGTTCCTCCCTTACAAAACGCCAATTTCATCTGTAATGACATGATATATTATTTTGAACGCACAACTTTATACTATTTCAAAGACCTATTGATCTATTTTTTTCAAATGAGTGACCGAATCAACAAAACATTTTAAATCATATTAATCACACGTATTCACATCACTACACTGATAGCGAGGACACAGATCTCGCGCCGTGCTGGCACATTCACCGGCTAGATTAGCAGAACCATCAATGCGACGGCCGGCGCGGCGCGGCGCGGCGTGGCTGGAAATACCAGACTATGTGAGTAAGCTCGTGTTCGTGTGATGTAGGACCTAATGTAGGAGCTAATGCTTTAATTAGGGTGGGTAAAAATATTTGATTGTTTTGGGAAAATCTTTGCTCGCATGTTTTGGCTCGAACGGCATGACATGGTGAAGCCGAATCCTGCTTTTGATAATATATAAATCTTCAATTGTTTTTGAATCCTAAAACTTATTGGTATTTGTTTTTTTAATATGGTGTCTTTTTCTGTTTGATGAAGTAAAGTAAGTCCTTCTTATGCAGCTTAGCAAATTACGCATGTACTTAGAATTCGCTGTACATATACCAAAGTCATTTGAGCCCTCGACTCAAAAGTAGGGAGCTATACATTGGACGTGTGTACATATGCGTCTGTATGTGTGTGAACGTTTATAGTTTCTTTTACACGGGACCGATTTGGAAGCGGCTTTGTTGGTAAACAGCGAATGAACTGAGAGCGGTCTCGAGTTCTGTTCAATAGTGATGCGTGCTTTTTACCGTCACTTGGATTTTTTACAAATAACTTTTCTCATAACTACTATTACATTTAAACTGAAGGCTTGCAATTTTTTTTCGTTTATCTTATTTTCATTGAAAAAAAACACAAAATAAGAACATTTAAACAGCCTTGCTCATACATATAAAAGGGTTTTTTATATAACAACGTAACAAAATTCAACAATGAAACACAACTAAACTACTTACCGATACCACAGGAAATACAAAGTAATTTCCATTCAAAGCGCTCGTTAAAATAAAATTTACTTTTCCACTCACTCACCACAAACCGATCTTAAGCACCTGTGTCGAATCATCGTCGGTTTCCTGTCATTGTCGTGGACCGTGCTACCGTGAATCAGCAGGCCTTTGTACGGGCATCAGTAATGTGGAGCAGAAACAATGGGCTCCCACGCCGCAATTCGCTAAACATCGACAATTATTATAAATACTGTTTGTTAGATGAATTTGTTCACATAACTGTGTGAGTTGTGAGATTACGTCATGGAAATATCGTATGTATGTATTTAACTTTTGCCGCGGCTTCGAACGCGTCAGTTATGGTAAAGATGAATTATGAATTCCCTACTCTTAATTGTCGGAACACAAATGTCTTGGAAAAGTATTTGGGGTATCTTTTTTATTGAAAATTGGATTTGCCTTTGTCATCACACCATGTGGACCGCAGTGGGGAGACGAGGATATTACTCGCGTTCCCAAGAGTTACCTACTCTTCTTATTCTGTTGCATAAAGTTATGGAGTCGAATAACCTGTGTCGATTTTTCCAAACAATGTTCCATAACCAATGTAAACAAATAAACAAATAAATGCAACGCAACGCATTTTTCCAAACAATGTTCCATAACCAATGTAAACAAATAAACAAATAAATGCAACGCAACGCAGTTGAAAATATTTACATGGGATCAGACCACCATTCTGAATAACTGAAGGAACTGTTTAGAGAAAATTAAAAGAAAATCGGCGCTGCATTCAACATTATACCCGTATTCATTATTATTACATTATTAGACCCGTGTGTAGTATTCCTAACGGTAACAAAGTCACTCGGTTATTAAGTACTGCTTTTTAGAAGCTACAGTTTTGCCACTGTATAATAATGTTTAAAGTAATAATAACAAAACTGATAGAGCTTTTGTATTGGATAAAAAAAAGAGAAGACATGATTTCCATAATTGGCTCTCCATTTGTTTACTATTTTTGAGGTCGTTTTGTCTAATTCAGCCTCTTGAATGATATAACAAGCGAGCCCTCACCTGCCCTATTTACCCAGTTCAACAAATGTAACCACCCCGCGATTTACTTTTAGAAAAAGTCGGAATAAATCTACCGGCGACAACGACCGCTACAAATTCAACCTTTTCATTGTATCGTTATATTTAAATGCAACGAAGTGTTGACACATTTCTACCCCGAAATATAAAATTACCTGTTAAAATGCTTATTATGAAATGAATCTTAAATCAAACGGAATAGTTTCATTTTCGTTTGGTCACAAATTTGTCTCAAATTGAGGATAAATCTCAGGACTGACAATGACATTTTGATAAAGGGTTTTACGGCTTCACGATAGAGTTTATATTTGTGTGGGTGTGTGTTTCTTTTTGGTGCACAATGTTCTGCAAGAAGTTGGATTAGAGGCATAAGGAGGACGTCAGCAGTTCGTTGTCGCATTGTGGCGAGTGTCGAGGGGGGCTCGGGGCTCGGGGCAAGCGAGCGGGCTGCGGGTCAAATTGCTTTGTGTTGTCGCGTCGAGCAGTCTAACTGAGATGAAATGTTCGTTTATTCTTTTTGAACTTTGTAAGTTTCAATAAAGTTAGGTATAGGTATGTTTTGTTTGTACAGTAACTGTGTTTCAAAAGATAACAGGATGCTTTGTGGAATGTACAATTTTATTTTAGTTTTCTCCTGAACATATAGTTAGCTCCTGTTAATTATATGTTCCTTGATATAAAATGACGCTTATTCTATTTATAACTAAACTGATAGATGTAAGTGGAAGCTAATTCAATGCTGGTCTCTCTCCAAGACTTAGGTGCCTATATTCACGTAAAGTGGATTAGGGAATCGTTATCCCTGATGCTGGATGTAACCATAGTTTCAAATTATTCTAACAGCACGAGACAAAAGAACCTCAAAAGAGGTGACTGACCTCTTGTTGCGTCACCATCGAAGCTCAATCATGTCACTGTCATTAACCCACGACCCGGCTGTCAAAACATCTGACAGCTGTCACGCAGTTTCCCACGGTCGCCGCGACAACAAACTTATTGACTCGACTACTTATTTACTATTATTGCTGTAATTATCTCTCGCTCTGTGATCGGTACACAGTCTAACGCAAAAAGTAAATTTCCAATAATGATTGTTAATTGCTAGACTCGGAGCTCCAGTTAACGTAATAAAAGCCTCTGTGGTGAATGCCGCCATTAAGTGCAGTTAGTTAAACGTGTTCGGAAGCACTCCAATCTGTTGTGTAGTAAAATGGAAACTCTGTTAACGAAATTCGATAACTCTGATATTGAAAAATCGCGTCACTGAGTAAGGAGGTTTTTAGGACAACTTTTTTTGTGTTATTGTCATAATAAACGTTGATACTAACGAGAAGAACAATAAACTGATCGAGTAGTTATGATTAAATAACAGTTCTACATACTGGTAGGACAACTCGGGGAAGGGTAGCTGGTATTTATAGCGTTGTTTTTTATGCGGTGCGCACGCGCACCTGCGGTACCGCGGTCGTTGATTGGCCGCCGCCGGAGTCAATAACTTACTACCCTCAGATAGACTACTGGCAAACGTAGCAACTGTTGCATGCTAGCTAAGATTGAATACGTTTTGTTTGAAAGTAAATCGTGGCGGAGCGCTAGGTAAAATTTAAAGATTCAATAGAATAGGGCCTTTTACTCCTATGAACTTATTACAGCAGTTCAAAATTTAAATAAGGCTATCATAATTAATTTAAATGGTTGAAGGTAAATAACTTCGAGTATGATGAAAGTAGAAAAAACAAATAATCTAACAAGGGTGGATTGAAAAGTTCGCGGCCTAACATAGATAGCGTTGTCATGTTATTATAAAACTACCCTCATATGAAACCTAGACTCTAGATTCTGTGCAATTTTTATCTGAGATACACGCCTAATTTTTTATTTTATTGAACATCAAGTGAGAGTAATTTTCATAAATTTTGAAAATGGATAGTTTAGAGCACCGTGCCGTGATCAAATACCTCCACAAGAAACACTTAACTCCAAAGCAGATTCATGAAGATATGGTAGCTACTTTAAGAACATCTATGTTCCGTCGTATACAATGATAAAAAAGTAGACAGCTGAATTTAAAAGTGGACGAGAGAGCATCAAGGACGACCCCCGCTCTGGACAGCCTTCTACAGCTACGACTTTGGAAAACATCGAAAAATATGTGATCTAATCATGGGAGACAGAAGATTGAAGGTATCTGAGATAGCTGAAGCTTTAGGGATTTCATATGAACGTACACAAAACAAGATCGTTAACGAATTAGCGTTCCACAAGGTGTCTGCAAGATGGGTTCCGCGGCTCCTTTCAGTTGAACAGAAACGAACTCGGCTCACGATTAGACTGTTTAGAGCTTTTTCAAGCTGATCCAAACGAATTTTTGGCAAGGTTTGTTACTATGGACGACACATGGGTTCATCACTATACTCCTGAATCCAAACAATGGAAGAGACCCGGATCTCCGACCCCCAAGAAAGTCAAGGTGTGTTTTTCAGTAAACAAGGTAATGGCATCGGTTTTCTGGGATTCTAAGGGTGTCATCTTGGTTGATTACTTAGAAAGAGGTCAAACTATAAATTTTGCATACTACTGCACACTATTACGTCATTTACGCGAAAAAATAAAGTCTGAAAGACCAGGATTGTTGACCAAGAAAGTTTTGTTTCATCAGGACAATGCTCGTGTAAACACATCTGCAGAATCGATGGCTCAAATAGTTAGTTGTGCTTTCGAATTGCTTCCTCATCCCCCTTATTCACTTGACTTGGCACCTTTTGATTTCCACCTATTTCCAAAACTTAAAAAACACTTAGGTGGAATGAAATTTTCTACCAATGAGGAGGTCAAAGTGGCCGTAGATGCATTTTTGAAGACCTCGACGAGACCTTTTATTTCTATTCTATAATGGGATCAAGGCTTTGGAGGACCGCTGGACTAAGTGCTGTGACCTAGGAGGAGGGTATGTAGAAAAAATTATGTAAAAATTGCATTATTCTTGTGTTTTCTTATTTAGGCCACGAACTATTCAATCGTACCTACATACTGACGTAGCATTTTATAGATTTTAAAACAAGATATTTTCTTTTATGTACGGTCATCATACTATTCAAATATAAATATTATAGTCAATTCATATCATTGAAAGTTCACAATATTAACCAGGCGGTGATTAGTTAGGTGCGCCGCCCGCGCTATCGGGGTTCTGCATCGCATACGTCGGTTGATGTTGGTGTCTTTGACTGAAAGCCTTCATCTCGTATAGAAACGTTTATATGAGTACATTGGACGTCTACTTGGATGTAGATAACTAAATTATTTGTAACTATTACCTTCTATATACCTAAGAGCGACGATGTTAAGAGGGTTATAGCATAAGTTATTGATCAAAAGTTTTTAAATATTATTATATTTTTATGAGAAAAGAGGTAAAAAAGGACATCGTCATGATCAAAAAAAATCTGAGAGTTTTCAGTGTTTTCACCGTAACGCAAAAATAAAAGAGGAATATGAATTATTCTCACGTTTTAGAATATTGAAAGCAACTCCGATGGCTACCGATTCGGTGACGTAGGAACACTCGCATTCTCTGTCTACTACATAATGTCCTTTACAACCCTTCCTCTCCCCGATATCTTAGTGAGCGTTTCTCTTTTATGGTTTCCCAAGATAAATTGTGCAGAACTCGCAAGCGCACTCTCCTTTACCTTAAACCTCATAAGACCGATTTCTTTTCCCACTCCTTTACTGTTCATGCCGTCAGACTATGGAACTCACTTCCTTATGAAATACGCGAAGCAAAATCGTTGCCAATTTTCAAAAATAAAGTAAAGCAACACTATCTTTCTCAACCTTAAAATGTTGTGTTGATGTTCAAACTTTATGTGTATTATGTAGAATATTAATATAAATCATTCGTTTATTTATTTATTTATGTATATAAATATTAGAATTTTATGTATGGGTTTAAGTTAACTTATATGTTTATTTTATGATTATTTATTGTATTGTATTTTATTTTATATTATTAGAATATAGTTGTACACACTAAATTTGTTCTGTACTACTTTGTCCAGTAATAGGTCTGCTGGTAGAAATTTCTATTAGAAATAAGCTGTACCTTTGTACTTTAGTAGTTTATAAGTAATTTTTATTATTGTGTTTTCTGTGTGTACATAAATTATTAAATAAATTATTCTTCAATGATTTCCTTGTTATGCGTTAACTAACAACTAATGCTCACAAGGAAGATGCGCTTTTAATCTTCTTTTTTTTATTTGTTCACACATCGGCGCCACTGACGCATGCTCATTAATTACAGTTACAAAAAAGTTGTCCCATATGCCCCAACATTCAACCTAAAAACAGCACATTTCAATTTAACTACCCTTACTTGCAAATGAATCTGTGCAAGTACCCGGTCGTGTGTACCTCGAGGAATTCGGCTACTTTCGAAAGTTGACGGATCAAGATTGACAGGTGGTGATAAGCATTCGCCTGCTACTTGTGCTGACCATGACGTACCATTAAACAAACGTCAGCCTGCGAGATGACAGCCCAGATACCGCGGCAATAACTGCGCCGATCAAACCCTGGCGTGATGGATCTTCGTGGTTCGATGGCGTGTCGGTCTCAGGACTGATATGATGATTGTGTTTTGTCCTTCTGTGTAACAGTAGGGTGGGTTGAAGAGTGGTTTCAAAATAGTAATATTAAGTGACATCTACTATAATAAATCCTATAATACATCATGTATTATAAATGTCTGACTAGCTGACTAAATTACAATACCTTGGTAATTTAGTCAGATGCATCAGTACTTGTATAAAATATTGAAATAAATAATGAGAGTGCCATATCCAAAATATATGATGCTTGTTCGGCTTCTAGCGTCTTGGTACATTTAACAAAATGAAGCTTATTAAAATGGGTAGGTGTAGCCCTTTTAGAAGCTCGCTAGCTTCCCTTGTTCTTCACTACCAGATAGTATAATAAAAATAGGGATTCATAGCTATGTTACCTACTGTATTATTAGTATAACTGTATTACAACGACCACATTTTCTGTATTTTAATTATGTGTGATTTATAGTCATTCATTCATTCAGTCATTTATCAGTAATTTACAGAAAAGTGTATTTACAGTCAAATACGGTAAGGTTGTAGTTCCAAAATAAATAACGAGATTATATTACGAGTATACGAGTAACTAATATAAAATTCACGATAAATACCTATTTCAGAAACAAACAAAAAGACAAATAAACCCATCTGCTGGTTACTACTATAGTTGAGCCATTACAAACCTGCGAACTGAGTTATAAAACATTACGACAAATCCCTTCTTTGTTACACACAACGCTAGAAGTGCGAGCGAGAGTTCCGATATGCCAATAAGTGTGAGTGAGAGATCTAATAAAAATTATTGATGAGTCAGTTCGCACGTTGGTAATAGCTCAACTATACTGTCAACAAGCGGCCACGTACGCGCGCTGACTCAGCGTCGGCTCAGTTCTCTCGACTCGCAGTTCTTAAACCATGACACTGGCACACCGTGCCAACCGAAAAACGTCGCACTTTGACGATCATTTCAATTGTATTAACGAAACTTTGTCATAGCCGGCAAACGAGTTCTCAATCCAACTGATGGTCAGTGCCATCCATGCCCAAAGATATCATTAATCTTATAGGTTTTGATTTATTATAATGTCATTTATTGATTATAAGTTTGATTATTTCCTTTATTCTTGTAATTATACGAGCTATTATTCCTTCTCTTTACCCGGGGCTTGTGTCCCGTAATCCTGATTATTATGGCCACCCTAGATGAGATCTCGCCAAAAAAAAAAACTCTACTAACAGTCTACTGAGCCGGTTCTTGACATTGATAACCATATTTGACTGATTGTTAAGGCTTAGCAATGCAATTTATCAGCTGTTATAAATAACGCAATCTTACAAAACAAGATTAGTGTTTAAACTCCGAAGCACTGGAACTCGATATAATCGTAATATTAATCCCGTTATACCTGAATAATAGTTTCAATATCCGCGACAGACTGCAGCAATTATCAGTGGCTATAAATTTCACTAAGTACTCTCCAATAATTTTCCAGTAACAGAGACAGAGGCACTAAACCGGATGTAAGATATTTATCCGTAGCTTAGTAAATGGTAAGAATGTCTATGGGCATCGCTGCTTTACCAGTAAGAAGACCAACAAGAAGATCTCACAGTACTAACCTTCACTTCATCACGCCAAGCGTACAAAGACAAATTAGCTGATATAATTAGAGTCAATAATGTGTCTTTGTAGTTTGATTAAACATATTTTGTATCGCCTCTCTTTTTTCGTTGTTTGGGCATGTCTTATTATTGTATGCAGTTTAATGACGTCATAAATTTGAAATTCATTCTTTGATTGGTATCGGTTCTGTTTGTTATCATTATTATTATTATTTAATTCCATTTGCCTGTATTAAATTTAGAACGTTCACAATTTTATCTAGTTATAATAATTTAATTTAAGTATCAAAACCTTGTATAAGTCTGCTTAATGTTAGGGAAAAAAATGTAATTCCATAAATGGCTGTCGGTTTCAAATATTTTTTATTTATATTAACATTACTAAGAGCTGTGGATTTAGTGATAATAAATAAATAAATAAATAACTTTCCGCGCAGAAATGTTCCTAGGTTCATTAATTATGCAAACCCTTTTATATCTCTTTATACAAAGTTATTATGAAATAAAATATTACAGTCAATTATATAATCATAAAAGTATAATGAATAACAAATTAGAATTGAGATACATTTCCAATCCTCCTCCCAAAAGGGAACCATTACACAGCAGTCTCCAGTCCGTCAGGAGCTGTGCGAACTAAGTAAGGTTTGGTAACTGGTCACTGATGTTTCTGTTCCGTTTTAGGAAGAATTACCTCTCTTCAGTAAGAAGGTACCGTCACGGCTAAGCCTTAGGAAGCACGTTAGAATGCCGCGATGTTTCAGTAAAGAGGTTAATATGAATTAAGAAGAAAAGATATTTGAATATACGTTTAACATACTTACAAGAAACAAAAGAAGCAATAGATTCTGACTTGCTCCATCATCGGAGTAACATGTATTAGATTAAAGTTCTTAAAACAAAAGCACAAAAAATTAACGCCTCAAGCCAAGTAATCAAATTTTTATAGTATTTATTTTATGGTAGTTCGAGTATAATAGCAGCCTCTGGTGGTATTGGAATAGTTTCGGATCGATCCGGTTCCGATATCGCCGGGATGATGCCCGGTAGCGTACTGGGAGTGCCCGGGAGGAATCTTAACGACGCATGATAAGAATTTAATGAGATTTAACGCGGTTTTCGATGGTTTCTAAATTCATTAGTTTTGAGATAACAATGCTGTGACCGCTTCGTCGGGTTTATTTGAACTCTCTGTGATTAACGGAGTGGTCGGCAGGTTGAATAAGCACCTATCTAATTGTATTAAATTTATTCAACTTTACTTCATTTTTAAAGATTGTTAGCAAAGCTAGTGTCGTGGATCACAACGTACGTACGTTGTGAATCACGAATTGGAGAAAGTGACAATATCTATAAAATAATATAAAAGATGCTTGACTTGCTAACAAACAATAGTGTTTACTCCACTAGGACTCGAACCCGGTGTAACTAGTTAGGTTAGTTCCCCATAGGCTGTAAACCTTATTGTGTGTGCATGACCTTATGTCATGTACACACAATCAGCTATCTTGTGTTTGCTTCTTTCATATCGTAGTCAGGCTGTATACCTTCCTTCTAATATGGTTGAGGAGGGCGATGGCTGGATCCCGCGTTAACTAGTGAACGGGTGCCGTTTGAGGGTGTTCGTCGTTTGGATACTTGGGGGGAGGCGGCATGCCGAGCTAACAGATGCAGATAAGAATAATTTTGTATAGACGTAGAGAGAGACTGTGTATTTTTTATTTTTAAAAAATATACCCGTGAAGTTTCTTGCTAATTCTTCTTCCGAACGCAATTCCGATGAAGGTGAAGGAAAATAAGACTTCCACAATTTTTTTTTTTCACTTATGATGAAATAAAATATTTTGAATTGATATCAATGTAGTATTCACTCAAAATTTTAGTTACAATAAAACCTGTAACGCAAAGGAAATTTAATGACTATTCATTCCTTTCATTTAATAGGTCACAGGTAAACAAACCTTTATTAAAAACAATAAACTCATATTTCTCCTTTTTTTATTGATTTAACGAAGCAGCACCTGTGGACCCTAACCTTTTTTATACCCCATAAATTACTTGCCAGTTGCTTTCTTAATTAGTTCCCAAGATCCGGCTCCAGTTCATCTCTAGTTTGGTGCTGGTATCGCAGCGGCTGGTCAGCGGATCATCTCACGCCGCTTCGTCAGCGATAACTTCCAGTTGCTTTCTTAATTAGTTCCCAAGATCCGGCTCCAGTTCATCTCTAGTTTGGTGCTGGTATCGCAGCGGCTGGTCAGCGGATCATCTCACGCCGCTTCGTCAGCGATAACTTCCAGTTGCTTTCTTAATTAGTTCCCAAGATCCGGCTCCAGTTCATCTCTAGTTTGGTGCTGGTATCGCAGCGGCTGGTAAGCGGATCATCTCACGCCGCCTCGTCAGCGATAACTTCCAGTTGCTTTCTTAATTAGTTCCCAAGATCCGGCTCCAGTTCATCTCTAGTTTGGTGCTGGTATCGCAGCGGCTGGTCAGCGGATCATCTCACGCCGCTTCGTCAGCGATAACTTCCAGTTGCTTTCTTAATTAGTTCCCAAGATCCGGCTCCAGTTCATCTCTAGTTTGGTGCTGGTATCGCAGCGGCTGGTCAGCGGATCATCTCACGCCGCTTCGTCAGCGATAACTTCCAGTTGCTTTCTTAATTAGTTCCCAAGATCCGGCTCCAGTTCATCTCTAGTTTGGTGCTGGTATCGCAGCGGCTGGTCAGCGGATCATCTCACGCCGCCTCGTCAGCGATAACTTCCAGTTGCTTTCTTAATTAGTTCCCAAGATCCGGCTCCAGTTCATTTCTAGTTTGGTGCTGGTATCGCAGCGGCTGGTCAGCGGATCATCTCACGCCGCTTCGTCAGCGATAACTTCCAGTTGCTTTCTTAATTAGTTCCCAAGATCCGGCTCCAGTTCATCTCTAGTTTGGTGCTGGTATCGCAGCGGCTGGTCAGCGGATCATCTCACGCCGCCTCGTCACCGATAACTTGATTTTGATTAAAATCTTGAATTTACGTGCAGAATTGTTTCTTTCAACTGAGTATAAAGTTATGGGTCATTCTTTTAGAGTTAAATGAAAGACTAATAATGTCACTTCTGTATGCCAAAATTAGGACGCCTAGCTTGACAATCTGACATGTGTTCGTTCAATCTAATCTAATTCAGGGCGAAACGTAAGTCCTGGGAACTGCACGAACACCACCTACACTACACAAAATCGCATATTTAACTGGGTTTTCGCTCGCCGATTTTCACGATTTTTTCACAGTAATTTTTGTCTTGTTGACGCCCATCTGTTTTTAAGGTTTGGGTAAATTTTTCCTTTTGGAATTTCGAGAAAATCCCGGAAAACCTCAAATTTTATAGTAATTTAATAGACACAATACCTTTTTGACTGGTTGTAATTGGTATTAATTAATCTTCGTTGTTTTTTAGGTTTTTGTTGATCCGAGGTCGTTAAATAACACCTTTTGGTACATCCTTGCTGACGGAAAATTCAATTTTCAATTGTTTTTCATATTAAAATAGTAAATTTTTGGTAGTTTCATTTTCAAAATCTCATAAAACACTCTGTGTTGCAAATTTTCTTCAAATTTCTTATACCATCATCTGCGCCGTGTTCCTGCGCGTCTTTTGAGACACTAAGGACCACTCCGCGGGAAATAGGTGTTGGAAAATTTGCAATACCTAGATAATTCGTTTTAAATTAGTGTTTTTCTTAAATATTTTCAAAATTTTTCATTGAACCTTCACTTTTTATAGTTTAAATAGCTTGCTTTTTACCGTCCGCATCGATTGAGACGTCAACCGCCCCTATCGGACGACGAAAACTTGGAAAAATTGAGCGAAGCTTAATAAAGCTTACTTATACACATTTACACTCGTCAACTACCTCCATCAAAAATGTACCGCACACCATTGAAGCACGCAGGCGGTGAAGGAGAAAGTCAAAAAACGCCTCCACAAACAGTAACTCTCGCTCCTAACGTTCGACGAAGCATAGGGGAGTGGGAAGCGGTAGGTACCGACTCAATCGCCACCCCTGTGACTAGTAAGAAAATAACGCAGACAGGAGCTGTCTATAAAGACAAAACTACAGAAGCGAGAGTATGTCTGAGCAAGATTAAAAAACACCTTAGCTTGTCCAGAAACCTCAAGAACGAAATAAAAACCGGTATAACAGAGGCAGTCGACAAACTTTACAACATAGTAAAAGAGTTGGAAACAACTCTCAAAAGCAATAACATCACTGGACAAGCTAACTTAACAGAGACGTATGTTCACCCACCAATAAATATAACCACTGACTTGACTACGGAACTCCTTCACCAACTGCAAGTGGCGAATTTGAACCTCATTCATAACAATAAAGCAATGGAAAACTTGAAGGAGGAAATGGTGCAATATAAGGAGATGATAACAAATACCAGTAGACCAGCCTACTCTAGCGTCGCTGCACAATCGCCAAAGGCACCACGTATAATCAGACAAGCGCTTCACTCGATAGTTGTGGCATCCGAGGACTTGACGGAAACCGGCGATGAAGTGCTAAATAGAGTACGAGAAGCAGTTGACGCTAAAGAGGGCTGGGTTAAAGTAGAGCGAGTCCGCAAAGCCAAAGACAGGAAAATTATAATGAGCCTCAGGACAGAACAAGAGAAAGAAAAAATAAAAATAAAAGATCGACTTCTAAAGTCAGGGCAACGCCTCACATGTGAGGATGTTAAAAACAAGGACCCGCTGATCATATCAAAAGACGTCCTACAAATACATAGTGACGAGGATATAATGAAAGCCATCCGAAACCAAAATAAAGAAATATTTAAGGATTTGAATCCCGAGGAAGAACGCATGGCTGTAAAATACAGAAAGAGAGCAAGAAACCCACTCACCGGGCACATTGTACTGAGCACATCTCCACAAGTTTGGAAAAGGGTGACAGAGGCCGGAACGCTGCATATCGATCTTCAGCGTATCCGAGCAGAAGACCAATCACCCCTGGTACAGTGTACCCGGTGCCTAGAATACGCACACGGAAGGCGATTCTGCAAGGGTACGATTGACTTATGCAGTCACTGCGGAGGCCCTCACATGAGGACAGAGTGTGCGGACTGGCTCGCTGGAACATCCCCTACCTGTAAGAACTGCGCCGCTGCAAAGTACGACCAGAGAGAGCACAACGTGTTCAGCCAGGCATGCCCGATCCGAAAACGGTGGGACACACTGGCCAGATCCTCTGTGTCGTACTGCTAAGGGCACTCAGGCTGTATCCAACCCCTACCACATACTGCAAGCGAATTTACAAAGAAAAAAGTTGGCCACTGACGAGCTTGTTCTGGAAGCAGGTAGACGCAAAACAACACTGGCACTCATACAAGAGCCGTACGTTGGAGGGGTCGGCTCGATGAGGAACTACAGGGGTGCAAGGATCTTTCAGTCTACTGGCGCGGGCACGGTCAAAGCTGCAATAGCTGTCTTCGACCCTAACTTAATAATAACGCAGTACCCGCAACTATCCACACCTAACGTCATGGTGATAGGTGCCCAAACCGGAGACATGAAGATCGCATGCGTGTCGTTCTACTTCGAGCCAGACCAGCCCATGGACCTGCATCTAGAACAACTAGGGAAAATTGCGGTGGCGACGTGAACGCGAAAAATATCTGGTGGGGTGGGAATAAAAACGATAAAAGGGGAGAGGACATGCTGGGTGCTCTCGATGAGCTTGATTTGCATATTGTAAATGTCGGCAATAAACCGACATTTGATACTGTTAGAGGTGGGGTGCGCTACACTAGCAACGTAGATATCGCGGCATGCTCGGCGGGCCTTTTTGACCGGGTGGCAAACTGGAACGTGGATGAATCACTAACTAGCTCTGATCACAACGGTATCTCTTTCGATCTAGGACTTAAAAGAACAAAGGGTCAGAGTATTACTAGAACTACGAGGTTGTATAATACGAAAAAGGCTAATTGGGAAAGGTTTCATGAGAAACTGGAACAATTAAAAGCTGAACGATGTCTGGAACCTGGAACAGTGAGAGCTGTCACAGAAACCGGACAACTAGAAAGCCTCGTAGTTCAGTATACAAACACAATCACTACAGCCTGTGAAGAGTCCATACCTAAAATAAAACGAAATGAGACACCTACCTTGCCGTAGTGGTCGGAGCGTCTTCATCTGCTGAAGAAGGAGATGGTCACCCGGAAGAAAAGAGTTAGCCGTGCTGCACCTTGCCGCCGCGCCAAGTTCATCGAAGAGTACCTGGAAAAGAAAAGTGAATATGAGTTAGAAGCGAAAAGGGCTCAAATAAGTAGCTGGAAAGATTTCTGTGAAAAACAGGAGAAAGAAAGTATGTGGGACGGCATCTACCGCGTGTTAGGAAGAACGAAAAAGAGAGAAGAAGATGTGCCGTTCCAATGGATGGGTAAAACGTTGGACGCTAAAGGCTCGGCTCAGCTATTAGCTGAAACATTTTATCCAGAAGACAATGATAAAGAGGACAACCAACATCATAAAAATACACGAGCCTTAGCGGAAACAATAAATGAGATGCACAAAACGTTTGATCCCACTGATCCACCTTTCACCCTCACGGAACTTTCTTGGGCAGTAAACTCTTTTAGCGCAAAAAAGGCACCAGGATCCGATGGGCTTACAGCAGATATCTGCAGGAAGGCCATCGAGCACAATCCTCCACTATTTCTCGAAATAATAAATAAATGTCTGGAGCTACACTACTTTCCTGAATTGTGGAAGGAGGCCACCGTAATAATACTTAGAAAACCCGGATAGGATGACTACAGTACTCCCAAATCTTATAGACCTATTGGCCTCTTACCAATGCTCGGTAAAATCTTGGAAAAGCTGTTAGTGACCCGTCTTAAACACCACCTTGTTCCGAAAATAAGCCCACGCCAGTACGGATTCATGCCACAAAGGAGCACTGAGGACTCCCTCTATGATCTAATGCAACTAGTAAACGCCAAATTAAACCAAAAAAAGATTATACTGTTGGTATCATTGGACATAGAGGGAGCATTTGATAGCGCTTGGTGGCCAAAATTAAGAGTCCGGCTGGCTGAAGAAAAATGTCCGTGGAACCTGAGAAGGATCATTGACAGCTACCTAAGTAACCGATGCGTAAAGGTAAAATACGCAGGAGAGGAGTACCGTAGGAAATCTGAAAAAGGCTGCGTACAGGGCTCTATTGGTGGCCCCCTCCTATGGAATATTTTGATAGACCCCCTATTAAAGGGGCTCCAAACACGACAACATCATGCTCAGGCCTTCGCAGACGATGTGGTCCTGGTGTTTGAGGGCGATACTGCCCTGGAGCTGGAATCAAGGGCCAATCCCGCTCTTGAGTACGTTCGCGCGTGGGGTGTCGAAAACAAGCTGAAATTCGCGCCACAAAAAACAAGTGCAATGGTGATTACAAGGAAGCTAAAATTCGACACCCCCCGCCTGAAGATGGGCGGAATTGACATTGTTACGATGAGAGAAATGAAGTTGTTGGGCGTAACAATAGATGACAAATTAACCTTCAACACACATGTAAAGCAAATATGCCAGAGGACGATAGCCGCATACAAACAGTTGGCAAGGGCAGCGAAAATCAACTGGGGATTACACCCCGAAATAATACGAACTATATACATAGCCACAATTGAACCCATCATTTTGTATGCGTCTGGGCACCAGCCACCACAAAACTGTGCATCAGGGAAAAACTAAACTCCATCCAAAGAGGCTTCCTTCAAAAAATCTGTCGAGCATACCGCACTACCTCCCTGAACTCGGTGCTGCTACTGACTGGAATACTCCCCCTGGACATTCGAGTTCGAGAAGCAGCTTTACTTAACGAGGCCAAAAGGGGGTCCCCCAGCCGACAATTGGAGACAGAGAGATTGAGCGAAGAGCGTTGCCAAGTGAGAGTCCACATCCAGCGGAGTATATCAGCTATGAGATCTACAGCCTGGTAGATCAAGAACAACTAGCAGCCAATAGTCATTACGATTTACGCATCTTCACCGATGGCAGTAAGATTGGTGGACGGGTCGGTGCCTCGCTATCAATTTGGAATAGTGAGACCGAAACCAAGTCCATCAAACTTACTTTGCCATCGTATTGCACTGTCTACCAGGCTGAGCTCTTGGCTGTGTACAGAGCAACAGAGGAGATACTCAAACAGAAGCAACGCTCTTTCGCTATATACAGCGACTCCATGGCCGCTCTTCAATCTGTGGTAGCGCTGGACTGCCCCCATTCCCTTGCAAACAGGACAAGACACAACCTCCACCTTTTATCCAGACAAAATAAAACTGTGAATTTATTTTGGATAAAGCACATAAAGGACTTGCAGGGAATGAACGGGCGGACCAGTTGGCCAAGGAAGCGGCATTACTCTCAAAAAGGAAGCCTCATTACGACAAATGTCCCGTATCATTCGTTGAGCGATGCATTCGGATGCAGTCGCTTGACGAATGGAACGAAAGATATAAAAAGAACACCACAGGGTCAGTGACCAAAATGTTTTTCCCCGATGCGGTAAATGCTTACAAGGTGGTCAGAAAGATCGAAACATCAGGAGTCATAACACAAATCTTGACAGGGCACGGTGGGTTCTCGGAATACCTATTCCGATTCAGGTGCAAAGGGAGCCCATCGTGCGCTTGTGACCCTGGCGTGATGGAGACTGTCCCGCACGTATTAACAGAATGTCCAATCTACTCCACCCAAAGACTCAATCTCGAGCAACTCATAGACAAAGAGGTCTCGGCCAAAAACTTCACAGAAATAATGATGGGAAAACACAGAAAGGCGTTCTTGGACTACTGTTCTGAAATAGCTAAAATAGTAATAAGCAAAAATAAATAAATAGATGAAGAAAAATATGTTCATAAAATATTGAAATATTTTAAATGCAACATATGACAACGACGAAGCCATATAACCATGAATCAAATCAAAACACAAGAACAAGTAGGTTTAAGATTAAAATAAAAAAAGGCAACAAACCATGAGTAAAATAATATAGAAGGAATTAAGAAGAAATGCAAAAATTATAATACAAATTCGCGTCCCCCCATTAAGGGATGTAACCAATTACTACTGGTAATAAAATAAAAGACGAAACAAAGACTGCGGCGACTAAAGCCGGAGGTAGAAGTTTAAAAAAAAAAAAAAAAAAACACCAACTACACTACACGCTTCCTCTAAATACCGTTTATATCCATACGTGTTTTACTTATACGCTAAATGTCAAAGAAAACCCTTTGCTTTTAAATGTGCTCCAAGTACATGCAGATTAAAATAACGACGAAGGTAAGGTCGAAATTTATACTTCTAATGTGAAGAATAATAAATACGCTTAGCTAAAGGAGTCTAATAATAATAATAATAATATAATTCCTTTGATAAATAACGGTCACTGCGATTGAACGGTCTGAAGAACTCGTATGTTAGCAGTACGAAGGTTCGACTCCGGGGAGGAATAACCATAAGAGCTTCTGAACCAGTGGCACCTAAGAATTTTAAAATTGTAACTACAAAAAAATTAAATAGTTCAAAGATCGTTTAAGCCGTAAAGTATACAATAGTGCTATAGTAGATTTCCAATAAGCTGCTGAATTTGACTGAAATATAAACAAAACCCAACTGCTGTAGTTATTTTCCGGAGTGGTTCAAATTTATCCATCCCACGAAAAACATTGAAAATATATCCTATGTAAATAATCATGACTGACACGAATCCAATGACTCCTCATATGTGGACATCCATCAAATGCTTACGGCTGTGAAGCATGCCAAAGAAATATACATATATTAATACACTCGAAAAACATATCCCTCCTTCGCGGGCAGTCGGGTAATATCACGTAAACCATGCAATAGGCAACAACCACATATACAATCCATCAAGATTGGTATGGGCACTCAACACAGGCGACACAGGCGACATCAAGTGCTTGTTCTTCACAATGTTTGAACAATAAGCCGACATAACATAGTTCATGTAAGTACTTACGTACTCATGTAACATAATAAACATATTAAAATCCCCAGACAATCACACCAACTGTATGGCCCCAAAGTAGGCAGAGCTTGTGTTATGGATGACCACACAGCGAACTGGGTGGAACCCAGAATAAACATATATATATATATAAATGTCAACAACAAGGACCCGAGAACAAACTTTTATGTTCTCGGGTCCTTTAGGGCTCTACGGGTCTAGGTTTTAGGGATCTACGGCTTATGAGGCAGGGCTACGAAGCACTACGCTACACGGTCGTCATATATTATATTATTTTATAATGCACATTTTTCCATGGGAACTTCCATTTTTGTTTTGTGGAGTATTTAAAATGTGACATATTGACTCGGTCGTCACTTACCTTCTTTCTTTAGAACTCTTAAATTATTTAGGAGAAGATAATATTATTAAAAGATAGTACTAAGTTAGATTGTCGTTTGATCTAGTTAAGTTTGCGACGGCACACTGCAATATATACACTTGGACATTTATCTCGTCTTAAAACTATTCCAATAAAACTTGAATGCCAGTAGATGTTAACGTTTTATAGTATAGTTAAAAATGCATTACTGTTTCTTTAGTACTGCTGTGGTCGAATGTTCCATTTCACGCCACTTCACTGTTTTACTGTCCGTAGGTAGTTGTGCTTAAGAATTGGTAAAAACATCACTCGGTAGCATGTCTCAAGCAGGGCTTGAACTCGAGGCCCTCCATTACAGGCCGGGTGCTTGGCCAGGATTTTTTCTGAGGCATGGCGATTGCAAGGTTACCCTAAAAAAAGGCATACAATTAGTGTGCTTGTCCAGGAACTGTATGTTTTTAGTTATCTTAAGGTGGATTATTTCTTTGTTTTATTAAGTCATTCATCTTGATGCCTAATCCGTATCCGTATCTTGGAAAGATCGCTATGGCTTAGGTAGACTAGTCTTGTTAAGAAGTATTTGAAATGAGATTTTTAAGTGGCTTATATAGTCTGGTTAAGAGATACATGAAATGAGATTTTTTAAGATGTTGTTGAGGCATTTGGCTTGTGAGTCTAAAGAAAAAAAAGTTTGTCAAAAAATTGCTAAATAAGCCGAAACTGTCTTAGTTGAGACAGCTTTGAGCTTTTTATTTGATCCAATTTCATTGCAAAAAATGTGTTTTCTACAAAGTTGACATTCCAGCTCATCGATATCAATGCCTCTACGTTCCTACAAGAAACTTTCTATCACTTAACTCAACAGCCGGTTTACAGAAACTCCGCGTCATTCTTACCTTCATGTAATGACCTATATCAATGCCTCTACGTTCCTACAAGAAACTTTCTATCACTTAACTCAACAGCCGGTTTACAGAAACTCCGCGTCATTCTTACCTTCATGTAATGACCTATATCAATGCCTCTACGTTTCTACAAGAAACTTTCTATCACTTAACTCAACAGCCGGTTTACAGAAACTCCGCGTCATTCTTACCTTCATGTAATGACCTATATCAATGCCTCTACGTTCCTACAAGAAACTTTCTATCACTTAACTCAACAGCCGGTTTACAGAAACTCCGCGTCATTCTTACCTTCATGTAATGCCCTATATCAATGCCTCTACGTTCCTACAAGAAACTTTCTATCACTTAACTCAACAGCCGGTTTACAGAAACTCCGCGTCATTCTTACCTTCATGTAATGACCTATATCAATGCCTCTACGTTCCTACAAGAAACTTTCTATCACTTAACTCAACAGCCGGTTTACAGAAACTCCGCGTCATTCTTACCTTCATGTAATGCCCTATATCAATGCCTCTACGTTCCTACAAGAAACTTTCTATCACTTAACTCAACAGCCGGTTTACAGAAACTCCGCGTCATTCTTACCTTCATGTAATGACCTATATCAATGCCTCTACGTTCCTACAAGAAACTTTCTATCACTTAACTCAACAGCCGGTTTACAGAAACTCCGCGTCATTCTTACCTTCATGTAATGACCTATATCAATGCCTCTACGTTCCTACAAGAAACTTTCTATCACTTAACTCAACAGCCGGTTTACAGAAACTCCGCGTCATTCTTACCTTCATGTAATGCCCTATATCAATGCCTCTACGTTCCTACAAGAAACTTTCTATCACTTAACTCAACAGCCGGTTTACAGAAACTCCGCGTCATTCTTACCTTCATGTAATGACCTATACCAATGCCTCTACGTTCCTACAAGAGACTTTCTATCTCTTAACTCAACAGCCGGTTTACAGAAACTCCGCGTCATTCTTACCTTCATAGAATGACTTTTTGTACCATTTTCTGGCGCAATTTCAATTCAACAACAGTCATTGGTGACTCGAACTCGGGACCATCAAATACGTGACCCAGATTTTTCACGTTTCAGTTTTTCTTTCGAAGTATTACTGGGCGCGTGACAGCCCGCGGACCATTGATTGCTACTTTAATATCGCCTTTGTGACTAAATAAATTAAGGTATTATTTTAAAAAAGAGGCTTAGACGCAAATTCGCTTCTTAAAATACACCTTCTGGTAATAAAAAGAGGTATTAAAATGGCTTGTCGTTAATACTGAAGGCAGTGACAGAGCGAGTATCCAGAAGTAATTTTAATAAAAAAGATGGAAGTTTGGTGAATGTGTCTCGTGCCGCAGTTTTTATAGGGCCCCAGGACGGGGCAGCTCACCTCAGCCGCAGTCATGCGTTACTTGAAATGTCACTCAGTTTAATAGCATTCAAGTTGTATAGACAGGCAGGACCAAATGAATTAATTTTTTTTTTAATTAGAAAAAAAACCCTTAAACGAAAGTATTATATTTGTATGTTTATTAATAACGCTGAACATATGACTCCGAAAAATATATTATTTTTCTTGAAGCGCGAACACTTGTTTTGTGCTCATTTCTTAATACTGAATAATCATAATTTCAAATAAAGAACCTTATTTAAAACAAAATGTAATAGAACCAAACCCAAACTTTTTACCAGTAAATTATTTTGATTCTATTTAAATACTTTCCATTTCAGGAACTTTAGAAATATTGTCAAAACAATAAGTCAGTTTACATTAATATTCAAGGCCCGTTCTTCGACGTTTCAAAGGGCGACTTTCAAATTTTTCGATTAACTCCTATTGTGGCCCGGGGCGCTGTTTCCATTAAATCAATCAAGGGCGGACTGACTTAAACTCGCGACAGTTTCCATTTGTTCTATAGGTGCGATGGCTAAAGAGTTTGGTTAACTTTTGTTTTTTGAAATACGTTTTTCAAGCAAGTGGATGTTTCGATAAAAGTTTGGCTTTAATGAGCTTCTTTAATAACGAGCTTTGCTGGTAATCTTGTAATATTCATTAGTTTGCATAATTCCGTTTCATTTAGATACGGAATCAAAAGTTTAATGCTCAGTTAAAACTTAATGACTAGATATTAGTCGTGTGAATTCAAAGCGAAGTAAAACGTTTCTTTATAATGTCCGGTCTAGAATGAGAACCAGAAACACTTTCACAAATAACTAGCAATATCTCGACAGTACAAAATGCAGTCGCGTTGAATATCAGGGCAATAAGTTACGCGGCATTTCTCCTGCCAGGCCCGCTTGCAGTATGGCGAGGCTCGATAGACACGTAGAAAGGACAGTCGAACTAATCGAGATTAAATTTGCATTCGCACGCCGAGCGGCCGCGGGGACCGGCCGAGTTAAATGGATCGCAGGCGAACTGAGCGGAACCGTTCGTGTGGTGCAAGGAAGACAAGGTCGGTACTTTTTTTTGTGTTTCGCCTAAGCAGGCACCCTCCGCGAGGAGGAAGGTGGTAACAGCGTCATGCATACCTTCGCAGCCGATCTGCGGGTTGATGTGCAACTCACCAAAGTAGCAAACCCACTAAAACCACCTTCACGGCTGTGGCATGGGAATGCTATGCAGCCTTCATCGGAGCGACACTCTATTAGGGAAGGGGGTGCGCGAGTGGGACCCGCTTGCGGGTCAGCCGCTATGAATCGAATGGCACTTATGGTGCTAGTGTAGGGTTACGAGTTGGTTCGGCCTGGGCAGCCAGAAGCTGGTCCAGATTTGCTGAAAGTTGATTTGGGGGGTCCGACAGAGCATTTCTCGGTCTTTGGACCTTGACGGCAGGGACGGAGCAGTATATGAGACTGTCTCGCGAATGAGAGGGTTTGGATGCTCTGCGGATCGCTCGAAGAAAGTGGTTGAGGTTGATATATATATAAAATGTATATGTATAATATGTATATATAATATATATATATATATATATATATATATATATATATAAACATGCATATCGAACATATATAACAACAACATATATAAGAGAACATATATAATATTCCTTAGATGTTGTTGTATTGTAGGTAAGTCGAGATCTCTGTGCAGGTCTGCGTTACGCACGTACCACGGTTTCGTACGAACAGTCAGGGCGTTAGGTATTAAGCTCATTATTTAGTTTATAATGAGCTAAGCGGAGGCTGGTGTTCGGCCAGTACAAGACGCTCTTGAGGAGAGCGAGCGGTGCGTAGTTTGCGTGTGAACACGGCTATCTGGGCTAGGTCGACATTTTGGATGGTGTCGTATATTGTCTTCAGGTCCTCATCCATTGAAGACTGAGGTGAAGACTGTGGGCCTGCTGGAGCAGGGCGGTCGCACCTGGGTGGAGCGGAGCAGTTGGGCGCCGCACGCCCGTAGTGCTGACAGCGGTGGCACTATTCCGGATGCCCACGTCTGTGTGGGGCCTCTCCGGAGATACCCGAGAGTCCGCAGATAGTGTGGTCCTCTCTAAATATCTTCCTGGACCAGGGAGTGTTGGTCGAAATGACCAAGGCTAACGCAAAACGCCTCCCGTTTCGTTGCACAGCTTCGGCCGGGAATCCTTGGGACTTAATGTCCTCCAGGATTACCTCCTTTGATAGTTTAAACGGGATACCCCGCAGGACGGCTTTGATCTTATGCTCTTCAGGGAGAGTGTAAATATGGTATAAACGCAGGTTTTTATATATTGGGCCTTTCGGGTAAGTTTAGAGGAGAGAGGGAAATTTCTTAATGGAATAAGTTCAAATGTATTCTGCTTAGCTAGTAATTTTGTCAGGTTATTCAGTATTACTATCTTTAAAGGATTCAAAAACAATGCGAGGTGAAATCATTTATAGCAATAAGTATACAACGAGCAGGGCCAGGAAGTTCTACAGTTTTTATAACTTTATTTATGTTTCAGATCTTGTTAGTAAAACCAAAATGTTGTTTTAAGAAGTACTACTCACTGCGAACTTATAATAAACGGTCTTACGAAGCTGCGGTAACAATCACACATAACTACACACAATTTTCATGTCTCGCTGAATAACAAAAAAGTTTTGCGACATACATTTCTTAGGCACTTTTTCAATATTTAGCAATGAATGCTATGTTACTATGAATAAATTTGCCCAACACGCTATATCACCTCCTCTGCACCACTTCCCATCAGCCCACACCAGCCGGCACCCGGTCCGCATCCAGCACCAGACACCTTTCTAATGCTAATGACACCGGCCGACGCCATTGTGTCACCGCACCGCGCCACTCGCCCGACACTGCCAATGTGTTACGTTGATCCGATTCACTTCGATCAATATACACAGCCATCTCGCACGAGAGGCTGGTCTCGAACGAACCAAGTTGCAATTTGGAATTAACTGTTTGTCTTCTCATTTTTATGTGACTTTTTAATAGAGGTAGCAGACTGTTAATAAAGCAATCGTTACAATATTTAGACAAATTGTATAACATAATTGACTAAGATACCTAAAACATCAGTGCTCTTATGAGCAATAGGTTTTATAACCTATATTCTGCAGTATTGCCAATAATATCATTATAATAAAATATTATTGGCTAATTAAATTGTCGTTCTACCATTTCCCGAGCTTTCCGAGCAGGTTCATAGATAAACCGCTATGAATACCGCTAGTTTCCGTCAATTAAATATCGATTAGTCCACTATAGGAAATCGATAAAACCTTTTTATCGAGCCAGCGACCGCGTGGCGACCGACGCAGCTGTCAGGTTCCCGTCAGATCTCGCCGACAGTTGTTTCAGTAATTATACCGATTGTAGAAACGTGCAAGGCTGAGATAAGATTTGAAATTGTTTTATTGTACAGCCTCCTTACTGCTTAGGTACTTGGAAAACTGGAGCTTTTGCAATTAGTGCGGTTGTTAATGGATGTAAGATATGTTTATTGCAGGAAAAGGATTTTACTTTGTATTGGCTCTTAAGACGTTATGCAGCTTTGGTAAGAACATTTTGAGTTATTCAATAAATCTCAACTCCATCTGTGGTAATCACAGATATCAACTCGATGTGTGGCAACTCGGCAGGATAAATAATAAATAAATAAATATTTATAACTAACACACTACATTATCTAGCCCAAATTAAGTATCATTAAGAACTTGTGTTATGGATACTAGATAACGGATAAATAGATATATATACACATAGATATATATATTTTTTAAATATAAATATTAGAAATAAACTTAAATAAACATACACATCCATTACTAGAAAGCAAACATGATAAACTATCTGCCCCTACCAGGATTCGAACCCAGGACCTCTGGCATGGAAGGCAAGGGTACTTACCTCCACACCAAACAGGCCGAGATCAGGATGCATGGTCTCTAACGACAAAGTGGATGGATACTGATCGCAGTCCAGCTCTACGTTGTCTTTCTTAATTCTGAGTACTTTTATGTCGATGGATTCAGTCGTTCACACTCCCTTATAAAGTGGCACGCTAGGTCCTTATCAGGGATGAAGCTTTCAACCGGGTCTTTTACAACTAACTGAACTAGTGCCTACGACGTTGATGGAAAAATGCACACAATGCCATCTAATGGCACAGAATTTTTTTTATGCTGAAATTTATTTACTGCCCTTATTTTCTAATAAGCAGAAGTTCAAATTAAATATGTGACATCAAACTTATTAAAAGTTTTTCAAGACAGTAACTTATTTCCAACCTTGTTTCTACCTGTGACAAATGAACAATTTCTTTAAGATACGGGAGCGAAATCTATTGCCAGTAAATTACAAACTACATTTTGACATTCGTGCAGGCTACAGCCACCCAGTCATAGAACAGATAACTCAAGCCCAACGCGACGCCATCTTGTAATTAGCAGCTTCCCGCGTAAATCATAGATATCGGGTAATATTTCTGTCAGGAGTGTCCGCTGCCCACCGGCGCCGGCGCATTCAGGGTTATTAGGTTTTAATTATGTTTTTAATGCACTATATTTTAAATAACATAATTAGTTCCGCCCGATGTCGTAGCTTTGATGTTATGGCCGAGCCAACACGGCCTCGATTCCAAATGAAGCTTTCGGGTCCTGTGTGTGGACATAATACCCTTGCTTGTTGCTAGGAAATACTATTTTTCGCAGTAAAAAAGTCCGTGTCTCTAAGTAGGTACCATCTATTATATGTGACTCACTTGTAAAAGTATAATACGCATTGGAACAATACGCACTCATGCAAACGTCGTTCAATTATGTCGAGATTTACTACTCGCGATGTTAAACCTTCGTCGAAAATTTTTTTTTATTAAAGTTAATTAAATAATTAACCAACAAAATCTTTACACCCCTGAGCAAAGATCTCCTTCTACGTGTGACAAACATCTGTGGCTGGAGATCCTGCTTTTGCTTAATATTAAATGTACTAGTTGGAGGTGTTTAACATAGAGGACGTTCATAGAGAAACTTTTAGCTTGTATTACATGACAAAGGTCTGATTATCGCGGGCTCTAGGGCTATACCAGTTCCATCCGTAATCCCCTCCAGAATATCTGCAAGTGAAAAGCTTCAAATAGCAATAACAGCGCGGATTTAATTAATAAACAGTTGCCAAATACTCTAACTATAACATTAAATCTAAATATAAAGTTTCTAGATGACCTCATTAAGTTCTACAACTTTATTTTTGCATAAATGATATATCTTTTCAAGCAAACTATGCAAAACAGTTTCACACAAGTTTCCCGTGAAAAATTACAACTCTGAATGACGTGCACTGAGCGAGCGGGGCGGGGCGGGGACGGGGGCAGGCATGCAGCTTCATTACAGAGGAGGTGCGTTTTCATTTTTACAAATAGCTTTAGAAAACGAGCAAGTTGCTACAAGTCGCGAAATATGCAGCTGGTCAAATTCAAATTCAAATATTTATTTCTCAACATCGACAATTACTTGTTCTTACTGACGTCAAATAAAACATGACTCGACGACCAGTTCGAAAAACCTTCGTGAAGAAGAACTGGCAAGAAACTTCACGGGTATATTTTTTTCTAAATCAATTCACAGTGTCTCTTTATGTCTATACAAAATTATGCTTATCTGCATCTGTTAGCTCGGCAAGTCTCCCTCCCCAAGTATCCAAACGACGAACACACTCAAACGGCACCCGTTCACGAGTTAACGCGGGATCCAGCCATCGCCCTCCTCAACCATCTTAGAGGGAAGTGCGCGTCCCGTCCCCCGATCACACATGCAAGTTGCAGCTTTAATCAACTAGACTCCTGTTAACCAAGCCGGGCTGCTATTTTTATGACTCGTTATTGGGATTCTAAAACAAAACACTCTACCACTAGTTCTGAAGATCTTAGATGCCAGTGTCCTTAGTATGTTTGTAATCACAACTGTCGCGTTTAAATGTATCGCAACTTTCAGGCGAGATCTTTCAGATCTTAAACACGATGACTTCGCTTCAACCTATAGCTGCCTTTACCTATTCACTGCATTGGCTTACAAACTTTGCAAAAAATATATTGTATGTACAACTATGTCTTGCAAAAATGTATGTTACCAAAATTGTATACAATATTAGTTTTCACGCAAGTCCGGCATGAAACTTTAGCAACTTGCATAATTCAAACGAAACTTAACTCTGCAAATCTATCTTTGTCGCAAGTCTGGTTTAATTAAAACCTCCATTTATTACTCCTAGTTCAATCACCCTCCGTGGACTAGGCACAAATACCGGCTCCGCCCGTTTGCAGGTACAGATTACACATGCATTAATCATCTCCGTCGGGAATTATTTATAGTTCACTTCATTTTTACTATACCTAGTTTTAAGTGTCTTATTTACTGGCTTTGGAGAAACAGGTTTTTAAATAGTTTTTTCTTTATGAAAAGTTGATGAGCCTAAAATAACTGTGCAAGGTTATGAGGGATGATCAAGCTTCAGACGATATCTATGAGGTTCTTGCGATGCCGGAGCGAAGTTTGTCAAAACAGTTTATTCGTTTAGTTTATGTCAATGTTCCACTTCCCGCTATTTTATATACTATACGAACTGTTGTCCGCTGCTCCCTGAGTCTTAATTCAAAGACAGTCCAATGTATAGATATGAAGGTACACAAGCATTGCTGTCTCCAACATGGATCTGCGTAACTGTTTCAAAGAAGCATTCTGCGACAACGTTTCTTGCAGTTCCCAATGAAACCTTTGGAATTCTGAAGTGCGATGTTTTGATCAGCGTAGAATGTCAGTGTCTGTAATTAAAATTAGCAGGTATTGGGGGCTATTTTACACAGGAACGGGACGGGATAGTATCAATACTTTGAGCTGAAAAGTTGAAGTAGTGCCTTTAATCGTGGGTCAATTAAATTTCAAAATGACTTACTATGTGTATAATGATGACCAGAGAAGAAAAACGCCCTACTTGCGAAGCTGACGGGCTAAAGGTTCACAGACAGATGAAGGATGTTTTTCTACTATAATTAGGTAAACTACTACTACTAAGTACGGTATTTTCATAAGCTTGGGCAGTTATAGTCGTACACACAGTAGGTATAATAACAGCGAAGTTCGCAATATAATATAAGCGCAATTATAAACCTATTTTATTATTAAGATAGGTATGTACATTAATTACTTGGTGTCATTATATGCATTCATTAAAAAGTTGTAATGGACTCCGGCGCAGGCGCAGTTATACAATCGTTCTTATCGTCGTGAAATCGTCGTGCTGTCTCATAGCAGCCTCCACGTGGCCTGGAGGCGCGCTTCACGGTGTAGTCTTGACACTTGCGCTGAGCTTCAATGGTTTTATGGCTGTAATAAATGATCCATATAACTATTTATAATATGGCAATCGTTCTTTAAATTGAGAAGCAAGTGTTTTGTTGTTTTTTTTTGGCTTCAGTTGCTATACCTCACTAACAGATTACGGAACTTTTTGGTGTTTATCTATTCGTCGACATGTAAACAAGTTAGAAAAGTTGCTAATTTACGCTTAACTAAGCCGCCAACAAGATCTCATTAATTACCTCCAATAATATTGATTTTAATGCGCTTCTTATAAATAAGGTCTCCGTATCCTTGTACCTCCTTACACCAGTTAGTAGAATTTCTTTGATGTGGATAAGTTGCGTCTGCAGTAGTCAGTAGTACTGATTTTGCCTGCCGTCATAGCCAGTACTCACATTCACAGGGCCAACACCATCCCCTACCAGTCGAACCATAGTTGATGTAGCATGATGTGAATTACTTTGATAGTAATTGATAAGAGACTCAAATTATCCTGGCAGGGTCGCCACGTACGGCGGATGTCAGGAGTTAAGTAAAACCAATGAATGATGATTTAACACTGACTTGACTCAAGTACGTCCATAAGTACGTACATCGATAAAAGCGAGAGGCATTAAATGAAACCACATATTCTGTGTATCATTATCAGGCTACACAACAAAAATCAGATCAATGTAAGCCATAGTTTAGTCACAGGAATGTTTTTTAGTTTTTACTTAGCTTCATTTAAACACTCTGTATCTTCCCGATCACCTGATCGTAAGTTTGTACTACAGGCATACGTATTTATCTAAACGACAAAATTCACGCGAGCGATGCGACGTTGCCAGTTCGCATCGTAAGTTTGCAGTATTTTTTTTTATGCCGCCAAAGCAACACCCTCACGGGAGGGAGGTGGAAGATGCGTCATGCATACCGCCCGCAGGAAAATACCGTCCTCTGCGGGGGGTTATGTGGGACTCACCAGAATGGCACCTACCCACTAAAAACCACCTCTTTGGCTGTAGTAAAATTTTACTGTTAGCCTTCATCGGAAGCGACACCCTTTGGGAAGTGGGCGCGCTGGCGGAAACCCGCTAGGGGGTCTTCCACCTGATGTGAAAGTTGCAATGAAGGTGCTCAAAGGGACATGAGTTGGTGGCCGCTGCCTCCAGTTCTCTGGAGCAGGCTTGGGCTGAGTAGGCTTTGCAGCCGGAGGAACCCGGCTACGCAGCGGCGGAAAGTTTTCCTGAGAAAGAGGCAGGGCCTGTTTGGGTGCCGCCCTCTTAAATTTGGGACGCATACAGCGGGGTACACGAGGGCAGCCCCTGTAATTTGCGGTGTGGCCGGATTGGCCACAAAGCACGCAATCGGGAGGAGAGGAAGTTTCAGGAGTGCGATTGCACTCGTCAGTGAAGTGAGGGGTCAGGCACTTGACGCACCTGGGCGGGGCGGCGCAGTTGGCCCCCGCATGCCCGTACAACTGCCACCGATGGCACTGGCCGGGATGACCGCGGCGCTGAGGCGCCTCGATCGAGATCCCAGAGAGGCCGCATATGGTGCTAACCCTTTTGAGGATCTCCCTGGACTTAGGGACGTTGGTGAGTACCACCAAAGCGAGAGGGTGACGCCTTCCGTACCTGCTGTGCATTTTATGCACGGCGAGTGCCGGGAAGCCTTGGGACTGCAGATCCTCCAGGATAGCCTCGTTCGATAATTCGAACGGGATTCCCCTGAGTACCGCTCTGAACTTACGCTCTTCTGGCAGAGCATAAGTGTGATAAGCATATTGCTTATCGGTGAGGAGCTTTGTTAAAGCACGGAAGTTGTCTATCGACGAGACTAGGATTTTAATGGATTCACCCGAGTTGGCCGCTCGGGTGTAATGGATCTTGTGCTCATTGCACAATGTCGAAACCTCAGTCCATTTACCCTTTTCCCAAAGGAAAACGGGTGGTGGGACCTTAGCCTTGACAGAAGTTGGGGCCGGAGCGGGTGTTGAAGGCATCGGGGCAGCTGGCAATGGCAGCTTGAAGACGCCGCAGAGGGTGTTGGAGACACCGGGGCAGGCGTCTCTCAGGGATCTGTTCTCTCTGCAACGTTATTCTTGCTGCACATTAACGACCTGCTAACCCCATGCATTATTGGTTACGCTGATGACAGCACCGTTGTAGAGAGATACATGTCCAATGCGTGAGCGAGTCCTCAAGAAATCCGGGCTTTGAGAGAGTCCATGATTAAGCGGGTGGATTTGGCCTTAAAGAAAGTGTCCGATTGGGGCGAGTTCAACTTGGTCAAATTTAACCCGTCGAAAACACAGGCGTGTTTATTCTCCGCTAAAAAGAGCAATTTCGACCTAACGCCCACTTTCCAAAATGTTTCTGTACCCTTAACCGACCACCTAGGGCTTCTGGGGGTAACTATATCGTCCCAACTAAACTTCGGGCAACAAATTGTGTCCATGGCTCAAACAGCTCCAAAGAAGTTGGGAATCATCTCGAAGGTCCGACGGTACTTCAGCCCTGAACAGCTACTTAATTTGTATACAGCTCAAGTTCGATCTTGTATGGAGTACTGTAGCCACCTTTGGGATGGTTCTGCAAAGTACCAACTAGAAGCGATGGACGCAGTTGACCGAAGAGCCCGAAAAATTATTAACAACTTTGACCTCACCACCAAAAAACTGCAAAGCCTCGACCATCGTCGGAAAGTTGCCAGTTTAGCAGTCTTCTACAGATTACATTTTGGAGAGTGCGCGAATGCTCTTTTTGATCAGGTTGTACCCACACCCTTCTTGCATCGGATTACTACACGCAGACAGACCTTCCATCCCTTCATGGTAGATATCCCAAGAAGTCGAACCAAACGCTTCGATAGTTCCTTTTTGGTGCGGGTCGCCAAGGTGTGGAATGAACTGCCTGCGTCTGTTTTTCCAGAAAACTATAGTCCTAGTTCTTTCAAGCATCGAGTGAATAGGTATCTCGTGGATAGACGTGTAACACCTTCGTCTTCATCGTCACTTTCCATCAGGTGAGATAGAAGACAAACGTCTCATCCTTTTTCGATAAAATAAAAAAAAATGTAATAAGCGTAACAGAAATAGAAATAGATCAGTATGTTGCTATGGCGCCGGCGGCGGCTCGGCTAATTAGGTCAAGGGCACAATTTTTACTTTGTTTAGTGCGAAGACGCGTTGCATCCGGGGTGCACGTTGCGCAATTCAGCACGGATTATTGTCTGGGTATAATGGGTTATATAATAACCGATAACGTTGTATTCAATATAATATACATGTCTTTTTTTATTACTTTCTTCTTATATACGGTCATAATTGATTAACACAGTTCAATCAAATTGTCCATAGCCAGGGTGTGTTCCTCAATTTCTTTTTGAGAAATTTCATACTTATTGCTTAAAATTAGTACCTCTTCATAAAGTCTGTGTACATTTCGTTTCTGTGTGTCCCTTTCATAGCTTCAGCTATTCTGCTCCAAATTACTTTTACATAATATCACTTCATTCATTCATTTTAAACAACACAATAATGAAAATAAATTATTAGCGGATCATTTTATTGATGCATTGGTTTCAGTTATCGCCACTCAACTTGCGTTTCAATTAATTGGTTTTCAATTACAAAATATTAATTCAATCCGATTATTGATGTTCGATTCGGTAAAATGACCACAATGCGAAACTTTAAGGGAAAAATTCAATTACAAGTTCTCGTATAAAATGTTGAGCTTAATTAAATTGTTTGAGCAAAGCTTCGCCCAGTAAAGTTGCTGCGTTTTTTTCACAAGGCTTTCTCGGTTTTGGTCTCTCTGTGGCATATTTTTGTAGAATGCATATTCTCTGAACAAACGTGTATAAACTATTATTACCATTTTGTTCAAGTAGGTACGAGTTTCAAGTCTTAGTACGTACCCCATATTTCTTGTTCGAATATAAGGTTCTGAATAGTATGGCACGGGCTTCTTTCTTTCAAAATTTACCGCTCATTACAAATCAAGATGTAATGCTCTATTATAATTATGAACTATTTTAGATTTTTCCAAAAATCGACACCTGCCGACAACCCTTTACAGCGGACTTGCATGTTTTAAAGAACGCGTAAAACTTTTAATGCATTTCAAACTTTACCTAGTTTTCTAGTTACCTAGTTTGTTCCACTTAAATAAATAGTGAAAAACCCGCCTTTCCTCGCTCATTCAATCACTCCGTCTCTCATTCATTCCTTCGTTCAGTATTCATCTGTAACAGCGTGAGGTAGAATAAGCGGTATTTGTAGGTCTTACACTGTTCACTTTGCGAGAATAATTTACTGAGAGGAAAGGTTCTCTATTTGAGTAAGATTCTGGTGAGTAGGGGTAAAACGTTACATTATTTAATCAAAACTCGCTTTATGATTAGGTAGGTGTTAAAAGTTCAAAAGTATAATATTTCAAACATCCAAAAAGGAAACTGACACTTGGCATATGTGGTCGAGGCGGGAAGAGAGGAAACACAGTAAGCCGTAGATCTCTTTATTAAAATAGAGGAGAAAATATATAGAAATATATTAAAATATAAAATATATGACTGGCAACTTATAAGTCTGTCATTATTTTATTTTATCTGTAAAATGTAAAATATATATATTATGGAAGATTGTTCCAGGGCATTCCTTGACGGGATTCCTTTACGGAATTCTATTGCGGGCTTCGTCCCCAAAAAAGTCTAATAATTATCATTGTATTTTATTATAAAATAGATTCATCTTAAATAAAAGTAATTTCAAGTTATAAGTGTTTTTCCTTTGTTGATTAGGAAGACCTCCCTAGGTTAGATTAGGTCCATCTAGGGTCCCGTACCCCCCAGATGGTGGAGTACCTTCGATTACGCTTCAAATTCAAATATTTATTTCTCAACATTGACAATTACTTGTTCTTATTGACGTCAAATAAAGCATGACTCTACCACCAGTTCGGAAAAACCTTCGTGAAGAAGAACTGGCAAAAAACTTCAGGACCCTATGGTGTCACAGGGATCAGAGAATGAACTGAGGTTGACATAAATACCGAAGTTAGGAGCAGTATGATGTAAGGAGATTGTACCGCTTCTACCGAAGTGGTTCTATCTCTGTCTGTATTGGATCCTAGATTCATATTATGTTTTCATATTTGTGTATTCATAAAATTTTTTTACAGGTCCTTTGGAACCGGTCTTTTGTAAGGAATGTGATTTTCATTACGAGGTTTTTATAGACGCTGGTGGTGATAGCGATTATAGAGAAATGTTTGAATTTCGATTACAGTTCTATAGACCTTAAAATCTTGTTTCCCCCTAATCACATCAAAACATCAATTATACCTACACGTAGAGACATTTTATGAGTGTTCCAAGATGTGTTCCAGAAACAATGATAGATGCTATAAATAAAACAATGTACAAAACGTGTTTTAATGGTTTTATTCTCTCCATGTCGTCGCAACGCAACGCAACGCGACGCCACGTCGCAATCCATCAAACAGAATATAGGTTTATCGATGATTTCACGATTGCTTTTGAAAACAGAGATGCAAGCAATACTCCTATAACAAACCCCCTAATACAAATACAGGTATACCTACTGTGTTATAAACCCGCACCACTCACCTCACGTTGAAAATAGTTTGAATATTATCAATTTAGCGTAGGCAAAATTTGAAGCATTAAATTAGTTTTGAATATTAATTTAGCTTAGGCAGGCATAGCATAAAATTAGTTTTTCCAAACCCATGTCGCTGTGAGAAGCTACTATGGGCTGTAGGGATACAGGAAGTCTGTTGTACCAAGTCGTACGTATAAATTCTTCCGGTATGTTGGGCCCAGCTAGGTGTTGGAGGTGCCTCAAGAACTGTGATGGCTTCCGCGAACCCATTTCTTCGCTGCTTAAAAATTGTTTGATTTTTTCTTCGCGGGGTGCAGTCAAACGTCGGATTAGTTCGGTTTTGAGGGTTTCGTACTTGTTTTCCTTCGGTGGATTTTCTATAATGTCTGCAATTGTCACTTAACCTAGGTTTCTCACACGCGCTAAGTCTATATAAGTTCAGTTTATCGCACTAATATAAACACAAATATTTTGTCCCAATTCACTATTAACTGCACACGCGTAATCAATTGTTTGTCGTCAAGCGGTACGTGATCTCCGTCCGAAGCTAGTTTCCGACTGCCAGCGAGTCGAACAAAGGATCACGCATCGGTTGCGTGAACGCAATACAATAGCGTCGGTTTAGACGCATCGATAGGTAAGTACATTTTTTCTAACAGTTTTAAGCAAATATTATATATGAATTATTTTGTATGGAAGTTTACGTTTTAACAATTTTACTTTTTGAATATTATTATTATTAATGTGAATTACGTATGTTTAAATGTAAATTAAATTATAATTATATTTTGAATTTAATGTGTAAATATTTATATTTTTCAGGGATCAGCGCTACATCACTCCCCTGCCGAGACCGGTTCACGGTCGATAGTAGTCCGGAAAATGAACGTTTCTACCGCTTCGTGTTTTCTTTTCAGGTGGTTGTGATGCGAGTAGGGGTTCTGTAGGTGGAGCTGTTTTTGCCGAGGTAAGTGGGTCTTTTTTTTCATTTTCGTTTGTTACGTAAGCTGGTTTGATCCTGTCCACGGTCACTGTCATCCCTTTGCCCTGCACTTCTATGTTAAACGTTTTAGGACTACGCTCCAAAACTTTGTAGGGACCTGTGTACGGCGATTGTAGCGGGCGTTTCTCGGGGCCTCGACGAAGAAAAACGTACTCTGTGGTCCATAAGTCTTTTGGTAGGTAAAAGCTTCTGTTGCTACCGTGACTTGATGCAGGTGTTGGAGCTATATGGCAGAAGTGCTTGCGAAGGCGTTCCACGTAGTTGGCTGGGTCGAGGGAGCGCGATGTTGTAGGCGTGAAGAACTCACCAGGTAACCTCAGCGGTTCACCGAAGACGAGTTCGGCCGAAGATGCTTTCAGGTCTTCTTTCCAGGCTGCTCGCATTCCAAGTAGCACTAGGGGTAGTGCTTCCGTCCATTCTGCTGTGTTGTGGCATACGATGGCTGCTTTCAGCTGTCGATGTAGCCGCTCCACCATTCCATTGCACTGTGGATGGTATGATGTGGTGGGGCGATGTTCTGCGCCGATGAGCGTAGCCAGACTTTAAAAAAGCTGTGACTGGAACTGCTGTCCTCTGTCCGTCGTGACTGTAGCGGGGCATCCAAAGCGTGCTACCCAGCCGGAGACAAAAACTCGTGCGCATGTCTCGGCTGTGATGTCTGCTACCGGGTAGACCTCTGGCCAGCGTGTGTAGCGATCGATTGCAGTTAAGCAGTACCTGAAACCATTTGAATATGGCAAAGGGCCTATTAAATCGATGTGGACTTGGGAGAAACGTTGGGAAGGAATAGGAAAATTTGATAAAGGAGAGGAAGTATGGCGGGTAACTTTGGAAATTTGGCAATCTAAGCATTCTTTCGTCCATCTCTTGCAATCTTTTTGTATTCCGGGCCAAACAAATCTCTCCGCTACTAGCTTTGCGGTTGCTGTTGATCCTGGGTGGCTCAGTTCGTGCATCTTTAAGAAGATCTGCTTGCGGAATTTCTGCGTAATGTATGGACGTATTCTCTCAGTTGACACGTCACAGTATACTCTGCCGTGTTTTCTCAGTTTCAGGGCCGTTTCCTTCTTTAGGAGATTTTGCAATTCAGGATCTTGTTCCTGATCTCTTGCAAGATCTGCATAATTTACGGCCTCTGTTATGTCTTCGATTCTGGATAGTGCGTCCGCTATGACATTATCCCTTCCCGGTATGTGTCGCAGGTCTGTAGTGTACTGAGCGATAAAATCAAGATAGCGGAATTGGCGCGGGGAACATTTATCTCGCCTAGTGGAGAATGCGAAGGTAAGTGGCTTGTGGTCCGTATAAATTGTGAATTTTCTTGCTTCTAGCATGTATCGAAAATGTTTGATTGCTTCGTATATTGCGAGCAGTTCACGGTCGTACGGACTGTATTTCTTTTGACTCGGGGAAAGTTTGCGTGAGAAAAATGCTAAAGGTTTCCACTCGTCAGCTACTTTTTGTTGCAGGACTGCTCCAATAGATTGGTCGGAAGCGTCAGTGAACAAGGCTAGTTCTGTGTGGATGTCTGGATGAGTCAGTAGAGTAGCTTCTGCAAGGCTCTTTTTACATGACTCAAAAGCTTCTAACATCTCTTTTGTCATCCTTACCGGGGCTGCTCCTTTAATGTTGCCTATCAGGGCGTCGTTTAATGGGCTTTGCAGTTTAGCGGCTTGTGGAATGAATCTCCGGTAGTAATTTATCATTCCGAGGAATCTACGAAGTTGTTTGGCTGTAGTTGGCGGCTGTAGGTTGCGGATAACTTCTACTTTTTCTTCCAGGGGTTTTATACCGTCTGCTGTAACGTGGTACCCTAGAAATGCCACTTCTGAGACGCCGAAGATCGACTTTGAAGTGTTGATAAGGATTCCATATTTTGCCAACCTTTGGAAGAGTTCTTCCAGGTGCTTCAGGTGCTCTTCTTCTGAGCGTGAGAACAATAATATGTCATCCAGAAAATTGTACACGTTGCTCATTCCCTGCAGTACTTCATCCATAAACCGTTGGAAGGTTTGGGCCGCATTCCTCAAACCGAAAGTCATATACGGGAATTCGTATAGGCCAAACGGGGTTGTTATGGCGGTTTTGGGTATATCGCTCTCCAAAACTGGAATTTGGTTGTAGGCTTTTATGAGGTCCACCTTGGAGAAGATTTTTGATCCAGCAAGCTCGTAGGTAAAGTCATTGATGTGACGGATTGGGTAGCGGTCTGGTATTGTCCTTGCGTTTAAGGCTCGGTAATCACCACACGGTCGCCACCCGTCGTCCTTCTTCTTTGCTAAGTGCAGTGGCGAAGACCACGGGCTCTCGGATCTGCGTGCAGTGCCGTTGCGCATCATTTCCTCAAACTCATTTTTTGCAATTGCGAGGCGATCTGGGGCTAGTCGGCGTGGACGTGCGCTTATAGGCGGACCGGGCGTAGTGCGTATATGGTGTTTTGTATTGTGCTTCGGCTCCACTGGTGCACCAGCTGGCTTTGTGATTACTGGAAACTTCCTCAGCAGCTGATGGAATGGGGAATTTCCAGTTACTGCCTTGATTGTGACGGCTTCGGTTTCAGTGTTGCGGTGTGGCACGGTCACAGAAAGACTCGTGAGACCATCGACGAGGCGGTGTTGGCGGCAATCGACTAATAAATTATAGTGACTTAAAAAGTCGATACCTATAATTGGTTTTGCCACGTCAGCGACAATAAATCGCCACACGAAGTCGCGCCGTAAGCCGAAATCCAAATGAAGCTGCACGTATCCATAGGTTGATATTCTTGTGTTGTTCGCTGCGTATAGTTCGAACTCAGTTTTGTTACGGTGTCCTCTGGTAGTTTTTTTAGGGAATACGCATAAGTCGGAACCAGTATCGATCAGGAATTCCAACTTAGTTTTCCTGTCTGTTACGAAGAGGCGGCCGTTACATTTGTGGCAGTCGTTAGCCGCCACTACTGGCTGCCGGTGGCATTTCCCTGATAACTGCAGGGTCTGGTGCACTTGAAGGCCTTGCTACCAAATTTGTTGTGGTAGTAGCACTGGCCGTTGTTTCTTGTATGTGACTTGGACCGAGATCTTGATCTGCCTCTGTAAAATCCACCTTGTCGTCTATGAGGCCGTGACTGATGTGCGCTTAGGGCTGCTACTTGTTTTGTCAGTTCCGCGATTTGTTTCGCCATAGCCTCCATGGCTGCCCAAGTAGGCTCTAAAGTTGTGGAGGAGCTCGGCGTAACAGCTGCTACTTGTGGGGTTGGGGAAGCTATGGCCATTATTTTATCAGCGAGTTCCGCCAGTTTTTCCAAACCCATGTCGCTGTGAGAAGCTACTATGGGCTGTAGGGATACAGGAAGTCTGTTGTACCAAGTCGTACGTATAAATTCTTCCGGTATGTTGGGCCCAGCTAGGTGTTGGAGGTGCCTCAAGAACTGTGATGGCTTCCGCGAACCCATTTCTTCGCTGCTTAAAAATTGTTTGATTTTTTCTTCGCGGGGTGCAGTCAAACGTCGGATTAGTTCGGTTTTGAGGGTTTCGTACTTGTTTTCCTTCGGTGGATTTTCTATAATGTCTGCAATTTCTATAGCGTATTGATGGTCGAGATTCCCGCAAGCGATATAAAATTTCGTAGAATCTGAACTTATCCCGGATAACAAAAATTGCCCTTCTAATTGCGCAAACCACAACGCAGGGCGTTCTGGCCAAAAAGGGGGAACTTTCACACCAACTCTAAAAACTTCGTTTTGTTGAATCGGTTTGTCAGTTGCGTCCTTCTGACTCGGGACCGAAATGTTCTGCGTCATCGTGGAATTTTTTTGAAGTCTTTTGTTATTTTACACTTTCACAAATAGTCGGGGTCACCAGTTTAGTATCTTTTACCGATACTAAATTCCACTTATAACCGAGAGTCAAAAATTAAACAAAGGAAATATGCAAATAAGTTATTATAATTTCGGTTCTGCAATTGTCACTTAACCTAGGTTTCTCACACGCGCTAAGTCTATATAAGTTCAGTTTATCGCACTAATATAAACACAAATATTTTGTCCCAATTCACTATTAACTGCACACGCGTAATCAATTGTTTGTCGTCAAGCGGTACGTGATCTCCGTCCGAAGCTAGTTTCCGACTGCCAGCGAGTCGAACAAAGGATCACGCATCGGTTGCGTGAACGATACTTCCTTCTTGTTTAAAATCAAAAGACAAGAAATTGACTATCGAGCGGTGAACAAATGCATCTCCAACACAGAGCAGTGGTTCTCAGCTAATAATTTGCTCCTCAATGAAAAAAAAACGAAATGTGTTAAATTTACATTGCCAAATGTCAAACAGGTAAACACAAACATTGTAGTTAAAGGCCAGGAACTGACTCCTGTAAACTCAACTGTATTTCTGGGCATAACCTTAGACGCCAAACTGCAGTGGGGACCGCATGTTGATGGTTTAGCGAAAAGGCTTGGCTCTGCCGCATATGCTGTTAAAAAAATTAGACAAATTTCAAATGAAACAACTGCTCGATTAGTCTATTTTGGTTACTTCCACAGCCTCATGACATATGGTATTCTGCTGTGGGGGAGTGCTGCCGACATCGATGCTATATTTGTTCTGCAGAAAAGGGCTGTTCGCGCAATCTATCAGCTCGGTCCAAGGGTGTCACTTAGAAGTAAATTTAAGGAAATAAATATTCTTACCTTCCATTCACAATATATTTTAGAAAATTTAGTGTATGTTAAAAAGAACATAACCTTGTTCAAAAGAAAAAAAGATCTGCACAATGTTAACACAAGAGGAAGAAATATGCTGGCAGCTCATAATAGCAGGCTTCATAAAGTCACTAACTCATTCATGGGTCAATGTATACGCTTTTATAATAAGGTTCCTGAGGATATCCAAGGTCTTCCTACTGACAAATTCAAAGAAACTATAAAGGAGAAGTTGTGTGCTAGAGCATATTATAAACTATCCGATTATTTGGATGATAAAAGCCCTTGGGTATAATCCCCTCATTAACAGGATTGTACTAGTATTTGTAACAAAGCATGTGTAATGTGTCTGTTTGTGCGATGAGTTCTTCGTCCCGATGAATATCTAAAGCGTCATTGTCACTAAAGTACGTCTTCTTATGGTAGCGTCGGGTGACGGGTCGTTCACTTCCCTCTAATATGGTTGAGGAGGGCGATGGCTGGATCCCGCGTTAACTCGTGAACGGGTGCCGTTTGAGGGTGTTCGTCGTTTGGATACTTGGGGGGAGGGAGACTTGCCGAGCTAACAGATGCAGAAAAGAATAATTTTGTATAGACATAAAGAGACTCTGTAAATTTATTTTGAAAAAAAATATACCCGTGAAGTTTCTTGCCAGTTCTTCTTCACGAAGGTTTTTTTTTGAACTGGTGGTAGAATCATGTTTTATTTGACGTCAATAAGAACAAGTAATTGTCAATGTTGAGAAATAAATATTTCATTTCATTTCATTTCATTTCATTTCATTTCAACGCAATACAATAGCGTCGGTTTAGACGCATCGATAGGTAAGTACATTTTTTCTAACAGTTTTAAGCAAATATTATATATGAATTATTTTGTATGGAAGTTTACGTTTTAACAATTTTACTTTTTGAATATTATTATTATTAATGTGAATTACGTATGTTTAAATGTAAATTAAATTATAATTATATTTTGAATTTAATGTGTAAATATTTATATTTTTCAGGGATCAGCGCTACAGTTTGAACATTTAAAATAATTGTAATTTGCAGAACAAGGAGCGTGCAGTTCACAAGTTCACAGGTAATTAACGTTAGGTATCGAAGAATTCACGAATTGCTTATATTTACAATATTAGCATATTTCAATGTTATACGCTAAGTTGGCATCAAATTTCGTCCTTTCCACTGGGCCATTCATGTTTGGTAAATCTAATTTTTAACTCATAATGGCCACTTCACGGCATTACAGGCTCATTGTTTTATGCCTTTTTATAATAAAAGTATATTGTAAAAATCAATTTTAAAAATAGCGTTCGTCTCGTATCCGTTATTCCGTGTGTACGTATTTCACTGCCAATGTAGGCACATTGTTTTATTATTTACGTAAGTGCACCATTGGTGCACTATGCCCACATGCGACTCAAATTCAAATTCAAATTCAAATATTTATTTCTCAACATTGACAATTACTTGTTCTTATTGACGTCAAATAAAACATGATTCTACCACCAGTTCGAAAAAACCTTCGTGAAGAAGAACTGGCAAGAAACTTCACGGGTATATTTTTTTTCAAAATAAATTTACAGAGTCTCTTTATGTCTATACAAAATTATTCTTTTCTGCATCTGTTAGCTCGGCAAGTCTTCCCTCCCCCCAAGTATCCAAACGACGAACACCCTCAAACGGTGTGACCGTGTGAACGTGTGAGACTGACCACTCTTGTGGTATAAATTTATACGAATCAAATCAATTTAATAAATTTATTTCTTAAAAGTTTTATTAGTACATCTTGCCCCGATGACGGAGCAAGTCAGAATGTATCGCTTCATTTCTTTCTGTTCTGTCAACAGTATATTTAAATATCCTTTATTCTTAATTCATAATAATTCATATTAACCTCTTTACTCAAATGTCGCGGCATTCTGACGTGCTCTCTAAGGCTTAGCTGTGACGATCGGCCGCCCGCATGAAATTTATTCACACAAACAAGGTTGGGTGGATAAATTTCTTACAAAAATTATTCTAACTACCAGCCTGAACGAGGATGTGTTAGTACGACGGCCTCAGGAGAGACTACCCCTGTCGATTAGGTTATTCCTGGTGGTTGGTGTGAATACTTTACGTACAAATAGTAAATATAACGTTACAAAAACAATGGCTTCACCATGATCCAATCAATAACTGCTTCGAGAGGAATTGCCGCCAGTAAAACCTCGCAAAAAGCAAGCGAACGTCGCCTAAGCTACTTTCAATATAATGTTTCCTAATCACATGTCAAATATTCTTACGGAAATGTTGAGATGCGAGCCAGAACCGTTATAGAGATGTCATTTCATTGTTTCACGTCCCTGGCAGATAACTTCACCTTATTGCGCGCATCGATAACCAGCTTGTCACCTGCAGCCAGCAAAGCATGCCACCTATTCTTTCAGAGAATGTATGGTGTTGGTGACTGCCTGATTACAAATGAACGCCCCTCGGTTCCATCACCAGATAAGGACATAGTCAAACACAACGCAAAAAAAATCTTTATTGATCATTTCACATAACAACTTTTAAGACAAGATAAAATTAATTTCATATTTTTTGTATCGCCAAGGGAGGGTTGTCATCAATCCTCATCCCTCAGTGGCTGCCATCTCATCTGCTAGTGGCTGCCATCTCATTTCCGTTATAATTCACAATATGAAAAAGAAAGAACATATTAGTACATTAAAATATAACACTAACACATATATGCCAAAACACATTCTTAATGATAACATATAATAACATTTACTACGTTATAATCAACATATTCACATTAGTCATATATCTTTCAGATTGATATATGGCAGGCTAATGTCGCCTCATTTTAGCCTAAAAACTAGAAAATAACAATTATTTACTTTTGACACTTTACAACATTTACATATTTACAATTATAATTTAGATAGATTTTTTTATTATAATGAACTCAACAAAATTATTCCAAGTTAAAAGGTTTCAGCCGATTGACATGGACAGTTATTTCTCGACCTCCATTCACCGCCTTTATTAAATAATTGTTGTTTCTTAAACCTATACATATTTGATATAGACCTTTAAATGGTCACCTAAGTTTTTTACTCTTTCCAGACACTCTTTTTGGGTTATGCAATAATACAAATTGACCTGTCTGAAGATTAATAGATGAAGCTTTTTTAACATATAGGCCTTTTCTGCGCCAAATGAGCTTTACGAGAGTTCTCTCGTGCCAAATTCCCTTTTATTTCTATATCTATCCTACTAACTTCGAAATTTTCAATATTTAAGTTGGGATTCAATCTTTCATCGGACGGAACTTCAGGTTCCCTAGCGAACATTAAATAATATGGTGAAAACTTAGTGGAAGCTTGTTTGGCACAGTTATAAGCATACACTACTAGAGGCAAAAATTTACACCAATTACGTTCTGTTGAGTTAACATATTTCGCTAACATGTGAGAAATTGTTTGATTAAATCTTTCTACAAGACCTAACGTTTGATGATGCATAGTGGTCGCAAGACATTGTTGCACACCGAACTCTCTCAGTGTATTCTTAACTAATCTCGACGTAAAAATCGAGCCTCTATCTGATAGCAATTCTCGCACCCTACCGAAATTCGTGAAAATTTCCTGTACGAGAAAATCACTTACTGCTTGAGCCGTAGCTCTAGGAATTGCTCTACATACAGCGTATTTCGAAAAACATTCAACGCAAGCTATGACATACCTATTACCATTTTCCGAACGGTTAAAAGGACCTAAAATATCAATTTCGACCCTATCAAATAAACGTTCAACTATCATAGGTTGCAACGGCACAACCTTATTATATGGTTTTTTTTTTTGACAACAAACACAACTCTTCACGTACCTGTCGACTTCAGAAATTACATTAGGCATAAAATATCGAGAACGGAACTTCGCCAATGTTTTCATTAGGCCGAAATGTCCTCCTGTACATGGATTGTCATGTAGTTCAAACATTACATTATTAAACAATGACTTAATTAAACGAGTAACTTTTTTTCTACAACTTTTTTGTACAATAAATAATTATATACTACAAATCCTTTAAAAGAACCCTAATTATTTCTCGCCACTGCATTTCGCCATCTACGACAATAATCATCTAATCCCTGCTCGCGAGATACCTGGATTACCGAAATTTTATACACTTGTAAACCGTCGTCCACCGGTTCACTCGGAGGAAGCTCTTGTTCAATCAGCGGATTCCGACTCAAACAATCAGCTACGACGTTCTGCTTTCCTGAGCAATGTATAACGTCAGAGTCGTGCGCTTGTATTACTAGAGCCCACCTAGCTAACCTACGGGACATATCTTTCCGTTCTCTAAGCCAGCATAATGCCTTATGGTCTGTCACTATTTGAAATTTAAGACCCCATAAATAATGTTTGAAATAATTCAAAGCCCATACTAACCCTAAGCATTCTTTTTCTGTAATAGCATATTTCTTTTCCGCATCGGTTAATTTTCGTGAAGCGAAATATACCGGCAACATCTCATTATTATACCCCTGCATTAAACACGCACCCATAGCTAGATCACTTGCATCAATATAAAGCCTAGTGCAAATACCTTCTTCGTTACTAAAATGACGTAAAAGTGGTGCCTTTTGAATTAATGATAAAATTTTATCGAAAACCTTTTGTTGGCATGGTCAAAACAAATTTTTCCGTCTTTTTTAAAAGTTTTGTTAATGGTAAAGCTAGTGATAAAATTTTTTTATAAATTTTCTATAGTAAGAGAATAAACCTACTACTGATTTTAACTCTTTAACATTTTTGGGAATTTTCATATAGAAAATATTTTATTTTGATCAGGCAATATGCTTTGACCTGAAATAGTATGCCCCAATACAGTTATTATTTTACCTTATTATTACAGTTATTTATTAGTTATTTATTTGTATACCAAAAACTACATTTTGATGGTTTTAAAGTTAAATTTGCACCCCTTAATCTTTCTAGCACCTGACTGAGTGCTTTCATAAACTCCTCAAAAGTCTTCCCATAGATAATTACATTGTCTACGAAGACTATTACATTCCTATACTTAAACCCAGCCAACACTTCGTCCATCGTTCTTTGAAAAATAGCCCCACTAGTTTTTAAGCCAAAAGGTAATACGTTAAATTGCAGTAAATAAATGCAGTTTTGTGTTTGTCCTGCTCCTTTATGGCACATTGCCAATAACCAGAATTCAAATCGAGGTCGGCATTATAATTAGCACCGTTTAAATGAGAAATAATATCATCAATTATTGGCAATGGATATGCATCGGTGATAACTTTTTTATTAAGTTGTCTAAAGTCAACACAAAACCTCCACGTGTCGTCGGGTTTCTTAACCAACACGACCGGGGATGCATATGGGCTTCTTGATTTACGAATTATGTTATTTTGTAACATGTCTGACACTTGTTCGCGTATGATTCTATGCTGTTCAGCAGAAGCCCTATAAGGCGCTTTATGAACAGGAGCTTCGTCCGTAGTCTCTATCGTTACTTCGACAATATTGCACCGACCTAAGCTATTTTTATCGAAAGCAAACGTGGACCTATATTTATTTAACAATAATGACACAGAATTACGTTCACTATCAGATAATTCCGGCGATAAATCGAAATCATTGTTTTGTCTTGCCACCACCTCACTCCATAAGTTATCTTTAAAATTATCTACAAGATTACTAAAATAAACATATTCACTTTCACACATCTTAGGTAATTGCTGAATCAGCTGTAAAGAATTATAATTATTACATATACTTTTTACACTATCTTTATATAGAAAATCACAAAGACATTTGCCGAATCTTACGTTATTATTCTTAAAGTCTACTATGGCGTCTGCCTTTCGTAGGAAATCCTGTCCGAGGATTAAATCTTGCTCAACATCCTACAGGACGACGCATTCCTGAATATGTAATTTATTATCTATCGTTATAAATGTCTTCGTGCTTCCCAAGCAATTTAATTTATTGCCATTCACAGTTTTGATGAACAGATCCTCCGCTTTTTGCATTGTTAAGTTATGTTTTTGCAAAGTCGGTCAGACACCACCGACACGGATGCCCCCGTATCTAATAAAGCAATAGTGTCACAGCCGCGTATCTGAACGCAAATAAATGGAACGAACTTACTTGAGATAGGGTGTTTTTCTTTCGTCGGCGTCTGTACTGTAATCCCTATTACTGACGCCGATAGGTGTTTGGGTAATGCTTTTGTAGTGGCATTCCCTGGCTTTGATTGGTTGCACGGTCTCTAAAATTGTAATGACTCCCCATTACAGGTGTTGTAGATGTGGGTATGAATTTTATATGTTGCCTGTTTATGTGACTCGGATCCATATCGCCTGCGTCCCTCGGAGCTGTATGTGCTGACGCCGCCGTCGACGTGACGTGCGTTGGTAAATCCCACTTTATTTCGGGTGTGTCATGAAATATTTCATGCATTTGCATGATTGTTCGTTTCAGCGCTTCTTTGCTATCGAACACTTGTGAAGCTAATCGGCATTTATTAGCGTATGAACAGGTGCGTACGAATTGTCGTATAAATGTGCTCTCTGAGGTTGCTGGACCAGCCTTGGCTGCAAGTGCGTCTAATGCATAATAATAGACTAGAATATCTTCTTCAGTCTTTTTTTTCCTTTCGTAAAACTTCGCTAAGTGATCGACGTCTGTATGAAATTCTTTGATCAATTCGTTTTTTAACTCTTCAAATGTATTGCAGTTATTGGAGACTTGCGAGAAAAAACTTAGTGCTGGCCCTTCAAGATAAGCGGCGATAACTACTTTGTTTTCTTCCTCGCTGTAGCGATTCAACGTTGCGACGATGTTACAACTATTTAGGAAGTCTTCTACGTTCCCCTGCAACCCGGTGAACTGCCGCATTGCCATTTTGTTTTTTCTGTTTCTGAAAAAAAAAGTCGTTTATAATGTTTTTTAGGTAGCCTTTTCAAATTCAAATTCAAATATTTATTTCTCAACATTGACAATTACTTGTTCTTATTGACGTCAAATAAAACATGATTCTACCACCAGTTCGAAAAAAACCTTCGTGAAGAAGAACTGGCAAGAAACTTCACGGGTATATTTTTTTTCAAAATAAATTTACAGAGTCTCTTTATGTCTATACAAAATTATTCTTTTCTGCATCTGTTAGCTCGGCAAGTCTCTCTCCCCCCAAGTATCCAAACGACGAACACCCTCAAACGGCACCCGTTCACGAGTTAACGCGGGATCCAGCCATCGCCCTGCTCAACCATATTAGAGGGAAGTGAGCCTTGGTCCTATTTGGCCGAACGCGGCGCCACTCCACCAAATGGTACGCCCACACGCGACTGACTACTCTTGTGGTATAAATTAATACGAATCAAATCAATTTAATAAATTAATTCCTAATAGTTTTATCAGTACATCTTGTTCCGATGACGGAGCAAGTCAGAATGTATCGCTTCATTTCTTTCTGTTCTGTCAACAGTATATTTAAATATCCTCTATTCTTAATTCATAACAATTCATATTAACCTCTTTACTCAAATGTCGCGGCATTCTGACGTGCTCTCTGAGGCTTCGCCGTGACGGTACCTAGACATGCGCCTACGCCGAACAGCTACAGATAATGTATTTGGATTAATACTATTTTAGTTTTCGTAGGCATGAAGGAATGCAAGATCAAATAACAATTGTCTACTGGTCGTAGACCAATGTTGGTCTTGGTGGTAGTCTTGACAGTTGGTCAGATTTTAAATTAACCTTGTGTAAAAAGGTGCATAATTCACAAACACTAGTTATAAATATCTAGAGCCCAATAACATTTTTTGTTAAATTGATTATCAAAACCAATTGCCAAACAAGCTAAAAATCTAGAGCAAAAAATCCCAAAAACTTGATCTCCAAATTACAAAACGCACAGTTGCAGCTGGCACAGACACCTGCAGCTGAACAAGTTTGCTGTTCATATTCCATTAGAGTGGAACGGCACCTGGTTGAACCGCTTCAGGATTTTTCTAAACTTCGCATAGCACTAGAAGTTAGCTGAAGCGAGAATGTCCTACCTCGTACCTGCCAGCAGTTCTATTTACGGAAATAAAGCTTTTTAAAGAAAACACTTAGCTCGCCGAAAGCTCAGACATACTGAACGACGGTTATCTAAGTTGTGATTAATCGCTGGAAGTTCTGCAATAAAAGTTTTGAACTTTTGAGACTCGTAAGGCAACGCTTAGCTTCCTCTGAAATTCTCGTTGTAATTTTATTACATTTGTAGGAAAATGTATCGATTTTATTATCAGACGTTTTCATAAAACATTGGAACAAATGTAATATGTAAACGTACATTTTCTGTACATTAATATCAATATACCTAAAAACATTAGCGTAGTAAGTAAAATGAAAAATGATTAAAATTAAACCAAAGACTCCCTCCAACCAAAGGCCCTCTCACCCTGCCAACAATTCTATCAACTGGACACAAACTGCCGCGGGGGAAGAACGCGGGGCGCGCGGGACGGGGCACGAGTGCTTTGATCCGACGACAATCAAAATTGAACCCGGGTGCTAATCCCTAAACAATAACAGCCCTTTCGCGCAAAAACGTCACAATCTACTCAGTTACGCAATACATATTTAATTCTAAATCTAAATACAAAATAGAAAGGTTGTATTTTCATTTGCTTGATAGAACGAGTTGTAATTTATTTAAATAGGTCCTCCGATTTAGCGCAGTTACTTAATTATCCATATAAAATAATCCACCTATAATATATTAGAAAATATAATTGTCTTGTTGCTTGAACGAAACCGCAAACTAGTTTTATCACTTCCCTAACGTGGCAATAACATTAAATGGCCATTTTCAATTCAATCAATTTATGAATCAATGATCGTTAAGTACAAGGTAAATATGATCTGTACCTATGAGTACTAATATGCCGTGTAGATACGGTACGCGTGGGCCACGAGTTGTAGTAGTAATTACCAAATACATTAAAAATAAGATTCAAACCACATCTAGTCGGGGCAATGTCTTTAATCGACCTTTTATTTGTAACACGCAACCACAAAAAGAACCAGGAAAGCAAAAGCCTCGTCAAGGCCGCGTCCCCCCTTCCCGCCCCGCGACCCTTAACATCTAAGCGATGAGGCTATAAATTCTCATTAGAGACCAAATAGTTCACTCTCCTTTGTTTTGGACACCAACTACCTTAATAAAACTTTACAGTTTATTTTAAAAATGTTATTTCTTGTTATTTTATTTCTTGGATATGGTTTTTTATGTAGGTTGGGATTAACATAGTACACTATATATAACAAATATTTTATTTGACTGAATATTTATTTATTTAATTAATAAAACATATTATTATTTCAATATATCTATTATTTTCTTAGGTATTTAACTAACATTATGTACATTTCTTATAATCAGATTGGGTTTACATTATTTTTTTTTATTTTTTCCATTTGAATCCGTGTCTGCACTTCCTCGAGGTTGTAGCTGAAAATCAGCGCTTTGCTCTATGAGCTGATGCCGCTGAGCTATGGCCTTTTGCTCTGCTGCAGCACACATGCATTATAATCTTGTTGTTTTCTCATTTAGTATTTATTCAATTTTGTTCTTTTTTTTATGTATGCGTCTTTTTTGTGATTTTAATCTATATATTTCTTTTTTGTAATGTTTGTGTGTCTGAAGTAACAATAAAGCTTTTTATCTATCTATCTATCTATCTATCTACCAATTAGCGGGCTCTTGTCCTCACAGTTTGTAAAAAAAGTTACTGGCGGGCGGCTGGCGGCGGGCGGCGGGCGGGGCCTAGCGGAGGGGAATTTCCTTATAGTGTCATTGCGTTACTTTTATATAACTTTTATATCAAAATATCTGTAGTTTGGTACATCTACACTTATGTACAAATTATTGAATTGTTTTGTTGGTAGAGATCTGTTTAGCGGAAATACTACCTTTCTTCAGAGGAAGTATTCCGCCCGACTACGAAGTCCGACCGGCCCCGTTAACCTGTTCGTCCTATTAAAGAATCGGACTATGTGTGCTGATGGGATGTTGGTTCCATTTCAAAATGTTAGCGTATCTTTGTACTTATCTTAGTACTATGCAAGGAACTAAGTACTCCTTTTCTAAATCACCTTATAAGAAACGAGATAGCGGGCAGATGCGAGAAATAACACTGTCATATTTAGATACCAATATTTTTATTATAAGAAATATGCAAATAAAAAAATGTAGCTTTGTAATTCACAAAAACAACTACGGATACTCAGAGCAGTGCTAAAAATTGTATTGGGTTTGAATATGGTCTGAGGGGCAAAATTGTTATTTCAGGCAAAACGACCAAATTTTTTCGGTAAACGGTAAGTTTTATCATAAAAGTAGGTACAGACATAAGATGTAGATCATATAATTATCTAAAAAAAATGTCAATACTTTTATTCCAAAGATGCGCCATTTCTGAGATGACGTGATTTTAAAAGTTGAAGAAGTCGTATTGTATCCATGCATAATTATTAAAATGTTACGTTACACAGAAGTGAACTTTTAACAATTGAGAGGTGTTTGTCTTCGTGTTTGTCTTCCATCTCACCTGGTGGAAGGTGAATATGAAAATAGGCTGTGACGTCTGTCCAAGAGAAGCTTAAGCGCTCTGGTTTTGAAAAAAGCTGTTTTATTTATCTAGAAAAAAAGGAGAAAGCAGCTCATTCCGAGCCTTGGCAATTTGAACAAAAATGAATTATCGAACCGTTTCGGTTGACTTCAAACGGGAGGAACCTCTGAAATGAAATGAAATATTTATTTCTAAACATTGACAATTACTTGTTCTTACTGACGTCAAACAAAACATGACTCTACCACCAGTTCGAAAAAACCTTCGTGAAGAAGAACTGGCAAGAAACTTCACGGGTATATTTTTTTTCAAAATCTCTGTCGTCGCTGGATCAAATACAGCAGTCTTGTATTTACGCATTTTAAAGTTATTGTCGTTTATAATAATCTATAAAGCTGTGCGCCACACGCCTTCTGACTGACGACTTGCCGGACTAAGCTCCATAAGGTTTTGTAAATTTACTGCTCAGTGTTTTACATTCAACATTCAAAGAACTTTCGACTTTATTACTGTACTTATAACTGAAGGCTGGTGACTAATAGGCTCATTTAAATGTTTTTTGGGTTACTCAATAAGAATAACGGTGTTTAATTGGTGTAACATAATTAACACAATATGAAAGGAACTGATGTCTCGCATCTAGAAAATAAAAATTTACCTACCATGCAATACAAAGCATATAAAAATATAAAACAAAGTTAAGAAATAAAAAAAAATCATAAATATACTAGCCTTTTATTTATTTTACCTTCCTTATCTTTTAGATTGTTAAGATATCTTGTAGAATAGAAGAGGGGCTTTCGCACTGCCACAATGGCATTACGCCAAAAATCCAAGCCGTCATTTCAAAATTAAGAAACGAAGGCAATCTAATTTTTTTTTAAATGTTGTTAAATTGAAATTTCTAGTGTTGTAGTTAAGAAGTCGTTCGTCTAATGCGTAGCATTACTAATTAGTATGTGGATCTGTACCAAGATTACATTGGTCTTCTTTTATGCAAATATAGTTCTTTATCTAAAGGCTTTACGTGTTTTTTGCTAGTTTCAGATTCCTAATAAAATTATCTACCATAGACAATATTCACTCATTCAAATTTAGCTACCATTCAGCTTAACGGCCCTTGTCAAAGAAAGACGCGCGAATAACCTTTGAGTGCTCAGTATTAAAATCAGTGTTTTTTGTGTGAAAGTAATTAGAAAACGTAAGTGGATGTTACTTTTATTAATACTAATATACTTGAGAACCTATACTGTGAAAAATTACAGTTAGGGATATACAGTACGCTCCCAAATTCAAATTGTACCAGAATAACGTAATACAGATGTGTAATTGTAAAAAAAATAATCTTATGCGTTCAATTGGAGAGCCGAATATAATTGCTGTCATGACTAAGAAATAAAAGATGATGATTATTATTATTATTATTAGTATCTTTTCTCGCCTCACGAAGGAACTCCTCAACGGTGAACAGCTCAGTCGCCAGACTTAATACAGGCTTTCGACTTAGGTGGAACCTGACTTTCATTACGGTATATTGCTGCAGGCCGTTTTCCTCACAATTTGTCTTGTATATCCGTACATAGAATTGTAGGTACATACCTACTGTCCGTCGCTTATGCAACAGTACGTTCAGATTGAGTAGTATACACTAACACGTCGTGCTTATTTTTCCTTTTAAACGACCTTTCACATTTTGCGGCGTTGATCTTTTCGGCCCTATGGAGGTAACTGTCGGCAGGCGTAGGGAAAAACGGTACGGTGTTCTGTTTACGTGCCTACCTGTGAGGGCTATTCACGTTGAGGTCGTAAATACACTAACGTCGTGTTCTTTAATTATGGCTTTGCGACGCTTTGCTTCACGACGTGGCTGGCCCAAACACTTGTACTCGGATAACGGTACCAACCTCCGAGGTGCGGATGTCGAGCTCAAGAGATCCGTTCAAGAGCTGAACGGGGATCTCTTGAAAGCAGAAGTTTTGAGTAACGGCACCGCCTGGAATTTTATACCTCCAGCGAGCCCACACTGGGGTGGGGCATGGGAGCGGCTAATACGCAGTGTCAAAGTTGCCCTTAAAGTCACCCTTAAAGAGGTAGCCCCACGAGACGAGGTTCTATGTACACTGTTGGCGGAGGTTGAGTTCATGGTCAACAGCCGACCGCTAACTCACGTGTCGGTAGAACCGGGCTGCTCAGAGTCACTAACGCCTAACCATTTTCTTCTCGGCACTTCTTCTAACCTTCCAACTTTAGGTGTCTTCGATGGGTCGGAGTTGTTCATGCGCAAGCAATGGCGGATCTCCCAGAGGCTCGCGGACCTATTTTGGCGACGGTGGGTAAGAGAAGTCCTACCTACTTTACTGCCGAGGCAGAAGTGGAATAAGGAGACGACGCCCCTACGTGTTGGTAAATTAGTTTTAATTGTTGACCCAAATTCCCCCAGAAATATTTGGCCTAGAGGCGTGGTTCACTCGGTTTATCCAGGGAAAGATGGACGCATTAGAATGGTTGATGTAAAACGTAAGTCCGGCAATATTCTCAAGCGCTCGGTGGCACGCGTCGCCCCAGTGCTGTTGGAAGATGAGTGCTGGTAGTCCAGCACTGGGGTGGGGTGTGTAGGCGACGCACGGGTACGTGGGGTAGCGGAGAGCGTGGGGGTGTGCGCACGCGCCGTTACTGTTAGGGGTTCGCAAGCGCGGCAGTTGCTTCTCGACTATCACGGATGAAAGCCACGCCGCGCGCTCTCTGCTTTTCCACGTTGTTCTTTAATTTCCTATGTTTTCCAAGTTGTATTGTGCTAAATAAGTACGTGTTCGTATAATAAATACCCAAAGGTCCAAAACCGTGTTTAATTACTCTCGCGAGTGCATCCCGACGCTGTCAAAGTGTACAAAAAGGTTTTGAGCGATTTGATTGCTTGAATGTATGGATGGAAAAATTATACATCTTTTACTTAAATACATTGTTCTAAGAAAAATTATAATCAATCAGTCTCATGTTTGAAATAAGCAATTACAAATATAATAAAATCTTAACTGTCAGTTATAAACAAAAATACCCCTTTTGGTATAAATAGACAACATTTCTTTGAACGATTTGAAATAATTACAAAAACCAATACGCCGCCCGTCAATCGGATTCGGATCGCGCCGACCAGCCCAGTCCGCCAATCCGATGCGCCGTGTCACCACTCCGAGGAACCGTATCCAATTGGCCGTTGGACACGCATCCATCTCTAACGCGTGTGATGCGTCTCCGAGGATTTACATCCAACCTGACCTACCCATCTCTATAAACGAGTACCTTTTTCAGTTTTTACATTATTTTGGTATAAATAAGCATAATTCACATGTTTTATTGATATATTTATGTATCCAAAAGTCTGTCTTTCTAATTCCAAATAGTTTGCATAAAAACTGAAGTCAAAGTTCGATGTGAAAAAACGGAAAAAGTTCAATTTGTGAATAAATTTTCATTTTCAAAGTGATATTTTCAATTGTATTCCTATTAGAAACTAGCAAATATTTTGTGCAATGGATTGTCCAGAGATGTACCTGTGTAAAATCGTAAAGAAAACCCAAAATAAATAACAGTTTAAGTACAATTTTGGTCAAATGTCTGTGTTCAAGGGCGTGTGTATTCGTCCGATTTTTGCGCAGCTCTCTTGCATCTCAGAGGGTAGCACGTTTTTTTCCGTAAAAACAGCAGTCAAAGGACGACCACTTCTTTCTTCATCCTTCAAATTTAAGCTACCACACTTAAACTCGTCATACCGGCGGTACACAGTTGCTTTAGAAAGCGCCTTGTTCACAAAAGCTAATTGAAGTCGATTCATCAGTTTCAAGTTGGACTTGAAGTCGTGAATAATCATTGCATGAAATTGTTCCCGGCGCAGATCCGGTTGTCTAGGACACAATAGTTTCACAATGCTGGTAAAAAAAATTAAGGGAAATTTAAATTTGGAAAAACATATATTTTTAAGTTAAATAATCGAATTTTCTAAACATATCGCCAGCGTGAGATAAATAAAAACTATTTTCGGAAAACTTTCTGAGTGGCCTGGTATTTGTAAATTCAAAGACAATGGGCCTACATTGTGTACGTGTCTTTCCGAAACATAATAAATAAAACACAATAGATTCCTTAATTACGATTTATTCCATTTTTGGTAAATTAAAAATAAAAATTTAATTGTCCACATTCACTTACACAATAAACAAGATTCATACAGATCAGGATGAAATAAATAAATCGTGAGAGTTCTGATTTCGTAACATGACGTAAGTAACATAACTATAGAGTTAGCTAATAAACTTCTAATCACTAAAATATCACTTCAAACCCAAGGTGGAACAGGAATCTTGGAAAGCTTATGACTAAATATTCTTCTATATTACTGCCAACATCTGGAATAACAGAGAGTATTCATTAAGACGAGCTGCCGATTGTTTGATTGATTGACTCCATGACCATTGATTCACACAAACTAAACTGGGTTAAATAGAGAACATGCTAGGTCTCGCCATTAATGGAACACAGAAATTTAAAGGTAAAGGAATATTGAAACAGATTTTTTTAGAATCTTATTACAAATTCAAAGTTGTTCAAAAAAAAGATAAATACCTGTTGGCTTGTCCAGTAGTGTGAAGAGTGTAATAAATTAGCTGGCTTATGATTTCTGTAAATTAAATATCTTAGATTACTATCTGATTTATTACTAATTTATTACTATTTATATTATAGAACTTTATTTCATGGTAAACAACACTTTGAGCTAGATCACAAGGAACTGACTTGCTGTTAAAAAAATAACTAATTTGTTAAGGAAACATTTTATATAGCCGGAGCAAAAAGCAAGAGCATTCAAATCGCTGACACAAAAATAAGTCAAATTAATTATACAATAATTGGGACATTAGTATTTTAATATTGTGATTTTCAGTCCCAAACTACCCACTGCAATTTTGATATCACACATCATTTCGATAATATTTAGTGCTTACTGCTTATAATCTTTACTTATAATATGTGAATCCAAATATTTAACAATTAAGAGACTGCATACTGAATTAATTCCAATAATCAGTTCCAGGGTTTGAAACTGTTTAATTCGATGGTGAGGGTCATTAAAATAATGATGTACATAAAATACTGTGGGAAAACCTGTGACAAGAAATGTTTCAAAATACATGAAATTCGTGACTCAAAATGAAACATCTCCAATATCCCTAACGTTAACTCACATTAGCGTTATTGTTGGGCTGTCCGGGCACGGAGTACTGCGGGCGGAAGTTGGCGAAGTTGGCGGCCGCGGCGCCGCCGAACCCGCCCAGCGTGCCCCCGCCCGAGAACCCGCTCGGGAACAGCGCTTGTAGTCCTGGGGAGGTCACGAGTGTCAAACTAATATTGACAAGTTTTGTTTTTTACAATAGGAGAACAAATTTAACTTAAGAGTAAATGCAGTTCAAATCAAACAGCCCTCTAAAATGATACACAACTAGGGGCGACCCGTCAATTATGTCATGTATTAAGTAGAAGAGAGGGAGAGCCATCTATGTTAGCCAATGTCATCAATGACAATTAGTTATTCACATTGATGACCAAAAATACCAACGCTTTACATCGAACCAAACAATCACATTTCTCATAATCCTTCAAGTTGGAAATCAGCCTCGAGCTGTCCTTAGCTCGATATTGCTGAGCTGAGCAAGTTAAGGCTATATTGTGTGTACCTTGCGACGCGGGCATGGGGTGCGTGTGCGCCAGCCGCGACAGGATGGAACGCTCCGACATCTGCAGGCGCTGCGCCACGGGCGGGATGCGCGCCAGCGTGGCCGGCAGCCGCGACACGTCCGACTTCATGTCTGACAGCAGCTCCTCCAGTTGGTTCAACACCTGGAAAGAAGAGGTAAATAAGGTTGGACAACATTTTTTTCGGAGATGATCTATGACAGTAAAGATGTTTATCTACCTTTTAAAAAGGGATCGTAGAACTGACTCAAAACCCACATTGGTTAAGGTGGCTTTCAATTGTCACATACAATTTCAAGTCTGTTCTTTATACCGTTTCAAGTTTCCCAGTTCAATCGTTTGCAAATTTAAATATATGTAATTGATTTTTAGAAACAAACCTGCACATTTAAACTTAATTATTAAAAAAGAATCATAAGTTACCTTATGTAAGACAGCATTAGCCGGCTTGTTGCCCGCCAGGCTCTCCTTGCTCAGGTGCTGGTGCGACTCCGCCAGGCACTCCACCTCAGCAAATCGAGCATTCAGAGACATGGCCGGGTGGTTGGGGTCCTGCGTTAGGTTGAGGTAGGCTGCTCTTCGCAGCTGCTCCTCTATTACTAGGGCTTGTTCTAGTAACTGGAATCGGATAGAGAAGTAACGTAAATGAGAGTAGCTAGTATTTAAGAACTGGAAACGGAAGCGGGAGAAATTTCTGAATAGCAAAGAAGAAATGATTCTATAGACGTGAAATATGCCTGCTTTCAGCGGGTACATGAAAGCCCTAGACACAGTGAAGACAGGCAATTTGACAGTAATTAAGAGATCTTTCTACAACAACTGATCAGGTGACACGAGTTGGTCCAAGCCAACTAGACGACGGCAACGCCAACGTGACGCCATGTATTTCGGATGCGGACATTACTTAAGAACTGAAAATATTGTTCTTCCGCAGCGCTTGTTTTGTTTATAAAGTAAAGAGATTGAAAGAGGAAGCCGCAGTCCGGCCGTTCGCCTAGTCGCTCAGTCCAGTATTATGAATATCTCCTGACGACATGGCAAAGAATTCTCATGCCATAAACCTACAGAACAATCAACTATATTCTTGAGCAGGTAAATAGAGTAATTGGTGAACTTTTGTATTAGATTACTTGAAATTAAGTGCTACTTATCTATGTGTATCAGAATCCCACCTTGGAATGAGTTACGCACAAGAATATAGAATAAATTTTTAAAAAAAGTACAAATGCTTCAATTCAGTCCTGGCTTTTGGCTGCCTAGGTTAGGAATAAAATACTGTTATTGTTAAAACTGATAGATTTTTTTTTCTTAATTTAATGATTAGGTAACCATAGTGCAACAATTTAACAAAATACAGATGCTATAATAAGCAATGCTATAATAAGCAATATTATGGTAACTACGAGGGAGGTTACTGCGCACACATTGGCACAATCATTTGGTACCGTGGCTGGGCAAGGTGTGAAAATAATGTTGTAACATCTGCCCAGTCATTATAATGTACTTCTCTAATATGAATCAGAATAAGTACATAAAATAATTATATCTTTTTTTTTTTTCTAGCTTTTTAATATTCTTCAAATGTATTTTGAGCTTACAAAATCAAACTTTGCATTGTTCCACTAAATAATTCTTAACATCATAATTCTAGTATCTTGTTTTACCTAGGCAATGTAAAATTGTATGTGAAAGACGTTGGGCACTCTTAAGCCAGACCATGTATGGAAAGTGAAATGAAGCTTTTACTATATAAACATGTTATATTATTTTACATGACTGTTTATTTAATTTACTTAATTTTTAGATCCTTTTTATGATGGTATTTTGGAAGTAAATGAGTGTTACTCAGTGATGTTTTGCTGAATGTACGAATACATTTTTAGATGCGTTTTATAAAATCAATCATGGATGATTAAGTTTTAAAAATAAAAATATATTTACCTTAAACCGTCTAGCCAAGAACTTATTCTTGATCTCAAGGAAGTTGCCTTTCCCCTGGTCCATCTTGAAGGGCTCGTTGATGACGGCGAAGCGCAGGTCGGCCTGGATGTCCTGCCAGCGGCCGTAGCCGTGCGTCACGATGCCGGCCAGCAGCCAGTAGTCGTGGCGGCGGTGCCAGATGTCGTACTCCCGGCCTGGAGCCGCCGCCCGCTCCTCGTTCAGCCACAACGTGTGCAGTTCGGTGAAGCCCCCATCGGCGATGTTGAACATGAACTTACGACGTTCGACGCTCACATCTGGGGAATCTTTTACGAGCACTACGTCATCGTCGTCGGATTCTTTCTTCTCGTCTTTGGGTTTCACGGAGGGTTCTGATTCAGCCTTGTCGCTCTTCGCGTCTTCTTTTTTGATTTCATCTTTGATTTCCTCTTTTTTGTCCTCTTTGTCGTCTTTTTTCTCTTCGGGCTTTTCGGGTTCCTTGGGCGAGTCCTCGTCGACGGACATGCGGCGCTCGGGTTCTTTTTCTTCCTCCTTGATTTCTTTCTCTTCGGGTTTGGGTTTTTCTTTGTCAGTTTCTTCTAGAGCGGGTTCGCTGACGTCCATCGGTTCCTCTTTCTTAAGGTCGTTGACCTCGGGTTTGGTTTCATCTTCTTGTTTATCATCGTCATTGTTGGTGACGGTGGAGGCAGGTGTCGGCGCAGTGGGCGCGGGGCTGGGCGCAGCGCTGGTGGCGGGAGTGGCAGAAGGCGCGGGGGACGCGGCAGCGCTCTCTGTGCGCTCGGCCGGTTTGCGCACCAGCTCCGGCATGGAGTAATAGCCGTTGATGTGCTCGAACTCTTGCACCTTCTTGCGGATGAGGCTCATTACGCCGATACGCGTGAGTACGTGCTGGCGGGAGAGACCCTCGCGCGGCACGCCGTCTGCGAACGAGTCGCTGTTGTCGGCGCCGGGCTCGCACAGGTGGCGCATAAAGAGGGAGACATACGCCTTGAAGTTGCGCTCGGATTTGCCGCGGAGGTCACGCACGAGCCACTGCGAGTTGAAGGCGTCTTGAGGAGGCATGCCGTAGCGCATGATGGCGTTAAGGAAGGACTTGCGCTGGCGGGCGTTGAAGCCGAGCACCTCCATGGCGCCACCGACGCGGGCGAGCAGTGGGGGCAGCGGGCGGTCGGCGGGCTCGCGGCGGCGGCGGCGGCGGTCGTCGGGCCCGCCCCCAGCCGCGCTCTCGAAGTCGTCATCCTCGCGGTCGTCGTCTTCGTCGAGCGAGGCGTCGCTGGGGGCGTCGGAACCATTGTCCTGCCAGGCTTGGTCGTCGCGCGGCTCGGGCTGCGCCACGCTGCCGTCGTTGTAGTTGACCTGCTTGCGCACGCGCTTGCCCTTTCCCAGCGAACGCGCCTGGTCTTCCTGGTGCTGCTCGTAGTGGTGCCGCAGCAGCTTGATCCAGTACGCGGGATCCGAGTTCTCCGCCTCCTGTTTGATGATCTCCGTGTCCTGTTCCTCCTCGCCCTCGCCTTCCTTCGTCGAGTATGACGCCACCTGATAGAAGATAAAAAGTTTTAAGCCCACTCTAATTTTATGTAAGTAAAATAATTCTAAACTCTCATTTTTATTGTTTATTCTATTATGAGAAAACTGTACAATTCCTGTCAAATCAGGCATGTCAGCTTAAAAATATGCCCCAGTTTTTGAGGTGATGTTTATCAAAAAAACGTTTATACGCGTAAATGCTAATTAATAAGGATGTTCCAAAATGAATTTGCTCAATATTTAGTATTTGTCTAGAACTAACGCTTACTAAATCAAACAAAACAGCTACTTTCTTTTTTACTCGTTTTACCGCCGATTTAGCAATTTCCAATCATTTAGGTTATTAACTATTGGTTTACTCGCACAGTAATCAATCATCAAATAGAGAACGTGTTTCCGCTTCACTTAAGCAAGTGAACTTTCCTAAATACAACGACACTTATACAACTTTTCTAAATAATTCAGAAAACTATTTTCTAAATCAGAGACAAAAAATCGCCATTTCGCCCGGCGGTATGAAACTTTTCACAGACAAAGCGAAATTATCACAAAATTACGGCTAAAATGCGTACGGATTGAATGTATTTACTTTAAACTGAATCAAATAAATGACTTTCATGATGTTGGTCTTGATGACTTTCATTCTTATATTAGAGCCCAGTTAGAGATCTTTCAAGCTTAAAGTGCACGCCCCTTCAAGCATCTTAAACACCAAAACAAAATAGTTTATAGATGCATCCACGAGGATAACTCAATATCATCGGTTCGGCAAACAATACTTCAATAACTGGACTGGTCGGTCAACTAGTGCACAAACAGCGGGGACTCGCGCGGCGCGGACGTATCGTTCACACGCAAGGCCCGTACCTAGCTGGATCGCGCAACTAGTTTGCCGACAAGTGCGGACGTGAGTCCGAGTTTACAACAAAATAACTAAACACACACTAGTGAAACATTCCCATAATTATTTCATTTCACACATTTAAGTGATCACAATTAGTGGAGGGGCGTGCACTTTTGCAGTGAAAGATCAGTCTGTACACGTTTCTTAACCAAAATAAACAATGATTGATTCACTTTTTTCCAATATTAAACTTTTGAGAACAGTTACAACAAATTCTTAATTACCTTAAACGAACTGAGATACTCATTAGCCCAGGACTCCTTCTGCTCAATGCCCTCCTTGGACCTATCCAACAGTTCCGCGACAGCGCGGTCATCATAATGAATAGCCTCTTCCTTGCCTTCATCCTCTTTGAACAGTTCCTCAGTACCAAAACGCAGGATATCGTCGAGTTCCTGTTTAGTGAAGTTGGCACCCTTGCCGCCCATCCCAGGGCGCACCACCAGATGCGTCAACATCATCTTCCTCTTAGCCACTTGCGTCACCCGCTCTTCAACACTGTTACGCGTCACGAAACGGTAGATCATCACTTTGTTGGCCTGCCCGATGCGATGCGCTCGCGAGAACGCTTGAATATCGTTGTGCGGGTTCCAGTCCGAATCATAGATGATTACCGTGTCGGCCGTGGCTAAATTGATACCCAAACCTCCGGCCCTGGTTGACAGTAAGAAGACGAATTGTTGCGCTCCCGGAGCGTTGAACCTATCGATGGCTTCTTGACGAATCGACCCCGTGATCCCGCCGTCGATTCTTTCGTACTTGTAACCCTCGCCTTCGAGGAAATCTTCCAGAATGTCCAACATTTTTGTCATCTGCGAGAAGATTAGCACTCGATGACCGGTTTCTTTGAGCTGCTTTAACATTTTTGAGAGAAGAACTAATTTTCCAGCTGCTTTAATAAGTGCTTGAGTTTCGTATTGCCCATGCGGCCCGAGCGGGGCTTCCTCCGCCGCAACGGGGAACAAATACGGATGATTACAACACTTTTTCAAATCCATCATCACATTGAGCAAAGACACTGTTCCCCCACCACTTTTTGGATTCAATGCTTCGTAGTTTCTTGTCAAAATGTACTTGTAGTACTTCTTCTGCATGGGGGAGAGCTCGACGCGCACGATGAACTCGGACTTGGTGGGCATGTTCTTGAGCACGTCCGCCTTGAGGCGCCGCAGCATGTGCGGACCCAGCATCTCGTGCAGACGCTTGACCTGCTCCTCCTTCGACACGTCGGCAAACTCATTCTGGAACGCTGATAAGTCGTGGAACTTATCTTTGTTCAGGAAATTCAATAAATGGAATAACTCTTCTAAGTTGTTCTGAAGCGGAGTACCCGTCAATAAAAGTTTGTAGTTAATAGAATACCCGGCTAAGAGACGGAAAAACTTGGACTGATTACTTTTAAGCCGATGAGCTTCATCTACTACTAGTACAGCCCATTCAATACTCCCCAAACAAGTGGAGTCAATTGAGATCAATTCGTAAGACGTCAACAGTACATTGAATTTCACTTGTGATTTGATTTTCGAAGGCCTTCCGCCCCTGTTCGCGCCATCATCGAACGTCAATTCATTTTCTCGAATGACTGCGCGAGAATCTTTATCCCCCACATAAGTGATGCAGTACAAATCAGGGGCCCACAGTTCGAATTCTCTCTCCCAGTTAATGATAGTTGAGAGTGGCACTGACACCAAGAAGGGTCCCTTGCAGTGTCCTTCCTTGAAGAGAGAGTATAAGAATGTGACTGTTTGAATGGTTTTCCCAAGACCCATCTCGTCCGCTAAGATGGTATCGATGCCTTGTCCCCACGAGTACCGCAGCCAGTTGAGACCCTCCAGTTGGTATGGATGCAGCTGCATGCCGGTTTCATACACGAAAGGTGGTTGATCTTCATACTTCTTATTTAAGTTTGTGGTGGGCTTATCCGGGGGCGGATTGTATCGTCTGTATTTGATGGTCTGGCCGCTGCTGTCGTCGTCGTCCAGTTCGCGGTTCTTGCTCTTCCTGCCCGCCTTTTTGCCCTTGCTGCCTTTAGATTTGCCTTCCGACGTTATGAACGCGCGCATATCCTGCAACCAAATATACAGATTAGGTTATTTCCAAGTTGTCTGTAGTTTTTTTTTCTTTAGTTTTTTCTTTTAGTAAAAAAACATTCGGTAACTGAGTATAAGAAATGGTAAAATAGGAACTGGTCATACTGCAAGTACATGAAATGTGGCTTATTATGGAATCCTCACCTGATAGAACTCAATAGACTGCTTCAAGCCCTGAATGTCCTCATGCTCGGACTCCCAGGTGGCCTGGTCGTAGGACAGGTCTCGCCACTTCACCAAGTAGTATGTGGTGCCGTCGCGGGACGTCCGGTGGTTTATCACTCGATGGATTATCAGCCATTCCGGTTTTACACCAAATCTAAAATTAAATTAATATTTTTTAAACGGGTTTTGGCAAGTGACTAAAGCTTCTATAAATTAAAAAAGGAGTTACGTAAGTGGGTAATTATGAAACTTTACATGAACAGAAAGCCGGATTGACGCGATGACGACCGACTACCGCTATTTCATTGTAATCAAACCTTATTTATAAATGATCACACCACAGATACACACTCCTTCGTTTCAGAGATAAGTGTAAACTTCTTGAACAGTAGTTAGTTAGAATGCCCAACAAATTAGTTTATTTATATACCTGTAATACTTTTCATCTAGCATCTTTTCCTGAGAATCGTCACTGGATGGCGCATATTTAGACATTTTGCGAATTTGGTCTCGTTCCTCTTCGTTGTCCAACTTGGGCGGCTCCTCGGGGTCCGACTTGCGCATGTAGTATCTGTACATCAGCGGGTGGAACACGTCCAACTGGAATGTAAGGATTGGGCAGGTAAGTACTAATAAGAAAATGTTAAATTTTGAGTTTTTAATGAACATTTTAGCTCAATTATATATCAAAATAGGTTCATAATAATTATAACTAAACAAGAGAACTTACAAAAACTAAGATGAGATAATTATTAATGAAAAGATTTGAAAGCTGTTCATATTAACCTTTCACATACAATATGTCACGTCGGAAATGGTATAGACGACAAATAACAACTCGGGTAATCTCATAACGTAGCGGAGTGGGGCAGCTATTAGTCTCGAGTTAGTAAAACCATTTGTATAAGATAGACAGAAGAATTGTTTGAATGCAAAGGAAATTGGAGAGGAACAATACACACTACCTACTACTTCTGGCTCCCAACAGAGCGAGCGTAAGAGACGTAGCTGCTACTTATGTGATTGCAAAAAGTTCGTCAAATGTCCAAAAAAGTATAGGAAGTGCAATGAATATGCAAAGAACATATTGCTACAACTGTCGTAGCAAATGCTCATTGAAGTAGAATTTTTAGTTTCCTTAAGAGGATTTGTTTGAGTTTTTATATAAAAAAGAATACCTAAAGTAGAGTCTAAGAAAATGTAGTAAACAGACGTTAGCTATTTTGAAATCAAAAGCTGATTAAAACGTGCCAAGAACTTAATGTTTACATTATAAATTCTAATTTCGTAAATAAAACAGAAAATGAAAAAATATATAATTATATGTATTATATAACTTAGTCTTTTTTTATTACCACTTATTCAAACTCGATATCAGTATGTTGCCTTTTTTAAGGTAAAATTTCTAATAATAGTTGTTTATATAATACTTCGTTTATAAATTATACTCAACACACAAATCCTTAAGTCGGTTAGCTATTTTACTTGTTATGTTAATTCACCCAGGGTATTTGTTACATACATACCTGTATCTCGGAGATCCAGTCGCAATGCCAGTATGAGCGCTCGTGCCACTTGACAAAGAACTCCCTGGTGCGCGGCGCTTTAGACTTGGGAGGGGCTTCCTTCCAGCGCCACGTGAGGATCTTGTGCACTTTGCCGTCTAGCGGCGGACACTGCGGGAGCGATGTGTGATTACAGCGGGCATCAAAGTGTTATCGAACGTGCTACTTAAAGTTAAATCATCAGGAAACATCAGGAAGTTTTGAAGTTCTTTATAGTCAGTTTATGTTCGTCTATGGTTGATGATAGCCTACACTGATCTCAGTCCATCAAACACGAAAAAGACAGGATTACACTACAGCAACTACAATATGCCAATCTGAATTGACAAAATCCGGAACAGAACACTCAGATTTCATAAAACTGTGTCAATCTTTAATTTATCTATCAACATTCTTGTGTCTTCAAAAACACTTAATTTTCACAAAAAAAAGTAATGAACAAATAAAACGTTGATATAAGAACTCACACTGCACCGAGGGCACTTCCACTCTCCATCCGGCACCTCCTCCAGGGGCGGGTTGAGACAGAAGCGGTGGTACGCTGAGGGACAAGAGTCGCAGCAGAGGAGTTCGCCGCCGTCTTTGCAGATTCTACAACATTCAAGTTTACATTGGAGTAGGAGTTTGAGACATAATTTTAGGTCAAATGAATGTGAGTAGAGTCATTATTTCATATTTCACGCTTATTGATTCAACAAGTGAACAAATCTGAACTTAAGGAATGGAATGAAATAATTGGTAAAACTAAAGAATACATGATTTATTTTATATTATATATTTCTCTTAATCATTTAAGTAGTCATAGGTACGTAACTTCGCTTCTATACATTTGAATTATTGTAATAAAAAGTTAGAAGTGGAAGATGAAATTTTTCTATATTTCAGGAAGTAGCTTACTCCTTTTTTTCTCGCAGAGCATCCCAGCTTAAGAAAAAAAGAGCACTACTTGCTGGCTCCAATAAATATTTTTCTTCAATATTGTTAAAATATTATAAAAGCTTCGTTTCACTTTCCATACATGGTCTGGCTTATGAGTGCCCCACATCTTTACATACAATTGTATATTGTCTAGGTAAAACAAGGTACTGGAATTATGATGTTAAGAATTATTTAGTGGAACAATGAAAAGTTTGATTTTGTAAGCTCAAAATACGTTTGGAATTGTAGAATATAAAATGTTAGAAAATAAATAAAAGACAGTTTTTTTATGTACTTATTCTGATTCATATATGAGAAGTACATTATAATGACTGGGCAGATGTTACAACATTATTTATACACCTTGCCCAGCCACGGTACCAAATGATTGTGGCAATGTGTCCCAGCAACCTACTGTCCTCCGGCCTCCCTCGTAGTTACAAAAAGCTTTATCCATACCATCAGTATTATGTAAATATAGGATATAAACAAAATATATTCTATGCTTACATAAATGTATTCTGCCTCTTAGCACGGTACAGTTTTCAGCCAAAGGAAAGTCATTTAAAGGTTGCTGGTTTCAATACATACGTCAATTATATAGGAACCATCTGGCCTTGTGTGTCCAGCATTATATGACCGTGCTTGTTTGACGCAGCGAGGCAGGGCGGTAAGTACATTAGAACAAACGAGCGCGACACAAGGTACACACCAGCCGAATACTTTTGCCTAATATTCGGCCAGGAACCTCGCAGGATATTCGGTATTCGACGTAGGCCCAAATAAACTTTCTGTTGCATTCTTTCCTCTTACTAAGAGATTAGTTACTAATGATAAAAATAGTATGTAAGTTTGGATGTACACATCTTCGCCACTCACCTACAAAATTCCTGATGCTCATCATCATCGTTCTGGTCATTATTGCCTTCAGCCTCACAGTGGGGACAAGACCACCTGCCCTCCGGAGTCTCCTCGAGCTCGGGCTCCAGACACACGAGGTGGTAGGCGCGGGGACAGGTGTCGCAGAGGATTATTTCACCACCTTGTTGGCACACCTGGAGAGGTAAAGGCGTAAGTTGTACTTTATATAATAAGTTGTACTAAACTAAACAGCTATATTTGTAGCGTAACCTATAATGTGAGGAGTAAATATAAGTATATAAGATTCTATGTAGTTACTAAGTAAAATCTCTTAGCTTTTTTAATGCAAACATTGTTAGCTAAATTGGCCCAAATTATAGCAATTAAGTAACTAGAACATATACCTCGCAATAGTCCTGGTGCTCCTGCTCTTAGCTTTTTTAATGCAAACATTGTTAGCTAAATTGGCCCAAATTATAGCAATTAAGTAACTAGAACATATACCTCGCAATAGTCCTGGTGCTCCTGCTCTCCCTCAGTGCCGTCGGGGAACTTGTTGGTTGTCTTCATCTTCTTCTTTTTCTTCTTGTTACCGATCTTTGTCTTGGCCTTCTTGCGGGGCTGTGCCTGAAATGTCATAAATCGAAAATTAAATGACAATGTCTTGTTGGTTCCAATTAAAACTGAGCTAATATATTGTAGTAGAGGAAACCAACGCTATAAAATACCTTAAAAATATGTGAGGTTATAAATGAGGATACATTTCAAAGATCTTTATTAAAAATATATGATTTGATATTTTCATTAAACACAAGGCCAAATAATTAATAATGATTCAAAAAAATTTTTATAACTTGCAAAAAACATATGTTGCACGCTAGGAATGCATGCTAGACACATGAGATGTGCGAGCCTGTGTATCGAGTCACAACTTGACAAGAATGTAAGTCAAAAAGATCCACTCCTTGGCTTACCTGAATGGAAAAATAGAAAAATATTACATCTATAGTGAAGACGTGGCTTCGCCTTTGTTAGCAATCACTAACGTATTCACGATACCACAAACACATTCGAAGCAATATTTATAAGACCTGTCCACTAACCGGCGCGTTGGGGTCCTCTTCTTTGGGCGCCACGTCCTCGGCCGGCGCTGACGTACTCGGCTCATCGGCCTCCGCTAGCATCTGCTCGAATTCCGCGTCGGAATCAGAGTTGGCGCCAGCACTGCCTTCCGGGTCTTCTTCCTGGAATTATTGAGGCATTTATGTTAAAACTCTTAGTCGTTTTGTGTAGCTATGAGGAAGCTCTTATTACAGGGACACTTTAATTTTATTTATTTGAATAAATCTGCATCATCCCGACAACTAATTATCCCTCTGCAGTGACATTAACTTAATCAATCAAGGGTTGGAGTCGGGCGATCTATACTCCACCACACTTGCATTTCCAATCTGATCTATTTTACTACTACTAAATACACATAAATAAAATTTATAAATAAATAAAAAAAGACAAGATTTTGAAAATATAAATACGATGAAATAAGTGCTTAGTATATAAAAAAATTTTGTTTAATAAAGAACTCTGAGGTTAGTCTCGACAAGTTGAATAACATTGAGAAAATTACCAATTAACAGTAATTATAGACAATTTTTTTAATGATGAAAGAGCTTAGCCTTGATCTCAAACTTGTGTTAGAACGGTATAATGGAGGACTGACGGTAATTATTGGATTTATATATTTTATGTTTATCATATTTTTGTGTGAGATAGTTATAAAAATGTATGTGGGTACCTTTGAGTTTTGGGATATAAAAAACACGAATATTTGACATACTAGCGTTTTCGGAACCCTGATAAAATGAAGCCGGAAAATTTAGCTTCATAAAATTCATTAAATGAGTTTTTATGTCAGAATTGATCTATAGGAACAAGGTTTATAATGTCCTTACTTTGTTCTGTTAAATAACAAGGTCCTCAGCAATAACTTAACAGATTTTGCCTAGTGTCACTCTTCTTCAGAAAATAGTTATCTATGACTACTTACACTGCTAGTCCTCTTCCGCTTGCTGAACTTGATCTTCAAGGTGGGGACTTTAGGCTTGCGGCCCGGCTTAGCTCGCGGGGTGGCCCCGGGGGCATTCTTGGGCTTCCTGCCTCGTTTGCGTGGAGCTGGCGTGCCTTCATCACTGGCTTCCTCTTCCTCGTCTTCTTCGGGTTCTTCTGGAACTTCATCAGTCTGAAAAGATTACAGAAATGTAGATTAAGTTGCAAAAGTAGGAAGTTAAGTAACTTTTGATCTTGGAAAAATTGTTATTTTAATGTGAATTAAATTACGTAACTTGTAATAATTTTATTTTATAGTGTCTCGAATCTCCAATTACGTTTTTGTTTTTTTTTTATGAAAAATTGGTGAATAACACCACGTTCAATATTAAAACCTACCTTAGCTTCTTTCGGCGTGCGACCGGGGCGTTTCGACGCGTAGTCGGACGCCGTGGACGTGTTCGTGTTCTCCTCCGACCCCATGCCCTGACTGCCGCTGCTCAAGTGCGGGTTCGTCTCGCAGAATAACCGCCATTTCGCTGCCACGAGCATCATCAGCTTTGACACTGGCACCTGGGGAAAGTGAGCGGGAATGATTTTGATTAACTCAAAAGACAACAATATACCACCAACAAGAACATATATACCACAAACATAACATACTTTTTAAAAGGTTCCAAGAAAGGTGAAATATATCTCCCTGTGTCCCTGTTATGTAGTATGAAAAATTGTTTTATTTAATTCCAGCTTTTGCCGGCGGCTTCACTCGCGTTAATAATAGTTATTTTTTGCGAGAGTTTATTCAACATATTATATTTCTTTTATTTTTTAAGAGAGTTTACGTGTATTTGTGTGTTTGTCTGTGTCTCGCATACTCAATAGACTGATTTTTAATCCAGTTTAGGTAGTAGTTACTTTTAGAAATAACTTGTGTAAAAATATGGGACTAAAAAAAAATCCACCAAAATTTAACCCATAACTTGATTCAAGACGACAAACAGTGCTACCGTTTATAAAAAATAAAATATATTTTTTCCAAAAATTCTAACCACCTTGTTTTTTGTTGTTGTTTAAGCACAATTTTTATCCAATTTGTTTGTTCCAACCAGCTGCCTATAACTTTATCACAATATTTCTATTACAAATAAGACAAACTAAACGGTAATTTTTCACATTCATCCATACAAACATAAAAATATATACAAATACGAGAGAAACTCAGTCAGTTTGCCTTGAACGTAAAATACACTCTTCGTTTGAAAAAATATAACACAAATACTTAGTGATATAATTAGGTAATACCTACCTAGGTAAAATTCGTTCGCCATTTCCAACAAACGCGGCAAAAGAAGTGCCAATGAATGCAATGATGAATTGGCTACGAAGGTTTCAAGAGTTTTTTTTACGCAAAGTTTTTAATGATCACAATGTATGCAATAAGTTTTGCCATCGCCCCACATGTGGAAGCTGAGTTTTTAAGAACCAAAATGAATACCTATAAGATTAGAACTTCTCTTGAATACTAATATAATTTTTCTTCAATACTTGATTCCTATTTTTTGCATTTATAACGATGCATTTTTAATAAATACATAGTCGATGCATATTAAATAAGATTTTCAATAATTAAAACACCTATCTTTCTAAGGGGTTACATATTAAAATCCTGAAAATGCAAAAACTATGTGGTGGGGTATTCATCCACCACGTTTTAAATTCCTAAGTTCAAAATCCTTAAATATAGAATGCCTAATGGTTGCTTGACCTAAACTCTAATAAATAAAGTTTGGAATGAAGAACGAACACTATACTGTAATGGTTGTGACCTTAATTCAAAATATCTAAAGTCCAAAATGTCTAATGGCCACAATATCGCAATTTATAATTCCTAATAATTGTGTAAATCAAAATTCAATACAGACAGTGTATAAGTAATTTGGTAGTATGCGCCTCGTGAGAATTAGTAAACTACACTAACTTTAAAATGATTTTGCGGAAACTAAGGCGTCTCTCTCATAAAAGTGGGATTCATGATTATAAGTTGACATACAAAAGTACACTTACAACAATCTCTGAAAAATAACCGCAGCCTTGTCGTAAAAGCCACAATGAAATGAAATGAAATATTTTGAAATGAAATGACATAATTATTTTTCAATGTTGACAATTACTTGTTCTTATTGACGTCAAATAAAACATGACTCTACTACCAGTTCGAAAAAACCTTCGTGAAGAAGAACTGGCAAGAAACTTCACGGGTATATTTTTTCAAAATAAATTTACAGTCTCTTTATGTCTATACAAAATTATTCTTATTTGCATCTGTTAGCTCGGCAAGTCTCTCTCCCCCCAAGTATCCAAACGACGAACACCTTCAAACGGCATCCGTTCACGAGTTAACGCGGGATCCAGCCATATTAGAGGGAAGTGAGCGACCCGTCACCCGACGCTACCGTAAGAACACGTACTTTAGTGACAATGACGCTTTAGATATTCATCGGGACGAAGAACTCAACGAACAAACAGACACATTACACATGTTTTGTTACAAATACTAGTAAAATCCTGTTAATGAGGGGATTATACCCATGGGCTTTTATCATTTTTATTTTATTTTATTTATTTCATTATTACATAGTCCACAGCTCTTAGCTAAATGTAAACATTATATTATTTTGCACTGACAGCCAATTAAGGACTAACAATTTATAGATGAAACATATATAAGCTTAAGAATAGGGAGAGATGTATCACTAAGTTACAAAATCAACATCCTGGATCAATATCAAAACAAAACTTAATTATGCAATAAAAAAGTAAGTATATAATTATTATAAAAACAGAAAAACTAATTGAATTTTTTTTTGTTTCTTTTTTTTTGTGCCAAATTACATTAAAATCTTACTCGTTTTTTTTTAGTATGATAGTTTGAATTATTATAGATAATTGTGAATGGATTTTGTGTATGCAAATTGGCAGCAAAGAATGGACAAAGATGTGAATGATTTGAAACATAACTTTTAAGCGAGTTTTTTTAAATCGTTGTTTGTTAAAATGGGTATAGGTGGAGACGTTTCGTTTTTTCTAGCGTAAATGGTACAATTTTTGTCCATATGAATTTATAATTCAGCTCACTTGCCCTAGTTTTACAGTCTTTTAATAACTTTTTATTGGAGATAGTTAAGTGTTCATTAATAAAAACTTTTTTGACGTTAAGGTCACCACCTAGGCCCATACCTTTGGTACTTAAACCACGCTTGAAGCGTGCTACGATGACTCTGGCATTCTTGGTAACGGCGGAGGCTCGTCGTGGCTGCACTCTGTGGGCAAACTCAACCTCATCTCGAGTCAGCGACAATCCCAGGTGTTCGGCGATCTTCATTACGACATCTAAGGTATTCTCGGTTTTGGACTCGGGGACGCCGATGATTTCGACGTTCTGTAGTCGAGCCCACTGTTGCTGACGCGCAATATCCACTTCAATGGTGCTAATACGAGTCTCACAAGTCACCAGTTCACGTCGGAGAGTGCTATTTTCTTCCCGTAGGGACTTAATTTCTGCGGTGCTTTTGTTGAATCGCTTTAGCATGTCATCCAAATAATCGGATAGTTTATAATATGCTTTAGCACACAACTTCTGCTTTATAGTTTCTTTGAATTTGTCAATAGGAATACCTTAGATATCCTTATTATAAAACCTTATACATTGACCCATAAATACGTTAGTGACTTTATGAAGCCTGCTATTATAAGCTGCCAGTATATTTCTTCCTCTTGTGTTAACATTGTGCAGATCTATTTTTCTTTTGAACAAGGTTATGTTCTTTTTTACATACATTAAATTTTCTAAAATATATTGTTAATGGAAAGTAAAAATAAAAAAAGTCAGTTTCTTGTCTTTTGTTTTTAAATAAGAAGGAAGTATTGTCAGCAAACAATCGATTCTTAACGACCGATGGCAGATCATTGATATATTATACTAAAAATAGGAAAGGACCAAGAAGTGAGCCCTGGGGCACACCCATTGTCACTGCCGATCCTGATGATTTTTCTCCATTTATTGCAACTTTCTGTTTTCTATTAGAAATATATGATTTAATCAAGGCAAACGCTCGGTTTTTTATGCCGTAATGGTGCAGTTTCATGAGTAGAGTAGTATGTGCGTAATGCACCATTTGGTGGAGTGGCGCCGCGTTCGGTCAAATAGGACCAAGGCTACTTAAAAAAACATTATAAACGATTTTTTTTTTCAGAAACAGAAAAAACAAAATGGCAATGCGGCAGTTCACCGGATTGCAGGGGAACGTAGAAGACTTCCTAAATAGTTTTAACATCGTCGCAACGTTGAATCGCTACAGCGAGGAAGAAAAAAAAGTAGTTATCGCCGCTTATCTTGAAGGGCCAGCACTAAGTTTTTTCTCGCAAGTCTCCAATAACTGCAATACTTTTGAAGAGTTAAAAAACGAATTGATCAAAGAATTTCATACAGACGTCGATCACTTAGCGAAGTTTTACGAAAGGAAACAAAAGACTGAAGAAGATATTCTAGTCTATTATTATGCATTAGACGCACTTGCAGCCAAGGCTGGTCCAGCAATCTCAGAGAGCACATTTATACGACAATTCTTACGCACCTGTTCATACGCTAATAAATGCCGATTAGCTTCACAAGTGTTCGATAGCAAAGAAGCGCTGAAACGAACAATCATGCAAATGCATGAAATATTTCATGACACACCCGAAATAAAGTGGGATTTACCAACGCACGTCACGTCGACGGCGGCGTCAGCACATACAGCTCCGAGGGACGCAGGCGATATGGATCCGAGTCACATAAACAGGCAACATATAAAATTCATACCCAAACAAAACACATCTACAACACCTGTAATGGGGAGTCATTACAATTTTAGAGACCGTGCAACCAATCAAAGCCAGGGAATGCCAATACAAAAGCATTACCCAAACACCTATCGGCGTCAGTAATAGGGATTACAGTACAGACGCCGACGAAAGAAAAACACCCTATCTCAAGTAAGTTCGTTCCATTTATTTGCGTTCAGATACGCGGCTGTGACACTATTGCTTTATTAGATACGGGGGCATCCGTGTCGGTGGTGTCTGACCGACTTTGCAAAAAACATAACTTAACAATGCAAAAAGCGGAGGATCTGTTCATCAAAACTGTGAATGGCAATAAATTAAATTGCTTGGGAAGCACGAAGACATTTATAACGATAGATAATAAATTACATATTCAGGAAAGTGTGCTGAAGGATGTTGAGCAAGATTTAATCCTCGGACAGGATTTCCTACGAAAGGCAGACGCCATAGTAGACTTTAAGAATAATAACGTAAGATTCGGCAAATGTCTTTGTAATTTTCTATGTAAAGATAGTGTAAAAAGTATATGTAATAATTATAATTCTTTACAGCTGATTCAGCAATTACCTAAGATGTGTGAAAGTGAATATATTAAAAAAGACGGAAAAATTTGTTTGGACTAAATGCCAACAAAAGGTTTTCGATAAAATTTTATCATTAATTCAAAAGGCACCACTTTTACGTCATTTTAGTAACGAAGAAGGTATTTGCACTAGGCTTTATATTGATGCAAGTGATCTAGCTATGGGTGCGTGTTTAATGCAGGGGTATAATAATGAGATGTTGCCGGTATATTTCGCTTCACGAAAATTAACCGATGCGGAAAAGAAATATGCTATAACAGAAAAAGAATGCTGCTTAGGGTTAGTATGGGTTTTAATCAAACATTATTTATGGGGTCTTAAATTTCAAATAGTGACAGACCATAAGGCATTATGCTGGCTTAGAGAACGGAAAGATATGTCCCGTAGGTTAGCTAGGTGGGCTCTAGTAATACAAGCGCACGACTTTGACGTTATACACTGCTCAGGAAAGCAGAACGTCGTAGCTGATTGTTTGAGTCGGAATCCGCTAATTGAACAAGAGCTTCCTCCGAGTGAACCGGTGGACGACGGTTTACAAGTGTATAAAATTTCGGTAATCCAGGTATCTCGCGAGCAGGGATTAGATGATTATTGTCGTAGATGGCGAAATGCAGTGGCGAGAAATAATCTACTACGTTTGAACTATATGACAATCCATGTACAGGAGGACATTTCGGCCTAATGAAAACATTGGCGAGGTTCCGTTCTCGATATTTTATGCCTAATGTAATTTCTGAAGTAGAAAGGTACGTGAAGAGTTGTCAAGGTTCATCATCAAACTTACCACAGCCAGGTGTCTTCGATGATAGTGATCTGTACCTACGAAAGCAGTGGCGCATCGCTCAGAGCTTAGCGGATTTATTTTGGGCTAGTTGGATGAAGGAAGTTTTACCTACAATGGCTCCCCGTCATAAATGGAAAGGTGAAGGTACACAGTTGAAAGTAGGGGATCTCGTTGTGATAGTAGACCCTGCTTCTCCACGAAACGTCTGGCCGAAAGGTATAATTAGCAGGGTGTATCCAGGGGACGACGGAAGGGTTCGGATTATAGATGTCAAAACAAAGTCTGGTGTTTTGAAACGACCCGCAACTCGCGTTGCTTTATTACTTGGTAATGAGTGTCATAGTCACGACACTGAGGGGCAGGATGTTGGCGACGGTAGGTAAGTAGGTACAGTAAAAACTACTCGGCCCGCCTGACCTTATCTTAAACTGGGTTAAAATGTGTACCTACCTAGTAGTTTTAAGCCTGTGTATTACATGTGGTTCATATGTATGTTTATAATACGTGTAGTTATAAGAATTGTTGTGTACCTATGTGTTTTTTATTGAATTTTCATTAAAAATATGGATTTCCGTGGAGCTGTCACTGGCCTACGCATTTTGATTTACGTACCCACAAGAGTGACCCAGCGGCGAGAGCGACACCGCTACGCGGACATTTCGGGTAGTTCTAAAAATTCTAGGACAATTTGAAAGGCAGTCGTTACTACGCCGCAAAGGTGAACACGCGCGCGCACAAGTACCTAGTGACAGCTACCGAGAAATTCTAATTTTTGCAAATCCTCGTACTTTATTTTACTCGCTCCGTACCTACCAGTTTGATAAAGGAATCTGTCCTCTACACTATTTGTACGTAAAGTATTCACACCAACCACCAGGAATAACCTAATCGACAGGGGTAGTCTCTCCTGAGGCCGTCGTACAAACACATCCTCGTTCAGGCAGGTAATTAAAATAATTTTTGTAAGAAATTTATCCACCCAACCTTGTTTGTGTGAATAAATTTCATGCGGGCGGCCGATCGTCACGGCTAAGCCTTAGAGAGCACGTCAGAATGCTGTGTCGTCGTCGACATTTGAGTAAAGAGGTTAATATTATTTTAAATAATAATTTTAATAATTATTATTATGAATTAAGAATAAAGGATATTTAAATATACTGTTGACAGAACAGAAAGAAATGAAGCGATACATTCTGACTTGCTCCGTCATCGGATCATGATGTTCTAATAAATCTTACAAGTTAAAATAAATATATGAAAATTATCACATAATTTACTTTCATATGTATTAATTTAAACCACAAGGGTGGTCAGTCGCGTGTGGGCGTAGTGCACCATTATACACACAGTCGAACGCCTTGGACAAGTCACAAAGGATACCAATAGCATCACACGACTCCTCCCAGGCGCTGAATACGTGTTTTATGAGCTCAACACCGGCATCGGTTGTTGAGGGACCCCGCGTGAAAGCAAATTGCTTAAAATTCATTAAATTAGTTATGTAACCCTAAAAATGAGAAAGTAATTCATTTAAAATTAATTTTTCAAAAATCATACTGAGCACTGGCAGTATAGATATAGGTCTAAAATGATTAGGGTCGGTTTGTCGCAACTATTATTTTGCGAGACCCTTTTTTCCAATTCTTTATAATAGAGTTAATATATGCTTCACTTTGGGCTCTACAATTTCTATGAGGCAATTAACAGACTGGACAGACAACCAATCTAAATAAAACAGCATAAGCAGGTATATATTTTTAGTACATAGCTTATAAATACTGAATTACTTTATTGTCATACAAACACTCTGTTGCTTTATTTCTTTCTTTGTTGATATAATTTACGTCAATATTTAACTTAGTCAAATGGAAAAAATTTTTTTTAGGATAGTTAACTTTCCTAGCTCTAACTTTTCAAACATCCTGGAATTACTCGATCGTAGTGTACGCCTGTATATCGTGAACGTGTTTTAGATCCATCAATGATCACGAGAATTTTACTTACGAGGTACCGCTTCTCTATATTGGTCTATAATTTAACATATTCTGACGAAGTTAATTCAGATATAAATATAGTTCAGATAAAATCTTACACTCTTGATATGGTCCCTTAACTTGGGACTTAGTCAAGTGTCTTTTAGTAAAGACTTGGTTAGTTTTATTTCCGAGACCAACTCTAAAGACTGTTTCACATAATAAAATGACTCAAGTTAGTAAATTGGTATTGAGTAAAATCAGCCTTAAAATCCACATGTTCCTTTGATCTCTAGGTGGGACCTAATCTTTATATAGACAAAAGTGTGCCTATGATTCCAGTTCAATTTTAATTTATATTAGTTTTACTTCAAACAGAACTAAGAAAATTTTAGAAACGAATATTATAATAACAATTCTCTTTGTGAAACTATAACAATGGAATGTGTTAAACATTCTCGTTTTTTAAATCCTGTTTACATTTTAAAACAATAACAGCCATGATGGCATTATTGGAATATTTATGGAGGAGAGATATTTACTATGTAGGTTTTATTTCACTTAGGTGATACTGATTCGTATTTTTTTTTAATTAGGTAGTTTAAGAAATTATATAACTATTATCACTTTATATTTCCCGCTAGGAATGTAAAGATACACTATATTCACAATATGCCTATACTAAATAGTGTTGATTTTTAAGTTTCGAAAATACTTTGATAAATAAATTTGGTAATAGAGAACAGCTTCACAGGAGTCACTCTGACAGAATGAAGATCATCTTCATAAAATAAATTAAGGATAACTTACCTTAGGGTTTTCTTTGACAAGCAGTGGCCGAACATGCTGCTGGAACAGTTTGTATGAAGTCAAATTTTCCAGGTCTGCATCTGAATACTGGACATCAACATCTGTGAGGCCGAATGAAGAGCATACTTCTTCTACTGTTGGCATACCTGGGAGAGTGGAATGTAGATTCAGTGTTTTCATAATTTTATGTTGTGTTTAAATAATGGGAAGGAAAAGTTTTTTTTCCTTTCCCTAAAATTCCTCTCCCTAATTTCTACAACTGCAGGTAACTGGAGCCCAAGCTAGGACAAGCCTTTTTTGCAGAATAAAATACTAGCAACTCACACTGGTTTATACTAAAAATTCATAATTTTTTTGACACAGACATTAAAAAAAAGAAATTTTAAAATTTCATAGCAAAAATAACAAAAATATTGCAAAAAATAAACAAGAATTTTAAAAGTAAAGTTGAAGTTAATTATTGCAATTTAATCAGTTAAAATACCCTACACATTACAGGTACAAAATGTTTTAATGTGGAAACTACCTAATGTTTGTAATGAAAGTTTTAAAAAAATCTGACCCAATGAATGTTAATCTATAAAGTAAGTGTTGTTATATTATTCTGGGTAATTATTGCAACTTCAAATACCCTCCTCTTATTACAATTGAGTTTATGTATTACTGACAGCTCACTACACATTGAGACAAAATTTTTTGAATAAATATACCTACAGGTTCACATAATAATAATACTAACTATAGCAGACCATCACACTGTAATTGAAATCTTAGTATGAATCGAGGACTCACCAGAGCCAGTGTCTCCTACAACAGGTGTGGATGGAGTCCCATGCTTGCTGCCGCGTCCTTTGCGGGACTTTTTACTTGAAGACATAGCACTCAGTGCATAGTCACTGTCACCTTCTGCATCCACATCCAGTCCCAGCTCATCATCCTATATTAAAATTATTAATACATTAATGCATGTTTTAAATGCAGATAACAAATTAAAATAATGAATGTAGAATGTAAATTACTTCATCACTTTCATTCTTTCTCTTCTTCTTTTTCTTTCTGCCTTTTTTATCTTCTCCTTTAGCTTTTCTTTTTTTCCCCTTTTTTCTTTTTCTGCCATCTTCTGGTGAGTAATCTTCATCCTCCTGAACAAATAAAACAATAAGTTGTAAACACCTTGTTAACAAACATCACTTTTCACCCCATATCTCTGCGAGGGTCCAATCAAGAGAAAAATTTATATATTATTATATATATGCTTATTTTAGCATTAGCTTTAGGCTACCAATGAAAAAAAATCGATTGAAAACTTATTAAGTCCCAGAATCTCGCACAACCTTAGCTTTACTCCAACCTTCTCCTGGACACAAAAAAATACATTTTTAATCGAAGGTTAGAGTAGAATTTGTGTGTGTTTTACTCTTTTATTGCTTTTTACTTTTAGTTATTAACCATCACAACTAAACTAAATGTAACTTAGAACATGTAGTCTTCACAAAATACCTTTTCTGAAAGTTAACACAAATTTTACAAATGATAGTAATAAACTCAATGGTTTCTTGCCTTTGGAGGAGCTTCATCACTTTCTCCAGAATTTTCATTCTGACCCTCGCCTTCCTCGACGTCCTCGTCACCTGGAACAAACAGTCATTAGCAACTGGTCAAACCTGTTCAATGCAAACACCTGTCCCTGCTTCTTCACACCTTAAAAGCAGTTTTCATTCACCTATCCAGGTAACTAATTATCTTGGTCACTAATCCCTTTGTTTGGCGTCGTCCATTTTGTAAGTACTAATCAAGGGATAATGCATGCTCTTTTCTGTCATAAAATGCCACATAATTGTATTCAAACAACTAAACCAAAACAAATAACCAGACTAAACCTAGTTTCATAAGGGTACGTAAATATTTCACATTTAAGACTAAAGTTCCTGCTACACTTTTCATATACTAGGAATATCTAGTCACCGAAATTTTAATTGCATAGACCGCACGTAAACACATGATACCGCTATTCGCGGCTTAACTTTGACACGGCAGAGTTATTTAACAATTACCTGCAAAAGACCCTTCTACTTCTTCATCTGAAGCCATTTATAATAATATATATCACAACTAAACACAAGATTATAGATTTTAGCTAAGAAAAGATAAAGGACGCGCAGTTTTTGCGACAAATGGTAATTAATTCCGAAATTGATGCCGCCGTCACAAATGTTGCCGATTTCCTGATTTTTATTTACCAATTACCAACTTTTATTTCACCCATAAAATACATATAACTTTCTATTGTCAACAGGAGTAGTGATAATAATTAGTATCATAAACAAATTAAAGATGAGAAGGTAGGTGCAAATTTAGGTAAGAACTAAACCAGAAGATCACTGACATAGCAAATGTAAGTGAAAATGCAGCCAAAAGTTTGGACTATGACTGGGTAGTTAAAGAGCGAAACTTTGGGTTGGTTGGGAATGTAGATGTTCGATATGTGGATTTTTTGTTTTTATTTATTTATTTTACGATGAACAAAACAGGTTTCAATCAAACAAATACAAAATCTATACAAGTTTTCTTAAATTTGTCCATACAAATAATTAAAGGTCATTACAACAATTAACAATTTAGTCAAAATAATAAAATTATAAGTTCCTATGGATTAAATGCTAGCGTACAGTCATTAACAAATTAAACAAGTGTGAATAACAAAGACAAAAAAAATTATTATCAAATAAAATCAACATTACAATATTTAAATTATGTCATAACTAATAAAGATAAAATAACATGTCAAAAATAGGAGTAATGTCAGAAATAAAGATAAAAATAACAATGTTAAAAATAATCACAAAGAAAAATTAAGACAATTAGGAACTATAACAATTAATCAATAAACAATATATATACTAATTTAATAAATTATCGAGCCTGACATGGGCACAAGGATGTCTGGAAAATACACTTTAATTTACTTTTAAACCTGTGGATATTGTTATTAAAAGTGTCAATGTCAGAATGAGTGAGAGTGAGTTCGTTATATAAACGGCACTTTCTGGCAATGGGTTGGTTGTACCCAATATTCTTTTTATACAGGAGAATAACGAAAATGGGTTTAGGTCTGCGAGGATTGAAATTGAAGTTAAAATTCAATAAGTTCAGTAGTGTAGGATTTTCAATATTACCGTGGATTAATTTGTGTAGGGTAGTCAGCTGTAATAGTTTTTGGCGACATTGTAGTGATAGATAATTGAAAGTCTTTAATCTATGGTGTAATGATGTCCTGTTATTGGATTTGTTATAACGGTAGGTTAATACGCGCAAAAATTTTGATTGTGGTGATTCAATACGATCGGAGTGATTATTATAAAAAGGAGACCATATAACTGCCCTGTATTCTAGTATTGATCTAACCATACTATTGAATAGTATTGTATGACTAGAGATACTCCGGAATCTTTTAGCTTTTCCCAACACGAAACCCAGCAGCTTATTTGCTCGTCGCATCATGGTGTCATACTGATAGCGAAAACTAAGTTGATAGTCAAAATACACTCCCAAGTCCTTGACACAGTTTTTACGCTCTAGAATCTTATTTTTGATGGTGTAATCTTGGATCACCCGCCTTTCCCTCAGGGAGAACGCGATGACAAAGCATTTTTCTATGTTTAAATACATATTGTTAGTTGCACACTAATCTGAAACTGTTGCTAGGTCTATTTGGAGAGTGATGAAACTAGCTTCGGAGTCCATCAGGTTGTACATTTTAGGGTCATCTGCATAAAGAAGACAGGGGCATTTTAAAAGTTTTACAAGGTCATTGATAAACACCAAGAGTAATAAGGGACCAAGGTGGGATCCCTGCGGGACGCCAGACGTAATTTTGACTGGATTTGAGAAGTAACCCATCACCGAGACTAGCTGACTTCCATTCTCAAGATATGACTTAAGCCACCGAAGCAAACTACCATGGATGCCATGTGCCTTTAATTTACACCCCAGAATATAGTGATCCACTTTGTCAAATGCTTTACGAAAGTCGATGTAGATAGTATCTACTTGGTTTCCCTGCTCAGTTGCTTCACATAAATACATTTAATACTTTTCTGAGAATCTCATTACGAGATAGAGTGATATTGACAAGAGACCTGGAAGAAAAGCTGGATTCTACGTTATAAGCTTTGAAACCGTGTTTTTCGAAGACAGAACTGAAGTAATCGGAGAATAGCGCACTGATGTTTTCACCGTTGTTTGCGGTTTTATTTTGATTAGGTTGAACCCACACGCTTCTTGCATCGGACTACTAGACGCAGACAGACCTTCCATCCCTCCATGGTAGATATCCCTAGAAGTCGAACCAAACGCTTCGATAGTTCATTTTTGGTGCGGGTCGCCAAGGTGCGGAATGAACTGCCTGCGTCTGTTTTTCCAGAAAACTATAGTCCTAGTTCTTTCAAGCGTTAATTGAATAGGTATCTCGTGGATAGACGTGTAACACCTTCGTCTTCATCGTCACTTTCCATCAGGTGAGATAGAAGACATAAGTCTAATCCTTTTTCAATTAAAAAACAATACGTGATAACGTTTGGAATGCCTTGGTTACCACCTCTACTACTATTAATAAATTACCAAAAGACTTTTGGGTTTTTGGTGATAAGTTTTTCAGTAGCTGCATCGTACGACTTATAGCATTTTTTCAATAATTTTTTGCACCTTGTGCGTAATAAAGAGAATGTGTCGTAGTCTCTAGGATTATTATATTTTTTAAAGAGAGAGTGGTATTTATTTTTTTCACGCAAGCTAAAACTAGAGAGAAACTGACCCATTTGGAATAGGGAGAGTTTTTTTTAACTAGGGGAGTATGTCTATGAATAATTTCAGATAAAGTGGAATAGAAGACTGAGAGGGCTTCGTCGATATTTAAATTGTCAAATAATTTGTAGCAATCGATTTGATTAATGTTACATACAAAACAATTACAAGATTGAGGTGATCCCTGGTTGCTGGCTTAAGATGCCTAAATGTTTCCTTTAACTTAGATGTCTCGTTCAGCAGAGGTGGATGGTGCTTGTCTATTTTTGAGATCCGATTTTCACAACTCACTCGAACAGAAAGACGTGTCGATAAACATAAGTCCAGCAAACAATTATTTGCGTTTGTCACGTGATTCTATTTGGTTTAGGGCGCATAGTTCCAAAGTGTCTAGAGGAAGATTTTATTTACGTTCGCTTTTTGTACAGGTTGGATAGAGATTTCCTGTTTCAGATATTGTTTAGGAAATTTCTGAAATGACTGCACTGAGATCAGACTTTACAGCTACTAGTACACCGCCACCGCTAATTTTATTGTATTTATTTATACAAGTGTCACTACGGTCTTTTCTAAAGATATGATACCGCGAGTCAAACAGCTCCCTGTCGTAGATCGAGTCGTCCAAATTAGTTTCCGTCAAACAAATGATGTCATGGTTTTTGTTTAAAGAGTTTAGATACAGATCATCAGTTTTGCTGCGAATTCTATTAACATTTTGATAAAATATGATCATCAATTAAGGTTATATTATATCCAAGTGTTTAGTATAGAGAGATAAATATACTAAGTTTACAAGATTGAGTTGAGAAAGCTTAGCTTAAACTTTTTACTAAAATGGCGGGAGATTCTTTATTTTTCCGAATGTAGATGCGGCCGAAACGTATCCAGACATAATTGAATGAGTGGTCTTTGGACCACTTTCTCGTAGCAGCGTACAGCTCCTTGGATTCTGAATCCAGATGTTCTGAGATGTAGATGTTCTGCTTATCTCCGACTATGCCGATAAGAGTTGAATTTAGGGGGTTGTTAACATTATCTTTGTTATAACGCCTAGTAGCAAAAATAATCATAACCCTGTGTCGTTCCAAAGGTAAAGATAATATGATATCAAATATATATTGTAATATATATTTTTACAATATATATTTATATCTATAATATAATATAAAATTTACAGTAAAGTATTTAATCCGACAGTTTCGTCGGATCCAACTGTGACCACTAGATGTCGCAATTTATGAGAGATCGTTGAGATGATGAGTCACTATGAGAATAATTCTTTGTTCACTAAGGTTGATATTTTTTACAACCCTTTATGCACTATACGAGTTGTGAAGTTAATATTTCACAGAACACTTTAGTTTTATTACTTGGCACTAGTTTTAAGTGTCAGCTGGTCATTGAATCTATTGGTCACAGTTCGATCCGACGAACAAAGAAACTGTCGGATTAAATATTTTACTATAGAAAATGCACTTTATGAACTAAGATTAATATTCACACTTCACTATTGATACGATTACTGACGACTTATTACATTTAATCACTGTTTAGTTAACTTTTACTATTTTTAAGAAATTAATAACTCGGAGCTGATGTGTATTGGAACCGGTTGGAGCCATCTAGAAACAATTAAGGAATTAAAATTACACCACCAATAATATTGATACGTTTTTGCTATAGCTTGGAAATTCTGCATTTATGTTGATACAGCAAGCAAGTGTCTCGATGATTATGTTTCCTCTTACAATGCGTATATAAAGAAACGAGCACTTTATAATTCCATAGATGTGGTTCTATAAGAGCAATTAACTTATCAAAATTAAGAATTATACGTATCATATTTAGATGCTACCCAAAAGTAGACACATTTTTTGCGACACAGCACACTATTACAGGAATCGTAGTTGCTGTGTCCAGGAGTGGCAACCGAACACCGCCACCGGTTTCTTTTTGTCAACACTGCTCATCAAAAGAAACCATAATTTTTGCAATACAATTTTTCGAGAAGTTACTGTTGCTTTGTTGCTGCAACTTCAACTGACAACTTTTAGTTTACAGTGATTTAAACTAAAAGTTGGATAAATAATTTTTCCAAGTGAAAGCAACTGGACGCAAATAGTGTCTTCGTCTGCGCTGAGACTGATTGATCTGATATTGATTATATGAAAATAAAATATTCGCTGGTGTGTTGTGAGACATAAAAGAGTCCACGTTTACACATTGCCTCAGTCGGGTAAATGTATCTACGTAAGTAAGTTATAAAAATATATTAGTATATTGGTCTATTTATTTATTTATTAGGTCACCAACAGAGTGTACATCTAAATAAGCATAGTATAACAAAAACAAAATTACATTCAAAATGCCACTCTAATTACAGGTGACGTCGACATCCTTAAATTATACAACTGTAACACACACTATAAGTAATTGTAAATTATCATTCAAATTTAACTAATTTATTTATTTATAAAAAAAAATAATTTAATACAAAAATAAACAGTGAACAAGAGAATAGGGAGGAGGTTATCAATATAAGTTTAAAGTTATTTTAATAAAATTATTTAAATACAAAAATATGCAACAATATAAAACGATCAAGAGAACACGTGTAACGTGTTAATTAATTAATAATTATAATTAATTAATTAATTAAGAAACTTTTTTGTCAGTGTTAAATTATAAAATTATCGTTGAAGTTATTTTTATTGAAAGGGTTTACTAAATTTGATCACCCTAGCTACAGAATCCTTGAAGAGATTGAGGCCTAGTCCAAAAATATCCACTTCAGTTCCTCTGGAAATTGAGTTGTACATTTTAATCAGCCTGTTTATTGGTGAATAGTGTCCAAGGTTTGTTTTGGCTCGGTTTTCCGTGAAAAGTATATATTTTCCTGGGCGAGGTTACCTGGAAGGTATCCGGAAGTTTAAACGCGACAGCAGCAAACTCGAATCAATTGCACCATTCGCCAATTTCCAGAGAAACCGAATGTCCAACAGGGCGCGACGCTCGTAAAGAGACTGCATTTTAAAATGATGCAGTCTACTTTTGTAGCTTGGTAGCTTAGTAGCCAAGTTACAATTAAATGCTAAATGCCACAGGAATCTCTTTTGAACGCTCTCAATACGCTTGATATAAACATCGTAGTGTGGATTCCACACTACACTACAGTATTCTAACCCAGATCTAACCAGAACATTGAACAAAACTATTTTTGTCAAGGGTTTTTTAAAATCGCGACTGTTACGCAAAACAAAACCAAGAACTTTGAAACCCCTAGAGACAATATGTTCAATGTGATAGTTAAACTGCAGTTTTTGGTCCATAATTACACCCAGGTCGCGAATATTACTGAGACCAGTCAATGCATTGCCCTCAATGTTGTAGATGAAAGGCTCATTTTTCTTTTTGCGAGAATAACGTATGTGAAAGCACTTCGAAATGTTGAGAGCCATCCCATTGTTTTGACACCAATCGCATAGGCGATCAAGATCTCTTTGAAGATCAGCGCAGTCTTTACTAGAGTGAATGATTTTGAACAGTTTTAGATCGTCTGCGAATAAGCAGGCTTTAGATGATATAAAGCAACTTTCAATGTTGTTTATAAAGATGTTAAAAAAAATCATCACCAAGATGGAACTTAAAACAGTCAATTGTTGTCTAGTCTAGTTTTTTTATACAAAGTTTAATACATTATGCATGTAAAATCACTCGTCTTTTCATAAACCAGAGGAATAATGGAATGGCAGTCTCTCTGACAGTGAAAGATAGGCATGCTGGTGTAATACATGAACTTAACAATTTCACTAACTTTAGTTTCACAGTTAGTGGAATATGGATAAAAAACAATATTCAGCTGGGTCTCTGCTACATCAGTATTTCTTAGTATTGGAACCTGATACAACAGATCATATTTTTTAGCTGTTTTCTTCTACTTGCTTCGCTAGACTACCTAGTGCTACAAACCTCAACAATCTCCCCTCCTCTCAAAACTTGCCCTTAAATATGTGTGCTTTATTCAACTTTTTAAAATCTGTTTGTACTTATGATTTATATGGTTATATAAAAAAATAGAAATTTTGTAAAAGTATTAACTTATTCATTTATCACTAATGTCATACAAACTCTATTTTTTGTCTTTTGTTTCAGGTATCTCAATGTCGGGGCTACGTTCCTTATAATTGAATAATTCTAAAATTTTTACTCTTTGTCCATAATATTTGAAATTGGCAGAAAAAAACGACGGCTGGTTACGTGAACATAAAAAATTGAATTTAACACTCATGTCAGTTTCACTATTTGCTAGTTTCACGTTTTTTAGCCTTATTTTTTAATCAGCTGTCATGAATCAATTTATTGAAGTAATAACAATATTATTCTTTGTTTTGCATTCCTTATACTTTCAAGTAAGTAGATGAAGCTCTCATGGCTTAAGAACTTAAGAGCTTGAGTATTTCCGTGCTTTCTAAAGCGCGTTAGCCGTAAATTCCAGATGTCGTGTCACATCAGAGGCCTATGGAGTTTTCGGAGGCGGCTTGATCACCTCCGACGGTTGCTGCTCCCTCATATGCAGTAGGTAAAACTGTAAAATCTCATTAAATGGTAGAAATTATCTCTAGTTCGGAAACCCTTTTAGTTTATTTTTTAAACTGGAACGCAGAAACCATAACTAAAACCTTTCATGTTACCTTTATGTGTTAAATCTGTTTCAAAGTTAAATTGTATAAAGCTACGTTTTACGTTTACGTTTACTTATAAAGTTGAGTAAAACAGCAAGAAGCCAGAGTAAAAGTATAGAATTAAAAGTATTGATTCTATAAATTAATTATAGATCAATACGTCAAAACAAAATAAGACAATCATTCACTTCACATTTCCTAGAAACACAGTAACTCAACTCTTTCATTCGCTTCGCAACTAGATCAGTCAATCACAAGGCTGCCCTTCCCCTAATGGTAGAGAATTTAAAAAAAAACAGTCAAACACAGATTGATTTTAGGCTGCATGGGCTAGATCCCTTGCCTTCCCCTAAGGGTAAAGAATTAAAAAAAACTGATCTTTTTTTGCAGCATTGATTGCGCATTACAAGCTAGATTGTTTTGATTTTGTAATAATTGGATCCCATATAGTAGATAAACGTAGCTATTGAATGAGTGTAAACATCATTTCAAATAATGCAATTTTAACTAGAGCCTTAGTCATATTAAAAGGACACACTGACAGCAACGAATAACAAATTGTAATTGTTAATTGAACATTTAGAGATGAACGCCTTACTTGATTATGGATCATCATCTTCTTCAGGCGAGACCGATGAAGAACTTGAAGATAAGTCAAGGTGCTCTTCGTTAAATAACTTGGGCTTTTACCCGCGGTAGCGCGCTTGGAATTCTAACCAGATTAGGAATTTATATAATATAGGGTATATCAGTGCTTCCCTTTCTTGTGTAAAGAATCTTGGTAGATAATTTAAAATCTTTTAATCACTTCAGTCCATTAAGACACTATTATACTAATTATTTATTTAATGTCACTTTCAGAGAACTTGAAGAAAGCCAGAAACTGAAACTACCCACACCAGTATTAGGAGAAAGTTCTCTTCAAACTTCAGTGTTTTCCAATCCATTTGCTGAAGCAGAAATAGCTAAGGCAGCTATCCTAGAGAAGCATGTTAAAATGGTATAAGTTGACTTGCTTTTAAAATTTTTCTAACTCAACAACATTAAGCTGTTAAAAAAGATTGCCCATCATAAAATTTCAGAATTTTTTTGTTATGTTTAGTTTACTAATTTCAGTTTTAAAACTATTGTTTATAATTGTTTTGTGAGATTGATATCAAGTTGTGCATACAATCGTCAAGTACATAGGCAGTGACTGTAAGGTTCCAGGTAAAGACAACACACAGATGATCAATGGGAAAAAGATATGCTGGAATCACCGCAAGGGACGCTGCCGTTTTGGGCATAATTGCAAATATGCTCATGACACTGATATACAAAAAACTGCTGAAGAATTAGAAGTGGAAAAGCAGGTAAATATTTATAAGAAAAATTGATGTTACTGTTACTTACATTATGAATATTAGATATTTTTGATGTATTATATTTTATGCAAAAGCAATGAATCCTAATTATCAAATTCTTTTTAGAAACTTACTACAATGGTATGTGAGGGAGCAGGAACCATGACTTCCATTCCACCACCAGATGTGGTGCTGGAGTCTGCTGCCTCCACGGACGACTCTGTCTGGGAAGGTGGGGTAAATAAGAAAAAACTTAAACGGCCAGGCTTAAGTGCTGGTCTATTGCCCAGTAAAAAAGTTTTAAAAATTTATAGAGAACAAAAATTAAAAGAACCAATAAATAAATAATTTGTCCTTTGTTTTATTTCCTTCAACTGTAATTATGCTTTCTAAAGGTATATCTTGCATTAGGTACTCTGATATATTTATGACAATATATGTATATATATACAAATAAAACATGACTCTACCACCAGTTCGGAAAAGTCTTTGTGAAGAAGAACTGGCAAGAAATTTCACAGGTATATTTTTTAGAAATAAATTGAGTGTAATGTCTAAAATAATTATTCTTATCTGCATGTTATTTCGGCAAGTCTCCCTCCCCCGACTATCCACACGACGAACACCCTCAAACGGCATTCACAAGTTAACGCTGGATCCAGCGATCACCCTCCTCAACCATTTTAGAGGGAAGCGAGCGACCCGTCACCCTACTATAAGAGGCGTAGTTTAGTGATAATGACACTTTAGATATTCATCTATTCGGGCCGTATTTCATGGGCACTACCAGGAGGCACAGTAGAATATGTGTTGATGAACATTCGTGTTTTGGTGAGGCAGGCAGATTTAGCTCACATATATAAAGCTGGAATAGACAACCCGTTTGGCACTTGCTGAATATATCAAGTAGTTGGTGTGGGACAGCATTGTTAAACAAATACTGACCCAACATCGGGTAGTGCCCCTACGGTTAGTTTAATAAATTGGTTCTATAGTTTGTGTTTATACTTTATTTTTTTCTGTTTAAAATATAAGAAATTACATAGAAAATAAAACAAATCTTTATAATTAGACTAAACAACAGGTAGATTTAAAAACTGTTTATTTAGTTAACCATAATACAAAATGTCTACATGTCAAACTCAACTGGACATAACCTGTTATGTTATCCACTTCTTAACAATAATATAGGAAAATTCTCTGTGACCAAATAATCATCATCAAATATAACTGCAATATTGAGCTCAAACTTAATGCTGAACTGAGGAGCAGCTGTGGTGGTGCATGTGAACAATCTTGGAAGCACCATGTACAGTGGAATGTCCCTGCCTCGGACTACATCCCCACAACCAACTTGAATATTCTGTATCTCAGTTGCATCTCTTGTGTACCCATCTGGGCAACCTAGGGTCTCAACACGTACAAGTTGCAGTTCCATAGATTTAATAGGCACTGAACATTCATCAACACGAATTTTCCCTGTAATTGGTTTATCAAGAGGACAGACAGTAGAGTCAATCTCTGCATATAACTGGAATCTAGGCAAATGTTTGTTACCAGATGCTCTCACTGTTGCAGGAGTTATCTCACAACGAACTGGGTTGGCTGGTGTTTCATCTTGCGGTTTATACTGCACAAAAAATTGGCAACTGCTATTTAAGGGTTTATTTAAAAAAGATCTTTTCATACTGCACTTCAACATATACATCACATTTATGAATACACCATGATATGTTTCCATAAGACCGGGATACCCTGGAGATACTGCTTGGCGAGCTCGCAATGGCACTTCAAATGGTATTTCTGTAACCCCAACAGGTATTTTTCCAGGAGCAGCAAGTTCCATAACAGAATTTATTAAATTAATAGGCTTCAAGTTATTAGAGAAAGCATCAAATAAACCAACATGTTTAGAACTGAGTTGTAAACTAACAGAGCCTTCGAGTGCCAGTGTGAGCCCTTCATGTCTCATTTCGGCACTACTGTCTACAACAACTACTCCTGCAATAATTTCTCCTTCATTATATATTTTACTAGCTTTTTTGAGATTAATATTCAGAGTTATTGACATAGTTTTTATCGCTCATACACTTCCCAATTCTGTAAGAAGTCGGTATTCAAAATTAATTCTACTCCTATTTCCAAGAACATGCAAAATATTATATTAAGTAGCTCAAATCTTGGCGTATTAATATTTAAATATCTTTTCCAGATACATAAACGCAATATTCAATATTTGTGTGCGTCTTGTTCACAGAATAATATTACTCCTACCTAACCATAGCAGGTAGTCTTCATTCAAAAAAAAACTAGGAATTATGTCTATGGTTAGATCTTTTTGATAATGACAGCTCCGTTACTACTTTTTGGGCGTACAATTGTACTGCTGCGTTCCGTTTGCCGATTACAGCGCTCACAGCGCTAAAAGTGCTCAAAACCGTTCCGATTCGTTTGAGCGCGCTAAAAGTGTTATTAGTGATATTGCAATCGGAACGGTAAATAGCGCGCTAACATTCTGATTGTTCGTCGATTAAGTCTAAAGTTATAATTTCATTAAGATCTTTGACCCTGAATGAAGCAGGAGCCATTTTTTACATTATTACGAAAGAAAATTAATAAGCATGCTTTTAAAATCTTTAATCGACTAATAAAAACATCAACAAAGTAACGTCATGTGTCAGTTTTGACAGGCCGTTCACAGCGACCATGCTCCGTAGCGTTGGCACTGTGAGCGGTAAGATGGCGGCGTTTATGACGTCATTGATGACGTATCGCTCACAGCGAGCGCGCTCACGGGCAAACGGAACGGGTATATGAGCCAGCGAGGTGATAAATACATGGAGTAGCCGCATAGCAGGTAGTCTTCATACAAAAAAAACTAGGAATTATGTCTATGGTTAGAAACTTTTGATGCTGACATCTCTTGCTACTTTTCGAGCGAACAATTGTCATACGTCACTTCAATGTGAATGATGAATGATAACACTATGTTCAATCAATGATGTACGGTTTCAGGTTATGATTCTTATGTTATAATTATGTTAAAACTACTTTTATTATATTAATACTTGAAATTGGCAGAAATAGTTATTGTGTAGTAACTACAGCTGATTGCCAGAAAACGCAAAATTTTATTTAATTTTCAATCAATCAGCTCGATCTGCCATTACGGTTTCAATGATTGACGAGTGAAGAGTTTGCAATGATCAATTTCTGAAACATAACCTCTCATTTACCAAATATAGTAATTAATATGCGTTTATTCGGTGCTTCACAATGTACAACAAGTGCTGTGTAGTGAATGAGAAAGTAGCCGAAAGGACGTTATTTTTCATCACTTTCCAAGAACTGAGATAGGACTTAACAATGGTTACCGTGTCTTTGTGCTAATAGTGCTTTGTGCTTACAAGGTTTAAGTGTGGTAAACCTTTGTATATTGTTTGTGAGCCACACAAGAAATGTTTTCTGGGTTACTCAATATGAATAACGGTGTTTAATTGGTGTAACATAATTAACAGAATTTGAATAAATAGTACTGATGTCTCGCTTCTAGAAAATAAAAATTTGCCTCCCGTGCGATACAAACAAAATTTAGAAATTAAAAGAAAATCATAAATATACAAGTCTTTTATTTATTATACCTTCTTTATCTTTTAGAATGTTAAATTTATCTTGTAGAAAAGGAGAGGGGCTTTCGCCTGCCACAATGGCATTACGCCAAAATCCAATGCCGTCATTTTAAAATAAGAAACGAAGGACAATCTAATTTAAAAAAAAAATAGTTGTCAAATTGAAAAGTTCCTCAAGTTCCTAGTTCCTAGTGTTGTAGTTAGGAAGACGTTCGTCTGATGCGTAGCATCACTAGTTAGTTTGTGAGTAGCCGTAATGTCCTATATAAATAAGTAGTTATGTATATCGAATCATAGAGGAGGAAGAACTTGGTTGTCTCCCTCTACTTATACAAAAATGCTAATAAAAGAAAGAGATAGTACTGTTTTTGAATGTTGTCACTAAAATATCAATCGTGTAGTGACGTCATAGCAGGTGGCTAGCGTGCCACAAACCGCCATTTATTGTTACAAGTCTGTCAAAAAAAGCTGTCAAAAGCGATGTTCCGGAGCTTTGATTATTTAACCGGATATCGATAATCATTATTAATATGTTTTTATTTTTCATACTTTCGATGCAAATGATAACAGGCTCTTACGCAGTAAATCATATCGAGACGGTATTTGCTTTGCTTGCCATTGTGCGTGTATTTTTGAAACAAAAAGACGTGAAGAAAGAGGAAATTAAGTTTGCTTAGAATTGTTAATTTCGTTATTGAATGGACAGGTAGTTTTTTTGTCTATTTTTTAATCGTAATCATTGGAGACAAGCCAGACTTTAATTGATTGAACCGAAAACTTTGATGCTTGACCTTGAATAACTTTTTAAGCAAACTTGGGATCCTTCGGTGTTTTATTTATAATAGTGTACCCCAGGTCTGTACCAAAATTCAGCATGTTGGGAATTAATCCAAACTTACCACAATTTTTCTGGCTAATTTGACGGGACTATATCAGGAATAAGAAAATAAACTTTTTATATTACTTTTTATATTAAAAGAATAATAATGAAAGTAAATAAACCATAAACTATGATTATTTCATTTACGTCAATCTCTTACAAAAGTTCATTAAATTTCAATATTATATTTCAAGTTCAATATTTAGTTCTAAAATATCGATAGTAGATTCGATACTCACTGTGCAACACTAAAAATGGACGCCATTTTATGTTACATTTCAAGTTTAGGTATGCACGTTTTTTTCTTACTTAGGGCCTGTCCATTGGTTGAGGTCAATGATATGAGCGCTGTGAGCGCTGTAATCGGCAAATGGAACGCAGCATACATTTAATGTGAATGATAAACTACGTTCAATCAATGATGTACGGTTTTAGGATATTTTTCAATGTTTTTATTATGTTAAAACTACTCTTATTACAATAATACTTGAAATTGGCAGAAATAGTTATTGTGTAGTAACTACAACTGGTTGCCATAAAACGCAAAATTTAATTTAATTTTCAATCAATCAGCTCGATCTGCCATTACGGTTTCAATACTTGACGAGTGAAGAGTTTGCGTTGATCATTTTCCATAACATAACCTCTCAATTCCCAAATATAGTAATTAATTTCCGTTTATGGTGCTTCACAATGTACTTGTTGTACAGTGCTCGTGGTGAAGAAAGTAGGCGAAAGGACGTCATTTTCCAAGAACTGAGATCGGACTTAGCGTTGGTTACCGTGTCTTTGTGCTTATAGTGTTAACTTACACGGTTTAAGTGTGGTAAGAATAACGGTGTAAAATAATTAGCTGAATATTAAAAGGTACTAATGTCTCGCGTCTAGAAAATAAAAGCATATAAAAAATAAAGTAAGAAATAAAAAAATTCATAAATATAGTTATGTTCAAGCCGTCGGGGAAGGGCTTTTAAAAAATAAATTTATTTATTACAAATGAAAGTTTAATGTTAACAACAGATAGGTAATGTTAAGATATGTTAAGATGGTGTTCATGTGTGATTGTAGGGTTCTGTTCATGATGGTGATCTGGCAGTCATCTGTGATCTTCATAAAGTAAACGCCAGACAGGCGTTTGTATTCAACCTTCTGTCCACATTGTCTTCTCATGATTTCTTCTTCTTTTGTATTTATCATCCAGCTATTGTCTTGAATTTTCTGTATCTTTCCAGTTTTGAGGTCTATTTTTGCATGGGTGCAGTTGGTTTTCCTGTGTTGGACGAGTGAGACGATGCAATCTTCAGTATGATGGTTATTTCTCAGGTTCGGCAGCTTGCAGTGATGCGTGTCGTCGTTGATACTGCGGCAGTTCTCTTCCAAGTAAGTGTACTCTTCGCTCCCGAGTGCAAGTTATTTGGATTTAGGGATTATAGCGGTGTTACGTTTATTGGGGATGGAGTAAAGGTGGATAAAATCATAAATATTGGGAGTGACTAAAGGGATTTCTAAAATAAAAGTTAGTGAATGTTCAGTACTATACGCTTTTACCTCTATGGAACGTTCAATTTTATGAATGTTTCCTATATCTACTTCTGCCACTAGTTTGTTTCTAAAGCTATCACTAAAATTAGACACTTCTAAAATTAAATTTTGCGGGTAAAATATACTAGGGTGCATCGTGCCTAAACGAGAAAAACTAATAGCATCTTCTAATAATGATAGCTTATCTAAAATTATCTGTAAACTAAAATCTATCTGAACGTAAATATCTAAGAACTGTGATTACTAATCATATTGGAAGTATTGGTTGCGTTTATTAGGTAAGAAAACAATTTGATTTGATTTTCGTTAATTTTGTCTAACTGAACACTAAATTCCTTAATTGCGTTTTGAGCCAAGCTAAGCCAAGCGTTTTTTCAAAGGTGATTCTAAATGTTTATAGTTACTTTTTAAAGCATTAATTTCATTTTCAATTTTGATCGCGTCATCATTATCTAAATTTCCTGTTATAGATTTTACTATTGATTCTAAGCCATTAATTAAACCACGTTTATGTCTAATTTGAGGCGTGAGAAAAAGTAATTTCTTGTTTACAATGCTTAAGTTATGTTCGATTTGGTCTCTGTAAGTTTTATGCATATCATTAAAAGGGGTGTTCGCTTCTGCTCTCAAGTGCTTGCATATAAACTAATTATACTAAAAGTAGTGTCTTTAAGATAACTTACATTATACACGCATGCTAAAGGAATCCACATGTCTAAGGATTTCACCTCGCTTAAAAAGTACAATACCGTTTGTGTTGTCTATGGGTTCAAGGATCAGGATTGCCCTTGTGCAGAACAGGATGGCTGCTGCGACGGTAAGTCTGGATCAAGGTTAGGTCTCCGTAGCAGTTTGAAGTGTACTCTAATCGATTTAGAGTTGGGGTGAGTACCGATTATTTCAGCGACGCTGTTGGGATGTAAATGAATAATTGTATATGGACCTTTAAATACTGGTTGAGTTTTGTCATTGCGCGCGGTTTTGGCTACCTGTTTGTAAACAGTTTCACCTACCTTGAAGGTTATTTCCTCAGCCTGCTGGTTTCTCCTGGAAATCACCTGATCTTTGTCTTTTGACAAATGTGCTGAAATACATTCTTGTACAGCTTCTGCATTTAGTTTGTGCTTAATGATATAGTCTTGTTAAAATTCTTTTGGATAATATAGTTCAAGCGGATTTCTAGATGAAGTGTGGCCAAACAGTGATTCATGTGGAGTGTAATTTGTCGCTGAATGAATCGAATTATTGTAAGCTATAACTGAGTACTTCATAATATTTTGAATAGGATCTTCTTTGTTCGTCATTCTTTTAATTCTTATGATTTCACCAACAGTTGAGTGGAAACGTTCAATGGGAGAGTTAGAGTTTGGGTTGTATGGTGTTGTGAAATGAACGTGAATGTTGTGAAGGGCACACAGTTCTTTAATAACGTCATTATCAAATTTTGTGTCAGAGTCAGTGATTATTTTGAGAGGCAGGCCTAATACGGAGAATATTTGTATGAGACCTTCTGCTATGTGAACACTACTACATGCCGTGAGTGGGATGGCTTGCGCATATTTGGAAAAACAATCTATGATAGTGAGAAAGGTTGCCCCGCCTGTTGAATAGAGGTCCATGAAAAGATGTTGCCATGGTTTAGTGGGTGTTTCCGTAATTGCTAACAAAGGTCTCAAAGGGTTGCGTTCATATCTCGATTTTAAACAAGTGTCACATTGGTTAGTGAAGTTTGGAATAGTTAATAGCATATGAGGCCAATGATAGTTGCGATGCAAATGTTTGTATGTCTCTTGAATACCACGATGAGTTGTTTTGCCTTCATGGTATTTTTCAATGAGCTCCTCTCGTTCTGATTTGTTTTCAACTAAGGTTACACGCGATGAGCATTTTATAAATTTTGGACCTCTGTCATTAAAAATTGTAGTGTAAACTCTAGAGAAAGCAAAAATAGCAATGAAATACCCTATCAGCTATAGTATGTTCTTTGAGGAATTGGATAATCTCCTGTTCCGTGTTATTAATGGGGATAAAGACATCTTTTATTACAATCCTAGAATTAGTTGACCTATTTTCTACTCTGTATTTTGTCCCAGGTGTTGTTCTGATGTGAAACTGTTTTGACTGTCTGTCAATAGCGTCAGTGATAATGGGGATGCCTCTATTGTCATTGTCCGGTTGTGTGTGATTTGTTGAAACCATTTCGTTAGAGACTGTAACAATGCTCATTGAGTCGGATTCGTTTTGAGTAACTAAAGGGGGTTGATTAGTAAGGTCACTGTTAACACTTGGTGAATTAATATTAATAGGGTTTTCAGAAGGCTGGTTGACGTTTTGGGCACGTTCATCAATCAAGTCAAGAATATCTTTCATAATTTGGTTTTAATTGTCAACGTTAACTGCTAGTGATTCTGTATTATTGTGAAAGATTTTAGCTCGGGACAGGGCGTCGGCGTTAGTGTTTTGTCGCCCCTTTTTATAAATGATTTTATAGTCATACTCAGCTAGCTTTAAGCGCTATCGAGTTAACTTTGAGTTTGGATCTTTTAAGGACATTAACCAGGTAAGTGGGCGGTGGTGGGTGTAAATAGTGAACTTCCGACCATACAAGTAGGGTCTAAAGTATTTTACGGCCCAAATGATCGCGAGTAACTCTTTCTCAATAGTAGAATATCTTGTTTCAGTTTCAGAAAGAGTTCGTGAAGCGTACGCTACAGGTTTATCTGATCCGATGTTACCTTGAGATAACACGGCTCCTACGGCTATATCTGATGCGTCAGTTGTCAGTATAAAAGATTGGTCAAAGTTTGGAAACTATAGTATAGGTGCGTTGTAAAGCGTGCTGTAGTAAAGTCAGGAGAGTGTATTAGTTTACGCGTTTTTCTTTAAACAAGCCGTCATAGGTTTAGTCAATTTTGCAAAGTCTTTAATAAACTTTCTGTAATAGCCAACTAGGCCCAAAAATTATTTTATTTCTTTTGGACTACTAGGTAAAGGGAAGTCAAGTACGGCTTTTATTTTGTCTTTTTTTTTTTTATAATCCCCAGACAAACACACCAACTGTATGGCCCCAAAGTAAGCAGAGCTTGTGTTATGGATGACCATACAGCGAACTGGGGGGGATCCCAGAATAAACATACTTATATAAATACAAACAACCATGACCCGAGGACAAACATCTGTGTTCATCACACAAATGCATGCCCCGGCCAGGACTCGAACCTGGGACCTTCGGCGTATGAGGCAAAGCTACTTACCACTACACCAATCGGTCGTCTTTGTTAGGTTTGAGTCCTTTATCCGTCAATTCATGTCCTAAAAAGTTAACTTGCTTTGCTAAAAACTCAGACTTGTCTAATTGAATTTTTAGGTTATGATTTCGGAACCTATCAAACACTTCCTTAATTTTTTGGATGTGATCTTGTAGTGACGTAGATACTAAAATAACGTCATCTAAATACGTAAAAACGTTACTTAAGCCTCGTAATATATGGTCCATAAGTCTTTGAAACGTACTCGGCGCATTTTTTAAACCAAAGGGCATTCTGAGGAACTCATAATGACCTCTTTCAGTTGTAAATGCCGTTTTTTCAATATAATTAGGGTGCATCTCGACCTGGTGGTACCCACTGGCTAAATCAAGGGTTGTGAAATATTGCGCTCGTCCTAGTCTATCTAAAATGTCGTGAATGTTGGGTAAGGGATATTTGTCTTCGACTATCCTATCATTAACTCGTCTATACTCAATAATAAGTCTCCATTTCACTTGTCCGGAGGCGTCTAGTTTTTTGGGGGCAATATGTACAGGGCAAGACTATGGTGAAATACTTTCTCTTATTATTCCCTGTTTAAGTAACTGAACTACTTGATTTTTAATTTCTCTGCGTTGTTGAGGTGATTGCCTATAGCTCCTTACAAAAACTGGGGTATCATCTCCAAGCCTAAGTTCATGTTTGACCGCATGAGTAAAAGTGAGGGGAATATTGTCAGAATAAAATAAGTCTCTATATTGATAACATAACCTAGTAATTTCTCTTTTTTCTTCTTCATTGAGATGACTTGTTCTTATTTTGTTTAAGTTATCAACAAGTTCTCGCTCTAAGTCTGACTCGACATCCATAGTTATTGAATTCAATTTACACTGCGACATTTCTAAGTGAAAGTTATAGGGCTCTAAATTAATTTCGGCTTTGTTACAAATTACTTTCTTTTTATCACAATAATATGGGTTTTACATAAACCTTTTTTTACTGAAACTATCGCTGAAGGCGTTTTTAAGTCATTATTCCAATTAAATTCATCGTGTAAATATTGTCCGTCTGTAAAGTTTGTTTTAACAGTAATTATTTTGGAACAATTTGGATCAACACTAATTTTTCTGGCGGGATAATCGTAACAAATAGGTATTTTGGCCGTAGATGTGTGTAGGGTTTTATGTAACAAGTCAATGTTACTAGACAAAGTTTTTAATAAATCTAAACCTATGAAACCTTTATATTTAGGGTCAAACTCAAATATCAGAAATTTGTGAATAATGTTAGTGTCAAAAATAGGTGGTAAAGGTAAATTTACTACGTGTTTGTGTCGAGTAATGGCATGCGCAGTTTTGAATTCAAAAGGTTCAAATTCAACAAAATTTTCAAAAACAGAATTTTCAATTACTTTGGGAGATATCATTGAGCGAGAGGCCCCCGTATCAATTAGAAATTTACCGTTAAATTCTTTTATTTCGACATAGGGTAGGTGATCCTTATCGTGGGTATTAAGCTTTACTAGGTTTGGCCTTCGTCGTTCTCGGTCAATGAAAAATCCTGATTATTACCATAACTTACCTCGTTACTGCTCTGCTCTGCATTGTCCAACGGAAACTGCTCGGAATTATTACTATCCACTGCACTGTAGTACTCCGGTTCACTGTAAAAATATGACTGATTATTATTTGGTAAAAACTGCTCATTCGGCGTATAATATAGTTCTTGGAATGCAAACGGCTGCGTTGCGGGTTTGTTTACCGATCGCATCGTGACATCGGACACCTTCTGCGGTGGATTATGCTGGCGTGGAATATTTTGTTGCGCACGGAAGTTTCCACTGTTCCTGAAATTACCTGAGTTTCTGGAGTTACCCGAGTTTTGCTGCCATGGTAGGGAAGGGTTGACCCATGGATGTCTTGGTTCGGGTAACAAATTATTCTGGAAAGATATTACCATTTGCTGCTGTAAAGGTAGTTGCATAGATTGCTGTTGCATCATGGGTAATGCTGGTCTAAAATTAGGGTTAAAGTTATTAAAAGGTTTCTGTGATTCCTTCGGTCTTACATGTGACGTAGTGGGTATATTATTGTTTATTTAGTTGCGATTATATGCAAGCCTACCTTCCTCCTGGCGTGCCGCTACTATAGCCACTTCTAGTGTATCTGGGTTTGCAATTCTAACACCGATGGAAACATTAAATTCTAACTGATATACGTATTGCTCTATAGCCATGCTTTCATAATAGTTCTTATCAGAGTGACCACCAACAGAGTGTAACGTGTCTAACATTTCTCGAATACGTTGACCGAACGCTTCCGCATCTTCGTTTTTATTCTTACGCATGCGCGTTAGCTCCTGCATTAGCTGGATTTCGTTGCGGGGTTCGCCTAGCCTCCTACGCAAAGCAGTTTTAATTGATACCCAATTATCGAGGCATTCTTCATACGCGATACTATCAATAGCAGGTCCGCTTAAACGACTTTTAATCAAACACACTAATGCTGGGCGCTTCGCGTCCTGAGAGGTCATTAATTCTATAATACTATCTACTTCTCTTATATAATGGTTCAAAGTCTTCGGATTGCCATCGTATCGAGGTATTAAATCCGCCACTATCTTAAAATTAGATCCGCAATCGGATAACGCCCGTTTATAGATTTTATTATATTAAACTTTATAAATATACCTATAGCTTTGCGTAGACTGTATAGCGATATTAGCGTATAGACCAAAACACACACTTATGAACTAAATACACTAAATAACGACAGGAAATAGAGCACGGGAACTCGGAAGTGAAAGTGCTTACCGGAAAGTCCTTTGCTTCTCCTGCCGGGTCTCGTCAGCCCTAGGTCTCGTTTATTCTGGAATCCCGAAATGTATCTTCTCCGACACCTGCGTAGATTCTTGTTCGGATCGCGGTTAGAAACGATAGATATCGTTCACTTTCGATAGTACAATGGAAAGTTTTATTCGACCGATACCCGAAAATGCCACGATCCTACCGACTGCGCCAGTTATGTTCAGGCCGTCGTGGAAGGGCTTTTAAAAATAAATTTATTTATTATAAATGAAAGTTTAATGTTAACAAGTAAGTGGCTTGTACAAGACTAAATTATAAAATAATAAAACATAAAAACATGTTATTGATAGAAATAGTAATAAGAAACTTTTGTTTGTCAGTTATCGTGGGAATATGCTGACACGTCGGATTATGGCCGCGTAACTATATACAAGTCTTTTATTTATTTTACCTTCTTTATCTTTTAGGTTTTTAAAATATCTTGTAGAATAGAAGAGAGGCTGCTACAATGGCATTACGCCAAAATCAGATCCAGTAATTTTAAAATCAAGAAACGAAGGACAATCAAATTTTTTTTTAAAGTTGTCAAATTGAAAATGTTGGGTCTTAGTGTTGTACTTAGGAAGTCGTTCGTCTGATACGTAGCATCACTAGTTATACTATTTCCATTTCTTTATTTTCTCGATGACAGCTCCTGTGTAAACTTGTGCGAGCGTTTTTTTACATTATGTATGCATTATTTATAAAAATACGACGTTTACACACGTACAAGGTTATATAATAACAAACTCGGAGAAACTGATAGGGATGGAAATATTTGATGGAGCTAAAGAGCATTATGTCAAATTAGAACTGTCATTCCCTTGCCTTCCATGCCAGAGGTCCCGGGTTTGAATCCTGGTAGAGGCAGATATTTTATTATATTTGCTTTCTAATCATATATGCGTATGTATGTTTATTTAAGTTTATTTCTAATATTTATATATGGAAAAAAAATAGATAATTTTTAATATTAATATCTAATTTTAATATCTAAATATTTCTTAAGTTTATTTATCCGTAATCTAGTATCCATAGTACAAGTTCTTAATGATACTTAATTTGGGCTAGATAATGTGGTGTGATTGTTAGAAATATTTTATATATAGAAGAATATATTTTATATATATTTTATATATATATATATATTCATATATATATATATATATATATATATATATATATATATATATATATATATATATATATTATAGAAGCCACATATCATTAAGTACTGTAAAGGGTGAAGGGGCGTAGCGGAACTAGCTGTAATAATAAAAAGGTTGGTTAATAGAAATTCATTTGATATTTATTAATTCATTTCATAATTATCTATACGCATCGACCGGACACCGGAACGGTCCGTAAAAAGACTGACATTCTTTTCTTTTAATGTCAGGGAATGTGGTATTTATTTTATTCAAATTCGAATTTTACTAAGGCGGCGGCGACATAAAGAGGCCGAATGCCACATTCCCCAGGCACACTTGAAATTTATTTATTCGCAACACGAATAAATAAATTTCATAATACTTATACAATTCAAAAGCATTCCTAGCTAGCCTGCCTTAGCCTAAGATGGTCAATCCTAATACAAAATTAACTAAAGACGGCAGGAACTATCAGCTAGCTTCAGAGAGGGTTTATTTCCAAACATATTTAATATATAACAAGTTATAAAGAGTGAAATGCCCTCTTCGAAACTACTCTCTGCGTAAAACATCAAAAATTCGGAGAAAAATTCTCATATAATCAAAAAATAATCTTTTAATCAAAATCAAATCACAAACAACTCGTTTTAAATTAATATTTTTGAAAAATGATTTTACTTAAATATACCGGCTAACTTATACAAAATACTGAGGAGGGATGATATTGACAATCAAATCTACAATAATCATATAAATCATTAATACATCTTTCTCGTAACTTTAAGGTAAATTGAAACATAACAACGAAAAAACCGAGAGACTCATAATACATAATATTACAATCCGAAATTTATCTTCAATTAAATATTAACAATCACTCCTCCTCCCTTTGTTAAGAAGTCAGTGCGTGAATGTTGCAAGGCATTCTTGATCTTTGATATATGAGAAGCTTATCGATATCAACATAGTTTCAAAATAAATTTTGAAAATATACCTACTGCATCCACAACTTTTCGTATATGCAAAATAAAGAATAATTTTGAATCGTTCAATTTGCTCCTCAAACCAGAACTAGGAAAAGCGTATCATCCAACAAGAATTACCCCCAAAGGTCTATGACATGATTTGGGTTACCCTGTCCCAAGTGCTCGATATCAGACCAAACTGAACTAATAGTCCGGATTGTAATGAATGAATTTTTTTTATAACTATCTTAAATATACTAATGGATGCAGCTTCGTTGTCACCATTCTTTATAGAGCCGCATTTACCTCGACGTTCTCTCGCATATTGTCATCGGTACATGAAAAAAATAACAAGTATGTATAAGTTTTTATCTTTATGAAGTTGTCACTATTTACATTCCTATCTTAATCTAAATCGTTTCAATCTATTTACATGTACTTTTGTCTTAATATGAGTTCCTATCTTCTTTATGACATTGTTGGCAGAGAAGTCAAACGACCGTTAGAGGAGGGGTGGCGACTGGTGGCGGGAGCGCGCCTTTATAAGCCCCAGCACGCTCATTCAGAGAAGAATTCGGTAGCACTCACTTGAAAAGGAAAATCTATGACCGTTTGAGAGTAAATTTGCCTTTTCTGATTTTTGTAGCCAATATTTAATTATTTAGAGATTTCGGTTCATTTTTGTTAAAATTGTTCATTGTAAAAGCATTCAACATATTTGTGATAAAATTTAAAAGTGCTGTTTAAATTAATTGTTTTATTTTAATTTACCCGTTTTTGAGTTTTTGCTTAGAACATAATTATTATTGTTGCACACTTCGGTTACTCTATATATACCTTTATATGATCGTGATAATTTACTACTTATGCCAATAACTCTTTTAGGTGAGTATAACAAAACTAATTGACCTACTCTGAAGTTCACCTCCTTGGCTCTTCTATCGTATAGTCTTTTCTGTGCTAAGCCAGCTTTCTTCAAATTCACCCTAACTTTAAGCATACTCAACTCGCGTATTCTTTGCCTTTGGGCAATATTTGGACATCGTGATTGTTCACGAAAGGCCCGGTCAGAGAGAAATTCGGGTTATCTGAGAAACATCATAAAGAACGGTGATACTTTGGTAGAAGCTTGTTAAGAACAGTTATATGCAAAAGTAACATACGACAGATGTTGACTGACACCAGTCAGACTGTCGCCTAGAGTTAATATATTTAGAAAGCATCTGTAACAAATTTCTATTAAAACGTTCAACTAATCCAATTGTCTGAGGATGCATCGTGGTGGCAAAACATTGTTGCGTCCTGAATCGCGCAACAGTTTGTTTAATTAGACGTGAAGTAAATACAGAAACTTTGTCCGAAATTAACGTTTTGATTAATGCGTATTTACAATAAATTTCATGTGTTAGGAAATCGAATACGGCTTGAGCAAAAGCCTGTGGGACCGCTTTACAAATGGCATATTTCGAAAAACAGTCCATGGTGACTATAATAAACTTACTACCCATCGATGACCTGTTTAATGGGCCTAAAATATCTATTTGAACTTTCTCAAAATCTGTTGTACCACCGTAGGTTGTAGCGGCGCAACGACGGTTGATATATTTCTTTCTTGACGTTACTTACAACTTTCGATGTATGTCTTGATTTCCCGTTCGACATTGATAATGAAATAGCGAGATCGAAATTTGGATAGGGGTTTCTTCAACCCCAAGTGGCCTCCGGAGTAGGAGTCATCATGTATTTCATGCATGACTTCATTAAAAAGATTTTTCGGTAATACCAACAATTCTTGCGCTATTTTATTTATAAATTGCATTCCATTACGCATAAAATACCCTTTGAACGACATTTGATGGCTAGATCTAATTGTTCCCTGCCATTGTCTGAAAAACCTATCTCTTACTTGTTCTTGAGATATTTTTATTGATTCTAGGCTATACATTTGAAGTCCGTCTTCAACCATTCCGTCTTTATTCAAGTCCGTCTCTAGTAAGGGATTTCTACTTAAAAAATCTGCGATTACATTTTCTATTCCGGAGGAGTGTACTATATCAAAATCGTGGTTCTGTATCGCTAATGCCCATCTGGCCAAACTACCTGACATGTCTCTTTTATCTCTTAACCATATCAGCGCTTTATGATCCGTTACTATTTGGAATTTCATTCCCCATAAGTAATGTTTGAAGTAATTAAAACCCCATATTAAACTTAAACATTCTTTTTCTGTTATTGAATATTATATCTAGTTTCTGCATTGCTTAATTTGCGGGATGCAAAACATACTGACAAAAGTTCATTTTTCATTTTTCCAAGACTTTTCCTTGCATGAGACATGCCCCTAACGCATGATCACGAACGATCTACGAACAGCCTGGTTGTTATATTTTTTTCGCTTGCTCTGTATTAAAAAAATTACTCTATCAAAACAGTTTTGATGTCTATCTGAATCTGAAAATGAATTTAGTTTGTTTACGCAATAGCTTTGCCAAAGGGAATGTCAGTTCTGCAAAATTTTCAATGAATTTCCTATAGTACGAAAACAAACCAAGAATTGATTTCAATTCTTTTACGTTTCACGTGGCTTTTGCGGATTTTATTTTCCTTAGTTTGTCTTCGTCTGGCATATATATATAATTTTCATGTCCAAAACTACATTTCGATGGTTTTAGGGTCAGATTAGCCTCTGATAACCTATACATGACCTGATTTAGAGCATCAATGAACTCTATATAGGTTTTACCGAATACAATAATATTATCAATATATACTATAGCGTACTTATATTTTAAGCCTGCTAGTATTTTATCCATAGTTCGTTGGAAAATTGCGCCACTAGTTCTTAACCCGACAGGAAGGGCATTAAATTCATATAACCCGGATGAATGCCGTCTTATATTTATCGTCTTCCTTGATTTTCAATTGCCAATAGCCAGAATTTAAATCTAAATCTCCAAAAAAATTTTGCTCCGTTTAAATATGAGATCAGATCCTCTATGCGCGGAATCGGATATGAATCCATAACAACTCTTTTATTCACCTGACGATAATTTATGCAAAATCGCTACGTATTGTCGGGTTTTTTTAACAAAACTACGGGTGAGGACTTTGTGATTCTCTTATGATGCCGTTCTCTAACATTTCAGCGACTTGTTCTCTAATTATTTCATGCTGTCTGCTCGACATCCTATATGGTGGCCTATGAATCGGCGTGGTATCTGACATTTTTATTGTCACCTCAGCCACATTACATTTACGTAATTCGTTTTTATCAAAGGCAAATCTATCTCTATATTTTATAATAAGTCTAATATCCCTACTTGTTGTTGTTTTGTCAATTTGGATGAAATATTGAACTTTACTTTCAGTTCTGCCCCCACGATGCATGACTCGTAAAGATCATTCATTATTATTTACAAGATTATAAAATATACATAATCGTTCTCAGACATCGTTTTGGTTCGGATTTTACAATATCCAATGAATCGTCAGATGTTAAAGCTTCCTTTTTAGATATGAATTTAATGGGAAAGTCTTGAACCATCATTACTTTCTTAGAAAAGTCTAAAATAACTCTATTATTCGATAAGAAATCTTGGCCGAGAATCATGTTCTGTGACATACATTCCAGCACGTAAAACGCCTGTTTTATAACTATTCCTTCGATCACTATATTCAACGTAGTCCGTCCAATAACTCGTAACGACGCACCCTTTACAGCTGTTACGTGAAGATCGACCCGTGTTGAACAATCCTGCCCTAATTCTTCCGCGAATTTCTTACTTATGACCGATATTGATGCTCCGGAATCCACTAATACCGCGATGAAAGTTTTGTCATCGATCAGAGCCGCTTTCATGACAAGTTCCTCTAATTCATAAAAGAACTCGATTGGGTCTTCCTTGGTTGTTGTTTGCGGGCGAAGAAAGCTGCCAAATAATAAGTTGTTGGCGGAAATTCTTCTATTAATTTTGTCTTTAACTCGTCATATGTTTGACATTTCGCACTCTCTTTTTTATACAAATAAAGAACCGGGCCTGATAAATAAGCCCCTACGTTTACTTTTTTTGCTTTATCATCCCAGTTTTGCATACTGGATTTTATTTCGTAAATATTTATAAAATCGTTAACATCACCTTTTATGCCATCGAACGTAATGTTTTCCATTTTTTCAGCTCGTCAGGGTATCGTTTCCTCTTGTTCGTAGATTGTTATTTTCACATCTCCTTTAAAGCTCCTTTTGAATATGAAAATATTTATTTTCTTCGGGAATTAGACGTCTCCACCATGTAAAAGGGGCGTAGTGGAACTAGCTGTAATAATAAAAAGATTGGTAAATAGAAATTCATTTGATTTTTTTTTCATTTCATAAATTATCTATACGCATCGACCGGACACCGGAACGGTCCGTAAAAAGACTGACATTATTTTCTTTTAATGTCAGGGAATGTGGTATTAATTTTATTCAAAGTCGAATCTTACTAAGGCAGCGGCGACATAAAGAGACCGAACTTTTTTCCTAACTTAACTTTTTTCAGTACATTACAGATCCTCGCCTCAAATTTAGATTCCTCACTCCATATTATTTCACGCCACTGGTTTGCCGTCCAATTTTCATGATCTTTAGCGAATTTCAGCTTTTTCATTTGAGAACTGGCGTGAGTAAAGGTTTCTCTTTAGCAGTATAAAATCCATAGCCAATCCTGTTACGAACCTCTTGCAGGTATCGACAGATACATCTTTGTGAATCATCTTTCTCCACTTCAAGGTAAGTTCTCCTGCGCGGATACGACGATTCTTTAATTATTTTCCTTAAGAGCGTTTATACAAAATCTTGCAATTTTAGGAGTTTTCAGTGTTCGTTTCCGATCAAAATATTACACTTATGCATCGAAATATGAGTTCAAATAATTCGAAATTTCATCGTCTAAAACATGTTAAGAGAAAATTTTCATTTCTTTAGATAGTTTTTTAGTAGGAGGACGAAACATGCGTACTTTGCCGTTCGATAATTATAAAATAACTGATACAAACAGAAAAAGAAAAGTTTGCTATGGTCTCTATTTTGCCGTCAAAAGAGTCTATAGAGAAAATAGTACAAAATATTATCTTTTTAAAGGCTAAAACATAAAAATCAAAGTGTGAAAAAGTTGGATTTTAGTCTAGTTTGTCACAGTTTTCGATACACTTGTATTGTTACAAAGGTAATAATTTTTACTTCTTATTACTAACAAAGATGTAACTAATTAAATAAAACAAAAATATTATTTAAGTCCATTTAAAAATACTCCAAAAAATTTTTTTCTTTAATGTCTAATATTTATATAAAATCTAATGCACGCGCTGCTTGTATTATTTGCCTATATATATATATTATACCTATACCTATATTTATTATTTGTATATATTGCCTTCCACAGTGTGGATTTATCGCTTTTTTCCCCGCGCTTTCGCCCAGTGCTATCGAACTCAATTTTGATACTTTTGGTATAAATATTTAATTTTTATTATAAATAATAAATTTAATATTGAAGTACTGGATTTTTCCAAGAATAATTTTACTAATAAGTAATACACAAATCTATAAAAGTCTTTGTTTTTAGATACCGTCACGGCTAAGCCTTAGGAAGCACGTCAGAATGCTACGATGTTTCAGTAAAGAGGTCGGTATAAATTGAGAAGAAAATATATTTGAATATATGTTTCACATAAAAGAAATAAAAAAATCAAGACATTTTGACTTGTTCCATCATCGGCGTAAGATGTATTAGATTAAAGTTATATATAAAATAAAAAGATAAAGTTATACCAAGACCAACATTTTATTTTAAACACGAGTGTAGTTACCTCCAACTTTTTAAATGGGTAATAAAGATAGAAAACAATATAATTTAAAAAGAAAAAATCGAAGCGTTGACCAAAACAATAATATTTCTAATTTTTAAAAGAATACCGAAAATGACACGATTGACATAATTGCATACCTTCAGTTAACATAATGAGCTTAAGGTGAAGAAGGTGTATATATTACGATTTTAGCGCATGTAGTTTACACTGTATATTAATTAAAAGTCTGAACTTTTAAGTACCCGGTAAAAAGTAATCATCATCATCAGCTCATTGTCAACCCACTGCAGTGCATTTATCCCTATTTTCTGTCAGTGTAAAAAACATGTCAACGTTATCAGTAAATTTAAAAGCTTTAGTCATTTTCAATTTGTTATATGATATTGCACCTTAAATGGGTCCCAAATTAAAGTTTGTCACTGTATTGTATAATAATAATTAATATTTTTTTCACATTATTTTATTTATTCTTATTAAGTAATCACTCTTATCTTCAATCAAAACTACCATAACAAACGTCTATATATAATATTAATGACATCAATCTCTTCAAATGAAGATCTCTCTTATTGTACCCCAATTTTATTTCGTCCCATAGTATCGTAACGAGGTATTTAAATATCTTACTTTGCAAAACATAACTTGTCACGTAATAAAAGTTTTTATTCCAAAAAAACTGTCACGGACATGAATTAATCGGAGGGGTCGCCGCGAAGGCTTCCACGGTGAAGGCGCGTGCAGGGTCAGTGGCAGACGCTCAGGCGCCGACTGGCGCTCTAGCACGTGCAGGATCAGTTCGAGCAGGCAGGAGGAGGTGGTAGGCAAGATCATCAGGGTCAGTTTTTTTTTTTTGTTCCCCTCCGCGGGAAGGGCAGGAGGATAAAAATGCCCTGACGCATACTCTGGCGCGATTCCAGAGTCATGTGGGACTCGTCCCGACGCCTACCAGAACCATACCCACTAAAAACCCCCTGTCGGCTCGTGCATTTTTGCCACTCAGCCTTCATCTGAGCGACGGCTAATTGGAGAAAGAGGCCGCGCTAGCGGGGCCCAGAAGGGGTCACCCGCTGAGATTACATAGCACTGAAGGTGCTCAAAGCACTGAAGGTGAATACATAGCACTGAAGGTGCTCAAAATGAAAATCAATAATTAAAACAAAAATTAAAAATTGCAAAATAAAATTGAATTAATTCGCATTTACGTTAGAATTAGAATTTACGTTAGAATTAGAATTTGCGGCCAGAAGGGCTTCGAGATCGGCTGACAGTCTGGTGGATGAGTACGCTTGCGCATTCCTAGGCCTAGCGACTTTGAACTTCGAATCTACGACAGGAGTAGTATATGAGACTGAATCACGAACTAGAGGGTTGGGATGGGTTTGAAGAACGCTTCAGAGAGTGTTTTGAGGTGTTGTTGTACTGTAGGCAGTTCAAGATCTCTATGCAAGTCCGCGTTACGCACGTACCACGGTGCGTTTGTGGCCCTGCGGCAAAAGAGGTTTTGAACTACCTGCAGTTTGTGCAGGAGGGAGGGTTTGGCGTGGGCAAAGATTGGCGAGGCATATGTCATGACGGGTCTAACGCAGACCTTGTAAAGTGTAACCGTTTGTTTCTGAAAGACATTTTACTTTTTCTACCTAACATGCTATTTAGGCGGCCTAAGTAGTGACGAGCGAGTTTCGAAACTCTTTCGGCGTGTGGCTTGAAAGAAAGCGTCGGATCTAATGTGACGCCTAAGTATTTAGTACTGCGCTTCCAGGGGATGGGAATGCCTAACATTCGAACGTGGGGATCGCCAGCGGGACGACGGCGTTTGTGGTCGAAGCGCATCGCAGAACTCTTTTCAGGGTTCACATCGATGCGCCATTTTTGAAACCATACACCAAGGGCGTTTACGGCCTTTTGGAGTCTGGTTACAAGGTGCGGAACACTGTGGCCTTTGGTATAGAGTGCGGTGTCGTCGGCAAAGAGGGCGAGTTCGACGCCTTTCGGCGGGATGGGAATGTCGTTGGTGTACACGGTGTACAGCAGAGGGGCGAGGACTGAGCCTTGAGGGACTCCAGCCTTTATGAAAGCGTGCCTTCGTGTTTAAATCGAAACGTACGGTCTTTGAGAAACGACGCTAATAACCTGACTAGGCGATCCGGTAAGCCTATCTTGTAGAGTTTATAAACGAGACCGCTGTGCCAGACTTTATCGAAAGCCTTGGCTACGTCAAAGAAAACCGCGACTGTTTTATAACGACGCGGATAGAAACCGTCAAGTATATACTCAACGATTCGATGGACTTGCTGAGGGCAGGAGTGTTTAGCGCGAAAGCCGAACTGATGGGGAATAATGAGAGGATCGCCATCCGTTGGAAACAGATGGTTCCGCATTCGAGAGAGTATGACTCTCTCGAGAAGTTTAGACATTGCCTTGAGGAGGCTGATGGGTCTGTGATTAGCCGGGACGTTCAGAGGTTTGCCCGGCTTGGGAATGCCTATGACAGTCGCTTCTTTCCAAGCTTTTGGAAAGTAGCTATGGTCGAAGCAGGCATTGAAAATGATAGCTAACAAGGTAAGCATTTGTTGAGGTAGGTGCTTAAGTGCGTGGTTGGAAATTCCATCCGCACCCGGAGCCTTTTTGGACTTTTGATTTCTAATGAGAAGCAAAATTTCGTCATTAGAGACTGTGACAGGGTCGGCGGTGATGGGGAGAGAGTCTCTGCGAAGGACTTCGTCCTCCACCGCCTGGATGTGAGAGGGATCAGCAGGTTGCGTGCTGGGCGAGCATTGTGCGGCAATGCTGTCAGCGAAGCATTCGACTTTCTCTTCGACTTCAAAGGCAGTAGTGCCTTCGGGACGAGTGAGAGGAGGAACATGAGAGGCGGTGTCTACGCGTAAGGCTCGGGCCATGCTATAGTACGCTTGGTGGGACGGAGAGATATTCGCCATGAGATCGTTCATCTGAGCGTCTCGAGTTCCGCGAGACAAGACCTAACTTTACGTTGAAGCTGATTTGCAGCTGTTCTATAGGCGGGCGTGGGATATTTCTTGGCTCTCCGGAGAGCCGCGTTCTTAGCTTTAATAAGATTGCTAACAGCTAAGGGAAGCGTGGGTTTGCCTTGCTTATGATGGGGGAGATGACATCTAAGTCAAGTGAGTTTGTGATGTCGAGGAGAGCGATACCGCTGGTGTTGGTTGTTAGGCACGTCCAGTCAGTATGTTTGGAGTTAAAGTCTCCGAACATAATGACTGAATGGCCGAGGGCGAGAATGGCCTCAAAGTCGCTGCGGATTGGTCTGGTACCACTAGGTATGTAGACTGAAGCTATGATGTTGGTCGGATGACCAGTCATAGCCAATCTACACACAGTGGCTTCCATGTTGAGGAGAGGAGGGGTAGGGAGAGGGCAGCAATGGAATCCTCTTTTGTAATAAATAGCAGTGCCGCCGAAACCGTCGGAGTTGGGCCTGTCGTTACGAATAAACGCGTACTTAGGTATAGCGAATCCCCTGGAGCGGTTTGGAGTTAGCCACGTCTCTTGAAGAAGCAATAAGTCTGGCTCGTTGTTCTGAAGGAACAGTTTGAGCTCAGGAAGGTTAGTATTAAGGCTACGAACGTTAAAAGAAACTAGGGATAAGCCCTTGAGTTTGATACGACCGGACGCGGGATTTGCGGGTCTAGACATTATATTGCTTATTTACGAATTTATACAAAAAAGAAAATAAAATTTATAACGAACTTAGAAGCGAGTGGTGTTCGGCTAACGCAAATAAACGCTCTTGAGGAGAGCGGGCGGCTCGCAGTTTGCGTGCGAGAACAGAAATTTCCGTAATGTCGACGTTTTGAATGACGTCGAACACGGTCTTCATGTCCTCAGCCAGCGATGACTGAGGTGAAGGTGACAAAGCAGGACGCGGCCCTACGGAAGCTACGGGAGCTGCGATGGGTCGGGAAGGTGCAGGCGGGACAGCCGGACGCTGCCTCCAAGACAGAGCCGGAGTAGGCGTCGGCTGAACGGGTATTGCTTCCGGGGGACCCCGGTTGCGCATCGGCGGGAAGTTAGCGGGAGTGAGCGGTTGCGCCGGTTTAGGCGCAACCCTCTTGGCGGTGGAGCGCGGAGCGCGCGGGCAAACCCTGTAGTTAGCTGAGTGACCGGACTGGCCACACAGCACACAGGCAGGGGGGGAAGTGGATTCGGGAGTGCGAGTGCACTCCTTCGTTATATGTGGATCCAGGCACTTAACGCACCTGGGGGGAGCTGAGCAGTTAGCCGCTGCGTGGCCGTAGAGCTGGCAGCGATGGCACTGCCCAGGGTGACCGCGGGGCTGGGACGCTCGACGGAGATATTTGAGAGTCTGCAAATTGTGCGAGCCTCTCTAAAGATCTCCCTCGAGTTGGGAGTATTAGACAAGATAACTAAAGCTAACGGAAAGCGCCTACCGCGGTTAGAGTGCATCTTGTGCACTGCTTCGGCCGGGAAACCCTGGGACTTAAGGTCCTCGAGGATTTCTTCATTCGCGAGCTCGAACGGGACGCCCCGTAGTACTGCGCGGATCTTACGCTCCTCCGGGAGGGCGTAGGTGTGATACGCGATTTGTTTTAAAGAAAGTAACCTGGTGAACGCGCGGAAGTCGTCGACGGTCGCGACCTGAATTTTAATTGTATCGCCAGCGTTGGCGGCTTTTAAGTAATTAATTTTGTGCTCTTTGCACAAGTTAGAAACCGCGGTCCAGCGCGCTTTTTCACGCAGGAAGACGGGCGGAGGGTGCTGAGGTTTCGGTGGGACGGGAGCGCAGCGCGTCGCTGGCTTCGATGGGACCGACGGAGACGCGGTCACTTCGAGTGACATGAGCGGCGCGGGGGCGGGTGTAGAAGACACCGGGGTTGGTACGGCTTTTTTCGAACGCTTCTTAGAGCGTTTGGTAACTAATTGGAACGCGGGCTCAGGAGAGCCTGTTAAGGTGGCGGTGACCGACGAAGCTTCGGACGCGGTGGAGTCTGAATCGCTCCCGGGAGCGGTACGCTTCCTACGAGATGAGTGCGAGGATGAGACCGACGCGCAGTCCATATCGGATGGAACGGGAGACGCGGGAGAGCTATAGACCTGAGGGGTCTGGGCGTTGGAGGCCTGAGGGGCTGGGGTTGGGGCCTGAGGGGCCGGGGACGCGATTGATGCCTGCAAAGCCTGCGTTAGGATGTCTTTCGGGATGGAGACGCCTGCCGCAGCAAGCGCCTGGGTGAACGCGTTCGCGAAGTTAATAACGCTTAGCGAATCCATTAGGGAGGTTTGGGACAAATATAAGTATAAAATAAGTATGTCACAGGATGCCTAGTTCCTAAAATCCTAGCGAACCCTAGCGGCTAACCTCCCTACCAGCGGTAGGGGGGCTGGGGAGAATAACTTAAAACTAACCGTAGAACGCCGAAGGCCGCTACCTAGAAACCTAAAAAAAGGGTACGCAGGTAAAGAGTTGACCGCGTTAGGGTCAACCTTTACCGACAGAAAGGACAAAAACACACGAAGAACACACAGATATGATAAAAATAAATATGAAAATAGGAGAAAAATAAATAAAATAGAGAAGAGAAATAAAATAAAAATAAAAGGACTGGTTCAGTACAAATTCGTTGTCACCCTTAAGTATCCTTTGTACGGAAACCAGACTACTTACGCTGGGCACAACACTGCACTCAGCACAAGCACAACACAACTTAGCACAGCACTTTGAAGACTAAGGGGCTTAGTCGCAAAGAAAAAATCGCACTTCGATAGCACTCAGAGGGAGTAGAAAAACCTTGAAAACCGTAGCACGGAACCAACACGCTAAACTGTGACGTCAGTAGACTGAGCGCCACGGAATATCGGGAAGGGACCGATCAATGGAGAACGGGGTCTTGCACGTCCGCACCGCGTGGCGATCGGAGCGAGAATGCCGTTCTAATTTTTTTTTTGTTCCCCTCCGCGGGAAGGGCAAGAGGATAAAAATGCCCTGACGCATACTCTGGCGCGATTCCAGAGTTATGTGGGACTCGTCCCGACGCCTACCAGGACCATAGCCACTAAAAACCTCCTGTCAGCTCGTGCATTTTTGCCACTCAGCCTTCATCTGAGCGACGGCCAATTGGAGAAAGAGGCCGCGCTAGCGGGGCCCAGAAGGGGACACCCGCTGGGATTACATAGCACTGAAGGTGCTCAAAGCACTGAAGGTGAATACATAGCACTGAAGGTGCTCAAAATGAAAATCAATAATTAAAACAAAAATTAAAAATTGCAAAATAAAATTGAATTAATTGGCATTTACGTTAGAATTAGAATTTACGTTAGAATTAGAATTTGCGGCCAGAAGGGCTTCGAGATCGGCTGACAGTCTGGTGGATGAGTACGCTTGCGCATTCCTAGGCCTAGCGACTTTGAACTTCGAATCTACGACAGGAGTAGTATATGAGACTGAATCACGAACTAGAGGGTTGGGATGGGTTTGAAGAACGCTTCAGAGAGTGTTTTGAGGTGTGGTTGTACTGTAGGCAGTTCAAGATCTCTATGCAAGTCCGCGTTACGCACGTACCACGGTGCGTTTGTGGCCCTGCAGCAAAAGAGGTTTTGAACTACCTGCAGTTTGTGCAGGAGGGAGGGTTTGGCGTGGGCAAAGACTGGCGAGGCATACGTCATGACGGGTCTAACGCAGACCTTGTAAAGTGTACGTTTGTTTCTGAAAGACATTTTACTTTTTCTACCTAACATGCTATTTAGGCGGCCTAAGTAGTGACGAGCGAGTTTCGAAACTCTTTCGACGTGTGGCTTGAAAGAAAGCGTCGGATCTAATGTGACGCCTAAGTATTTAGTACTGCGCTTCCAGGGGATGGGAATGCCTAACATTCGAACGTGGGGATCGCCAGCGGGACGACGGCGTTTGTGGTCGAAGCGCATCGCAGAACTCTTTTCAGGGTTCACATCGATGCGCCATTTTTGAAACCATACACCAAGGGCGTTTACGGCCTTTTGGAGTCTGGTTACAAGGTGCGGAACACTGTGGCCTTTGGTATAGAGTGCGGTGTCGTCGGCAAAGAGGGCGAGTTCGACGCCTTTCGGCGGGATGGGAATGTCGTTGGTGTACACGGTGTACAGCAGAGGGGCGAGGACTGAGCCTTGAGGGACTCCAGCCTTTATGGGACGAGGCGCAGAAAGCGTGCCTTCGTGTTTAAATCGAAACGTACGGTCTTTGAGAAACGACGCTATTAACCTGACTAGGCGGTCCGGTAAGCCTATTTTGTAGAGTTTAAAAACGAGACCGCTGTGCCAGACTTTATTGAAAGCCTTGGCTACGTCAAAGAAAACCGCGACTGTTTTATAACGACGCGGATAGAAACCGTCAAGTATATACTCGACGATTCGATGGACTTGCTGAGGGCAGGAGTGTTTAGCGCGAAAGCCGAACTGATGGGGAATAATGAGAGGATCGCCATCTGTTGGAAACAGATGGTTCCGCATTCGAGAGAGTATGACTCTCTCGAGAAGTTTAGACATTGCCTTGAGGAGGCTGATGGGTCTGTGATTAGCCGGGACGTTCAGAGGTTTGCCCGGCTTGGGAATGCCTATGACTGTCGCTTCTTGCCAAGCTTTTGGAAAGTAGCTATGGTCGAAGCAGGCATTGAAAATGATAGCTAACAAGGTAAGCATCTGTTGAGGTAGGTGCTTAAGTGCGTGGTTGGAAATTCCATCCGCACCCGGAGCCTTTTTGGACTTTTGATTTCTGAGAAGCAAGATTTCGTCATTAGAGACTGTGACAGGGTCGGCGGTGATGGGGAGAGAGTCTCTGCGAAGGACTTCGTCCTCCAACGCCTGGATGTGTGAGGGATCAGCAGGTTGCGTGCTGGGCGAGCATTGTGCGGCAATGCTGTCAGCGAAGCATTCGGCTTTCTCTTCGACTTCAAAGGCAGTAGTGCCATCGGGACGAGTGAGAGGAGGAACGTGAGAGGCGGTGTCTACGCGTAAGGCTCGGGCCATGCTATAGTACGCTTGGTGGGACGGAGAGATATTCGCCATGAGATCGTTCAACTGAGCGTCTCGGAGTTCCGCGAGGCAAGACCTAACTTTACGTTGAAGCTGATTCGCAGCTGTTCTATAGGCGGGCGTGGGATATTTCTTGGCTCTCCGGAGAGCCGCGTTCTTAGCTTTAATAAGATTGCTAACGGCTAAGGGAAGCGTGGGTTTGCCTTGCTTAGCAACCTTTTCGTTGTCACTGATGGCTGAGTTGATAGCATCAGTGAGAGAATTTACTAATGAATCAATTTTATCTGGACTATCTAATTGTTCGGGAGAGATCGCGAGTGGAGAGTTCGGAGCCTCTAAGGCTGAAACTAACGTATTTTTAAAGCCTTTCCAGTTGGTAAAGGTCTTAGGAGATGAGACGTTAACGTTAGGCGTACCTAGCACGAGGGAGACGGGGCGATGGTCGGAGCCTAGGTCATCGAGCGGTTCGATAGACCTTAGATCAAGATTGATTCGCTTGATAATTGCAAAGTCGAGGATGTCAGGAGAGTAGGTCGGGTTGTTGGGATAGTGACTGGGAGTGATGGGGGATATGACGTCTAAGTCAAGGGAGTAAGTGATGTCGAGGAGAGCGATACCGCTGGTGTTAGTCGATAGGCACGTCCAGTCAGTATGTTTGGAGTTAAAGTCTCCGAACATAATGACTGAATGGCCGAGGGCGAGAATGGCCTCAAAGTCGCTGCGGATTGGTTTGGTACCACTAGGTATGTAGATTGAAGCTATGATGATGGTCGGATGACCAGTCATAGCCAATCTACACACAGTGGCTTCCATGTTGAGGAGAGGAGGGATAGGGAGAGGACAGCAATGGAAGCCTCTTTTGTAATATATAGCGGTGCCGCCGAAACCGTCGGAGTTGGGCCTATCGTTACGAATAAACGCGTACTTAGGTATAGCGAATCCCCTGGAGCGGTTCGGAGTAAGCCATGGCTCCTGGAGAAGGAATAAGTCAGGTTCTTTGTTCTGAAGGAACAGTTTAATCTCGGGAAGGTTGGTGTTAAGGCTACGAGCGTTAAAAGATACTAGGCATAAGCCCTTGGGTTTGATACGACTGGACGCGGGATTCGCGGGTCTAGACATTATAATTTACTTATTTACGATTTTATACAAAAATAAAAAATAAAATAAAAATTTATAACGAACTTAGAAGCGAGTGATGTTCGGCTAACGCAAATAAACGCTCTTGAGGAGAGCGGGCGGCTCGCAGTTTGCGTGCGAGAACAGAAATTTCCGTAATGTCGACGTTTTGAATGACGTCGAACACGGTCTTCATGTCCTCAGCCAGCGACGACTGAGGTGAAGATGACAAAGCAGGACGCGGCCCTACGGAAGCTACGGGAGCTGGGATGGGTCGGGAAGGTGCAGGCGGAACGGCCGGACGCTGCCTCCAAGACAGAGCCTGAGTAGGCGTCGGCTGAACGGGCTTTGCTTCCGGGGGACCCCGGTTGCGCAGCGGCGGGAAGTGAGCGGGAGTGAGCGGCGGCGCCGGTTTAGGCGCGGCCCTATTCGCGGTGGAGCGCGGAGCGCGCGGACAACCCCTGTAGTTAGCTGTGTGGCCGGACTGACCGCACAGCACACAGGCAGGGGGGAAGTGGATTCGGGAGTGCGAGTGCACTCCTTCGTTATGTGCGGATCCAGGCACTTAACGCACCTGGGGGGAGCTGAGCAGTTAGCCGCTACGTGGCCATAGAGCTGGCAGCGGTGGCACCGCCCAGGGTGACCACGGGGTTGGGACGCTCAACGGAGATATTTGAGAGTCCGCAAATTGTGCGAGCCTCTCTAAAGATCTCCCTCGAGTTGGGAGTTTTCGACAAGATAACTAAAACTAACGGAAAGCGCCTACCGCGGTTAGAGTGCATCTTGTGCACTGCTTCGGCCGGGAAACCCTGGGACTTAAGGTCCTCGAGGATTTCTTCATTCGCGAGCTCGAACGGGACGCCCCGTAGTACTGCGCGGATCTTACGCTCCTCCGGGAGGGCGTAGGTGTGATACGCGATTTGTTTTAAAGAAAGTAACCTGGTGAACGCGCGGAAGTCGTCGACGGTCGCGACCTGAATTTTGATTGTTTCGCCAGCGTTGGCGGCTTTTAAGTAATTAATTTTGTGCTCTTCCCACAAGTTAGAAACCGCTGTCCAGCGCGCTTTTTCACGGAGGAAGACGGGTGGAGGGAGCTGAGGCTTCGTTGGGACGGGAGCGCAGCGCGACGCTGGCTTCGAAGGGACCGACGGAGACGCGGTCACTTCGAGTGACATGAGCGACGCGGGGGCGGGTGTAGAAGACACCGCGGCTTTTTTCGAACGCTTTTTAGAGCGTTTGGCAACTAATTGGAACGCGGGCTCAGGAGAGCCGGTTAAGGTGGCGGCGACCGACGAACCTTCGGACGCGGCGGAGTCTGAATCGCTCCCGGGAGCGGTACGCTTCCTACGAGATGAGCGCGAGGATGAGACCGACGCGCAGTCCATATCGGATGGAACGGGAGACGCGGGAGAGCTATAGACCTGAGGGGTCTGGACGTTGGAGGCCTGAGAGGCTGGGGTTGGGGCCTGAGGGGCCGGGGACGCGATTGATGCCTGCAAGGCCTGCGTTAGGATGTCTTTCGGGATGGAGACGCCTGCCGCAGCAAGCGCCTGGGTGAACGCGTTTGCGAAGTTAATAACGCTTAGCGAATCCATTAGGGAGGGTTGGGACAGTTATAAGTATAAAGTAAGTATGTCACAGGATGCCTAGTTCCTAAAAATCTAGCGAACCCTAGCGGCTAACCTCCCTACCAGCGGTAGGGGGGCTGGGGAGAATAACTTAAAACTAACCGTAGTACGCCGAAGGCCGCTACCTAGAAACCTAAAAAAGGGTACGTAGGTAAAGAGTTGACCGCGTTAGGGTCAACCTTTACCGACAGAAAGGACAAATACACACGAAAACACACAGATATGATAAAAATAAATATGAAAATAGTAGAAAATAAATGAAATAGAGAAGAGAAATAAAATAAAAATAATAAAAGGACTGGTAATGTACAAATTCGTTGTCACCGCTACCTGGAAACCTAAAAAGGGTACGCAGGTAAAGAGTTGACCGCGTTAGGGTCAACCTTTACCGACAGAAAGGACAAATACACACGAAAACACACAGATATAATGAAATAATTATGAAAATAGGAGAAAAATAAATAAAATGGAGAAGAGAAATAAAATAAAAATAAAAGGACTGGTTCAGTACAAATTCGTTGTCACCGTTAAGTATCCTTTGTACTGAAACCAGACTACTTACGCTGGGCACAACACTGCACTCAGCACAAGCACGACACAACTTAGCACAGCACTTTGAAGACTAAGGGGCTTAGTCGCAAAGAAAAATCGCACTTCGATAGCACTCAGAGGGAGTACAAAAACCTTGAAAACCGTAGCACGGAACCAACACGCTAAACTGTGACGTCAGTAGACTGAGCGCCACGGAATATCGGGAAGGGACCGATCAACGGAGAACGGGGTCTTGCACGGCGCACCGCGTGGCGATCGGAGCGAGAATGTGAGGTTGCCGTTCTAACGCCAGCAATCGGCTTATATGGCCGGGCTCGCATTCCTTTGGAACCGCAATTTGAAATTTTGAATTTAATCTTTTTAGCCAGGAATCAAGTATATTTTCTTACAATAGCTTTGTAAGAATCCGTGTGTCACAGGCTTAGTTTGCTTAGCAGCCTCCATAAAACATTGCTGTCATAAAAAATTAAGTTGACATGATTTGTCAAAAAGTAAACAACATAAATAGAAATAATAAAAATGAAGGAGAATAATTAATAAGAAAATAAAAGGATTACAAAAACGTAGGTGAGTATTACTTAACAAACTCAAGCAATAAATTACATAGATTTATATTTCTGTAAATCAAAATTAAAACATAATAACGTAGAATAAGTCAAACATATTTGAAAAAGTATCAAAACCATTGCGGTCGCGCTACTTGGCGGCCAGCGACTGTATCATACAGCACTGCAGATGTTGCATGTAATGGATACGTGTGCGTGTTGCAGTTTACCGATTCGGGAGAGCGTTGATTTGTATAAAGGCTCTTAAAACTCGATTTTCAGGTTCGCTTGTGATTTGCGGCCGACCAGAAAATAAAAAAAGGTTTCTTCCCACATTTAGCCGTGCCAGCCATTTTTCCTGTGAATGGAGTTCGAGGATGGTCTGAATTGTTGAACTTGGTAGGGATAAATCCTTGGCTATTTGGTAAGCAGATTTGCCTTTATTTTTGCTACGAATATTTATTTCTCGTAGGTACTCCGTTGGTGATAGGTATCCCGCGAGCCATTTTGTTTGACAATAATGATAAAATTGCATGAAATGACGGTTTTATATGTTTGGAAATGACAGTGACGCATCACGTGACAGATTATTTATATTATCAAATCGAATTTAACCTCTGGTATGTGAGCCGCCATGTTCGCGAAGTACCGTCGTCTGTGTAAGTTTATGACAGCGCGCCGCGCGCAGCGCAAGGAGTTTGTTTTTGTTTATTATTTTCTATTTATTGCTCCAGGCACACTTATATTGTGATTTATTTAGGAGCCAGATAACTAATGAAAATATTAAGCCATTTTTTATGAGTGTCCTGTATATATTTTTCATTCCAGAGGCATCTGATTGTGGCTATTACCTGAAATTCGACAGGCGCTAGAAATAGTGTACTTTATTATTCTTTTACCAATTAGTTTTGAACTTTTTTATCATACCTTGATTCACAAAGATAAGTACTGTCTGTTCATACAAAATTTACGTATGTCTTATTGGAAAATAGATTTATATAAGAGGAAAAAAATTAATATACTTTCATGGAAATAAATTTATACACACTTACTACCTCAGCTCGCGAACGGTAAAGTTTGAAATTGAAAATCGTTTTATGATGTTGGTAATGAATTTTTGTCCGGAACGACAAATGTGTATGGTTCGTTCGTTTATTGGGAATATATTTTAAACCATTTTAATTCTTTTTTAACAGCTAATACGATATAAAATCGAGAAAAAAAAGATAGAGGTAGTCTTGGCACACATCTGCGTCAATACATATAACGTGGTTTTTAAGGTAGAATTGAGACATGGACGAACTCTTTTGCATCGATTAAAACTAGACGAACTATTTTGCGTTAGTCGTAAACTAAAGTGTAACGTAAACGTAATAAAATAAGTAAACGTAAATAAAAAAGTTTTTCTTGAAAAGTGCCTGATTAACAACAATAAGATGGAGAATAATACCCCATACACTTTTTTTAAAGGCATGTTTTATGAAAATGTAGTTAAGTTGAAAACAGGCAACCTTTGCAATATATTCGTATCGTCGGAAGGTAGCTTTTAGGTCAATTTACCGGTCTTCCTAATACCGATGATAATCACTTCCTTCGTTTGCGGAAAGGAGCAGTTTGTTAGTAAATTATTGAATATAACTACAAACAGTAGTATGAGTGCGAGTGGGAGAGCTTTCAAAATCCTGTTTGGTATTTCGTCTGAACCTGGGGCTTCCCGCGGTTTATCGTTACCGATTGAAGGGTGTCAGTCGGTGGGTTCCCACATTTAGTTTCGACTGTGCTATTCACAGTTACTATGTGGAAGGAGTTAGCGTCTTCTGTACTCGATGTACAATGTTGGGCTAAGCTAGCGGCTAGGTTTTCAGCTTTTTCGAAGTCATCGAAGGTGGGAGTCATGGGCGGGGGCCTAAGGAGTGGAGACATCGATGACGCGGTGCAGTCCATGTCAATAAGCGCCGTCTAAACATGGTTTTTTATTTAAATGCGGGATTTAATATACCACTAGCGTCATCTTTACTACAAATTCTACTGTGTTTTCACTTCGGCAGCGACCCTTTCGGCAAGCTCCTCTTTTTCTTAGTGTCTAGGTTCATTTATTAAATACTTAGATTGTGCCCCCGACTTCGCTCGCGTAAAATAAGAGTGGAAATTTCATTTTGTTGTATGACTGAAATTCTGACGATGATATGACTGATTGTGAAGTAAAGTAAAATACAATAAAATTTAAAACAAACCTTCCTCACATTAATATCCCTCCTTTTACATTCCAGCAATTCACTGGTGAGTCACAACGCCGTGAGCTATTGGGTGAATCAACTATTCTTTGTCAAATGTTGTCCATGACACATCGATGAAGTTTTCAGCTAAAAATAAAAAAATAAAATTACTTAGATGTTTGTACATTGCTTTTAAAATTAGATGAACAAAAAACATTGTTTTCTACTTAAATATTTCGAACTTTGATTATGAATAGTAATAAATTTGGTATGCTAGGAGAAAAAATTCTCCTCCCATACAAATTTTACCTGTCCCCTTAGCTAAGCAGTGTTGCATTTCGTATCGTCACATAAAAAAACATTACGAACAACTTAATTCTAAAGTAAGGAAAACACAGTATAATATTACATTAATCTAAATACTAGAACAAATTAATATTTGTAAATATATATTTTTTTCTAAAATTCATTAAAAGTCTATCCCTGTTTTGAGTACATAGTCTTGATCCACTGGCTTACCGAATTTGAAAACAATAAGAAAGAGCGAGACAGCGCTATTGTAGACTTAGCCCATAGGAACAAATCTGTGAATCATACGATCTCGATTACCGGCGTATTGACTTTCAATTGGCGCGGCCATTTCGACCGCGGATCGGAGACAGTGTGCTGTGCGTGTATTTATTGTGGTTCCCCTAACCACATGAGTTAATAAACGGAACAGAGACAAAGATTCTTAAGAACGTGAAAAATTTTTACCTATTTTGGTAGGGTTGTTACAATAGGTTAAGACAAATTAAACAAAACATTTGTTGAAAATAGTTTCATTATTTAGTCTGATAGAATATGTTACAAATTACTTACTCTAATAATTTTTTTATAATTTTTGTTTTTTAATAATTTGTTGTTTCTTTTGATGGTGTGGTAAATTCTGATACTAACATATAGCTTTTTCAAGTAATCTAAAGGCATATCAAACTCATATGGCATATCATGTTTACGGTCTTTAATACCTTTAAGTATTTCATTGCTCATATTGACAATATTTATTTCAAGATCGATAAATTCGCTAAACTTTTGCTCGAACAATTTAATTTAATTTTTTCTAGTGTTATTCATACACACAATACAGTAAACAACCATTATAAATAATAAAATACCACGTTTTTACATTAAAACTTGCAACCAACAAAACAAACAACGTGCGTCGTAATGACCAACTGGCTGTGCCTTTTGACAATCTCTTTTGATCTGTCTCGCCGCGTGCGTGACAAGCGGCCAGGGCACACATGCCCCGCGTGCTTGTAGTAGTGCAACCGATTTCTGCGGTTGTATGAAGCTTTGTCTCTGTTCCGTTTATCTATTCATGTGCCCAAACTGACCGCGATATTTCGGTAAGTATTAAATACTCATTTAGTTATTTATACCTTATAATAAAGATATTTAGTCTAATTTTGCCTTGACAGCGTTTATTTAATTTTTTTTTTATTTTACCCAAATATCAATGTTTTATTCAAAATGTCCCCTGGCTTACCGTTCCCTTGGGTCACAATTCCGGTGACCCAAGAGAAATATTTGGTGACTGAGGAAATTTTCGTTTAGTGAAATTTAAATAAAATGCTTTAATTACATACCTTACTTTTCTATTATTATTTTACTTGTCAAGAGATATTTTAGTAAAGCTTATTTACTAGTTTAATGTTAAAAATGTTTACTATTTTTTAAAGTAATATTTATTAATAGTTATATGTTGTTGTGTCAAAATACGAGAAAACAAAAGGTGACCCTCAATTATTTCCTTGACATCACGCCGCCTAGTTCTCCGTCCTTATTGCCTGAGAACCTTGCCATTATAAATAACGATACTGATACGGATGGTTCTCTTTCCCGTAACTCGCCCACTATTAAAAATTCACCTAATGTTAAAAGAGAAAAGATGATACTCAGAAAAAAAAATAGGAAAAGATAAATCAAAATTATATACAGAAAATTTGAAACTCAAGGAAGAAAATCTTAAATTGAAAAAAAGTACGATAAATATAAGAAACGATTAAATAGAATTTCATGAAAAAGAATAAGAAATCAGCCTGACACAAATAAAAAAAAACTATGAGAAATTTAGTTAATAAATTTTATTTTTATTTTATTTACAAAATACAAAAGTATAAAAAATATAAAAAAGAAAAACGTAATAAAAACATCCTAGAAAATGTTGATAGATCAACAAAACAAGCCGCAATAAAAAGAAACACTAAGATTAAACGGTAAACTAAACTAAGATCTTCTGTGAAAGTTCGAAATAATATAACAAAACTTCCACATAAAATTTAATGTCTTTTTTTGCAAGATGATATTATTCAGGGAAAAAGGGAACCAAAACTAGGTTTTTACTGGATAATATGAAAGCCTTATACAAGACCTTTAAACAAGAGAACCCTGACATAAAGTGCTCCTACTTTTACTTTACGGAAAATGGACCTTTCTATGTTGTGAAACCTTCAGTAGATGGACGTAAAATGTGCTTATGTATAACTCACACAAACCCTGCTTATAAAACCAGCGCTTAGAGAAAAAAGACAATAATTAACACAGAAGACCTAACGACTTTAATTTCAGCTACTGTTTGTGATCCAAAAATCGGGCGTGCATGTATGGTACTTGCCAACAATGTCCAAGTCAGATTATTATGCATGAATCTATCAAAGATAAGTAAATAATACAATGGATGAATGGAGAAAAGTTGAATAACAATTTGAAAGAGAGGGTAAAAATGTCAAAGTTATCAAAAATGTGCAGCAAGAGAAGGAAGGGACAGTTCAAGGATTGATGGAAATATTTAACGAGGAACTAAAAACATAAAAACAACACAAATATAATATCATAATACAATTCAAAAGTTTTAGAGAGGTATAGTCTCTAATATACAGAATACCGAAGTAGTCGTGGTTGCAGATTTCAGTGAGATTTACCACAAAGAAATTCAAGCGCACCACTTCGAGTGTTCGAGGAAGCAAGTCTCATTGCATACGGTAGTAGCTTATATCCCAGACGGACTTCATTATCATAAAATAAAATCTTACTGTTCAGTATCAGCATGCACAAATCACCAACCTGGTGATTCATCTGGGACATCTGGGCTTATCTTGATCCTGTTCTTAAAGAAAAAAAAGCCAATAACCCTGAACTTGAAACCATACACTTGTTTATCGATGGTCCATTTAGCCAATATAGGCAATAGCAAATTTTTTATTTGAGCTCAACTAATTCATTTGATTAGGGTTTAGGCTAATGACTTGGTCATTCTTTGAGGCTGGCCACGGCAAGGGCCCTGCCGATGGTATTGGTGGCTATTTAAAGCGAACGGCAGACGATATCGTAGCTCGCGGTGAAGACTTTCAGAAGATTTGCAGAAAACTTATTTAGAAAACATTTTACAGAAAATTGGATGGTTACAGTAAAATAAAGCTCTTCTTAATTACCGCTGAGGATATAGATGTCGTTGTGAAACAACTCCCACCTAAGATTTCGCCTCTTATGGGGACATTAAAAGTGCATCAAATGTTTTCAGATGTTAGAGAGGAAATAAAGTACCGAAACCTCAGCTGCTTCTGTACAATGCGGTTTCTGCGGTAGTTTACAACCAACACTGTATAGGCTTATTCCAATTGCTTGTGTTGCATCTTCATCTCATGCGAATGCTGAGCTACCAAGTAGCTCTGATGACGAAATGCCTCTAAGTGACATCAGAAAGCGTAAGATACTGTCACCCTGTAGTGAGATTCAGTTAATGGATTTATGCAAACCTCCGCGCAGAAATTGTTATGAAGTAGTTTATAATACACCTAAAGATTTGTCAGAAGATGAACAGCAACAAAAACCAAAAGAGCAAGTCTCTCAACCATCCAGCTCAGCCAACCATTGCTCCTCAGGCCAATAAAATCAACCTGTACAGTGTTTACGCTACTAAAGGGAAGATTTACTTGTGTAGTGGAAGATTTAGATGATGATGGTGGTATTAGGGTAAATTTTATGAGATCTATTAAGCAAAGGTAGGTTTTTATTTTAAATAAGAGTGATAGAGCCGATGTTGATTATATAGATATTGTTATAATACTTCCTGGGCCAATGATTTTGGAAAAACGAGGACAGATTTATTATGAATTAAAAAATTATATTGAAGATTACGAAAAGTAATCAATATATAAGACATCAAGTCACAACATTAACAAAGTGGATGTAAGATATCGCTCGTATAAATAATTGTAGAAACATAGTTCAAAGTGAGATTTTAGTTGAAAGTCTATCATAATTATTCTATTTAAAAGTATGTGCATCTATTACAATAACATTCAGTGATATTTAAGAAGATATAAGGTCAATATAACAAAATCAAATTTATAAACTAATTAAACATTGTTTGTGACAGTGCTGTGTGAAGTGTCTCGGCGAAACGCGTAAGCGACGCTGATTCTGCGGCCCTTAAGTCCTTTTTCTCGCGAGGTTTACTTGTGCTTGTTTATCGTGGGACTACAGCTCCGTTGAGTTATTCATCTACCTACTACGTTTCTTTATACTGTACTGGGCTGGAAGTCAGTTAATTATCAATCAATATAATTAACTTTGCAATGATGAACTGTGGTGCTTGCAATAGTCAGCTACTTTCTGGTGGTTTTCTTCATTGTAGATTGTGTAAACAAGAATACCATTATGAATGTCTGAACATAAAGAATGATCAGTTTGCCGCATTCAGTGATGAGTTTTTAGCATCTTGGATATGCCCCGCTTGTGCAGGATTAACTAAGCGTAATAAATCAAATACAAATACTCCAGTCCGTAGGCACTTGTTGCCCGTTGTTGATGATTCAATGGACACGTCTTTCGACAATTTTACACAGAATACTAGTAATAACGTACCGAATATTCCCCAACAAAATACAATAACAGGCGAATCGGTTACCATGGAAAAAATTGAACATATTCTAGACTTAAAATTAAAAGAATCATTAAATTATTTTATGTCTAGCCTACGTAATGGTTTAAAGGATGATTTAAAGACCATGGTTAACACTGAGATATCTTCGGCTTTTAAACAATTTAAGCACGAATTTAAGGAAACCGCGAATGCTTTGTCTGATCAGCAGACAGTGATCAGACCCAGCAGGAAGCTCTAAATATTAAAATAATTTACCAAAATGCGAGTATTGCTAGTCTTGAAAAAGAAAACCAAATATTAAGGGAGAGCCTTTGCAAATTGGACGCCCAGTATGCTGCTTTAGACAGACTTTCGCGAAGTCACAACATTGAGATTCAGGCAGTTCCCGAGTCGCGGAATGAAAACGTATTGGAAATATTTAAGAAGCTGGCTGATCTGGTTGAGTTGAACATAGACGAATCTTCTCTACGAGCCTGCCGCCGCATTGCTAGGATGAACCCATCTTCCACTCACCCCAGAAACATATTAGTGACCTTAGCGTCTCCGCGTCAACGGGATATGCTCATTTCTGCAGTTCATCGTTATAATAAGAAGCATTCAAGTAATCCTCTAACCTCTCGTCACTTGGGAATTGAAGGAGAGTGTAAGAGAATATATGTCAATAAGCATTTGTGTCCTGATTCAAAAATAATTTTTGCTGAAGCTCGCAAAGCTGCTAAATTATGTAATTATAAGTTTGTTTGGGTTCGATTTGGTCGTGTATATGTACGTAAAGATGAGTCCTCTAATGCTATTCATGTAAAAAACCTTGATTCTTTAAAAAAACTATCGCCGTAAATTCTGTATTATATATATATATATATATATATATATATATATATATATATATATATATATATATATATATATTATTTTGTAAAAAAAAACCCTTTGTTATTGACTTTTCTCTTTTTTGTTTTCTTTGTTGCATAATGAATGTATACTATCAAAATGTTAATGGGCTTAGATCCAAAACTCATGAAATTTACTTGAACATATTGAACAGTGATTACGATGTGATTTGTTTAACTGAAACGAATTTAAATGATAGCATTTTTAGTGAGGAAATATTCGATGCAAGATACAATTTATTTAGAAGGGATCGACATACTACAAACGCGACTAAAGCTGAGGGGGGTGGGGTTATTTTTGCAATTAAAAAATGTTTTAATGTTATTCGGCAGTTTTCTTGGGAGAGCAGTTTTGAAGATATTTGGGTAAGTATTTTGCCAAGTGCCGGGCATAAGATTATGACAAATTTTTGTGTCTGTTATTTACCACCCGATATGCCTACTAGAAACTTAATAGAATTTTTTACCAACTGTCAGAAGATTATTTTGCAATCAAATGATTTTAATGAATTTGTATGTATAGGGGACTTTAATGTACCTAATATTGTATGGAACAGGAATGTGAGCCCAGTGCAAAATTCAGTGGCAGATGTCAGAGCTAACTTTTGCTATGTTGCGTACTCGAAGTAAGCTTCTTATAGATCAGTGCTATAATAAATATATTTCTAGCATAGAACTAACACTGACCTCAAACATAAAGTCATTTTGGTCTTTTGTGAATAATAAAAAGAGCTCAAGAGATTCAATACCGTCCACCATGAACTATGGTACTCTTAGTTCATCGGATCACAGGGGTATCTGCGAGCTATTTTCAAAACATTTTGGTTCTGTTTACTCGGATAATAGTAATATCAACAATGGTAACCCTGACCTAAATATGAGCTACCATAATGTAAATTGTCTTTACAACATTAATGTCACTTTACAAGATGTAGCGACTAAATTAAAAAATTTCGACCCATCTAAAGGTGCAGGCCACGATGGTATACCTCCGTACTTCATTAAGATGTGTGCTGATGAACTCGCTATACCACTATGTCTAATTTTTAATCAGTCATTTCAACTTGAAATCTTCCCCACGTATTGGAAAATAGCTCAAATAGTTCCAATTTTTAAAAATGGTGATAAATCATCTTGTGAAAATTACAGACCAGTTAGTATTCTTTCTTGCTTCGCTAAGGTACTGGAGTCTCTAGTATATGATGTATTACAATACCATGTTAAACCGCTCCTGTCTCCAAAACAGCATGGATTCGTTCCAAAAAGGTCGACCGTAACTAATCTTCTTGAATACAAAAATTATTTATGTTCTGCTTTTGCAAGAGGGGCGCAAGTTGATTTGGTTTACACCGACTTCTCTAAAGCATTTGACAGGGTTAACCATTACATACTGTGTCAGAAACTTAACGCTTTTGGGGTTCATGGATCACTTTTGAGATGGATAGAATCATACTTGAATAGACGAACTCAACTCGTCACTCTCAAAGGAGAAGTGTCGTCTCCTGTTTTCAATACTTCTGGAGTTCCTCAGGGGTCTCATTTAGGACCATTATTCTTCATAATTTTCATCAATGACCTCGTTATTCACCTCAAATGTCAAAGTTTATTATGTGCCGATGATTTGAAAGTTTTTAATATGATAACCTCCGTCAAGGAAGCCATTGAATTACAACATGATCTGGATACTATTCAGGAGTGGTGTATTACTAACTGTATGGTTTTAAATGTGCAAAAATGATTTGTTATTTCGTTTACCAAAAAGATTAACAAAGTAAAATTTAATTATCATTTAGGTGATCAATGTTTAGAGTGTAAAATAATTGCAAAAGATTTAGGCGTATTATTTGATGATAAATTGAGTTTTCATGACCATTACAGCTATGTCACTAATAGATGTACAAAAACTCTTGGTTTTATTAGTCGTATAACAAAACCTTTAAAAAATCCTCGGAGTTTTATATATTTGTTTAATACGCTCGTACGTTCTATTTCAGAGTATTGTGCGGTTATTTGGTCTCCCTTTTACAAGGTGCATTGTAATTGTATAGAGAGATTGCAAAAAAACTGTTTTAAAATTATTTGTTTCAGATACAATCTCCATCGAAAATTAAGGTCTTACCAAGACAGATTAACTTATTTTAATATGCTCTCATTGGAGACTAGACGCCGGCTCAGTGACTATACTTTCCTGTACAAAATCGTACATTCCATGGTAGATTCTTCGTCATTGTTGTCCTTCATAGATATAAATATTAATTATAGGTCTCGAAGGCCAAAAATTTTTAGTTTAAACGTTTACAGGAATAATACTTCATATTATAACCCCATAGTTCGTATGTGTAGACAATACAACGAAGTTTGTAATGCCGATTCCGCTTTTGATTTAGATTTATTTGACTGTAATTTTAATAGATATAAAAGATCAATCTACAACATTTTAAAATGTGATTGAATCTTGCAACGATGTCCTCAGTAACATGGGTGCAAATACATACATGTTTAAATCAATGTAATATAACTTTGTATAATTTATTGTTATTTAGTATTATTTAGTGACCTATTGTAAACTAAGCTATACGTACCACTAATGCTACAACATATTTCTGTAACACATGTTTTGGCTTACAGTTAGGTTAAAACTTAATGTAATATTATTTTTGTTAAGAAGACTGTAATCTGTTTTGTGTTCTAATAAATAAAAATAAAATAAAATAAAATAAAAATAATTCTACTTAAAACCAAAGGGGATCTTATAATACTTATTTGTTAATGTTTAGTTATTAAAAGTATTTGCTTAATAATGTTTTGTTTACAGATTTTTTAAAATAGTTTTTCTAGTTACTGTGTTTGTTCAGATATTTAATGAATCAACAAAATTAAGTAATTAATGGCGAGAGATATATGACTGATTTTTTTTCAACAGGTTTATTAAGTCATTTGACTTAATACTTAATCAAACATTTTACTGATTATTTGTATTGATAACATAAATGTGTCTCTTGAAGCACTGAAATTGTCTTCTGGGTCACAGTGATGTTCCCAAATTCTGCAATGATAATTTTCCTATTGTGTTTTATAGTGAGTAATAATTGACACTTTTTTTTTGGTTTTGTGTAATGATATGTTTATTTAAGTTTATTTGTAATATTTATATATGAAAAAAAAAATCTATCTGCGCTTATGTATTTCTTAAGTTTGTTTATCCGTTATCTAGTAATCATAACACAAGTTCTTAATGATACTTAATTTGGGCTAGATAAAGTGGTGTGATTGTTAGAAATATTTAAAAAAATATATTTATTTATTTGGGACTTAAAGAAACAGAAAAAATTAAATGTTACAGGGGTGACCCAAGAGACAATGACTGTCCTTTCTTGGCTTATTTTTTATAATATTTAGTTTGATACCAGTAAAATTTTGTTGAAATTGATCTTAAGCAATAAAACATTTCAGTTTCTAATAATAACTTTGAAACATTGGTTAGACAAGGGACATTTAGAAGCTCTTGTTTGTTTAAAGTTCTTACTAGAAAATCCTTAAAAACAATAAAATAGTTCGCTGCATGGCTAATTATCTCAAAATATATAATATTGTACGTAGTTCTAACACCTTTTAAGCAGAAAATTAATCAACTAAAAAAATACATAATTTGTTGATTGAGTACAACGAAAAGGTTGATTCACCCAATTCCTATCCTTGACATCCGTACCCCAGTAATTACCAAGATCCTTAGTAATTCCTTAAAATCTTCTACATTTCTAAAATCCTGGAAGGACCCAAATCTTATCCCCTTACCAAAAAAATCCATTGCCATGGATTTGTGTGACTACCGTGCTATATCTAATTTGCCATTCCTTTTGAAAGTTGACAAATATCATCAGTTGACCTCACATCCACTCTTAACCAAGGGTGCAGATCATTAATTTTTCACTGCCAATGCTGAGTTTTTCTCAATTTATTTCAACTTTCTGTTGTCCGTTGGGAATATATGATGCAACCAAGACAAGCACGAGGTTTTCTGCGCTTTTTTTTTATACTTTATTTGGGTCATCAAACAATAACACAATTTGTTCTTAATAGTAACTAAGCTTAAACATATTACTAATTATGTTATCAACACCGATAACCACACATTACTCTTAAAGTTTTGTCATGAAGTGGTTTGGGCTCACTTAATACGTGCATTATATATATCAAAAACATATCTGAACAGTTTCAAGTTCAACTTCAAAACAGTATTTTTTTTTTTCTAAACAAAAAGAAAAATAAACAAAGTTTATAAAGTAACATATTAGACATCTAGGTCGTATAGGTTAGCAAGAAGTTCTCGTTTAAATTTACCTATACATATTCCCATTATTTCTATGCTATTAAAATATTTATTGTAAATGTCTACAATACGACGCATAGGCGAGCGTACGCCAGCATTAGTACGACAGGAAGAAGTAGCAAAAAGTTGATGTTTCTTGCGGCTATGTGACTTAATGGGTACTATGTAACTTAATTTATTATTTAAGGCAATACAATCATATCTATTGTTACAAATGTCATACAATAACATTGTTTGTAATTGTATGCGTCTGACTTGAAGAGGCATTAAATTGTATTTATTCAAAAGATGTTTATAAGACAGACGACTTCGAAAGCATTTGTAATTCATAGAACGTAAGAATTTTTTCTGTACTGACTCTATAGCATCCATGTATTTGTTATAAATGGGATCCCAAATCGCAACTGCATACTCTAACTGAGATCGAATAATGCATTTATAGACATAGAGTGTGAGCATTGTGAGATATTGTGAGCATGTACGCATAACAAAGCCATACACTTTATAAGCTTTACTAATTATACTATCAATATGGATGTCTAAATGTAACTTATTGTCCAGTGTGACTCCAAGGTCTCGGATTGATTTAACAGAATCTAGATTAACATTATAAAGAGTGTATTGGTTACTGATATAATTTATTTTTTTGGTGAATGTGATTGCTTTGCATTTATTGAGACTTAGGCTTAATTTGTTTTCTACACAGTAATGGGAGAAACGGTCTAAGTCTTGTTGAACTTTTACTTGATCATTTATGTTGTCTACTGTGTGATAAATTTTGAGATCATCCGAATAAAGAAGAATATTGCTAAATTTGATGCACTTACAGACGTCATTTATAAATAAAATGAATAATAACGGTCCAAGGATCGAGCCTTGTGGCACGCCAGACGTTACCGGGATGAAAACCGATTCAAAACCATTAATAACTACCTTCTGAGTGCGATTACAGATGTAAGATTTGAACCACCTCCACAGGTTTCCATGGATTCCGTTAAAGGCCAGTTTCTGCAAAAGTATCTTGTGATCTACCCTGTCAAATGCTTTCCGAAAGTCCGTATAAATGCTGTCAACTTGTTTATTTGCGTCCAAACTCTCAAACAAGTAGGTACTATAAATAAGTAAGTTTGTAGTCGTGGAACGCCTTTGTACAAAACCATGCTGTTGTTCAATAATTATTCCGTGTACGTGAGGATAGATGTTGTTATGAACCAGTCTTTCGAAACAGGCAGGTAAATTGAAATTGGCCTATAATTTTCTACATCTGATTTCGATCCACTTTTTAGTCCAGTCATTATAGACATTCGAAATCGAAAATTTGATAATAATTCCAAAAGTTTTCAAACTTCGGTCAAGTGAATGGTACATTGGGACGACAATAAATCTCATTTTGCAACCTTGTCCGCAGTCCGGAACATTGTTAAAATTGCAATTAAATTAATTTTTGCTGTATGGTCGTGAAAAAAATTCCAAAAGTTCTGCAAACTTGGGGAAGTTTTCGATATAATATTTCATATCACGTATAAAATTTGCAACCAACCTAAGTGTACGGAACATTTTTTGTTATTGAAAATTTTTCCGATATATCTGTCAAATTTGCAGAACTTTTGGAACGTTTTCCTTCAGTTTAATAAAGAAAAACATTAATTTTTAATAACAAAAAATGTTCCGTACACTTAAATTGGTTGCAAATTTGACACGTGATGTAAAATAATATATTTAACACCACTCCAACTTTGCAGAACTTTTGGAATTTTGGTCTCAAGAACTGAGCAAATTATCATTTATTGCATTTTTAACAATGTTCCGGACCGCAGAGCAGGTTGCAAAATTTTATAGTTTGTTTTAATACCACTCCCGACCTTACATCAAAATTTGAAAACTTTTGGAATTATAATGAATTAATTGTCTTGACTGACTGGACTATTTGTGTACTGGCACGATTCGAGCCGACTTCCAAACAGAAGGAAAGATTCCTTCTTTGAGACACTGATTAAATATGTAATGAATAGGTTCGTAAAGCGAATCTGCAGTCAATTTGAAGAAGACAGGTGGAATATTATCCAAGCCAGGGCCCTTAGTAGCATCAAGTTTATGAAGTTCATTACGAACTTTATCTTTAGTTAAATGTATATTACTTAAATTTAAATTAGATTTAGTGTTTAGATCAGGAATGTTACTTATGTCAAAGTTATCATCCACGTTTGATGGCTCGTAAACAGAACAGAATAACGATGAAAACATATTACAAATATCTTCAGGTGAGGTACTTGAATATTGTCCATACGACATATTGCTAGGAATATCATTATTATTCTTATTGTTATTGATGTAGGTCCAAAAAAAATTTATATTGTTACAAATACTATCTTCGACCGAAGCTATATACTTTTTATAGCATTTGTGAGATTCACACTTAAACCTATCCCTCAACAGAGAAAAAGTGTCGTAGTCGGACTTGTTACCATACTTTTTCCAATTAACCCATAATTTATTTTTATTTTTAAATATGTGTACAAGTGCGCTTGAAAACCAAACAGGATATTTTGAATTCTTTGTTTTTTTTTTAGGTATATGTTGCTTAATTATAGAATATAAGATCTCGTAAAAATATGAAAGTGCGATTTCAATATTCTCGAAATTCTGTAATTCTGACCAATTGATTTTACACAGCTCTGAATTAATTAACTGATAATCAGCTGCCGAGTAGTTAAACTGTATTTGTGGCTTACTACACAACGGTTCAATCATTTTTCTAATAGGCACAAGTACGTAAAATGCAGGATGGTGGGCGTCCAATGGTACTAATGACACGGGTGCAGCACATGCAGAACAATCACTGATGTTAGTTATAAACAAATCTAAAAGTCTATTATTTTTATTTTTATACTTATTCACTTGATATCCATTTATTAATGAAACAAAATTTATTAAATGTTTATTAGAAGGACAGTAATTACAACTGTTTAACGTAGTTGTGGTGTTATTATTATAAGAAACATTCCATTCCAATGTAGGCAGATTAAAGTCTCCTACTATAATATAATAATTTACCCCGGGCGCCTGTACAAAATGAGTGAGATAATTAAAATATGTTTCATAAATATCCGAGTTAACATTAGGTGGTATATAAGAGGCATTTATAATAAAGCAGTAATTACGCATGCGTAACTCCAGTATAAGAAATTCCACACAAGACGGAGGCGGTCGCGGACAAGCGGCGACGGCCGCGGCGTATGAGGGGGGCGCGCTTAGCATTGTTACGGGAAGGTCGCGCCGTACTGCTACTAGCACGCCGCCCCCGTCCCGCCGTCCCACTGCCTCCAGGTTCCTATCGCATCGAAACACCTGATAACGTGAATCAATACACTCTTTATCACAAACATTATCCTGTAACCATGTTTCTGTTAAGATTATTAAGTCATAGTTATGTTGTAGGATGTTCATATAAAGTGTATGTAGCTTAGTTTTTAATCCTCGACAATTTTGGTAGTAGATAGATAAGACGTAATTATCCATCACATTTATGATTTATAATAATTCTAAATAAATCTAATCGTAAGTACCTATGAATAACATTCACCGACAAGTATAAGTATATTTTGCAAAATTCGAATATTAAATGTTTAAGTAAATGGCATAGTTGCGTAACGTAAGTATTAAAACTTTTGTCATAACAGAAAAAAGTATGTAAGTTTAAAGGAATCCTTTTAGAGTGATTATGTTTACAGCAATTTTTTTTATTATTAATAATAAATGTCTGCCCAAATAGTCGCACGCATGTACATACGTCGTACATATTATGTATATACATCACCTTGGTACAAAATATTGTTTTGAATAACATTAACTTTATATACGAGTTCTCACTTAATTTTGGTGATATCTTGTTGCGATTTGATTGCAATAACCGGCGATGTCTCCGACTTACGCACAAGAATGGTGGCGTTTTTAATCCAAACATATTTGTAGTGGTTACTCGACGCTGCCTCCCGGCATTTCCGAAACAATATCTTATTATATAATGTAAGATGTTCGTTGCAGTAAATTTTATGTTCAGGTCCAGATATGGTAAGCGCGGTAGACGTGAGTCCCCTCTTAGCACGGTAGGCAGCAATAAAGTTATCACGTAACATTTTGTTTGTGAATTTCACGACTAAATTTTTTGGGTGAATATTCTTTTGCTCGGCGTGTGGCACACGATGAATTGCCACTATATCCGTTTTAGTTATGGGGCAATCAATCTCTCGGCTTATGTTATCTAATATAGTCAGTAGATTTTCTGATTTTTTTTCGGGTATGTTTGACAATTCTATATTGCATTGTCGAGCTTGTTGTTCGAGATGTGCAATTTTAGTATCGAGGATATTTATTTGTATTGGTATCTCTGACGACGAAGACATATTCTTTTCAACAATAACTAACCGGTTTTCAAATGAGTCCTGACGTTGTGACATATAGTTCATAGATTCTTGCATTGAGTTGAGTGTAGTATTAGTCTCGATTAAGGTCTGATTAATCTTAGCATTATCTACGTTCAATTTACTTATGCTGTTGTTCAAATCCGAAAGTAAGCCGGACATCTTTGATAACTCGCACGCAATTGTTGTCTGTACACAGATTTTCATTTTTTCATTCCAGTCAATCAATTGATGATCAAATTTTTTATTTAAGAAATCGATGTCAGGTTCGTTTTTTGATTGTTTATTGCGTTGGGTAACGTAATCAGATTCATACTCCATTGACATGTCAGCCTCGCAGGATTTTTTGTTTGGCGGTGTTCGCTTAGTCATTGTTATCTTGCTCGAGCGATGACACAGTAGAAAGACAAGGATAGAAGATATTGATTTCAATGGTTTTGTTTGCTATCGCGGCGGGTGTAATCGCGCGCTCCGCAGCAGCCGCGGCACGAAGCAAGGATGCCAAACAAGGATGACACTATTTTACTTAATCACTTTTTGTTTATAACTTATAAACCACTTATTGAGTTCACACAATTTTAGTTATTATGTTGTTTAATATTAGGATGATAATCGTATGTTAAACTTTTGATTATTCTTTGAAAAAACTGCGATACAACCACTTCCAATGACGTTCGAACGACGAATGTTGCTTTAGTTTCATGATAAGTGTGTTATGATCCACACAATCGAAGGTGTTGAACAAGTCACAAGAGACCAATAGCATCACGTCTCCTACAAGTCATCAAACTGCTCCCATAAAAATGTGAAAGTAATTTTTTTTTAATCTGTCTGAGTGTTGGTATTCTAGATATAGGTCTAAAATTATCAGGTCAGACGTACTTTCAAAGAAACAATAAAGCAGAAGTTGTGTGCAAAAGCATATTATAAACTATCCGATTATTTTGATGATAAAAGCCCTTGGGTAAGTATAATGTGACACATGTGTAATGTGTCTGTTTGTTCGTCCAGTTCTTCGTCCCGATGAATATCTAAAGCGTCATTGTCACTAAAGTACGTCTTCTTATGGTAGCATCGGGTGACGACGAGTCGCTCACTTTCCTCTAATATGGTTGAGGAGGGCGATGGCTGGATCCCACGTTAACTCGTGCACGGGTGCCGTTTGAGGGTGTTCGTCGTTTGGATATTTGGGGGAGGGAGATATGATGCCGAGCTAACAGATGCAGATAAAAATAATTTTGTATAGACATAAAGACACTATAAATTTATTTTGAAAAAAATATACGCGTTAAGTTTCTTGCCAGTTCTTCTTCACGAAGGTTTTTCCAACTGGTGGTATAGTCATGTTTTATTTGACGTCAATAAAATAAAGTAGTTGTCAATTTTGAGAAATAAATATTTCATTTAATTTCATTTTACTACCTGCTTTGAATATCGGAATGACCGATCTCAATTTCAAATTATCAGAAATATCAGAAAATGCACCATTTTCAACAATCCTTGAGTATACTGGGTACATTCTGGCCACTGGCGCCATGACCATAACGCCAAATCTGGCATTAAATGCACTCTTAGGCATCCCGCCCCTGCATCTCACAGCCTTAAAAGAGGCTGGGGGGAGCACGGTTAGAGCTAAATCCCAAAGAGGAAATGCATAGCTTTCAAAACATACGGGCCACCTGGAGAAACTCATCCATATGCTACCAGAGCTACAATTCAAAAAACTCTACCAGATAGAATTCCCAAACGGAGAAGAATGGGCCTTCACTGGGAAGAAAATAGCCTTACCTGGTTCACTAATGGCTCTAAAATGGACAATAAGGTAGGATATGGGGTACATAGCGTAAGACCCAGGTTTAGCGAATGCTCAAGCCTAGGAGCCTATGCCTCAATATTCCAAGCTGAGATATATGCAATCTTGAGATGTGCGGATATCAATCTCAGCAAATCCTACAAAGGCTAAATAATCTATATATTCTGAGACAGCAAAGCAGCACTAATGGCACTAAACTCGTTCAGAGTTGACTCCAAATTGGTAATGCAATGCCAAGAGAAAAAATAAACTTGGGAAACAAAACACGGTACGTTCAAATGGGTCCCAGGACACCAACATCACAGGAAATGACAAGGTTCATGAACTAGCGAGATAAGGCGCAATGCAGAAACGGATAGGTCCAGAACCTTTCTGCAGAATCCCGAGGAGCCTAACACGTGCAAGGAGCCTGTGCTTAACAGAAAGCAGACGCCTCTGGACCGAAGCAGAGGGCATGAAACACTCCAGGGCGCAAATAGAGGGATACTCAAAACCCTACACAAGGGAACTATTATCTCTCACCAGGACCCAGCTTAGAACATTAGTGCGCGCACTGACAGGTCACTGCAAGCTGAACAAACACATGTTCAATCTAGGCGCAGCGCACTCTACGTGCTGCAGATTCTGTAACACGGAAAATGAAACGCCCCTTCATATACTATGTCATTGTGGCGTACATTTTGTATTGTACAGAAGCGATCAATACACTTGGACAAACATGAATGGACACAAGGGAGATCGGATACATTGCCGTCAGGAAGGAGATTCGCTTCCTGGACTCGATCGGAGTAAGCGGCGTGCTATAATCAGGTGGACTCACACAATAGACCTGCTAGGTCGCAGTGTGACAGGGCGCAGTTCAAGTGACCACATAGTCCCGTAAAAACAATATCGCATGAATAATCTTATTTCTTAATTTGTGACTGTGCAAGAGTGGAACATGAATTTAGAGATGAAGCAGTCGACATCCTGATATTCGTATAACATTTTTGAAATGCTTCACCAACTGCTCTTTCAGTTGACAACAACTTATCATTAATTTTAAGTTATAGTTGTGTGGGTTTTTTGGTCCCAGTTTCTTTAACAACAATATTCCATGTAGTTTTTGAAACTTTAGTTTAACCTACTATTTTGAATTTTATTATTAACTAATCAATACCCCACCTTTTAATTCAAATAAACTAAGTTATAAATAGGAAAGAGAAATAATACAAAAACTTGATAATGCATTATCCTATATTTAGAAACAACGCAAATATAATTTCAGCTTAATCAAAAAATTTAAGAAATGCAAGACAGTTAATGCAAGAACAAAATTTTTTCCACAAAAATTACACTTCCATGGTGTATACAAACAAACTAATAACAAGGATTTAATGTTTCTTACAGTTTGTGGCATTTTTTTTTAAAGTGCAGCCATTGATTGGTTTATGTACTTCAGAAGTTATAAAAGTACTTCGTCTTTCCTTGTAAATTTACAATTTAATTACTGAAAGGGGAGATTTATTAATAATTCAAACAGAACTGTATTTCAGTTACAAACTGGTGTCATAAAATCATATTCGGTGATTCAGTGAATATAAGAAGATATTTGTCAAAAATTGGCAAAATAAAATCCCTTCTTGGCATCTACTTGGACCCCTAGGGCGCAACACAGACAACTTTGAAGTAGATCTAAGATAATGACACAACATTCAGATGTTTTTAAAACGCTTATTAATACAATTAAAATTCCATGAATGTTATAATTACTATAAAATAAAATGCTATCCATTAGCAATATTAAACCCTATTTTCCTAGACATATTGCAATAATACTTATTGATATTTTTGCGATAAATTAAGTACTCTAAAGAAAGTATCAGTTTTACACTTTGGGAAACATTTACGAAAATTAATACAATAGTGCTTTCGTATCAGATATAATTCTGCTTATTTATTACCTGTGGAGCTTACTTGGCTACTGGGACTGCAGACTTGCACAATACTTTGTATAAAGAGCAAATAATACAAAAGAGGATTCTTTAACTGCACTTAACATAATATGCAATTTGACAGTTCATTAATTTAAAATTTTATCATACAACTTATACAGCGTTTTTAAGTTATTCAATTGTCATCAAGGCACAAAATATAATAGTTTCATTAAATAGTGCATATATATATTTCTTGATATTAACATTTAATAAATAACATGTAGCATGATATAGTAGAAAAATATATTTAATTTGGCGTAAAATACATTTCATTACAATTTCTCATAAATATTGCTTGGTGATTACATTTCCCATAGAATAGTCAGAACATTACATTAAGGTGTACAATTGTCACATCAAAACTTTAAATTGGTGTATACTGAAACATTAAAATTGGAATTCCATAAAATGTCTCTATACAGTTATAGTCAAAGTAAGATAAGCGTTTAAATCTTAACAGCAACCTTTTTAGGAATCTTTGGTGATTTGAGATCTACTGCGTGGGAGTTCTTGGAGTTGTCCAATGAGTTGCCGAAGGCGGGCAGCGGGGAGCCGTTCATTGTGTCGCTGTAGCCGTTCGCGTCATGGTGGCCGTTCATTTTGTTAGGTTTGTGGCCGTTCATCTTTCCCGCGTGGCCATTAACTTTGGCAGCATGACCATTCATTTTTCCCCCGTGGCCGTACACCTTCTCTCCACCATGGCCATTCAAGTTAATGCCACATTTGGCACCACCATGTCCATTAAATGAACATTTATCTGTTTGTCCTGATAAAATCAAAAATAAAAGAAATTAACACCATATCGCAAATCCTCGAATCACTGGTGCAATTGTGTTCGTCACGGACTAATCTAATCAGAACGAGTGGAGTTAAGTAAAGCCGAGGCTTACTATTCTAAATTATTTCAAATAAAAACGTCACTGGAATCCGATGAGATAGGGTCACTGTAGCAGGTATGTCCAAGCTTCATGTGTGAATCTGCAAAATTGCACTCGCTTAGATTCTTTCCAACTAAACTCTAACACGAATGAAATCTACATACAACTACTGGGTGCAGATAACTAAGATAAATTATAATATACAACTAGTATACCCTAATGGCACAACAGAGTGACTCGCACAATTAGACCAGTGACAACCAACATGCAAAGGATTAACATACAACTATTAAAACAATAAGATGTCACTCTTACCATTGCAGTCGTAGCTCAAATATTTATTGGAAGTCTTCCAGTCCTCCTTGAGAGACAGGTTGTACATGGAAAACTCAGGGTCCCCGGTCACTTCTCGTTCGATCGTCAGGAACTTTGGAAGGGATTCCAGCAGGGTATCCTGGTCATAAGCTGCACTGTAAGTCTCTAGTAGGACCAGTCCCCGACATCTGCAAATAAATACTTATGGAACATTGTTCTTTTGTGCTAAAAATGTACAAAATCTACAGCTATTGCTACACTATTATTATCTGTACCTAATTACTACATACAGCACACCGCATATTACCTTCATATCCCAGTGTTAACATACATTTATTTGAAGGGACAAATAATGAGATAAATACTTAGAACAATAAACTTTATTACATATGTACATATACATAATAAAATAATATTGAAATATAGGCTCAAGTTAACCAAACAGAAGATTAAAAGCGACTATCTGGTAAATGAAAAATCACCTTGGATGCGTGGGCTGCCGGTAGATGTCCAACTGGTAGTACTGGTTGTTGTAGATGAAGCATCGGCGTTTCTTGAAGATGGTAAAGTGGGCATCATCCCGTTGGGGGAGCAAGTTCAGATAGTCTCGATGAGACAGTTGCGTCCGGACCTCAACCGACTGGCCATTCTGATGGAATTTACGGATCGTATGTATATAAGACCAATGTCCTTTCTGTCCGCGTTTCCTCAACCTAGCTTGGGCTTTTCTTACGTCACTTTGGAGGTAATTATGAACGACATCGAAGTCTTGGAAGGGGGGGAATGCGGCATCGAAAGCGAGGGGGGATTTGACGAGGAACTTGCGCTTCTTGCTGTTGACGTTGAGGCGGTCGCCGGTATCCAGGCCGATCTTCTGGCAGACGCAAGCGATGAGGCGGTTCATCTTCTTGTCGAAGTCGGTGGAGTTGTCGATCACGTCGAAGTAGGGGTGGCCCACCCAAGCCGCAGCCGCTTTGTAGTCCAAGTCCCTCGCTAGTTCCATGCCTTCTGAGCGGCACGCATGGTCCTGGATGATACAAAAGGTTACTTTGGCATACAGATATAATATCACATTCGGGGTACGAGTTCCTTACTATTTGTAATATTACTATGTAGTGTTTTATATTATAATACATTTTTATCTACAAGACAAAAACAGTTTTATCTCTATGTAAAATTCAGACAACCAAGTCTTTACATCGATATTCGGTCAGATAAAACTATGCAAACACACATTTCTGTTAACAAATGCAGTTGGTTTCATTATAAAACGAAATCAGACGTAACACTCGTAGATTTATCAGTTATTCGAAGTTTACAGATATAATAAATCCATCAATACCGATGGCGCTAAGCCAGTGTTACATCTATGTCTGCAGCTGATCCGGCGGAATGCGATACAATACAACGAATGCAGAAATGCGAAGCGCTGGCTTATAATTAGTGCCATACACATTCCAAGTTCTTTCAAAAGTTCCTGGTATAACTACTTCAAATATTATGCAAGATGGGCGTGATAAATGCAATTACCTAATAATTAAACGTGTCGATTTCAACTACAGTAACAAGATTGCGTATTAACACTAAACTAATTCATAAAGTCATAATTTCATATTTACGACTTGTGAAATTATGGTCAATTAATGAAACGTGCGACAAATGCTGTTGTGCCAGATAGCTTCGAGTAATTAACTATTCATATAGAGTACGTCATTATTAAACAATTATTCCATAATAGATATTTAATATAATAATGCATAAGGCGGATTTATTTTAATAACTAACCTATCCGACACTTTCAGGACTGCATAGAACGCATATCCTACTTGAAATATTTCCATGTAATGCACGATTTTCAAAACAAATCGATTGATCTACAATGTTATAAATCATTTGGTAAGACGCCAAATTGCATTTGTCAAACAACGGCTGACGTAAAAATAACCTCGCTTATTTTTTATTTGGCCCTCAACCAGAGGACAAATAGGTATTGGAAATGATGAAACCAAATTTTAAGTACGTATAACTAAGGAAAATAAAATAATAATGCTACGACATGTGTTTACTACATTGAATTTCAAAGTTTTCCACTTGGCTGCATACAGATGATTAGCAGTTCACACAAGATGCCAGCTGCATTCGATTTATAATTCAAATTACATTTTATAACAAGGATTTGTTACAGAAAAAGACGAGTAAAATCATGTTGCATCTGGTAGGCTGGGCAGCGAAGCGTAACTCTTTGTAGAAAAATCAAAAATCCTTAGGCCACCATAAGTATTTACAATAATATTTTTATTTATTTATATATACAACTTGTAAATAGATAACGACGGAGGCATCGATGCCGCACACTTCCGAGGAGCGTTGACTAGGAGCGCATTGAGGATCTCAATTGAATTTGCTTAGTAAAATCTAGGCACATTTATATGCGGTTTGGTACACGGAAATTTTGTCTTTTTTACTGTACAACTTTTTTTTATTCAAATTTGGGAGATGCATGTCCATGTACATAACACGCAGTATGAAAACCTAGAATCCCGTCCTCTAGAAACTGTATGATAAAGATTGAAATGAGTATATGTTTTACTGGATCATATTTTTTTAAATAAAATACTTGAGGTGATAATGTAAAATCACAAAACATTTCCCAATTGCACACTCAAGCTTAACCGTACTAAAACTAAATTCATACGCGTATTTACTAAAGATGTCTTCAGCAGATAACTGCGTTCATAGAACAGTAAAGTAATTTAACATTCAAACATTGTAATATCAGGAGGGTCGGTAGTTCTGTCTCGTGTTGGGTTCAATCGAATACAATCACGTCGCTCAGCACATGCGGCTGTGACTGTAGCGATTCGTTGTTGTGAGTTCGCTTATCTTTAAGGTTATGTAAATAACGTATAGCACGTAGAACTGAACTGTGTACACCAGATACCTATGGAGAATATTTTAGTTCGACTTAAGAAAAACATTGTCATATTTTCATTTAGTATGTTTTTATATCGGTGGTAAAGTATCAATCTATATACACAGGACAAACTCGTAGGTATCTAATATGCTATCAAAACCATTCCGTACAGTCATATCCCCTTTAATTGTTATAGTTTATTATTTTAAAAATATACAAAATGAGAAATTTTGACTGTTTCCCTTAAGGCCATCTTAAGGCTCAAAGTCACAGCCCCCCGACCGACAGGAGAAGAAACATATTTTATCCAAATCCATACAAAAGCTTAGTAAAAGGGTTCCATTGGCATTCCATTTGGGTTACATAGTAGAGTCATGCTTTATTTGACGTCAATAAGAACAAGTAATTGTCAATGTTGAGAAATAAATATTTCATTTCCTTACAGTAACAACACATCAAACAATACCCACCTCAGTGGAGTAGAAATCTTCAGCTCCGTTGGCAGCGGAGACCATATGCACAATGTGGTTGTACCGGTTGTCCCGGAGCTCCACATTGTTCAAGTTGTTGGACGTGAGGATGCTCTCCCAGTGCTCCTTCGATATAACTGTGGACGAGACACATCCAATCAGTTCATTTTAAATTGGTTGCTTTGCAAAGTGTTACCAAGAATTCATATCTACGATGGAATTGTAGTGATTGTGATTTAAACAGACTTGATACCTTCGTGAGAAATTTTCCTCACAAAAAAATCTAACATATACTCTAACAAAAATTTATTGATGAATGTTTGCCACCATTGTATTCAGAATTATTGTGAAAATTATATACTTGTTAATTTTCAGGTTTAAATTTTAATTACTACTTAAGCCTACTTTAGATTAAACAAGTGATTAGTAAACACTAGTTAGAAAGCCGCGACGGAAATAAAAAGCTCGCGTAGCCTTTGAACTTCTGAACCATAGCTAAGAATGCGCATAATTAATTCAGGTTATAAACAAAAAACACGCATGGAAATGGATTCGCCATTCGTACGGCAGACACAATGCCACAGACTATGATTTCTAGTGTGTTCTAGCTTCTATTTAAAAATTGAGTTATCGTGTAAGGAAGGGAAGGAAGGAGGAAGTGGCAACCTCTGGTGCCAGAGTTGCTCAACCCGCCTCCGGAAAACTCCATAACTCCTCTGACGTGGCTTAACGACACACACGTTAATAAAACACCCCTCTTTTTGCGTCGGGGGTTAATAAAAACAAAAGCATTGGCAAGCCTACCTACTTATATATTAACTTAATATATATCATATATTCATTATATGCCTGGGCTGTCTTTAATTGATAATGTGTGAAATGATAATGATAATGTATTGCAATCATAAAATCAACTTGATCAACACTTCAATTAAATCCAATATGATAAAATTACTTACAATATATGAGTCTAGTGCTATAGATAATGCTAATTAATGTGCTGCTATTTTAATTCAACTAAGTGCAATCACTTGAACACAACACCCAAACTTGACATTTTGATCTTTCGATAGAAATTATCAAGAAATAAGAGAGTATTTTCACTTATTAATGCAACATATAATGGCATGTAATATGCACTTAAATTATGTGTACGCTATAAAGTTGTCATAAATCTGTTTACGAATGTTTATATGCGATGCTGGGCTGCTGTGTACAATCGGGAAACAAATGTTTCCCTTTATGTCGTAAATGTACATTATGTTCGGCCAATTTGTTTCAGAATATGACTCAGCTCCTAAATCTAGATTATTTATTACAAAAAGGATTTAAGACTATGTTCCAATGGTAGTGAACGAATTTTAATTTATTTTTATAATTCTGTATAACTTGTAAATATTGACGTGACCATGGTTTCGTTTAGTAGTCGACCTTTGCAGGGAAAAACCCCCTGTGAGTAAATGAGTCAGATATTAGTACATAACAGGTCTGGACTGTTATTATTATTAGCTTTGCTGCAGCTTCTCTTGAATCAATTTGAGATCATTTTCCTTAAGAAAAGTAGCCAAAGTACAAGTCGTGCTAACAACGTGAAGGCGAGTTTGTTTGCTTGTTTGAAAAGACATTGGGATCCAGAATAGAATTTAGGTCTATAAGGGACGCTCTCTTCCAAAAAATAGAGATACTGTTCCCTTGGGACACGAGTAAAACCCACTAGTCTTATGAACTTCATCCAATTACGTTCAGCCGTTTTAGAGAAGAGTCTGTTTTAGACATCGGATTATATGCATTTGCAATGGTTTCATATGCAAATGCATACGTTAGTCCTATTTCATTGATAGTTGTTGATTGAGTAGCTAAATGTGTTACGCGGGAGCGGTAACTCGGCCATGAGTACTGAACCCATGGCTAGCTGAGCTGGCTCATCCGAGGCGACAGCACGGGTAGGTCGCGGCGCGGGTGAAGAGAAGGAGTACGGCACTCGCTGAAGCAACGCTATTCAATTGTTTGTCATTAACTTTTCTATGTTTGTTTACCTACACAACATCTTAATTTTGTTGAAATAAAGTAAGTATTTAATAGCAGTCAGTAACTAAAAATTACCACTAGAATTTAACGGGTCTTGGATAAAAATAACCTAGGACAACGATTATAATGAATGTTCTGATTGTAGATATTGCTTGCATATTTTCATGCAAATTTTGGTACTTTGACAATGCAGATGATCCGATGTCTCAGTACAACAACAAACAAACATTCCCATTACCTATAGTAGAATGTAACAATGACACAAGCCTCAATTAGTTTGGCGTATAACCTCCTCAAGCAGAGCACAGACCACCCAACCCGCCCTATCCCATCGTTTACTCACATGCAGAGGCGTCCATAGCGCCGCGGTCGCAGATGATGAGGCAGTTCCGGTTGCACGAGCGGCCGAGCTCGAAGAACGTGTTCTCAATCTGGATCATGGTCTTCAGCAGGTTCTCTTGGAACTTTAACGCTGGAACAAGGATGATGGAGAAGGTTAATAGGGATTTTCGTTTAAAACACGGATAAGGTCTTTGTGTCTGTGACAAGTAGCTAATTTATGGCCGATAGTCAAAGGTCAACACGAGTGAATATTTTCTCGCTATATTAAAATGGAAAATTACCAAAGTATACATTGAACATTTGAAAGCATCAAACGCCTGAAGGTGCCTAACCACACGTTCATGAATAATAGGTAAGAAACCTTTTGATTGACCCTTTAAACAGAAAAAATCGATTAGGTCACAGGTATAGCGCCTGCGATTCCACGGAGGTGACCTAAGTCAGTTTCAACAGAATGTTATTAAATATCGAAGGGAGAGTGTCTAATTCGAGCGATGTTCCACCACACCAATCGATCGTCCGTCGTCGATGGCAGAATAGATCAGTCGACGTCGCAGTAGGCGTGATGGCCTGTAATTGTCCGACACCACCCCTGAGTTGGTAATTTAGTAGTAAAATAATCCCATGCACGTATACATTTATATAAAGGTATATGTACTCTGCCAACCCGCAGTAGGCGTGATGGCCTACAATTGACACCACCCCCGAGTTGGGAGAGGCTGATATCCCTCCAGTGATTATTAAGGGTATTTCCACACCAATCATCGTCCGTCGACGTCGATCGATGGTTTCTACCTCACTAATCGGATAGCGATAATGTTATGAACGTTACGAGATATGTGGTAATGTATAAAACGCACTGATGCAGAAGGTTCACCGCATTGCTTTAGATAACTGCTTAGATAAATTATCAATGCGCATTTTTAATAAGATACAAAAAACTGACAGTAATATATTTTACAAATTGCGATTTACAATGAAACAAATTACTTAAGAAAGACGATTTATCGTCTGTGAGAAACTTCTTTGTAATACATTTTTTTTGTACGCAATAATATCAGGGTTCTTCCTATTTGAACAGGATAGTCAAAACATAACGTGAGCAAGAACATCATGACCGCCTTGTGTATTTTCTAAATACCTACTTTATACTGGCAGACGCTGTAACGTTTACGAAAAATAATATTTCTTCGTTATCTTAACAACAAATTTTTCATTAAAACTGCAGACTCTGAACTCGTTTGTTCTTTCAAGATAATTTATTGGTGTGTAAATATTGTTAACAGTTTTGGATAGCTATAGCACTTCAAAGACTAAACGTACGTTCAGATACAATCAATATGACAGCAATTTTTTTACATATAGGACTAATCAATTCGTTGAAAAGTTTGAGACACGTTTCGATTTGGTAATTAAGCACTGATTGATGGGTATCTTTTTAGGTACACAAGGAAGTACCAAAAGCTTCGCGTAATTTGGACCATTATTATTTTAAGTCAATCTATACTAATATTATAAAGACAAAATGGAATTTTTATAGATGTGAAATGTCAAATTCTAAAAAATCTAATAAGCCCATCCAAAATTTCCTTTCACGTGGACAAATTCAACCATAATAGTCTCTACAAGGTACAAAAGAACATCGAAGTTTTTTTAGGAAATTACAGCTGTTTGCGAGCAATTAAGGATACGCTTTATAACAACACAATAACGAGAATTAGCGAATTGAACTTATGCCAGGATACCACGTGATTCTGAAGGGCGACGTATTCAAACGCCGACGCAACAAATTCACTGGATGTACGGAATATTTAGCAGACAATGTTAAAGATTTGGGACGTCAACGAAATTACTGAGGTCATTCATCAAATCTCACAGTAAAAATACCAAAATATGTATTTATTTTTCTCATGTGTTTACAAGATACAGTCAATTATATATTTTCATAGATTGTAGAGTTTTTCTATTTTGTAGAGTGATTTAAAAATTGTAACACCAACACGCAGTTGGACATTTGACATATAACTTTTAAAAAAGTTGACAGATCGATGACTGACAAGTTCCACTGTGTTCGTGCATGGATATTGGATATTGCCGTCGCCTGCCTTATCAGAAGTCTTATTTGTCCAGAGAAATTCATTACAAAATATATACGTATAAACAAATTTTTTTCAGTAAATAGCTTTTCAAACTACAAAGTCAAAAATGTGTTTGGTTGTTGACAAAGACGGTTACCATGCTTGTTATTGCCATGTTCTATATTTTTGTAATAAATTATCTGGAAATCAAAATAATAAATAAGGGGTATGAGTATAATCTAATACCGGAAAAAGATATCTAGTGTAACACTAGATAGTCGATTATAAAAATACGTAGATTATGTTTATTTATTTTTTGGTATAATTTGTCGGTTCACATTTCCTATTACATTTCGTAATACTGATCCAAAGATCTCACGGAATTAGTAATTAATTATAGTTTCCAGTGATTTCATCAGCAGGAATTTTTTGATAAAGCATAGCCTATGTGAACTTCGGGTTAATGCATGGTATATGATTATTGATATATTTATCAAGTGTAGATTAAAGTTTGCGACGTTAATTTGGTATTTTAACCCCCGACTAAATCGAAATGCGATGCATAGGTATACCATTCACTATAAAATGTCATAATAATATGTCGGTTGGGTTATCAAAATCCAGCAGCGGTAGGTCGTCTCTTACGTCTTAAATAAAAGAAGAACGGATGATTTATGATCTCGTCATTGATAAAAAAAAATTTAAAAAAAATTAAAAGGTAAATAAATGAATGATATTACATTGTTATTTAATTGTCTGTAATGAAATTATCTAAGTAAACAATGAGTAAGTTTCAGAGTCCAAATGTATCATAGGCGATATTTTGTAAAAATCGTGGGTAGCTCACGAAACAAAGAGTACTAGCAGGTTGTACTTTTTTATAGCCGCAGCCCAATTAAAGGCCGTGAATGAGTTTATTTTGGAATCAGCCCGAAATGACGCGGCTTCTGTCCCATTTGACGCTTGCCAAGGGGAACAAGCACTCAGCATAGTACTCGAAATACATCTAGATCTTCTTTAATTTAGGTACCTACACCTGTGTCTTCTCAAATACAAATGTCACTACAAAACACTCTAATTACTCTAGGAGTAAATAGTATTTCTAAGGTGTTTCAATTTGAACAAATGGTTCGTTTGATAATAATAAGACAGGCACCTTAAAATAAAATGTCCGTCATGTTCGATTATAAATTAGTTATCAAATAGGAAATACTTTTATTTCTAGTGACCAAATTTCATAGGTGACATTTGAGACATTGGGGTTAACCTTCTCAATGCTGAATAGGTTACTTTCTACGGAAAAATCCATAATATATCGTGTAAACTTTGCATAATTCATGGGTGGTCTTTATTAAGAAAGCCTCCGCTTTTAATCGCTTTTAGTACTCTGTTGAAGAGGAACTAAATACATCCTATTTGGTAAAAAAATTTAAGATAAAACATATAAAAAGAAACAATAATTTCCTGTACGCAAGTATATTTTTACCCTATGCTTATGTCGACTAATGACTACCTTGCCTACTTTACGAATAACAAGATGATTAAAAAGCATGACTCCAATAATTGAAAGGCATGTTTCGAAAACCGCTGAATGCCAGCTAATTCACACAGTTCCGCTCGGGAACTGTGGTGGGTGTCACACTAAAGTAGTTGTGTTATGATCATTATTTTTTAGTTTTTTAGGAATAATTACGTTTGGACTTTATTAGTCCACTTGTTTACAGGATGTGAATTGGAGAGTCACTGTGCAGTTCACATGTCAAGTTTTCGCAGTAGTCAATGATGAATTAGATTTATAGTTTGAAACAAGTGAGTCATGCTGCAGTTTTTTATTCACTTTATATTACAATGGGCAAACAGACAGCTTTTATGAAGTAGGATGTGTGTAAAAGTATTCTAACAGTTAATCCTTCGAACATAGACGAGCAGGGTGAAAGTCATTTAGATTTCAAGATAAAAAAGGAGAAAATTTTAAAAAAAGGTTCGTATTTCATCGTTTATTACTGTAGTCTCTTTCAAACAGTTCAGCTCCCTCACCCACAACAGAATCAAATCACTATACTTTTCAAACGTTCTCAGAAATAAGAGTCGACACAAATCCAGACGGATCTCGTCATAAGCTTACCATTAACGGATCAAGCCGTAAGACGAGCTGTAAACATTGCCATCAAGTTTCATCGTTTGATTAAATAGCTTGTAACGCATTCGCTTGGACGTGTGTGGGTGTCGCTGGCAATTGTACGATCAAGTATTGCAATTAGTCAGGTTGGTAATGCTGGATAGTAACAATAATGTTGCCATTTATAGGACCGGTCGAGATGGCATGTCGTATGACTGATTGATGGTGACATTGAAAAAGAGGAAATCACTTCCTCGTTCTAAAGGTATGTACAGTCAGCAAATTGAGTTCGGTTCACAACTTCCTGTTTCCTTCCCAATTGGTAAGAATAAGAAAATTACCCGATATAGAACTTACAATGTAAAAATTTAAAATTAATTCGCTTTGTGGAACTTGCGCAAGTTTTCTACTAATATTCAGTATTAAATTCTTTAAGTCTCAGTTCAACGAGGAACGCATAAAAAGCTGACAGAAGAATTGGCAGAAGAAACTAAGTGTGTAATCAAATAAAACGAACTGTTCTTAAAAAAATAATACGCGCGTCAGCTGCGCCGGCGCGACGACGCGATTTATGAATACAACGCGAAATGAGGCAATCAAGTACGTGTCCGTAAAATAGATTTGCAAGTTTAATTTGTATTTTACAAACTTTTAGTTTTTGTCGAAGGCAGATCAGTGTTGTGATATTTAGCCATTTAGAATATATTGTAAAACAGATAGTCTCCGATGTTTTTTACTTTGCTATAAAATAAAAATCACATCGGAAAGAACTGTAACGACGTAAATATTTCTAATAAATTTCGGGTGCAGCATGTTCTCATTTGCGTCAGGACTATATTTTAAGTGAAAGATACTAATTACTTTCAGTTTGAATTTAATGTTCGGAGGTGCAAAAGCAGAGCTAAGACGACACGTTATGTTTTATCGCCCTAAGTTGCAATGTCCAACGTCCGTAATTCCGTCTAACTCATTTTTTAAAATCTATTACGTTCCGAGTAAATGATACAAGGAGATCAGTAAACAGATATTCGAATAATATCATTGAATATTCATTTCGGAATTAACCTTCGAGAACGGAACCCTGAAAACAGCAGTTGGTTTTACTCTTTTGTATCTAACTTTTTTCTTTTTGGTGGCGGAATTAAGCTATACGTTCACTTGTTTTGTGAAATAAGCTGTCATACTTAATCTGAACATGTTGTTCCACATTCGTTTAGTTTGACAGATACAGAAGACGGTCTTAATGGGTAAAAATAGTAAAGTATCTCGTTGTTTAGTAATGTATATAAAAATCATTTAAAACGTTGCGGATAACAGCTCTACAAAAGCCGGTTATTTATTATTAATACAATAAAGCTCATAGAGTCATATATACTAGTGTACTATCACTCACAACAACGTCCAGATAACAAGCAGCCGTGATCCTGATAATGGCTATTGATACCTAATTTACCCAATTCAATGATTTCGAACATAACCTCACCTACGATTGTTTATATTTATCAGCTCATTAAACAGTGCGATAAAGCCGCTTGGTTTATACCCAATATTATCTGCGTCGTAGTTGTTTCCGCGAGATGTCTGGAAATGCAGGTTTTATATATATTTCCAATTAGTAAGACAATTGAAAGGTCACGTTTCCTTTTAAAAAAGGGCAAATAAAAATAACCTTACTTGCAGAAGATCAACGGTCAATCATAGCGGAAATATTTACACGGTTAATATTGTGATAATACTTAAAATGGTTTTTCTCTACAGTTTTTTCCCCGAGTTCAAATATCAAGCGTATTTTACTTCATTAGCGTAGTTCTCTAGAATGACAAATGAATATAAATAAGTTAAAGATACTTGGCATACAAGAAAAACGTAAAATAATGAATAAACCCCATTAATTTTTATTCAAAAGCATGTTCAGATAAAAGATGAAGGTTCACCGTTTGAAACGAAACAATACTAAGATTTGCGCAGAAGAGTTAACACTTACTCGTCGGTTCGTCAGTTAAAAATGTCCCTCCGTTGCTGTTAATTTCTACTGATATACCGCAATAATTTTACCCGAGTTAGCTGCAATGTTTATTAGGTCGGCCTATGCGCAGTATACGTCCCGATATAAGTTTCAAGCTTAAGCTTCTAGAACAATGAAATCAAGTTTTATTTTCTTTTTTTCATTTTTGGTTCGTGTTGCCAAAGAGTGGAACGATTTGCCTGCGTCTGTTTTTCCAGACAAATATAACCCTGGAGCTTTCAAGTGTAGAGTGAATAGGTACCTCTTGGACAGGCGTGTATGGTCCTCGTCTTCATCGTCACTTTCCATCAGGTGAGATGGAAGACAAACGCCTGCTAATTAAAAAAAAATTGATTTCCTACCTACAAAATACGCCACAATAATTTCTGGTTTACACAGCAATCTAAACAAAGATCATCAAATAACAATTTATAATTCGTGGTCAACCTTATTTGTGTTTGTTAGTTGATACAAATATAAATATTACCATTAACTAGAATAGGCACAGTTGTCCAATTTATTGCTTTTAGATATTTGATTCCTTTACTTGTTTTTGTTATTGTTTAGGCTTCGACTTTCATTCTCCTCATGGAAAGTGACGACAAAGTCGTGGATGTTTGAGGGCTATCCAAGACGTGCAGTCGGCCGAATATGAGATATATGACTCTAGGGGTGAAGAACCACGTCATAACACAAGGTTCATTTGATTTGTAATATTTAATATTCTGACAGTTTTGTCAAGAGTTGTAGGGAGTAGGGACTAGATTGTAGAGGACTGTACCTTTTCCCTTAATTTTTTGAAAGCTTTGAGACTTTTGTAATATTACTGCTAACCATTTTTTTAATTGTACAATCAATCCCTTTATTATAAAGACTTGTTTGTTTATATAAAACATGGTCATAAACTTCTTTGACGTAGAGACTTAATTAGCGTTTCACGTAAATTAGTAAGTACATATATATTAGTACATATGCATCTCAATTACCTTTCAATTTAATAGTGCTAAAACGTGAATGTACAATACGTCTATTCAGTATACAGACTATTGCTATGAAACCATTGTTATATTGATAGTAAGACGAGATTGAAAGTATCTATTATCATAACATTAAGAACATTATGAATACACGTTTAAAGTCAGTACATTTAGTTGATATTTTCATAAAACTAATGATTCTTAAATTTCATCTTATTTCACTATTCCCTTCTTACTCCACGTTTGGTGCAATGTAAATTTAAAATATCGTAATCATTAGATTTACTAAATATAAAAAATAACTCATTTTATTTATACAGTTTGTTATTTCACAATGCACATCCTTTTTTTTTATAAAAAAGGATATCTAAGGATTCAGCTGAAAATGTTTTTCAACTTGGATGACTACAAAATATGTAATCTAAAGAACTAAGACATTTTCAAGGATTTTGTAAGACTGCAAGCTTTCAAAAGGACAAGGGAATGATATCTCTTTTTGGGGTGAGCTTGATGACTCCACCGGTTAGGGCTGCAAATATCCACTAATCGGACTACTTCATTTTACTAATCACAAAAGAAATAAATAAAAAAATAACTGTCACGCGTCCACACACACGGTGGATGCACGCAGCAACCTGTTAAGTACGTAGATAGAAAAGGCACCTTACACTAGATTTTCCGGATTGTAAGCTGGTAGACGCCTATATGTATAATTATTATTTTCCGAATTGATTAACATTTGTTCCGAATTTTGACAATTTAAGTTAGCTTGCGGTTTGTGGGTCACACAACTATGATAATAATATAAAGAAAAAATATAGGTTTAATAAAAGCTCTTTGGTCCTGCCGGTATTATCACGAAAAAAGAGGTCTTTGTATCTATCTATCTGGGTGATTTGGTTTTAATGTTCGTATACCGGATTGCACTAGTGATACCTTCTTATCTTAGTTTATAAACATTGAGTATTAGGTTCACGAGTTACATGAATCATTGACGACCGTTGTGTAAGAGTTCTATATGTGTATAAATACCAAATAACTTCGACTCTCTATGCCAAATTCTTGCCGTCAAGCTTTTCTTGTCGGACCTATGCTGTGATGGATGGTGGCGCTTTCAGATTGGTATTTTCTTCATCAAAAGGGGTGTCTATCGAACATCCTAATTATTAATAGAATAATTTTCTTTGAGAGGCTTTTGCGACTGAACGTAACGGATCATCTTTTGCATTAATCTTTGCATACACGTGGTCCAGAGTTCCAAAAAAGATCGGAGGCTACCTTTTGTATAGCAAAAGTAATGTTCCCGATAGGTACATAATAGGCACGAATAAAAACACATAACTGCATCATAAATCGTTTTAAAGGTTTATAGGCAATATACGTACTTCCTAAAAGTCTTGCGACCTTTTCGAGGAAATGGTTCATTATTTAGCCATGAATGCAGGTGATCTATCAGCGGACCAATACCTCATTTATATCCGAAACTTCATGAATTCATAAACAATAATGACGCGGTACCTCAAAAGTTATGGTTAAATCGCGTGTATTATTCGATGTGCCGACTTACTTTCCGTGCTCGTTTCAATTTGTCCTTCGTTATAAATAACAAACAAAAATCCACGTCATGTCTTTTAAAACGATTTATCTTTAATTTTCGACTCTTAACAAAGCGGGCGGGGTCATTTAACCTGGCTTCTATAAGACTGTCTGATCGACTGCCAAGTTTTTATGAATAGTTTAAATTTAGGTAAACGAACGATATTTCCTTTAAGATTGTCATTGGAATACAGACTTCCCGAATACTAAATATTTTCAGCATTCAAAATGGTGATCTCGTCAGGTCTTGTGGTTATGTCCTCCATCAAAATATCCCCGGAACGAACATTAAGTAAACTGGAATAGAACTTGCTAAGGTCAAAACTATCAAAAACACCGCCATTAAAAAGGCTTATAATCTAAACGGACTTACATCACAGTCTCTCAAGTGTGGGATTGCGCAATCGAACAGGAAATCAAGCCGAGAGTTTAATCAGTCACTTGTTAGTGGAGTGTGACGTTCGGAAATAGCACACTTGGCAGCTGGGAGGTGGACCTTGTCCAACACACCTCCTGTGACGCCATTGTTTGCGGCATGCTATCTGACGATACGAGGGACAGGACGTTAGATACCTTAGTATGGTAGGGACCTTAAATTGCGAGGAGAACATATGAAGTATTCACTGGTCCAGAGTTGTAGATCGAGAGAAAACCTAAAACTAAATCTAAAATCAAAGTATGATACAGATGAAGATGAGAGTTCGGGGACAGCATCTACGCCACGTGTACACCGGCAAACAAATATATAGCCGTACGTGTACCACCTAGGACCTCAGCTGCAGTTCGCAGGGCTACCAACAACGTCTTTTAAATTACGAATCACAGCCTTGATACATAAAAGAGCTTTCGGGTTATGTATTTCGGTAGAAAAAACGCACAAGACTCTACTGTTTATTTATCAGTAATGAGTTAATGACTAATTAAAATGATCGCTAACCCTAGAGTAGCTTGATGAATTATATTTTAGGCTGAAATCGCTACTTTCAATCAAAATTGAAGAATGATACACAAATTTTAAATATAATGGTGAATAACGTCTGGGCAATGAATGCAGTACACATGGAGTCAGTTAGCCACCCACGACATAGCTTCCAATGACCGTGTCACGACGTGCTTGGCTGCAATTACATCTTCAGTTTTTTAGCATACATTCCAGAAAACCTACAGTACCGTCCCCTTAACATGAGCGTCTATACAGACTGTCACAGGCCGGTAGATCACTTGCTGGAGAGACAATCACCGTATACAATGAAAACTGAATCTATGGCTACGGAAAATTTACTCTGCGGCGTTTTGCTTTCAAAACCATGAACCTCAAATTTCATAAATTCAACTCTATTGGACGAAAGAAAGTAAGGTCAGTTAGTCATCTGTATTGTTTTGCGTAGTTTTCTGTGAATATACTCCTTGTAGGGCATCAGGCACCAAAAGCTACAAGTGACTTACAAAGGGCAATGTGGTTGAATTCTAACAAAATATAAGTTTCACAAACTTATTTTGATGAAGAAGAGTCACTTCATTGCCCTCGCATACAGTGACATCACAGATCACGTGTCGTTGTTGTCATACGCAATTTTTTTTAATTGAGAGCCACAAACGGTATAGTTTCGTGAAAAGGTTAGTCTAACAAGAAAGACGAGACTATTTACAGTAACGACTCAATTTGGTGTCTCGATCAAGCATTAATACTTTATCCGGTAAGGAATTTAAAGAGCCATTTGCCTAGGTTTTCTTTTAGTTATAAAAACCGAACTCTCTTCAGAAAATGATGCTACAACGGCATAGTCTGTTTTGAGCTGGCAATTTAAGGGGACGAGAGTTACCCTGGCGAGCAGCTACCACTCGACTCACCGCCGCTGCCACGGCTGGCCTGCGCCACAGCGGTCGCCGTACACTTTTTGCAATCCTCCTGGCACAGCTCATTCGACTGGTCATAAGGCTGTAGCTCTGCTATAATTACACAACAAACTTTAAAAGGTAGGTACCTCATAAAAACAATTTACACAACGTTGCTGTTATCAAAAGCACAACGCCGTCATGCTTCACAACATTTACACAATACTTTAATAGGTATCGATCGACTTAACAATAGAAACCATTATAAAGTTTTGAAAAAACGAGGGCAGTCTTAGAAACCTTGAAGGCACGTGGTCACCTACTTACGTTTAATAAAGAAATATTATACAAATCCAATTTCCATTTCATTAGTTTTCTTTTATCGGTTGGAATGTTTCTATTGAACACGAGACGTAGGTAGCTAGTAAATAAACATACACCTACTTACGATTTAAAATCTCATTGACGTCAGATCCACGTGATTTTCTCAATGAAACACGAGATAAGAAACAGATAACATTGGAAAGTCATCTAAACAATACAATACTGTTATCATTGTAATGCCCCTTCACTGTAGATTGATTTGGGATCATCTGTCCACTTAACACGTGATAGAAACCAATTAATTCTTGCCAGTTCTTCTTCACGAAGCTTTTTCCGAACTGGTGGTAATCATGTTTTATTTGACGTCGATAAGAAATAATGTTGAGAAATAAATATTTGAATATGAATTTAAGATGAACATTTTAGACATTACTGATATTTCCCGCATTAGTTGTTTCGAATTTTGATATTACAAATAACAGTGGGATTCCCTAGCCCTGTAATTTGTAACCCATAGATTTAGGTACTTTCAAAAGATTTCCAGAACCACGTATATAAAAAAAGATGGGGTTAGTTTCTCTCAAGAAATACATTCTCCTTTTTAAGCAGTCAAGAATTAGACGAGAGCCTATTCGGGTATAAAAACGAATCTAACATCACCTAGCACTTTAAAACCTGCCCAGGGGAGATAACTAAAAACTCAGGTAAAGATACAACAAAACATTGAGAGAGGTCACATTATATGCCGTCGACAGAATGTTTATTTTCAAAGCAAATTCCTATGTTTACGCCGTTCATCAGGCCACAGTGGTGATATGATGGAAATAGACCACGGCAGGTAAACTTAAATACAGCAACAATGGCCGCCTTCGCTGGAATCATTAATGAATGAAGCTGGACAGCGACATGTATCAATAAATACAAGTTATGGTCAGATTGTCCGAGCGGGAATTCAATGGAAGCCGATTGCAATTGGCGAAGCACCGACGTGGCGGCTGCAAACTACCGCGAACTAAACCCATCGAGGCGTTAATAACGGAAAACTACGTTTGTTTTGAGCCTCAAATTAATTAGGTACGTTATATGTAATGCGACCTATACTTAGTTTTAGCGTTCGCATTACTGCAATGAACGTATGAAAATAAAGATCATCAACAAGTATCCCTTATGAATAACCTTGACCCTCAAAACCAGGACCTTCACACATTGGAAGGCAGACCGGTCCTATCCAGATTCAGTCGTTCCTGTTAAGAGACTGGTTTGTAACGGTCGTTCATTATCTTAATATTCTGGTCGAACTGGCTCTACTGGCATTCTTAAGCCTACGCTTTTTTTTAATATAAAAAAAAACTGTAACAAACCTAAAATAGGTATAGGTAGTAAATAGGGAGCGGATGCTTCAGTTGAAATTGATACAGAATAGTTTTTACAACATTTAGGTATTTGTACGGTAGGAATGTATGTGTGAACGTGACCGTGGCGCGTGGGTCACGCGCGAAATTCACGTCCGCTCACACCCATGCTGAAGCCTCATAACCGCGGCTACCTGCATCTTATCTACGTAGCTTCCAACTAGATATTCAATATTCTAGACGCACGTTCCTTGTTGAATCTTGTAAATACTTTAACAATAGGAGTTGTTTACTAGACATAGGTAAATCTTGCTACAGCTGTTCAAATTAAACTTTATTGACCCATAAATAAGAATTATTTAAAGAAAAACTCAGTTATTCATTTAAAGTAGTAATGAGTTTTACATTTATTCAGTTTATTTGCCGATATTACCGTTCAGCGTAAATCAGATGTATTTTACAATACCTTCTTATTTGAACGAGTGTATGTGAATAATACACGTAGACTCGTTTAAATAACAAGTGAATTTCAATGTTGGAGCATGAGTTATTAATCAGAGCCGTACAAAGCTGTTTAGCTCGACATATTGAACTATCTTGAACACTTTCTTTATTCAAATCATTATTTCAATAGAGAGACAAAATCTTTCACGACTGTATAAATAAATACTAATGCCAGTCTAAGATAAGTAACTGAGTGATATTGACAATACTGTGAAGTTTAAGCTCGGCGACTGAAAATAAACAGCAATAATAATAACTGTGGATAGCCACGACGGCCGAGGCAGTACAAACTCTAGCCAACAAAAATAAACCCTGGACGGTTCCCCGCGTGACTCTTACTGACGCTATTGTTACATATCAATGATTTTATTCCATTTTTTATTGTGCACATGAGAACACAACCTCTACACTGCAATTATGAGTCTTGGCAGGTGTTGTGTCGACCGGTCGACGTCGATCACCGGTCGATCGATTAGGCTACCCACAACATATTTAGGAATTGGATGTTACGATAGATATAACTAAATCACGTAAAAAAATGTTGAAATTATATTCAATAAAAAATAACCAATCAATAATAAAATATTAATTCATAACATAACAACACCTAAACCAATCTTCTTTTCTATTTTTGTGTTTATTTTGTTTTGAGATTTAAGCAAAATTATTTTTTTAAGCTTAAAATATATCAACTCTTTTTTTTATGATAAGCAAGACAAGTGATTCACGTAACTAAAGTAGGGTATGTATACAAAACACTGTTGTATATGGGAACTCTGTCATACACCTAAACACACAATCACAAAATAAAAACATATGCAATAAAATGGACCTGTAAATCAGATTGCATATTTTTACTTATATATTCTGCAAATTTTTTATTGTATGGAAATATTGTCATGGGTGTAAACCCGTAGGTAGATGTTTTATTTAACAAAAGTAATTTTATCATGTACAGTTTAAATCTGTGAAACTGAAAGTACCTATTATACTTCAAATTTCCCAACTAACATTTTGAGAAATTGTTGCAACGTTCTAATATACTTGGTGATTCTAATTCAATAAAATTAAACCATAAAAAAACATTGTTAATAATAAACAAATAGACTTACACAAGAAATTTAAAGACTTCGCTTACCTTCTTCTGGAGTGAGGTCTGCGAACTTGACTCCTCCACTGTAAAAAGTAGTAGAATTTTAAACAAATCCATAGCAAAAAATATTATATTCTGTACACAGATAATATTAAATAGGTTTACAAATGAAAAACTATTCTATCCATTAATTGTAAGATATTTCATGACAACTAACAACATTATAAAAAATGTATTATCCATTATTATTTATCAATTAGTGTAAGAACAAATTATATTTAAAAATAACTTCATTTTACCATTCTAAAATAAGATAATGAAAGTCCCTAAGCATTATGAACCCCAAATAATAGATTATTATAACTGAACAATGTGTAGGTAACACATCGTACCTGAGTAGGACGGTAGCCGTTTCCGGCACCCGGAACACCTGCAAATAAACACATTGTGGAACCGTGTCTGATTGGATCTCCTCTAGGAGAAACCACACAAAATAAAAACAAAAGGGCAAGCATCAAGTTACCCAATATAATTCACAAAAATGTTAGGACATTTTATTCATTACTTTTAAAAATAACTAAGAATTATTAGTTAGAAAATAATGCATGGGCATAAAAATTGTGTTATATTAAAAGTTCATTATTTTAAATATTTCATCAGAAGCAGTAAACTTACTTTCCATCCCAAATTTTCAAAGAAGGTGCTTATTCGAGACTGTCCAGTAGTCTTACCACCACAAGGTCCTGAGTAGGTTAAAAATACAAAAGGTTTGAAATAACACGTGTCAACAACTGGGTTTTTCTATCCGATAAAAAATACGGATAAAACAATACTCAGCTCAGATAAAATACGTAAATACATGGCAAAATAAATGATTTCGATACAAAAACTAAATTAAATGATAACATTAAAATTAACACTTACCACCAGTGAGCACCAGTTTGTACACTATTTTAGTTGATTGATTAGCCATTTTGAATATTAGCACGAACGTTAATTATATAAAATTACACTATTGTTGAACATAACACGTAAATATCATAAAAATGGTAAATTTACAAGAGTGAAGAAAGCCATCACAAATAACACGCATCGCCTCTCGGCGTGCGAGATATGAAATGAATGAATGTACGTGGCGGACTGAAGTACCTAAATGAATGAGTTGCTGGATGGATAACGAACGAGTGACGGCTAGCTAGATGCCAGATGCAAGAGGAAGGATTTACAGGACTTGACCACTAATGTAAAAAAGATGCAGTTTAAGTTGGCACGATCATAGAAGCACAAACTAATTAGTGATGCTACGCATCATAGAAGTGTCCGAAACGTAGATTGTTTATAACCAAAGATATGTATAAATAAAATAGATTTTGATACTCATTATTATTCAACATAGACTAGGCATCTGACGACCTTCAAAGTCGAATATAAATTCATACGAAAGTTATTTTGAATATAAATTCGTAATAGGGATTTAAAAAATATATTTTTATGGTATAATAGGGATCATTACGTGAGTACTAACTATTGACGACAAGTAAAGGAATGGTTATGGAGGAATTTGTCAGAAAGGTACGGTACCTAAAAATATATTGAAATCACAGATAAAGTTATTTGACAGTACTGCTGAACTAGCTGAACCGAAAAAAACGAAACATTAATTTGGTTCGGCTTAAAAAAAATGCCTAAGCAAAGATACCTGTTGTAAAGTGTTTTTCTTATAATCCAGAAAAAGAATTAATTTTTTTTAATTATCTAAGCCCAAGATATGCTGAAACAAAGTTATAAAACATTAGCTTTACCTGGCTTAAAAAGACTAATATTTGTTACTTCATTTAATAGGGAAAAATAGGAAAAATAAACAATTAACTACTATTTCATTATTTATTGTGTTAGTTTGCTATCTCATTAGTGAGCAGGCTGCATTCCCTTGTTGCACAAAAACAGAGCGAATGTGTTTTTTATTGAGGGTTGCCGATCAAAGAAAATAATTTCGCACATAAACCCAAGCAAATAAAAAGCACAAAAATAAAATATTTGACTATAAAGCTGACATAAATATATTTTTAGTGATATTATTTAATATGTTATGATTTCGACATTTTTTAAAGTAATTTATTCAACTGAATATCTATGTCATCTATTTTAAATCATAATGATTACCTCAAGTATTTCTTTTTGCATAATGATTAACCTTTGATTCGAGAACCTTGTCTCTATCGGTAAAGATGCACGCAGTTACGTATTCCTTGATTTGCTTTTATATCTTTTAAATATTTATATACATAATTTGGTTCTGACTTTCATTTTAGTAATTATTATAAAATGTTATAAAAATTAGGGTATAGTCATTTTTTGCACAAAGTACTGAAATCAAAAGCTTATTGAGGGCCTGGAATGAACTCAACTATTTACAATATCTCTTTATGTCTATACAAAAGTATGTTTTTACTGCATCTGTTAGCTCGGCGAGAGACCTTCCCTTCGAGTACCCAAACTACGAACACCCTCAAACGGCACCCGTTTACGAGTTAACGTGGGGTCCAGCCATCGCCCTCCTCAACCATATTAGACATTCATCGGGACAAACAACTCAACGAACAAACAGACACAATATACATGTTTTATTACGAACTACCCAAGGGCTTTTGTCGTCCAAACAATCGTATAGTTTATTTGGACTAGGTATAAATATTGCATATGAGAGTAGTGGAGGGAGGAATGCTATTTAAGAGAGTGTCAACGACAGTCCGGTTTTTTTTTTTTGCGTTTCGTTCGTTGCGGCGGTGCGATACAGTGATTGGTCGTAATATTCTTGTTGTTCGGATTGTCTTTGTCTAGAGTCAGATTTAGTTTACTGATTTGATAAAATAAGTGATTGACTAGGCTTTATTAATACAAATTGTCGGATTGTTTAGCTCTTTGTTATTTTTGTGAATTTATTAAATAAGTTTGTAGACCGTGTGGAATACTATTTCTTTTTAAAAAATCCCTTTTGATTTTGTTGTCCAAGATCAGAAGTGGGATTCTTACTTTTTGAGCCCATTCCGGCTTGGCCAGTACGTTTTTTTTCTTATTTCCGTTACTTTGACTACCCCACGCGTTAAGTTACACGTTATTTTTCTTAAATATTTCGTTATAGTGATTTCTACGTTTTTTTCTTATTATTATTATTGAATTACTTTAAATATCGGATTGTGTTGTTGTATAAACTAAATCTGATTCAGTGAATGCGTCCAATTAAGTGTTGTGTGTATAAACTGTGTTCGGTTGCGTTACGGGGTAAGTCCTTTTTTTTTCAACCATTATAATCAACTGTGTTTTCATACTAGAATGTCTGAGTGTGAGCATAATCGTAGTCGCAGTGTTCGTGATAGTAATTCTCACCGTGATCGCCGCGATAGACAAGGCAATAGGTCCCGCGAACAATCGCTTAACGATAACGATATGTTGAGACTTGAAATGAAGGCAATGATGTCTGGTGTTAGATGTTAGATGAAGGTGTTAGAGGCGAAAACAAGGGCTTCATTCTTGCCGGATCCATCTTCAGGCCAGGTGTTAGCGCACTCCCGCGACCGTATAGACAAAGAAAAACCCTTGACACCTGCTAGTGTCCGCGGTGGGCAGGTATCGCGAAGATTGTGGACACCGTCGCGTGAGCGTGATAGGTCTCGTGTGTCTGATTGTTGCGTATCTCATGGCGTGCGTGCACTAACGCCGTCAGGACGTCGTTCGGTTTCGCCTTTGCCTGTGACTCGACGTGAAACAACAACTCGCTATGATGACCATCGCCGTGGTTCGAGACCTCGCTCAATTACTTCACCGATACGGTCCGCAGGCCGCGAAGGACGCGGGTATACGATCTAATCCGGTACAGCCTAGTGTTGCCGATTGCATTGCAAATGCCATTCGTTCGATTAGTACGGCAGGCAAATCGTCTCAACATTACTATATTTCAAACTTTGACCCAAACATACATAATATTGATGATTGGTGTTTAGAGGTAGATCGCGCGAAAGTTTTAAATAATTGGAATGATTTTGAATGTCTTTCGCGTATAGGAAACTGTTTACTCGGAGATGCGAAATCATGGCTCAATGAGTGGGTCTCCAGTGATCGTAGTTGGACCAATTTTAAGAAAGAATTTAAACCTCTTTGTCCTAAAGTACCAGATTTTGCGAGCATATTGTTTGAAGTTATGACAAAAAATTCTGATAACTATCCAACGTACGCAGAATATGTACGTCGGTCGTTACTTGGCTTACGTATAGTGCAAGGGCTTAGTGATGAGCTAACTTCGGCTATAATAATTCACGGTATCACTGATCCGAATATCAGAGCTTCAGCAACGAATGCCAAACTATTACCGAATAATTTAGTTGAATTCTTTTCGATCTACGTTAAGCCTAGTATGAGCAACGTTACCAAACAGTCATTCTCGCGCCCTGATTTGCGAAACGTTAAGATAGGTGGACGTCCTCTGGAGTATTCGCGCAAACGCAACTTCAGCGATATAAGGTGCTTCTTTTGCGGTCAGTTAGGGCATAGGCAGGTTTCATGTAGCAAAAGACCCAGGTTTGAACCATTGCCAGAAAGTTCATCCAACCGTGAGGGGGTTAAGTCGTCATCGACTGCGTTCGTACCGTCGAAGCCCGAACCATGTACATACTGTAGGAGACCGGGACATAAAGCTGAAACTTGTTTTGCTAAGCATCGTGCAGAATGTTCAAATAAGGACAGTGTACATTTTTGCAACGAGTCTGTCCCGCCAGGGATGTCATAACAGCTGTAATACGGAATATACCGGTTGACGTTTTAATTGATAGCGGTTCCACTGTTTCGTTAATCTCATCATCACTGCTAAAACATTTCAATTGCTCGCGTACGGATTTTGAAAGGGCTAGGTAGTCAAGAAATTGAAAGCACTTTTTACGTTACGCTACCTATTCAGTTTGACGGTTTGACTCTTGAAGTAGATTTGTTTGTAGTTTCCACCCATTATATGAACGTGTCAGTAATTACAGGTACCGGACGTTTTAAACAGGAGGGGTGTTAAAGATGTACGTACGAAGGATTGCCAGTTACTTACTAGAGCTGATGACAACTCTGACACAGTGATGAATGTTCAATCTGAGACTAATCTGACAATATCAATTAATACACCTTTGGTAGATAATAATTTAGACAAATTACTCGGGATAATTAGTAAATTTTCGCAGTAATTCATTACAGGGACTGCAACTTCAACTGTAAACACGGGATGTATGTCAATTGAACTCAAAACCAGCACTCCTGTTTATTATCGACCGTACCAACTATCACACGCTAAAACGCTCCGTGTTCGCGATATAATAAAAGATTTGATTGACAAACGGATAATAGAGGAATCGAGTCTGACTACGCGAGTCCAATCCTGCTAGTTAAAAAGAAAGATGGATCGGATAGGATGTGTGTAGTCTATCAAAGGCTTAATGAGATTAAATAAAACACTTTTTACCGGATATTATCGCGTATATTTTAGTTAATTTTAAAATTATTTCGACGTTTCGGCATCTTTGCAGTTGCCGTGGTCACGATAGATAGGTCAGTCTATCGTGACCACGGCAACTGCAAAGATGCCGAAACGTCGAAATAATTTTTTTCTTTTTTTTCTTTTTTTTTTTTCTTAAATTTTCGCGATGCATACTTTAAATAAAACACTTTTTACCGGATATTATCGCGTATATTTTAGTTAATTTTAAAATTATTTCGACGTTTCGGCATCTTTGCAGTTGCCGTGGTCACGATAGACTACGTGACCTATCGTGACCACGGCAACTGCAAAGATGCCGAAACGTCGAAATAATTTTAAAATTAACTAAAATATACGCGATAATATCCGGTAAAAAGTGTTTTATTTGATGTGATTAATTTAATTATTATTTATTACATTATTAAACAAAACTTTCTTCTCTTAACATCTACCTGGTAAATATCATATCGAATAAATAAATAATCAAACAAACTTCTCCGATGTGATGTTCGATCATAATTATATAAGTCACTTCATATGCCGCGCCCCAATCCGTCGTCTTCACCTCTGTTGTCGTTGGCTGAGGATATGAAGACTGTGTTCGACGTTATAGAAAACGTCGACATTAGGGAAATCGCCGTACTCGCACGCAAACTGCGAGCCGCCCGCTCTCCTCAAGAGCGTCTATTCGCGTTAGCCGAGCATCACTCGCTACTTAATTCCTTATAAATTCTTTATTTAGAATAAATTCTCTAAATAGTATATATAATGTCTAGACCTGCAAATCCCGCGTCCGATCGTATCAAACCCAAGGGCTTATCCCTAGTTTCATTTAACATTCGTAGCCTTAGCACTTACCTTCCTGAGCTCAAACTGTTCGTTCAGAACAACAAGCCAGACTAACTGCTTCTCCAAGAGACGTAGCTCACTCCAAACCACTCCAGGGGATTTGCTATACCCAAATAGTCGTTCACTCGTAACGATAGGCCCATGCCGACGGCCACGGCGGCACAGCTATTTACTATAAAAGAGGTTTCCATTGCTTTCCTCCCCCTACCCCTCCTCTCCTCAACATGGAGGCCATTGTGTGTAGGTTGGCTATGACAGGTCATCCAACCGCAGTGGCACCAGACCTATCCATAGCGACTTCTATATAACATCTAATATATCTATCTAATTTAACAAAATAAACGAACCTCAAAATCTGCAGTTTGTGAACATTCCATAGACAAGCCCAACCATTATTTAAGATTTGATACCGTGAAGATCCTAGCAAAAGAGAAACATTTTATACCTAGGATGATCAGAGAAACTATTGAAATTAAAAAACATCCAAATTTCAATAGAGAAGATGGTTGGAAACTTTCATCAACATGGGATCCAATACTTAAAAACATCAAAATGAAAAACCAGCAAACTGTTAGACTGCAAACTCAGGACACAGTCAGTGCCTTTTGTGTCAATCCGGGACGTTATGCGAGAAGACTGAGAAACAGATGGCGTTAATATGTATTGACAATCATGTAGTTTTTATTACTGGCAATAGATGAACAACACCTTAGTCTATCGTGACCACGGCAACTGCAAAGATGCCGAAACGTCGAAATAATTTTAAAATTAACTAAAATATACGCGATAATATCCGGTAAAAAGTGTTTTATTTAAAGTATGCATCGCGAAAATTTAAGAATAGGCTTAATGAGATTACCATCAAAGACAGATTTCCGTTGCCTTGTATAGATGATTGCTTAGATCGGTTGGGTAATAATAAATACTTTACATCCTTGGATATGGCAACCGGCTTCCATCAGATTCCTTTAGATCCTGAATCAATTCCGCTAACAGCATTCGTCACACCGGAGGGATATTTTCAATATCGAAAAATGCCTTATGGTTTGGCGAATGCGCCAGTTGTCTATCAACGTGTGATTTATAAAACACTCCGCGAGCTCATAAATTCTGGGGACATTATTGTTTATATTGATGACATATTAATCATGAGTAAGACCATCGATCAGGGCTTAATTTACTTCGAAAAGTGCTTGAAACGTTGACAAGAGCAGGTTTTTCTATCAACTTAAAGAAGTGCTCATTTTTGGCTACTAACATAGAGTACTTGGGTCGCACGATAAGTGAAGGTCAGGTTAGGCCGAGTAATGAGAAAGTGCGGGCTTTAACTGACTCAGCTGAAACGAAAAACGTGAAACAAGTAAGGCAATTTCTGGGGTTGGCCAGCTATTTTAGGCGGTATATTGCTGGATTTGCTCAAAAGGCTTCTTGTATCGCGGCACTAACTAAAATTAAAGTAAATTTTCATTGGGGTACTAAACAACAGGCCGCTCTTCAATACATCATAGATTGCCTTACGAGTGAGCCGTTACTTGCCATCTACGACCCTTCATTGCTAATAGAAATACATTCTGATGCAAGTTGTATTGGTTATGGAGCTGTCTTGATGCAAGCATATAAAGGAAATCGCAAGCGAGTGGTATACTATTTTAGCAGACTCACCCATGGGGCTGAGAATAGGTACCACTCGTACGAGCTTGAGACCCTGGCAGTGGTGAAGGTTCTTGAGCATTTCAGGCACTATCTTATGGGTGTACAGTTCACTGTGGTTACCGACTGCAACGCGTGAAAACTTACTCAGCGTAAGAAAGACCTGTTGCCCAGGGTGGCCCGGTGGTGGGTATACCTCCAAGACTTCGATTTTAGCCTTGAATACAGAAAAGGCTGCCTTCTGTCACATGCAGACTACTTTAGCCGAAATCCGGTTGCTAGTTGTCTTGGAGCGCATCGGACGTTGGTTATACCTTGAGCAATTCTTGACCTAGGATAACCATTTGCCTTGGAGTGCATCGGACAGATTACTCCGGGCCTGGGATAATTTTATCTTGGAGTGCATCGGATATATTATCCCAGGCAGTCGAGTCTTTCGCTTTGGGATAGGATGTTGTCTCAGGAAATATCAGACACGCTATTATACTGCGCTCAGAAATTTGACTTTGATGGACAGTTGTGCTGGAGCTGAGGTCGTTGAGCCAAAATGCGAAAAAATGTCTGTGGTTATATTTCCTTGTTACAGACGTAGACACTGAAGGAGAGGTGTTACTTACCTCCTCGTGTCGACCTGCCTCCCGATAATGAGCAGCCTGTGGAAGAGATTGAGCCACAGCCAGGCCCTTCTAGGATACAGCGACACTCCGAACCGATCGTCTACCCTGCGAACGAAGAGAGTTCCCTGCCCTCTGTACCAATTCTGGACAGGGATCTTGAATGCTGATAAAGAAGGAGTCCGAGGACGATCTCCTGTCAGGAGAGGCCATGTAGAAGAATATGAGAGTAGTGGAGGGAGGAATGCTATTTAAGAGAGTGTCAACGACAGTCCGGTTTTTTTTTGCGTTTCGTCCGTCACGTCGGTGCGATACAGTGTTCGGTCGTAATATTCTTGTTGTTCGGTTTGTCTTTGTCTTAGAGTCAGATTTAGTTTACCGATTTGATCAAATAAGTGATTGACTAGGCTTTATTAATTCAAATTGTAGGATTGTTTAGCTCTTTGTTATTTTTGTGAATTTATTAAATAAGTTTGTGGAATACTATTTCTTTTTAAAAAATCCCTTTTGATTTTGTTTTCCAAGAATATAATATCCATTGACCTCAACTAATGGACAAGCCCTTAGTACGAAAAAAACTTGCACACCTAAACTTGAAACATAACATAAAATGGCGTCCATTTCTAGTGTAGCACAACGACTATCGAATCTACTATCAATATTTTAGAACTAAATGTAGGACTTGCAATATAATATTGAAATTTAATGAACTTTTAAGAGAGATTGACGTAAATGAAATAATGATAATTTATGGTTTATTTACTTTCATTATAATTATTTTAATATAAAAAATAAAGAACTATACAGTTTATTTTCTTATTCCTGATATAGTCCCGTCAAATTTGCCAGAAAAATAGCGGTCAGTTTGCATTAATTCCCAACATGCTGAATTTTGGTACGGACCTGGGGTAGACTATTATAAATAAAACACAAAAAGATCCCATGTTTGCTTAAAAACTTATTAAAGGTCAAGCATCAAAGTTTTCGGTTCAATCAATTAAAGTCTGGCTTGTCTTCCATAATTACGATTCATAAATAGACAAAACAACTACCTGCCTATTCAATAACAAAATTAACAATTCTAAGCAAACCATAATTCCCTCTTTCTTCACGCCTTGTTGTTACAAAAATACTTGCACAACGGCAATCAAAGCAAATACTGTTTCGATATGATTTACTGCGTAAGCCCCTGTTATCATTTGCATCGAAAGTATGAAAAATAAAAGCATATTAATAATGATCATCGATATCTGGTTAAATAATCAAAGCTCCGGAACATCACTTTTGACAGCTTTTTTTGACAGAAATTTAACAATCAATGGCGATTTGTGGCACGCTAGCCACCTGCTATGACGTCACTACACGATTGATATTTTAGTGAGAACATTCAAAAATAGTACTATCTCTTTCTTTTATTAGCATTTCTGTATCAGTAGAGGGAGACAACCAAGTTCTTCCTCTTCTATGATTCGATATACTTAACTACTTATTTATATTGGACATTACGACTACTCCAGGTATTTATCACCTCGCTGATCTAAAGTTACATCTTCAATTAGATATTTCACCCTGATTTAAACAGGAGCCGTTTTTAATCACTACATAGTATAAAACAAAGTCGCTTCCCGCTGTATGTATGTCCTTTTGTATGCTTATATCTTTAAAACTACGCAACAGATTTTGATGCGGTTTTTTTCAATAAATAGAGTGGTTCAAGAGGAAGGTTTATATGTATAATACATGCATAATATAGATGAAAAACATTGATAATCTCAGAGGTTTCTAATGTGATGTCGTAAATAAACACATTTTTCTGCGCTTACATTGCAAACGCTGGCTGAACCATACTAGAAAGATCAAAATAATATGCTACAGTATTGTACACCTTAAAAAGGTCTACAAAAAAGTCCGCGATGGTATATGTCTATCTATTAGAGATAACCCACAATAACCATTTCTGATCCTTTACTTTTTACGCGAAATAATGGCTTATTTACGAATCGATTTTAAGCAGTACAGCATTAATCCTTATCCAATTAACTAAATACATTGTGCATATATTTAGTTAATAATATATATATAGATATATATGGCCCTTTACAGCGTGTAATTTAAATGAATATTTTCGAAGGTATTACAGATTTAAAATACAATGACATAGACCCGTGCGAAGCCGGGGTGGGCGGGTCGCTAGTATTATTACAAAAGAAAATTAATAAGCAAACTTCACTAAAATCTTTAATAGCCTAATAAAAACATCAACAAAGAAACGTCCTGGTTCAGTTTTAACAAGCCGAAGCTGTGAGCGATAAGATTATGCCGTTTATGACGTCACTGATCTGACGTATCGATATCGCTGTGAGCGCGCTCGCAGGCATTCGGAACGGGTATATAAGCGCTGTGAGCGATATAATCGGCAATCGGAACGCACCGTATGAGATTAAAGAAGAATAAAATACACTAATCGAGCAGTTGTCACTGCCGATCCTGACGATTTTTCTCTATTTATTTCAATTTTCTGTTGACTATTAGAAATATATAATTTAACTAAGCGCGCGGTTTTTTGGTGCCGTAATGTTGCAGTTTCATAATAAGTGTATTAAAATCCACAGTTTTTTTTAAAACAATAAATCCGCAGACAAGCACACCAACTGTATGGCCTCCAAAGTAAGCAGAGCTTGTGTTATAGATGACCATACAGCGAACTGGGGGGGAACCCAGGATAAACATACATTTATAAATATAAACAACCATGACCCGAGAATAAACATCTGTGTTCATCACACAAATGAATGCCCGGCTAGGACTCGAACCTGGGACCTTCGGCCTATGAGGCAAGGCTACTAACCACTACGCCACTCGGTCGTCAAACAGTTGAACACCTTGTCACATAAGACACAAATAGCATCACACGACTCCTCTCAGGCACTGAATATGTGTTTTATGAGCGCAGGCGCTGAATAAATGTTTAGGGTCAGACATACTAAATTCAAATTCAAATTCAAATATTTATTTCTCAACATTGACAATTACTTGTTCTTATTGACGTCAAATAAAACATGATTCTACCACCAGTTCGAAAAAAAACCTTCGTGAAGAAGAACTGGCAAGAAACTTCACGGGTATATTTTTTTTTTCAAAATAAATTTACAGAGTCTCTTTATGTCTATACAAAATTATTCTTTTCTGCATCTGTTAGCTCGGCAAGTCTCCTACCTACCTGCTTTGAATATTAGAATTACCTTATTACTCAATTAATTAGGGAATATCCACAATTATCAATACAGTCAGTAAATATACTGGTTAAGTGCGGGGGCGGGGACCATCCCCTTAATGTCAGTATGAATTATTGAATGTGAATGATTTGAATTAAAATAATACAGTCGCGTGCAGCTAAAGCCACTCAGTTTTCAAAATGGACTAAAAGTAGGTATGTTTTTTTAAATGACTTACAAATGTTATTAATATTTTTATTATACTAATATTTGAAAATGGCAGATATAGTTATTGTGTAGTAACAGCAGCTGTATGTCATAAAACACACACATCCCAAAAAATTTAAAAATAATATCAATTCGCGTATAAAATGCCAGGTGCATCAACTTACACTTATTATTGAAAGTTTCCATATGGTAACACAAACGAATAGAACAGAGCAAACACGAGAAACGTTTCAAGAACGTTACCTCGAGTCACAAGTGCCGACACACAACCTGATTCGTAGCATGGTACCAAATCTCCACGACTATGGACAGTTTACTGTTCCAGCTCATACACAGGCAAGAGGAAGGCCGAATATTCGTCTGGAGTACCTGTACAGACGAATATGGAACTTCTTTAACAGGAACCAGTGAGCACAAGACAAGCAGCCAGACGCTTTCGTGCAAGACAAATGTACGTGTGGCGTTTACGTAATGCGTCTGGCCAACATCCATTTCATTTTCAGCCCGTACAGGATCTTGTGATCGCAGATTATGCGAGAAGGGTTGAATTTTGTCGGTGGCTGTTGCAAAACCAAGATACAAACATCTTTTGGACCGACGAAGCGACATTTACTAGGATCGGACTTTTCAATAATAGCACAACGAACATTGGTGGAGCAAACAAACTCAAACGTTGTGTGAAAAATGCATGTCAGGTGAGGTTCAGTGTGAATGTTTGGGCGTGAGTCGTCAATAATACAGTGATTATGCCTCACTTTTTTGAAGGGCGTCAGAATGGGCCGAACGATCTCCATTTCCTACGTCATGTCCTCCCAGGATTGCTAGAAGGAGTGCCTGAGGGTGAAATTAAAGGTTTATGACCAGGTATCCGACACAATGGCAGAGCATCGTCTTAAAATCAAACCCCGTTTTGACGAAGTAAAGGCCGACGAAGTCGTGCTAAGGAGAGTCAAAGATAACCACAGGAGACGCGCACAGTTGTGTGATGAATTAGGAGGGGACCATTTTGAACATTTATCAAAGTACGTGTGAAATTAGCGTTATTTTATTTTTTATAAACTACGATGAAAAACCAATAAGCGTGTTCGCATTAAATGTACAATGTAGGTTTCTGAAAAACACATGATGATCTTGTTTGATAACCTAAGAAGGTACTCGATTGATAAGATACAATAATTCTAAATAGCAAGTGGTACTTTTAGCTACAGACCAATTCTTTTCGAATATGGTGACCATAAGGTTGTGTTTTTGCTGTTTAAAATTATTATCATTAAAATTTAATTGTTTGCTTTTAGAGTTAATGCACTGAATTTGCCTTAAAATACTGTTAGAGAAACAGATATTTCTGTTTACGACTTTTCACCCTATATAAAACCAGTAGTACTTGGAATCTCTCGTTTTACAATTATTTGTTGAAGTAATTTTTTTTAAGTTCTTAAATATTTTCAATGCTTTATAATTTGGTTGGAACTTCGTATACTTTGCTGCTCACTCGCACTTATAGAGAATAGCACAAACAATATATCTTTACTTTCAGGCTGGTGAACGACGACTGACTGAAATAATGGCTAAATGCTATTTTTCTTTTTAATTAGGCTTCTAAATTAAGTAACTATACTTTTTTACAAATTAAGAATTCCAACTAGCTTTTAGGAAAGTGTAATAACTACTTAAGCCCGCAAATTGCAAAGACGAAAGAACCTTGTGTAGTTACGATAATGTACATTATGTTTACTGCGATAATATGGCTGCACTATCAACTCTTTGCATTTCTATTTACTTTGACATTGTTGTCATTGCTTGACCTCGAGACTTTGCGGCAACGTACGTAATTTAGTGTGAATAAATTAAATAATAGAAGATTTATGGCACACAATATTCTTTAATTCCTGAGTTAACGATCAATCTCACAATAAATGGTATTGGTATTCGTACAATAGGCAAGTACAGAATGAATAAATTTTATCCGTATACGTTTACACGAGTACATCTTAATTTAGCGGAAACTCGTTACATTCTACCAACATAAAAGTACATATCCCGGAAGTCAATCGGCGCACTAAATTGCCGAGAACACGATACCACTACATTTTGTAGCTGTTGTATATCTCGTATATATTCGGCGGAAGTCAATGGTGAGACTGATCACGCTGGCAATGTTGGCTTGGCTTTGGCTTGGCGGCTTGGCTATGGCATGGCAGGAACTGGCGTGGCTTATGGTGGCTGGCTGGCGTTACATTATATAGTATATATACATATAGTGTATACAGTACGTGACGTACGTGAGGGGGTTTTCTGGAATTAAATTACATGTATTTTATTCGCTAGTATTTTTATTGGAAATCCCCTTGCCCTCTGGGGAGTGATCTAATGTTACTGTCACTAGGTTATAAGGCATACGATCTTTGCCATACATACGAGGAACCGAAATGAACCCTGTCCTTTAAGGTCCTGGAACAGCGTGATTCTCGAGGGATTTCTCCTCAAGTACTTTGAGAGGATGCGGTGGTCGGTGGGCATGACGGTCGCTACGTGGATACCGCATTGGTAATTTTGACCTGTGTATACGGCACAGATGTCCTGGCCACTTAATCGCGAAATTTCTTTTGCTCTTTAATAGCATGCAGACAAACATTTTTCCATTCCTCTACATAATGCTATTAAATTTTTCCTCAGCTAATTATAGTCATTATACCACTCATGTTCTATATGACGTTTTTTTGCAACGTAATTTTTCACTACACCCCATATATTTTCAATAGGATTAAACTGAGGGTGATATCTCGGTAAACGGAGCACAGTAGGTATGACCATGCTGTTGTAATATTTTGTCTATCTTACAGTCTACAAATCTCGCCTCATTGTTTAGAATTAGTTCATGTAACTGAGGCTTAAGCATCTTCGATTAATGTTTAATATTTCTAAATGTCAGCCAGTCAATCATTTGCTGCTTTTTAGAATAAGAATTCAATTTAACTAACTAACTAGAATCAGACCCAGTTTCTGAAAGGCCAATCAAATCAATAATCAACTAACGTACCTGTTAACTTTACATTGCTGTCAAATCATATCAAGTTTCTGAAAAGCTGATTAGACGAAAATAACCTAATCAATGATCATATAGATTGACATAGGAATTCTTAGACACATTGGTTGAATTGTTCAGTTTACAGATCAACGATAAGGTGTTATCTGTTTGTTTTTCTCAAATATGTTCTAATCTACACTATCGCATTAGGGATTACCTGTAATAACAGATGTAAGTTTGATAAATGAACAAAAAAAAAAAAAATATTTATATATATATACAACGTTGATAAAAGCGAGAGGCATTTAATGAAACCACATATACTATAAGTGCCTACTGTTAATCCAAAACTATTAAAAAAAATTTACGAGGAGTATACGAAAAAACGTTTTTCAAAGAACTTAAATAGCTTAATAATTAAGTTAAAATGTAAACATCCTTTGTTGAGTAGCCTGCCGCCACCTGTGTAACAAATTGGCAACGTAGCATTTAAATAGCATAGCGCGTGCGGCGGCGGGCTCATCGGCTCGCACACCTACGTACACAGCGGAGCGCCCGGGTTTGATGTGGATGATAATGTAAACATGTGTTGTAGGTAACGTTGGAAGGTATGATCAATGAAAATAAGAAACATAAATAAGTAATTGTAACACTTACACATTAAATCTTCAATTGTTCGAAATGTCCGCCGTTTGCAATGGTACACAAATTATAACGACGTATAATATTGTTATTTAATCGTGCAATAAGGTCACTGTTTGTTGTTAAACTTTTTAATTTATTAAACGTTAAAATAATCCGGCTTTTAAGATCCTCTACCTACGGTATTCACGTCTGTCGCGTACACTTCACTTTTCACAAACCCCCAGATAAAAAAATCCATTGGAGTGAGATCCGGGGACCGTGGTGGCCATCGTACTGGTCCAAATCGATTAATCCACTGCTGTCCAAACATTTCGGTGAGAGCTCTCTGGAAGACATCACTGAATGTGGAGGAGCTCCGTCCATTTGGTACCATAAATGCCGATAATTGGCTAAGGGTAGTTCTTCGGTATATTTAGCAACGGGACCGGATAATATCTCCAAAAATTTTACCGCGTTAAGGGTGCCGTCAATAAAAACAGGGCCAATAATCTGGTCCCTGTGTATACCAGCCCACACATTAACAGAGAAGCGGTGACTCCCGAATCATGCGTGGATTTTCAGTACTCCAGTATCTGAGATTTTGTTGGTTCCATATGCCATTGCATGTAAATGTGCTCTCGTCGGTCCAAATGAAATTTAATAAAAAATTCGGGTCGTCAGTAACTTTGTCAAGTATCCACTGGCAGTGAGTACGCCTGACTGGCAAATCCCTTCTTAAAAGGGCTTGAACTTTTTTAAATTTGTACGGTTTGCGTTTATTTCTTTTTAAAATGTTATGCACGGTTCTGTGGCAAACTCTAAACTGGCGTGCGGCTCTACGCAGACTCGATGTGGGATTGCGGTCAAAATAGTCAAGATCTGTTGCTCGCGCGCAGTAGGTATCTGCTGCGGTGGGACTCCCTCCTGATGCGCTGCTAATGGTTTGTTTTCCCGTGCTCTTTGTACTGCCAGTACTATGGTGCGAGCGTTCCTAGGGCACGCGCGGCTGTCTCCATACCTTTCTCGGTAAGTTCGCAGAGCTAGAGCTGCGTTTCCGTGGGATTCCACGTAGATTAAAATCATGTCAGTGTATTCTGACGCCGTGTATGTAGCACGAGGCATTGTGGATGTCTTACTTACTTACAAAATAATTAAAAACTACTCACAAAACTAAACCGAAAATACTCAGTTACGTGTCCTATCACAATAAAAACTAACATTAGTAAATGGGACGCGCGAGCGACAATAATCCGTGCTGAATTGCGCAACGTGCACCCCTGATGCAACGCGTCTTCACACTAAACAAAGTAAAAATTGTGCCCTTGATCTAATTAGCCGAGCCGCTACCGGCGCCATAGCAACATACTGATCAATTTCTATTTCTTTTACGCTTATAACATTAGAGTGAGATAACCGTGATCTGTACTTTCTTTTAAGGAAAGATTTAGTACAAGTACTTCCTTGTTTGTACTGCAAACTTACGATGCGAACTGGCAACGTCGCATCGCTCGCGAGAATTTTGTCGTTTAGATAACTACGTATGCCTTTAGTACAAACTTACGATCAGGTGATCGGGAAGATACAGAGTGTTTAAATGAAACTAAGTAAAAACTAAAAAAACATTCCTGTGACTATGGCTTACATTGATCTGATTTTTGTTGTGTAGCCTGATAATTATACACAGAATATGTGGTTTCATTGAATGGCTCTCGCTTTTATCAACGTTGTATATTCTGTTGTAAATGTAAAATATAAACAATTAAGATAAGATATTCCCGCGAAAGAATCTAATGGAAAATTTCTTTATTATTATCGAGTGTACAAAAACATTTTATTTTCTTAACAATGAATTCTAGAGGCAAAAACTCACTAAAAATACAGCTTTCGTCATTCTATAGCGATTCTTGAACTCTTCGTTGCTGTAGAATTCGAAAGGATTCATTCTCCTTTTGAAAATACGCTGGCGTTCAGATTGTTGATATCGGAAAGAGACATGGTAAAACCTAAAGAATAAAAAAAATTCAGTACTTTAAAAAATTTACAAGTAACATCTGATAAATCGAATTAAACTTATTTCAAACATTCAATAAAACTTGTGAGCATGATTCATATACCCGAAATTAATATAAAGAGTAAAAGAAATGTCACAACCAGGGCTAGGTCTTTGTACACTATCTAAAAAATTTTACAAATAAATGGTAATTAAAGGAAAAATACAAATACCTTGATTTAATTAGTAATTAGATGGAGAGAAAATAAATAACTCAACATTATTTGTGCTCGTTTTAGCGGGCGACATTAACAGTGAGTCTTTTCTATGGTAGAAGTTGTCAAGTGAAGTTAGTTCAGTAAGCAGAGGGGACAGCCACCTCACTCACAGCACAGTTCACTCACATCACATTGATAGTAGAGTCTGTCAAGCGAGTCTATTCACTTCCACCATATCACTGTGACCTGAACGCAATTGAACTGATATGGAGTTTGGCTAAAAGAAAAATTGCCAGCAAAAATTTAGGAGTTCCTGGTAAAGAAATGGAGAATCTTATAAAGGAATGTTTTAATAGTGTCACAGCCAGTGATTGGAAAAAATGCACAGATCACACTATTAGTGTCGAAAATAAGTACAAAGTAAGAGACAGGATATCAGAAACAGAGTTGGAACCCTTCATAATTTTTGTACGTAATGATGATACTGACAGTGATTTTTCATATGAAGGCATTGAATTTCTCGATTCTGATCTAAGTTCAGATAGTGACAAATAAATACCTACATTAAAATGCTTTTTCTTTTATTTATCCTTAAAAATTTTTTTTTATTTGAATTTCAAGTATCAAGAATTTTCAGCGTGTTACATCAGTGTTGATACCAGAAAGATTTTTGAATTTACCGCCTTTTTCATGGGACTAGACTCGCTTGAGAGACTCTAGTCTGTCTGTGTGTTTGATTGTTCGTTGCGCTTGAGTTCTTTCTTTCGGTTTCTATTTAACTTTACAACTGTTAAATAAGCTAAAAATACACAAAATAATTCAAATCAATTCAATTGGACTTAATGGCAATCAGCCATCGATACTACTCGATACACAAAACAAAAGGTTGTAAGTAAACCTTAGCATGTCAAAATGACATTTTTTCCGCCATGATGTTTTTTGTTTGTGTTGCACAGTAATAATGCAACATTTCATTTCCTACCAATAAACAAAGTGTTTTAATAACAATTTAACAATCAAAAAGTGATTTAGGCATCTTAAACTATTTTTTAATAAAGTGTCCAAAGACCTGGCCCACACTCCTTGCATTTTGGGACATTTCTTTTGTGTTATCGAACAATATTTAACAGTTAACTTGCGTTTAAAGTCAGGAATTAGTTGACACAGGTTTTGACAGTAGTTTAATTTACGATTAGGCGTTAACTTGCGTTTCAGAAACACGATATTTGTACTGATATTCTACAGCTCTGTCAAATAACTAATGCTGCGTTCCGTTTGCCGATTACAGCGCTCACAGCGCTCATATACCCGTTCCGATTGCCCGTCAGCGCGCTCACAACGATATCGATACGTACTCAATGACGTCATAAACGCCGCCATCTTCCCGCTCACAGTGCCCAAGCTATACGGAGCATGGTCGCTGTGAGCGGCCTGTCAAAACTGACACATGACGTTACTTTGTTGATGTTTTTATTAGTCGATTAAAGATTTTAAAAGCTTGCTTATTAATTTTCTTTTGTCATAGTATAAAAAAATGGCTCTTGCTTCATTCAGGGTCAAAGATCTTAATGAAATTGTAACTTTAGACTTAAGCGACGAACAATCAGAATGTTAATGCGATATTTACCGTTCCGATTGCAATAGCACTAATAACACTTTTAGCGCGCTCAAACGAATCGGAACGGTTTTGAGCACTTTTAGCTCTGTGAGCGCTGTAATCGGCAAACAGAACGCAGCAAAAAATGATCAAATCAAAGTATTATCTATACCAAATTAAAAAAAAACTTGTAAACAATGAAACGTCAATGACCCTTTGGCATTTTAGTGATGTTACCCATACTGATTATTGAAATATTAAACCTGATCTCTTTGGCAAAGCTACAATCAACATCAACAAGTCAACAAAATTATTTTCTTATTAAAAATATAATTTCTTCTTATTAATATAATAGAATTAATAATTAATCGATCTTCTTTATATTTTTGAAATAGTAGAATCAGACGAAACAAAAATAAACTAAATGTTATGTTTTCTTTCCAGATTACACACTCAAAACAAATTAAATGCACTTCTAAAATCAATTTTTATTTATTTATATTATATAAGAATTGCTCTTTAATCATTTGTATTACTCAGAATCAGTCACATTTACTCAGCGAGGTGGTAAATACATGGAGAAGCCGTAATGTCCTATATAAATAAGTAGTTATGTATATCGAATTATAGAAGAGAAAAAACTTGGTTGTCTCCCTCTACTTATACAAAAATGCTAATAAAAGAAAGAGATATTACTATTTTTGAATGTTGTCACTAAAATATCAATCGTGTAGTGACGTCATAGCAGGTGGCTAGCGTGCCACAAATCGCCATTTATTGTTACACTTCTGTCAAAAAAAGCTGTCAAAAGTGATGTTCCGGAGCTTTGATTATTTAACCAGATATCGATAATCATTATTAATATGTTTTTATTTTTCATACTTTCGATGCACATGATAACAGGCGCTTACGCAGTAAATCATATCGAAACAGTATTTGCTTTGCTTGCCGTTGTGCGTGTATTTTTGAAACAAAAAGACGTGAAGAAAGAGCGAATTAAGTTTGCTTAGAATTGTTCATTTTGTTATGGAATAGGCAGGTAGTTGTTTTGTTTATTTTTGATTCTAAATCATTGAAGACAAGCCAGACTATAATTGATAACAAGAGGTAGTGACAAAATGATTTTCAGTTCAGCGCTTATAGTGTAAGGTCGGGCGTTTAGTGAGACAATTGAAACCCACGAAGTCTGAGAATACACTGTGTTTATTGAATAAGAGATAGCTTACAAAGTATAGGTATAAGTACGTACTACATACATCACACCTTCCCATTAATTGATAAAAAAAATGTATAGATATATATATATATATATATATATATATATACAGGGTGTCCCGGAACGTAACGATCAAACGAAAGGGGGTTGTAGACCATGGAATGACTGTCCACAAAAAAATTAAGTCCTATACCTAAGTTACGTGGTTTAAAAGATAAAGGGTGATTTATAAATATTCCAGAAAATCACCCTTTGCGTCAATATTTTTGATCCTGCAGCTGCAAATGAGGACCAGTTTTCATTTTTTTTTCTGTTTTGTGTAACCTAATGATATGCCTACTATACCTACTATTTAATTGTTCAGTACCAATTACGGTTTGGTAGAAATGAATATATAAATATTCGTAAAAGTATAAAAATGTAACATTAAAGTTTTATCGAGCAAGATGGTCCCTTCATCCTGTAAAAAAAATGTACCTACAAAGACCTGGCAACTGTATTCAAAAGTTGGCGCTACTCATGTAGATTTCAAAATGTTATAATACTTAGTACTTTTATTAAAAATTTTTGTGCAATCGCGGAGGGTAGATTTTGTGCAAATTACCCAATTTAGATATTTTTTTAAAATGATTCGTCCGTTCGATTAATGTAAAAAAAAATAATACATTTTCACGCTGATTTGGTCGATGTCAGACCTAATATCCATAGAAAAATAAAAAGTAGTTGATTTTTTTATTCTAATTTTGGTATGAAACAAAACACATTTAAAATATTAACTTTAGTTTTAGATTTTCAGCTTTAGTTGCTGTGACGCATATAATTAATTATTGCACTTGCACTTACATGTAAGTGCAAGCGAGACAGAAGATAGGGAAGCAACTAAGACTATGCACAGCTCAGGTAGGTAAGATCCCTTCCCTTACCTCGCCCGTATCCTTTGTTTTCAACAACGAAATCAAACAAATAAATAAAGAGTCAGTACTTTGCCCTACTGTGTTCGCGTCGCACGTTTCTCCTGTTTTCCTGTTTTCATCGGTGTTTTAGTACTGTCGGACTCGGCTTTCTGTTGCACTTTGTAGACCCTCCTTTGGTGACGACCTTGGCTCTCTACTGTACTTTGTGGATACTCTCTTTGCGACGACTTTGGCTTTCAACTGGACTTTGTGTATATTATTTTGGTGACGACTTTGGCTATCTACTGGACTTTGGCTCTATGTGATTGTACATTTTTAAACAATGCCGGCACACTACACTCCAGTTCAATATACCAACATGCACTTCATTAACGGTGAATGTCGTGGTAATGCTCGAGCTGCAGCTCGACTCTACCGTGAGAGGTACCCTCACGAGGAGCGACATCCTGACTATCGTGTATTTATGAATGTGCATCGGAGGCTAGCTGAAGGTGTTTTTCTTGGAGCGATAATACCTGCACGTGGTAGAGGAGACTTTGACATCGAAGTTTTGGAGCAGGTTCGAAATGATCCGCGATCCTCTGTTCGTAACATTGCATCATTGACAGGAATACCTAAGACAATTTGTGCCTAATTGTGCAATTGTGCATACTACCAAAAAGTGCAGGCTCTTTTGCCACGGGATTATGCTCCGAGGGTAGCATTTTGCAGGAGGATGCTAGAAATTCATAGAGAAAACCCGAATTTTCTAAATTATATTTTATGGACGGATGAAAGCACTTTCAAGAAAGATGGATTTATGAACATGCACTACATCCATAGTTGGAGTATGGTAAACCCGCATTTAATGCGCGAAGAAAGGTCTCAATATCAATTTAAAGTAAATCTGTGTACTGGTATTATTAACGGACGCATAATCGGGCCTTTCAAATTTCCAGAAGCACTAAATGGGCAGGTCTACCTGGAATTTTTAAGAAGAGACCTGCCCATTTTATTAGAAGACTTACCACTAGCAACTCTACGAGATATGTGGTTACACAATGATGGTTGCCCCGCCCATTACGCTTTGCCGGTGAGAAACTATTTAAATGAACATTTCCCAGGAAAATGGATAGGTCGCATGGGGCCTATTTTATGGCCAGCACGATCACCGGACCTCAATCCATTGGATTTTTATTGGGGATACCTAAAAGAAAAGGTGTAAACCAATCCCCAATATTGCAGAGCTTCAACGAAAAATAATTGAGTTTTCCCAACAAGCAAGTAACAGAAGATTGGCGCGGCCTATAACACGTTCTTTCATAAGAAGATGCCGCGCCTGTATTAGAGTAGGAGGTCGACAGTTCGAACATTTATTGTAAAAATCATCAATAAAAATCATAAAGAAATTACTAGTTTTATTAAGACTCATTGTTTCCTTATTCGTAAGTAATAATTGAATTTTCTCAACAAGCAAATAACAGAAGATTGGCGCGGCCAATAACACGTTCTTTCATAAGAAGATGCCGCGCCTGTATTAGAACATTTATTGTAAAAATCATAAACAAATTACTAGTTTTATTATCACTCATTGTTTCCTTTGTTCGTAAGGAATTACCTACCTGAATAGTTCTAGTTACTTCCATATCTCCTGTCTCGCTTGCATTTACATAAGCCTATGCGTCATAGCAACTAAGGCTGAGAAGCTATTGTATCGTAACTTTGAATGTTTGTTTCATACTAAAATTGGAAAAAAAATGAACTACTTTTTACTTTTCTATGGATATTAGGTCTGAAATCAGCCAAATCAGCGTGAAAACGAATTATTTTTCTTTACATTAATCGAACGGACAAATCATTAAAAAAATATATCTAAATTGGCTAATTTGCACAAAATCTACCCTCCGCGAAGAAAAAATTATTGCACAATTTTTTTAAATAAAAGTACTAAGTATTATAACATTTTGAAATCTACATGAGTAGCGCCAACTTTTGAATACAGTTGCCAGGTCTTTGTAGGTACATTTTTTTTACAGGGTGAAGGGACCATCTTGCTCGATAAAACTTTAATGTTACATTTTTATACTTTTACGAATTTTTATGTATTCATTTCTACCAAACCGTAATTGGTACTGAACAATTAAATAGTAGGTATAGTAGGCATATCTTTAGGTTTCACAAAACAGAAAAAAAAATTAAAACTGGTCCTCATTTGCAGCTGCAGGATCAAAATAATTGACGCAAAGGGTGATTTTCTGGAATATTTATAAATCACCCTTTATCTTTTAAACCGCGTAACTTAGGTATAGGACTTAATTTTTTTGTGGACAGTCATTCCATGGTCTACAACCCCCTTTCGTTTGATCGTTACGTTCCGGGACACCCTGTATATATATTTTTTTTTTTTTTTTTTTTTAATTGTTATACCTTCACAGAGGTATAAGTCTTATAATAATATTAAGCTTACAAAAAAAAATGCTTAACATCAACTGAAAATAGGGATACACACTAATACAAAAATACAAGGTTCACACATTTTTAAAAAGTTGAGTCCGGTTTTTATGAGTAACATACTCCTTACCATCTTTTAAAATTTTCACATTACAATCTAAGTCATCAATCACAACATAAGGTCCCAGATAAATAGGATCCATCTTGTTTTCTGAAGGGTTCTTTAATAACAATAAATCACCTTTTTTAAAGTACAAAGGGTTAACATAATTATCATAGTCTTGCTTACGCTTAATTTTACTTAGCATTAAATTATTACGTGCATCTCTCTGTGCTATTTGAAGTCTATATTTTAATTCGAGTGCATAATTATCATGAGTGTACAGAGAATCTACAACATTTCCGATTAAATTACTAGGTAAAATGCAATGTTTCCGAATACTAATTCGTGTGGAGTGTACTTGGTTTCCATATGAACCGTATTATTATACGAAAAACACCAATACGGCATCAAGCACTCCATGCATCCATATTGTTTTGACAGTTTATCCTCAAATAAGCACCCATCGTTTTATGCGTGTTTTCTAATGCACCGATGCTTTCGTGATGATAAGCTGTGGAGAATATTTGATTAATTTTTAAGACTTGGCATACCTCTTTCATAGTACTAGATATAAACTCTGACCCACGATCAGTCGCTATTTCCTTAGGTATGCCAAATCTTAAAATAAAATTATCAACAAAAGCACGGGCAACGCTTACAGCATCCTTGTTTGATAACGGGTATGCCTCCGTATACTTTGTCAACTCGCATTGCAAGGTTAAAATATAGCTATAATTATGTATATCTTTAGAAAGCGGCCCTACTATATCTAAATACACTTTTTCGAAAGAGGAATTCGCAGTGGTTGTTATTTTCATAGGTTGCTTAGTTTGTATACAATATTTTTGTTTCTTACATTGCTCGCACCTAGAAACAAAATCAGCTACATCTTTATCTATATTAGGCCAAAAGTAATATTTCTTTATGTTATTTGTCATCCGCCTAATGCCCGCGTGGCCACTAGTGGGCAATAGATGGAAGTCATTTAATATCACACGCCTGTTATCTAAATTATTGATTCTTTGAACCTTACTAGCAACACATATTCGTGGTCCGGACCACTTACTACATTTTTTTATTTCTGCTATGAGCCCACTTATAAAATCGCTATTATTATCATTTCGTAATATGCATATTTCGTTTATTAAATACTTAGAACATAAACATGTCAAATCTCTCAACAATTCGTCTCGCGTAATTGGAGATCGAGATATTGTCTGCAAATAAATTCTTAATTGACTGGGCACATAAAAAAAATATTTAAACTTATCTATCAAAATATTTTTTCTTAATAAATTATTTAATTGTTTAGCGCTAATTAATAAAAGTTCAGTAATATTTTTCGGTTTTTTAATTATATCCACGACTCTCGGTTGATCAGGCCTCGAGTCAGTGTCAATATTATCCGCCGGTAAAATATCACTGTTCTTATCACTTTGCATTTTCATTTGACGAGATTGCGCTCTAGTAACTACATTAATAACCTGCTCATTCATCATTTTTAAATCTTCCGACGACATACTTATTCGTGAAAGTGCATCTGCAACACAGTTTAATTGGCCTTTTAGATACTCTATAGTAAAATTATATTCCTCTAATTGTAATCTGAATTTTAAAAGTCTACTGGAGGGGTCTTTCATAGAAAATAAGTACTCTCGTGGACGATGGTCGGTCTGTATCTTAAACTTTCTGCCGTACAAATAAGGCCGAAAATACTTAACACTCCATACTATTGACAAGAGCTCTTTTTCAATAGTTGGATAATTAATTTCAGCTTTATTTAAACTGCGACTAGCATAAGCTACAGGTCGGCCATCATTATTACACAACACTGAGCCTATAGCTTTTCCCGTGCGTCAGTTTGAAGAATGAACTCGTAACTTTCAGATAGGTCTGGATACTGTAAAACTGGCGGTTTTGATAACGCAGATTTTAATAACTGAAATGCACTTTCACAATCAGTATTCCATGAAAATTTTATATTCTTACAACACAGCTCATTAAGAGGAATTGCTATCTTCGCGAAGTAAGGTATAAATTTCCGATAGTAATTAGCGAAGGCCACAAAACGCTTTACTTCGTCTGAGCTTTGTGGATAATTTTCTAGGACCCTTATTTTTTCTTGATCTGGTAAAATACCTGTACCTGAAACTATATGACCTAAGTAGTTAATTTCTTTCTGTAAAAATATACATTTGGCCGGATTTAACTTTAAATTTACTTTACGTAATCTAGAGAAAATGTCCATTAAATTTTGATTATGATTTTGTAAATTTCTACCAATAACGGCCAGATCATCTTGATACACCATACACTTATCATGATTAAGACCAGACATTGCTATAGTAATCATTCTACTAAAGCTATTGGGACTGGACTTGAGGCCCATAGGCATACGGGTCATTTGATATTGATTTTTACCCGTTGTAAAGGCTGTGAAGGGTCTACAACTTTTTTCTAATGAAACTTGATAAAAACTTTGTGAAAGGTCTAAATGAGTAAAATACATAGCACCTGACAACGAGTCCAAAATTTCAGTTATATTGGGCAGAGGGAACTTATCCTCCTGAATGACGTTATTTAACTTCCGGTAATCAATCACAACGCGCCATTTTTTGGTACTGGATGCGTCTAGCTTTTTTGGCACTAGTAATTATTTGCACTAGTAGTTATTTATTTATTTATTATTTATTTTGATTTGATTATCAATTTCCGTTTTCTGCGAGTATGGTAAGCGATAAGGCTTTGTATAAATAGGCGTAGTGTGTGGTTTCAGGTCGATAGTTTGTCTATAAATAGGGGTGGTTGTTAATTTATCCCCTGGCAGATGAAAAATGTCGGGAAATTTAGCGCAAATATTTTCTATTGATTTTCGTTCTTCTATATTCAAATCATTTAAGTTTAATAGGGAAAATAACGTTTTTACTCTATCACAAGTAATTGTCGGTTTGCTAAAATGACAAATAAAATATTCACTTAATTTACTAGTGTTTACTTGAAAATAACTTAATCGAACATCTGTCTCACGAGTGTTTAAAATACGAATTGGGATGTTCCCATTTACTGGTTTATTAACACTACTTGCTAAGAAAACGCCATCACATAACTCTTGATTTGAAACCACACATTCCTCCTTCAACTGTGTTTCAATTAAATGTATGGACTCGCTGCGTGCTGGTACCGTCAAATAATTATAATTAGGTACATCAAAGGGTAATTTCACTAGCTGAGAGCTATGCGTTAATAATTGCATCGTATTATTTTCAAAATTTAAAATAGCATTATAACATGATAAAAAATCTTGACCTAAAATTCCATCAGTTGTACACGGTAAATACTTAAATACAAGAAACTTATGAGTAAAAATATGTTTTTTAAAATTAAGATTTAAATACACGAAACCTTTTGAATTTAAATAACCACCTATACCTTTAATCTTAACGCTCTCATTATGGTAAGGAATTTGTAAACGTTCTAAACATGCTAACTTTATACCCGATACCGATGCACCAGTGTCGATCAGCCAGTTATGATTAAGTTTCCTAATTTGGAGCGATACTTTGTTCAAACTATTGCACGAGAGAATATTATGCACGAAAAAAATGATCTAAGGACTCACCGTTCGAAGAACTTGTTGCAGTTGTTGCAGCCTGATTATCGGCAGTCATAGTGTTTATGTTTCTTTGTAACCCGACACCCCGGCTGCGATTACCACGTTGTCTCCTGGGTGGTCGATCATTATTGTAACCTCCGCGACACCTATTATTAGAAAAATATTGTACCTGCCGAGGCCCTCGCTGAGGTCTATATGCGTTTTGTGTATGACCTCTGGTACCAAAATATCGTTGACCTAGATGTCCTCGTTGACTCCTCCTAGCTGAAAAATTAGGTGGTCGAACTGCGTATAACATTTCGGATGTGCCTTGCGTGGTTATTTCCTCGTCCTGGGCGGCTTGAATAGCATCTGTTAAGGAAGTAAAGTTGCGCGCTGCGACAATCGTACCTAAACGACGATCCCGCAGCCCGTCGGCAAATCGTTTTATCGCTAGTTTTTCATTTAGTGGCTTTAACACACCATAATTCGCGGAGTTGCCGTCGGCCTGAGAGATGGTCAGATTCACGAAAAGTTCGGAAATCTCCTTACCAAAATCAGTAATAGTTTTACCACTTTGTCTACATTGCTGCAACTTACTTTGGATAGCCGTAAAACTTTTCTGCGGTAATAATAATTTACGCATAGCCTTTAAAAGATCTTCAACAGTTTTGTAATTTTGAGCCAATAATAACTTCGCACGTTGGGATAATCTACTTTTCAAAACGAATTGAATTAATTTAGTATTACATTCTGGTTTTTCTAATGTAGTACTATAGTACTCGATTCCCTCAATCAATTGTTTCGTGTTATCATCAGTATCATTCATAACAGGTAGTAAACTCAAAGCCGTCTTTAAATCAAATGAACCCATGTTTATTTTAGAATGGCAATCTTCACTATTTTTAGTACACAAGGAGATAATTTCAGAAAAAATATTATCAAACTGTTCGCAAACCCTCTTAATCAGGCAAATTTCTTCGTAATTCAATTTCGTGTAATTTTTTAAAGTAGCCCTATAAATGTCTAAATACTTGTTATATTTTAGTAATACACTATTTGCTTGTTCTTTTTTTACATCTAAGATCTTACCATGTCTACGTTTAGGACCAATTTTTATCAAATAACTTCTAATGTTCTTTAAATTATTAAGTAAAAAAATTAAATCATCAGCCATAAATTTCGAACAAACCAAATACCTACTAAATACCTATTTAAAAATAAACAGAAAGATGCACATAATTGATAAAATAATCCTACTTACGTAATAATATTTCGTTTTATCGAACGTGTAAAGTCTTACCTATAAATTTAATTTTCATTTAAGTAACCTTGTAAATAAAATAAGCATGTAAACAAATTAAAGAGAGTGTATATCTAATCAACCCGAAAAATAAAAAAACTAACTCTTACCTAAAGGTTTCCTTAGCAATACCTATTTGCATAATTTAGAATTACAATAAATGTCATCAATATTGAAATGTATTATTATGGTAAGATTATAATATCTAATATAACAAGGCTATAAACGGAAAACACAAACCGAGAGTCGCACAACCCGAAATCACTGCATAATTCACTTTTTAACACTCACATAGCCGCCGAACTCGTGCTAAATGATCTCTGCATCACCACCGGCCTTAACTCCTTGGAGTGCCTGCTGCCTTCGGAGGATGCTGGAGTACCTTTTCAGCGTCAGCTCGTTGATTTGACGATGTATTTGTTTTTTATGGCATCGTTTATACAGACGATAAACAAATAATAGGTCTTTACCTATGAAACTGCCGTTTTGCCGTACTGGCCATTTCAAATGAAAATATTTTTTTTTTACTGATAATTCTAATTTCAAATTAATTTTATTTGACAAACATGGAATTTTTTTTCTAAAATCGTCATTTGTTTAATAGTTAGTGTTTTGTTTTCAACGCATTCGAACATTTTTCGTCATCATGGATAAGTTAAAAATTCGAGATATTATGGAGTATGAGTACCGTCGTGGCAGCAAAGCGGCACAAGTGGCACGCAACATCAACGACGTTTACGGAGCGAACACTACAAACGAACGCACCACCCGTTATTGGTTTACCCGCTTCCGTTCTGGAAATTATGACCTGAAAAATGAACCCCATGGTCGTCCGAAAACTTTGGTTGACAATGACGAATTAAAGGCAATTGTGGAAGCCGATGAAACTCAATCCACGGCTGAATTAGCAGCAGCTTTCGACGTTAGCATCAAAACAATATTGGTCCATTTGCGTCAAATTGGCAAGGTAAAAAAGCTTGACAAATGGGTACCCCACGAACTCAATGACCGCCAGCGCGAAGTACGCGTGGAGACGTGCCTTGCACTGCTCAGCAGGCATACAAATGAAGGAATTCTGAACCGCATTGTTACTTGTGACGAGAAATGGATCCTGTTTGACAATCGTAAGCGCTCAGCAAGTTGGTTGGACCCTGGTTCAGCACCCAAACAATGCCCTAAACGAAAACTTACCCCTAGAAAAGTGATGGTCACTGTTTGGTGGTCTAACGCGGGTGTAATTCATCACAGCTTCTTGCCAAACGGGACAAGCATTACTGCAGGTGTGTACTGTGAAGAACTGAACACAATGATGGAGAAGCTCGCACGTCTCCAACCAGCTTTGGTCAATCGTTCGGCTCCACTGCTCCTGCACGACAACGCGCGACCTCATACTGCACAGACTGTCTCCAAGCTACAAGAGTTGGGGTTGGAAGTTCTCGGTCATCCGCCGTACTCACCAGACCTTGCGCCTACAGACTTCTACTTTTTCCAGAATTTGGATAACTTCTTGGCGGGAAAAAAATTCAACACCCGAGAGGCAGTACAAAATGCCTTTGAAGAATTTGTTGCCTCCCGTCCAGCTGATTTCTTCAAGAAAGGCATCAATAAGCTACCCATGCGTTGGCAAAGATGCATTGATTGCATGGGTTATTATTTTGATTAATAGAAATAAAAAATATATAAAAAAATTACGCTTCATTTATTTCGTGAAAAACGGCAATTTCATAGGTAAAGACCTAATATTAGTAAGCCAATTGCCAAGACTGTGCAAATTATAATCAGAATCGTGTTCGTATTCTCGTGTAATTGCTCTATATTCGCCGTCTTAGATCCTACCCCAGCGGTTTGCGCGATGATAACTTCTTCTTTAGATTTGGAACTTCCCATTTTCACAAAGTATTACCGAAAAAAGTAATACCCAAACACCGAAAAAGTACATTTTGGTGTACGCGCGCGGTGCGAGTTACTTAGATCCTGGCATGGTCGCCATGTAAGGTCGGGCGTTTAGTGAGACAATTGAAACCCACGAAGTCTGAGAATACACTGTGTTTATTGAATAAGAGATAGCTTACAAAGTATAAGTATAAGTACATACTACATACATCAAAATAGCGTCAATAATATTGATTCAGAAAGCAGCCAAATGTGCCACCATTTTGTATTTTTTTACAGTACTTGAGGCACTTGAGCTTTTGGTTGTTTTAGTGAGTCTGGTGTTTCCTGCTCTGAGGAACCCATCGTCATTCAATAACCGTGGCTCTTCCAATACCTGACACTGGCAGTAATAGTCTGTCAAGTCGTAACGACGGTTGATTGCCATATATGACAAGAATAGAATAGGGCTTACTAAAATAAACTGCGTAGTTCTTTATTTTTTATATTCAAAGAATTATAATAAAAGTAGATAATTACTGTGGTTATTTCATCTACGTCAACTCTTACAAAAGTTCATTATGTAATATTTAGTTCTAAAATATCGATAGTAGATTCGATACTCTCTGTGCAACACTAAAAATGGACGCCATTTTATGTTACATTTCAAGTTTAGGTATGCACGTTTTTTTCTTACTTAGGGCTTGTCCATTGGTTGAGGTCAATGCATTTACTACATAATTAGTGTGACATTCCTCAAAACAAGCAGGGCAAGGACGATTTTTGCAAATCTTATACCTAAACCTCGTTTCCTAGCTTTTTCTTTTTGCTGCACAGAAGGCAATTAAGGTATTTAATGTTCCTCTTTGAATTTTCTGTAGTCGGAATGTCTTCAGGCCAGTGACCATTGTAAACTCTCTTCGCTGGCTGTTGCCTTGGCCCTGGCCTTTCGATTGTAGCTCTATCATTTGCCCGTCTACTGGAATATATACCTCCTATTCTGATAATATCTTTGCCCTTTAAGTTACAATCGACTTTAGTCATCTGCATAATTAGCTTATTCCGATAGCTCTAAAAGTTTGCCCTTCTAGGTAGTTTGCAATCAGGCAATACAGCTGAACTCCTCTGACCTACAGATATGGCTTTGCCATCATGTGAGTGGCCTGTCAAAACTGACACATGACGTTACTTTGTTGATGTTTTTATTAGTCGTTTAAAGATTTTAAAAGCTTGCTTATTAATTTTTTTTTGTAATAATATAAAAAAATGGCTCCTGCTTCATTCAGGGTCAAAGATCTTAATGAAATTGTAAATTTAGACTTAAGCGACGAACAATCAGAATGTTAGCGCGATATTTACCGTTCCGATTGCAATAGCACTAATAACACTTTTAGCGCGCTCAAACGAATCGGAACGGTTTTGAGCACTTTTAGCGCTGTAATTGGCAAACGGAACGCAGCAATAGATTATAGTTGACCGGGCTTTCAGCAACCCAATTGACAGTTGACAAGAGATTTGACAACCTACTATCAGCGACTCATCGGGTGTTGAATGTATGTGATGAATAAATATGTACAAAATGCTTTAGTTGTATTATTTAAAACTATTCTATTGCACTCTGGCTGAATTAAAATGGTCTTGTATGTACGATGATCTTGTTGTAGAGTCTCAGTTTTTGCAACTCATAATTGTTAAGGGAAACAAGTTGTATAGAGTAGTTCATTGTATACTATTATTTAGTTTCGGCTTTACATACTGTATAATATCACAGGTTACTTTTTATCCATTCATACTTTTGAATTAATGACATGCCGGATATAACTTAATTATATACGATATTCGTGAAAAGATTCGTCAGATCTTTGATATATTAAAAAAGCAGTACGTATTTAATCACATTTGCTATTCTAATAACATGCGTACTCTAAACTCTTACGAGCTAAAGGTTTCCGCGGGCAAAAGTTAGTACAAAATACAATATTCATGCCTCTTATTGTTGATGCCATTTTGACAAATGAATATCATTCGATAAAGCTGTTGGAGTAACCAATTCACATTCATTCAGTTAGGTAGTTTAATTTAAAGTGATTTAAAAAAATTTAAATTTTGAGAAAAATATTATATTTAGAATCATGATAATGCAAGATAGATCTTCCACAAATAAAAAATGTTTAAGCTCTCAGACAATCTTTTTAAATTTAGCTCTCTAAATAATAACGCAAATATCAAAACCATTTTAGGCATACTAAACAGTGTTACCATATTCCATACAGATATTTGAAGTGGCGCCCTCAATTTTTGTCAAGACTTTTTGGTTGCACTATACTTAAGTCATTGATCTCTTTTAGACTCGTAACATAATACGAAAAAAATAAATTTTTTTTACTTTGTTTTACGTTGTTTTTTGTTTGACTAACTACTTTCGTAACATTTTTTTTTGGTCCATTTAATTATGAAAAGTAACTTATTGATCTCTTTTAGACTTATAAAATAATTCGAATTAAATATTTTTGTTCAATTTTTGTATTCTAGTCTTTTGTTTGACTTACAAACTCCTCCTTCAAATGTTTTCCTTAATCAATGGCGATCGCAAAAACAGCTGCAGCCATAAGTAAGTTGATTTCAAGCCACGCTCGCATCGTCTTTTGTAACTACTAATTCAGTAGAAAGAGTTAGTAGTATAAGTGCGCTCTGCGGCCTACGTCGCGCTGCGCGAGCCTTAAATTGCTCGTAGTAGTTACTCGGTTACCGTGTCTGTGATAGAGGGACGGACGCCCGCGCCTAAAGTCGCTAACAATAGACTGACATCTATAGTTACCGACTGAACTGAGCAATCGACTAATTTAATTGTTTTAGTAATAATCGGCCATCACTATTTCATAGATGGCGAAGTAGTTGATTTTTGTCCTTACTCAAAATTTTGTGAAGTTGAGATTCTTCGCTAGGAGAAATTATGTTCTGTGGTTGAAGGACTAGAGAGTAGTGTTGCAAAATAATCGGCTATCGTTCACCTAGAATCACTCGTACTATCGATATTCTCGATAAAAATTATTACAGCAATATAATCGACTTAGTCGGAATCGATTTAATTTAATATTGGTTAAGGTTATATTGCCCATGTTACTGATCTGTATGTTAGTGATGACTGATGCGATAAGATAGCACAAACAATATCATATAGCCGTTAAAATAAAATACCCTCAAATTATATCTATTCTTAAATTTTCGCGATGCATACTTTAAATAAAACACTTTTTACCGGATATTATCGCGTATATTTTAGTTAATTTTAAAATTATTTCGACGTTTCGGCATCTCAAATTATGTTTGCTGATACTTACTCATATAACTAATAATTGCAAAGACATGCGATACTATCTAAACCAATATTAAATTGAATCGATACCATCGATTATATTGCTGTAATCATTTTTATCGATACTATCAATATAATCGATTGTATTGGGCATTTAGACAATTATAATCGATAGTATTGCTGTTAAATTAGTATTTAGTAATTGATAGTATCAAGAATATCGATAGTATAAGTGATTTGGGGCCCATCTAATAACCGATTATAATCGATACTCGATCGATTATGCGGCAACACTACTAGAGAGTGATAGGCCATTTGAATTTGAATTTGAATTTTCATAATAGTGTACAAATAAAATGTTGCATTTGAAATACGCATCCCGAATTAAGAGATGGGGAGGGAAGTGGGGGCGGTTAGGTTAGAAGTAAGAAGGGGCTCTGTTTCCTCATTCCAAATTTGCTCTCATCCAGCGGCACAATTTTTCCCGGGCCACCAATCTTTCCTAAATTTTGTTGTTGGTCTAATTCATAAATTACAACTGCTTCTCAACAATAACTGTACCAATCAGAAATCGTGACCTGGCCTAAACATACGCCCCTTTAAGGGATCCTCACGGATAACGTGATCATGGGACCACCTATGCGCAAAGCAGTACATTAAGTAATAAACATTTAATAGATTTATTTTTTTGTTCTCAAATCATGTTCCAGCTGTTCTGGTTTTACGAGTTTTTTTCTTGCAGTTGCCTTTACTGCAGTAAAACTTGCAGAATTGGCAGTCATTTTCATTGGTGTATGATGCACCGTTACACGAAAGTTTAAACACGTATTTAAAAAAACAACTTAGCATCTCCGCGGAAGGGGAAGGGTGGCATTTGAAAGGGACCATCCCCTATAAAAATCAACCCTTACCAATCTAAAATTTCGGGTGCGTATTTCAAATGCCCACTCAAAATGTTTTACCTTAAATGTTTGTGAAAAGCATAAATCTATTATACATATATTATTTCATGAATATATAAAACAGAAGGATCATAGTAATTTTATTTATTGTATACCCATGGAAGACATATTTAATACACAAACGTTTTGAGTTTGTACTTGAAGTGAGCGAACTAATGTAACATTAATTTGGGAAATGTTATGTTCATCAGCATTCCTTTCTAACAACAGGACAACAGCTGGAATGAAATGCCAATATTTACCAAGACACCTATTCTTCTTCTCAGTTGTGGCCATATTGTTAGTTACTGTAGTAACTGATGAGTAGGAAGCATCTGTAACATGGTACCATGATAATTAATGTATGTATACCTACCACAATCATAACATGCATAAGTTGAGGACTTACTTTCAGTTTCAACTAAGTCTTGTTCAACCCATCTTGTCTGAATGTTTACACAAATAATACTAATATGCCAATTTTTTGCGAAATATCTAAGATGATTGACTAGCCTGTTTAAAAGTGTTAAGCCTGAAATAAAATTAAACATTTAATGTTGTTGAGTTATTAAAAGTTTATATGAATTACTTCATTTATACATATGGATTCCAAATAAAGGATATTAGTAAACATCCATAATGTTTATGGTTCCAATAAATTGAAGCAGAAATCTTAATGAGTTGTATTTGTATTTTAAAATATATATTGTAAGATGATGGTCCTGCACTACCTATGGTTAGCTGGCTTTTCTAACAAAGAAATCTGTCTTGATTTTTACTTGGAGGATCAGTTTGTGATGAGCATGATTATTTCCTAATTAATTATATTAAATTTAACACCATATATAATCTATCTTTTGGTTGGTACAAATTGTAGGCTATTGTATCCGGGTTTGTAATATTATTTTAATTAACTTACCCAATTTGTTCTCATCCCCAAGAAATTGAAGCATTAAACCTGGTAAAGAATCTATAATTATTAAAGAGAGATTTTCAAATGGAACTGTCTTATCTTTAATATTAGACATTAAATTAACTAACTCATCCATTGTCCAAACTTGAATTACTTTAATTCTATACATAATTGTTGCCATATTTTTATGACTATATCCATTTAGATCTAGAATTCTTTGCATTCTAATAGCTGAGAAATCTCCTTTGGTGTCAACATAGAGAATGTTATTATTACTGTCTTTTGACATGTTGATAGCAATTTGCATACACAATTGGGTTTTTCCAGTGTCTGACAAACCACAAATTTCGGTTATGTACTCAGTTGGTATTCCACCACCCAATAACCAATCTAAACTGTAAAAGAAACAGATAATAATAGAAGTTATAACAACTTTTATGAAACAAACTTTTCATATGGATAACTTACTTTTTAAGATGTGTTTTTAAATGTCTATTAGACGTATGCTGCAGAAAATAGAAGCCATTTATTGGCTGCGCCGAATATTTTTCCAGTAATTCATTTCTTATGATCATTATCTGATGAATTGATAACTTGCTAATAGCTGCCAATTTTTCATCATGCTCTTGAAGGAATTCGAGAATCGAGTTAATTCTGTTTTGATGTAAATTTCTAAGAGCAAAATCATTAAGGCAAGGAAGTTTCAGAGAATTTAAAGGTATCATTGTTTGCGTATGTTTATTTACGATATTTTGTGCTAATAAACAAATTAAAATTATTTTTACTCAGAAAAAAATGTAACTGATGCATCACATATTTTGTTTAAGATTGCCTACATAATTTTATTGAACGGAGACATTGTTTACTCAATTTAAAGTTTTATTTGGAAAGTATTCAAAAAATGCTGTTTTACTCCAACTAACTTTTTTAAATTTACTAGGTTCAAGTGTGCCGTGATGGAACTGAGTTTATTTATACGTGCGGAGTACAGACAGAATAAATACATATTGACAGATTGAGTAAAGTTACTGACAATGTGTCAAAATTGGTCAACAAAAGTTAATCATTCGTTCGTTACCCACGCCCGCCATTATTGTTTTTTGCTGTCATACGAAAACTGTTGGATGTGTAGCGGAAAGTATTTTCTTTAATTTGCGGCGTATTAGGTTAAATATCTTTTCTTTTATGAGTTGTTAGCAATCCAACAAAATGTCTAACATATCTCTTGACAAAGAGACCTTTTTTCGCCGTATGAAAAAGCTGTATGCGACATGGAAGGTAAGTTACGTTTGTCTCTTCTAATCAAGCACACCGCAGAACTGTGATAAGTTTACTGAATTTAACCTTTAAATGATTTCAGGCTGCTGCTGCCGATCCAAAGGTTGATGAAGTCTTAGCCAAAGTCGATTGTTTAGTATCTTGCGTCGGAGTAGATGAAGACACACTTTATAGCAAGTCAACTGCCTTACAGGTACTCATCAATTTTGTGTGTAGTTTTTATGTTTTATATAGTAATGTGTGTTCTTCTAACTATTCTTCCTTATCTCAGTAATATCACAATATTATATGTTATGTTCATTAATGTTTAATATCTTATCTTAAGGCTGTAAGTATGTCCAATTGTTGCCTTAAATATCTTTCAATATTTTAATTTAAAAGCTTGCAGTCTGATTTGAAGTGTTATGTGTTGATTTGGTAAAGTCTATATATCTTTTTGTTTAAACTCATATTTAATGCATGATTGTCATTTGATGTCTTATCTATTCTTCTGGTACAGTAGTTCAACTGGCTCACTAAAGCTGAATCAATTTTTTTTTAAATTAAGAAGTTATTCTTCATTAATAAGTTTGCTTTAATTGGTTTTCACACTTCTTGATTAATGCAATATTAGTCACATCAATAATATTTTTACTCACACTATAACATTAAAGTTTAAAATAAGTCTTGTAATAGACATGTGTATAGTGGCGGTAACTAAGGTAAGTTCATACAGATAGATCTTTTGCATGAAGAATTGAGCTATTCATACCAACATTTCTTATATTTTATTTGACCTTAATTTTGTTAGTTATCTTATGTTAGTACTTTATTATTTTTAACATATTAGCAAATATTATGAAAACTTGTACCTCAAACATTAGTTTGATATGAGTTTCAGCATTTTTCTTGGTATAAGTGATGATTTTGAAAAATTTGGTATTTTTTGTTTTAGTTTACCAGGATATAATGCCAACTCTTTTCTTACAGACTTGGCTCTTTGGATATGAATTACCAGATACAATCACAGTACTATCAGAACAGAGCATGTGTTTCCTAGCCAGTAAAAAGAAAATTGAATTCTTGCGGCAAATTGAAAATGGCAAAGAAGACTCCGACCTACCTCCCGTGAAACTGCTTGTGCGAGATAGAGTAAGTACATGTAATTTAGTAAGAATACTCAAAGAATATAAATCTGTGATATGAAAGCACATTAAGCAATTTTAAAGTCTGAATGGGCTTTTTTAAACTCTTGAATATCAATATTTTACCTTGTGCGCTTGATGATAAGTATATGCCAATTTGTTTCCAAATTGTTGTGCGGTTTACTTCATTAAAAAAGAATTTTTTTGTATCTAATATAGAATGATAAAGATAAAGAAAACTTTAATAAGATTTTACAAGAAATGAAAAAATCAAAATCAGGCAAAAATATTGGTGTGTTTGCAAAAGATAACTACCCTGGTGAATTTTGTGAAAGTTGGAAAAATGTATTAAAAGGTGAAAAGTTTGAAAATGTTGATGTGAGTGCTTCCATTGCTCTGCTCATGGCACCCAAAGAAGATTCTGAGATTATTACTATTAAGAAGGCTTGTATGGTCACTGTTGATGTTTTCACTAAGTATTTGAAAGATCAAATTATGGAAATCATTGATTCAGATAAGGTAAATCAAAATGATGATTGGATTATTGTTGTGTTATGCTAATATCTTAAGAATATTTTAGTAATATGTTACAAAAATTTTTCAGAAAGTAAAACATATGAAACTGGCAGAGGGTGTAGAAGGAGCAATCTCTGATAAGAAATATGTTACAGGAGTAGACACAAGTCAAGTAGATATGTGCTATCCACCAATCATACAATCCGGGGGCAACTATAGTCTGAAGTTCAGTGCAGTTTCTGACAAAAATCATTTACATTTCGGTGCTATTATTTGTTCTCTAGGCGCGAGATATAAATCTTATTGCTCAAACATTGTACGAACACTATTGGTAAACCCTACAGATGATATACAAAATAATTATAATTTTCTATTGAATATTGAAGAAGAAGTGTTAAAGAAACTAGTTGCTGGTACTAAACTTTCTGCCGTTTATGAAGCTGGCTTAGAGTTGGCTAAAAAGGAGAAACCAGATTTAGTTGACAACTTAACTAAAACATTTGGGTATGTTGCTATTACTTGTAATTTCATAAAAAATATACTGTGGAAATATGTTATTAAAGTTTTTTTTAATTGCAGGTTTGCTATGGGCATTGAGTTTAGAGAAAGTTCAATAGTGATTGGACCAAAAACATCAATAGTGGCTAAAAAAGGCATGGTTTTTAATGTCAACATTGGATTGGCCAGTTTGTCAAACACTTCATCGGCTGACAAAGAGGGAAAGGTAAACAAATCAGAGTCTAGTAAGAAGTTTAAAAAGTGACAAATTTTTTTACACATTATGATATTTCAGACATATGCATTGTTTATTGGTGATACAGTTTTGGTAAACGATGAGAACCCAGCCTCCATACTAACACAGTCAAAGAAGAAAATCAAAAATATTGGGATTTTCCTTAAAGATGATGACGAGGAGGAAGAGGAAGAAAAAGAAAATAAGACTGAAATACTTGGTGAGCTGCTTGTAATGTATTTTTTTCTAGCTATATACAGTATATATTTATTTGTGATATATATCTTTAGTTATAACAGATTTTTAAGTTAATTTATGCTTGGCAGTTAAATGTAAACCTTCATGATTTGGTTTGGTTTCTGCTAGAATATATAGAATTATTTAATCCTCCTTTCAATTTGAAAATGTGTATGTTTTTACTAATAATACTATGTTTATTTACATGAAACCATGGGCGCATAGAAAATGGAGGTAAGATATTGTTTTGTTATTGCATAATACTTTTCAATTATTTATAATTATTATTATGAGGTTATGTACTTTTACAAAAGAGTAATTTTTTTATTCACACTAGAAGTGGCAAAAAATTGTTTGGTTTATTATTGATGATACAAATTTACAATCTTATTGTGTTATCAGGGAGAGGTAAAAGGACAGCGGTAATTGAATCAAAACTGCGAACTGAGCATTCCTCAGAAGAGAAGCGGAAAGAGCATCAGAGAGAATTAGCAATAGCGTTGAATGAAAAGGCGAAAGAACGTTTAGCCAAGCAATCCAGTGGCAAGGACACGGAAAAAGTCAGGAAAAATACTGTGTCCTACAAGAGTATTAGCCAGATGCCAAGAGAAAATGAGGTTAAAGAGCTTAAATTGTATGTTGGTGAGTGTTCTGTTACTGTGTAGTACATCTTATAATAATAAGTCACAAACTCTGTAGCATCAAGAGCAGGTAGGTATATTACTGCATGGAAAGGTCAGGGCTCATTTAATTATTTCAGTCACTTCCTGGATCTTGCGTAATGACAACGTCGACATGAGTACCTAGTAAAGTTGTTATTATTAGTATAGTCTAAGCCATTTTCTTTCCATTTTCTCCTCAGATCGCAAATACGAGACAGTTATCCTGCCAGTGTTTGGAGTCCCCGTACCATTCCACATATCCACCATAAAGAACATTTCCCAGTCTGTGGAAGGGGACTACACTTACCTTAGGATTAACTTCTTCCATCCCGGAGCCACTATGGGGCGAAATGAGGGAGGAAATTATACACAGCCTGATGCCACTTTTGTAAAGGAAGTGTAAGTATCTAATTTTGGGGAAATTGCTTGCTGAATGTAGCCTCACTGAAAGTAACCAAAAGTTTTAAAGTATATGTAAAATTTACCTCTAAAAATACGGCATCTATGTATTCTTAAGGCGAGGGTCTGAAGTAGATGATAAGCTTATTTTCCTTGAGCCTATTTTGCTACAGCCAAGTCACACATTCTTCTGTGTATATTGATCTAGTCTTTATAAAACTAACAGTTATTTATTGATTTTCACAGAACCTACAGAAGTACAAACACAAAAGAACCCGGTGAAATATCACCACCTTCGTCAAATTTAAACACAGGCTTCAGACTTATCAAGGAAGTCCAAAAGAAATTCAAAACTCGGGAAGCTGAGGAACGCGAAAAAGAAGATTTAGTAAAACAAGACACGCTCGTGCTGTCGCAGAGCAAAGGAAACCCTAAGTTAAAGGATCTGTACATCAGGCCCAACATAGTCACCAAGAGAATGAGTGGGTCGTTAGAAGCTCACACAAATGGCTTTAGATTTACTTCAGTCAGAGGGGACAAAGTGGATATTCTATATAATAATATTAAACACGCATTCTTCCAACCTTGTGACGGGGAGATGATTATACTTTTACATTTCCACTTAAAGCATGCTATTATGTTCGGTGAGTTGTAGTTTGTTTCAGTAAGATTTCGAATCTATTATTTATTAACTCCCGGTTTTCAACGAACGGCAAACTAAGAGTATATAAAGAGATCTTCTTAAAATTCAATTTTTTGTAATAATAACCAACACATTTTCTTTTACTAATTATTTTTCGTTTCCGGGACAAACATAATTAGAGGTGTGACTAATATATTCGTAATAGTTATATGTAATAGTTACACGGACCAAATCACATATTAGGTAATATGAATATTATGATATTAGGTTATTCTATAATAGTCAAATAATAGTGAGTGACGTTCGTCGCGTCACAGGAGAATGCGACGTTGCCAAACTTTTGCGTGTTATCCATCGCTCGCACTCTTCGCCGGGCCGCGCAGCGCTACGCGGTAGTGTACCAAGGACGTATTCGATCGAACATTATCTATTCGTTGCATACACTTCGCATTTTGTATGGAAGTTTCATGGATAAGCAGAGTGACAGCATGTAATCGACATCGATTAAATAAAAATTGTTAAAAATGCGCAATATTTTTATAATAATCTGAGTAATAGTAATAACGCCTAATTTTTTAGATAGATTTTATGTTCATTTAGCTTAGTTAGACGTGTTTAATGTTAATGCCTGTTAAAGTATGAAGGCAAATTTAATCACTAGGTACTCTTAATCAATATTATATACTCGCTATCTTTATTAATACATTACTTTTTCGGGTTGAAAAGTAGCGTACCTATGTACTTTTCGTAATCTGAGACCTAATCCAAGAAATCCAGTACCATACCAAACATTAAAATCGGTTCAGCAGTTTAAGCCTGCAAAACAGTTGAACAGTACCGACATAAAAACTAATAAATAAGCAAACTTTCGCATATTATAATATAATTCTAATATAAGTATGCGATTCTCTTACACTCGTGTAACTAATATACATGCAAACTAATAAAGATTAAATGAATATTGCGTATTATAATAACAACATCGGACGGAAAACTATCCCTATTATTTGACTGTTACCGAATAATAGGCACGATAACCTAATATTGGTAAAGCGTTATATTCGATAATAGAAATATGCCGCCGGCGTTTCATGCAGGCGTATCCATGTCGCAGTTTCTATGAACTTTAAGTGAACAATCAAAACAAAAGCACGCAATCTTTATTCCATACGATTATAATAGAGTTTCAAGGACAGTAAAAACTCTTTACGAACCTTTACGAATATAAATAATACTAATACGACTCATATATATTGCAAGAATATCGAAAATCCAATATTGTCTCTTACTGTTACTAAAACTATTTATTTGGTATCGCTCTACTGAAACTATATTACTGATAGGTACCTACCTATAAAATCTAATGCATCACTGTATATCGATTATTCGTTACGAATCGTGTATTAAACTGGCAACAGATGCATTGCAATGCGTTCAGATATCGCGAAAATACTATAACACCTATATTAGTTTGATTCGGATACTAAATCGGCTCGCTATTATTTGACTATTATCGGGTAATATGCGACGTTGCCAAACTTGCGTGTTATCCATCGCTCGCGCTCTTCGCCGGGCCGCGCAGCGCTACGCGATAGTGTACCAAGGACGTATCCGATCGAACATTATCTATTCGTTGCATACACTTCGCGTTTTGTATGGAAGTTTCATGGATAAGCAGACGGACAGCACGTAATCGACATCAATGTAAAAAAAATTGTAAAAAAAATACGCAATAGTTTTATAATAATCTGAGTAAAAAAATAATGCCTAATTTTTACGAAAGTTCATTTAATTTAGTTAAACGTGTTTAATGTTATTGCCTGTTAAAGTATGAAGGCAAATTTAATCACTACTCTTAATCAATATTAAGAGTAGCTGCTATATTGACACATTATTTTGTCGGGTTGAAAAGTAGCGTATGTGTTAATCCGAGGCCTAATCCAAGAAATCCAACACCATACCAAACATTAAAATCAAATCTGCCAAACAGTACATAAAAACTAATAAATAAGCAAACTTTCCAATTTATAATATAAGTCTAAAATATGCGATTCTCTTATATAACTATCTCTCGTATAACTAATTTACACGGAAACAAATATGGTTAAATGAATATAGCGTATTATTAGAACAACATCGGACGGAAAACTAACCCTATTATTTGACTAATACCAAATAATAGGCATGATAACCTAATATTGGTAAAGCGTTATATTCGATAATAGGAATACGAATATTTGAGCCTAATATAACACCTCTAAACATAATTCTTTGTGAGTTTCACGGCAGAATTTCTAACAATCAAAATATATATATTTTTAATTTATTTTGATATATTATTTCACTTTTGTACTAATCAATAAAAACTCACGGCTACTTACAACACTACATTCCAGGAAAAAAGAAACACGTGGACGTCCAATTGTACACGGAAGTGGGGGAGATCACGACGGACTTGGGCAAGCACCAACACATGCACGACAGAGACGACTTGGCGGCAGAACAGAGCGAGAGGGAGCTCCGGCATAAACTCAAAGTTGCCTTCAAAAGCTTCTGCGAGAGAGTCGAGAACATGACCAAACAGGAGGTCGAGTTCGATACGCCCTTCAGGTGTGTAACTCGCAAAAAACGATTAGACGAGCATTCGAACTGACGTTAGTTCATTACATTTAAAAATACATATATATAAATAAAAATATTGGTAAAAAGTGTGTTTTAAAATTCTCGCAACGAATGGGCACCCTAGCGGTGGCCAAATGAGCTATGCATGCATTAGTGCATTTAATGAGCACGTTTAAATATGATCTGAAAAATTTAGGGATTCACAACCTAATACGTTAATTTTTAATGCTAGAGGTTCCTGCGCGCTTTCAGCTGCGGAACTCGTGAGCCGTGGGAATCTCCGCACAAAACATAACCTAAAATACTAAACCTTCTTGATAATGTATCTTTTTGGTGGTGAAAGAGTGTCCTGGTTCACTAGCTTCAGAGTTCATTGATTACATACAAACGAACAAACCTTTACTTGTCTAGTACAAGCTGAGCTGCACCCCGTGCACCCGCATTAAACTGATATTATACTGACTGAGACGGGGGCTGAGCGCCGTCGTCCGATGACCATGTATTATACATTCGAATTACATTTTGCTTTTTCTTTGAAGAAATTATATAAAAATAAAAATATTCTTTTCTATTCTTTTTTATAGAGAACTTGGATTCCCTGGCGCCCCATACCGAAGCACAGTCCTCCTCCAACCCACATCCGGAGCGCTCGTGAACCTCACGGAGTGGCCTCCGTTTGTCATCGCGCTGGAAGACGTGGAGTTAGTTCACTTTGAGCGCGTGCAGTTCCACCTGAAGAACTTCGACATGGTGTTTGTGTTCAAAGACTACGCGAAGAAGGTGGCCATGGTGAACGCTGTGCCGATGAACATGCTGGACCATGTCAAGGAGTGGTTGAAGTGAGTAATGTTGTGCCATTACTCTTGAAGTTATCGTGCGACATCGAGTCAACCACTCGATGCAATGATTTAGACTTGCACTTTACTTTGTAACTTATAACTTAGTATTGCGTAATGATTGCAACCTCCTATTTGTTTATAATAACTTAATGTTATTTTCTATTACGGTACCTACCTGCTGTATATCATGCAGTCTGCACATGTTCTTGGAGTATTAACCATTCTTGCCTTCTTATACATCGTATACAAATTTAACAAAATATTACGTTGTAATATTTTAAATAATTGTAAATAAATGAAAAATGAAATTCACCCGCTTACTAGTCGTGCGTTTATAGTAAAAGTAAAGGATTTCTGAAATACTGGGATCCCGCGTCAAATGTGTGGAACTAATCTTGCGCTGGTAATAAAGCGGGATCCCTTCGCTGGACTCGTTACGCAACGTGATACATCTAGGCATATTACTTTTATTTACAACCAATGACATATTACATATGGACAAGTCATACCCAAACATCACCGCACAAAAAAACGGCGTCAACGTAACTATGGATACCTACCCGATATATAGAGTAATATAATTTGTGGGAGAAGGAAAGAATAATACGGTTCACTTGTTGTAAGAAAGAGATACCTATGTACTTCGTGACGTTGCTTCGCACTAATTGGTCGCGAGCGTACGTGACGTAGCACGTAAATTGTCGAAACTCTATAGCGTTGTCTCTTTTACTCCCACATACGAAATCATATTACATCTCGCTCTTCGAGTTTGTTGAAACGAATAGCCATATCAATTTGAAAACGTAATTTTAAATAGCAAAATGAAATAATAAATAGGATAGTTATAAAAAAATAGTACTTACACATGAAAAGAAACGTTTATGCTTTCTTTAACAGTAACAGTGTAATTAGTACACTGTCTTAACACACAAGAAGGCATTGTGCGGTATTAAACACACAGAATAGGGAATAAGTTTTGTTTGATGTTTAGCCGTGACACTGCCTTGCATTTGCGTTGCCATTTTTGAGAGCGGATAACCTCTGTATCTCTATAAGTAATATGTCATTGTTTACAACATTCGAAAGTGTTGTCTACCCACGCAGCGCTACCAACGACCGGCCGCCAAGCAAGCAAGTCGAGCTGTGATCAGCAGGTGAAACCGTTAATACTTTTAGTTTTTGCGCAGTTATTCCCAAAATCATATATCATGTTGTTCAAACTATAATACTCATGAATTAAAAATTATTAGTACGTGATTGGTCGAGTTCAAAACCATCAACGAAACCTTTGACACAAAAATGTGTTTCGTGCAGTAGTTTCTATCAAATGCACTTTACTTTTAAGATTTGTCTTTTTTTATATCTGCTAAATAAACACCTGTACAAACTAGGATCCCGGAGTATTATGACCTGCCAGTCCCGCAGATACCGGGATTGTAAATATCAGGCACGATTACATTCCCTAGTAGTAATCAATAGGACTGAAACATGTATGTATACTAAAAACTCCAAACATGGTACGAATGGGGTTTAGATCACAGAATAAATCATTTTATGTTTTGTCGCATGCACAACAACAAATTAGAATTCTAATACTTTGCCACAATTGTTATTGTACTGGCAGAAGCGTTTCTTTGTTGAGAGAATGGCGCCTGTCCGTTATGTCCCGGTCGAAGGGAAGGAACTTCAACTGTAACCTACGGTTGGCTACGTATGTTAAGTCGAGATAATAATCACTAACTATTAATAAATAAACGCCTACGAATAACTTACCACCAGGTAGGTACTCATTTGCCAGCTGTGAATATAGTAAAAATAAAAGGTTCTCTTAGATTGAGTAACCCGATCTCATTGGTCACTTACTTAGATCTCGGATGTTAAAACACTCGAAATTGAAATCTGAACTTATTGGTGTTTGCAGTTCCTGTGACATCCGCTACTCGGAAGGTATCCAGTCGCTGAACTGGACCAAAGTCATGAAGACCATCACCGACGACATCGAGGGCTTCTTCGAGAACGGAGGCTGGTCCTTCTTAGACCCCGAGTCCGATGCTGAGAATGCTGAACATGTAATTTCTTTCTTTTTATTTGTTACATATATTGATAAAATATGAGCTTTGTCTGTATCTAGCTTACTTGCATAGATGTAACTGTGGGAATATCACAGTCTATTTTTAAATTATTTATATAAATTTTGTCAAACTCTATTTTTCAACTACCTACTAGGTATGTATTGTGCAAGATGTAGTGTAAGAAAAGTGACAGTAATTTGAAACATCCTTGTGACGGAAGCAACTCCACTATACACTGTCGCATCTAACAGATGGAACTATTTTTACTATAATTTTTATTTAATCTCCTGACAAACACACCAACTGTATGGCCCCAAAGTAAGCAGAGCTTGTGTAATGGATGACCACACAGCGAACTGGGGGAGAACCCAGAATAAACATACACATATAAATGCAAACAACCATGACCCGAGAACCAACATCTGAGTTCATCACACATATAAATGTCTCGGCTAGGCTCGAACCTGGGACCTCCGGCGTAAGACGCAGGGCTATTAACCACTACACCACTCGGTTGTCAAATTTAATTCCCAAAAACTTAGTAAATGTATGTCCTAAATCTCTTGACCTCACCTTCACCTCTCCTCGCTCAGGACGACGAGACGGAGGACGAGGAGGACGACGCGTACGAGCCCACGGACGCGGAGACGGAGGAGGAGTCGGAGGACGACTCGGAGTACGACTCGCAGGCGTCGGACGAGTCGGACGCGTCGGCCGAGAGCGAGGGTGAGTCAATGCAGGCGCTGTTCCCGTGTCGTAGGTCGTGCGTCGCAACGAGCGAGACAGATGATACAAAACATGAAATGGAGAGACAATGCTGTGGCTGGAATCCGTGTAAACGAAACAAAAGTTTGCGAGCGAGACTTTTATTTATTTTATTAGAGCTGGGTTTTAAAAACGAACCAACTCACAGTGACCTTGTCTATACGAAAACAGTACATCTGTCTTGCTCTTGGCGACCAAGATGTGTTTGTGTTCCGGCTGAGGGAAGGGACAGCCAGCGCCATTACTTACACACAGGCAATCCCGACTGAAGCCCGCCGGGAGCCCTATCCCTGAGCCCGGATGCCAGGTTTACATGAAGTCCAGTTGGTAACTACATTTTAACTAAATTTTAAGTTACTACATGTCACTTGTGTGTCCAAACGGATAAAGTAGTTAAGTTCATAAGTTCAATGAAGATGAGCAGTGATGAATCTCAAGGAATTCGTTAATTCTGTAGCTAGATATGTGGTAAACGAGATTTTGGACAAATTCAGAGAGAAGTTTGTTTCTGAAATTTAAATCTCTAGAAGAATATGTTTCTTTTCTAAATTTTTTACTTCGTTTATTCCACAAGCGTTTCTTATTTAAATACTCTTCAATAAATTTTAAAGTTGAAACTAAACTCCACTCTGACAATTAAAAAAAAAAAGAAAATGCGACTTAAATACGAGCTCTTGCCGCCACCCGCTTTGTCAACTTATGCACTTAACTAAAAAATCACGTCCAAACGTGTTAAGTGAGAAGCCGCGCCCACCCACTTAAACGAAAAATAGAACGAATCCTAATCTACTTAATCACGTGCGTACTAAATTACTTAACTGACACGTAGTTTTAACTTAAAATTTTGTTAATATTTAGTAACCAACCTAATTACTTAACGCGTGTGAACCAGCCGTAAACACCGACGCCGACTATAGCTGGGTAGCATTGTAAAGCTGGCCTATTACCTACATAGCGCATGTTGAAGTTTATTAACAAAAACTTCGATTGACTCGACTGACTGCGAAAGCCGTTTCTTTGCACCTGGCACTCGGTGCGAACTGGTGAGAAATGCTGCTCTATGTTACTTTTAAATAAGCTCTGTATACGTTGGAAAAAATCCAAAGCATTTTACTGTCTTTTTAATTAATTTCGTTTTATACATTAAAAGATTTTCCGTTATGAAATATCTACTTGTTCCGTCGTGGGTTACCACATTTACAACATCCTGTCACAGTATATAAGGTCTACTATTAAAGTAAAAACCCACGGTTCAATTGTTAGGGTTGTCTCTAATTTTTTTGTAAAATTGATCAGTTTTTTTTGTATGGTTCGAGCTCTTTTATGTCATCTAGTTGTGATCCTTATGATGAAGAATAAGATACTTCTTAGCCTGTACAAGTTACTCAGAGTGAAATACAACAGTATATGTATAAATAAAAAATGTTTTTAGTGTAATTATGAATTATAATTCATCGTTTTGTGTTAGTTTTACGATATGACATCACTTCCCAGAATTTGACCCTAGTTATACTATTTCCATTTCTTTATTTTCTCGATGACAGTTCTAATTTGATATAATGTAGTGTTGTGACCAAATAAGTAATGATATCGATCGCATATATTAATTATATTTTGAACAAAGACAAATACAACAAAAACATTCAAATATATTTTGTGTTTGTTTTAATCTGTCACTCGCAACAAGAAGGTCGTGCTAGTCACTACATTTCTGTTCGCTGAGTTTTTTCACATTATCCATACGTTACGTTGTGTATTTTGTGTTCCTCCGTGTTGATTGCTGCGCAGCTGTCAAATATCAAAATGTCGAAAGGATCTGTTCTGAAAAGGCAGGCGAGAGAACTGGTGATCAAGGTTCGTAATTACTTTGAAGCAGAGTATCAAAATGGTGGCCCGCTATTACCACTGTCGCAAGTGCGAGAGCGTGTTAGTGGAGGAATTAGTGGACCTACTGTTTCAAAAATTACTACCGTAGCTTACGGTACAAGCGGCATGCAGGAAAATAAGCTAAGCTAAGCGTATGCCGAAGAAAAAACGCCAACCACGTCGTGTGACATCGGTTGACAACTTCAACGCTGATGCTATTCGCCGTCGTATATATGTCTATTACTCGCTCAAAGAAATTCCAACACTTAAAAAACTTGTAGTTTCTTTACGTGAATGTGGTTTGTTCCATGGCCAAAAATTAGTTAGTTTTGAAAGATATTGTATTTTCGGACAAACGTAAAATATTGATGAAGCGTCACGACGTTGCTATGGCTCGCTGCGAATTTTTGAGCGAAGCCAAACAGATATCAGATTGGTCAAATGTTATTTTCACTGACGAGACTTGGTCAAATGCAAACCGCACAGTATCTAAAAACTGGACTGACGACACCGCCGCTTCCACTAGTCCAGTGCCAAAGGGAAACTGAACGCCTTATTATATGCCATGCACGGTCTACGAAAGGATTCGTGTCAGATGCTTTACTGGCCTTTAAATCCAAGAAAACAGTAAACTACCACGAAGAAATGAACGCGGAGATTTACAAAGGATGGTTGAAAGAAATGGTGCAATCTCTGGAAGAACCGTCCATAATTATTATGGACAACGCTGGATATCACTCCAGACAAATTGATAAAATACCGACACAGGCCAATAAAAAACAAGAGATAATTGACTGGCTCCAACGTCATGGCGAAAATGTGGATAGTACTTTATTAAAAGTACAATTAGTGAATGTTTTAAAATCGAAAAAAAGCCTCCCTAAAAGATATGTTATCGACAAAATAGCCGCCGAATGTAGTCATTGGGTTCTTTGACTTCCGCCGTATTTTGCCAGTACAATGCTATAGAACTAATATGGGCACAAATCAAAGGACACGCCGCTCGAAACAATACCCATCCCCCTTTTACGGCAAACAAGATGTTAGATTTATTAAAAAATGCATGTGCGGAAGTAGCTGCCGAAAACTGGGAAAAAATTGTGAGAAGAACCCAAAACATTATAGCGTCGGATTGGGAAATTCATGTGGCATTCGATAAAATACAAGTACAGGAACTTATAATAAATGTTGGGGATAGCTCATCGAAAGACAGTGACGATTCATCAGATTTTGATTAAAATAAATAAATAAAGATTACCTGTCGTTAGAATTATTTCGTTTCATGGTCGAGTACCTACCTATACCTACTTATTTTACATCAGCTTCGAAAATTTTAAAGAAGTAGGCATTATCAATCATGAATTAATACGTGTAACATCTTGTAATGAAATATAATATTAGTTAATAAATTTGTACAAAAGTATCCGGCAGTAGTTTAGTTTCTTACATTTTGTAAAAAATATCGGGTCTGTTATCGTGTTACGTTTATCGATATAGCTCCATCCCTATCAGTTTCTCCGACTCTGGTAATAAATAACCTTGTACGTGTGTAATTTTTATAAAATAATGCATACATAATTTTAAAAAAAAGCTCGCACAAGTTTTCACAGGAGCTGTCATCGAGAAAATAAATAAATGGAAATAGTATCGCTATCCACTATCGAATGGTGGAATATGCCAGTGTGGTTTTTCGAAACTGACAGGTTCGATTCCTGGCTCGGGATATTTTTATATTTGGAAAATCCAATGATTTTTATCAAATTCAAACTCGTAATTCCTTTCAGCAGGTTTCGCTTTTCTTCATAGTTTAGATTTTGATCCATTCATGTTATGCAAATGACAAAACCACCTTGTGCAGCAACATACTAAACATATATCACAAAATGCGTTCAGAAACGTTATCTTGCGAAAGAAATATTCGCAGAACCAAATGAAAAATTCCATTTTTGAACGAAAAGTGTTTTCAGAACAATTTAAACAACAGTCGAATGAAAAATACTTCAATATCTTGGTGTCATTTTCAACCCTAGCGGACAGGTCTGCGGGGTCTGCTTAGGGCTCCTACGAAGGCGTCTGTGTGACTTAATTACCTCAAATCGAGCATTTGTTTGAAGTTTCACTTGATCTCCTATAATTTACTGCGAACCTATTAAAAAAAAGCCTTAACAATAAATTGTAAGACAATTTTATTAACATAACATAGCACCGCCTCAGGTATCGGCCGAAGTCCGAGAAAAGCTGAGAGGTGTTTAGCAATCAATGGATCGAAAGATAAGCTGCATCTCCTAACTCCGGTCGACCGTTTGTTTTGGAATTGGGTGAAACAGCTTGTGAACTAAAGCGTGAAGAAATAAATATAGGATTAAAAAGACAAAAATTTGATGCGACGTTTTCAACAAACTCATCATCGTTTGCAACGAGGCAAGGATGCTGGCGGACGACGCATCGAATCTAAACCTTACCTTACTATATTTTGACTTTAATTTTGGCTTTTCAATTCAAGTTTACTCTTCACCGAGATTAAAACTCCCTTTAAAAAACTTCATAAAAGTGAATTTGGAAAGTTACTTTGCAAAGTATACCTATACAGTATTAATTTTTTAAGGATAATATGTATACAGTATCAATTGTTTTAAATTACAATTATTGGAAAAATCTGACAACCACGCCACAGGGAAACCTAACCAATATTTTTTACAAATAAAGATTTTTTATTAATTTATCTTGTATCATGGGGTTCTTTCCGGCATAACCAGGCTAGGTTAGACGGGTTTCCTTTAGTTAATTTACATACTGCGTAAAGCAGTAAGGGCAGTATTTATAACTTTTAAGTTGATTCGCTCAACGTCTTGATTGCCTTACCGCGTTTTTGTAGCTGGACTTAGAGCGAGTTTAGAGACGAGGGAGAGTGACGGTAAAACACTTTGATGTGCTGCTTGATGGGGGCCTCGTGGCTGAAACAAATGCGAGAAAACACTTATGTGATAACTACGTATACCACGGAATATCAATATTTAAAAAACAAAAACAAAATTAGACCGATTTCCTGATAAGCTAATGGATGTAATCAATATTGATGTAAACAAATAAATAAAGCGATAAATTAAAGGGAAAAGAAAGTTTAATTTACGATACGTTTCCTAATACAAAACCAGTATCAAATTGCCGAGTAAAAACAATATAAAAAGCGCTCTTTCAGGCCCCAAGGACTCGTGGAGAGTAATCACTTACCCGTATAAAATAAATCTTTTAACATTTAGTAAAAAACTCGAGGAAAAAAAATTGGTTAAAATATTTTCTTCTAAAAAAAAAAGAATCGCCCGAACAGGGACTTGAACCCTGGACCCTTGGATTAAAAGTCCAATGCTCTACCGACTGAGCTATCCGGGCCATGGCAGTGAAGACGAAATATAGCTACTTGAGTAAATACATGGAGTAGTTGTGAACCCAGCTGTGTAATTAGCTCAGTCGGTTTTATTAATTTATTCAAAATACCTTGCTAATTCAATACAAAGTTATTATTACAATTTTGTCTATCGAGTCATTCATTTGTCTAATTTAGATGAGAAGTATAGCATAGATAAGAAAGCATACATGCTGAAATTATGCTTATTTTATTTAAATAAACACGTATGATCCGTACAACTCGTTGTTGTTTTTAGTTGTAACTTAACAAAAAAGAAATTATAATTGAAACTGAATAGAAGCCCCCAATCCGTCCACCTGAGTCATATAATGATATACAAGTTGTTGTAGTTGGGTGTGGGTGTGGCAACTCGAGAGCTGTTGAAGTGCACTGCCATTTTTTTCTAATATCCAACAAGTAGATCGTCTTACCACCACGTACTTGTAGTGGTCAAAAATTTAATTCACTATAGTGTTAATGTTCTTATTAGGGCTAGCCATAATTACTCTTTTTGACCCATCTCCCATCCTCGTCACAGATGGTCACATTTTGTGAGACCGGTAGTGTGACATCACATATTTTGCATTTTTACATCTAGATATTATTAAATTAAAACAGCAGTTCCGAAATGAGTTTTATTTCCACTTCAATAATATATATATTTTTATAAAATCAATATAAAATCACAAATTTGAGAACCTTTACTTTCTTTTCCATCATTTTAAATTTCACTTCACCAGCTTCTATATAAAGTTTCATGCGTTTGAAACAATTTTCAAAGCACATTTTGCATACAGCACAGATGTGCAGAAAGATGTAAGAAAAAGAATATAACCTATAGAAATTTCTTTTTCCCTCAAGTTTTTCTTTCTGAGTTTCGACGTAGATATACTACGTTTTTAAATGCGTCGTCACGAAATTATGGACCCCTCCCGCCCCTTGTCACACTTCGTCGACCCCCTCCTCTCCTAAGCTGTGACGTAATTTTTGGATGGCCCCTTATATAGTAATTAATATTGTTATTAATATTAATAACTATTTGTCCTAAAACATATAGTCCTGGAATATCTAAACGTAGTGTGAGTAGGCACCTCTCGGACAGGCGTGTTACATCTTGGTGTTCATCATCACCTTCCATCAGTTGCGATGGAAGACAAACGCGTATCTAATACGATTGACGGCCGCGTGGCCTAGTGAGCAGTTACCCTGACTCATACGCCGGAGCTCCCAGGTTCCACTCCGGTCGGGGCATGTGCTGTTATGATAAACACGGATGTTTGTTCTTGGGTCATGGTGGTTTCTAATTATATGTTTTATTCTGGGTTCCCCCCCAGGTCGCTGTATGGTCATCCATGACATAAGCTTTGCTTAGTTTGGGGCCATGCAGTTGGTGCGTTTGTCTGAGGATTGATTATTAGTACGATAAAATAATAATAATAACCTCTCCTTTATTCCACTCCACAGAGGAAGACGAGGAATCTGGCAAGGATTGGTCGGACTTAGAGCGAGAGGCCGCTGAAGAGGACAAGAAAGAGAGACATTACGAGAGAGGAGACGAATACAATTCCAAACAGAAATCCGGGTCCAGTCGCGACCGACCTAGGTAAGCTTGTTTGTTTATTTAAACACCTGTAGTTCTCTTAGATGTAGAGAATTTTCGAAGTACGCGTGGGCGTTTGGATCTTGTATAATTAACCAAACAGTTTTGTTAAAACTATGGAAATACTTGATTACCTTACATTTTAGTAATGAATTTATGCTTCCTACTAATTTCGATTAGCTGGTTATTTATTTATATGACATTGCAGCTTCAAAACTAGTCTCAATATTCCACAACACCCTAGGAACAATTATCTTATTCCTCATTTCTTCCCCCTCAAGGTACGACGACGAAGACCGCAAGAAGTCGAAGGACAAGCACAAGAGTTCGAGCAAAAGCTCGAGTTCCAACCACAAGAGTTCCAGCCACAAGAGCCCCTCCAAACACAGCAGCAGCAGGTGAGGACTTGTTCATTTCATGAAACTTGATGTATATGTGTTTAAGAAAAATCTTACTGAGTATTTGTAAGTAAGACTTCAAGTAATTTTTTTTTCATATTTAATTTTATTAGCTACAATTTTTTTTCCTTGAATTAAATTTATTGTAATGTAAAAGTTATATTGTATTTTATGTTCAGCAAACATAAGAATTAGAATTCTTTCCAAAATTTTTATATTGTGAAGTTACAATTTTTATTCACCAACTACCTTAATCCTCCATTCCAGTCCGTCAAAGAACCGAGACAAGCACCACAAATCCTCTGACCGGGACAGACACAGCAAATCCAACGGAGACCACAAGAGGCACTCCGGAGACCACAAGTCCAACAAGCGCTCCAGAGACGACAGCAGGGACGAGTCGCGTAGTTCTAAGAAGCAGAAGTAAGTAACCGGCTGTGGTGTGTTAGTGGGTATATTTTGATACCATCGCTATGGATTCTAGGTTCAGTGAAAACCTGAGTGTGTGCTCACGTGAGCACAGAACTGCAGAGTGGTTGTCTACCGCACCAGAGGCGGTTGCAATGTAAGCAGTTATTTATTATTTCAGAGAATGACAACTGTCCCGTCCTTTTCAAGCAACTGCGTAGAACAGAAGCCTCGTGGCTGGCCAGTGGCTGAAAACCAATCAGCAAGTTTTGGGACTAAATTAACCGTATTGTTTTGCATTATTTTGTAAGCATTGTAAAAATTGTCTGTTGACTTTATACACCTAAATTTTCACAAACCTCATATGTGTAAAGTTCTTTCAGTACTTTTTGTATCAAGATCACGTAAAGTAAGTTAATATGGATAGAATTGAGATGACAGTTCAGTAACGGTAGACAGCGCTGCGCACTGCAGAGCCTATAGTGATGCGACTTTTAAAATTAATTTTGTGTTAAAGAATTTGTTGGTAATATACAAGTTGTCTTTTTACGAAAAAAGGGAATAATAAACTTAATGCCTGTAATAATTCTAAAGATTATAAATTTAATTGGTAAGAACGTTATATGCAAAATATTTTACAAAAACCACTATAAAAACCAAGTTGCGTTATTTCGCCGGCGGCGCCATCCGGACCTTGACAGGTACGCGTTAGGGTGTTACCACACCAATCGATATCGATCAATGGTAGGATGGAACAGTCGACGTCGACCAGAACAATCGATCGATCCTAGACGCACGGCCTCATAAATATTGTCCCCAAAATAACCGAAGCTATGCAAAATGACATCTCGTCGCGTCGCTTTGTCTCGTTCTCAGTTTAATTCATGTATAGTTTTCATTCGATTATATGCTTGATTTTGTGTAAATACGGTATGTAGAACATCGTCTATGTCTTTTTTTTAAAATTGAATATGTATATAATTGCCCAATACCAAGGCGCATAAGTGACGAGCAAACACGCAGTGGTTGTAACCTGACAATTAACAGACTTTGTGAAATAGAAACCTATAACTGAATGATTTTTGAAAAGGCTTATTTCCACCAAGAACAAGTTTTCAATATATCCAAATCATTATGCATTATTCATTCTGTCTGAACATATCCGTCAATATTTTTATCATAATATACTTTGGAAATGTGGCTTGTGGTATGCCAAAACCGGAAATAAGTGTATAACATTTTTATAAAATAAGTAGGAAATAAGTTCCTTTGACAACTAAATGACGAGCAAATTGTTTTCTGCGTGTGGGTCACTGCGCTACCTTGTCCGTGGAATTTTCACACAGAATGCATTTTCTCGAGTTCATCTATTTTCTTTTACTACGCTGCTTTGTTTCTTTCATAATACGGATGAAAAACAGACAGGACACACGGCGTTTTGTTGAATGTCACACTATTCACGCTGCTGGCTACCTACTTGTGCCGCTTTGTTTGAAAAAGTAGTATTGATGCGCCCTTTACTATAGAACATACGGCGATTTTGACTCCGTCAAGTCTAGTCTGGTAATAAATGGAAATAAGGCCTTTTGAAAAATCACTCAACTCCAAACATGTACTTGGCTAACTCCTGCAATAATTGTATTCTTTGTGAGGACTTGTGACGTGTTGTAAGTAATGTACTTCCTTATTGTTTCAGGAAATAAGCACCTTCAGTGGAATGAAATCTCAGTGGAATGGAGTTTAAACGGGTTCAGTGTTGCATGCAGCAGCTCCGGGAAGCTTTACATCCTTTTTATACAAACATGTTACACCCAATGTCCGTCTGTTAAATGTTCAAATCAGGTTGTTTGTGCATAATTGTATGTAGGTTCATTTGTAATTCCAGTGTTTTTGTGTAATTTATAAAATAAAATTAAGATTAAATGTAAGGATTTATTAAATTTTACATTCTTTTATTTGTCATTGCAATTGTCACTCCTTAACTACATGATTAACAAAAATAAATAACATATCAACGACAATATGTTGTAACATTATGGTTAACCTGATTATAATTAACTTACATTAGTTCTATGGAACTTGCATTTGTACATTAAAATTATTTACAAATTATCTACGTGAATGTAGGCAGACTAGTTTAGTCTCTGTTTCATTGGCTTAAGGTTGTTTCTTGAGCGGCGACGACGGGGCCGCGCGGCAATACTGATATTCTCTTGGAGTCGGGCAGGATGGAGTACTCCTTCTGAAACTCTTTCTGCCCCTGCTTGTCGGAGGAGGCCCAGTACTTCTTGTTCACAAGCATTAAGATCATCAACGCTGGCAAGTGTATAAGCGAAAATCTAAATAATTTCCTAGAACTGTTACTGTCCGATTCCTTATAAAAGCGCCATGCTGAAAACAGAAAACAAAAAGCTTGTCAAGTTTAGTCATGTGGCACTAAAGCTTAAAGTGGCAATTTCTATCAGCTGAGATCGGCCAAGCTATCTGTAGAGCATCTTGTTTTACTTGGCAATCAAAGCTTGAAAGCTTGCTATTTTCATAATTTACGTCTTTTTAGTTTTTCCGGATTTAGTATACTTTAGTTAGACAAAATGGCAACATTTAACCGATATCCACCAGCGACGCTTTTCTGTTCACAAATATGTTGGTAAGTCTATACTACCACATGAAAGTAGTTCTTTGTTAACAAAATTTAGAATAAAAAAATTGTGAATCGAAAAAATTATTAAAAATAACGGGGCCTTTCCTGAAGAAAAAACATTAGTTGCCCACGATTTCATTTCCTTAAATTCACATCGAAATAGGCGGGTATTTTTGATGCCGCTTTCGCGTACTATCGCAGCTATTTGCTCTAAGACTTAATTAAAAACAACATTATTTTACTAACCTAAGTACGTGAAATAGATATTAAGCGGGAGTGACTCCAGCGCGAACCACATGTTGGTGACTTCGAAGTAGGAGGACGCGAGGCACGTGGCTGTGATCACTCCGGTGTGCCTCAAAGCTACTCTTCTACATAAAGCTGAAACGGAAATGCGTTTTCATTAGTTCCTAGAGGTCCCTGTGCAGTTCACCAGTGTCAAATACAAAACAAACACGGCCGTCTGGGTAGTTGCCCGGAGGTTCCAGGTTCGAGATCTGGTCGCGGCATTCATTTGTGTGGTGAACAATGATGTTTGTTGGTCACGGTTGTTTATATCTGTATATGTGTGTTTATTCTGGGCTCCCCCCAGTTCGCTGTACGGTCATTAACTGCTTTGGGACTACACAGTTGGTGTGTTTGTCGGGGGATTTATAAATGCTTCATTTCAGTCCTGGCTTTCGGCTGCCCAGGTTAGGAATAAAATACTGTTATTGTTAAAATTAATAGAATTTTTTTCTTAATTTAATGATTAGGTAATCGTAGTGCAACAAATTAACAAAATGCAGATGCTATAATAAGCAATATTATGGTAACTACGAGGGAGGCCGGAGGAGAGTGGGTTGCTACACATTGCCACAATCATTTGGTACCTTGGCTGGGCAAGGTGTGAAAATAATGTAACATCTGCCCAGTCATTATAATGTACTTCTCATATATGAATCAGAATACTTACATAAAAAACTGTCTTGTTTATTTTCTTTTTATATTCTTCAATTCCAAACGTATTTCGAGCTTACAAAATCAAACTTTTCATTAGTCCACTAAATAATTCTTAACATCATAATTCCAGTACCTTGTTTTACCTAGACAATATACAATTGTATGTAAAGATGTGGGGCACTCTTAAGCCAGACCATGTATGGAAAGTGAAACGAAGCTTTTATGATTTAAACAAACGAATCTTGTTACGAGTAGTATAGATTTCTACGCAGTTTGTTAGATTAGATAGAAGGAATAAACTGATACAGATAGTATATTAATCGCCACAATAAACTTTACCCATGTCTGATAACTAGATGAGGCAATGTTTTGATAGGTTACAAACATCACGTGCATGTGCACGGAGGGATCAATTTTAAAAATTAACGGTCGTTATGATACCAATGGAGGATTTAGTGTAAAATTAAAGTTAAATTTTTTTGGTCAATTACCGTGATCCCTCGCACGGCACGCTAACAATGTATGTGTAAATGCATACACATAATCAAACATAATTTTGTTATTTTTTATTCTGCAAGTTTTTACACTTCTATTTGCAACTAATTTTGAAAGCCTGCATCAAAAGTTATAACCATACTTCTCGATCCCTCAGTTCTCACACATGAGGATTCGGAAATCTTGAATAGCTTACCCGGGTCCGTGACGGCCATCATCCGGTAGCCTGCTCTAGAGTAGTCTGGCCTCAGATTCCATGACAGCGCGTTAAAGTGCGGGAATTGCCAGGAATACAGGATAACTCCCAGAATCAGAGCTCCGGCGTCCAAACCCCCGGTGCAGCCCGCCCAGCCCATTAGAGGGGGGATAGCACCAACTGGACATTTAAAACATTTTTAATGTTTTAAACGTTTTCTTACATCTTCTTAACCAATAAAAACATTTTGTTATGACTTGTTGGATATAGTAATTACACTATGAGAATATTTCAGCTTGAGATTTAGATCCCTGTAACACGTTACTATAATTAGTTATTACACATCCAACACTTTACTTAAAAATAAATTAAATCTTAGATAATCATAAATTAAGCTTAAGTCACAACAAATGTCCAGACCGAGTCATAAAACACTTTTTTTAGATGCAATATTTACTGTTACACAAACTACCAAGGCTCGGAAAAGGCCTGAAGTGCGAGCGAGAGGTCTGATAAAAACTATTTGTGACTCAGTTTGCACGTTCGTAATGGCTCAACGGTACATTGTTATTTAGATACAACTGAATGTGTAGGTTTTCAATGTCCTCAATTCGGTGGGTCGGGTGATTTACTCGAATTCAAATTATAAGAAACTTAAATAAATTACATTTTAAAACATGCTAGCAAAAATCTAAGCAATTACCAAACTCGATATTTACCCACGGAACCAAGCCACGTGTTCAATATCGACATTCTCTTCATGGGCGTGTAGACCGACGTGTACAGTATTAGGTTCGTGGCGCCCAGCGCCGCTGTTAGAGGGTTCACTCCGAAGTAGAGCAACCCAAGGCCGGTCCCGCTGGTCACTGCGGCGAAGCCCATGGCGTGGATCGGTCTGCGTGCACAAGATAAGGTAGGTTTTATCAAAGTATTGTAGTGAAGGTTTTGGGCTAGTAAAAACAAATTATAAGACTTGAGAAACAGCAGATTTTCTTGAATAAGGGTTTAGTTCTATTGATCGATATGCCTTAGCAGTTGACGGCCTGTTTGGTGTGGAGGTAAGTAACCTAGCCTTCCATACCAGAGGTCCCGGGTTCGAATCCTGGTAGGGGCAGATATTTTATTATATTTGCTTTCTAGTCATGGATGGGTATGTATGTTTATTTAAGTTTATTTCTAATATTTATACATTAAAAAAAATATATCTATGTGTGTTTATATATTTCTTAAGTTTATTTATCCGTTATCTAGTATCCATAGCACAAGTTCTTAATGATACTTAATTTGGGCTACATAATGTGGTGTGATTGTTAGAAATATGTATTTATTTATTAGCAGTAATATGCCTAGCGCATATAACTGTATATAAGTGTGACTGTGCTATTGTATATGTTGTAAATATCCAGTTTTCCGAAACGGATACGGATCGGAGAGGAACGCAGATCTACATTTAAGTCGATGCTGTAACTGGATCCAAGTGCGTGTCTGTTTTGGACCGCAGCCGTAGTATCGCGTGTCACGTGCCAAACAAAAATGTTAGAAGAAGCATTTGTTTTCTATAGCAGGAAGACTGATCGACGTCAAACTTCCGAGTGCACAGCATACCAATGTCGAGTAGTTTACTTTTACCTAAAAAAGAGTTTAGAAAATTTAAAACCGCGTTTGTTTCCCATCTTAGCACTATTCACGCAAATTATCATTTGGTAAGACAGAATCAATATGAGTAATGCCTAATTTTTATTTAAAAAAAATATTTTTACTCTTATATCCCAGACGTTGATGTCAAATTCAAATTTCAAATATTTCTCAACATTGACAATTATTTGTCCTTATTGACGTCAAATGAAACATGACTCTACCACCAGTTCGGAAAAACCTTCGCGAAGAAGCACTGGCAAGAAACTTCACGGGTATATTGTTTTCAAAATAAATTTACAGTCTCTTTATGTCTATACAAAATCATTCTTATCTGCATCTGTTAGTTTGGTAAGTCTTCAAACGTAGCCCCAAGTATTCAAACGACGACACCCTCAAACTGCACCCGTTCACGAATAAACGCGGGATCCAGCCATCGCCCTCCTCAATCATGATACATAACTACTTTTCGAACTCGCGCATATAGGTACTATACAGGGCGACTAAGATCAACGCATGTTAAAAATGTATTACCTGTAATGAAAATCATGCTAAGCGAATTACAACTGGGCAGTTACGTCACGGTAAGCATGAAAAATCTGACAAGCTTGGTTGTCATACAACTTGACGAAGTTGCGTCATCTACTTCGATACAGCCTGTGGGTCGGAACGATCCATAAAAACAGTGGTCCCAGAAGTCACTCCTCCGAATCACGCAACACCAATGCGGCAAACTGACACCTCATAGCAAAAGACACTTTCGATTAACAAACCTTTCAAAGAGGAAACCTAGCTGAAAATCAATAAATATACAAATGCCGTGCAGCAGATGACCGGCGGCGTGCCTAATAAATTTTTTTTTTGATTTCTTTAAGGAAAATTACACATTTCAATTTGAATCATGCACGTGTATCATTTGTTTACTGCTGATATCTGCTTTGTTCGACTTGTTCGACTAGCAAGTGCACATTTAAATGGCCTTACACAGTTTTGATACTTATTACTGCTGCCCCATTCATACAGTTTTGATTTGGACACTTGAACAATCAAGTGGAGGCCTTCATTTCTTTATACGTCCTTGATAAAAATATATGATAAAATGATCAATAATGAACTTACTGCAACATCCCTTTGACGAGCACCCGATTCTTAGTCCTCGACATCTGCGCGTCGAACGGCACCTCATGGTACTGGTTGATGGAATTCGCCGCGGCCGACACGAGGCCCGTGCCAGCGGCACACAGCGCGAACGTCGCGAGGTCGAACGGCGCGGGCGCAAGTGCGTAGCCCGCCATGGAGGTCATTACTACTAGAGCTGGAAGGACGGAGAACAGTGTTAGAATATGTGAAACTGTCAACTGTCTACCTATTGACGGCTGAGTAGCGTAGTGGTCAGTAGCCTTGCCTCATACGCTGGAGTTCCCAGGTTCGAGCCCTCGCCGGGGCATTCATCTGTGTGATGAACACAGACGTTTGTTTTCGGATCATGGTTGTTGATATTTATATAAGTATGTTTATTCTGGGTTCGCCCCCAGTTCGCTGTATGGTCATCCATAACACAAGCTCTGCTCACTTTGGGACCATACAGTTGGTGTGTTTGTCTGGGGATTTATTATTTAGACTACTGTTTAGATGTGGCACACAGACAAATGGTTCACAGACAAACAGAGAACACGAAGCTTAGTAAACGGTTAAAACTCTTTTGTTACTGACCCCTTAAAATAAAATTTAACCACGATATCCATTCCCCATTGATTTCTTAATATCCTTAAAACAGATATTCTATTTGTTTTTATGTATTAGACAAAACAATTGAGAAATTCGATTTTTTTATCACTTTGTTGACCTACCTTAAAATACTAGAAATGAAGAGCAGAATTTGCAAAGTAAGTAAAGACCGATTAAAAGCCATTTATGTTAGTACATTTCTGCAACTTCATTTGGTTCACGTTATTTATGTATTACACTGTATTGATAACATTCACCTCATGTTTTACTATTCATTGTTTAGCTCATTTATCGACTGAACAATCGAAATTCATTTTCTGCGTTAATAGTTATGCTAAAAGGCTTAGCAGTAAAATATTAATTTAAAAATGTAATACCAGGCTACTCAAAAACTTTTACGTAATTTTTTTTTATGTATGGAGTGCTGGCTAGCTGTATTTAAAAAAAATCGATTGTTGAAAAGCAAAAATACATATTTTGTTCCAAATTAAAATTTCTCTCTAAATTATTTTACCAGCATTATGAAACTATCGTGTGTCAGAGAAAAATGGATCTGCGTCGAAAACATTTCGCGCGTGAAATGGTGTCAAGATATAACTGATAAATTCAAAGCAGGTTCTTCTCGCCGTGTTTCCGTTAACATAACATGTGAAGAAACTTGGATTTATCAATATGATCCGGAATGGTCCATAGGTCTGAGGCCATTTGCTCCACTACAACGCGCCCGTAAAACTTCCTAAACACCACTCCGGTACAACTATTGGGTCATCCGCCTCACAGCCCTGAGTTGGCACCGTGTGACTTCTTCTTGTTCCCTACAATGAACAACTAGCTCTAGGGGATACAGTTTTCATCGACAAAAAAACGCTTAGTACGTTCGAGAAGGCCGTTGAGGTACTTGTTGGAGACTGGAAAATGTGCTTTGAAATGGTTTCAGTCGCATGAAACTTTGTATAGGAGCTGGTGGAGATTGTTTTATGTTTTAAAAAAAGTATAACCTATAGGACATTTTGCTTTCTCAAAACTTTATGAGTTTCCCGCATAAAATACAAGTTAATGATATCTTCGAAAAGGTCAAACATAACTTGATAAAAGTAAGTTATTTGTGGTACTCACAAGTTAACCGAAACTTGGACAGCATTAAGCAATACTGGCCCATGTTGTGGAGTCTGTCGTGTGAGGGTGTCTCCTTCCATATCCTGGTGTCTTGTACCGGCTTGGCTTTCTTGATGCTTGAGGAGGTTTGAGTCTGTGTTGAGAGAGGGATCTTATTCCTCCAACTGCTGGTGGTGGATATCCTTGATAACTGCTGTAAGGCTGTGACATGCTGGAAAAAAGAACGGATTCTTTTCATCAAATTTATTTACTGCAGCAAAATGTTATGTTTTAGAGAGTATTGCACATAATTTATTGTGTCTTGAGGAAAAATTTGTTGACTAATAGAACAATTTGTCTCTAAAACATCTGATTTTACTTCGATCTAAAGAACAAACCAATAAGTAAGTATACCAATTCACATTTTATCATTGCAATATTAATATACCTAAAATGTTGTGTTTTCTTTATTAAAGTTTAGATTATAACCACTTATCTATATTTTTGTCAAATATTTATCATTAAGCCAAAACATTAAGGTTAAAAAACCCAAATTATCTAATGTGATTATAATTAAATTTGTTAGAGATAATCCAAGAGGTTTGTTGCTCGGCACGTAGCTAATAAATAAAATCAAATCGGCAAAGGACCCATGTTTGGATATTTACCCCAATGATTCCTGATAGACCACTTGATAGCGATACGCAACATTAGCTCAAAGAGGACACTGACAATGATTTTAATTGAGGATTATGGTTTTTATGACAACTTTCCAATTATAGGTAAATAGGAGTAAGTGTTTAGATAAATCATTTGTTAACATGTCATCTATTAAGTGAACCGTTCAAAGTCATAAAGAGGATCGAACATTTTAGTATGGAGCCTAGCATACCTAAACATGAAAGTACCAAAACGGTCGCCTTTTCGCCAACACCTGTCTAATACATACATCAATCGAGAGCAAAATTTAATACAAGTATTAATATCAATTATTCTTTGCCAAAATATCGTAAGTGATATCATTTTTGAGATAATTTGTTTTCTTAAAATTGGATTTGGGGACAATGTAACCTTACTTTGTTGCATATCGAGTTTACATTATACATGGTTTGAACTTCGAATAAACCACAAGCACACGCGACATAATAATTTGTTTGCCATCTTGTGCACATGGTGATTACGCTACTTAGGTTGTGATAAGTACGCCCTGTGATTGGTCACAACACTGGTGACCTCACACGCACGATGACTGGATCTCACGTTAACTCGTGAACGGGTGCCGTTTGAGGGTGTTCATAGTTTGGATACTTGGGGGAGGGAGACTTGCCGAGCTAACAGATGCAGATAAGAATAATTTTATATAGACATAAAGAGACACTGTAAATTTACTTTGAAAAAAAAACACCCATAAAAGTTTGTTGCCAGTTCTTCTTCACGAAGTTTTTTCAAACTGGTGGTAAAGTCATGTTTTATTTGACGTCAATAAGAACAAGTAATTGTCAATGTTGAGAAATAAATATTTTTATATGAATTTTGAATGTGAAGTAAACATGGCTTCTTTGACTGATTGTAGCATACACTTTTCGTTCTTGTTCGGTGTTTAGTCCGTTTTTTGAGCTACTTCTAAAGCAGTTTACTGATAGATAGTGCGAGCGTTTTTTTTTACATTATGTATGCATTATTTTATCAAAATATGACGTTTACACACGTACAAGGTTATATAATACCAGAGTCGGAGAAACTGATAGGGATGGAGCGATATCGATAAACGTAACACGATAACAGACCCGATATTTTTATACAAAATGTAAGAAACTAAACTAATGCCGGATACTTTTGTACAAATTTATTAACTAATATTATATTTCATTACAAGATGTTACACGTTGATTGATAATGCCAACTTCTTTAAAATTTTCGAAGCTGTTGTAAAATAAGTAGGTATAGGTAGGTACTCGACAGTGAAACGAAATAATTGTAACGACAGGTAGTCTTTATTTATTTATTTATTTAAATCAAAATCTTATGAATCGTCACTGTCACTCGATGAGCACTCCCCAACATTTATTTTAAGTTTCTGTACTTGTATATTATCGAATGCCACATGAATTTCCCAATCCGACGCTATAATGTTTTGGGTTCTTCTCACAATTTTTTCCCAGTTTTCGGCAGTTACTTCCGCACAAGCATTTTTTAATAAATCTAACATCTTGTTTGCCGTTAAAGGGGGATGGGTATTGTTTCGAGCGGCTTGTCCTTTGATTTGTGCCCATATTAGTTCTATAGCATTGTACTGGCAATGATACGGCGGAAGTCGAAGAACCCAATGACCACATTCGGCCGCTATTTCGTCGATAACATATCTTTTAGGGAGGCTTTTTTTCGATTTTAAAATATTCACTAATTGAACTTTTAATAAAGTACTATCCACATTTTCGCCATGACGTTGGAGCCAGTCAATTATCTCTTGTTTTTTATTGGCCTGCGTCGGCATTTTATCAATTTGTCTGGAGTGATATGTAGCGTTGTCCATAAAAATTATGGACGGGTCTTCCAGAGATTGCACCATTACTTTAAACCATCCTTCGTAAATCTCCGCGTTCATTTCTTCGTGGTGGTCCACTGTTTTCTTGGATTTAAAGACAGTAAAGCATCTGACACGAATCCTTTCGTAGACCCTGCATGGCATATGATAAGGCGTTCACCTTTTCCTATTGGCACTGAACTAGTGGAAGCGGCGGTGTCGTCAGTCCAGTTCTTAAATACTGTGTGGTTTGCATTCAACCAAGTCTCGTCAGTGAAAATAACATTTGACCAATCTTATATCTGTTTGGCTTCGCTCAAAAATTCGCAGCGAGCCATAGCAACATCGTGACGCTCCATCAATATTTTACGTTTGTCCGAAAATCCAATTTCTTTCAAAACTAAGCTTAATGACGATTTTTGGCAATGGAACAAACCACATTCACGTAAAGAAACTACAAGTTTTTTAAGTGTTGGAATTTCTTTGCGCAATCAGTTGACGGCGAATAGCATCAGCGTTGAAGTTGTCAACCGATGTCACACGACTTGGTTGGCGATTTTTCTTCGGCGTACGAAGCTTATTTTCCTGCATGCCACTTGTACCGTAAGCTTCGGTAGTAATTTTTGAAACAGTAGGTCCACTAATTCCTAATGCGGCCGCAACAAGCTCTCGCACTTGCGACAGTGGTAATAGCAGGCCACCATTTTGATACTCTGCTTCAAAGTAATTACGAACCTTGATCACCTGCCTCTCGCCTGCCTTTTCAGAACAGATCCTTTCGGCATTTTGATATTTGACAGCTGCGCAGCAATCAACACGGAGGAAACACAAAATACAAAACGTAACGTAGGGATAATGTGAAAAAACTCAGCGAACAGAAATGAAGTGACCAGCACGACCGTCTTGTTGCGAGTGACAGATTAAAACAAACACAAAATGGCGGTGGGCCATTAAGTGTTCGGGCATTTTTATTGAAACTTGTACCAAATCGAAAAACAGATGATTTAAATAAAGTTTCATAAATCAGAAATTTTTTGGAATATAGATGTATACACATAAATGATGTGAGAGTTCGTACAAAAAGATCGTGTGTTTTTTAATTAATTTAATTTTAAATTAATTAAAATACGGCCAGCACATCGGATTTTGTCATGTTCGTTACCGGCATAGATAAAGTTGTCATAATAAAACCATGGTAGAATCATGTTTTATTTGACGTCAATAAGAACAACTAATTCTCAATGTTGAGAAATAAATATTTCATTATTTCATTAAAAAAAAAAAATATTTCATTTCAACCAAATCATGGTTTGATGTTTAAACAAATTTAATATGAAATTCAATTTACTCTCTGTATTTTAACATACAAGAACTGCATCAAAAAGTATTTTTATTCAACATTTTTGCTTTTATTGGTTCCAGTCTTTGGTGATTTTATCTTAACATTGTTTGTAACAAAACTGTACAATCAATTATAATAATAAATATTATAAAAATATTAGGTCTTAATATTGCAACCAAAAAAGTCACTTGATTAAAGATACATCAGCAAAGTAATTTTATTTAAGAACAGCTTGGACTTATAGAATGTTATGTTAACATTTACAAATTATGGAGAATTTTTTATGAAACATACACTTCATGCATAAAAAGAATTATTGCTACTTTCTACATACTGCGAGACTCTCATCCAATAAGCTAAACATCACCTTTGGTTTTTCATTATTTAAGGAATATAATTTTTAAATTTTGTTTCAACCATAAACATAGGCATGGTCAAATACTTGCTAATATTGTTCTCAAGTCTTACATTTTAAGTGTTGTTCATATACCACATTTCTAAAACTCCTTAGATTTTTTAATAAATATTAAATAAATGAATATAAAATATGTAAATTAGTGACTAGTATTTATTTTAACAGCTTCATTCAAATATATTGTGAATATACTCACATCAATTTTCAGAAGTTCCGGTTTACCTAATAAACTTACAGCTCCACTTTTTAAACAATGGCTGCAGTGCAGCACTTTCAAGTAGTACATTTCACTTCGTACCCTCTTACATCCTAGGAAGAAAATACTGAATTAATCAGATGCTACCAATTGAATGCCTAATATGAAGTCAATATATTTTAAGCATCATTATATACATGCAGATGAGCTGTATAGAGGGTGTCCTCTTAAATATATACTAGATTGTTTGAAATAATTTTATCAGTATAAAACATGCCTTCATGAATTGGGTTTATTAAATAAAACAGTACTTGTAGTACCTGCACTTGTCAATAGCTTTTTTAAAGAAATTTTAATTGGGCTACAGGATTATACACCTGCATAAAACTTTTACACACAATTTATTTATTGATTATATATTATTACAGTTCAAACCAAGTTTATACATCTTATACATCTAGAATAAAGACAAGCTAAAAGAATAACACCTTGTATAAATCTTATTTTTAATCTTCAAGAGTTCAAGTACGCAAAAAAGGTGAAAATTGAAGATTAATCTACGGGGTTCTGACCTTTAGATAAAATATTTCAAAACAATGGATTCTTTCAAAGCAGAATTACATAAAAGAAAATTGATACTCATACACAAAAATATTTACATCACAGCACATCTAATAATCTAACTAAACACGACCGACGTAATTACATTTCTTCGAAGGCTCAGTCCACTTTACATTTTCTGTGCGAGAAATTATCACAGATGAAAAGTATCTAAGCTTACCTATTGAGTATGGTAAACAGAAAATGGAATTTTACGCTTTTGAGGCATTTAATTGAAACAATCGCAAATTGAGGTTATTTACGCAATTTGAAGGACGTTTTACGATATGTCAATTGATTGACATTGACGTCGTTTAGTTCCGAAATACGTTAATTCATCTATTTTTTTTATCCGCTGAACATTGGTAAATTAATAAAAAAATATAGTAAGGGATACATTTCTACTGGGCAACATCCTCCTTATACATATATGAGCGATCACAGTGGCGCACTCAATATCGTAGTGTATCCTGTATCAGGAAACCAACAAGGGTAACATCCAACTTTGCCTGTTGCTTCGCTTTTTTTGTCCGGACGAGAGATGTCTTTTGTCTAAACCCCTGTCACGTTTATCCAAAATTTCGTTTTGCGTGTGGAAATTATTAAATTCTCTTTCACGCTAATGATATAGTAAATTACATTTATAACATAGTCCTAAACGCAATGTCAAAATGTTGATTTTCGCTATAATACAGACTCCCAGTGCGGGTTGTAGAACTACCCAGTTGGAAACTTGATGATGATAGACTTAAATAATAACAAATCACAGCATGATCTCATCTCTGCTTGTTCTCATTCAGCTAATACCTAAGTGAATTCTGTATTTATTACTTACATAATATAATGTCGAGTGTTGCAAAAAACTATAAAATGTAAACTTCATTTCACAACAGCAATCTGCATCATCGACCTTCTCTCAAATACTGTATAGACCACTTGTAAAATAGAAACACCAACAATCTTTCATTTATTTTAAGTACAAAATCAACTCTGCCCTGCACGTATCAACGATCACAGCTACGAAAAGACGCAGCGTGATGCGGTGTGAAAAAATTGCGTCAGTTTAACCCTTAATTAGGCGCATGGGGTCAACGCCATTTCAAATTGAAAAAAATATATATTACAGTGTTTGGAGCGCGCTCGTGCTCTTTCTAGCTTCTTAACTCCCCGCGGGGTTCACAATTTAGTCGCGTCTAGAATATCAACGCATACGCACGTGTCGCTGCACTCTAGAGCGCTGACCCCATGCGACCCATTACGTAATATTTTTAGGCGGAGGTAAGTTTATATTTTTGTGTTTTTAGTTAGGTTTATGTTTGTATATTGTTTATTATTTTTCTTTTTATGTGTGTATTTTTATATTGCGTATTTACTTTATACATTTTTGAATTTATTTTGATGATTTTTTTTTATTTATAGTTTCATATTGATTTGAAATGGATAACCAAAGAAGACAGATACTGCAATGGCTGGAAGAGGAGTCCGATGATGTTGCTGGTTCGGCTTCGGAAGACGAATTTGCAAACAACACCGCTATTGATAGTTCACATGACTCAGAAAGCGAAATTGAAGAGCCCGAAGATATCCAAGATATTCCTGAACCATCCGAGGGTAACTATTTTTTATCTCGACATACTCAGCGAAATGGCCCAAAAGTGAAATGGTCTAAAGTACCACCATCAAACGCAGTAAGGACCCGATCACATAATATTATTCTTCATTTACCGGGAGTCAAACAGTATGCAAGAAATGCGAAATCTCCCCTTGAATGCTTCCAATTATTCTTTGACAGTGATGTTATTGAACTTTTGGTCACAAATACCAACTTATACATTGATAAAATAAAAGAAAATTTCCAAAGAGATCGTGATGCACTCCCTACTGATGTTGCGGAAATAAATGCATTTTTGGGCTTACTGATTATGGCTGGAGTCCTAAAAGGTTCCCACTTGAATTTTATTGATTTATGGGCACAAGATGGATCAGGCATAGAAATGTTTCGGCTAACAATGTCTTATAAACGTTTCCTATTTTTATTGAGATGTCTGCGGTTTGATAATACCTCGGATCGAGAGGAGAGGGTAAAAGTTGATAATTTGGCAGCGATAAGATATCTGTGTCAAATTATGGAGAACAAGTTTTTAGCTGCTTATTCCCCCGGTGAGAATGTAACTATCGATGAACAGTTGGTTGGATTTCGTGGTCGATTTAGAGGGAAGGTTTACATGCCTAACAAACCAAACAAATACGGCATAAAAGTTCAAGCCATGGTTGACTCGAAAACATATTACTTGTGCAAGTTTGAAATATATTCTGGGAAACAACCAGACGGAGAATATCAGATATCTAACTCTCCAGATGAGATTGTAAAACGTCTGGTTGAACCAATAAAATGCAGCGGTCGTAATATAACTACTGACAATTGGTACACTAGTACAAAGCTGGCTGAGGTGTTGCTTATGCCTGAATATAAATTGACTCTTGTTGGCACATTGAATAAAAGGAAGCCTGACATCCCGACTGAGTTCTTGCCAAACAAAAATAGACCACAATTTAGTTCACTTTTTGGATTTCATAATCAAATGACTATAGTCTCATATGTCCCTAAGCCAAAGAAAGCTGTTGTTTTACTTTCAACCATGCACAATGATAACGCCATTGACGAAACAACAGGCAGAACTCAGAAACCAGAAATAATTACGTATTATAATGGTACGAAAGGTGGTGTGGATTGCAATGACCAACTTTGTGGCAGTTACAATGTTGGAAGAAGAACAAAAAGATGGCCACTTGCTGTATTTTTTCATCTTCTAAACATATCTGGCATCAATGCATTTGTCATACACAGAGCGAATACTGATAAGAGTATTTCACATACAAGAAGGATTTTTTTGAAGAAATTAGCAGCAGCGCTTGTAGAAGATTACCAAAAACGTCGCATTCAACTACGTGCTGTTCCTACGTCAACAAAAAAACGGCTTCGTGAAGTACATGGTGTGGACGAGACGGTCCAACAATCGACAGCTAAGCGCGGGCGCTGTTCATTGTGTCCTAGAAAGGAAGACAAAAAGGTGCCAACAAAATGCTTCAAGTGTTGTAAATTTATTTGTCAGCAACACTTGTGGGTTTACTGCGTCGGATGCAGAACACAAGAATCCGCTGATGAGACTGACTAATGATTTTTTAAACGTTGATGTTGGGTATGCCGAAAATTTGTAGTTTGAAGAGAGGTTAGATTTTTTAAGTTTTTTTGTTAATTAGAAAGTCAAGTTTATGTTTTTATTATTTCTTTAAGTTAATTATAATAGAGAACTTTAATAATAATTAAAAAACACATTTAGTTTTATTTATTTTTAGCAAACCTTTCCTAATGTTTCTTTGGGGTCATGAGAGACCCCATGTGCCTAATTGGGTGATTTTCTTAATGCGCCTAATTAAGGGTTAATAGATGCATTTTTAGATAATAAAAGACTGTAATTTTCAGGTACCTATGCATTTAATCTGTGTCAAGATTAAAGTAAACGTTTATTTTAAATTCTTACAGCCCCACCTACAGGTACAAGTTTAAGAAAAGCCTGGTCAAAAACATAAATTAGTAATTACTACGAGTATCGTAAGTACCCCAGGCTCAAGTCTTCGTTCTTCCTCGTTTTTAGTCTATGATCTTAAGACACATTGATTGCTGATGGAACAACTTTTATAAACATAGGAAAAATACAAATAACTGTTTTACAGGCACTAAGTATCTTAAACTTCCTTCTTATTTAAAATTAAAAGACAAGAAACTGACTATCAAGCAGTAAACGAATGTATCTCTAACGCAGAGAAGTGGTTCTCAGCTAATAATGGGCTCCTCGGTGAAAAGAAAACTAAATGTGTTATGTTTACATTGCCAAATGCAATCAGGTAAATATAATCATTTTAGTTAAGAACCAGGAACTGACTCCTGCAAACTGTATTTCTGGACACAACTTTAGATGCCAACTCCAGTGGCGACCACATAATGATGGGTTAGCAATGAAGCTTGGTACAACAGCACATACTGTTTTAGAATGCGACAAATTTCAAATGAAATGACTGCTCGGTTAATGTATTTTGGTAATTTTTATAGCCTCACGATATACAACGTTGATAAAAGCGAGAGGCATTTCATGAAACCACATATACTATAAGTGCCTACTGTTAATCCGAAACTATTAAAAAAAAGTTTGCCAGAAGTATACGAAAAAAACGTTTTTCAAAGAACTTAAATAGCTTAATAATTAAGTTAAAATGTAAACATCCTTTGTTGAGTAGCCAGCCGCCACCTGCGTAACAAATTGGCAACGTAGCATTTGAATAGCATACCGCGTGTGGCGGCGGGCTTACCGGCTCGCACACCTACCTACACAGCGGAGCACCCGGGTTTGATGTGGATGATAATGTAAACATGTGTTGTAGGTAACGTTGGAAGGTATGATCATTGAAAATAATAAACAAAAATAATTAATTGTAAAACTTACACATTAAATCTTCAATTGTTCGAAATGTCCGCCGTTTGCAATGGTACACAAATTATAACGACGTATAATATTGTTATTTAATCGTGCAATAAGGTCACTATTTGTTGTTAAACTTTTTAGTTTATTAAACGTTAAAATAGTCCGGTTTTTAAGTTCCTCTACGGTATTTACGTCTGTCGCGTACACTTCACTTTTCACAAACCACCAGATAAAAAAATCCATTGGAGCGAGATCCGGGGACCGTGGTGGCCATCGTACTGGTGCAAATCGACCAATGCACTGCTGTCCAAACATTTCGGTGAGAGCTCTCTGGAAGACATCACTGAATGTGGAGGAGCTCCGGCCAATTGGTACCATAAATGCCGATAATTGGCTAAGGGTAGTTCTTCGGTATATTTAGCAACGGGACCGGATAATATCTCCAAAAATTTTACCGCGTTAAGGGTGCCGTCAATAAAAACAGGGCCAATAATCTGGTCCCTGTGTATACCAGCCCACACATTAACAGAGAAGCGGTACTGATGCTCTGACTCCCGAGTCATGCGTGGATTTTCAATACTCCAGTATCTGAGATTTTGTTGGTTCCATATGCCATTGCGTGTAAATGTGCTCTCGTCGGTCCACATAACATTTAAAAAAAAATTCGGGTCGTCAGTAACTTTGTCAAGTATCCACTGGCAGTGAGTACGCCTGATGGCAAATCCCTTCTTAAAAGGGCTTGAGCTTTTTTAAATTTGTACGGTTTGCGTTTATTCCTTTTTAAAATGTTATGCACGGTTCTATGGCCAACTCTAAACTGGCGTGCGGCTCTATTCAGACTCGATGTGGGGTTGCGGTCAAAAAAGTCAAGAATCTGTTGCTCGCGCGCAGTAGGTATCTGCTGCGGTGGGACTCCCTCCTGATGCGCTGCTAATGGTTTGGTTTCCCGTGCCCGTTGTACTGCCAGTACTATGGTGCGAGCGTTCCTAGGGCACGCGTGGCTGTCTCCATACCTTCCTCGGTAAGTTCGCAGAGCTAGAGCTGCGTTTCCGTGGGATTCCCCGTAGATTAAAATCATGTCAGTGTATTCTGACGCCGTGTAAGTAGCACGAGGCATTGTGGATGTCTTACGTACTTACAAAATAATTAAAAACTACTCACAAAACTAAACCGAAAATACTCGGTTACGTGTCCTATCACAATAAAAACTTAACATTAGTAAATGGGACGCGTGCGCGACAATAATCCGTGCTGAATTGCGCAACGTGCACCCCGGATGCAACGAGTCTTCGCACTAAACAAAGTATAAATTGTGCCCTTGACCTAATTAGCCGAGCCGCCGCCGGCGCCATAGCAACATACTGATCTATGTCTATTTTTGTTACGCTTATTACATTAGAGTGAGATAACCTTGATCTGTACTTTCTTTTAAGGAAAGATTTAGTACAAGTACTTCCTTGTTTGTACTACAAACTTACGATGCGAACTGGCAACGTCGCATCGCTCGCGTGAATTTTGTCGTTTAGATAACTGCGTATGCCTATACTACAAACTTACGATCAGGTGATCGGGAAGATACAGAGTGTTTAAATGAAACTAAGTAAAAACTAAAAAACATTCCTGTGACTAAACTATGGCTTACATTGATCTGATTTTTGTTGTGTAGCCTGATAATGATACACAGAATATGTGGTTTCATTTAATGCTTCTCGCTTTTATCAACGTTGTATAGCATTCTGATGCCGACATCGATACTAAATTTAGTCTGCAGAAAAAGACCGTTCGCGCCATCTATTTGCCCGGTCCAAGGATGTCACTTATAAAGCAAATAAATATTCTTCTCTTCATTTCCAATATATTTTAGAAAGTTTAATGTTTGTAAAAAAGAACATTACCGTGTTCAAAGGAAAAAGAGATGTACACAATGTTAATACAAGAGGAAACTGGCAGCTCATCATAGTAAGCTTCATGAAGTCACTAACTCATTAATGGTTACATGCATACGCTTTTATAATAAAGTTCCTCAAGATAGCCAAGGTCGTCCTACTGACAAATGCAAAGAAACTCTAAAGCAAAAATTGTGTGTTAAAGCTTATATTGTAAACCATCCGATTATTTAGACGATAAAAGCCCTTAAGTATAATCCCTTCATTTACAGGCTTTTACTTGTGTCTGTAATTAATAAAACTAATGTGTCTGATTGTTCGTTGAGTTTTTCGTCCCGATGAATGTCTAAAACGTCATTGCTACTAAAGTATGTCTTCTTACGGTAGCGTCGGGTGATGGGGCGCTCACTGCCCTCTAATATGGTTGATTAGGGCGATGGCTGGACTCCGCGTTAACTCATGAACGGGTGCCAATCGTTGTTTGTATAGTTGGGGGGATGGAGACTTGCCGAGCTAGCAGATAAGAAATAATTTTGATGAGATATACATAAATAATAAAAAATAAAAAAATAAAAATTATTTATTTCATTAAAATCTTATTCTAATACAGATGTAGATTGGGATCCCAATGTAAGCAAGTAATGCCTGTATTTTGAGACCCCGCTCTTCCTTAACTTACAATAAAATTTATTCTAACTATTCTAAATACAATTTTTTTATTTCCATATCAGAGCGTTTTAACAATTTTTGCAATTTAAATTTTTTTTTTAAATACAAGAATCTTAGGTAACTCATATGGATGTGTGTAGTGCGTGTACAATAAGTGTGTTTGTATGTGAAAGTGTTCGTTCGTGTGTATGTGAAAGCGTGTGTCTGTGTGCGTACAAAAATATAAGTGTGTATTGGTACTGATTATTTAGCTATTATGAACTTCGGCTAAGCAGTAGAGATGGGTAGGTCCGCCATAAATTGGGAGTGGAATCCGGATGTGCATCCAGCTCAGGTGATGTACATCCAGATCCCGTGTCCGACGGACCCATATGGATCCGGCTGGCGGTCACTGTAATTCGGGTTGTAGGACGGAAAGGCACAGAACATGATTCAGTAGGAAGATCCAGATCCCGTGTCCGACGGACCCATATGTATCCGGTTGGCGGTCACCGTAACTCGGGTTGTACGACGGAGAGGCACAAAACATGATTCAGTAGGAAGGTGTACTGTTCGCAGACGTAGGTGTGCGAGCAGTTAATTTTTAAAAAGGATTTGAGCGATTTGATTGCTTGAATGTATGGATGGAAAAATTATACAACTTTTACCTAAATACAATGTACTAAAAAAATTATAATCAATCAGTCTCATGTTTTAAATAAGCAATTACAAATATAATAAAATCTTAACTGTCAGTTATAAACAAAAATACCCCTTTTGGTATATATAGAGAAAAAAAAATTGTAACACTGTCTCATCAAATGAAATTAACAAAACTATAAAAACAACATTTCTTTGAACGATTTGAAATAATTACAAAACCAATACGCCGCCCGTCAATCGGATTCGGATCGCGTCGACCAGTCCAGTCCGCCAATCCAAAGCGCCGTGTCACCACTCTGAGGAACCGTATCCAATTGGCCATTGGACACGCATCCATCTCTAACGCGTGTGATGCGTGTCCGAGGATTTACATCCATCCGGACCTACCCATCTCTACTAAGCAGACATTCTATTTCGTTATACGATTTAAGCTGCACCCATTGCATCAAGATATTTTTACATTCGCGATGGGATTTGTCGTATAAATATAGTTCTTTGTTTATTTTATTATATAAGAATGTGGAGCGAGAGTTAAATTGTCTCCAAGCAAACTCAGTTTTGATAATGGAAGGCTTGGCCACATTTTTTATTCGTCGATTATTCAATATACTAGGGTCAAAAGGCAGGGACTTACGTATTTTTAAGATTGTTTTAAAGATATATAATTTTCGTACAGAGAGAAGGCCACTGATGCAATAAAGTCTTTCAGTGTAAAATCGGCGTTTTTTGAAGTACATGACCTTAATAAGGGTTCGTTGCGCTCTTTCCAAATGGAGAAACTGAGTCTTTGCAGCTCCACCCCAGATTGGTATACAGTACGTTATAATGGATTGCGCAAGAGAAACGTATATTCGGTTGAGAAGAGATCTGGAAGCGTCCGGCTGATGAGTATTATCAGGTATAACATGTCTTAGGGTTTTAAACATCCAGATCAATTTTCGGGTCCTGCTAATAACGTGTTCTAGGTGAGGGTACCACGATAGTCTCTGATCCACAATAACGCCCAGATATTTAGTTTGACAGACTTTTACAAGAGATGGACATCCACAGGGCTTATAACTTGCATTCCCATTGCACGTGTGTATATTTAGACTAAAGTTAGTCGGTGGCTATACATTGTAAACTTATTTTGAAAAAATTATACCCGTGAAGTTTCTGGCCAGTTCTTCTTCACGAAGGTATTTCCGTACCTGGTGGTAGATTCATGCTTTATTTGACGTCAATAAGAGCAAGTAATTGTCAGTATTGAGAAATAAATATTTGAAATTGAAGGCCAGAATGGGACACATCTGTCCAAGGTTGTCGATGATTGTTGATCTGTTCCAGGCTTATATTTGTCTGGAAAAACAGACACAGGCGGATCGTTCCATTCTTTAGCGATATTAACCAAAACCAAGTATCGAAACGATTTGTTCCACTTTTCGGTACCTACACTAATCATAAACGGGTAAAATTGCTGTCTGAGGGTTCTGCAAACTTAAAAATGGGGAATGCACAATCTTCATATTGTAATCTAAAACAAACGGAAGAATACCGCTGGACCTTGTGAGGATTTCAATTTTTCAAGTAATCGACAAAATTTCAAGTAATGTACATAATATAAACTTCAGTTATGGGCAACTAGGCATGGACGATATTACTGTGAAGAAAAAGTAACAGATTCCATTAAGTTAAATCGTAATTTATATGTATATAAAATCGTAATTTATAATTTTATTCTTTTCCCATAGGAAATTCGTTGCAACTTAATTCATGAATTAATAATCCAGTATTTTTATATTTAATTGAATCACATAAGAACAGCTGTGATTTGCGATTACCATTCATGACCGCATAACATTGGATTAGTTTTTTTTTTATTTAATACATGTCAAGAAATTTGTTTAATTTTGATCCTGTCAATTATATGTTGTCTATGTTATGTTATGTTGTCTATTATATATTGTATATTCTAGACTTTTGTTTTACTTTCAGTCTTAATTATTTTATTATTTTTTACATTATAAATTCAATTTATTTTAAATATTAATGTGTAGTAATAATTTTCTTTGAAACATCTCTCTTAATAATGCCCAAGTTACTTATAGACCGTTATTGCTCAGTATACAGGGTCTATCAAAACCGCTTCCACTAACTTTGGGGGATAATTATACTGCTTATTTTCATTACAAAAAGTACTTTTTGTTTTTTGAACACCAAAAATCTGGACATTTTCCAAAAAGAAAAAAATCCTATTTTTTTAGTTTTACATATGTAAGAACAAACAGATTATCAGCAAATTTTAATTAAATACACAGTGTTTTTAAAAGGTGCAAATGAAGTGCTATCTGCAGATAACTTCGTAACACATTATTTATCCACTATTATCTTTATAAAATTGTAGTCCTTAAATGTCAGAAACTCTGCTTGACCGTTTTAAACTGCGGTGCCCTTAGGCGTAAGAGTATTTTAAATTCCAGCCATGCGACGTTAGCGCTAAGCCACAAAGTCCGATGAAATTTAAGAGGCCAATAGGGCCATAAATAAACTGCCCATATCGAAAAAAAAACCAAAAGAAAAAAATATAATCACCATTTATAATACAAGCTAAACATGCACGTTGAGCCGCGCGAAAATATGACTCGAACGATATAGCAACGATATCTAGTGCCAGTATTGTCCTCTGATCCAGGATCATATCCGTTGCAATTGGAGTAGGGTTCAGATATAATAGTTTTACGAGAGTCAAACTGAAAGTTCTTGAACTGGCCACTTGTAAACAATATAATAAAAAAATAATTTTAAATTTTGAAAATGGAACTCTTCGACAATGTTTTAAGTATGTAATTCATACCATATTCATACATTTGTCATTTGTTTTACGATCCGGTTGCAAATTGAAAATTGTCTTGAAAATTTCAATTGAAATCGAAATCAAAATTGAAAAGTCACGTCAGCATGAATTTAACGCAATAAAATGTTCGTGCTATGATTTTTTATGACTTTCGATGTCATTTAATTCAACAAGAAAGTTATGATAGACTACGATTGGCATTTAACGATAAAGCCTCATCTCGTGCCACAGTTTAGATCTGGTTATATGAGTTTAAACAAGGTCGCACTAATCTCATCGATGATATGCGTGAGGGACGGCCTTCTACGGCGACGACTAAAGGTAACGTCTGTGTTGTGTGGTGTATGATAGAGACTCACAAAAGATTAACCTTTTAGCAGCTTCGGACAAGCTTAGGCATCGGTATGAGTAAAGTGCACAAAATCCTCCATGAACATTTAGCGGTCAAGAAGCTTTGTGCCCGGTAGATACCTCATAATTTGACCGAGGGCCAAAAACTCTGTCGTGTTGATTGGTGCCGTGAAATGGTTGAAAGATTTAACAGAGGTGACTCAAATGCTGTGTTCAACATACTTACGGGTGACGAAAGCTGGATTGACTGTTATGATCCCGAAACCAAAAGACAGTCTGCTCAGTGGATGTTTCCTTCCGAGGAGTTGCCAACTAAAGTCAATAGAGGACGAGGCGTGGGAACAAAGATGGTGGCCTCGTTCTTCGGAATGGCAAATCATTTCACGACAATTGTTTTAGAGGATCGAAAAACAGTTTTGGCGGAGTGGTACACTAACATTTGTTTGCCATTTGTCTTGGAAAAAGTTCGGGAGAAACGACCTCGCCGTAGGATCGTTCTTCACCACGACAACACCTCGTCGCGTTCTATTGGATGTAGCGATGTATTAACGTGAACGGACAGTATATTGAAAAGATATAATAAAACTAATAACTAGATAGTTTTATCCGTTTTTTATTTTCTAAAACTTTCAGTTTGACCCTTGTAGAGTAGGATGTATGATTCTGAACCCTCCTATAATAGGGTCGCATAAAAAATTAACAAACAAAAACACAAAAATCCTTTTTTGTGTTTGGCATTGACATTTCAACAACACTTGACAGCTGCTCTGGTTCTTGTTTGTTGTATTGCGAAACTGCTCCGTTTACTTAAACCTTTTTTAAATTATTAGGACCAAACAATGTCTAAATTATGGTGAATTAATGATCCGACCAATAAGAGGAAGTAAACCTACAATGATGGCCTCTCGCGGAGATAAAGGAAATGGCAACGGAGAGGAACAGATTGTGGAGGTAGGACACCGTCAAATGGCCTACATTTTGTTAGAATATTGTTGACGTGTGTTTTATATTAACATTTTCATTTCCAGACATTGGCGGAAGTCTTCCGCTGCTTCATCTGTATGGAGAAGCTGGTAGATGCTCACCTTTGTCCACATTGCTCGAAGTTATGCTGCTATGCTTGTGTCCGACGCTGGCTGACGGAGCAGCGTTCGCAGTGCCCTCACTGCCGAGCCTCCTTACACCTACATGAACTGGTGAACTGTCGTTGGGTTGAAGAAGTCACTCAGCAGATTGAAACTATGCAGCAAAGCAATAATCAACGTGATAATTCAAGGGAAAGGTATTTGTCTCTTCGGTCCTATTTTATTTAATAATTATAAAAATAATAAGATGCATTGTATCTTACTGTAACGGTTAAAAGTTTCTAACAAAAATATAACACTTACAATGTAACGTGACGAAAAACAAAATATTTACACCTCTAAAAATTTTAATAAAAACTATACTAAGGACAAAAAATAAGTTTTTTGTTATAAACAACAGTGAGTGAGAAGAGATATAGAAAGGGTACTGTCTTAGCTGTGATGCTGGTAATGCAGCAACACTGAGCTTCCAACAGCACCAGAGTATACTTAAACTATGCCATTAATAAATTCTATTACCTGACTAATTCTATAATGACTTACGTATTAGTTCATTGTCTCTTTCCAAAATAAATAAAGGTACTGAAAAATTTGCCTTAAAATACACTTGTTTAAGAAATTTACTTGTGTATGAGCTCAAAATACAGTAATAACTATTAACATGGTTATGGCAATACTCAAATTAGGTCATAGAAAAATTTTAAACTTTTATAATATTTGGACTCTTTAGTTTTCCATGCATAAAAATTGCATGCATTTCCTTTTATGAATAAAATGAAATATGGTTTGTGTGGAACATACATCAGATCAAATTGATAAGAGAGCAATTTTCAATTTTAAGTAATATACACAAGGTTTTATCCATCTGCTGATAAATAAAAATTAATTTTTTATTGTCTTATGTATTGAAAAATGTTTTAAGATGTTTCAATAGTACCTAAGTACTGAATTTTCAGTGCAAGAAATATATTATACTTAATGTTTGTAGCATAACTGATTTATTACTGACAATTACACTTTCTGCTGGATGTAAACAGATCTTAAAAAAACTAAACTAGTTTTCTTCAAGGTTTTTTTTCGGGGGGGAAAATGCATTACGCGTACCACCCGGGTGCAGGGGGCACCCAAGTAGTTATGTGGGACTCCCGTATAGGCTAATGAGACCCACAGTATACCCACTAAAAACCCCCCCAACTTCCGCCTCGCCGCCTTGTGACGGGGTTACGGGAACGCTTTTGCATACAGCCGAAAGCCCCGCCGGCAGAAGCCGCCTACAAGCGGCGCCAACGCTAAAGCCCGAAGGCCCTCCACGATGGGCGCACCAGATGGTAAAGTGCGCCTCCCTCCTCGGCCTCCACCAGTACTGCTACTAGGAGGCCATGGATACTAGATAACTGGTACCCGGCTCTAACACAAGCTCTGCTTACTTTGGGGCCATACAGTTGGTGTGTTTGTCTGGGGATTTATTATTTTATTATTATTATTATTATTTGTCATAACCATCATTACTTTCCATTTTCCAGATGTCCGACTCACCAGGAAAAGTTGACCGTATACTGCTGGACGTGCCGGCGCTGCATCTGTCACCAGTGCGCGCTGTGGGGGGGCACTCACACCGGCCACAACTTCAAGCCGCTGGAAGATGTCTATGAGCAACATGTCACTCAGATCAGAGATGAGGTCGCTCAGTTGAGGAGAAGGTTGATGGAACTCATCAGTTTGGTTCAAGATGTGGTGAGTTTTATTAGTTCCAGAAATTGCCTTGAACTTGATCATAGCATAAATAACTTCTTACTCAATAAATTGACAGGCGAACATTTATGCGTGCGAGCTTCTCCATCATTGTGTTCAGTTCTTCACAGTACACATCTGCAGTAATGCTTGTCCCGTTTGGCAAGAAGCTGTGATGAATTACACCCGCGTTAGACCACCAAACAGTGACCATCACTTTTCTAGGGGTAAGTTTTCGTTTAGGGCATTGTTTGGGTGCTGAACCAGGGTCCAACCAACTTGCTGAGCGCTTACGATTGTCAAACAGGATCCATTTCTCGTCACAAGTAACAACGCGGTTCAGAATTCCTTCATTTGTATGCCTGCTGAGCAGTGCAAGGCACGTCTCCACGCGTACTTCGCGCTGGCGGTCATTGAGTTCGTGGGGTACCCATTTGTCAAGCTTTTTTACCTTGCCAATTTGACGCAAATGGACCAATATTGTTTTGATGCTAACGTCGAAAGCTGCTGCTAATTCAGCCGTGGATTGAGTTTCATCAGCTTCCACAATTGCCTTTAATACGTCATTGTCGACCAACGTTTTCGGACGACCACGGGGTTCATTTTTCAGGTCAAAATTTCCAGAACGGAAGCGGGTAAACCAATAACGGGTGGTGCGTTCGTTTGTAGTGTTCGCTCCGTAAACGTCGTTGATGTTGCGTGCCGCTTGTGCCGCTTTGCTGCCACGACGGTACTCATACTCCATAATTACTCGAATTTTTAACTTATCCATGATGACGAAAAATGTTCGAATGCGTTGAAAACAAAACACTAACTATTTAACAAATGACGATTTTAGAAAAAGAATTCCATGTTTGTCAAATAAAATTAATTTGAAATTAGAATTATCAGTCAAAAAAAAAATATTTTCATTTGAAATGGCCAGTACGGCATAACGGCAGTTTCATAGGTAAAGACCTATTATTTTCTTCATAGTTTATTAACATTTCATTTCACTATCGAAAAATGACCTGACAGTCTTCTAGATACTGGAGATAAAAAGTTTTACTCTAAGAAAGAAGTCCTTAATTTTTTGAAGTAGAAAAACTGCATTTATTGTTATTTTAAAATAAGCTTGCCACGCCCGTGATTCGAACTGGCTAAAATCCGAAATGTTTACACCTTTTATAACATTCTACCCTGTCTAGCAAGCAATGTCAGCTACCAATTTTATTGTAACTGTGTGTGTGTGTGTGTGTGTGTGTGTGTGTGTGGCTTATTACATCCATATATACCATCTTACCCGCAGGAGCGCAATGTGGAATCCGTGCGCGCTGCTAAAGACGAGCGCGTGCGAGAGATCCGCAACGCCGTGGAGCTGATGATCTCGCGCCTGGACTCCGCGCTGAAAGTCAAGCTGCTCACGCTCATGGGCCAGAAGAACTCCCTGACCCAGGAGACGGAGCAGCTGGAACATTTGTTACAGGAGATTGAGATGCAGCTGCATTCTAGTACTAGGTATAGTGATGTTTTATTCTGTTTGTAAAGTAATCAATTTTGAGTTTTGGTTGTTTCTTCTGTGTTGTTAGAATCTTTTTCTGTCTTTTAAAATTTAATGCTGCTTTGGTCCGATTGTATCGTTTGAATAGAATTTGTATATCTTTAAAAATCTGTTTTGATAACATATAATAGCTAAGCGCAAATATTTATCCAAGTTAACTAAACAAGGATGAGCCATTGACTGAAATTGAGGGTTGGAATTGTATCACCGAACAATTTGTTATCATCACTTTGGATCATGTCGTCAGGGCGACAGTTTATGAAGTTGGATCTGGTTTTAGGTGGCTTTTGATACTCAATCTTCATTAACATAAAATATTATCTAACTTTCAGATCTGAGCTTATAGCGAAGAGCGGAGAGTTGTCGAAAATGATTCATCAAGTGCGGAAGAAGCCTATGGCTAGTTTCGTGACTGCGCCCGTACCGGCCGATTTTCACAGGTACATTCTATATATTCAATGTGATGATATTATATGAACGATTCCTAATTTATATTTCATTTTGATTAACTAATTGTTCTGGTAATGAAAATTCGTTATAAAAGTGGCGAAATGTTTTCGAAGATAATTTTTTCTGTAAGAAGAGGTTATATAAAGTCAATAATTATTTGTCAGTTATACAGGGTGTCCCAGAAATGACACGTAAGGGTGACACTGGAGGTAGATGGACTTTAGGCCTATCAGATAACACCAACAGCCTCTAGTAAAAGTTTTCTGGTTTTCGAGATATTGCCACTTTTGTGATTTTTTATGAAATTTCCACTTTTTGGTCCTTTTTGCCCACAGCTGCAATAAATATCTTTTAATTCAGGTTTTTTTTTTACCACGACTATTGTTATTAGTTGGTTCGACAACCCAGTAATAATTTTGACGGAAAGTAGCACACTACGCTAAGAAAAAGAGTTAAATTGTTTTATTTTATTTCAATCCGAAAAACCTGACTCAAGTTTTACTGATAGCTGTGAAAAAATGTATGACGATGATACTGCTGATCATCTTAAAAAATTGCTTGTTTACTGGGCTTTTCAAAATAGCATCACAATAGCCATTTTTCAAAAACCAAATCTTAGAAAATTTAATTTTTTCATGAAAGGCGTGCTACTTGGAAAATAGTACAACTGCATGCTTAATGACAGGGTCAGGTGTCTTTTGTGGCAAAATTATTAATAAATGAAATTTCAGAAGCACAAAACTTTCTACTTTGTTTCTCTCTTTTATCTTTTAATTTTGTATAGACATAAAGAGACACTGTAAATTTATTTTGAAAAAAATATATAAGTACCTGTGAAGTTTCTTGCCAGTTCTTCTTCACGACGGTTTTTCCGAACTGGTGGTAGAGTCATTTTTTGTTTGACGTCAATAAGAACAAGTAATTCTCAATGTTGAGAAATAAATATTTGAATTTGAATTTTGAATTTGAATTGCAATGGCTCCCAGCACATCTTGGTTTAAGAGGAATTGAGGAGACTGACAGATTGGCAAAAAAGGAGGGTGCAGATTTCGAATTTTTGCCATGTTATTTCAATACCCTACCAGTATTTAAACGAACGAGCTACAACATCTGGAAAAAACATTTTGAAAGGAATTTGGTACAAAACAATTCAATGTCAGCCTCTTCATTCTCCTTGGTTTTGCAATGGTCGATTTGTGAGGAAGGAAGTAAAGGTTATATTAAGATGGCGCTCTGGCCACTATCCAACTAACAAGTTTGCTTACTTAATGAAAAAACATAACTCCCCAAATTGTGATTCTTGTGATAAAGTAGAAGATGTGCAGCACTTGTTGGTTGAGTGTACCAGAAACTCGCAGAGAGACAGTCCCTATTGAGCGCGACGAACATGAAACTCAGTGCGTTGGCATATTTCAATCTCTTCTGTCAGAACCAAATTCGGCGGCTGCGAGACTAGTATGTGACATGGTTATCGCATCGCATAGACAATACTTGAAGTTGTGGGTTATTAGAATGTATTAATTTAAGAAACTTAATAGGCAACTTATCCGGATAAAAAAGAAAAGTGATTGTTTATGCGGACTACAATACCTTAGGACAGCGTATTTTACTTTTATTCTTGTGACTGACCTTATTCATCATCTACCATGTATAAGTGCCCAATAAAAATTACATTTAATTTCTGTAAACGCGGTGAACTCCAAAACTATTTGAGCAATGGAAGCTACAAGGTATTAGTTTTACTTCCAGCGAAATCGTACCCAGCTTCGACAGCAGTACCTTCCCGCTATCGAACTTCACCCTGCTGCAGCACGCGGCCGCGCCCGTGTACTCCGCGCCGCTGCACGTCAACGGCCTGTGCTGGCGGCTCAAGGTGTACCCCGACGGCAACGGCGTCGTCAGGGGGAACTACCTGTCCGTGTTCCTGGAGCTGAGTGCCGGCCTGCCCGAGACTTCGAAGTAGGTTGAACCCTGTTAAATGAGTTGGTGTAGTATTGTTGGAACTGCATAAAGGTAGGATCGCCTGGATATATCACGAAAAATAATAAATAATGCCCAGTGGGTGAAAATAAAAGAATATCGACAGGAACGTGAAGAGTGGTTATAATTGATTGCGTAGTGACCATGCTTAGTGTGGTGTTGGATTTTTCTTGTTCCTGTTATTTCTCTGGCCGTTTGGTTCTAATCCTCCTCAACTCACGGAACTTCTCTCCCCCAGATATGAATACCGCGTAGAGATGCTGCACCAAGTCTCCCGGGACCCTTCCAAGAACATTGTGCGTGAGTTCGCGTCGGACTTCGAGGTGGGCGAGTGCTGGGGCTACAACCGCTTCTTCCGCCTGGACCTGCTGGCCAGCGAGGGGTACCTCAACCCAGACACCGACACGCTCATACTCAGGTACAAGTTATTAACTAGGTAAATGACGGTCGACAGGTCTTTACTTTCATTCTTAACGGTTAGCAAGCCTCCTTATTAGTTCGTTCGTTTCAAAGTTCAATTGATCAGGCTATCGCCGTCCCTAGCTCCAAAGTTCAGCAGCTATGCCGTTCTTGCGTGGTCCACATCCATCCACCGCCAGCAATCTTTGATATTCATATTCTATTTCGCGAAGGCTGAAGTTAGCGTCGTGTTATCTTTTCAAATTAAACATATTCAAGTTTGACATAAAATGTGTTGATATCGATATGTATCAAAGTTACTAAGTACTATATTGCTTTCAATGCACCCCGACCGCGAACTTATAAATGAATTCTGTATCGAAAATAGACATCAGTAGTACTTGTACTGCAGTGCCAAGGAGACGGTGATGAAGGCACAACCATCGATGACGTTTTAGTCTGCCCTACTAGTAGTTTTCAAACTTTCGACCCCGTGTCTACGGCACCCGGATCCAGCATACACAGGTTACGAAGTTCTCGTTCTGTCGAACCGTCAACTCCAGGAGTTGAAGAACCGACGATCATTGATTGCCCGATGACCAGTCTTCTTTGGAGGGTCGTTCTACCAGGGCCAACTATGATTCGGTGGGAGTCAAGACGTGGAAGACGTAGCAACGTCGGGCCACATAAATGGGTAAAGCGAGATTTGCATCCCCGGCAAGATGTGTGGTAGCAAACCACCTGCGCCTCCACGCGCCGTGCTCGGTCTCGCACAAAGAAAATTAACCAATAGAGTTCTTCGGATGATTTTTTAACGAAGACGTAATAAGGTATATGTTGAAAAACACAAAACTAGTTTTGGTCTTTCGGGGGATGAAATGCACTATATCATAGGAATTTTAATTCTTAGTGATTATATGTTATTCTTTATGTATATGTACTGGGCGTCAAACGAATATACCCTCAATGTTTGGTTATCAAATCGATGACACGTAGTCGTTTTGAAGAAATATTTAGATATCTCCATGTCACTGATAATACAACTTACGCTCGGTCACAAAATGGCAAAAATGAGGCTGTTGTTCAACACGAAGACAGGGAAAGTTCTTGTCTACGGCCCCATTGAAAAATTTTGTATTTTGTAGTCAAAGACTTCCCTATTATGAACGGCATGGCTGTAAACAGCATTTCCATCGGAAAGCGAGTTGCAGCAATTCGTTTAGGGTACTGTTTGCAAGTTGATGTGTATGAGGGACCATCTGAAACGCGAGATATGAACCTGGGAGAACATTTTGTCCCGTAGTTACACTGTTGTTAAATGAATGCGGAGCATACCCCTTTCAAACGACACTCCGATATTCAGTTGCTGCCAAGCAGAAAATTGACATTGACCAGCAAAACGGTGTACATAAATACAACCGATTTATGGGCGGTGTAGGTAGACTGGATGCTAATTTAGGAGTTTACAGGATTGCCTTTAGAGGCAAAAATGCTACATTCCCATTTCGATGTGGCTAAGTTGACGTCGCCGTTAACAACGCTTCTCTTTGCTTGCCAGATCATTAGGGACAAACTTAGACACGCCAGAATTTCGCGATCTATTGCACGATCTTTACTCCAGAAATATGGGAGTACCAGAACTCCGCCTGGACCACAGAATAAGGCAAAGACAACTGCACCTGTTTCTGTTAGAAACCATTCAGCTGAACATATTATTCTCACAAATCAGGTCAAAAGAAGATGTGCGCTGTGTAATAATGTGATATATAAATGTCTGTATATAAATGTGACGTCAATTGGCGTGACGAATGCTTTGCAGCATTTCATTAATAACTGATATTAAGTTCTACGTTCCTTACTTACCGAGTTTAATTACCTTATAAATCCTATCTTACTTGTCTTGACACGCAACAAAGACTGAACAGCATGTACCTAATACTGTTTTATTTTGAATATTCTTCCCCCACACCTACTAGTGTTACGACCTCATCAACCCAAAGGGTCATTTTCGACTCACTGAAAAAAGCAAACATCATAACTAAAAACGACAAACCACTACCACAGTCCTTGTCTGTGGTTATCAAGAATTAGCATATCTGCAAATGATAAAAATCCGTGCTAAAAAAAGTTGTGGACATATATAGATTTTTCACCACACACTTACTAAACCTAGGCCCTCCACACTACATCAACTTTACTCGCTTGCCTCGGTGTCAGGTTCCAAGTGCGTCCGCCCACGTTCTACCAGCGCTGCCGCGACCAGCAGTGGTACATCCACCAGCTCACCTCGTTGCAGAGCCAGCACATCTTGCAGATCAATGACCTCAAGGAGGTACGTGTGTAACTCCCACAAAGTGTATCCCGAAATTCCCAAGGTATCTATAGAACGAAAGTCAATAGAAAATATAGGGTACATTGTTATTGTATATGTCTGCAAAAAATGTATAGTTTATTGTTTTTTACAATAATTTAAATTTTCGTGAACTCATCAACTGTTGTAATCGACGACTGTTGACGAAATTGATATCGGAAGCAGCGCGAAGAGCAATATCCAAATTCTAATAAAAATATAGGTTTTTCTACAGAATTTACTATTTTTACCGACGTAGATCTTAATATACCTGAATTTAAATCCTACATTTCAGCGGCTATCCCTGGAAATGTCCCGCAACTCGCTACAAGCGCCGCGTGCGGCCGCCAACCCGCCGCCTCCGCCGCCACCCGAGGACAACCCCCACAAGAACAAGCCCGTGGACGACTCGCCACCCGACGGTTGGTGCCGTGTGCCACCACCTACTACTGATGGTAACTATAGGACAACTACGCTGACAAAATTGTATGATGATTGAGTTTAGCGTGGATAAGTAATAATGAAATACTGACTCCCTCTTTCGTAGTATTAGGCTTGCACTTTGCAGGATATTAAATCTTAAAACAGAACGAGAGTTGTTATCTAAAATCGAAGGACGTGGGTTCTTAATGTTGCTTTGAACCCAATATAATAATTACTAATATTTGCTCTTTTTGTACATCATTGCATATAAGATTACAAAACAATGACTCAAAAACTCGAAATAATTTTTTTAAACTAAACTACAAGTTTCATTAATTTGATGATCAAGTGATCATGAGCAAAAGTTCTAAAAAAATTACATATGAATTAGTCAAATGCGTTACAATTTTTTCTCAATTTAATTAATGGTTAAGAAGACGTAGTGTGCGGCGGGCAGCAATGGCCGACATTTAATCTGAGTTTTTTTCGTCAGTTTTTTCTGAAGAGGTCAGTGATAACCTTTCGGTTATCTGCGCGGGTGATACGCTAGAAACATGCGAAATTCGACCTTAGCCACAAGTGAGGATAAACTACGGTTCAATACATTTCTTTGTGCTAAACAACGAACGTGTTTTTTTCTACAATAGATGAAGTTAGACACCTACCAGTCTTTATAAGTTCTTTTTTTATGTAAACATTTCTTTTAATGGATCTTCTGTAACATTCGACCACAAAGAACTTGTTATATAAATAACCAAGTAATAAACTTGCTTAAGGCCCTCTTATCTTCACGCAGATAATGTTTGAAACTACTAAATCTTTAAAAAAATTGCACCTTTAGAAAAGTGTGAAATTTCTGTAACAGCCGTATTTGCTCCAGAAGTTAACTTGCCAACGGAACCACGCAAGGACCTCTAGTATTTTGTAACTTAAGATATCAGTAATGTAACAGCCACGTAGCATATAAAATGTAACTCTCTTTGTCTATCTATCCCAGTGGGTCTCCTGAGCAGCGCGCTGTTCGCGGAGGACACGCGCAACAACGACGTGACGTCACAGCAGTCGTTCGCGTACGGGGACTACGGGCCCTTCAACACGGCCTACAGCATGCCCTCCACGTCAAGGTTGTACAGTTTATTTGTAAAGATCCCGTCTGGGGCGGTGCTACTGTCGATCCTATTTCGAACACCGTAATAACGCGAATCACGGAAGGAACCGCTAGTGATATTAATGGAACAATGGCAATTTCGACTGAAGTCTACGTTCGACAAGGCACCATTAGACCATATAATAATCACATAAAAACCTTCAATCAAATAAAAACCTTCAACCAATCATTAGATGGTTCGCGTGCTTTTTTGCAGGATATAGTAAAAAAAATAATTCCTAGCTTAATTATTTCTGAAATTCCACTATAAGATTAAGATCTTGTCCGTTATCTAACCCCTGACCTACCTCCACAGATCGGCGAACGCCCTGCAGCTGTCGGGCGCAGACAACATGGCTCTGGTTAGCCTCCACACGCTGCTGAGTGTGAACCAGCCGTCGCGCGTGTCCAGCAAGTTGCCCAGCAAACTGCCCGACAAGCCCCGCAACAAGGAGCCAGCCAGCAATGGTGAGAGCCGTTGATATATTTTGAGACACTGACAAAAGTGTTCGAACTAAACTGTCCGATATAACTGTCTGATTCTCTTTTAATAATTGCTTTTGGAAAATGGAACTCACTCGTAAAATATTTTTTTTAAATTGGACTATGGCTTGTTGTGGGGTTAGAACCCCTGGCGTAAATAGAGGGTCGTTATAGTCAGCCTGTGTGATCGTACCTTCCCTACGGTTGAACCGATTTTGAGGCGGATTTTTGGTTTAAAAGATGGATGAATTGAGAGTGTTCTCAGCCATACTTGAAGGAAATAGGTTAAGAAGAGGTGCCGCAATCTACCATTCTGAAGGAAATCAGGTGAAGCCGAGCAAGGGAAGCGGGAAGGTGCGTTGCGATGCCATCGCCCCTCGAAGTTGCTTAAATTGGTAGTTTATTGAAGGTTCAGGTATAATTTACTAAGTTAGCAAGGAATTTTTTATTTACAAAGAAGGCTTTATGAATTCTTACGTGTGATACAATTCATATTTGATTTTTTCAAATAAAAATTTGATTTCAATTCAAAACAAATATAATAGTCGTGAAACACGCGAGACATTAAATAATGCAACGCATTTCTCCACTGAGAAACAAATTTCAAAAAATTTGCAATCACGCCACTGGCGAGAGACTAGCGACGCGACGGCATGGAATGTGCTGCTTGAAGCAAGATGTTACATTGCTTACAACAGCCCTTCTCTGTGTTTCCTCTATGGTTTAGCCATTCAAAAGTGCGGGCTTTTTCCCGACATTCGTAAAATTTTTATTTATGCTTACAAATAATCATAATTTGACGTCAATAAAAAATGTTGGTTCTACATCACCATAAATTAAACTTGTAAACATTTTCGTAGTAGCGAAAAGGGGTTTAAAATGAAGTGTCTTGAGGTGAGATTTTGTAATCGTAAAGAGATCGTACATTCCGGGAGGCGCGTATAAAACCTTCGTATTACAAAGTTTCCTATTGATGTGTAACTGGCCTTGTATACTCTGTAGACGTTTCCTACAGACTACACAATGGAATGAATGTGTCTTCAACGTAGGAAATTGCTAGTTTGCGTTGACGTTGCATAATGAAAGGTTCTTTCGCCAATTCCACAAAACCTTCTTGAACGAGTTCTAGCAAAAATTTCGTTTATAGTTAAGTTAAGTTCGAGTACGTTTTATAGTTAATTTGATACGTAACCTCTGATTTGAAGCGGCATCAGTCTGCGCGACGGTATCCTCCGTGCCCAACACGGCGGCGGCGGGCGCCAACAACGCCACGCTGTGCGCGTCGGTGTCGTCGCCCGAGCTGTGCGCGCCGGCCGCGCCCGCGCCCACCGCGCCCGCCGCGCCGCGCTCCGCCTCCAGCAGCGATACCACCGTAAGTGTTGGGGCCGGGTTACACGCATTAAGTGCTTCAGTTGGGAACTAAAACATTTGTCTGGTAAGTAGCTGGGCGGGGCTTCTCAGTTCACACGTTTGGACACGGTTGTGTAGTTAACTGGATAAGTTGATGAAGCGGTTTGCGGCGAGAGCTCATACTTTTTACGTTTTTTCAAAAGGGCGGAGTGGATTCGGGTTTACTGTTATTATTGTGTTAATTTCTATCGATTTGGGCTCTAGTTGATTGTTATGATGAGTTCAACAAATTATTCTGGTTTGTATGTTTATTTTGACAAGTACAAGAACATTTAAAATCTCAACTCTACAAGCAGTAGTTGTTGTAGTAAGTCTTCCATTTAATTTGGAACTCTTCGTGCTTCCGTTTTATACAGGTACATTGCCGGTTTGTAAACTAGTAAAATAGGCATAGGCCTATGAATTTACAAATCAAAATGTGAGCTCCCGTTATAGCTCACCCCATCCACATTTCTTGAAGGGAATTTGTTTTTCTTAATAAGAGTTATGTGCCTAAAGTTCTGAAAATTATTATTATAACATAATAAATAGGGTCGAAATCCGAATGAGAAGTCATTGTACTCAATATATGTATAAAGGACACATTTAAAGAATTGCAACCTTCAACAGGAAATAATGTTCAGCGAGTTGGAGATCTTCGAGATAAACCCGTCTCACGGCGACAACAACTCCAACGAAGAGAACGACGTCGACGACGAGACCATGTCCGGTGAGTGTTGCAGGTGGTGTAGTGTCGCAGCTACCCTTGAGTGTGAGCCATCCTTGTTCGCTTCCTTTCTTTTCTCCTTCTTTTGCTTGAAAATAGTTAAATGTAGGACAAATATGGAGGATATTTTTATGATTTAGGATTTATCATTTAGGATCTCCATGTCGGTATTGTGCAGCCCGCATCCATTGTCTTTCGTGGATTTGGAACAGATCATCAGTAACTCTTGTGGTGTACATTCTCGGGTGTTGTTATTGAGATTAGAATATTTTGGTGCAGAAATGACTTATATTGTATTTTATTAAATTTGTTTATCTTTGACGCGTGGCTTTGATTTTGGATATGAATCAGCTATAGCTCCGTTACATTTGCAATGGAAGACAGCAATGCAAATCAAACTCGGAGAAAAATACTAATTCGCTTAATCACGTTAGGTGCATTTTATCAGTAAATTACTGAAAAAATAAAGGACTTTTAGAAACTAATTCAATTCACTACTCCTTACTGAAAAGTTGATAAAAACCTCCTTACCTCTCTGTAAGAAACGAATAACCCTGCCTGCATCCTATACCTAACTTCCTTATCCTACCCCTCCTCTCCCCACTAGACGGTTCGTCGGCCAGCGGGTCGTGCGAGTGGTGCGGCCTGGAGTCGCCGCCGTCGCCCGCGTCCGACGAGCCGCCCGCGCCGCGCTACTGCTCGTACCGCGCGCACCGACACCGCCCCTATCCCCCCCCGCATAGGGACGACAATTGCAATGAATAACTCACGGCGCTTCCGACCTTTCACGAATCAAGTCCCGTTGAGTTGATTTGAACGTTGAAATTTAAATTTCCGATGACGTTGCGAATTCAATCGACCGGACTTTGTTCTTGAAAAGGTCGGTTTTCGCTTTCGAGAGCCTTCCTCCTTATTCAACCGGATCGAAATTCAATTCAAATTAAGAAGCTGAGTGAAGCTTGAATTTGTTACAATTGATGTGTTCGTTTTGTCTCGACGATGTCCTTCCCGATTCGATTGAAATTGATTTGATTGATAAATTGTAATTAATGGTTAATGGAAGACTCTCGAATTAAAGTTGGTTTCAAGAGTTAACTGAAAAACATTTATAAAAATCTTTTATTGAATAATATAGTTAATTTTTTCTTAATTTCTGATTTTTCTTTTTTGCAAATTGTTTGTGTACTTTGTTAATTCCAGTTAGTTAGGTAGCAATAACGCCTGTGTTACGAACAAGTGTGATGTCGGGTTTATTTTTCTAATATTTGATTATCTTAGATACTATTGTTTTGTCGTAAAGTAATATTTTGCAATTATTGTAATACAGATATAAAACCGCGCTGAATAAGTTTAATATATATTTTTAATTTAGTTCTTTGGTTGCTGAAAGTGTAAGTAGAGTTCATTAACGCTTTACGAGCAAGCTTGACTTTAGAATTGTACTATTTGTGTAGGAATGTATCCGTAGTGGAGCGAAGGTGAAATAAGATTCAAATGTAATTAAATTAACGTCTCTTCTATTGCGGGTATTATAATTCATAACCAGCGGGGGGCTAGGCAACTTGAGTAAACTCTTTCCATTCGTAATTACTTTTCTTTTTCAATGGCGACGAGACTTTTGTTTGGCATTTAGGCAGGTTTAAAGTTTGAGAGGTTTTTCGATAAAAAGTGTATTATAACGTCGTGAAAAATTGTACACAGGAACACTGATGATTCAAATTCAGATCTTAAACTCCTCACATTTATTACTAATTTATTTATTCAATCGTTTTGAAATATATCGAAAGCTCTGGCCTCTGGCGCGGCTCGAATACACTTGAATATTATTTCGCCTTCTAGTAAATCCATGAACGAGCGACAGCGTAACGTCATGTATATAGGGTATTTTTTTATCCCTGTCCTATTTGGTAAACAATAATGGCAATTTCGTGGCCATAGACAATCTGCTTCGGTTGGGAAAATATAGAATGAATGACCGAACCTATATCATAAGCATGCACAAAGATTGAATTAATTAGTGTTTAAATTACTCTATTTAAGATTTAACAACGAGTACTGTAAGTCTCTGTGTGGTAGGAGTTACTATAATGTTTATTTTTCTTTGTTTACTTAATTAAGGTATGTTTACTTACAAAAAAATCATTTTGTGGGGTTTGATACCCTAGGGCCCTAGGACTATCCTCAGACCTAGCTAAGTGACTTAATTTTCGTTTAGGTTAAATAAATTAAAATCTGATTATTTGATAAAAATCTTATTGAAATCAATTTCTGCTTTCAGTTTCTTTTGGCTCCCGTTCCGATCAGAAGTGGACCTTCCATTAATACATATTAAAGCCATGTCCGCAAATCACCAACCATTCGTTCACTTCTACCATCGGCCGTCATTAAATCCGAATAACTTAGTTTCTCTGTCTTGTCTAAATCCTTGTATAGAATATTTGTAGCCATATGTCAGTGTCGCTTCTAGTCTGCGAACATATATCACGTCACTATTTGGATTTTGATTAAATATGTGCTTATCAGAAGTAACGTTTAGTGATGTTGGTACCGACGTGCTGTCGATCGATCGAGGTTTTCAGTGAAAATGTACGGTTCATGCACAAAAAACGCAAATTTCGTGCCGAACGTTGTTTGTTTGCTAGATAGGATGGCGGGAAAATGTACCATATAGATTGTTTTAGTTGTTAGTGAGAAAAGCTACCATTTATTTCAATAGCAGATATTAAATATTTCAATTTATATAATGCTTATATAATTAGGTTCACATTATGTATTTGTAGCGAATACGTCCTGTATCTTTTAATTAAAAAACCAATGTTAATAGATACTCACAAGTATCTGTTGTTATTCATTTTGATTATTGAGTCCAACTAGTCATCCAACTAGTTTCTTTTTTGACTTCCTGGGAAATTGAACTCAACACATAATGATTAGTCAGTAAATAAGTCGAGCTTGCTCACCTTGTTTGATAGTTTCCGTTTGCTTATGAAATGTGACGTCTTTGACAACATCAGCATGTTGTATCTTTAGACGAGCAACATTTACTGCTGTGTCAGCGGCGATTAGTTTGTAACATTATTGTTTAAAAATGTCATTCAACCTTTTTTTCTTATGTCATTATAGTATAAAAAAGTATTTTTGTCCTTAGTTTTAACTAATGTAAAAAGTTTCGTTTCGTTTTTTATCATAGCAAAAATTATATTACAACAAAGTTCTGCGAATAAAACAAATTCGGTTTTTCATATTTGTTATAAAAAAGGCCGATGACGTCACGTTTCTTCGAACAAACGGGAACTAACCACCGCTGTTACCCCCACATCCTAACGCTCCCCATCTCTCAGGAGAGAACGATGTAGAAGGCGCTTGTGCCATGGCTCAAGACGTCGCAAGAGTCCTGGACGAAGTGTACGGCAGGGCGCAGGCGCAGGGGCTCGCCGGGCTGCCGGGGCTGCAGGCGCAGGGGCCGCAGCGGGCGTCCGAAGAGGAGCAGCTCCAGAAAGACATGCTGCTGCTCGATATGATCAGGATGGAGATTGGCATGTCACCGCAGCATAGAACTGGTGAGTTGGTAGTTTAACGTCGTATTTTATTTGATACTAAGAGAATAGATAAGTTCACTTATATCAACACTTAGGCTAAACTCTATAAATTCTGCTTAGACCTGTATCAGACTTATCTTAGCTAAATGGTCAATAAAAAAAACGACTCGGTTATATACTAAATAGTGATGAAAATCGCATTTGACAAATTTGACAAGATTGGTGTCACTTTTTTCCGGAATATGTATTCTATGTTATACAGTTTGAAACAAAGTCGCTTTTTGTTGACCTTTAAATGAGATACGTTTCAGTACACTTTATAGAGTCCAGCCCTAAACTAGAGATTTAAAATTAAAAGTAGCCATTCAAAGCGAATGGTGAGCCTACCTGACTGCCTAGAAAGCTACACATCAGTGAGTACCATAGGCAGTATTTTTTAAAGATATTGTGTAAATTGGCCAAAAAATAATGATAATTGTCAAGTAAGTAGGAAATAATCTGGCATCTGCGCGCTGTGTTACTGTAAAGAGAAATACCTAGTCATAGACCTAAATGACCCTTTCCAACCGCTCCGTAAAAGGTCATTAACCGTCTTCGAATCTGTACTCAATCGACAAGTCACAACGTTTACAAAGGGGATGAACAGTTAACGATATGAACCTTATTCCATCCCACAGGCCCCAAGCGCCACTGGTGCAACCAATCAATGGACAGCACAACGTGCGGCGGCGTCGGGCGGGCGCGGCGCTGTGTCCCCGCCGCCCGCGCGCCGCGCCCCTCGCGCGCCCGCCCTGCGCCCGTGTCGCCGGGTCAAGTGCGGCCGAGTATGCCGGGGAATAGCGTTAATGGTGAGTGCAGCTGCTTCATTCTTCCTTCAGGATCGTGTCGGGATCACTTGTTTGATTAACTTATTAGTTATAAATAATTTGATGTGTGTTTGGTGATAAAAAAGACAGTTGATTTAGTTTAGCTGGGATAAGTTCCTGCTAAATGTAAAAGTTAAAATTTTATGGTGTTGTGCTGCTATTGGATCGTCAAGAATCTTCGTTTTTGTAATTTATCATAATGCATTTTTATTAAGCAAAACACCTTTTCTTCTTTGTACTTAAGCATATTATTAAATCCACGTTCGTCCGTCAGGCCGATCGTCCCACGTGGGAGCACCGGGCAACAACGAGGAGCTGTCGGCGGCGTGCTGGCCCTCCGTCTCCTCCGTCAGCGACAACGACGAGGTGAGCACTTGGTTCCTAGGTTTCAGGAGGTCGAGTTATTGGAAATAGGTCTCATTTGACTTAGACAAAGGATGTCTTTATAGAAAATTCAATCGATTTATCACATAATGGAAGCTATGTAACACCACATTAAATAAGAAGATAACATGAAGAGTATACAGAGTACTCGTTGCATTCATATCCACTCTACTATTTTTTATGTATTTTTATTGTCTTTTCCACCTTTTCATTTACCCAACCTTTGAACCCCCAGGACACACTATTCGACATGCTCCTCAACAGCCTGTCCCTGGAGTCGGCCCCCGAGGAGTCCCCCCGCGCGCGGCCCGCGCCCCGCGCGCGCACGCCCCCCGCCGCGCCCTGGACGCCGCCCGCCTGCCAGAACAACAACCACACTGCCGAGTTAGAATAGGGACTAGAACCAATTGGTAGTTAGTTTTTCAATGAGAGAATGAAAACTAAACGGCATCAGCCTAGCGCTACTCTAGTGTGGGAATGTACTTTTCATCTGGCGTGTAACAGTTTGGTACGGCTTCGGCGTTAATGCCATGGAGGCACGCTCTCGGAACATTGATACTATTTACTTTGAAAACTTTGATAGGCTTTAGAAATGGGCAAGGTGAGATTTATTATCAAGGGTCTGAGTCGAATATTGCTTTCAGATTGGTCCGTTGCCGTTCCTGATTTGGAATCATCGACCCCATGCGTCCTATGAGACCTCACAGTACGGTTCGAAAACACCAGTGTAGTTTTGCTAGAAATTAGAAATATTGCACCACCTAGCCACATTCCCCCCCCCCCACAATCTCACATTAGGTTCCTTCTTCCCGGGGCGGACCTTTTTAGACATGCCATGTAATTAAGTAGGAAAATTAGGGTCCCCTTTCCTGAATATAAATTAGTCGAGTTTCAAGACGAGACGCCATACTCATAAATGCACTTTAAGGGACTTTTCGAAAAAGAAAAATAATGATTTTAGAAAAAGATTATGTACCATTTAAGTAATAAGTCTGAATAAATAGATAAACTATTAGAAAACTGCTCAATAATTCGTGACCTGTTCTAGTTCTAGCAGCACATTAGTTGCAGTTGACCAAAGCATCCTTGATGTGATATCGATCTTATACAAGCAAAGCTTGCACACGAGGTGCCGTGTAACAAGTCGAACTGAAGGTTGTGTACCTCGAAGGTATTCAGTAAGTATGAATATATTGCAGGTTGGCTTTGCAACGTATTGTTGGTGTGTTACTACTCTAGCTAGCTGAAATAATTGGAAATTGTACAAAAGAAATATTATATAGTGTCCATTTATCCAAGCTGACCGATAATTTTGCACACTACCGTAAAAAAGTTAAAAAAGTAACAGCTGTATCGCTAACGATAAATGAATAAGAATGACGTTTAGTGCGCGACCGCGGCGTGGAACTAACGTTGTATGCTCGTATAGACTGTCCTGTACTGCGTGGTGTGTGTTGCCGAGTAAAGACTGCCAGTATCACAGAATATTATGAGGAAAGGGCATTTTGTTAGCGTGTATTGACATAAATGTACAAATATGAGTAAACTCCCCTTTTTTCTAAAGATATTGTTTGCTGTAGACTGACTATAGCTGCCATCAGCGTTTGTTTTAAAGAATTTCACTTTAGTTATCATTTGTTTTCTTGATTTAATGTTTCTCCACATTCCGAAATATTATTTATCAATCAGTTTTCCCTAGACTAATGAGAAATTCTTTGTATTTCTACAACCGACACAGTATTAACTTTAGACATTTCATTGAACTGATCTTTGAACAATTAACTAAATTTAATTTTCAATAATAATGAAACAGAAATATATAATTTTGTATTCACATAATATTTAAATGTTTGCAATAATAAAAAAATACAATTGAATTTTGGATCTCAATGTGATTATGGTTGAATTTTGGTAAAATACTCACAAATAAATTTTTAGGTTTAATTGAATAAAAAATTATAAAAATGTTTATAAACATAATGTAAATAAATAATGAATTAGAAATTATTTGATTTTTTTCTAATTACGAGTTTTATTTTAATATATTTTCGCTACGTCTCAATATCGCAATTTACACAAATACTTTTGTGACTGGAGTCTTGATTAAAGAAATATAGCGGAAGACGGCGGCGTTCATACTAAACGTACGTGAAAAATGTCTCTGGTACTAAACACATACATTTTCGTACACAAGCTTAATTATATAGCTCCCCGCCATATAAGATATAGAATGACGAAAAAGTTGGGCGTGCGAGCGAGACAAAATATTTCGTGTCCATATCATTTGGTATGCATTCGGGTCTTGTCGTACATTGTCGGTTCGGATCACGTGGGTACATTGGACAAGTGATCGGGCGAATGGAAATAAGATTGTTGAAGAGCCTGTTGCCTATTGTCCGCTATTTTACTTTAATCAAAGCCTGGAGTTGGTTATTTTGTGTGTGAAAATAATTCGACGTTTAATGAAAATGTTTAAAATATTACAATGCAAACTAAGTTTCTTCTTTCATTAATTTATTCAATAAAATATGACTATGATTCTGAATCTGTTTGTTTTATTTCTCTTGAATTTACTTCGGGAAATTTATAATAAAAGATTAATATCTTTGTATTTTTTGATAGCTATACATATTTGGTTCACTAGTTGAAAGCTTTTTTTTATGTAACGTGCCTTGGTTGATCACGTAGCATAACATCACGTGCCGTGATTCCAAAATGTAGGTCGTCGAGAGTTACGCCGCCTGAGCCTAGAGTTATGGCTTAACTCAAGTCCCGTGTATTTACTGAGCCCGTAGGAATTAGGAAGGTAGTATAAAGACTTCTAGATAAATTACGCTTCATATGAGAAATACATTTTTAAAATCGGTTCCATAGTTTTGGAATTGAACAATTAGACAGAAAAAAATCAATATTTATTTAATACTATAAGTCACCTTTTTTCCATGATGAATGCATACTTGTGATGGGAGTGCATCGGCTAAGAGACCGACGGTGTGCAGCTGATTGCACGCCGCCAGCCTTTATGGAACAGTAGTGGTGCGTTCCGATCGCGAGTATATTGCTCATATACCCGTTCTGAATGCATGTGAGCGCGCTCACAGCGATATCGATACGTCATCAATGACGTCATAAACCCACCATCTTCCCGCTCACAGTGCCCAAGCTACGGAGCATGGAAGCTACGAACGGCCTGTCAAAACTGACACCCGACATTCCTTTGTTGATGTTCTTATTAGAAATATAAACATGACATAGACGCATCTCTTGAAAGCAATGTTTTAATTTTATTAACCTTTTCACAGCCAATAGCTTCTATAGAAGTTCGAGATTTTCTTGCCCTCTACGCCACTACTTCTATAAAAGTTCTTCTTTATACCTACTGTAGTAAAATACATTTACAATACATAAAGCATTTGTTTCTTGTGTAATTTCGGAATATTGAAACCATTGAAGCCCTAGTTTTTGTTTTCCCGGGCTTTTTTAAAATGGATGAAACCAAAACACCTCAATTATTCTGAAGTCCCGCTCGCCATTGACTTCGTATCAAGTAGGGGGATAATAAAAATAATAAATCCCCAGACAAACACACCAACTGCATGGCCCTAAAGTAAGCAGAGCTTGTGTTATGGATGACCATACAGCGAACTGGGGGGGATCCCAGAATAAACATACATATATAAATACAAACAACCATGACCCGAGAACAAACATCTGTGTTCATCACACAAATGCATGCCCCGGCCAGGACTCGAACCTGGGACCTTCGGCGTATGAGGCAAAGCTACTTACCACTACACCAAACGTAGGGATGTGACGCGGAAGTTGCATTCATTACAATCCTCTATATTTACTTAACTTGTTCCATCCGCATGTTCATAATTTGTATGATTGAAAATGAACTCCGGTCAGTAAATAACGTAATACAATAATAAATTTTAAATTTTTTTTCCGTTTTGTAAATGTTCAATCCAAAAGCATTTAAATAGTCCAAGAGATACCTGTGGCAAAAGACGTTTGGATTGTTGAAGTCACGCTCATTATACAGGATGATTTTGGGGTCGTGATCCCAACTTTTTCTTACTCGGTAAACTATTGCGATGTTACTTGTAGGTATATGTTTTTATTGAAACACTGACGAGTCATGGTTATTTATTTTCTTTATTAATGTCAAATTACGTCGAGATCAAAAATTGTGAAAAGGAAGATTCAATGTAAAAAGTAAATAATCGACTTTAAAAAGTTTATCAAAAATAATTGAAATCACTTAAGTAAATTTTTTGTTACTGTACAAAACAAACTACTTAGGTCATAAAATATTCTCAGTCCTATAATTGGGGACGCGCGTATTTAATGAGTATGGCGTGCGGGTCGCTGAGTTTGGATAAATGCGAATGGAAGGATAGGCACTTAAGAAAAGCAGCACTAACCTCGTAATACACGTATCTGGATGTCAGCGTGGCATCCAGCGGGCGGCGGCAACTCCTGCAGGAAGTCTTACGTAGTTAAGAAACCATGTGCACTTTGTCTATCGAACACTGTACACTTTACAATATATAGTTAAATCACATAAAGTTCAATTTGATAGAAAAGGTTATTTAAACAGAAAGCGGTGTGTAGGGTGCGGTTTCTTATTCGAACATCGAAGTATATGACAGTTCACGTCGTCTTCGCAGCGTATGCGCAGCTCGGCATCGCTGCATTTGCGATTACCACGCCATTCACCCTGTTCGCACCTATTAGTAGTGCTGCTTGTAGGAAAGCGAAAGGGACACAGAGTAGGAATAATAATAATAATAATAAAAAATGGAAGGACTATAAGGATTGCAGCGCCATTCCCATACAAATATAAATAAACGCTTCTATCCTATCTTTGATCCTTTGAGGAACTTAAGTTAGACGATTTCCCCCACGACCCCAAAACCACCCCGCGTAAAGTAGAAGTCCTGGCGCAGTGACACCCGCGCCTCGCGCGCGTCGACGGACGGAGGATCCACTTAGCACAGTGCCGTACTCGTCATGGTACCAAGGGGGATTTAGTGCAAGTTGTGGAAATTTAATGAACTAGATAAAAAAAGTTGTGGAGCTTAAATTAAAACACTTAAGCATCACTTAAAGTAATACTTCGCAAGAGACTCTTGGAAAATGTGCTTAACGCATACCACAGCACGAACAAGAGGTTCATACAACGCGGCTGTTCTTAATTTTTAACATTACAATTATTTATAACCAAAATAACCATTTTTATGATTATTTTATGAACGAAAATTTACACAAAACGTACCAGTCGATTTGTGAACCTGCCTCTTGTGTTTTGTGGGTAGTGCGTTTACGCATTATTATATTATATTTTTATTTATTTTATTTATTTATTTACTTTATTGACAGGCCAACGAGCACGCATCAGTAGTTACCGAACGGAGCCTTTGTTCCAGTACTTGCTCTGGTTGTTCCCTGTCTTGGACCGGGACACAACCACATATAAATGATCATTATCGTGTGCCCGAAACATACGGTGGTCGAAATGGGAAGGACTGTAGTACAGCCCCAGACGAAATCTTAACAAAGAAATTCTATTAACACTAAATAATAAAAATTTGGATAGACCGAGCAAGCGACCGTCGTATAAACCAGGTTTATTTATGTATAAACAATGCCCATAAAAGTATGCTCACCCTAATTGATCAATGAATGAAAAAAAAAAGGAATGCTAACTTTGGTTTGGGTGCATTTGAATCGCACACAAACGTCCATTCAGATTTCACGTCGCCGTCACAAACCTTTGTAATAGATATTACCACAGCGTAAAAGGTCTGGAGCTGGCGGTAATGATGGCTCAGCAAGCCCAATGTTTTTCAGCTGAGCCATTCAGTTTTTTTACAAAAACTCATTAACGCATGCGTCACAAATCAGTCAGTAACATTTTTTCCAAATACATTATTTTAAAAAGACAAATTTATGCTTTGCCAAGTCATATTTAGTAAGATATCGAGTAGAATCAAATGTTTCGGATAGGACCGCCTTGAAGTTAACCCAATACTACCTTCGAATCACGCCATCCGTACACCTCTATTGGTAAATGATCTAATTTTTGTCTTTGTTTGTGGCACAAGTTTAGTTTTAGCTGCAACTAATATGATATTTTCTTTTTATGTGCAAGGCACTCTTGGACGCGTTGGAAAATCCATGCAGGGACCTTTGGCGCACTTAGATTGCGGTCGGTTTCCTGTAGTGTCGTAGGCCCTAGAGCGCCCAAAATAAGAAAAGACTGATTCTCGTGCTTGGTTGTGGCCACCACGGAGTGCGCCGATTGTAGATAGATAAGTCATTTATTGGCATCACAATATCACCCACACAGAAAAAAAAGATACAAAAAAACAAAATTAAACTAAAAGCACATTAAACATGATCAAACAGTTATAAAATACAAAAGAACTACATATACCTTACAATACATGATGATATATGATGTAGGCTGCTCTGTAGCTGCAGCCGTAGTCAACGGGCGATCATATGAATTGTATTGATAATGCTAATGATAGAGGAGTGCTGCTCGGCCTGTTAATATTGATGTTCTGAGATTCATGCTGGCTGCTCGCTGACCGACCGGAGACTAATCATACATGACCTAGTTAGCGTGAAGCAGTCCGTAAATATAATTGTTAAGTAAGTAAAGAACAATGCACGGTTGTAGACAGAACTTTTTGCTATCAAACAAAAGGAACATTAATTAAAATTTCATTCATTTTCATTCATTGGATAAGGTAATAAGATGAAATTATAAGTTTACAGAAACCTTTAATAAATATAAATCAATAAAAGGCACATTTAAAACCAAAATAGACCACACGATGCTTCACGCCACCGTTCGATGATACATTTTCAGGCTCATATCAAATTCAAATTTTGACATCTACCACCGGTTCGGAAGGACATGTCCACGACAAGTGCGCCTGTTGCAGATGCTGCAAAAATTTCAGGATTTTGCAAGATGAGGGTGTTCGTCGTTTGGATACTTGGGGGGAGGGAGACTTGCCGAGCTAACAGATGCAGATAAAAATAATTTTGTATAGACACAAAGTGACATTGAACATTTATTTTGAAAAAATTATACCCGTGAAGTTTCCAGCCAGTTCCTCTTCACGAAGGTTTCTCCGAACTGATGGTAGAGTCATGCTTTATTTGACGTCAATAAGAACAAATAATTGTGAATGTTGGGAATATATATATTTGAATGTCCATCTGAATTGTCATTCCTGCACCGGGTCCAGCACGCTGTTCCTCGGCCATGTAACCGCCGCACGTGCAGGGTGCGAGCCGAGACCTCCATTCAGATCGTGAGATTCAGTAGGTATACGTTGCCTTAAAATTCTACATTTAAATAGTACCTCGTGCCAGAAAAAATTTGCTCCCACACTAAATAGTAGATTATACACCAAGGAGATAAAGCAGTTTCCTAAATCACGGGTGGCACATTGAATCCTAAATGTAATGTAGAGTTCGATGGCGGAGCGAGGAGGGATTCAGGCCTGCCCAAGACAAGTTGATTCTGAGGAGTATACACCACTTTTACTAACCTACATAGTCAATAAAATCAGTAGAATTAAAACCTTTGTTATACTTAAATTAAATGTTGAAAATACATTAACAGTACCGATTCAGATATAGATTAGACGCCTTTATTATTTTCCCATTTGTTGGAATCTCCATAGGATTTTAAGTTACAGCAATGCGTCAGACGCATGCCACACAATCCAGAGTCAAATGACTGTCGTCACTAGACACAAGACATTTTGCTTGAGTTTGCATGTTTTTAATAGAAAAATAAAAAACTTTTTACTATTTAACTTGCAGCAAAAATCCTCAGAAATTTAGTTCAATATTGATCGATTTATTTATTACAAACACCTTAGAATTATCATTACAGGGTAAACCTAATGCGAGAGTTGAGTTACATTCAATAACTAATAACATTAATGTCAAAAAATATCACTTAAAATTGTAAAATGTCACAATTTATTGATGTCATAAATAATCTTAGGCTTACAAATTACAAAACTAATATAAATATGATAAGTTCACTTACAAATTCAAAATTGCAATAAAATGTCAAGAAGTAATAGAGAAAAAAATTATTAAAAAAATACATAATGTCCAAAATAATAATAATATTGCGTTAATAAATAATAATAATATTATACATAATTAATATCATCGACCGGTTACTTTGATTAATTAATGGTCAAGACATGACAAACAAAAATACTTTTGCAAATTCGTTCTGTGAGATGCAAAACAAGTCGATTGGATTTGCTACCATATTAAGAATCAGCAATGCGCGCGTGAGAGGCGCTTTTTGCAGCAGGTTGGTCCTAGCGCGGGGTACCACGAGCAGGCGCGGCCGGCGCCGGCGCCCCACGTAGTCGTCGGGTACGCAGAGACTCACGCCCTGCAGTACCACAGGGTTGTGCACCTCGCCGCGTATTACTCTCAGCACACATGAGGATATGGTGAGGTCTCTCCTGGTTTCCAACCTAGTGTATCCGACCATCCCAAGAACAAACAATGTTGGATACATCAAAGGATAAAATGGGTAGACCCCATAAAGTCTTTTGTACAGGAACCTCGCAAACTTGTTCTGTGTTCTGTACGCGCCACCATCTCGGTATACTTTGCTTCATGAGGAGCTCATATTGCCGAGTTAAATTCTAAATGGCTTCTAACTAAGACATTATATAGCGCTATCACAACTTTAATGTTTGTAAATCCAGCAGCTCGTCGAAGGACGAACCCCAACAATTAAAGGCAGGTCTGCAACCGTGATTCGTACCCCAGGTCGCGAGCAGTGGGAACGCTATGCAGTCGCTCTCCTACGGTACAGTTGCACCCGACAGGCGCCCTGGCGCGGCTGCACGCCACGGATATGCACTTTATATAAAGTTTTATTTTGTTTGTTCTACCGCATTTAACTACTCGCTCAATATCATTTTGGAGATGTTTGCTGAATGTTTGTTTGATGGATCTCAAGAAAACTTTCAGATCATCAGCAAAAAGCTAACACGGCGTGCTCTATATTATATTATTATGCAAGGGGTGCCTAAACGATTTAAGGATTTGCGTGCTTTGCATACTTTGCATGTAATGGCGAGGTAAAGGAGGGGTTCAAATATCTAGGTATTATACATATACTAGGTATTATATATATCAAGACTCCAAACCGAACTCACACAAATCTTTCTGAGATGTAACTCAATCCAATATTTGTGACTGTGTAACCAGTTTCATGCGAATCGATTTAATTTTGGATCACAGGTTATCCTGGTACTCCCAAACACATGGTTTTATTTTTACATTCTATTATTTAATTAATTGTACGAGTAACAAAATGTAGATTTTAATACTTGGTATGGTATGTACCTACACCATGTAATATTTTATTCAAATTGCTCTATTTTCATAATTACTGATGTAACATGTATCATTATAACATAGGTCTGTATCGTCTGGAAGGTGTTATATTTGCGTACCTACCTTTTCAGCTGTTAGTTAGTTAGTTGGGACTGTTTTTGATCTTAGTAAGTAAGTAGTTTAATGCGCAATCTAATCGATATAAACAGATGAACCTGGCAGACTAATACTACTACAGTGTAATTATTCAGCTTCTTGTAGTACTTTTAGATAACTGCCACAAGAACACACCTGCCTTTGACAACCATTTATTAGTTCAAGAACTCCGATGTAGTTGACGCAGCCCTACCGACCAACACGAAGTCTATTTAGTTATTCTTTGCAGTTGTTCTCATAATCGTGTCTATTTGCAGGGCCTGATTGCTTTTCACTTAACCTAGTTTCACCCTTCCTTGTATACTAGGCTGAGTGGGACCCCGCGTCCCTGAACTGAAATAGTTCATATTTTGAATAAAAATAATTTACATTAAATAGCATAATTACACGCAACAAACGCAAACCTTAAAACATTTTAAAAATCCCTACCCTACGTTACTCTCTTACGAAAAGTGCCAATATTCATATTTTCCATATTATGAAAACAGATGTTTTAGCTAAAAACTTAAAAATATGTAGATACATTTCTTCGTACATATTTCCGCTTACATGCTTGTTGAGATTTTAACTTTAACATTACTTTTATTAACTTAAACAATTATTTAAGATTGCTCAAAAAATATATTAGTTAAAAAATACCAATTTTACATTATTCATAGCAGTGATGGCACAAGACTCGAATGAAGAAAGAATCGATTGCCATACTGTCAAGGACCTGTCAAAGTGCGCTCTTCACTTGTTTGTATTTGTATAGTTTAAGCTGTAAATCTTCCTTTAATTGAATATATAAAATCAATATGTGTTGACGCTTGCCGCGGAGCTGCCAAGTAGGTATATCAAGATTTTTACAAATTTGATGGCGATCTTTGTTGTACGGGTTAGGGTATGAAAGAGACAACAGTTGTGAATTGATTCAATATTTTATTTCCATTGTTCCAAAATATACACAATGACAAATATTGAAAATTCGGTCATGAACCTTTAGCAAATGTCTTTAAGGTATTAAAATGTGCACATAGCTGGATCCACGACGAACGTCTGTTCGCGGGACCTCGGCGCGTGCGGTTAGTGTTTCACTGTTCCTAACAATACATCATAATATTTACAAATAAAACTTTAAAGGAACGCTTTGCAAACATTCAACAAACTTGAGATCGTCTTAACTTAAAAGATGGTATAAAAAATGTTAAAGTTAAAGAACGAAGATTTCGTTGACAAAATAATTATTTAATTAATATATTTACAATAATAATACATCATTTTTGGATATAGTAATAAGATTGTGCCGAACCATTCTCCGATTTCCTCGTAATAAATAACAATAGAAAGTAGCCAAAGTTACTTTTCTTTATAAACAAAAACAATACAAAATAGAATTGCATTCAACAAAGCTACGATAACAAATATTCATAATATAAATTAATCATAAAAGAAATGTACAAAATCTTAACGAAGCTAGAGGATCACTTTATATATCACTGTAGAGTCGAGTTCATTAAGTAAAGGTCGCGCGCGAGCGCACCTCCGCGCCGGCGCTGGGTCGCGTTCAACGATATTATAAACTTCGTTAGTCGGGTGAATATCGATAAGTTAATTAATTCCCGCCTAAGTTGTATATGGAAATTGTGCATATAATTTGAATTATCTAAACTCTATTGCGAAAGGCAAGTAGGTGACGCACGATAGTGATTTAATACATTTAAATATAATTATAACTACACCTAGGTAAACTCCAGGAGTATCTACAATCGAACATTTCCTTAGAACTAGGTGGTGTGACGGCGGCGGGCGGACGCCGCGCCCGCTGCGGACTACTTCCGTTGTAAGAGCTAACTACGGTCTAGGAGCGCTATGCTTAAATATTATGCTTCTGATTTGCACTTTCTAGTGATAGTTGGTAGCGACGTCGCTTGATATGACATAGCTTCGTTGATGCGACACAATCCGCCTCCCGTCGCTCGGGCCTCTCGAAGTCTCATAGGCTGTTTGTCATTCTTTGGCATTATCTAGGGAGCTAATTTCATACTAAATAAATTGCAAAAGTGTTTAAAAACATAATTTTGATTCGATCAACTCATTAGGCAAATTGCACCGTTTTACACATCCAGTTTGGTCAACTTAATAATCTAACATTCTTCAAGTGTCCGGGTCGTCACATACAAGAGAACATAGCACTGTCGGAGTATCATTACCATGAGGAGGTTGTATCTGTGAGTAAAGCTAGTCAGTCGGCGGTCAGACGTGGGACTCGAGCGGGCTGCGCAGCGCGAGCGGGCTGCGCGGGGCGAGCGCAGCGGGCAGGTCGGGCGAGGAGGCGCGCGTGCGCGGCGCGGCGGCGGCGTCGCGCTCCAGGTCCTGCGTGCCGCCCACGGTGTGGCGCCGCTTGATGCCGCGCGCTGGCATGCCGTTCTTGCGCTTGAGCTTGGCGACGCGCGGCGCGGGCGCCAGCGACTCGCAGCGCCGCAGCGCCCCGCGCGTCCCGCCCCACGCCACCGGCGCGTCGTCGGCGTACGGGATGTCGTCGGCGGCGTGCAGGGACCGCAGCTTCTGGTCGAAGGTCGACGTCAGCGACGACACCAGGTCGCCCACGCCTGCAAACAACGGTCATTAGTGCTCCGTTCGGACATATGTGCTCAATATAGTGAGAGCCGTCCACGAACACTCGCTCCCGTCGAGGTCACTAGACCGCACGCACTATACGAGGCTGGCAGCGCTAGCGGATGTCTGATGAAGGGGATGCACAGGGTGGATGAGATGAGCCGAGGCAGCGTGCTGTCAGCGTCGCGCGAAGCTTTGTATTAGTTTATCGATCATACTGTTCGTCTCTAGGACACGTTCATCGACAAATTTTAAGTGTTACTTTTGATCATATTCTTTAAAAATATTTTAAAATTAAAAAATAAAAGCTCTTTTTTAAATTTAAATGATAATTTATCTTTAGAGTAAACACGAGCAGCTGCCACACACAACAGTACAGTCGCACGCACACATCCGTCTACCTTGTCAGAGCGAGTACGCGACATGGCGTCGCCTCAGTACCGCACACCTAGTGGGAATACAACGGTTACTACACGGTGCTGCTGACTCAGGGCCATTTCACAAACAAAACCATGCACTTAAACTTCATAAAGAACATTCTAAGGGACTGGAAATGAAATACTGACACATTGAAAATATAAAAGACAGGAATTGTAAACTTAAAGTTACATGTTTTGTTTATAAAATGAAAAAAAAGTTTGTTTATAAAATATAAATTACTGCTACTAAATGATTAGTAAATAAAACAGAGAAATAAGCATGAGTCTCACCGTCGATGGAGAAGTTGTGCAGCCGCGAGATCTCCCGGTGGCCGCGCGTGGCCGGCGACTGCGGCGCCGCCTCCGAGCTGCGACACAACGCCGTTAGTTACTCATGCCCCGCGCGTCATTTCAAAGCAATATAGTATGGACTCTCACACTTAACAAATCAGTGAAAAATGCAACGATGAAGTGCTCTAGCGCACCTTTTTTTTGAAACAACAACTTGTATATAGTACAACAAATATTGAGGACAATTTGAGTATATTCAGCTGCTGCGTCTGCTCGCGCTGAAGGCAACTGCAGCGTGCGATGATTATTGCTTGCTTTTCGAAATGGGCAGTTTATTTATGGCCCTATTGGCCTTTTAAATTTCACCGAGCTTTGTGGCCTAGCGCTGAGGGCGCTTCGCTGTGATCATTATTGCCAAAGAAAATGTTTCATGTCAAAATATTGACGTTCAACAAGTAAATTAAAAGTGTATGAAATGTTGAAAATAAGCCATTAAAACGACCAATTGCGATGAGGGGTAGTTCATGAATTCTGCCACACATCAAGGAGGAGGTGATTACAGTGTGGTCACAACTTCATATGCCTACTTAAATGACAACTGACTACCTAGTTGAGACTTACTCTGAGAGCGGCGGCTGCGGATCGAGCGGATCGAGCGGCGCGAGCGGGGCGAGCGGCGGCTCGGGCGGCGGGCTGGCCTTCTTGCTGTCCTTGCGCGGTTTGCGCTGCATCTTGCGGTTGGCGGCCGAGATGATGGACGACACGATGTCGCGCGTCGACACGTCCTTGCCTGCAACCGACCACGCTTTACACATACATAGTTATAACATACACTCAGCAGGTGGGTAAGACACACAAGGCAGACAGCAATAGGAGTTTCAGACGTTACCTTCAATCTTCTTGACGTTGTGGATGAGCAAGTCCCGGCTGGGCGCCGGCGCCGGCGACAGCTCGTCGGCGGCCGGCGGCGGCTCGCGCGGCGCCGTCGCACCGTCCTCGAAGTACCACTCGTACTGCGGCAGAGAAACAGACAGGTTGGGTCGGGTTTCATATCACAGGGTGAAGTGGGAATGTGGTAATGGCATGCACATACATGTGTCAAGAAGGACTCGATAATGCGGCACTGGCTGGCCATGTCGTTGACCATGGCGAGCATGTCGTCGGAGCTGCCGCGGACCAGCGTGGGCCCGAACACGATGGCGAGGTTGCGCGCCTCCATCTTGTTGCAGGAGGCGTGCGCCGCCACCCGGCGCAGGTGGCGCACGAGGTAGCGAAGTGTCGCGCGATGAGCCACCGGTAAGGCTAACACAAGGCGGCGTAAAGCGTGGGCTCGTTCGCGCGAGCGATCAGCGGCGATGAAGTGGGGGTAGAGCAGAGCGGTGAGCAACGGGTCGGGCAGGCGGCGCAGGAAGGCCTTCAGCAGGCTCGAGGCCACGTGTACGTCCGCCCAGCGCGCGTCGCCGCGTGCGGGGGGCGCGCCCCGCTCCAGCGCCGCCGCCAGCGCTGCCACACCCGCCGCGTTGCCCGGCACGCGGTACACGCCCACCGTGCGCAGCCCGTGCTCCTGTAACACACGACACTGGCTTCAGAAACCGCAACTAACAACGTCATTTTGACACTTTACGTATAGATATTGTGAAAGCGTTCGACAAAGTTTGCCATTAAATTATTTAATTCACGACAACTTATGTCAAAGATTGAAGTCATATTTTCAGACATTACACTACGAACATAACTTGAACAAACCGATCGTAAAAGTTATCCATGGTCGGGAGTAGATGACATACAGTGTCACTTCTGTCAGCGGTTAGTTACCTCAATGGCCTGCGCGGGCAGCGTCACGGCTAGAGGCACGGGCGCGTGGTCGGGGTCGGGCGGCAGGCGCTCCAGTGGTACGCCCAACCAGCCAGCCGCCGGCGCCGGCGCCGTGCCGCCGCCGTGCATGCGTCGTAGCTGCTTCGCCATGCGACCCTTCCAGGTTTTGTTCTTGGGTGATGATGGAAGAGTGGGGGTGGTTGGCCCTGGAAGGTGTAATGGGTGCTGTTGTTTATTTGGGTATATGCGAAAGATGGAAGCGTGACAGCATTGATACTCATATCAATAAATAAATTGCACGTCTGGAACTGAAGACAAGTCCTGATGTTGGAGGTGTTGCACGCAAAGTAATAATGCCCCGGCCAGGACTCAAACCTGGAACCGGCGTATGTGGCAATCACTACGTCAATCGCCACTCGGCTGTCAAAACGTTTGATTTCTTTCCGTCTCTACTTCACATTTGACCGAACTCACCAGTGGGAGAGCTGTTCCTGACAGGCTTCTTGTTCCTCTGCGGCGGGAGCGGCGAAGGGCAGTCTTCAGTGGTTGTGGCGGGGGGCGAGGGGGATGCGGGCGGCGCGGGAGACGCAGGGGGAGGCTCCGCTGCGTGCGCACGCAGTGCTGCTAGCCAGCGTTGAGCGTCCGCTGCGCCATCGGCCTGTGAGTGAGGGAGTTAAAGTTAGGTCATAAAATGTTTTTCGTCTGAGTATGCGTCTGTGTTCAGTCAGGTTATAGGGATGCTATGAAGTTATCGTTCCTCTGTATGAGCGCATGGTATTCTGAGGTACTAACTTTTCGGTCGCTTGCGCAAGGACACTTAGACACTTGCAGTTTACTGTGTATGCAACATTATCTAATTCACTTACTCTTAAATTATGCAGATACCAATTTTAAGGGTTGGCTACGCATAGTTTATTTTAGATGGTAGAAACTCTTTCAAAAATCCTTTTGCACTGATTTGTACCAGTTCAAAACAACATATAATCAATAGCACCAACCACCCAACAGAACACTAGCTCACCTGCAGCAGCAACTCAGCCCCTTCAGCCGTGGTGACCCTCAGCACGTGCTTCCTCTTGGTGTAGTCATCCGCCAGCGCCGCGAGCGAGTAGCGCACGTCCAGGGAGTCGCGCGACGCCGTCTCCGCGCCGGCGGGGCCTGCGCTGCCCGTCGCGCCGGGGCTCTGCAACACAACCATGCAGGGGTTATTGGGGAATTCATAATATTGATCATTTAGGATACTAACATCAAGTAAAGTAACTTTTGTAACAGTGGGTCTGACGTTTTATCGGAGGTGTTGGCTTTTGTTTGTCGTGTCATCAAATTAATGTTTGTTTTAGTTGGGTACAGAAATATAAGTAGGATCTGGCCGATGATATATTTCAAATATTAGTAAGAATTATTGTAATTTCAATATAAACGTGGTCTCTTGAAAATTAATACCTTTTCAAAGTGAACTGTGGTGGTACAATTATAGTAATATCTCGAATATCAATAAATTAATATTAGCGTTATCCTATCGCAAGTACCTACCTAATTAATCGCGCATCTAAAATAGCCGTGTAGTTAAAGTAATCACATTCTCCTTACAAAATGGAGACTCCTTCACTTAATGTATGTAATCCTTAGTGTACACGATTGCTGGGTACCAATCTGGCTGAAACCTATATTTTAATACTTATACATTTTTGTAACTTTCATGATTGATGTACCTTAATAATAAATAAAATAAAATAAAATCAGTTTTATTTTTTTAAGTACGTATGTGGGTGGGAATTTGGTTTTTAAAGATACCAAGCGATGTTCCGACAGGATATTTAAATACCAAGTCTTCCGACAGAAAATATGAATACGTTTACATATTATTATTAAAAAATTTGATTAACTCAAATTTAAATATTCATTTCTCAACATTGGCATTACTAGTTCTTGTTGACGTCAAATTAAGCATGACTCTACCAACTGTTCAGACGAAGAAGAGCTTGCAAGAAACTTCAGTGGTATAAGGTTTTCAAAATAAATGTACAATGTTACTAACTGCATCAATACAAAATTATTCTTATCTGCATCTGTTAACTCGGCAAGTCACTCCCCCCAACTATCCAAACGACGAACACTCTCAAACCACTACAATTTACTAAACGCAGTTGATTTGAAACTTCGATTATTTGTATAAGTAATTGCACGTTTTTACTAACCAGTTGAACCAGAAATCGAAAGTTAAATCTGCCGTGCGCACGATGCGCTATCAAGATTCCACTCTATTCCCTAGAACAGCAATCCTCTAGATCCCTGGATGAGTTACGGAAAGGAATCATAATGCTAAACTTGTTTATTTCCGAGAGCATTACACTCAGAAGTCCAGGGTTCGCACTGGCTACCCGCGGCTTTCGCACGCGCAGCACGATCGTTATATTTACTAACTCACGATAAGATAGAGTCAATCAAATTCCTACTTTCTTCTTTGTCTGCGGGTAAGGAACAGACAATTTGCATTTCTAATAACCATTGCAAACAGTTCATAATGTTGACGCTAATTAACCTAATTTTCTAACGAGTGTTCAATTTTCATTTCATAAATGAACATGCGAACACTAAGCACTAAACTTTAACAGATAATAAACTCGAGGCCCACATGCGGCGTTCCGTATTTGCAATACCCAAATAAAAACGTGTTTAGGCGACAACATTTTACGATCGTAACCTATTCACATCGAATGCAATTAGCGGGTCACCACGGTCCGAGCAGAAGTAGCACAATGACGCAACGCCCGCGCTCGCGCATCTCCGCAGGAAGTTCGACAATTAGCAGGATCGGTGATTCCATCCGACACGGCCAGACGATAACCCGGTGATTATATAGAAAGTAAACGAAAGAAATTCAAAACTGCTTGCAGTAATTGCCCCAAATCTAGGCGGCCGAGGCGCCTTCAGCGATAGTTGGTAATAACATATCATTTGTAGGTCAATTGGCGATGCCTCCGATATCGGTGATTGCAAGACGCACTGAGACGCCCTCGCTTTACCAATACGTTTAAGAAATTGTTGTAACCGGTAAAATTAAGCTATTGCCGATTACTCTTAATTCATTTTGGAGAAACTGAGAGTTATTAGAGAGATCTGTTCCAGTTAGATACAATTCAAAGTATTAATTATTGTAAGTCGCGGTTAGCTTTTGTTAATATTTCGAAGTTCAAATAGTGGTTATTGCAGAACTCAACACTTTAGACGTGGTTCGAGGTTACGTTCAATACTAACTTAGTAAAGTCATGAACTTTCTATCCGATCTACACGCACAATGTGAGCCTAGTTTTTATGGAAAGAAACATGCTACCAAAGTTGGCACAAACTTTTGTACTAATACAAGGTTTGTCCACATTCTACATCATTAAATATATAAAACAATGGTTTGACTTTGCAAAGGAAACATGAATAAGCTCACCAATATATCAGTGTACCAGAGCGTCATGTTTTGGCAGGAGTCCACTCGTCATCAGCGTCCAAGGTGTCGCCTGGTCATGCCAGCCTCCCGCGTCGACCGGGTCATAATGCAATTTTTCCACTACAGTTCCAAAATAACACTTCACACAAGTGGTGAACCAGGAAACTTCAGGAGGGCAATGGCTTTCACGACACTCATGTATTTCCAAAATGCACACACACCGCTTGATTGATATTGATTGATTTGAAGGATGAAATAGGAATAGACCGCTAAGAGCAAACACCAATAAATCTGTCATTTACATTTGATGTTCAGTTCGATTGATTGGTTAGCATCGTATTGAAATCGAAGGAAGTGCGAGCGGCGGGCGGATTCGTCGGGAGCGCAGTGCGGCGTGCGTGCGCGCAGAGAAAGTGCTCGGCGCAGACTCCGCGGCGTCTGCCAAATCGTTGTTTTCACGGTTCGAAAATTGATTGCTTTTTCCGGACGTCTCCAGTTTGACATAATGGCGTTAAGACTTTCATCGTTCTTGAACTAACAAATACATATTTACATGATAAAAAAGCTACTTTCATTAAGTACGATATGATAGATGTCTTTTCTTTGGTACTTCTGTCACAGTCTAAAACCTCAAACACATCAAAAATATAAAACGATAAGGAGATCATCTATTGGCGCCTTTTAATATTTGTCGCTTGGTTGACGTCAGGGCTGGCATATGACAAATAATTCGCAGGCGATTTATTGCTAAATGAAACGGGAATGTCCCACAACTCTTTGAAGTACGTGTAAAGTGGTTAACAAGTTCTAAGAATCGATTTCGCATAATATACTTCAAATTAATTATATTTCTAATTTATAACAGTTCACGTTACAATGCCAACGAATTACTCTGCTATTGGATTTTGTATACCTACGGATGAAAAAACTAAATTATAAGTCTTCTTAGGAACAAATACAATTAAAAGTGCCTATGTACAAAAATTCAAAATTTATAGCTCTTTACGATGAACGATTTTTGTTATGAAATAATATTTATAGTTCTATATTGTAAATTCTATATTGTAAATTAATTTCTAACAAAAGGAGGCTTGGAGTTTCTGCATGAATTCTCAGAAGCTTTTCAAATGACAGTTGTTGTCCACAAGAGTCAGACAACTGCGTATATTTGGCGAGCAGCCAGGGCGACCACGTGACCTCTCCGACTATAAGGGAAACAATACTTGCTGAACTCATAAAAACAATAAGAAAAGCATTGTCTTGGTTCTTAAACACACCTGCCTCACTCTGTCAGAACATTGTAATGGTCATGACATTTGTCGTCAACATACATTTTATGACCCTTAGGCAGGGCGGAAACGTGGACACTTTTGTGTCTTGTGTCAGATACAAGCTACCGATGAATATTTGATTGCTATAGAACCAGTATGAAATCATCCACTCATTGCAAAAAAAAAATTGTGTTCAGCTGCTTCCACTTTACACATACTAATTGACGATCAAAAAGTGATGGTGTGCCGTGTCGGCAACAAAAAGTGTCTACGTTTGCGCAGCGCCTTCATGTTCGTTGACACTAAGTTCGTGTACAGCGGACAAAATGCCCATCGTTACGTAAAGTTTTTCAACATAGTTTTCTGTAAATACAGTTCTGCTGTTTCCGCAATATTTTAACGTTTACGTAACTGGGTTGTTTCGTCGAATGCTCGAACCGGGCCATTTTGTCTGATCGGAATCTGTCTGGGTGGAGTTCTGGCTGTCATGGGTAACTGACGAATAAACAATGAAAGCTGCGCTCTATCGGATGACTCACCTACATTTACTTGCTCTGCAAGAAAGCCACCTAACTACGACGTTACACCTTCTAAATTATTTGGTAATATGAGTCACTGCAGCTTGTGCAATATCGAAAGAAAGCTATCCATCGTGCCTTGACAGTGTATTTAAAGCTCAAGATATACCAGAGAGACAATGATGATGTGGTAACATATTTGTGTTGCAAAAGGTAAATTATATTTGAGCGCTCATTAAAATTTAGGTCCTATTGAGTAACTTAATTTTAACGATTTTTCGATTGACAAGGTGTAGGTAGTTCACAATTGCACCAAGTATTACCAATAGTTTAATCTGCTTACTGTCTGTCTGTTCGGAGCACTTGCGTAAGTTTTTGTTGAGCTTTCGATTACATAGCGGCGAGTTCATTGTGTCTATGGTATTTATGATCGTGTAATTTACAGTCATATAAAAAGCAGCGCATCTCCTGCGCCTGGGCAGATGACGTCACGTGCTGCCGTCAGAGCTTGCATTTGGGTCAAAATGTTAATACATCCCCGTTTAACAACCTATTTTAGTCTATTAATACTACAAATTGCGTAATAAAAGTTATCTGGTTCTGTTTCAATGAGCTGTGTTCTCGTTTGTAGAGCACTACAGCGTCAACACCTCGGTTGGCGTTCATTATGCATACCTAACACTTGAAGTCGAAATGATTCAATCTTACTGAACCGGAGCGGGAGAATGTTATTTACTTATTATCCGTCCTATTTTTCTGTATCTTAATTTGTAAAAACAACAAATACAATAATGTTGGTAACACTTTCCGATACATCTAGGTCAGTAGTAAGTAAATTGGGAAAAGAGCAAAGATCAACTGATAGCGGATTATATCAAAAGGATTCTGGTTTTTGTTCTGTAACCGTAATAATTTAAATTAGGTTGCAATATTTTTAATAGCAGTTAAAATACCTTTACATAAAATATCAACACGTGGTAATATTGACGATAGCCTTTAGCCACTAAAGGTATGGGTAAAGTTTTATCTTGAAAAAAATAATCTAGAAACACAAGGATTGAAAACTTCACAAGATTGGAACAAAAGCTTAGAGATTTATGATATTAATCACTTTCCAACCTAGAATCAAGCACTAATTTTTTACAATCAATATCAAGTCTTTGTCTATAGCAAACCTAGCATACAATCAAGTAATGAGAAGTATCCAGTTGCGTGAAGTAAATGGCAGCAGCCAAGGTAATTAAAACGAGCATTTAGATGTCAGCTCGAGATCGAGATGCGGTCAAATATGGCCACATCCGGAGGATGGAGAGGCCAAACGCTACCTCCATTTATGGCTCCGCGATTTTCCGGTTTGATTTCTACAGTAACGTTTTAATTGTCGTATCGGATCGACCGAATGCATTGTGAGATGTGATTGCGTTTTCAAAGTAGAGAGATCAGATTATTAATTAACTCTAACGACCTACTGCACTCATTTGCATGAAGTGACTCTTTTACAGATTTCACCTTTTGTTAACCTTTTAATTTTTGTCCCTAATTATCTAAAAGATAAATCAGTTACTATGGGAGTCATATAGCAAAGCGTGCGTTATGTTTTTACGATGTAAAGGTATTCAGATAGTGCAAATTCCGGGCGAACTACTCAAGTCAACAACTTGGGGGTTGTGTTTGTCGGCGTGTGGCAGTCATTTAAATAGTATTTTTTACAAGCCGCATGTGGCCGACTAATGCAGTGGAGCGGCACTACATGGTTGATCAGTCGGCAACGCGCCTTCAATGGCTTCATCAGAATTATCTTGCATCTATATTCGTATGCATAATGTGACGTAATGCGTAACGAAGGAATTCACACTTAGGATTTACATAATAGAAACTAATATGTGGAGGCGACTAAAAGAGCTTGTAGTTTAATGAAATTTTGAATGAGTAAAATCAGCACCTATGTGCATTACAATTTAAACGATTTAATTTCACTTTTGATTTACTTTCATCTACGTCTTGTCAAGCGTTAAACTACTGGCATTCATGTCAAATGAGTCGAGACACCACGTACCCATTGGTTCGCTCATTAGTGGCGGGTGTGATGCTGCGCCATGATCCAAGCGAACACTTCCGGCCACACGTTATATGCAATTAGCCATAGAAAGTAAGCAATAATTGCATTGCAATGCATCCGTCATCCCAGTCGCGCGTCGCGGCGGGGTTGTGCCACGGAGCTAGGGCGCTGGAACCGGTGGGCTGGTGGGCGTACTTAGCTGTAGCGTTAGACAAGACGACCACACGGAAGTCTTCATCGTCGATTTATGTATTGTTGCTAGTTTCGTCGTGCCCCCTCTCTATGCTAATTTAGATTTATTTGCGTCGGCGATGATTACACTACTTGCATAGCTGCTCGTTGAATCTATTCTTATTATATTTATGAACATAATAACAAAAATAAACTTGAACCAAGCGACTCATTGTACCATTCAAATTATAAAATAGGTTTTGAATCATTCAAACTATGTTTGGTATTGTCTGGGTTTAGGCATTCGATGGTAATTTTTGTATGCCTACCTACCTTGAAATTTAACTTGCTTGAGTACTTTGCGAACATTCCAAGAAAAATTAAAGAATCCACGCTTCAAGTTTATTTTAGGGAACATAAAATTTGATTTCGATTTGGGCCAACAATTTCGGTGTTTGCTAATTGACAGCATTACGCTAAATACGCGAGCGATAAATTCATGAATTAACGGTGGAACGTTTCAGGAAACACCAAATAAGTCTATTTTGAGAGTGTTGACATGAATATTATAATCAAAATGTTAGTTTATTATGAGTCCCACGACTGCTAGATCGTTTCCAGCGGAGCTATTTCTTGCAGCGCGGTGGTTGACCCCGGCAGTGCAGGCCTGCGCGCGCGCTGCGCTCTGTGCATATCGCGGCGCGTATGTACGCGGCTGTGGGAATAATCTATTGACAGTAGATTTTACTCATGCGTGCAATCATAGCGAAATTGAATGGCTGAGTAATAATACATAATACTTGCACAACGTTTAACGTCACAATGTCACCGTTGGCCGAAAGATAACTTTCAGATTGTCGTAAAATACACGCTTTATTGAATAGTCATTTTAAAGGCAGAGTTTTATATCCATTATTAATTGGCAAATCGAAACAAAAATCAAGATATAATTTTTTATTAAACATTTTTTTTAATGCTCGTTGATGTCAAATTTACAAAACACGAGAGTCTCTACCGCCAGTGCAGAAAGATTTCCTGATTCCTTTCTTAGTTTATCCTCTACTTTGTGTTTAAACGCATTCAGTATCATTTTACTCGGGTAAGTGCTTTAAATCCATTTCGCAGAAGCCAGACACGCGGTCTGGCTTGCTCGTGCGCATAAATGGCCTGACATGTGGACTGTGCAGACTGATTGCTTTGTGAGTGGCGCTCAGCTATTTCCATCCCTCCTGCTCTCTAGTAAAGTTCATTTTAAGATCAATATGCCTAATGATATGCTGGTTCGTACATGGGAATCCTTATTTGCCTACTTGTTCAATTGGCTCGTCTTTGTGTTGTGTAAGTATGTTTCGATACAGTGCTTCAGAGCGATACGCGCTGTTCACGTATACGCGGCCGGTCCGTGTTGAGGTAGGTAGCTTCGAGTACACGCACAATGCGCTTCTTGCGAATCTTCATCCGAAGCGATTTTGCATACTTTTGTCGTTTTCAATGTAGGCGTACGACTTCGCAATTAGAGTGTATCAAGTGAAAGTTTAAATGTTCGTAGCGACAATAACATACATTTTCTTAAACTTGCAGTTTCAACGACTGGCATTTTCGACCTTATCATTGTTTAATATGAGTGCAATCTCGTTACAGTTACTGCTTACAATTATAGCGTAGTTATTGCGTCTGTGTTGCAAAAAAGCCGGACATTTCACAAACGCCTAGATAGTCTAACATGTTGCAGTAATGGATGTTAATGGCGGTGCGCGCGGAATGCTCATGTCGCGGTGCAGCTGCGCCAGTTCCGGGAACTCCGAGTTGCGGAGCTTGGCCGGTGCAGACGGACCGACGCATGTGCTGCCTCTTACAGATGTCTCCTTGTTCTATTCATAAATATTGATGCTGTGCAAATCAGTTCACAGCCGCGGCCGCAGTTCCCCACCGAGCAGGACGTAGCTGTCGTGTCCATTCAATGGACGTGAAAAAAGTTAATGTGGATACAGATTGTTTATACAAGTGGAATAGTCAAGATCATTTCGTAAATTTTTTTTAAGAAAGCTATTTTATAATTGTCATGTAACTACTAACAGACAAATGCCAGTAACTCTGTAATGTTACAATACTGTGTAGTGTGCAGTGGTTATAACCAAAATGATACAATTTGGCATCTTTAAGGCATCTCTTTCAAAGCTTGTTTTAATAATGTAACCTAGCCTAACCTAACCTATCTAATAAAGTGAGATATTGGGTCAATGGCACGGCATAATATATTATACCATAAGTCATGAGGTTTACGATCGGCCATTGTTTCGGAGTTAAGAAATTCATAGAAGTTGCCAAAGAAATCGAAAGAAATAAAATGCTGGATGCATAAGTGACATTTCGTTTACGAGGACGGCGGCGCCATGTTGCGAAATGTTCTTAAAATTGACAGTAGCTGGCGCCCGTGTCGCAAGCCACGTACGCACAGGCGGACAGACACACCGCTGTGTAAAGAAATACCGAATACCAGACATGAATCATTAACCGCACAGTAGCAGCGGCCCAATAAAACATTACATTAGGCCGATATCGATGACATTATCCATACATTACGCGCCCATCACGACGCGTGTCTTGCTCGCTTACATAACACCATGATTTAAGCTATTGTTTGTACCGTCTCACCTTTATAATCCAACTTTTGACCGGTTGATCTGCGGTGACACTAATGAGTCTATGGATATGCAAATTATACAGCCGTTAATCAAGTTTTGTAATCGATAGCGAGTGTCAAAGCGATTCGTGACGTAACAGAGGTCACTGGGATACACATTAGAAAGTTATAAATCGAGGCGTGTTTATTTTTTCTACCGAAGTCAACCAAAACAATCTTAACCGAGCTTTGCCTTCATCAAGTACTTGCCTGGTCTTATTTGGACGACACGTGATAGTATGGAATAGTAACTAGATATTTGCCATGGTATGGTAGAGGTGCAGCGTGAATACAGATTGGATATCGCAGATTTATTGACAGGAGGGTCACGCACACTTGGGCGGTTGATGGCGTCATATCCTCGACAGAATTGGCCGCAACAATTAATAAAAGAAAGGCGCGCGCGCACCTCCAAGCTGCCTTCGGTAATCGATGTCGCTTTGACGCATTGTTGACGGTTTTGAATTTATTGTCGTACCGTGTAGCAACAACTTTTGCACCGCATCCAACTTACGGAAGGAGCAACACAAATGCTGACTCAAGTTATGTGATTCATAGCCGACGATATGTTAAGTGAAGTGGATTGTGTGCAAAAATGTTATCAAGATTGCTAGCGCTACACAGATCCCCTCGGTGAATTTCAATTAACATGCACTCTTCGTTCGTTACTTATCATTTGCGTAAATCTGCGGAGTAGTCCTCGCGCTGCCAACGCGCACAGTTCACGAGAGGACGTCGCCGCCATCTTGTCTCGTGAGGGTTATCGCGGCTGTCATCTGCTGGGTATTATGCTCACAGAATAGACATGTGACCTCCACAGCCTGCACGAGGCCGCATGCCTGCGTCTTCTTTCAATAGGAAGATTTATAATAAATTCACTATCAATCAATCAATCAATCAACTCTTTGTAAAAACGCTGCGCACATTGTTTTGCCACTAGTGTAAGGTCACTAGTTGATTGTCGACACTCGTGAGCTATCTTATTGCAAATCAAAAGAAATATTGCATTAAGTTAATTTAGTAAACCCATAAATGATTAACGAATTGTAATGGAAAACTTCCTAGAACTATGAAAGTGAATATGAAATTTTCAAGCCACCCTTCGAAGATCTTCACTTACTTTCGCACTCATCCAATTAAAAGGATACCCCAGTGTATGTATTCCTTATGGAAGACCATTGAAGAAAGTTTACCTAGCCTTACTTTCTCTCAATATTCTTCAAACAAGTTAATAAACAGTTACGTTTTAGTATTATTTACAATAAGTACAGAACATTAATTTATAAAGTTGTTAGTCTCGTGCAATGACTGTAAACCTCAACAGAATATCTATTAACGCGGGCATTCAACGTCCGCGGAGCGAGCTGCTCTGCGAACCAACAATGATGGATGATTGGCAAAAATAAAATTTCTTACTTGAATGCTAGGTCTAATGTACTAAGTATTTATATTTAAAAGGTTTGATATAAACATCCAAAGGTCGATGGCCTCGTTATGAGTTCATGCTCATATTTCATCTTTATAAGAATTTTATTTTACCCAGGATAAGGTTTTGTGTTGATCGGTGAACAGAAATATGAAAATTTTCGGTTTGAAATTCGCAAGACGAAACCGAAACATTAACTGAATTGAAATCATAGTTAAGAAATTTATAAATAGAACAGCAAACGTATTCTAAAGACAACCTTCTTAATACCAATTTAGCGATCACTACCGATTCCTCAGCACTCTCACGTCCGAGCAGTAATTATGACATGGTGGCCAAACAGCCCGGTTGCGCCATCGGCGATCGAAGGCTGCGTCACAAGGTTCGCCCTGTGACGGGTTGCGACACTTGCGAACTGGGCCGTGATAATCGGGAGCTGGCGAACTAGCGGGCGTTGGGCAACAGCCCGCTGCAACCATCCGCGGTTAGAGGCAGTTTGGTTATTATTGTTTTGACCCATGATGTCCATTGCAGCTTAATGATAAAAGGAGAACAGTTTTATCATAAACTACTTATTTAACAAAACTATTTTGAAAATACGCTCTATATACTCCCCTCCAGATTTTTGCAATTTTTTTCAAAATCCCAGAAACCTTTGCACCAGCATACCGAACAGTTAATACCTTATCATGTTTCCACGACCGCAAGAGATACAAACTTGCCCCACATACCTGCTTAAACATCTACGTGCTAACTAATCTATATAATTTCGTGTGAGAAAATGTCCATTGGCAGGCTCCGTTCGCGGGCTAGGTTACACAGGGAGGCGCCAAAGCAAAGCAGTACCTTTTGTTGGTATAGATAGATAGTCCACTTCTTTAATCCAAGTGAAAGTCAACCGTATATGGTTGTAATAGAGGCTGTGGAATAGGTGTGACGTGTCATGGCTTAGTCCGTCTTCTACTGTAGAGTCGTTTCCGTAGAGACAAGTATGTAGCTACTTGCAGGTTGTGTAGAAACGAACCGGAAGTACTAATTGTATGATTGATCACTTCGATTGCCAGCAATCATCGAGTTTCCCTGGCGGTCGATAATTATTGTAACTCTCAAGACTAGCTTCAATAGACATCATTTATTTTGCTAGTCTGTATTTCTGAATCAAAAACAATGTTGATTGTTATCAATAAGTATATATTGTAGAGGTTTTCATTTAAGCATCATTTAAGCATTTGAGTTCTAATTTTATATGGTATGTTATATATCTGTTGCTTGCTTACCAACAAATTCCAGGAAAAAATGTTATCAATAAACTATAGAAAATAAACAAGACACGGCTACAGAACTGATATTTGTACAGGAATATTGACATTTTGGTTTATTTGCTATCGATAAGATACAGAATATGTAGACAGACGTGTCCGAATAACTTAACGGATAAAACTAAACAGCTGTACCGAGATGAAGGATACAATATTTCCAAAAAAATCAATTTATAAAGCTATTGAGTTTGGTAAATTGTAAGTACTTCAACATTCGAAATGATCTTACAATAATATCCGATACAATTACGAACGAGTGTTCAACAGCGCGACAGTTTCTCTGGACCCATAGCGCCGCCTTCGAACGATACTCTCTATCAATGACAGTTAACAGCGCCGCGCAAAAAATGCAAGGTTCAATAAAACATTTGAATTCACTTCGCTCGTAATCATGTTAAGTGGATTATCTAGTTGCCCCTTTGGTTGTGGCCAAGCAGCGTAGTGGTAAGTAACCCTGCCTCATACGCCGGAGGTCCCAGGGTCGAGTCCTGGCCGGGGCAGTCATTTGTGTGGTGAACAAAGAAGTTTGTTGATAGATATGTATGTTTATTCTGGGTCATATCCCCCAGTTCGCTGTATGATCATCCATAACCGAAGCTGTGCTTACTTTGGAGCCATACATTTGGTGGGGGAGTTATTATTACTATTATTGTCGTAAAACAGATGTTTAGATTTAAAGCGGCGTTGAACGTCTGGATGCGAGTAGCCGAGGATAGACCTCGATGGCGTGCAATTGGGGAGGCCTATGTCCAGCAGTGGACGAATATGGGCTGATGATGAGATGATGATGATGATGAACGTCTGGTAGAGAAACGATCGTAGCGTGAAATGATACTTCAAAGTTCGAGTGTACTTCACTGTAGACGTCGATTTATCCATGGCCTATCGTGGTCAAACGTTGTTGTGGACTGGGATGTGAGCGTTAGTAACTGTTAAGCATGTTTTGATGTAAGATCGTTGAACAAACATAAACCAATTTTAAATACAAAGAATGGCAATTTATATAAAATAGGAGGCCATAGATATTGACAGCAACCCACCTTGTATCACAGTTTCCATTACATTTGTTGTGTCATACAATCCCAACAAGGAACAAATAATATATACAGTGAGTTTGAACTTTATGTTCCCGCGCCGACCTCCGTCGACCACTTCTCCGACAGAAAAAGAAGGAAACTTCATAAATTAACAGAAACTACAATATTTGCTTTTGGTTAATTAAAATTAACTTATAAAAAACACGCTCCAGCCTTGACATATCAGTACCGAAGCGTGGGAGCTCACTTATTTACAATCGGAGTTATTAAATTAACTAAATGTTAAATATACATTCTAAACGGTTATTACTGTAAATTATGGAATTAATGTTTTTGATTTGTTTGTTGATTCAATTTCTGTTTCTAAAGCTTTTCAAGTGGGTTGAAATTTTCATTTCGGCTAAATTAAATATTTTTCAATAATCGTATATTTATCATTAATACGTAGACATAAGTAAACATAATGGGTGTTATTAATGAGTTACTTACTTTTTGACCATATTTGGGCACGGAACGAAAACGACCTGACGGGGGTTAACAAGTGCAGTGCAGTTATCTCTGCGGCGGCGGCGGCGAGAGACAATGACATTATGCGCGCGAGCATTCGTCGGATTACGTATACGGCGCGCGCGCACCGTGCCTGACCTGTTCCCGCAAGGCCAGGGACCACTGGCTTCCATTTTTTATAGAAATACTAGTTTTTAGAACAACTACACCCTCGTTAGACCTTTGCTTCGATCGGACAGATTAAATGTTTGCCGCAATCGCGGTGCGCCATAAAGATTGTACATGTGTCACGAAGCAGATTGTCAACTTTATACGAGCAAAGAATTGTTAGAGCAATAAATATCTCGGTTTGAAAATAGCATACAGTTTTTCTACGAACAACGTTTGTTGATATCGGATGTTAAATGTTTGCATAGTTTTAAAGTTATTTAAATCGAACCTCGTTAGCTAGGTTCTACTGCGACAGGATGTTACAAAAGTGTAATTGTCGGACAGGCAGCCGCGCGGTGTGCGATGGATGGCTCAACTAATGTCGACAGTGACTGCCGCGCCACAAGATATAATCATGTGTTGCAGTTTAGCACCAAAACATGTATTATGACTAATTTGAAATGAAGTAACATGTTCTGAACGAAAAAGATACAAAACATTCGCAACTCGTTTGAACACATAAAAACACGATTATGAGTTTGATCACTTATCGGTACTTAAGTATAATTGAGCAATTTAAGTATGAAAAATGTGTAATTGTATATATTCGATGTAAATAACGTATCATCAGTTTGTTTATTCCCGCAGTAACACATATAGTTCCCGGGTAAATGTGCCGGGAACACAAAACCAGGAGGATTGGCACTCTGCGCCACGATAATTGTATATTACGCTGGCTCTGCAGGCTTCGTAACCTTTAAGCGTTAACACTTGAACGAGTGCGGAAATTCATTTATTTTGTACTAAATATCGCAACGGAAAGACAGTTTGGAATCTATTACTAACCCAATACTATTAAAATGTACAAAATACATAGCTAATCCATTAATAATCAAAAAGTTTTACGATACTAAGATTAAAGCATTACCTAAATGCATCCATCATATGAAGCAATATCAATGAAAACAGATCATTGGAGGAAGTGCACTCGGACGTAAGCGGGGTGTCACGACATAAAGTTCAGACTATTCGATATTGCAATTCAATTTATTCGATGACAAAGTTATTATCCTCTAGTTGAAGAAAGTATCCAAACAATATCGTAGAACTGCAGATTAAAGCTTACTTTCGTAAAGGTTATGATCCTTTTGGTCAAGGACAGAACGTACCGTCTCTTGAACAACAAAAGACCTATTCATATCTATTTATATCTAAACAAAATTAATAACCATATTCCAAAAGCATCTAATCACGCTATGAAAGCGAGAACAACATCCACATTAACTATCGATAACGACCAATTAGTTCACTCGGAGTCAGCTGAAGAATCATTTCCACTAATTTGGAACTACCCTCGGCACGAGACCGGCGCGGGACCGGCGCGAGGTAATCAACGCTCGTGGGACTTCAGTTTATTTGCTGGAGTGTCCCTTTATTAGGCTGCGAGGATTTTCCGAGGATTTGCGTGGACATGTATTGCTGTTGATCAGCTGCGGTTTGTTATTATTTGAAATTCGGTTTTATATTAGGTTTTCGATGTTTGTGCATTCTACAAATGTAGGGTTAGGATATTTTACCTTGCGTATGTTTACACAGCCGCGTTAAACGTAAACCTAATCATTTAAAATAAAACATTTTCAAGTGACAAAATCAAAACACTCCGTGCGTTCGTGATTCATGGTTTCTATACTCTAACAACAAATATTGGTAAATATTGTAAAGAATTTGAATTAAAATATAATTGATATTGGTAATTTATTTCGCTTTATTATTCAATTATTATTTAATATTTTTTTATTTAGAATTATAAAACTTTTTAACAGCGTAGATCAACGTGCAACCTTTTGGGAGAATACACATTCAACACGCCATCCGGATGTAGGTAATGATTATGATTCTTGTAGTATTTACGCAAATATTTATATCCGTTTAAAATCGTTTGCGTTTATATTCCCTACTACTTAATATAACCGTCTTAATAAATTTCAAAATTAATGTTATCAACACAAACCAGCATTCTGGCTCTGGCTTATACATAACTAGAGGTCGGTCGGTGCAATTGTATCGGTTTAGCTAACTAAAAGGCGTTATGTATTTATAAGTTATTTCAATAAAACCGAATTAATACACCATTTGATGGCCGGTCCAATTCATAGATGAACATTCAGAGAACCAGTCGCGCGGTTTATGAACTTATTACGTGCCTGTTCCTATGTGGACAGCGATTTGAAAAAAAAACAAAAAAAAAACTGAATATTAGAAACATTTACACTTATACTTTTGATTTAGATCTTTAATTTTTTTAAGCCTAATTGAAAAGTACACTTATTTTATTGGATTTACGAAACGGGTGAATCCACACAAGCAAATTGGTAATTGCGTGTTAATAAAACTTGAATGATGCAAGTTTGTGAGGAATATATTACTGCTAGAGACGGTGAGAACCTCCTGAGCGCCCTCTCGTTCTAAGTTCATAATTGTAAACGCGACTTTATTAAGTATTATTTTTACAAGATCAATAAAAAAGTTGTTTACCTAGGAGTTGTTGACGTATGAATCATTATTTTATAAATAAATCACTTGAAAAGAATGTGAAAATAGACGAGCATGTGGATAGTCAAGAGAAGACCTACCAGCCCCACCTACAGATTGACGGAACAACGGCAACTGCAGCACAACCATCTACCTTTTGCCAGACCTTACATATCTTGTAATAGGGGCTTTATAATCGTACAAGATAAACAAAACAACTTATAAACAGGTTCAAACCAAATGGATAAGCTACATGAAAAACAAACAATATATTTTAAGGCTTTCACCTGAAGCGATACATTTTTGATTCATTTTAAAAAAATCGGGTAAGGGTTCACTACGCAGCGCGCTCCCATCGACCTTGATGCCCAGGTAACAGTTACTTTACACAATTTTCAAACTAAACTCACTTGAGAAGCGTCAAAAGTTTGATAAAATCTATGAATCAAAAACTATCTGTAAGAAAGGATCTCCTCACCCACGATCCGGTGGAACCCCAGCGCTTGAGGCGCTTCCCGAAAATGTTCTGGCACTGGGACAGGCAGGACACCGACGTCGCCGGCTGAATCTTGCCCAGGAGACTGTCTGATCTGTCCAATGTCATTGTTACACCACAAGTGAATCAAGTCAATGGTTTGGTTCACACACTCGTTGCACACATATCGCGGAGTCGGTTACCGGACGACGCGTGTTGCCAGCTCCGAGCGCGCGGAGTGAATGAGGCGCGCGCCGCGCTCGGGAAACTCGCCTTCGTCGGGAAAACGCCGCCGGGGGTGTATTCTCAATGTTCGTTGCGTGAGCTGACGCGGATGACTGCGTAGTGAGGTAACGCGAGTGTCGCAGTTTGCAGCAGAGGCGGCTCAGCGTTATCTAAGATGAACATATGCTAGCAGAACTATCATAATGAACGCACGGCTCAAAGACTTTACTTTTTTGTTCGGAAGCATTTTAATATAGGCTAAAGTATTGTATAGATAATAATGGACGTGACATTTCCTGCGTGAAAATACTACAAAGTAAATATAAAAAAATGTACGATGAAAGATAAAAAAATGTACGATGAATTTTTAATGCCTATTTATGAAATTATTTCTGAGCTAATTTGCTTTTTTTAGCGTATCGCACAGTTTTCCCGTTGGCTCGTTTAAGAGAACAGCTACTCGTGCAGCAATTTCCAATTTTCTCTAAAGCGTGACAAAATTAGGATTAATTAACTCTATTTCTGGAATCTCTTGTTACTGGCAGTGTGTACTTAGGTGCAAGGTCCGTCTGTCGCCCTCCGGAAGCGTGGTCAGCGATTGCGCCCTCTCCCTTCAACTGCGGGTCCCGGGGGATTGACGGGCATTTGCATGATATACATAATTCATACTTCGACTTCCATCTATCGCAACCAGGTTGGCACGAGTACTGTTACTTTCGTAACGCAAATATGACAATCACATTAGAAACTGTGCGCCATCGTGTATCGCTCACAGACGTACACCTACCTAATTCATATTCAAGACCAACAACGAAATAATTAACGTAACAAAAACTGGAAAGACTTACAAAAAAGAATTACAATTACACAAACGTTTCGCGTCCTTAAATCAGATATATCTACAAAAACCAGCAAGGATGAACAGTACATAAACTATCTATAAATCTTTAAAGATGTGCGAAATGCTACCTTGAGCACGTTTTAATGTTGCAACTTCCGTATACAAATTAAAACTAACTAGCAACATTAATTTAATTTGTATGATCTTGCCTGATAAATCTTTGGTAATATGTTCATTAACTATTTTTTTATATTTCTTCATTGATATTGACATGCACTACTTATTTTAATAGCCAAATAGCATGGGTCGGGTTGCCTTTACTCATCAGATAACCTAAACGCATTGATCAAAAGTAACCCTAATCGATTTCTAAGCTCAATCCAAATTTTAGTTTTAAATCAAAAACTTAACTAATCATACCTAAAACAGACTGTAATACAAATAAATAAATAATAATAAATATTTCTAACAATCACACCACATTATCTAGCCCAAATTAAGTATCATTAAGAACTTGTGTTATGGTTACTAGATAACGGATAAAAAAAACTTAAGAAATATATAAGCACAAATAGATTTTTTTTTTCTATATAAATACTAGAAATAAACTTAAATAAACATACATAAACATCCATTATTTAATGATATTTATTTTGTTGGTAAATTCGCCAGCCTTTCCATCGGGAAACGAGACAAACTTCCACGCTGATTTTCTTTGTTACTGTAGCTTATCAACATACATTTGTGTCTAAATTCGGTCATTTGAAGGCTAAGCCTTGATTCATAAACTACAAAAATATTAATTTTCAATGTCACTGGTACTTTATAACTAGCCTTATCAAACCAAGATCAATCTCCTCAGCATTATTACATTAGTGTAACTTTCGCGCCACCGCAAGACCAAATTTTTTACATTAGGCCGCCGCCGCCGCACTTTGGAAGATGCGTCGCCGCCGTCGCCGGCGCGGGACGTCCTGCGTCGGTTGCTGATTGAATTATTTACTCTACTTTATTGTATTGTTTTTTTCCTGATCAGTTGTGATGTCAAAAATTAGGTCTTGCGGTGGCGCGAAAGATGCCATATACCTTATTAAAATCATAAGATTTAATTTCCCTCGGCTTTTTTAGGTTTAGCTATTTCTCTCCTGCGGTCAAGTTTTATTTATACGAATTGTCTCCATGACACATAAATAAATAAATCGGATAGTGTCCAAGCACCAATCAGATAGGCGTCGTCGGTGTGATTACTGAGGTAGTTGGTTAGACCGCGGCAGATTACAAACAAAACCTGCAGATACGACGGTTTCACTTTCAAATAACTTATTTAAGCTATTTATGGTTTTGTGCGCGTGGTTATTACAAGTTATTGAATTAATTAAGCAGAAATAAGCAAAAATAATGCTTGTAATATTATTTACGAAGGACATGAACATAGAAGTAAGCATTATCTGTACATCGTCTGCAATTACATAACATTTAGAAAACACGCAAAATACTTTCTTGTAAGTAATTCAATTTCGAAATTGTATAGGATTTATACGAATGGTTTTATCATCGATATTCTGAAATCTGCAGTAATTGTGTTAAAATTAAAAAGCTTTATACGTATACATTCTATAAACTGCCAGACAGGAACGTTATGTTTTACATTACTATTCGTTACATTTAGAGGTTGTGGAGAATAAAAAACATAGTTTTAGATGAACTTGAGCGATGACAGGTGTTATGACAGCTTTCACTTCGAAGTAATAGGTCCGTGACAAGGCCATCTTATGTTTTTGGCAACTTACGTCACGACGCGTAACGTAGCGTATGTGCACGTGGAGTTGCGCGGACGATAATAGCGGGTTTACATGTTCAAGTAAAAACAGTTAAAACAAATAATATTTGAATGTTTCGACGTTTGTTTGAACGCTAAAATTGTTATTTGAAAATTCGGTAAGGAATTCATAACTTGCTGGCAACACTTGAGATAATTTTGAGTTTATTTTTAGATCGTTATACTAAGGTCAAAATTTGTTTAGCTTTCTGTTGACTTAAGAAATGTAAGAATGATACTTTACAACTGTGTAATATGCTCTAGTATCAGGTTGAATGTAATTTTTTGGTTTTGAATATGAACCAGTATAGAATAATAAGATTGGTCCGACTTTCTAGGCTTCACTGAGTCTGGAGCGGGCCTTAGCCTATTTCCCTACATGCGCGGTAATGCCCGTCGCGGGTCAGCTCTGCAACCGCAGCTAACTGTTTCATACATTATGTTATAGAGACATGCCAATAGACATAAAATTATATTTTATATTTCACGATCGCTTGGCTCACTTGGTGTAATTTTGTCGGGCGAAAGTTTTGAGAAGTTATGAATTAAAGATATTTTATTGAACCTGAAAATTGTGTCCACTTGTAGCAAATGGATCATATCTAGCAATAACATATGAAAACAACCGTCACCGGTCGCAGCAATGTGGGAGGCATATTTTTTAGTTACCAGATGTTATTAATAACCTCTAGCTCCAAAAGGTTAAAGCAGATCTAGATCCTAAATCAATATAATTTGCCACAGTCATATCGGCATTGCATCAACACTTTTTTGATCAGTTACCTACAAATAAAGCAGCAACATGACACCCAGTCAACCCAAGCCAGCGCATCACCGCATGTGACTTCCCCGCACGTATCGATGTCAGGTGGAGTGTCATCCGACCTGACCCCGAGGGCGCCTGGCACTGCTCCAGTGACCTGGTGCTAGGTAACGCTCGGATATTGTGGAAAACGGTAAATCTCATTAACTTACTGTTGTGGTACTATCCGCTTTTTGTTCACATCAATCATGGTTAATTTGGTTTGTTGCTGGAAATGGGCTCATCAAACCTATATTTTCAATGAATTTAGTTATACACGTTGAATATACGAATACGGGACATCAGGTACATATTCTAATCTTAAAATTCAAATATTAGCTTGTTCGTTTTATTTCCACTTACAACTAATTAGGACTGCTTCGATACATGCAAAACCAAATCATCTTGCCTTATAGTTTATTGTCCAAACAGAACAAGACATCTTCCGTCCGCCACGTGTGCATGACGTTTACGAGACTGGAAGCCACCGCGACAAGGTAAAAGCTATTAAACCACGGCAAGGCGCTTACGCTGGTCGCTTGGAAACAGACGCTAGTAGTGTGATGCGCGCCCACGCGACGCGGTAGGGGCGTGACGCCAGCCGAGTGTTTAAGGGCGAGATACCCACCAATTGGCGGTGTATACTGGCAAATATAACGCCAAATTATGCTAGATGAATTAGGGCCTATTTATTAAATCGTCAATTAACTATTATCTGGAGAATAACTCTGACACTTGACAAGACATTCCATAGATATTATGTCAAATTTTCAAAATTATTCTACTTGATAAAAGTTAACTGAGCATTGAAAATTCAGCCCTTAGTAGTCTAGAGTCTTGGTAAATTTGTTATGGAGGACGTGGTTTTAATGTAAATATTGAGAGATATTTTCCATAACTTGATTGGTGAAAAAGTTTTATATGTATAGGTACTTACGATCATGCCTTATTAGTAGTTCGATAAACAACACATACCTGGAACAAAAACAATATGTCATTTAAAACTTTGTCGTGAAATTTACAACTAAGAATAACATTTAATATCATGTAAATCAGTTTTGCAGTAAAACAATTAAATGTAAATTGAGCTCTGCGCTTGCGGAAGTGGAATGTTAACTTGTCATTACGTTCACAATGCAATGTCGACTCGGAACGTCTTAATTCACTTATTTCGTAAATATTTCTTTGACATTTCATTTCATCGTGTATTTTTTATAACATTTTAATATTTATAGGCACAATTTCCCAGTTTGTAAAAATAATCATTATATTTTGTATACATCGAACTATTTTCTGTAGAGCTTTTAAAAAATTAAAAATTGTTGAATGAACTATGAAGCAAAATGTGTAGGTGTACACGTTAAGCAATGATTGACATTTCAATTTCTCAAAACCTATTTAGAAAATCATTAAAAGCTTAGTTCGTAAAGAGAGATATAAATTAATGTTAAATGTGACGGTAGTGGGGAGGCTCCCACCCCCGCGTTGCGTTACTGCGTCATAGTGGTAGGTGTACGGTAAACAGCACCGAAATTTATGTTAAGCCAATGAGAAAACAAGCGTAACTTTTCGGTTTGTTGTTCAGTATACGCTTTCCCTAGACCTTTATTAAACTTGGTCGCACTTGTGACCTCAATATTAACAGCCTTAATTGCAGCAGTACACAAGTACGTCGTCGCACAATATCTTGCCCCATTCTACGTAAACGCCTCCGACAAGACGCATGGCGCTCTGGAGGTAATTGGATCAGCGCCTTTATAGGCGTCAAATGAATTTATTTCGCCGTCCTTTACTGCGCACACAGAACTAAACTGCTTGCAAGAAAGTGCATAAAACTTTCTACGCAACAAACTGCAGTTACCGCATTATGAAGCACCTTGCCTGTACTAACTTGCTACACTAACGGATCCACAGGCAAGGTGCTTCATACAAATATAATAAAATTAATGCATCCGATTGTCACCTCCGTGATTGTACCACATTATTTGAAATTTAATCGCCATTTTAACAAAAATAATACCAAAAAAATAAGTTTTGTTAACACTTACTAATTTACGTGTGTCCGCAATAATAAATAAAGTTAAATTTCATTAATAGGATAATTACATGCAGTATATATCCTGAAGTAAATTTCTCTGGTGTAGTTTGGACTATCTCATACATAACATTTACTAGTAACTCGTAGAAATAAAATCATAAAAACTAATTAATTACTTTTTTATGATCATTAGAAACAGAAACCGCATACAAAGAATCGGGGCCGGGTTGGACAGCTGCGTCCTCGCCGCTCCCTTTAGCGATCCCAGTGAAGCTTGAGCCGCATCGGTCGTTATAATTGGGTATTTTACACCATTTCAAAATGCAAGTTTTTATCATTTATTTAGAAAATATAACATATATTGAACAAAAAAAATTTTTTTTAGCAATAAAGTAAGTACCTACCTATATAGATTAGAAAACGTAAAAAAGAAGAACTCAACTTATTATAAAATATGTAAACTTTTTCATATTAGTAGCTTACTGACATTAAATATAACAATTTTTATTATGACCATATATATTTAAGCGCAATTTCTGCGTAATTATTATATACTGTATACAAACGCCCATACAATTTTTAAGTATGATTTAGGTTTTGACGTCAAAACTAGGTACCGTTTTGCACGGAGAGTATTTCGGCAGCAGCTCTTCAAACATATCGCCGTATCTAGAAAACTATTGATTGCAAACATACTGTTGCTTCTGAAAAATTTCTTTACTGTTTTTAAACTTTTTAAATATGCACTAAAACTATTGTAACTGTTTGTGCGATGGAACAAACGCGAAACAAAGCTAGCGGCGGCAAGATTCTCTAGTCGACAATTATTTTACAACACATATGTAGGCTACAAGACCGTGCCTTTTCAAAACAATACACACATTCAGGGATAACGTGCTAATAGAGACATAATACGTGTCCATAATAAACGCTGAACTTTGAATTTACTTTATGGTTAGGTCCAATTCATACAAAGAACATTTCATATACGTCACTGAAGAATATTTTTTAAGTAAACTTTTTGAATTACGTTCATAGACGTGTAGAGTACTCTATCGTTTAGTAAATAACTCAATTCCTCCGAACTACTGTAAAGTGTAACAAAACTATAATAAAACACAGTTACGAGGCATGACATCCATATATTTTGTCTTTGAACCAATGGCCCGTGTAGAAGTATTTAGTAGTGAGTTAATAAAAACGTCCAGCAGGATTTATTGGAGACGTTGGACCAGTCTTTAAATCCACCTCTCAGTTTCTAATAGGCCCATCTAAGAAGAGGATTAATGGTTGTATTCTTTAAGCATGTTTTAATAGCAGTCATTAATATGAAAATGAGATTTGTTTTCCGAGTCAAAGTTCGGTTGGGGATATAAATAGGCGGTCGTTCGGCGATGACGTCGGGGATCAAATTTGATGAATCAGAAAATAGGGTAAATAGGTCACCGAGGTGGCCAAGGCTCGTTCATGGAGCTCTGCTGAGAACGAGGTCACTGTGGCTCGAGCACTCTCCAATTATGAAGCTTCGATTGCAAGCATATACGTTAGTCTGATCTTGCATATTTATTTAAATTGTCTTCTTACGTCATCAAATGTTCATTATTTATTAGTTCAAATACACACTGAGAAGGTTCATAATAGTCTGATGTCTTACAATACATAAATAAGCGAAAATCCGTGCCGAATACAAGTCACGCCTCCAAGGCAGATGCGTGATCTTTAGTCCAGTTGTTGAAATGCCATAAACGCTCATTGGAAAAATTAATGCTTCGCATCGTTCAATCACGAAATTGTGTACCAACAACATAAAAACATCATAACAATGTTTATTGTGCCGTTTCTGAGAACACCTAAAATAACGAGGAGGCAGCATTGAGACTTAAATACCGCAGCCACACTGCACACGCTGTAAGGATTCCAATATGATGCCTACAGAACTTACAAATATTTCATTTTTGGGTCTAATATTTATCTCTGCGAAGTATCTATGCGCTTGGTATAGATAATTTTTTAAACTGATACAATTTTTTCAAATCTGAACATCTTTGAATTAAATATATAATTATCATGTTGTTGTCAGTGTAATAACAAGCTAACTGACAAGAAGACAGCCCGAACATGTCTCTTACGACAGTTGCAGGGAAAATTTCAACATACACACTGAATCCAAAAGATTTGGTACGAAACTCATTCGCGGAAACGTCGCTGCGCTACCCAAACACGCCAATAAATCTGCGCAGACGTTTTATATACACACTATAAAAATTTTAATCGTCATAGGTGACAGATTAAACATAGCAATTCCTTAAAAATTCTTAGCGGACAGAAAATAAAAGTTGAAGAATTTTAACAATTCAAAGCAATTTGGTAGCGATTGTTGAATTCTTCTCATGTTTATATGGTCCCTTTGTGAAACGGGCTGGATTATGAAATGATATTATCTAATCTGTGTCAAGAGCTAACGTTCGAACATTAACGCGCGTTTAATGTAAGCTGAGGCCACGGATGACGTCCAGCCACTGAACGCACCCCAATGTAGGTTTATAGTTTATCAGAATTAATTTACTTACTCAAAACCGCTGGATTTTGCAAAAGCTGGAATCGTTCCTTGAAATCGTAATGCCAATTTCCGCGCGAAATATTATGTGCACCGCAATGGTAGCAACTTTTATTAGTACATTAAACTATTCATAAACCATGCAGTTGAGATCTCGGTCTTCGAAGCTTCAATTTATTTTCTTCTCTTCATGATTAAAAGTAACAAGAAGATCTTATTTTGAGAAAGTTAAAGCGTCCAATCGCTGGAACCGGCGCGATGTTGAAAAATTTAACGCTTTCATCTCCGTTCAACCAGGAAACGTTTATTTACGAGCGAAGTCACTTCGAGCGGCGATACCAACAAACAAAGGTGGTATATCATTGTTCCCGCCCTAATTTCTAAACTTTGCTTTTGTCTGAATGTATGTTCCTGTAAGTAGGCCGCGCCTTGAGTTACCGCTCGCGAAGTTCCCTTTCCACATTATCATTTTCAGGAGAAAAACTTTGGAATCCTTGATTTACGGCACCGCACGTCAGGAGCGTGCGGCGAATTAGGAATATAGGTCGTAGTGTTCTTTGAAATCCAGTTTTTGTGTTGCCGATTCATCGTTAATTAAATTCTTAGGAAACGGGACGTCTCGAAACGCACGAAAAAGTCGCACGAAATGAGCAAGAAAGACCCAATTAGCGGTTAAAGACACCGCAATTGTGTATAGATGAAAAATATTTCGCCGGTTAAATTTGGGAAGTCGGATGGCGTTATAAATAGTGATATTATGTTGCAAAACACATGGCCGACTTATGTCAGCGGCGTGACGGCCTGCGCGGATGTGCTCACTTACACCGCTTAATAGGGGACAAGTAATCCGTTGTGACATTTTTACTATAAGCGAGCCGAGAAGCCAGTGTAGTAGAAAAGAAAATGGAAATTGTTTTCACACGTTGCTTACGTTCATAACACCTGGTAGAGGAATGAGGAAACGAGTCCCCGCACTAATTGTTCTATTTCGGGAACGGTCACGTGGCTTTCCATTGTTTCAGTGAAGTGAATCCATCTTGCCGGCGGGGGCCAGTGTTGCCAGTACTCCCCACAAAGACCACCGACGCTATTTACGTTACCAAACTTTGAGTGTTGCCAAATGAACCGAAAAAAACGCACACTACGCTTTCCTTAATTAAATTTCCTATAACGCAGAAAATTGCCGCTACTTACGCAGTTCGTTGGTATTGTTAAAGAGCAATTCTGGCTGGTCACGTGGGGCATAACTTTATTGTATGGCGCCCACGTTGTTGGGCCCCTGCTTGGCCCCTGATCCACTACGTAGTAAAGTGATTACTGGCTCATCATCGAGGTTATTATTCAGTATCAGACTTGTCGTAGTTGCCATTAACTATTTAGCGTCTGTCAGGATCACGTTTCTAAAATAGAAACTAACTAGGTTAAGAGCATCATAACAGCGAGAGTATTGTGATATTGTTGGCGAAAATGAATGAATTTATAACTAGAACCTTGGACTACGGTATTATTAACTCGGCAAGACCTAAGTTTAGTTCAGTGCGGACGATATTTAGACCACCGGGTGTCAGAATTAGAATAAACACTTGATATTATTAGGCCTTTTATTTGCTCTAGGTTTATTGTTATGATATACGATTTCGAGATAGTAGTCCGGTCGGTTGTAATGTCTTTGTCAGCCTGTTAGCTGAAATTACGAGCAATAACTTGCCTCAAACGCGCATTGAGAAGTCAAAACCCGGTTATTTAAAATTCAGCAGTACGGTTAATTACGTGGAGATACGCATTTTGTTATGTTAGGAGAACCTCGTTTCTAATCATTATGATTAAGTGTGTTAAGAGTTCTTCAATAAATTTTCAGATTTTGTATGAAATTGCAATATTAAGAATATGTATTCATTATATTTTGCGACGTATCTGTGTCAGTACTAAATTATTGGTGTTTAGTTTTTGTTGAGAGTTAATAATTTATGATGCTAACGAGTTTCATGAAATATGCGTTTCATCTTCAGGGATGAACTCTTAAAACATATTACGATTATTTTGTGACCATTTAAAAACAACGATCACAAGAAATATTAATAACGTGCAGGTTCCATTCGCAAAAATCTCAGTTTCTACAGCATCAGATACAGAGCGCTTTCATCAATAACTAATCGATTAGAAACACAACTCGAAACTGTTTCGATTCTGGGTAAAAAGACAATACAACTTTACAAGCGAAGTACATCTGTAAATGGATCGCCTCGCATGGCGCGGCGCTGTTCTCCATGTTCGACGCTCGTTTGTTTGGGAACAGTTTATTACGCAAAGTTTACGCGACTACGCCGTAACGTGCGCGCGCCAAAACAAACAAGATTCGATAATCGAAAAAAAAAAAAAAACTATTTAACTATCCGATATTTGAAGACTGGTAACAATACGGACGTGTTTCTCGGCAGAAGTTTACCGTCGAGCGGCAGCATCTTTTAACGGACTTTCTTTTTCATTATTCCTAAACTTCAAAGCGTTTGAGAGCTGTGTCGCAGTGGCTCGAATTTAATTGTTTTGAGTGATCTAAATTGATGCTTTGTTTAAAAATACTTTGTTTACTAAGCCGTATCTTTTGATTGTTGTTTGAAATGGACTCTCAGTAAAATAAGTCAATGATGAAAGTTAAGATATGCGTAGGACTTAGCTTTATCATGCAATGAAATAGGTAATAAACTACAATTGCAGTGATATATTGTTTATTTAACTTAAGGTGAAGTATTAGTTAAATTCATATAGTTACAATTACAAGTTCGAAAGTATACACGACGCAACAAAACATCAAGATCAATAATAGCAAGACCCTTAACTCATATTCAACAAACAACTACACAACACAAACAAACAAATAACAACAATCGACATATCAGTACTTACATAATTAAGTTATTTCGATCGTAGGCGAAAACGAAGCAGCAACAATTGCTGATTACCGAAATGACCTCCGGGAGCGCGGTTACAACGCATGCCTAACTACCACGCGCGGAACTACACATTCCGAAGCACGTGGAATTCCGAACTCCGCCAGGCTACTGGGCCAGTTATGTCTGTATTGATTGTACTTCAGTGACGAATATACATCTGGAACTGTAATGCTAAATTTGGACATGGCAAACGTCAACCTGATTCGTAAAAAACTTCATGTTATTGATATATGTATAACGTATTTCCGTTAGTAATGAAATGAAATGAAATATTTATTTCTCAACATTGACAATTACTCGTTCTTATTGACGTCAAATAAAACATGACTCTACCGCCAGTTCGGAAAATCCTTCGTGAAGAAGAACTGGCAAGAAACCTCCCGGTTACAACGTACTTCAGTGTTGCAGCTGCAGCCCCCGGTGTTGCCTGAGGCATAAACTGATGTATTCGCGATTGCAGTGAAATTTTAAGAGAGTTAGCCCATCTGTTCGTCTATAGTATTAGCTACTCAATGATGCATTTCTGCACAAAACCCTTTATTAGTATTTGCAGAAAAGAACAAAAACATACATTGTTTAGAAAATTACTCGAAGCGAATATCATTTACTATTACTGTCTTTCGTGGCAGATCAAACACCAATCGACCTATGCATATATTCCGTAAGATTAAAGGCTCATACGTATAATACTTGGCCGATTTCTAAATCATAAACATAAAGCGAGTACTTTCTTAACTTCGGTCTAAGTTGAAACTTTTGGCTAAGTTTGCTAAGTTGAAGAGTTTACTTAGTAGATGCAGTGCGAGTAGTTTCGGAATGGTTTTTAAATGTATTGGTGAAAACTTTGCTCTTTGATCAAACGGTAGCTGTACTCACTAGATACGCAGGTTCGTTTACAAATTGTTTAAAAATTAATATTTCAAGATAAGTTGTTACGCCTACTTAAGTTACTTGGGAACAATACACTTAGACAAAGACACCACCTGTATGGCCCCAAAGTAAGCAGCGCTTGTGTTATGGATGACCATACAGCGAGGGGGGGGGAGAACCCAGAATAAATATACAAATTGAAACAATCATGACCCGAGAACGAACATCTGTGTGTTCACCACACAAACGAATGCCCCGACTCGGATTCGAACCTGGGACGCCACTCGGGCGTCAGAACTGTCTAAATTACTCAATACAAAATATAATAAAAACAGAAACATTACATTCCTCTACAGAGAAAACCAGTACAATCTCATATAACTACCTTTAAACTTGAAGTACCTGAAATTAATTTCGTGTCAAACCTACGCCGTCTTCGTTTGAACTCATAAATAACAAATTGCACAACGACGACAGCCGAAGCAGTCCGAGTACCGCCCTGTGACAACAAGAACAGCAGCCCTTTGCTTGTACCCTGAATCCAAAAGTACGTAGTACGTGAAAATTTGGAAAGGTGAACTTATATAAATATATCTACTGGCAAATCTGTAGCGAAGGTCTCTCACCCAAGGGCGGCCTCGTTCAAACACCTGGCAGGGAAATGCTCGACTAAATCAGGTAAATCACATTCCAAGGTCGCCGACTGCGGAGGCTCTGTTTCAAATATTTAATTAATTAAATGCCTTCCGTTGTTACATTTATTTATAGTATCATTTTTATGTGACTAATTAAACGAGTTAAGCCTATTTCGTTAGGCAAGATTTTGGAGAATCTAGGTCCTGGAATTTACAACAAAATGCGGAAGCACTAACATTACGCTACGTCATAATTATCAGTCGAAGGTTCCCTGGACGAAATTTCTAGTAGATTAAATAATGACTGTCGATAAAGTTCAATATAAGTAAAGTTAATCTACTAGGAATTTGTCTAATAGAAATGGACACCGATATGTTCATAATAACCAATATAGATTTATCTTTTTTTGAATTACTTATTAAAAACTTGATAATTTTAAATACAAAAAATTCAGAAACGCTAACATTCTTGCCACAAGATATGCAAAACCAGGACATGTAGCAAATATCTATGCGCATATCATTACGCATCTTTCAGTCCTAGCAGGAGGCTTTCATTACAGGGCCTTTACACAATAACCTCCCATTCAAAATAAGACAACAAACATTTAACTCAACTTGATAAAGATGAATTCCACGAACATTGTGTAAGCTGAGGATCGTAAATTTCGCCGAAACCGCTTCAGGACAATGCCTTTCAGCGGCATGGCCGCCCGCCCAAATGTCAGGGTTCGCATACTGGGTCGTTACATTCCTTACTGGGTCACCGGGATTCAAAATCCATTTTGTTACACCTTATTGTGGATCTTTGGATTTTGAAACATTTTCAAACTGTCAAGTGCCATTGGAAAAGCCTAAAACTTTATAGCGTTCTCTATTGACAGGTATGCCTTTAGACGGCCTCTGTTCTCGACGGGACTGGTAAAATGAAGAGTTATTTGTCGAATTATTATTCGATTTGCCTAAAAAAGTTTGTTGGATAACAAAAGCGACTGGGACAGATATGTTTTATACCATTTAAATACTGCTCTGGAAAGCTCAGCAATGCTTTGATAAAAGCTGATGTTCGGTCGATAAAGATTTTGCCACATATTTTATTAACGAACACAAGCACTGTAACAAAGCCTGCTCAAACTTATTTTGGGAATAAAATATAACCTGCATAGGCCTCGTAATGAAAATGCAAAAATGGTTTGAATATAAAATTAGTCTTGATCCAAACTGACATACTGCTGGTGAAAACTGTTCAAAATGTGAAAGCTCGAAGTGGCCGAAGCTGCATTAGGTGATTGTTTTATGAACTTCCCAGTTGCAGCTACGTCACGTGAACAATTGTGTCAAGCAATCATCAGCTGTAATGCAACGATACACGAGTTATATTTAAATATATTTATAATTCTGTAAATGTGTGGGTTATCTCGGGACACTTTTTACGTCAATTCTGTATTAGGCCCAGCGTCCATTTGTTTTTATGTCGATGGATTTCACGCATATTCTTATGCAAAGGAAGAGCTTAACACCTTAAGGCCTTCTCTACCAGTCAAACTATAGGTATTGGGTAAATAAGCAGTGATTTATGGGAAAATTAATTATATTTCTTGTTAACCTTTTTAAAAATTTAGTGAACATATTATATACCGTACATACAATAACCATAAAACTTTCGAACGGCCAAGCAGCGTTTCAGTCCGATCATTAGTTTCCGAGTTTGCAACAAACTTGCGTGTTTCATACAAAGCGCAGTGATACAACTGCCGACGCCTACTGACGTAGTAGAAGCTACTTGACTATTTCTACAACAAGAGCGGTTAGCAAGTTATTTTCGGCGCTGCATTATACGCTGTCGAAAACTGATTGATTTGCTCTCCGTACTTTCTCATTAACTAAGTACACAGCTGGTCTATTACTATTTCTGGTGGGCACTATGAGCCAGCTAGGGACTTACTAATTATAGTTTGCCGTCAAATTATTTTAACGCTTATCACAAGGTCTACTTGTTACTCGAGTCAAAGTTTTCAAACCTGCACCTCAGGTTTTTAATTGATTTATAAATCTTAATATAACACCAAATTAAATATTTTGTAAAGTATGATCAAAACTTAAAATCTGTTCCGCGCAATATTACAAAAAATTTCATCCAAAAATAAAGATAAAAATAGTATTAGATCACTGTTCAAATGTCTTCTTTACGCATAAATAATACGAAATACGAAAATACCTTTCTTATTTTTCTGTTGGAAATCAACAGCGTCGTTAATTTGGGTACCGGCGCGCATCGATCGATTTTAAGACCCTTAACATCGCCCTAGGCAGTACATTTGAAATACCTTGGATGGGCAGTTTGTTTGTGACCCGATTTCGATCAAAAACAAGATAAAGACTTATTCCCAAAGCCGTAGATAATAGTTTCTCGCGTCGCACCAACTCCAGACAATACATTAAACTGCCTTCGCGCGTCACCGCAGAAGCACCGTGACGCGGCACACCCTGTATGTGCATTCATACCTACGAGCCATTTTGAGCTTTAAGTCCGGGGATCAACGTTCATTATGGATTCAGAAAAGGCTAATTTACTTGTTTTTTTCGTTGAGTATTATTTATTATTGCTCTGTTTGGAACCTTCTCTAATTAGACAGATGACTTGAGATATATGTTGAATGTACTGCGATATGACAAACGTAAGATGTATATTTAGAAAAACAAATAAAATAATTTGGGATTAACCTTGTTAAACTGTCTATAGTTTGAATCATTAATTAAGCATAATTGTTGCGAAAAACGGCAATACTTCTATCAATGTGTAAATACTGACGTTATTACAAAAAGAAACCCATTATTTTGGCCAACTTTGTAAATTAAATATAACATTTATATTTCTGCAAAGCTTCCTGTTTCTGAAAGTTTTGCAAGATATGCGTTACAATTAAGCGCATGCATCGGACCAGTCAAGTTATTTTTGGATTACAAATTGTAAACCCACCTCAAAAAATAAGTAAACAAGTTAACCTCGTAACCTAACAAAAAGCACTTCGTAAACATAAAAAGCTATCACCTTTTATTGGAGACTAAAAGCTTTTTACCCAAAAATAGGAAAAATCCGCGGCATTTCCGTTAAAAGCGGGCAACGCCAAAACAACAACACCACGGCAGCCCACATGCAACCTTGTTTATTTTCAAAACTGGTATTAATTTGCTAATTGTCGGAAAACTTGTAAATACGTTTCATAAATGAAGGGAAAAACAGAGGGGGCGCGTCGCTATTTTCCCTGTACGGCTATACGTAATTAGAAATCTTGTTAAATTTATTTTTTTGTAAAAATAAACCGTTGGAGATGTGATGTTGTTAAATAATGAGTTCGGCGACTGGCTGCCTACACATTTTATTTTATTAAATTAAACATATTTATTAAATTAAACATATTTTTTAAATGACACAGTCGACTGCAATTTTTTGTAGGATAGCAGGACAACTAATGCGTAGCTCACAAACCAGCCGAGTTTAAAGACGGGCTATAGTCATCAAGCGCAGAGGCCTGGGGAGCGAGGGGGAGGGGACTCGGATTTAAATAATGACATTGGATTTGGATAAAACTTATCAATGTTGTACAATCTTTCACTTTCTTTGCCTAAAGTTGTTCGCGTAGGAGCGCTACCCACACATTCGTGCTGGCCCGTTCGGGTCGGCAGACAACACCGGTTCGAACCGGTTCGAGCTCACTACCACACGTGTGGCAAGTGACGATCGAGGACTCCATTCGGGTTTTATAACAGTCGGCTCGTCTAGCCGAAACCCGAACACCATTGACCGGGCGGCATTTTCCCTACGGTTTTGCCGATCGATGCAATCCCGAATATGGGAGTAGTATACTCATTATACGGTTGCTTAGTGAAAATATCGAACTATATTTTTCAAGATTTTGTAACCGATTAGACAGAATCTATTTCAATCAATTTTAATATTTTGCTTATTAAAGCAATATGAAACATAAGAGTACTTACAGAAACTAGCACATTATCAATTCTCAAGATCATTACAGTCCGCTCCACTGCGAGATGCGCACAGTCCAGTAGGTTAGTGAGCTGGGCGATTGATTTACTGACACTTCGCCAAAATAAATAAAGACAAACACAACCGATTTCGACTTTAACCTTATCAACATAAGGGCTATTCGTTTCTGCTTCCTACTTCATATTAAGATTATTGCGCTACAATCCGATCTAAAAAAATTACTAATGAGGAAACAGGCATTCCTTAAGTCAACACCATTGGTTTACATTACATTATGGAAAACGCTTTGATTCCGTTCTGATACTGAGCAAGACAAACCTAGTTGCAAAACCTCGAGTGCCCCAGAAATCTGAAGAACTCATTTTAGGAATCAGACTTCCCGGATTCAAAATATTGTGTTTAAGCCATTAGTGTTCGTCCGGTACGAATTATCTCAAAGGTTTGGTTTTCTGAAGAAGAAGAAGGAGCTATCTCTAACTTCCTCCTTCTTCTTCGAAATTTCTCAAAATCTTATTTTAGTATTTTCATTATTCCGATTCCTGAAATGTTACTTAAAAGTGCGGTGACGTATCAGACATAACACCATTTTTTATTGGGCTTTTTCTCGTCATTTAGAGAAATTTCGGTTTCTAAGTAAATGCAGCTCAAGCCAGAGTATGTTTCGAAACAGCCACTTCCAGACCCCACTTGTTGGACATTGATTATTTTTTGACAAATCATCAGTCCACGTGAACTGACTTTCCAAACTCCCTACAGAATAATTAATGTTAATAAAAATCTCAAATGGCCTCAGTTTAGAAAAATAGAACCTCAATAGCAAAATCCTATCAACTTCAAGTCCGGTGAAATTTAAAAGGCCTATGGGCCATAAGTAAACTGTCCCTTTCGAAAACCTATCAACCTCGCCATGATTGCTGAACAAAAACAAGCCTGCCCAGGTGCGTGTCACAAACAAACGTTTACTAGGACTCATTCAAACTGGGACTGAGTGGAAAAATTGTCACCGCGGGGTGGCCGGTCGTCACTACGCCGCCACGTAACCAAGTTCCCTAAACGATTGCTGAGGAGGGACCCGCCAATAACTGGTTTCAATTCGGTGAAAGCACGCGGTGACTGCCGACGGCTCACACATTTTAATAACGACATTGACCTTGGCGCCATGGAAAGCTTATGATTTCTGTTTTCACGTTTGAAAGTGCAAGTCGATTTTTTGTTATTTTTGACCTTGTTAGTTATTGTTTTGGAAAGGTTTTGAAAGATTTTTTTCTTTAATTTACGTTTTATAAATATGTTGTCTGTAAGTTTTCCTTAACCATTTTGTACCGTCCGAATTTTATATAGCTATAGAAATGAAATATGAAAGCCCATGTAGCGGTTATTTTCAGTGTTGTCACAAAAAACGACCGAAATTACTAAGAAAATGAGAAATACATTCAAATTGCGTAAATGTTCTCGCGAATTTTAGCGATATAATAAAAAAGTTATAAATGTTCTGCGGAGAGAAGAATGTCGTGGGGAGGTGTCGTCCGAATCGCGAAATCCAGACAGCTCGGTTCGTTGAATCATTACAATCAACCATTTTCATACCTACCGTTTTCATACCTACGTGTTAGTAACTTATCACCTTTCTTATTCAATCTTGTCAATATTAGTTCATCTCATTCTTCTCTTTAATAACAAAAAATAACATCACTTTGACTGATTGTCTCCATGATGTCAATCTTTCGGTTTTGCTTCGGCCAATCAATGACAAATATTTCAAATATTCGATCATTTAACGATTCGTGGTAATTTATATCTGTGAGCGGAAGTTTGCACGTGTAATATTCGACGTCTTTAATTTTTAAATGAGTAATAACCAGGAGTCCAAATCTTTTGTAACAGCGACAATTGCTACAGCACACAGCAGTACAAGAACTGTTGTACTGTACAACGTTGCAGCCATAATTAAATTTGACTCACAACTTTAGTTGTTGTTATTTAGATTGGGCAGAAAATAATGTTCGTTTAGCCAAAGTGCATCGACTCCATATTAAAGTGTCTAGACATGTAAGGTATAAAGGTCTAATAAGTGAGCGTGAAATAAAATTACGCTGAACTAAAAATAAGACGGAATTACAAAATTCATTACAGAATGTAGGTCGCCGGGAACCGATGTTTTCCAACATTATCCTTCTGGGAAAGTTGGATTAAGCGATCTTGTCTAACGAGCGTTTCTAGGGCGGCGGGATCAGGCGCGACGCAACACTACAAAGCGAGACGCCGCTAGAGAAAAAAGGAGGCTAGATGCAATTTCTTCGCCTCAATTATTTTTTTCAGCGAAAGTGTTTTGGTCTAATTAATTGGTTATCTGTTCCCGTCTGTATTACAAGCTGACGGGTAACGTTGTCGAAAGTGCTGCAAATTTCTGCGTGTTTTTGTGTAATATTGCGTGACTCTCAGCTATTTCCGAGTGTAACCTAGAAATGCTATGTTTAGGATCTATTGTATGGTTTCCTATTACATCTCGGTTGCTTCTATTTATAGCCTACCATGTTAATATGCGGCGCGCTTGTTCATGACAAGTTGTATCGAACAATGGCGGTGAAAGACGACTTGAGAAGGATAACGTAAGATCACTTTAGCACAAGGACCTTCCGAATATCGGAACAGCTCATTAAAACACTGTTTCTTTTATGGAAAATTTACATTATCGTCTGGATGATCAGCACCCACTTCCTTGTATTCATGTTCTTGTGTTGGACATTGTTGCCGCTTTTTAAATAATTGATTATATTTTGAAATGAAGTTTAAATTATTTGCAATGGCAGGAACGCCTTATATATGTAAGAGACTGGACAACGGTGTAGTGGAGGGCGGTGACATTAATGTTTTTAGAACAGAATTCCACGCAGCCAGCGGCGACGCGTGACTCAACTTGTACATGATGACGCTCCCTGAGCATTTTCAAGAAAATTAAATTTTATTTGTGTCTCCCGCAACGCGCCAATCGCCGCCGAGCCATTAACATATCGGAAACCATCCTTTAACCACTCTTAATGTGCTTAATAAAATTATATTAATGGCAATGCTATCGATCGGAAGAGACATTTATCCTTACTTTAAATAAAAACACGCTATATTTGATAGATATGCGGCTATTACTTTTCGATGGTCGTTCGGTCGATTTCTTTTGTATGGGAAATAATTCAGACAGCTTGAGGATCCGCCCCGTCCCGATATGGCGGTGGCGCGGCCGCCGCACACGACGTCGGCGATTACGCGACAACCAGCCGCGCCGCCCTCAAATTACCGCCACCGACGACGCGACATCAAAACGACCTGCCTTAATATCGTAGGAAGTGATTATTGTTTATTCTTATAATTGCCGCGTCAGGAAGTCGGAACACCCGCGCGAATGAAGCAATCCAGCGGCCGCGTCACGACAGTAATTGGCATCCTCTGTCGCCGCCATCCACAATTTACGTCAACTCGAATCGATATGATGCGCACTCTTAACGGGGAGCAATTTGTGAAATCATTCAAAAACTCAGCCGTAAACAAACGGCGCGCACGTCACAAGCAGAAAGCCGCCACCTGGAGCTGCCTTAAAGTGAAGCTAGAGTGCTTGATACGGCAGAAAGGCGAAGGTCCTGTCCGTGACGCAAGACATTTAATTCAGCGGTTATTTGAATCCCGGCGGGTTCGTTACCCTATTTTATTGTTTTTTCTCCATCGGTAAATCTTATCTCCATTTATGAATTTGGCCACAGTTCGTTGCCGCGCAAAGTTCGGGGAACCAAGAAGCCGGGCGACGAATCTGTTAGAGAAATATTTGAAATGAATCTCTGAAATGTCTCCGGAGTGAATGACGCCCACGGCCCGGGCGAGTTTATTTTTATTGTGGCTTTTAGAGCGGATTATGCTCCAGTGGATGGAGTCTCGGGATTATGGAGTCGTTCACAAGGTCGTTGGTTCTATAAATAGACACTCGCCAGGCAACTTCCGATCGGGTCCATAACTTATCCTTAGGATAAGGTTCTTTTATCGGTTTGCCGACCCACTCAAGCACTGTGTTTACTTGAGCAATCACTTTTGTTTATAGTTAAATTAAGTATACTTACTATTTAAAGGATCCTACGCTAAAAATTCCTTCATTTGCCATTGAATTAGCCGCGGAACAATGCATCTAGCAACACAGCCGCCAAATTAGGAACGTCGACGACTGCGCGCCGCCTGCGCACGCACTTGGCCTTTTTCAGACGATTGTCTTGTCAACGCTCGCTAACTTGAAATAGCTTAATTATTATGTAAACATTAGATTTACAAGGCGATTTGTGTTAAGGCTGCGTCTAAAGTATTCTAATGTAACATTTATTCACAAAATACCTCCTGTTGGCCGTAGATCATTCTTGACACTTCCAATTACAAAACCTACGGGTTGATCAAACTTTAAATAGGTAAATATAAATACATATAAAAGGAAATAATATGCTAATGAAATTCAAATAGATATTTATCGAGGGTAAATTTGCGTTTATACAGCTTTGATTTACGTCGTTTTAATAAGTTAAGATAGAAATAACGGAGTGAATTATACCTATCAACTTATTATTAAGAGATTACAATCTCTATATATACCCGAAGTGTTTAATTAGTTAATGGAATGTAAGGGCGTTGCTCCGCCGATTCATCTCTTAAGTTTCGATCGGCAAACTACGGCAGCTGCGGCGTGCGCGTGGGCATCATCGCGCGATCTAAGGACGGAGCCACAGCAGTACGTTAAGTACTGCGTTACTTACTTTAGAATTTGCATTCATTAGTGTACTTTAGATTAAAATAAGTGTTGAAATTAACTAATTGTTCGTAGCCGGTATAAACTCGGTTGTAGAAGAGACGGGAAATTGCTGACCTTATTTTCCTGCTGAAGATAGCCTCTGGTTGTATTGATAGCCCTGATAACATCTACGAATTATAGGCAAAACGCCTTTATTTGGGCGAGCGAGCAATAATTATAATAAATTGATTTCGAAATTTGATTTTGATTTATTTAATACCAACGTTGCACCAGCGAGGCGAGTAATGAAGCATGTTTTTTTTTCTAATAATAAATAGGTTTATATAGTGACGGAAATGTTAGGTTAGCGTAGTAATTGTAAATAGTTTTTAATGAGTAGATTTAAGTGTGGTGTAAATGTGTACTATTTTATATTGGTGAGGACTTATAATTGGCCCACAATTGCTATCATAGATGTGTATTATTGTGATGTTGGCTGTTAGTCTTCCTTTAATAAATAAATAAATAGTACCTATCTCATTTTGATTAACATCGGAAACTTGTCAAACAAGATGTCACGGGCCAAATACCTGATGAAATAAAACTCGATGATTTATTTGCTCATTGATATCAACCACTGGTCTGTAAGAAGGCGGGATGTAACCAGGCGATCGATCATTGATCGAGGCTCGCCTGCACTTCACCAGCGCGAGCGCACTCTGACGTCAGCCGAGGTAATTCATTAAAGGTAACATAAAGACGGTGGCCAGGTTTTAAATAGACATTATTAATGATGAAGTCTAATACATGTAACTATACAGACGTGTGCTGAATCAATAAATAATACAAATTATTTATTTTCAGCCACGTATGTATGACAAGGCATTGCCCACCGCTTCGCTCGCGAAATATAAAAGGAGTGGTAAATTTCATTTTGTTGCATATGAGCATCAAGTGAAGTAAATTACAATAAAAATAATTGAACTTCGTCAACATAAAAATATATAAAAATATAAAATAATTAATAAATCTAAAATAATCAAAATTGATTACTAAATATTGAACTTTTTGCTTTGCTATTTGAAGCATATGATTGCAAACTAATCTTAATTAATGCAAGGGTAGTAAATTAAATTTAAAATTAAATCCAAATATTGAATATCCCGATTTTTTGAGAAAGTAAATTAGTTTAGGAAATTTGTGTAGATGATAACTAAACGTTTGACTGGTTGTTTGCTTTACACTGAGTTTTCAGTCAATCTCAATCATTTTAATGACTACTAATGAAATATACTTATCAAAATATTTACTTTAAACAACATACAAATACCTAACTCCTTTAAAATATTTATCTTTCAAAAATATGCAATTAAAATAAAATTAATAATTTGTTATAAGTGACCACCAACTAACCACAAAAATACTTACCTAATACATTACATATACAGTGCGTTTTTAAATTGATCGGGTCTTGAACATTCATACAACGGTCAAGACCACAAGGCGCGCCCCGCCTCGTAATTTGGACAAATACGTAGTAAAGCTTATCAACATTATATAACAGTGGCGATAAAAGTAAAATAGTAAAGTAAAGTATTCGAAATAAAATAAAAAATTTGCCCATGTTACTCGCTGATAACGTACCTTGCTAGAGGTGAAATAATTTTGAAAATCATATAAGAAGTTTTTGTTTTATCCTTTACAAACAAACATACAAAAAATCAAATCTTACCTCTTTATAATATTAGTAATTTATAATTTAAGTTAAAGATATGCTGCTGTTATTAAAAAAACCCAATCATGGTTACTTCTATTTAGATCTTTTATAAATATTTAGTCAAACCACTCTTCAAGTTACATTCAGTTTATACGCTAACCACCCATTTACGGAACGCGTTGACAGAACTCACTCAGCTTTAACCACAACTCTTAAACTCCATCAAGTTCTGTCAATCGGTACTCATTAAACCAAAACAGAAGACGCATTAAAAGCAAAAAAGAATCTTCTTGAGCACCGGCCAAAAAGTAGTAATAAATACCAAGACCAATTTCCATATATTATGTCTGAAATGGAAGGAACTTGCCCGCCGATAAAAATAGAGGTACAGACAGAGTATCCTATAGATAAAAATGACCTTGACGAGCAGGGCATCCACCTTCGTGTCAACACTTTTGAAAGTGATATTTACATGGGACCGGCGAGTTCTTTTACAAAGGGCGATTTACAGGTGGTGTGGATTGAACGGATCTGCGAGATAGTTTATGGGCCGAGTTCATTAGTCAGGCTCAGAACAAACATTCGAAATTCAAATATATAATTAATTGTTTAATGTCAACACTGTTTTTATATTGACGCCTAATTTCCCATAATAATTCTTATCTGCAACTATCAGCACAGCAAGCCTCGCGTCCCCAGAAACTGTCCAAACGAGGAACCTGCGCAACCATATCAGGTAAATGAAAGACCCGTCACAAGACTACCGTCAACAAGTCGCCAATCACTATATTTTCATCCACCACAAACCTTATTCATTTTTAAAACGACCTCGTATTAGGCAATTCTGTTACGACAAGACATATCGTAATTATCGGACAAATTGTAACGTATCTCGGCAAGAATCTGAAATAAACTTTTAAACGTACTCCTTTCATTTCGCCTATTTCTTATTTAATTATTGGACAGACTTGTACTGTATTTCATTCTACAATAATCAGCAGCTTTAATACCCAAGCGGGAGTTACCTTCGCACCTGTCGTTGTACACCATATAAAGCGAAGCGGTCTAGCGAAGACACAGCGTGGGTGTAAAACGCAGCCACGAGATAAATAAGTGCTTTTTCAGATTTATAGCCTGTGCACAAGTGCCCGAGCGGCCATTTGCATTAAGTTACGGACTGGTCTTGATTTCGCGTCATTTCTTTCACGGAGCGTCTGGGAGGCTAACTATATTTTTATTTCATTTCGTTTCATCTATGAAATAATGAATGAATTTGCCGATGCAAACTTTTTTATAATTTCATTTTTTTAAACACATTTTTCACTCTGTATTTTTGAAGTTGTCAAATTGATTGTGAAAATAAGAGGTTGCCCGCCCCTAAATCCGGCATTGCTACGGTGAAATTCATTCAATTGAATAAGCTGCAATTCCGATGTTTTTGAAATTCTCTTTACGAGCGTTCAATAAATTGTAATATTTGCAACATTGTTTATGTTGTTTCACTTACTTTTGACATGTCATGTGTATGGAAAGGTCGACCTCGCTCTAACCTCAGCACTGTCTTTAGACGAAGGACCCCCTCCTCGACAGTTAACAATAGGAGGTTTTATTTCAATATTTTTATATATATCATAATTGATTGTTTTACTAATTAATATTTTACCGGATATATATATTTACATTATTTATATTTATTTCTGTAAAATATTCAAACGGCTACGGTACAATTCTACGAATATCTAAAAATGCCTTCACAACTCAAAAAATGTCTTCCGTGATATTGTAAATTTTCGTTATATTGAAATTCACCTTTATGATGAGCATCATAAAGACGAAACGACCTGACAGACGATGTCATACTGACGCTCAGTCAGTTTCCAGTATTCTGCGCTTCCAGATAGATTCCAGGAGGTTTAATACAAAGAGGGATTCCTTGAATAAGTTCATATATATCAAAAGGATAATAGGCAACGGTCACGTAACTCTCTACTTCCCGAGATACCAATTTTGAATATTGGTCAGAACCAGGAACCGATACTAGGGTGATGATTTATGTCGAAAATTATTTTTCAAAGAGTTCTTAGAAATAAATCATAATTTGAATAAGTGCCTTAATTATACATCCAAAGACGTTAAAAAGCATATGGTTAATTAGGCAACTTTGAAAAAAATTTGAGGCCTAGGCAACTCGCCACTACCATCTGATAACTTCTAATTAACATTCTTATTAGCAACCTTCGTTGTAATATGGTTAGAATTAAGAATTTTATAAATTGAGGACCATATTATTTTCCGTTATTTTCACAGCTGGGTTGAGGCATAGGTGCGCGTGCCGTACAGCCAGGTGTGCGGACGTTTATGGCGCGTGTCCGGAAGCGGAAATTTTGTATTTTTAATCTAAGAGATAATCTTGTGGTTTGAATTTAGAACACGATCTCCATTGTTGTCGTTTCAAAACAAAAGACCACGAACAAGCAGATTTGTATTATTTACGTTCGGGTTAGTCGATTGCGATTACAGCTTTAATATCACTATTATTTGAATCTACGCAAGAACTTCTTGCGCAAAAAAAAACGAACAGCCATGTTTAAAGGAACCATTTTACGATTTGATCATATAAACTTGGCCATTTCATTAAGTAACCACGCGTTAGTTGGCCCTGTCGACGAACGATATCTTATCATTGACCTAGCCAAGCCATTTGATGATGTGGCCAAACGGCATGAAATGCGACCATGAAATGATCGAATATTTTATGATGTGGCCAATTCTATGATTTGGCAACGACATACATACCACGTTAACCTGCAAATATTACACACAAACTAAATCCCATTACGGCTATTACAGAGACTATATTTACATAAAAAGGTAAAATTTGAAAACCCTTCTTATCTTTGTGACGGTTGTCTATTTCGACCTCTTTTTGTCAGTAAATTTTATTTTTTTGTCGTTCCCGACGTAATTTTAAACTACGAATTACGTAGTGTCGGAGAACGGCAATGTTTTGATTTGACAAGCCAGTCACGAAAAATTATCCATCATAACAACTAGAATCTATTTATTTATTATTGTTTCCGAGTTTATTATTCAAAATTACATGTTTATCAATTTTTTATTATCTACAATCAAAGTTTTCATGAAATCAATAATTTATTTTTACGTACACGAGCCAAAATTTTTGGTAAGGATTCTCATTCATTAAAATTTTATTTTGTTGTTACTTTTTCTTTTCAGATCAAATTTAATTGTATTAATGTTTCTGTTTTATTTTGTGTGACTATTTTTTATTTCAATTTTGTTTATATTTTTTGTTTGTATTTACAGGCATTTTTGTATATTTTTAATTTTACTGCAAAATAAACATAGAGGAGAGCTTTGGTATTTCCTTTCTGGACCCTCAATTACCACTCCGCAAACAACGCGTTACATACTGGCGCCGACCATTCAAACGCAGTTTATGGAGAAGAGAGGAGGAACAATATCAACAGAGGAATAGCAACTTTAAAAATAATTTTTTATAATTATTATTGAGGTCAGGCATAAAACTTTATTTGTTACCATTTTCAACCATTAACATTCACTAGTTAGGTTATATATCTACTATAATATATCAAATTACTGCTAAATTATTCAGACATTTAAGTTTCTTTAGTTTCTTTCGTTATAATATCTTTGAAGAAATTTTCTGAAGGCACAACATTTATTCTATAACCCAGTAATTTCACTATTTAAATAACATTTTCTATTCATTTTCATCACTTGAAAATACGTATATTTTTAAGGCTCTTTTCTGCATAACGACTATTAACAAATTTATTTCACTTTAACATTTTTTTTTTTTGGATTTTGCAATGAATTTTTCACAACTTAATAAACCTGAAATAATTTATGAATTAAAAATCAGAAATATAAATTTTTCTTCGACGCAATCTGTAGACGAACTACGATCATTATTATTAAATATTAATGTAGATTCTGAAACAGAAATTTTACAAAATAGCCCTGAAGAATTTTCAGAGGATATTAATGCCATTAAAAAAAATTTAAAACTTGTTGAAGCTTGTATAAACTCTTATCCTATTAGGAAACAAAAAATTTCATCTTATTTAACTCATATAAGAACAAGATTAGGCCTCATTGACATTACATCAGATTTATCTTCAGAACAGTTAGATTTAATAAATTCATGTTGGAATGATTTAACTCAATTAGACTTACGTTTTAAAAATTTGGAAAAATCACCAACACATTCCACATATCATTCCGCAGAATCCACACAAAATATTAATTTACAACCCCTTTCTTTTTTCGAAGCATTAACTGATAAGGTCAGTAAAATTACAGAAAATCGAACTAACAATGATTTAAAAAGATTTATTTATAAAGGTGAAGGTTGTCCAAAGGATTTTATTCAAAAACTTGAAGAATTTTCACAAATAAAAAATATTTCTGAAAAATCTTTATTCTCACATATTTATGATATTTTATCTGGATCTGCTCTTGATTGGTTTAGAGCTAGAAAGTCGACTATTAATGACTGGTCATCTTTCCGATCGGCATTGTTGAATGATTTTGCAATTACCGATTACGATTATAAACTAAAAAAAGTAATCGATGCTCGTAAACAAAAACATAATGAGAGAATTATCATTTACTTTGCTACAATGGAATCTCTTTTTTCAAAACTCTTGGAACCAATGTCCGAAAAAGAAAAAATTAATACTCTTGTTAGAAATCTTAAACCTGAATTCACATTACGTCTTTCACCTACTGATTTACATACTGTAAATTCCCTCTTGGAATCATGCAAATTTACAGAAAGCATTCTCCAAGTTTCTAATAATACATCTTACTACTCTTCATCATCACCACCAGATCATTATCATTCTTTTCCTATTCCTTCTACATCGAATTCTAATAACAAATCGTATAATAATACTCTATTTGCACATAATCAACCATATATTCCTGAATTTCCTTTTAAAGCTTGTACATATAATTCCATAGCAGCTGTAGCTAATCCATTGCCTAATACTGTAGCTGCAATTAATAAAAATCAGAATTTTTATAAATTCACTTGCCCACGTTGTAGATCTAATACACATCTATTAAAAGACTGTACTAACACTAATATAGTGTGTTTTCGTTGTGGAAAAAAAGACTTTATTACTAGTAAATGTCCTAATTGTAATAAGTCGATTCCAAAAAAAACTAAATTACGAGGAGTGTATAAATAAAAATAATAGTGTTAAATCATCAAATTTTGACAAAAAAGATTGGGATACATGGTTAAAAACTTTAACAATTTTTTTTAAATCTTATAACACTTGTGCTCTCCTCTTTAATAAAACATCAGATTTTGAACGTCCTTATTTACATATAAAAGTAAACGATTTAACTTTAAATGGTCTTTTAGATAGTGGTAGTGCTATCACTATATTGGGTAATAATTCTCATAAAATTTTATCACAACATGGTCTTTTTATGCAAAAAAGCTGTTTAATAAAAGGTAATGTTGCAAACGGACAAACTATTTCTTCTATCGGCATTATTACTCTTCCTACTTTTTATAACAATAAATTTGCGTTAATTACAGCTCATGTGATCCCAGAAATCACTGAATCACTTATTTTGGGTATTGATTTTTGGAAAACTTTTAATCTTGCTCCGGATATTCTTAGTAATATCACATTACAACCTTCAAATTTAAACTCATCTTTTCTCATTAATACAGATCCTAACTTTCATTTACATGAATACCATTCTTTAACAGATACACAAAAAATTATTGCAGATGCAATTATGGAAAAGTTTAGGTTGATTTCAACTGAATTTAAACCTTTAGGTCGTACTCATTTAGTCGAACATTTCATCGACACTGGAGACCATCCACCTATTCGTCAACGCTGTTACAGACTTTCTCCTGAGAAACAAAAAGCTCTTTGTAAAGAAGTTGATGATATGTTACAATTAGATGTCATTGAACCCAGTGACAGCCCATGGCTGAACCCAGTTATTATTACACCTAAAAAAGATGGTACTTGGCGATTTTGTATTGATAGTCGTAAATTAAACGATATCACAAAAAAAGATGCTTACAAACTTCCTTTCATTTCTGATATATTAGATAACCTTAAAGATGCTAAATTTATATCATCTATTGACATTGCTAAAGCGTTTTGGAATATTCCCTTAAAAAAAGAGGATAAACTCAAAACTGCATTCCATGTTCCAGACCGAGGAATGTTTCAATTTAAAGTTATGCCATTTGGTTTAACTAATGCACCTGCTACCCAACAAAGATTCATTGAAAATCTACTAAATGACCTTACAAATGATAATAATGTTTTCTATTTTATCGACGATATAATCTGTATCTCTCAAACCTTTGAACAACATGTCGATATACTTACTAAAATTCTTAAAAAACTTTCAGATGCCAATCTCACAGTCAATTTTCCAAAATGTTCATTTTTCCGGAAAGAATTAAAGTACTTAGGCTATGTAGTTAATGAAAATGGTTTAAAAACGGATCCTAAAAAAGTTCAAGCTATTCTTGATATACAAACTCCAAAATCTGCTAAGGAGGTCAAACGTTTTTTGGGTACTGCCAGCTGGTACAGACGTTTTGTACCTAATTTAAGCACTCTTGCAGCACCGTTAACTAAATTAACTTCTACAAGCAAAAAATCACCTCCATTTAAGTGGTCTGATGAAGCTGAAATTGCTTTCAAGGCTATTAAGCAAGCTTTAATTAGTACACCAGTTCTGGCATGTCCAGATTTCTCTAAACCATTTGCTGTTCATTGTGATGCCTCTTCCTATGGCATTGGCGCAATGTTAACTCAGGAAGTCGATAATATTGATAAACCTATTGCTTATATGAGTAAATCACTTACAGGCGCTCAAAAGAATTATTCAGTCACTGAACGTGAACTTTTAAGTGTTATTACGGCACTAGAGCATTGGCGTTGTTATTTAGATAATGGATTACAATTTACAATTTATACTGATCACGCAGCCCTTCAGTGGTTTATGCATTTAAATAATCCTACTGGCAGATTAGCTCGATGGAGTATTCGTTTATCTATGTTTAATTTCGTAATTAAACACAAAAAAGGCTCAGATCATGTCGTACCAGATACTTTATCACGTATAAAACCAATTGATTTAATTAATTTTTCTACTTCTCAAACTAAAGACACTTGTTATTTAGCAATTTATAATAAATGTTTATCATTTCCTTCTAGTACTCCGGATTACATGATTCATAATAATAAATTGTTTAGATTTTGTAGATCTAACACATTATTTAACTCTGAATTTAATTGGAAACAAGTAAAACCATTAGAATTTAGGGAATCTGTTATTACACAAAATCATTCTACTCCCCAAACGGCACATTTTGGTACTTTTAAAACATACCATAGAATTAAAAATCTCTATTTTTGGCCTGGCATGTATAAAGACGTAGCCATGTTTATTGCTAAGTGCGAGACTTGTTTAGCTACCAAGCACCAAAATCAAAACTTAATTGGTTTAATGGGCAAACCCAAACATTGTTCACGCCCTTTCCAATGTTTATCCATAGATTTGATAGGTCCACTTCCTACTTCACGTAAGCAGAATAGATTTCTATTTGTAGTTACTTGTTGTTTTTCCAAATATTGTTTGTTATTTCCAATAAAACATGCAACCGCTTCTATTATTCGCCATATATTGGACAATTTAGTTTTTATGGTTTATGGAGTTCCAGAAACTATTATATTAGATAATGGTCCTCAAATGATAAGTACAGAATTATCTGAATTATTTAAATTTTACAACATACCAAAAATACATTACACCCCACGTTACTGTCCACAAGTTAACACCGTTGAGCGTTACAATAAAACTATTGTAACGGCGATTGCAGCTTTTATAGATAAAGATCACAGAACTTGGGATACCTATATAAACAAAATACAATTTGCTATTAATACTGCGGTTAATGAAACCACAAAATTCACTCCATCATTTTTAGTATTTGGTAGAGAAGCTGTTACATGTGGATCTATTTACAAAAATAAAGATTCCAGAGATGAACTAATTTTCAGTCCTAGGGATGTATATGCTGAAAACATAGGACAATTAATACCTATCTTTTCCGAAGTACAGAAACGGTTATTTAATGCACATCAATATAATGCAACTTATTATAACAAACATCATCAGAATTTAGAATTTAATAACGGTGATATTGTTTGGAGGCGAAACCATGTAATAAGTTCCTCTAAAAAACATTTTTGTGCTAAGTTTGCACCCAAATTTATTAAATGTAAAGTTTCAAATAAAGTTTCACCATTAATTTACGATTTAGTGGATATGAATAATAACCCATTAGGTCGTTGGAATATCAGAGACATTAAACCTCTACCGCGTTTAACTTCTTCTTTGAGTGACTAGATTGGTTGTTACCAATTACTTTATATGAATTCATATATAATTATTGCTAATTATCTCACGGCGAGCATAAGCCGATTCTTTTTGTCTTATTTTTTTTCTATGCACCTCATTATCGTTTGGCTATACCATTAACATTGACGTTGGTCAAAACTTATAATTAATTATCATCATCGTAGTATTAGGTTAACTTATTGTGTAATTTATTTAATATTTGCAATTCTAGGAGTGTAAACTCTTATTTTCAATATCTGTATTATACTTTATAGTATAATTTGTTAAATGTTATCAATTTTTTTTCTCAATTTTTTTTTTCAAGCGGTTTGCAACTTGTAAAATTAAGCCTTCTGCACGAGCGTTTATTAAGGTAACTCGTTAAACTAAACCATACCTATGTGTATTATTTATACGCTTGAATCACTTTCCCGTGAGAATTATTTTCATATGTTTATTACATAAGTATTTTAATTACTTCACAAAAGACCCTTGGATTTTATTTAAAAGTCAATGTTTCACGACTGGCTATGATTTTCTTTTCTTTCCGGCATATTTATTTCAGTCTTTAACTGAAACTTGTTTATAGTAATCACCGTGCGGGAGTTAGCGACACGTTAAAGAAGCCATAAGCTATTAATATTTTCAGCGGATGGCAACTATTAAAGCCTTTTGCCGTTGCGTTCAACTCTGTTGAGTTGACTTATTTAGGATACGATTCCTCATAAGCAACTCTAACTGCATGATGTTTTATTTCCAGTAGTTGGAATAAGACTAGTATGAAAGAGAATGTATGTTGTAATTATAATGTACGTTGATGGAGTTGAACGATGTATATTAACATTGTATATTCCAGGAACATGTTTAAAATTTTATCATTCATGAACCATGTAATTTAAGATAATTATTTAGGATTTTTTTTTCTCTCTCTCGTCTGTTTTGTTTTCTTTTTCTATTAAATAACTTGTTGATATGCAATATATCAATATTATTTTTTTTTCATATATACAGGATGTTTTTTCAGAAAAATTCTTCTATAGGATGTTAATATTAATTTTCATTTTGCTTTAATTATTATTTTTTTTTTTGATCGTTCTTTCATTTGGCAGATTAAATATTAAAATTCGATATGTATATGCGGTTTATTTTGATTTGGTTTGAATATTTTTTTTTTAAAAACTATACTGAAAAAATCTTTCAGATTTTTTTTCCCGGCCCCCGGGGTATTGTGACGGTTGTCTATTTCGACCTCTTTTTGTCAGTAAATTTTATTTTTTTGTCGTTCCCGACGTAATTTTAAACTACGAATTACGTAGTGTCGGAGAACGGCAATGTTTTGATTTGACAAGCCAGTCACGAAAAATTATCCATCATAACAACTAGAATCTATTTATTTATTATTGTTTCCGAGTTTATTATTCAAAATTACATGTTTATCAATTTTTTATTATCTACAATCAAAGTTTTCATGAAATCAATAATTTATTTTTACGTACACGAGTGTGCGTAGCCAAAATTTTTGGTAAGGATTCTCATTCATTAAAATTTTATTTTGTTGTTACTTTTTCTTTTCAGATCAAATTTAATTGTATTAATGTTTCTGTTTTATTTTGTGTGACTATTTTTTATTTCAATTTTGTTTATATTTTTTGTTTGTATTTACAGGCATTTTTGTATATTTTTAATTTTACTGCAAAATAAACATAGAAGAGAGCTTTGGTATTTCCTTTCTGGACCCTCAATTACCACTCCGCAAACAACGCGTTACATCTTATTTACTGAGACCATTGCTTTTAACCATTGATAGATCAATTTGAACAAGATTTAGGAGACATGTAGTATTGATATGAGGGGTCATGTTAATATTTAATGTTTATTGTTGAAAACAAATAAGTACGTTTTGGTGGCAAAAAATAAAACATTTGTTATCTTCGTAAACGGAATTAAATTGTAACGTAATTTTTATATGTTTAACTATTTCGTTAAACTGAGAGTGCAGATATTTTTCTGAATGTGGTCAGGGTGTACCTACATACGTATCATGTAATGACTACAACACTATAAGACATTATTATTAGTGCAAGGCATTACTACGTTCAAACATTTCACACAGATAATAAATCTTTTGCTTTTACGTCCTGGTGCTTAAACAACAAAACTTTACATCATTTTGTGTTAACAAAATTCAAAAGGCTCCTTTTGCAAGCTTTCATCCTAATAATCATTCAAATTATTTTCATCATCATTATTAAAATTTAGTAATAAGAAACAAAAGATAAACCTAGCTAACATACCTGCGAGCCGTGGTGCCGGTACAGATGCAGCTTGGTGCCGTGCAGCGCCGCCCACACCTGCTTCCACGATCTGTCGCTGGCGCGCTGCAACAACGCACGTCGTTACACACTGCGTTTGTTACTATCAAGTCGGATGGTTTATTGGTCCTACAGTCGAATGCTCCCTGCTTACTAACATTTCAGAATAGATCACTATTACCTTAAAATCAATTACAATAAAACTACAATAATGACTTTTCATCCCCGTCAAAAAACCGCCATCTATTAACTTCAGTCTCATTCATAAACCTCGAAATTAGAATGTGTTGAAGAGTTTCCAGCACTAGGTCTAGGCCATTGATACGCAAATTAAGTGGCAAGAACCTACTCAAAAGATAAAATTTAAACTGTGAAGTAGTCACTACTAGTAGGTATAGAAACGGCGATAGTTACATACTGCAACGCACGCTTGGCTGAACTAATGTGTACGTACAACAAACCATGTACTAATGCAATATCTCTGTTGAATGAATAGCAAATTTAGAACAGACCGAAAGTCTCTAGGCCTTACTGTCGCAAATATAAAATACTGCCTCCACCTTGCCTGTGCATACGACTGGCTCGCGGAACGTTCACTTAAGCTCTAGCTGAAGACCACCTGCCAAGTTCTGCTCACCTTCCCGTTGCTGACGACCATCTTGACCTGCACGTTGCCCTCGACGTCGCCCTCCGACGTCACCGTCTCCGTGGAGTCACCGCCTTCGCTCTTCTTGTCAGCACTGTGGGTACATCGTAGATTAGACGGTACATGGGGCTGTTCAATGTTAGTTTTACTTATAGGCATTCTAATTCATTTTTTTTTCGAATAGAATGAATATAGATTATTATTTTGAAAAAAAAAAAATATACCCGTGAAGTTTCTTGCCAGTTCTTCTTCACGAAGTTTTTTTCGAACTGGTGGTAGAATCATGTTTTATTTGACGTCAATAAGAACAAGTAATTGTCAATGTTGAGAAATAAATATTTGAATTTGAATTTGAATTAGAGGTGCCATTTTCCAACAGTTTCTGTTAAGTTTAAATTCTTAATATGACGAATAGAAACATTTTTTGTTTTTAACATGCCAAACCAAACAATATACTAAACATTTAGTATTATGGAAGCAGCACACATATTCATCCATTAATCAATCAAAACATAGATCTCTAATCAATAGTCGTGCTCAGGAACAAAAAAGGGCTCACACCATGCATTTCAAAATATCATCTTGACAAATTTAATATTAAATAATTTGCGCCAAAACGTTAAAGGTTCCAATATAAAATGAGAAATAACAAGCAGCGCCATCTAGTTTCGCACACTAAAACAACGAGCACAATCTTGAGTTAAGCGCCATCTGTGGGCACTGGCAGGCCACGTACCGCGCGGGGATGGTGGCGTTGGGGTCGAATATTCTCAGCAAGGGGGTAATGTCATCCGTGAATCGGGGTGGACGCCACTTTCTGTGCGCGCTGCGATTCATCAGAGAAAGTTTAGTCACCGCGTTAGTCAATAGACACAATAAAACAGGGAAAAGGCAAGTTTACATACTACAAGAAAAATATTTGAAAATTAAACATCGTGAAATCAAAATAATATGAAACTAGTTTACATTAACTAATACTTCACGTACACGTTCTAAAGAAGAAGCTACTGTGACCATTAATAACAAACTAGACAAGGACTTCTACCATGTATGACGTCACAGAATGAAGAGACTCCAACAAGGGGGTTAACTTATTCTAAGTGATAAATACTTACGTTCTGAGAGCGTGGTTGTCACCTTCGGGCTCGGCGTCACTTTCTAAGTGCAGTCGGTCGCCCCACGTGGCTTTGAGGTAGGATACCCTTCTCATGGCACGTTCTTCTTCTGCAAAGAACGGCATGAAATAGTAGAGAACACAATTGTGAATTGTGAACAAAACTATGAATATCTACTGAAAATTATGTCAATTATATTTTTATTTCTGGACAAGCACGCGATCCAGTAAACGATTGATGATGGGATGGGTTGCCTCCGTAATCTTTAGTCAGTCACAATAGCTATAATACAAAATAGTTATACTTAACGACGAGCTCTTACAACATATAATATACACATTATTATATTGAAATTATACGACGTGTGATAAGGACTCTGATAGGTAGATTTTGTTGTTTATAGATATAAAAACGGGTAAGCATTTGATAATAATTTTCTTATTCATGGATAAGATACTCGACACAGTGAGGTAAACGATACTTGCCTCCAAGTTGAGCCTCTTTTTTCTGCCTTCGGATCACCGGGTCATCAGCAAAACCTGCACAGAAAATATATTGTGAATTTGATCGATAATTATAAATATACACCCAGAATTGAAGGTTACAGTAAAACACCAAGAATTCAGGAACGGTTAGTAAAAAAGAGGCTCGATTCGAACAATCTGAATTAAGCGTTGTGAGCGGCTGGAAAACACGGATATAGAGTATATTTTTACAAAATTTAGATTTCATATGTAAAAGAAAGTCTTGGAAAAATCTTGTTAAAATATCCGTCTTATCCGTATATAGCGCGTGTCAAAGGTTAGCAGTTATTCGGCGTTAGTAGGACACTGAGAGGCACACCGTCTAGAAGCACATTCATCGCATTCCTGCAGCAGGCGACCAGAAATGTTAGCTCGCGAAACCCCCGCCCCGGGGTGGGGGGTAAAGCGAATTCCGGTTAGTGGTTTAGGCGTCACTTTGAAGAACTGATGAGCAATCGGCAAATTAAAGCGACACGAAGAATTTGAAAGATGACAGATTACTAGCGTAATAACTGAAAAGTATCAGCAAAAACATTCGCAAACTCTATTATCAAAAGAGTCAGAGGTTAGTAAGAGACACAACATAAAGGAGGGCATTCCTAGAAAAATCCTTGCTGGACCTGAGTCGCTTGGGGTGGTAGGGGTGGCGGGGCCGGAGGCGGCGGGGGAGGGCAAGGGCAGGCGAGAGGGCCGGGCGGCCCCCGCGCCCCGCGCCAGCTCCTCTAACTGCTCGCAGTTGAGCCCCATGCGCCGCGCCGCCTGGCGAGCATCTTTGGGGGAACGGTATGCTTTAGTGCCACGCTTGTGCTTATGTTTAAGGTAAGTTTCTATGTGACGTACCTGACAGATTACAACTAAATTATTTATTGTTATCAAAACAAAAAATATTATAAACCATAGAATAGGTAAGACACGTAGGAGATACTCTACTAACACAATTGAACATTGAGTGATACAAAACATGTGTTTCCTATTAACCCCGAGCGCATGTTGCGACAGGACAAGGGCGAAAAAGCTGTTGTAGCATTAAGGTACCCTCGCGCTACAGAGTGCAGTATTTTTGTATAAAAGCTTTTCTTACCTAGTAGTATTTCCCGCATGATTTAAAATGCCACTTCCACTTGCAATGGAAGCTGACTCTCGTGATATTTTGTTTAGTATGTTCTATCTTATGTGAAGGAGTACAGCACTCACCAGAGGTGTGATGTCTTCTGATGGACAAGCCCTCACTGCCGGCGCTGTTAGACCGCGTACGCATCTGGACCTTCTCTGTTTCTGAAAATGAAAATAACATGTCGTCATTATATTGGACTTAATGTGACGATATAACAAAACATTCAAGTTGCGAAAAAAAAGAGATTGACATTCCAAAATTCCTTATGACTAGATTTTTTCGTCTCATAAGTCATAATCTCGTTGTGTCTATTTAATGAATTGACGATATTAAATAGACACATATCTATGACATTACAAGCAAGAAACCATTGTACGATCTTCAAAATATATTATAACTATTATAGTCTGTCTTTTTTAGCAAACGAGTACCGAAAATTTGACTGCGTTGCTATTGGTCCACGTAATCAACATAAAGACCGTTTTAAAGAAACGTTGCAGTTCTATTGGTCCTATAGGCGTAGGCCCCGCCCCTTAACAATTACCCATCTCACTCTGTCAATATCGGAAATGTGCGAGAGCGCTACTTAGTACGCGTTTGTTAAAAAAAACAGACTATAGTAGTGGTGTGGTATAATGATACTGTCTTTCCTCGATACCACAATTCGTTTAGGGATGTAAGCGCTCACCCCTACAAACAAAAAGTATTGTAAACACACATAGGTACTATGTACCTATAGCATTTTATATTGTATTTTATAAGGCATTCGAATACGCGACGCAGTCGCGACCACCTGTATTCTTGTATTGAGAGTTAACAATAAACCGACGTACTAAGAACACGCATTTCACTTATGGGTGACTCACAAGAGCCTCTAAAGGGACTTTAGTATGACATATTGTTCACATATTGATGTTTAGTTTAGTACACATACTGATCACCAGACTTGTATGTTTCTATATTCTTGATATTTCAGCCGTTCCAATTCGCTTCATCATGAACCATAACACAAGCTGTCTGTATTTGCGTTTAGGTTATATTTTAAGGTTATATTTTTGACCATATTCAGCGAATAAATGATTCTTTCTTTCTTTCTTTCTTTCTTTGGTTCGATACTTTGATTTTGTTCCAAGTCAGAGTCGTGATTTTTATATCAGCAACACCAGCGCTAAACGTTACGCAATGATTATGAAATAAATGTTGTTTGGACCTAATCTGTGACTCCCGTTCTTATCAATATGTATTTAATAAGAGGTAAAATGAACTTTCATTTATTGACATGAACCCATCTGTAATTGATAATGAGATTAGCAATAAAGTTTTTTAAATCTACTTAATAACAAAACTTTGACAAAGTTTAATAAAATATTATTATTAACTGTACGAAACATTATTATTGTAGGCGCATCATTTTTGGGTTGCAATTTTTATCTTCAATATAACAATTACAATATTACATTTTATTATTTTTTCAATTGTAATCTGTATTGTGCGTCAAATTAATGAAATATCATCATGAGCAGTTACTCAATCATTTTTGCTTCCCAATGATCCCATCACATTCTCACCTGGCGTGTAGCCTTCTGGCGGCGGACAGTGCAGATGCTTGCTGCCGGTGATGGTGAGCTGGTTGCCGGACAGGCCCTCGCCCGCCGCCGCCGCCGCCGCCGTCGCAGCTGACTCTAGCTCTGGAAGACGCAATAAAGTTCATTTTAAAATCAGGTGATAAGAGTATTCAGAACGAGTAAGGTGGATTTGTCATTGAGCTCATATACACCAAGAAAGTGGGATTTTGTAAATGTTATTAGGTCGAAAGTTTATGCGAGTTATATTTTGACGTATATTTAAAGAGTATGTGAATATGTGTCACTTGTGTCATGAATGAATCAGTCCGATAGATACATGTGATTTCGGCAACGGTAAGTTTTCAGATTGGGTTTGATCGTACGGAATAGATATTTACAAAAAAATATTAGGTACAGAAAATAATGAGCATTTTGATAAATTGTTTTTTTAGGTTTTATTATAAGTGTTATTCTAAAGTTATTAGACAATAAAATTAACATTACTCTTATTAACCAAGCGGACTTGACATACTTATGGTGGAATAAGTAGGTCTAGCTTCAAGTACACAATACCATTATCAGCATGAAATATCAAGAAACGAGTCCAAAGATATCCAACTACTAACCAGCGTTATTCTGCACATCCAAACTTCTTGCTTCTCTGCGACTGGCCTTAGCCTCAAAGTCTCTTCTTCGCAGCGCCACGCTCGGTTCTAACTTGGCGTTGGACATCCGCGCCAGCTCACTGCGAGCCGTCTCCATGCGGAGGGAACCCACGCCACGGGCTTCTTCCAGTTGCTTCGTTCGGGCGGTAACTAGCTGGAGTTCGGGGATGGGGTATCTGGAGGAAGATATGATAGGTCTAGAAAACATTTTATTCCAACCAATTCTATTACAAGTATAAACGTCAAACTCGGATGTTTGTTACACAAACCCGCTAATCGGATTTGGGCGCAATCGGACATACCATCATGCAATCCACGTAATATACAAAACGAGCTCACCTAGTATCCTGGCTACTACTCGACGCGCTGTCATCTTTGCCATCAGCATTTCCGTTCGTAACTCCATTAGTCTGCACGGTCGACTCTTGTATCTTTGTGAGCGTCGAGACAAACTGACTCTTCTCTTGTTTTGGCTTGACCTTATCGCTAGTGCCGTTGAGTTCGCCGTAGCCACTGTAGGTGCCGCTGTCGACGCTGGTTCCGCAGTCTTTGTCTTCGTCTTTATCTTGTTTCTGTTGGATAGGTGGTGGAGAAGGTGGCCAAGAGGTTTGGGGTAACTTCTGCGGCCTCGCGTAGAACTCCTTTTGTTTGATAGCCGGGGGCTCCGTCGCCCAGCCTGTCGGCTGGCTCGGCCGGCGCAGGAACGCCTCCTTCTGCTCTAGACTTTTGCGTATTCGTGACAGGATGATGGAGTCGTCGAACTCCCGACCCGTGAGCGTGGAACTGGAGTCAAACGATCCGAGGCTGTCTTTGCTTTCGGTCGCTGATGACGGCAAGGATGTGTCTGACTCTCTTCTGGAACAAATTTGTTAGTTAGCTTTTTTATGATTTTCGTTTCTATATATTGAATAAGGTATTGAAAATGTTAATGGTTCAATTATCATAAATTTTAAATATCGTAGGTTGTATTTGTTGTCTCAAATAACTTAACTGTACAAGCATTCTAAAATCTCACCTATCATGCAAAAGGTAATGCGGCGAGGTGACAAGTCGCGACATGTCGAATCTCGGCGGTGGCAGGCTGGGCACGGTGGCGTACTCCGGGTCCTCCTTCTGCCGGGGACTCACCGCGCCGGTCGCCGGGCTCGCCACCGGGCCGGGCGCACGCGGCCGCCGGTGCGCGTCGAACAGCCGGGATTCGTGTTCAGAAATGGACGCAGGCATGTCTATCTGCTTCTGGTTTGTCTCGGGATTGTAAGCTGCTTCGCTGAAGTACTGAAAAGTGAGCATTTGTGGTTTAGAATCAAAAGTATCCAAATAGTTTAGTTACATTATGTTCCTATTATTATTGACTTTACCTCCTCAGCTAATTAAAGTAGATTTCAAAAATAGAGATCCTATAAACATGACAGTTAGATATTTTCTATATCTCATTGTAATTCCAGGAGCATAAGTCAAAATTTGGCATAGAAAAATCGACCTAAGTGTATAATTTGGAATAAGAGACAGCAGGAGCCATAATAAACTACTCACTCTCTGCAACAGATCGTGGTCTCTGGGCACTACCGTCAGCCTCAGACTCGTGGGTTCTCGCTGCGCCAGCTGCACCACGCGCGCGTATGGCGCGCGCGTGCGGCCGCACGCCACTGGCTCGCCGTTGACCGCCAGCACGCGGTCGCCGGCGCGCAACCCGGCTGCCGCCGCCGGCCCGCCGGCCCGGACGGACCTCACGAAGATGGTGTCCATGGGAGCGCCCACCGCCCCCACAGCCAAGTGCCGCGCATCTTCGTAGAGCTCCTGGAATGGCAAGGTTTCAGATTGAGGAAAAAGTTTGTTAGGATGTTATTAGACAGGCCATAGTGATTTTAATAAATGATTTGCTAGAGTCAAATCCGCTTTAACCTGTTACTTTTGCTCGGGCACTGAAGCGAATTCCAGAATTAGAGATATCCCAAGAAGCCAGCGCCTTTGGCTAGAGGCTAACTACCTAGTGCGTTGTTGATACAAGTTTCTTTGTTTTAAATGGCAATACAACCGTAAAACTTGCAAAGCAATGTTCGAGACGTTTGTTGATTATTAGAGCACTAATTTTAGTTTTCTAAAATAAATAAATAAATAGATATATTTTTTTCACCTGCACAGAATCAGGCGGATAGACAACCAGATGCCTCAAGGTGAAGCCAAACCCGTGGCGCGCGTCGGGCCGGTGGATGACGATGGTGCGTGGCGCGGACGCCGGTGGAGCGGGCGGCGCCGGTGCGGCCAGCCCCGGCAAGTGCACGATCGGAGGCGGCTGGAAACAAAAGTAATTGGACGTTAGGTATTGAAGCGTAATGTGCACCAACTACCTGGTCTAGCCAAGTCTATACAAAATTATTCTTATCTGGATCTGTTAGCTCGGCAAGTTTCCCTCCCCCTACTATCCAAATGACGAACACCCTCAAACGGCACCCGTTCACGAGTTAACGCGGGATCTATACTATTTGTCACTACATATATAAACTCAGAGAGAAAAATACGACCATAATTATGAAGGATCAAGTAAACATTCCAACTTGTAATACATAGAATACTAATGCTATTTCATTTAATTATAAAGGCACTTTAGTAGTAAAATTTATGTTAAATTCAAATCACAGTCGTTATCTAACCAGCAAACAATCTCCTCGTAACTTTCCTAGAGAACATCTCACTACGAACAGCAGGTTAAAACCTTTATTTATGTAAAGTCCCTCATTTGCATTTGGCTGATAAAATGATAAACCCTATCTGTCTGTTTTACATCGAGGAACTAAATCTGCAGATTATCTGCTAACATATCGGCTACAGAAGCGAAACTAATATATTTTCAAAGAAAACCTGAATCTAATGTGTCACAACAACTCTTGAATATCTAAAGCAAATAAATACAGCGTACAGCATAAATACAACTAACGATTCGAACGAGATAAACCATAGATCTTATATCTAAAGTCTTAAAAACTAATTTTATTATGTCCAGGTCTTACCTGGATGGTAATCTAGTATTATTTAAGAAGACTTTAATATCCGTAAGGAGCTTTCAGTTAAATTGAACGAGGTAATTTAGCAGTGAGAGCTAAGAGTCTACTAAACTTGTGGAGAAGTTAAATGCTTTGCAATAAATAGGTACTAACACAGTTCCATGCAAGATTTGTGCAATTCAGAAAATTTTATAACAATTAAAGACATGGCAATGGGAAACACCACTTAGGTAATTTGTGAGTTATCAAAATACTTTTGTGTTGCAAAATTATTAAAAATAGATATTGCGCTTTCTTGTATGTTACTTCTAAAAGCGTATTTGTGTAAACAGTCTGAGCGCATTTGAGTGTCCAAAAGTAAACTGGGCCCATAAAAAGCACCCAATTCTCTAAGCTTTCAAATGACAGTTAGCAATTTACATAAATCTCGGAGAAAGCTGATCGGCTTATAAATCCCTGTCAGATCACATTCCAGCGGCGACCGTGAGGGTTTGTGCGATTCTGCCGTCTTGTGCACTTCGCACCTGATTGCGCCACTCCCACGCACTACGGACGTCAACTCATTTGCGAACAGCGTGACAATGAGCTGTCGCACGGGAAGTCAGGTGATTTGAAGGAGTTTCAAATTACCTAAGAATGTAGCCAATTTGGACGTGACACAAATGTTGTATGTAACAGATGTAAACTTGGAAATTTTCTACCAGCTTTCTCATATATTTTACCTGTATTGAATCTAAAATTAAAATCGTAAATTTACCTTCTTTTTATTTATCCTACTCATAATATATAGCTATGGTTCGCTAGCGCGTACTTGAAGCGTCCTGCAGTATCGGGTTACTAAGACAGGCGCGCGTGCGCCGTGTCCGTCGCCCCCCCACACCCGTTCCGGATTCGTAAGGCTTCCTTTCAGCTTAAACCTCGAGCCTTTTACATTTTGACTAATTTTGAAATGGTTTTCAAACTTTTACCCTTAGTTGTAACTTGATCGTTGTTACACTTTGATTTAAGATCAATAAACGATAAACGAACGTTGGTAATTTTTTAGTTAATATTTATAGTTAATATTTAAGGTTTGCGTTGATAACACTCGTAACAAAATGTCAATACAGACTCTCGTTTTTATTTCAAGATCCAAGCACCTTTTGACATTCAGTAAAACCATAAAAATAATTCAAACCATGCGCCATGCAAGCAGAGAAGTTCAAAGGATATATTTTTAGAACCAGCAAGGTGTGTAGATGTTTTACTGTGTATCCCAGCGACTACATAAAGTGTGTTTCTCTCGGTGAATTCGCATTTTCATTTAATACCTCTCGTAACTTTCGTTTTTGCGTCAATTTGTTGAATACGTATGGAAATTGTTGGTATCCTATTACTGGGAGTGAGATCGCCAGTAAAATGCCAAGATACGCTGGCTTTATCATGAGTTCTGACGGGGGTATGTACTAGCCATATCATAAATATATGATACTAGCGACCCTCCCCGGTTTCGCACGGCATTTTAAATCTATAGTATCTTCGAAAATATTCATTTAAATTACACGTTGTAAAGGGCCATACTGATCTATATTACATGCACAATGTGTTTAAGGTACTTAATTGGATAAAGATTAATGCTGTATTGCTCAAAATCGCTTCGTTAATAAGCCATACTTTTTCGTAAAAAAAAAAGGATAAAAAATGGTTATTGTGGGTTATCCCTAAGAGATAGGGATATAGATACCACCGCGGTTTTTCAGTACGTTATTGTGATCTATCTCTTAGGGCTCAACCAGCGTTTGCAATATAAGCGCCAAAAATGTGTTTACGACATCACATTAGAAACCTCTAAGATTATCAGTGTTTCTCTACTATATTATGCATGTATTATATTCGTACATATAAACCTAAAAAAAACCGCATCAAAATCCGTTGCGATGTTTTAAAGATATATGCCTACATAGGGACAGACAGACAACGTGATGTATGTAGTGATACGTACGGCCTTACAATATCTATGAAATCTTTTACAGAAGATGACGTTTTACGCGTCTTACACCTTTAATCAGCGTGGGTGCCGTCACTTGCATTACGTAGGGCGTTCAATGTATTCTCGGTATCATAGTGATTAAGTAACTATGAGGGTACTTTAAAAATGTCATTATGCTAAGACAATATCTGAGGGTATAAATACAAAAAAATCTAACAAATATCATCACTAGTACTCTAGTAATCTTCACTTGAACATAGCAGGAATGACTGACGCGACAATGTTGCCGAAAATTTAGCACCGAGCTGTAATTAAATTCCTCATAAAGCAAAGAAAAACTCAAAAAATTATCTACGAAGAAATGGTAGCAGTTTATCGAGAATCTGCTCCTTCATTATCGGCAGTTCAAAAGTGGTCGAGTGAATTTAAAAGAGGCAGGGAGAGCATTAAAGACAATCCCCGTGCTGGAGGGCTAGTGAGTGCCACGACAGAGGAAAACGTGAAAAAAAGTTGAGAAAATTGTTTTTGAAGATGCGCGTACAAAATGTCAGCAGAGATGACTAACCTATCTAATGGGACCATTCACACCATCTCCATGACCATCTTCATCTGTCAAAGGTCAGTGAAAGATGGCCCAACTAGCACAAATGGTAGCCAATAAGCTTTAGAGCGTATCATATTGCAACTTAAGGTGCTAACGATAAGGTCTATATCCTGCTCTAGACCCCTTATGCAACAGATATGGCCCTAAGTGGGCACATCGCATAGCAGGTCTAGAGCGTATCATATTGTGACTAAAGGTGCAAATTGCAGCGCCTGTACCCCTGATTTGCCACTTTGATGGAACTGTTGATTGAACGGTTGAGTGAACGATTAGATTTTGTTCATTCATACGTATGTTTCATTTCTGTAGTTGCAATGTTGAGAATATTAATGGCGTGTGACAGTTTTTAAGTGACAACTTACAAAACATAATTGTAAGTACCAAATACTTTTATTCAACTATTTGCTTTATCTGTACCGAAAAATCAAGTGGGATCTCAACTTTACTGCAAAATGCGTATATGTTTATTAAGTAAATTTACACGCCATATTGATTTCATGAGAATTTCAACAAAAAACAGTGTAAATAAAATATGGTTATAGTAGTTTTAATAAAAATGACCAAGAATATAATTGGTATAACAAGCATTTATAGTGAATTTACGTAGTATAGTTGTAAAATCACTTCTTTTGTTATAACAAAGACATGTTTAGTACAAATAATGTAAATTAGAGGTTAGATTTTCATAAAAACATTCCATTAAAAATGGCGAATCGTTTTGTTACTATAGGTAATTATTTTCACCCGCTTACTTCAATTTTTGCTGTTCAAAGTGCTAAAAATCACCTTTCTTATTACTAAGTGGTCTAGAGAAGGGCTATAGGAGTGAATTTTATTTACTTTATATATGATTCTTTTGTTTTAGTAGGGAAAATAGTTTAGGGCTCAATTGACAATACAAAACCCTTTTTTTGGATAAACATAATGTAATACACTCAATATTGATTAAGTATTATGTATTTTAATACAATTATATTTTCATTTCAGTAATTGAACGGAACTACAGATGCAGCATACAATACTTTGCCATGAAAACCAAACACTGTCATAGAGCCAAGCACCGAAAATTATATAATAATTCGTTAAAATCCAAAAGGCACAAAAACTACAGAAGCACTTTTCTTATAAGAATTTTATAAGTGAAATATTATATTAGATCAACATTATACAAATATAGTTGTTTCCTTGTAAAAGTAATAACCTAATTATTTAATTTTAAATAAAAGTCAGATAGCTGTTAAAAATGTATTTTATTTCCCTTTGTCGTTCAGCAATCAGAAAACAATTTATATGAATCTAATTATTCAGAGTTCTAATTACTTTTATTTTCATATTGATTCCAAAAGTTGAATGCGCATTGTAAAATATTGATTTTGGCTAACATGTCATTAGGGTACAAGCATATCAAATTTAAAAAAAGCAAATTGTGTTCTAAATGTTTATTATCAGATGAAAATGAATTTAGAATAATTAAAGTAATATAATAATATCAATAAAATATTAATGTATCCCGTAGTAATATCTTTTGTTTTTATAACAAAGGGAGGTAATTAACACATCGTAAACCTTCACAAGTTAAACTTTGGGTAAATTCCACAATAACAAATATTGAACTTTCTACGGAACCCTCCCCTAAAACTTCAGAAGAAAATAATAAGAACCAATCATGCCATTAAGGCTCATTTTATCATCCTTCTAGATATTCCAGTGGTTTAAGAGTTGATTTTGCTTCCTTTTAGAAATGTTGGGCGTAATGGTGGTTATTGCTTCTCGTTTTTAGCTATAAGACGCACTACAGGTATAAATTACCACTTAAAGTAGCAATTCACACTCGCACTGTAGCTTAGAGTGGTACAACAGTGGTAAGGTGTTCAACTTTAAACTGTAGGTGGTAATAATTGAAAATTTGGAACCATAGTCCATTTTATAGACTTTATTTATATTTACCACTCCTATGCAGTAAGAAGTTGTAATTTTTACCCAAATAGCACCGATATACAACTTTAAGTCATAAACTTAGCTACAATTATTACTAATGTGCTAGTTGGGGGGTGCCTCGAATGCTCACGCCGCCTCCAAAACAAGTGCGACTTGAGTGTTGTAAGGAGTTTTTGGAGCTGTGTGGAAACAATCCATCGAGTATTTTTGAGCGGATTGTTACTGGTGATGAGACGTGTGTAATCCCTATGATCCAGAAAGTAAACAGGAGTCGATGCAGTGGCACAAAAAGGGAACAGAGCCACCGAAGAAGTTTAAGTTCTCTCCGTCGGCTGGAAAACTCATGGCTACAGTGTTTTGGGACTCGAAAGGAATTTTGCTCATCGAGTACACAACAATCATGATATGCTAATAGTTTGCGTAATTTAAAGAAAAAAGACTCGAAAATTGAACGCAGGCGTGTTGCTTCTTCATGACAACGCGCCGTTTCACCCTGCGCGTGTTGCCAAGGCCGCTGTAAGAGAATGCGGGTTTGAAGAAATTAGACACCCACCCTCCAGCCCACACTTGGCCTCTAGTGATTATTTTCTGTTTTCTTACCTGAAAAAAGACCTTCGTGGAAAGCGGTGTTTCGACGATGAAGAGCTCAAGACAGCAATTACTGCTAATTTTTCAGAAAAGGAAGAAAAATATTTTTTAAGAGGTATAGAAAAGTTAATTTATAGAAGTAATAAATGTATTGTGATTATGGGATACTATATAGAAAAATAAAATTATTTCAGAATTTTCCTCCTTTGATCCAGATCCATGAAGGATCATGCCTATACCGAGAATACATTTAACGCCTCGTAGGTACTGTCATTTAAACCTACGACAGAAGTTCTTCTAATCAACAGGTTGATTAATGGATCGCTCTAATAATGTCTCCCTTATCTTCATTCAAAACATATTGAAATATTTATGTTGGTAGTCAAACAAGATCGAAACTGCAACAAAAAGCACAGAAAGTCCACGGAACATTATTAAATCTTACCTAAACGGCAAAGTTCATGTTTATCGCTCTTTGTTAAATTGTCATTTATTTTAATTAACAGTTAATTAGTGAATGTCAATCGGCGGCATTTTCTTTGACTGCTGTCTTTATTTCAACGCTGAATGTTTTTATTTATTTCCTAGTACCTACATTTTATGACGTGGAATGACGTGGAGTTTACATTGTTCATTATTAAAATTGTATTTAATTTGCGTTGAAGTAGGATAAGAAAATATGACGGTAAATGTTAGGTCTATATTCAAGAGCTAGATAGGAGAATTCAAGTATAAAAATTGGAGGGCAATTAAAAAACATTTCATCTTATTTTGAGGTCCCGCCAGTATATAATACGAAATGTAAAGATTTTGTTAAATATACTTAAAATATTCGACTTTCAAACTTTCAATTGTATTCGTGTTGCAACGTGCGTTCGCTGCTGCGGCAAAAGTGCATAATTTAAAACTGACCCATGCGTACGTAGCTCAGCACCACTTCAATCAGATGCATAAATATTTACAAAAAGCTCACCTAAGCTAATAACATGGAGTTTAAACTAATCTTCGTTTGCCTGAACCCGCCGAGCACACGTCCGATGGACACCTCATGTTAAACTTTAGTATCATTCCCGACCACTACGTTAGTTAGTAAAATAAGCTAGTTCTCATTATTTTTCAAAATACAATTAAAACGTATATTATTCAATCTTGAATTGAAAAATTATACGTCACACTGGCTACTTTTTTCAATGCCGTAAAACCTTTCATCTTGCGCACGTATGAACACAGCACACAAACGGACTATACACCGAGATATATAATATATCTTTACAAGAACTAATTTATAGGATTACGTTTCCGATATATATTAATTTCCTTCAATGTTGTGGTCAGGCATAGGTGATATGACGTCGCTTTCCACTTGAGTTGTACACTATTTAATTGATCGTAGTGGCACAGTCCTAGACCGGAACCGCTAAACATAGACCAGCTCTTTTGATGGACGCCATAAATGGACTTCAATAGATGGAGTTTTACATTTCAAACGAAATTGTAAGGAAGTGCTGCAAATAATACACCGCTGTGAGATGAGTGCCCAGTCGTAAAACAGAAAGCGAGAAGTGAGACCGTAGTCATATTTGTACACAGTATTACGAGTTCATTAGCCACCTTGTTTTGGATGCAATGGATCAAAGTTTATTATGTAAGAAATATTTATTTCCCTAAGATAAGATTTTATAAATAGATACAATTTATAACAAGACACAAAAGGGACGTATAAGATGGAAATATAACACAAAGACTTCAAATACAGGAAAACGTATTCAAGGACATAATATAACATTAAGCTGTCGTATTTTCTTTTGCCAAAAGAAATAAAATATGGAAACCCCAGATGAATAGGCAGTAAAACCTCTGTCAGGGCTTTGTGTTTATCCTGTCTGGCTTGTAGGGATGCTCCTACGATGTTGTCGATAAAAAATTTGCAGCCATTTTGAAATTACACGATTCTGTATAAATTTACGTTTTTGAGTTTTTATTCAAACTGGATTGAACTAGTCGAAATATGTAAAAATACGATTCCAATGAGATAGTGAATAATGTTTGTTTGCAAAATTAATTTGAATTTCGGTCCTAAAATGCACAAGTCCCCGCAAGCGCGTGAACAACTTTCAACTTGCAAATCTGGTAGCGTTTTATTTAAGTTCTATACTAGATAACTATTTTATTATAAATAGAGAAAAGATTCGTTTGTTTAACTTCAAACTACGTTATACCAAGGCTGTATTTTATCGAATCCGCGAGGAACAAGAGTCACTACTTTATATAAAGAACATTTTACATAAGTACTTTGTTTACAAAAAGCTTAAGGAGAAACTATACGATACCTATTTTTAAAAGGACCGCGTATATTAAAGCATCCCTACCGAGAAAGGTAAAGAATAGAATGTGATCTCGAGGGTCTGCCAAGGAGTAGTCTCACCTACGCTCTTTTATCGTAAACAAGACTTGTCTTCCGTTGTATGTTTTCACCTTTAGATTTCATTTATGCCAAATAAGATTTTATACAGAATTTGATTTGACGTTTGACAAACATAAATCGCTAAGAAACGTTTTAATAAATAGTGAATTTCAAAATTTTGAATGTAAATTTTGTATTATTAACTTTAATTATTATAATTAATTTTGTAGCAAATTAATTCACATTGTTTTCAATTTTAAATTTTTAAAATTTTTCTGCTGGTTTATTTTCCAAATTTTTCTGGAATTTCTCATCGTACTTAACTCAATACTGTCCACGGAAAAAATAGCTTCATTACATTGAAAATCCGAAAAAAAATTGCAATGTTTAGTTATCGTACGGTCTAATTATCTTTTAATGGACTGTATGTTGAAAACGTATAATTTACAATTACCACCTCATTCACACGCTATTTTTTACTATTTCCCGCCAAATCGAACCGGTCCTAAACTAGCAATTATTTTATGTGTCTCATAATTCTAGTTGATGTGTCAGATGATGCAACGTCGGTGCTGGCGGCCGGCGGTCGTCGGTCGCAGCGGTTCCCGTCATCGTTACCAGGTTTAGATCATAATATATTTCTTGAATTTTTGTGACCGAAACTTCGCAACGTATTATCTAATCGGAAAAAGGCAATATTTTGATGTTCAAGTCATAGAAAAGTATATAAAGTCTGTCAGTTTATGATATTGGTTAGTAATTAGGTCATGGTGCACGTTTTTGGCACATTCTTTGTTTTTTTTTGTATCTATGTATGGTAATACTGACTTATGTTTATCATCAAAGTTCATGTGCATGTAATTTTTTATAAATAAAGGTAGGTAGTATTAACATGTTTCAGGGTAAAAAACCGCTTTCAGTGACACCTACGCAAGCTTAAATGTTTTCCGCTTGTTGTATGTCAAGAACCACTTCTCGAGTATCGAGGGAATGAGTCGTGTTTCCTTGCTGTGATATCTTTATATCAATGAAAAACAGCTCATTAATTGGTTCTCGTGTTTACAACTCTTATTAGTTAAGAATTATTTTTTTATTGACTGCCAAAAGCGAATGGACCAGTTGAGCTTTTTTGTTTGTAATTAAGTCCCGCCGTAAGTTCTATTTGGCGACTGGAAAAGATTTTTCGAGGATTTTTTTTTCTTATCCATATATCACGTCAATACTTTATATTATAGTCATGATACAATTATTAAATATTGCAAAAAGTAAAAATTATAACAGAAGCACTTTGTTTGGAGGGAACGGTGCTTAATACTATTGAAATAAATTAAAAGTAGTTCTTGTGTTTGGAGTCCATATTGGATGTAAATAAACAAGCTTACTATAAAATGTGAACCTGAACTGAACTTCATCCAGCACAGCATCTCCATCGGATAAGTGGTTCTATTTTAGCTTACAAAACTCTACTTCAAATATAATACATTTCAAATGAAGAAAAATATTAATTGTAACCTCTCTATAAAGCAAGCACATTTCAAGACGCTTCGGAAGGTATTGATTGGCAGATTGGAATGAATTACAATGTATCTACAAAAGTGCACGTCTTCCGGACTTATTTAAAGTCAAAACGCAAATCTTTCATTAAATCATCTCCTCACTTAAATCCGGTTCAAACTGAAAGCCTGGAATTCAGGGTAAGGCTGTGCGCGTAATCCCGCGGCCACGAGACGTCTGGGTCGACGCGGCTCGGGCCAGCATCAGCCTAGGTTCGAGACGAAAGATGACGGCAGCGATATCAAGCCACAGAGTATAAAGACACGGTACAACTTACCGCAGTGTTTGTACAAATACCTATGTACACCTAAATATTTGTGGGGATGATATATGAGATTTGATTCCAAAGATTTGGGTAACTTTAATTTTTAACTCTTAATTAATTATGTTTTAGGTACTTCACAATAGAACATATATAAGACAACGAGAAATGTTTAGAAAACAAACTAAAGGTAAAATTATAAAGCAGCCTCGCACTCAAGGCCATGACTACAAGTTCCGTTCTACAAATGTTTAAAACAAAGGTCACTCTTTAATATCTGTGCTCGGAGCCGACTAAGCCACGGCCACGTGGAGACCGGCTGGCTGTCGACATTCAGCACTAACGAAGCCTGGATTAACCGCGCGCTGTACTTGGCTCGACTAGGCTGTGGTCATTACAGCTTAGCATGAATTAGTCTTTGCATTAGTTGCTTTGACTGAACTTTAATGCAACGATAAAGAGAAGTTTCACAATTGTTTTATTAATATCCTATCATTCGATTCATGTTAATCAGTATTGTACTTCGTATTGTCGATTTATTTTAAAACAAAGATTTTAAGGATAAGCAAAACGGCTCGAAAGAGTCGCCAAAGTTATTTGCCAAACTTTAGAACACACACCGTTATATTTTGACATGGATGATTCAGCATCCTTATAGGAGTGAAGAACGCGGCGCGATATCTCCGAGACACTGGGCGCGCTGTTCGTGTAACGTAATACTAAGTGGGTTATTATAAGTTAGTGCAGTTTTCGCGTAACCGTCGGTTCAAATGACTCGTTTAACTTGTTAATTATAACTTGGAACGTGATATCTCGCTGGTTTGTTTGAAGGCTCCGAGCTTTCCTGGGAGAATATTATTGTTTCGGAAGTACAGCGCGCCGGGATTTGTTTAGTTTTAATGTTTTTGTACATGATTTGTGGCTACTTTGCTGTCAATATTGTGGTTGGAACTGACTTTCTACTTTGTACAAAGTAAATATATTGTGCTTTATAGTTTTTTAGATGTATATTGTTTTTTATTATATTTTGTTGGAGATATTATGAATTCATAAGTAGTGAATGCAGAGCTTACATATCACGTGGAAGTCATGTTAAAATTCGTAAAAAGTTAGAGCACCTATATTGTTGGGCCTACCGCCATGTCAGACCAAATTGGTCAACTAAACCGTCGTCTCATGGGTCAAAGTACGCGGGATTAAAACTTATTATGTCCAGCTAGCACTAATGCTGCCAGATTCAGCTAACGTGGCGCCAGAAATACCGGCTACGGCATTACGTGGACGAGCTGATTATTTCCCGTCCAACGTCAGATCGACCGTGGTAAACATTGCATTAATTTCATTGTCACTCCGATTAAGTAAACGAAGGAGTAAGTTTAAGCCTCCATTAACTTTAATGAAGACGGACAGGGCTATGCGTTAAACACATAAAGAGAAGACGTTAACTAGTTTTTAATTTAAAAAAATTCAGTCGAGCTGAGAATATTTACGCAGCAATAATACGTTTACGTTAAGTAAATTTATGAATCGGACGCTAGCTGAACTGACCACAGAGATAAAATCGTATAAATTCAGCTCATTAATTTAATGAGTTTTTAAGTAACAATGTGTTTAAAAGTGGCAGTTTTCCGCCAGAAATGGTAAGGAAGGTAATCGCGTCGTGCGCCCGCGCAGTCAGCCGCGGCGCGGAGTGTCGGAATGACCATTATCTGTAAGTGGATTGTCATTACCGTTAAATTTGTCCACGTCCCACTGCGGCTTCACTGTTTATATGCCATCACGTAAATGACTCTCCATGACAGCTCGAGGATATGCGTTAATAACTGAACAATAATTATTAATGTTTATTACGACTTTCCCTTATCAAGATTCTTGAAATTTATTCCCCGAATGCACCACACTGCACCACGATTTCCCAAAGAAACTCCACGAACTCAGAAAACTTAATTAAGGAAACTAGCCGTTGCCTGGAAAACCGCAACATTCAATTCTCCAAAACATAACAAACCGAAATGGCTCAGTTTCGACCTTAATTGACCAATCAGGAGAGAGTAAAATTGTGTAGGTACACTCCCCAATTGGATGAAAATGAAAGCTTGTGGTTAGTTGATTAAAACGAAAGATTATTGGTTTTTCAAGCGAGAGCTGCACCTGTAATTATGTTGTTCGATCATAGACGTGTAATGAGACTTGTGATATAGTAATTAGAACCAGTAGCAGCGACAGGCAAGTGGTTTCAAGTATATTTACTTAGCGATCGGACACAGCGCAGCGCCGGGGACTCGAGTGTTTGTTTCGTATTTAAGAAGGCTTACCCCACGAGTGGTGAAATAAACACTCCGACCAGGTTGCTGCTCAGGCCAGACACAATGACCCATTGTTCGTGACGGATTACAATCCGAATCTTGAAATTCCATGATAATTATGACGTAAACAGATTTTGAGCATTGAAAAGAATATCCCAGTGGGTGGACCCGCGCTGTCACTGCCAATTCAGTTTCGCCAGACGACGTCAATCAACGTGATTTATGTTTGAAAACACTTTCTAAATAACGAGTGTGAATACCTCGTTTCGAAATAAAACAATCCGCACGACCGGTCAGATTAAGAATACTCCGGAATTAATATGCGTCTTGCAGGTTCGCTTGTCTCTTTGCTCTGGACACATTATTATTTTTCTGAAAATGCCCGATCAACAGCAACGCAGATGTGATGAATGACATAGATATCTATGATAAACGACGTCCATGTTTCAACTTCTCGATTCATTAGCGTTTAGAAATGCAGTCATTTCCCGCCAATGAATCACGCATGCGCGCAGGACACTTCTGTGCCGAAACCGAAAATAGAACAAGTTGACACACATAAATAATATTAGCGATATTCTACGTAATATACAGAACTAAAGACATAAATGTGTACAATAACTGATCAAAACTGAATTGAATTTCAGGGAATTGTGTTCTTTTTATAAAAGTATTTGCTTAGACGAAATGAGTGACTTGTATTTTTGAACATTCCGGACGCGAGTTTCATTTGAAATTCAACAATCTTGGAATTGGTGTCCGAAATGAAAACCTATTCGTGCGTAACTGGCACTTTGAATTAATATTACCGATCGTAAAACCCTCGAAATATCGCTTGTGAAACTGGGATCGCTTTACGCATTTACATCTTGACGCACGCTGACGCATCCGACTATCATTGACCAATCAGACGTCACCGCAGTTCTTCCCTCGTCGGCCATTGGCTAGCTGGTTGTCAATACAGCGTGACAGACGTCAGAGCTCAATTCGAAATGTAACGAACGGTTACACGCGCCGGTAAACGCGGTTTTATTGGCAGTACTAAGAATAGGATTATGAAATAACGGTCATTTCAAATTTATTGTTGCTACCTTCGAAACAATCATCCAATTACCGTTAATATTATTATAATAATAATAATAATAATAATCTTTATTGCTGAAAATATGGTAGTCTGTGGTGGTTTGACATAATTATTCGTTCTCATATTTTACTGTGTAACAGCATGCAATGTCAAATAAAATATGTATATAATTTGGGATTGTTAATTATTACTGTTAATACACAAATCATTAAATTATTACTTAACTACTACATTCATTTACAAATTCATATCAAGTTTTTTCAAATTTAGATATTCATTTATAGAGTAGAAACATTTTTCGATTAACCATTTCTTTAGAATCATCTTAAATCTATTGAGTGGTTGACATTTTAGTTCGGATGGCAATTTATTGTATAGTCTTATTGACATACATTCACTATTTCTATTGCATATTTCTGATTTTATTGTTGGCAAACATAGCTTTTCCGGAAATCTTGTATTAAAATTACAGAAATCTCTTTTTGTTTTAAAGCAATCAGGATTCATTTTTACAAAAGTACAACACTGATAAATATAAATGCACGGAAGTGTATGCAATTTCATTGACTTAAATAATGGCTTGCAGGTGGTGCACGAATCCACATCAGCAATAGCTCTAACGCACTGTTTTTGTGCAATAAAAACTTTTTCGGAAATCACACAATTACCCCAAAGCAAAATTCCATAACCCAATATGGATGCTACATATCCATGATATGCCTTGAGCGCTGTTTCTTTACTAGATAGTTTGGCTAGCTTCCAAAGAGCATAAGCAAACCTATTTATTTTAGAGCATACTTTTTCTATATGGGTTTTCCACGTGAAATGTTGGTCAAATTCTATTCCAAGGAAGGTGACTGAATTTACTTCTTTTATTTTTTCATTATTACACAAGACATCTAAAGTTAACTCTTGTGCTCCTCTATTAAAAAATTGGATAAACTTTGTTTTACCTATATTTAATGTCAAATCGTTTAATGTCAGCCAGTTTAAAATGTCAGATATTGTTGAATTTATAACGTCGATAAATTTTTCACTTGAAAAGTCCGGAATAACTATTGATACGTCATCAGCATATAATGTCATATTAAAATTTGATACTTTAGGTAGGTCATTTACATATAAAAGAAAAAGAAGTGGTCCCAATAGACTTCCTTGAGGCACTCCGGCTTTATTATGCCTAGTAGCGGAAGACCAATTAGTTAATTCAGATTTTTCATTAACAGCTTTTATTTGAACATATTGAAGTCTATTTTCTAAATAACTTTTTAACCATTCATTTGCAATTCCCCGTATACCATATCTTTCACATTTTCTTAATAGCTTTGAATGCGAAACCAAATCAAAAGCTTTACTCATGTCTAAAAACAAAGCAATAACTTTCTTTCTTTTATTAGTCCATTTTATTATTTCATTAGTTAATTTAAACGCAGCTAGGCTGGTTGATTTTCGCTTTTGAAACCCAAATTGACACGGGCTTAAGATGTTATGTTTATCACTATAATTTATTATACGCAGATACATATTTTTTTCAAAGATTTTTGATAGATTATTTATTAGAGCTAATGGTCGATAATTTGCAGGATCATCTCTTTTGTGATTCTTGTGTATTGGCTTAATAACAGTTATTTTTAATCTTTCCGGGTAAAGTCCTTGTTTATAGGACAAGTTTATTATATGTGCCAGTACTGGTGCAATTATGTATCTACACTGTTTTAAAATTGTCGTAGGTACTCCATCGGATCCTACAGAATTCGTTGCATTAAGGTTATTTATTATTGTAATTATTTCTTTGGTGTCTGTAGGGAATAAGTACATACTAGAGCTGTTTGTGGAAATATGTTTGTTTATTTCCGATTCTGAAGTTTGATCTATCTTTGTATTGTCAATAAAAAAGTCATTAAATTTATTGCATATATCAAGAGGGTTGTCATACGTAATATTATTAATTATTAATTTTGATGTTTCACGCTGGCATTGTTGTTGAATTACATTATTTTTTATTCCAAGTAGCTTTAGAAACATTTGACGCCTTTGCAATAATATCAGTGTTATATTTTTTATTTGCCGTAAAAATGCATTTTTTGAACAATTTGTTATAACTTGAATATGTTTGCTTGTCTATGATGTTTCGGGTTTTATATAATTTAAATCGAAGTCTTCGTTTAGTATCAGCAGACTTTTTTAGACCCCGAGTAAGCCATTTTAGATTTTTATGCCTATTATTTTTTCTTACTGTATATTCTGGAAAACATGAGTCAAATAGCAATGTAAACATGTCATAAAAATTATTAAAAGCTACATTTGTATCTTTTTCCACATACACGTCATTCCACGATAATTTTGTTAAGTAATTGATAAATTTTTCCAAATTCTCAGAGCTGTAATCCCTTTTTTTATAAAATGTAGTTTTTAATGGTATTGTTTCTTTGGTACCTAAATAGCAGCTGCATTTATGACCTCTCGTTGAGTTGATTTCAGAAGATTACCTGTAACAAGAATAACACTTACATTAACTTAAATGTCACTGATTAATATAAAAACAATATTTCTATTTACAAAACAGTGTTTTATTATATTTTTAGTAAACATTTGAACAAGTCGAACCAGCCAAAGCGCGCAATGAAGTAATGGAAAGGTCGCGAGAACTAATTGGCGGTAGAGATAAGGACGTGTCGCACATTTACAAACGCGGGCGTGGTCCACTAAAGGGCACTATGGCTGCCCTCTTGATCAGAGTAATAAACTGTATTGAAATTATGCCACTCGCTTTCTTGGTGTCGAAAAGATAATGATCATATAAACGAGCGTGGCGAAGGAAAGCGACCTGGCTTATGAGTTTTGTAAGTTTAGCAAAAAAACGTTACAAGGGTTAAATTGTATTTGGAAAACATAAACTTTACGTACCTACCAAAAACAGAGGAAAATTTAGAAATTTTCTTTTATGCACATTCGTAGAATTAGCAGAATGATGACAAAATATTTTTTAATTTACATTGGAAATTAGTACAGTAATTATGTGCAAAAAATCATCCGGACTCCTTTACAAGGATCTTTTTCTAGAATGAAAAAAAAATTCATATCAAAACCTAACATACACTAGACAGTGTACCTACCCCAGTGTATTCCCAAAAGACAATACAACTTTAACAGAAGTCGTTTAACATGAAAACTCACTCAGCAGTGAGACCTTGTGAAGACGTTAAAGCAGATTTCATGCTTCTAAAATCACAACTTCAAAGATAATTTTAGAAACGTTTAATTAGCTAGATATTTTGGATCCAGGTCAACAGGGACTTTGAGACATGGGCGGGTCTCCGTAATACGTCTGTAAGACTGTCGTGCTTGTCATATTTATGAAGAATTTCTTCAAAGAAAATTTATAGCTTTTATTTAGCGGCGGTCGTAGAAAAATAACTGTAAACTAAAATTACTTTAAAAAAGAAACGCTTTAACTGTCGAGGACGAGAGATGTTTTTGTAAAAGTTACGGATACGAAATCAGTCACTTAGGTACTTCTAATAAGTGAAATATCACTTTAATATTTAAGTAAATATTTCAATTCAGAATGTTCGACGTTGCGGAGATTATTCTATTCTCACGTACAAACTAAAAAAATCAGTGAACAATGGTGGTATTACAAAAGTGGCGTATACAATATAGTAGTTGAGAAACGAGACGTAACGTCCTATTTTCAAATTAAGATCTCTCAACAACAATAAACAAGCAAAATACTATAGAACAGCCACTACATTAAACTTCCAGTGTCACAGTAATCAGAGCTCATGATACGCCGCCTACAGCATGCTGCATTATGGCAGAACTTCAACACTTGACTCTAACGAATGCTGCATTCACACTAAATGGGACATGGCGGGAATGCGGAATAGCTTTGCGCAATTGACATTATCCACTTAGCAGCTCCTCCTGCCCTGGTTCTGGGATGGTCCGGAGTCGTGATGAAATGGGGAATTGAATTAGTGGCTATGAAAAGAGGCCGTTAAAGAAACTTATTCTGCAGCGCCACCACGTCTCCATTTTATTTATTCAAACTAAACTTCGTGACAAAAATGTGTTCCGAATTAATTATTTATAGAAAAATGGTAAAATAATTCTCATAGATCTAATAACTAAGCGAAAAAAGATGAGCGTTATCACTGAAATAGAAAATGGAGAATTGATGTACGTTTTTTTTATATTGAATGAATGTTTATACTGGCGTCCCTTATAAACATTCAGTTTCGAATGGATTACGTCTGTGATACGACAATGAAGGTGCAAAACTATAAAAAAAAATTTGTGTTAAGTATCAGCTAATGATGATTTCCTAATGGAACATAAAGATAAAAAACGTCTAGTGTGTTAAAAATTGATTTTGTTCTAAATAGAAATTTCAAGACATAAATTATTAGATTCACATGCATCCAGTGACAGTTTAATAGCTTCAGACGGCTAGACCACTATTCGCATCACAACAGAGGACTTCAAAATATGTGAACCAATAAAAGGATTACACAATAAACCCGTGACCATATAACGAAGAATGTAGGTCGATGATAAATTGAAAACTAGCTGATTGCGCAAACAGCTGTCGGGAGAAAGTGACAGACGCACACTATCCCTTAAGTCGACGAACGACACCTGTGTACTGATTCTCGACCAAACGACTATATTTCAAACTCTGTCCCTATCTTTCTCATGCCATTTACAGAGACAGAGAATAGTTATGACACCGAAATTGACAGTCATCGTTCATAAATGTGGATTTGTGAGCTTTATTCCAATTTCAAATTTCTCTTCGTCCATAAAGTCGTAAATGGCACTAAGGATCGTTTACATTTTGTCGGATTGTAGGTCGTAACTTAAGACTTAGAAAGCAAAACTCCTAGCGCTGCCCTTCAGAATGACCGTACTAAATTACCGAGACCAACGTGATCCGTCTTTAGTCCGGATTCTGATGTGGCTGTAACCCGCACCGTTGCTCGTTGCTCCGTTGCTCAGTTTCAATGTTTTGCAATGAATAATGGCCAACGGAGTTGTTTAAAGCAAATTACGTAAGAATGCTCCGCTGCAGGTCACACATGCTGCGTTATTTATTCGTGTTTAGAAATAGCCGGTCGTTTGTTATTTACGAGTAGTCCTACTTCAGGCAATAAGCTTGTTTCTGCAACAGTTATTTTTCTAAGACTAAGTTCATAATTCAAACTTCAAAGACACGTGAGCTTTATGTTCAAAAACATAATAAATAAATCCGAATCGTTTAAATTTCGGGATTACCGCTGGACGTTTACATGGAACATAAAAATAGTAATGTGATTGGTGTGGGATGAAGTTATGTAACGCCATGATGTAACTTGAACTTTTTGTATTACGGCCAATGTCACTAAGAGACGACACAAAAGAAGCCCCGGAGATTAGCTTTGTTGTAATCTATAAGATAGTGAATCGATATAATCGGAGGTCAATGGTTTTATAGTTCAAATGTTTCCTACGCAATCGGGTCTGGTCAGTTGAATTTGTGTTGGCTCTGTTATCTATGACGTCACTACGAGGACATGAGTCAAATATTCGAATGATATTTTAGACAATTACTGTTCCCATACGCAAAGATTATATTCTTGGTTTGCAGCTAGTCGAGATCCGTAAAGTTTTATTGCAGCAGACATACAAGATGTCATCATAAGTATCTTTTTCAAAATCATTATCTGATCATTGATATGCTAAGTTGTTGTGTTCGTTGATTCAAGTTTATTAAGAAATATGGCGATGCCATCTGTTGAATGATATGATATATTTTTTGCAAAGGCAATTCATTATTTAAATACAATTTGGACACCATAGATTCATCATGTCCAAAATAATTTAACGGTCAACGAACTCTATTTTGGTTAGCTACCATACAGCTTGGCGTAGTAAAGAGTGAACTAACACCGTATACGAGTAGCGAGGTATTATTAAAGAGTTCATTACACCAAGCAAAAACTGTTATACATTCATCTGGATCTTGAATAGGTAAATGATAGAAATTTCAACTCTATTACAATGACAGTAGCGCTGTGAATATAGTTGTGATATTCCAACGCTGGTTCCAAGCGACATTGAAACAATTGAGTGTGACAGCATGATTTTTCAATGTTTTTTTATCAAAAGAGGTGCGGCTAGTTACGAAACACGTTTGATAAATTAAGTAAAAATAAAACTTGGTATAAATAAACGCACATAAGCTTTGCAGGTTCAGGTGTTATGGAAAACTATGTTATTTTTGTTACAGAGGCCGTGGAAAGAATGGTCTTGTCATAAAAGTGTAGAGTATATTATTTGAAGTCATGCCCTATTAGGACTCTGAATTTAAAACATGCACGTTTCAGGTTTTATGTCAAAGCTAAATCGATTTCGGAGCCGTTCATAATTGTAACAGGGCTGCGACAAATCCTGCGAGCCATTGGATGTTTGAAATAGTTACCGGCGTCAGCAGACCACCACCGGGCGGATGTCACGGCTTATCCCTGCTGTGATTCTCGCATGCGTCACACAGTCGCAATATCCGACACCGGCTAGTTCAAAATAGTAGTAATTAGTAACACAGCTAACTATACGCAATTTGTTTTGGTGGGAACCGTCCATCACTGAGGAAAATCGTCCCAAGGTTAAGACTTCTTTTTTTAATTTCTCGCTCTGGCGCGCCTCCAAAATAATCTATGTGATTCACGGCTCTGTGGTTCTTTGATGCACTAGAATTACAATGAGCATAGTAAGAAGAGCAACAGACACACAGATTACGTTGCGATCATTAAAAAAAAATAAAGGCAACGACGAATGCAGATTGGCTTCTCAGGAATGTGAAGGTCCACAAGTCTAGACCATCTGGCGTCGTGAAAGCCCACATAAGTTCTTTGAATATTTATTACAAGCTTAGGACATAAGTAACAACAGTAGACATTAAGCCTTGTCAAAGAATCGCGCAGAAATCTCGTCACTAACATAAGAGATATAAGATTCATTTTGGAAACCTCAAAAGACACGAGCATTGCAGTCGCTGAACGCAAAATCAATAGCTAGAAATGGACAAGAATTTTAATGTCTTCATTACATTTGTATAAGGATACGTTCTGACGCGGGAGGCAATGTCACCTCGCGGGTCATGCGCTTATTAGGCCTTATGTAATGTTACCGTTTTGTGTACTTCAACCAGCGAATGAGATTAGTTTACACATAAACTACGCCGCAAAGGTTATCGGGTGCACGCAAATAAATCTAGTTGACTTAATGGTTTAGTGATTTATTCGTTGAATTAAATCGTCTAAACGTTTCTTGATTTACGATTAAAATAACTTTCGCAAACTATTATAATCGTTTCTCTGATAGAGAATAGATATTTACTTTTTAGATAACTTTTATCAATAACACGAAGAAAGAGATTCAACTGTAACGCCTAAAGAACACGAAGGCTACAGCAAACTAACAAGGAGTTGTGAAATATTCTCTTCCGCCTTTTATCTGTTTCCTCATCGCCAATTACAATTGTACATCAACGATGTACATGATCAGCGCCTACGCATCGTCAATACGAGCCAATATACGTCCATTGATGAATAAACAATACGCGTAGATATGACAGTGTAGCATTAGCGTATGGCGCGTGGGCGCAGTACCATTCGAATTAGCAAACGTCATAATATGCCGAGATAAAGCTTTCTTACGCAACCGGTCGTTCAACTTCAAACTTGACGCGAATTAAGGCTACCAAAACCCGAGGCGGCGGTCGCGTGCTATCACCGAGCGCGCGCATTCGGTAAGCCTTTGGTCACAGACGAACGTATTTGAAGGGTAAGGGGAAAGAAAAATCATTGTCCATCTGACATAGTTTTGAGACAGAAAAGGAAAAACTGTTTTTCTTTGTATGCTCCAATTATAAACTTACACAATTAGTGTGTGATTACAATGCATTAAAAATTATTTATTTAGATTCCAACATTCAGTAATAAAGAATTATACATTAGCTGTAATGCCACAAAATCAAAGTATTAGAAAAATAAAACTTAAAATAGGTATCAATGTCCATGGACAATGATCTTTGGTCACAAGTTCCATTTATGTAAAAAAAATAACAATTGTGTTTTAATAGAAATAAAAATAGTAATAAAAACATTATTATTCTCTTATTTTTTACTTTTAACTTAATAATCCTTATATTTAAAAAAAAATAATAACGTTCATTATATGACAGAAGGTCGTACTCCACAGACAATGACGTTTTTTTAAAGTTTGCCGTTTTTTTCTATGCATTCTTTTGGAGACAATGCTCTTTATTTTAAGTTTCTGTTTTCACTAACCCATAGAGTTTCGGATTTTAAAAAAGATGGCGTTACTAACTTTATTTTCGAAAAAATGTGACATTGATCTTTCTCTTCCCTTACCCTTGATTTACGTTTGTCAGAGGAAACTTACTGGGGCTGAAATCATGTTTTCACGAGAAGTAGCACTAGACATGCACGTTTATTCTGTAGCTGCTGTAAGTTGATAGAATAGTCGTCTATACTTAAAGATGTATTTATTTTGGTGCCGTGCCGTGTCGTACAGTTGATGTGTTAGTCTGAGGACAATTATTATTAAAATAGTAAGTTTTATCAGCATATGTGAAGCATTACACTATTAAACACATAACATTAATCTTGGCATTGGCCGTTAACATTATATAAGTATTATATATTATAAGTACTTTTCATTAAAAATACCAACTATTAATTTTTTTACGTTACCTAGTTTTTCAAGATTAAATATGCATCGGCTTGAACACAGAAGCTTCAGTCGCCACTTGACCGAGGAGTCTTGAAATTGCGTAACTGTGGGTACAGCGTCATGTTTGTTAATGCCATTACGTCTTGATCGCTCCGCAGCCCTACAAGGGACATGAACAGGGGCTTATCATTATTTGTCTGTATCTCCAAGCTGCCCATCAAAGGCACTGAAGGCGGCAATTAGTACGCAGCGAGGACTCTTCAATCACGGATTTGATGTCGGGTCGGTTTCAACATAGCATAAATTTACCAAAATGATCTGCGTACATTTAAAAGGCTTTTAAACATATTTTTGGGTTGAGCAGGATTTAAGTTAAAACATTAACATGAATCATTAAATGTAACAATATGTAGTAACTACATCTACTATTCTACTACATCAACTATCTTCTCATGCTCTTGTCTTTGTTCACCATTCCTAAGTTATGTAGTTCGCCATTTTATATTATCAAATATTTCTCTATTCTTGTATAGTTTAAAACCCTAATTGTCCATGTGTACATACATAAACTTGACGATTTGAATCCTCACACCCAGAATTATAAAATAATGGATTACACGTGTCTGTATTTAACATATCTTTCTATTGTAACTGAATATCATAAGACAGCTTTTTCCGCATTCTAATAAAATGACGTAAAGATCAATCCCTTATTGGTAAAGTGTTAGTGTCCCAGCCACCAGCAGATCATCATTGTCTGCGCAAGAGTCGACCAGGGGCAACTTAACTTCAATCCTGATTGATGGATGGCTGACAGGCGAAACCAGGCGCTTGAACCATGGCGTAGTTTTCTAGAGAAACTCTGTGAAATTGTGCGCAGTTATGATATCAATGGATCTAATAGATTGCGTAAGTCGAATGACAAGTCGCATTTTTTATGTTTCGACGTTAATTTTAAATTGTTGAGGAATTATAGATGATCAATAGATGAATTGAGCACTTTCGGTTTATTGTTCACACGGTGGTTGGAACAATAAAAGATAATGAGTATTGTTTGATATCAAATTGCTAGTTGTTTTTGTTTTATTGTATCACAACATTTTTAATGCTAAATGAGATCTAATTTTATCGTTATTAAGAAGTGGTAATGGACTGAGTGCGTAGTTTAGTAACATATGCTGCATACAGGTTTCTGTTTTTGTAGTTTTGCCTTCTAAAATGCGCTTCTCAGTACTGCTACTCCATAAATCAAGCAGTAATACATTATGCATCAGACGGGGACATGGATTAATAAAGATCGAGCGTCAGTCACAGGTGGGCATCGAAGTAGGTAATCGCTTACTGTCATACTTTGGCTACGGGTGTCAAATCTGTTGTAAAAACATAAGTGAAACTCAAAAGTAGACTTAAAACTTTAATTAAATTTCCGTTAGACGAAAACGTAGTTATATCATAAAGAACATAAGAAAACTGAGTAAATGATGAATTGTAATAGGCTTGATGTAATATTTTTGAGATATGATTGCACATTTAAATAAATGCTATTGTACATTATATTTAAATCCACATAAAATCTGTATTTCTAACAATGCACCACACACGTTTCGTCACATATATTTACTACAATAATTTTATTATAAATCTTTCGACGCGTACAATTTACACTCCAGTCTTGGAGTTTGCTTTCTGGCAAAAGGCATCTTCAGTAACATCACTGGTAGGTCCTGTAGCAACGCGTTGTCTTAATCCAATTAACGCAAGTGACTTATTCACAATTTTTTTTTAATCTATAAAGAATAAATGTGTATGACGGACCGTCCAATATAAAGCCGTAGCGCAATCCAATCATCGCGTTATAAAGGATATCGGGTCATAAAAGTTGCCATAAATTATAATATTATGAGGTTGTAAGTTCTAATAGTCGATCGTTTTATAGCTGAATGCTGGCTTACGTATAAATAATTACGTGTTATGATTTATTAGGTAGAAAGTGGATAGTGCTCCGGCTAATACTGTTAGCACTGGCTCTGTAACCTTTACCCGATCGCGGAAATGTAATTCGTTGAATGAGATCCTTTCTTCGATTATTACTTGACTTTTGATATTTAAGGGAATATTCATATTGTTGCTTGATGGAAAGCTTTTGGCTTTACTTGAGTGTTCCTGCTTTGTATTACGTGACGAAAAACTAAAACAGGCATCTATGAATTATTTACGCTTAACACAGTAAAAGGTATTTAATGTATTGAAATGAACAAAATTAATCGAAGTAATTCTCAGAACTCTTTCCAGAAGCACCGTCCAACAGACTTTAATAAAACTTCTCATCTTCGTGCAAAAACTATTTGGGCACCATAAGCGCACAATCCCACGAGTTGAACGACCTCTCCATCTGCCTCCTCGTGAATTCTCTAATCCTCTGTAATCGTCGTAGTGTCAATTTCAATGGACCGGCAAAAAACACCTCATCAATTTCAATAGTTTTTTCGCTAGGTGCCCTTTGTTTTTTACTGGGTGTTTTTTCATGTTTCTTTTAGGAGGCTTCAAGGCCAGTTCCGTGACTGATGGTGGATGGTCACGCAGAGCTGGAGAGTCCAGAGTAAACAAACGTTATCAATCGCTGAATGATAGATAGCCAATTGTTTGTAATTACCGAGAAATGGATAATGGTTTATATATGGTTTTTGCCGTCTTATAAAAATAAACTGCCAATTAAATTTCGTAATAAAAAATCAGGAAGATTTTGAATGAGAATATTTGGACAATATAGAAGATCTATATTGAATTGTACATCTCTTTCAAAAAGAACATACAGCGTTTTTGTTATTAAGTCTTGTTCATATGAATGATATCATGATATGATACGTAGCGTTGTAAATGAAGATGTACCTACTGATATAGCAACCCTCATTCATTTTCATAAGAGGCAACATTTTACAAATGCAGCCTAAAAATAAAGCTCTTCTATCCTATCAACAGCATGTATCGAGAACAACAATGGCAAAGGGCTCGTCACGAGTCGCGATGTACTCCAATGATTCCACCCGGTACAGGCCACAGCAGTAGTCGCTGCTATTCATTTTAACAGAACAATGAATTCATTAGCACCACGGTTGTTGGTCGTACTCGAGGTGTGAAATATCGCAGACGAGGCGCTGAATGCGCGTGAAATGTCGGTTGTAGGCTACGGTTCAGACACAGCAGTACGTTGTCTGCAACGAGTGCGATTGCGATGAACACGCCGAAATTGTTAATCGGATTTTTCAATCGACTCGCAAGCTGGTTCTGGATGAATGAATAGTTTGAAAGTAGTAGATTTCGTTGTTTTTGACATTGAATTTATTCTATATTTAAAGTTTGTTAATTTTATAGATACTGGAAAAAAATACTTCTTGGCAATAAATGCAACGCATGTGTCTGATAAAGAGTTCGTTCCAGTAGTTTGGCCAACTAGTTTATACCAACAATTGAAAACAAAAATCTTTATGTATCATGGTAGAACTACATAGCCAAACTAAATAATATATAAACAAATAATAAATAGACTATTCTGGAAAAGCATCAATTAAACTCCCTTGTTTGCGATTTTTTTTGTAATAATCTACATGAGTTAATATAGTATTTATATAACTTCGGAAGTAACTTCAATCCTACCTAACAAACAGGAAAAAACAAAAGCTAAGAAAAAACAATCGATACCCACATAAGACTGAGCGCGCGCACGACACAAGCCGTAGGTAGACAATCGAGCGACCTGCGCGAGCGCACTTCCGCCGCGGTCCGCAGATTCATTGTCAATGATATCGCCGGTTTTACGCCGGCTGACCACGTGGCGCGTGCGCACTATTTGTTGCCTTAAGATAGTTGTGTGAGGAATCGTATGAGGACGTTTTCCTTTAATGATATGCTATAGTTTATTTCAATGTTAGTCTTTAGTATTAGAATAACTTAGATTCAGTGTTTTTTTTCTGTGAAGTTGAACTTTGACGACCGCATATTATTTGCAGTAGAGGGTAAACAACACAAGGTTATAATAATAAGTAACATTACAAAATTATGTTTAAAATAAGCTGCCAAGTGAACCTAATGATAAGTAGCATCACGTTTTTTATCTTAGTAATAAAAAGCATACAGAGGAAGGCCTTGTCTAATACATATTGCCTACCCGTCCATGCAAAGTGTTGATTGCCCAAGAAAAACATAAGCTGTAATGTTTCCCAACACTCACACATGTCCACAATTCAATTGGAATTCACAATAACATATAATCAGCAATTTAAACGTCAAAACTACATAATCTAACGTTGACTACGGCAAGAGATTTACGTGCGAAAACGGTATGATTAGTAAGCAAATTGTACATGTAAGTGGCCATAAACACGTGTTACGTCAGGCTGACACTTGACACGACTTTCCTTCATTAGAAGTAGACGCCGCAGCCGTTGACACCAGACACTGACGTGAGAACAATCGCACCTAGCAGAGTACTGGTGGTTATGTAAAAACACTGCTAAAGTCAGAAGTTCGTAATATTCACTGGTTTGAACTTAGATTTCTAATATTAGCGTACAAAGTTTTGGGTACAAAAGGAACAATCATGCTATTTGTTCTGATGAATCACAATTAGGATACACACCAGTGCCTGTTATTTTAAGATATTTTTCGCAATGCATCAAAATAGGTATATTACATCAGCAGAAGAGTAGTTATTTAGCTAAGATTAACTAGTAAACATAAAGACAACGAATCATGCTCGTCTTCCATGGATTTTATTAAAAGTCTTATACTTTCCGATTGCAAACTAACTCATATGCTATTCACAACCGTAACCTTCAAAAAGAACACGCATTTTTTTTTTCTAACAATCACACCGCATTATCTAGCCCAAGTTAAGTATCATTAAGAACTTGTGTTATGGATACTAGATAACGGATAAATAAACTTAAGAAATATTAGAAATAAACTTAAATTAACATACATACACATCCATGACTAGAAAGCAAATATAATAAAATATCTGCCCCTACCAGGATTCGAACCCGGGACCTCTGGCATGGTAGGCAAGGCTACTTACCTCCATACCAAACAAGCATTAAAAGCGGAATACAATTTGTAAAGCTCATTGATTATTTGTTGACATCTCTACAGAATTGATTTCATTTGTTCTGCCATTGTAACCAATATAGGTTCCAAATGACAATTTACGTCAACATTCTTTAACTTTTGCAAGAGCTTGTTAACGTTTCCGCGGCCAGAGTCGCTGGCCGATCTAGGCACCGTGAAATGGCGTAACTGGGCGAAACTCCGAGGGGATCTAACGAATCTGCTAGCGCGAAGACTTCGAGGTCAGATCCAAGTTCGGGATGGACATGCTCAGATGAATCCGATTAGTTGGGAAGCTATTAAAATTACTAAACACTTTAGGTATTTAACTTTATTTATTGTTTTATGAAGTTATCACATAATGAAACTTTTATTTTATGTCATGAGTCATTATTCTTTTAAATCGATGCGAGTTTTAATTTTTCAAACAATAATGTGATCTTCTCTATTTAACTTTTTTGTCATCTATGACTATTGTTTTGTAAACTTCGAACTGCGTGTTGGTTTTGTTTGACATATCTGTCTATGACACATATCTTGTTGAATAATAAAGATAATTTCATATCAATAAATTCGATGATACCATCATTGGCGTATCATTTAAGAAAGTTAATCACAATCAGTAGCCAACGTGCCTAAAGTCTGTCCTCCTTGTATTCCGATAAAATAACATAAGTACGACTATAATATTACAAATGATCAATAAGTGTGACTTTAACATCTATTTCCACTAAGTGAGATGAAGAATCCAACCGATAAGAAATCATTTTTTACTTCTTTTTAGAAATGTAGATTACAAATGACTCCTACACAATAATTAATTATTAACGGATGAACTATTTAAAGCCACAGTGACTTGCTCGCAGGCTGCCTGGGACATGTTTGACAAGTTAAAGTCCATTAAGTAGAAAGCAGAACGCTATGGACTCGATCCAGGCGGATCCAGGTCAGAGGCTTGACTAAAGTGTACGCGCTTAGGTGTCGTCAAGAATACGCACGATTATGTTAGCTATGACGGAAGTAATTCTAACATCAACATTTCGTTCAAACATTTTTGTATTAGGAAAAGGAGAGAGTATAAACTAGTAATAACGTTTACTTTGTTTCATGGTAATAAATTGGAAATATATACCCACTGCTTATAGCCATGATCAGATATGGTATGCCATATTTGGAAGGTGACAATCAGAAATATTCTTACAATATATTTATGTAACCTTGACCCGACATCTAATAAGCTAAAACCATGTTGAGACATTCTGACACGCATCAACTTGCAGATATAAAAGTAAATCTGAAGATCTTGAGCTTCACAATTACTGGAATAACATTTCGTAAAAGCTCAATAAAGAGGCTTAAAAGTACAAAGACAATATGTTTTCATTAATTTAGCATCTGCAGAGCTACGCAAGGTGGTCTAATTAACAATTTACGAGTAGGTTCGTTCCCCTCTACGCGTGAATTATAAATAGATACAACTACATACTGTACACGTAACTCTAAATAAATAAATGAAGGCAACTCCGAGGTAACTGATCCGTGTGCCTGTACCTGAGTACCGGAGTGTTTTAATAATTTTGTGTATAATTAAAAAATAAGATAGTTTTCATTGTACTAAGTTCAGTGTAAAGTGTCAGGGGTCGCCGGCGGATGCAGAATGAGTCATTTCAAATTACGAACTTGCGGGAATGTCAGTTTTCAAGAAAGATATTGAAAATGCTCTAGATTTTTGCAATTTTTTTTAAATTATAGTTCTTTATGCAATACAAATAGAAAGGAATGTGTTGGCCAGTTATTAAAGCATATTATACGTAACGGTTGATTATTCTTAAAGTCTACATACATGTTAATTGTTTTTTAAATCTTTGTGAATATAAAAAAACAAGTAAACATTCAAGTACTTCATCATGAAGACGACGACATGAACGGAACACGCGCGTGACAACTGATTGCGCGTGACAATGAAACGCCGCAGCCAAGCTGTGTACTAACATTGTATGCATTTTATTTATCACAAACAGAAACAGAAATAGTTTGCGGGGACTTCAATCCCATGCTCTTTTGTCATCCAAATAATCTTCGATCTTCTTAAGCTTTTTGAAATAGTGTTTTTTTCTCAATAGATTTTTTTGAACTTATTGCGGGACCGGGATTGAACTGATTTCTGTATTTTATTGTAACAACGTATGGACTTTCCAGCCTAAATTTTGGAAAAGGTACTCAGTGATTAAGCCTATAGTATTTAATGCAAGCCATTTGATAAGCAAGTGAAACACTTTATTTCTTTGACAGTCTAGAATCGTTTTAATGACAAAGATCTTAAAAGAAAGAAAAAAAAAATCAACTTCATTAAACTCATGTTATATTCTGTTCGTAGCAGCATTACCTGCAAAGCTATTAGCTCGCAGAGGCGTAAGAAGACGTGATGGCGTACGACATGCCATGCGGCTCACCAGCGCGTCGCAGGCTACATCACCTAAGACAATATCGTACAGAAGACACATATCTAGTCACTTGTGTCTCTTGCCAGCAAGCGGGCATCAACCAGGCATCATCGGAACACTTGCGACCTTCTACCAAGCGTTTGCGCCATCCCGTTGGCTTTTCTGCAATATGCTCCCAGTTTCGATAGTCGATTTTTAAAGCGGTCATGTTCCTCGCAGTGCAGTCTTTAATAATAATAATAAATCCCCAGACAAACACACCAACTGTATGGCCCCAAAGTAAGCAGAGCTTGTGTTATGGATGACATAACACAAGCAATGGATACAGCGCACTGGGGGGATCCCAGAATAAACATACATATATAAATACAAAGAACCATGACCCGAGAACAAACATCTGTGTTCATCACACAAATGCATGCCCCGGCCAGGACTCGAACCTGGGACCTTCGACGTATGAGGCAAAGCTACTTACCACTACACCAAGCGAAACGGAGGTCTCCCATCCCCTCTCTTTGCATTCCTAACTGCACCTAAAAGAACTCGTCGTGGTAATCGAGAGATGTCCACCTGTGCACTTGTCCATGCTGACGCAAGCACCGTACAAGAGTATGCTTATGATGGTGGCCTTAAAGATCACATACATACAAATATTGCGTTATTCTTTAGAACTGTAACTAATTCGAAACCTGCACTCGAACTTTTATGTTTACCATTTCCACATCGTCATCATTAGTCGGAGGGGTTATGTTTGCCAATATTGAATGTGATGATTGTATCGCCTAATGACGCGTCGGGCAGCGCGCGCTGCAGTTGGAGCTGTCTCTGTTCCAGTTATTCTTCCCTTTAACATGAACACGACCACGTAAATGTGGTCATTTATTACGGTGGTCAAAATAGGATGGAGAGTAGCACCTGCCAAAACTACCACTAATAGACTCATCCAGTGGTTCGCGGCACCTGGACTTAACACGGCCATCAATCCAAGGTGCAATGTACATTAAGCCTGTACCTATATATCTTTCAGCTTCACTATACATAGTTGGTTAAGCGCATTGCTGTTTTTATCAGCGCACGCGGCGATCGCACGTGTATCGAATATCCTGGAAAACGATCAATGGTTACTATTGTGGATTCTGCTTTGTTACTACACTGACTGGTAATTGTAATCGTAAATACACGTAGATAGCTGCAGCCCGCGTTAACTAGAATATGTAACGTTATGAATAGGTACGTACTCGAGGAACAATACCAGATCAAGTCGATAATGAAATGTGCAATAAAGAAATACTTCGACGTCATTGTTGATCTATGAGCTCATACACAATTATAGATGTGAGTAAATCGGTTTATTTATAATGGAAACAAATTCAGTAAAATGCAGAAAAATAAATTGTGTCAAAAGTGACATTGTCGTCCAATAGATGTTAACATGAAAGATGTTATGATGAAACACTGAGGGCGAAGTATCGCTTAATACCCCGGTAATTCAGTCAAGTAAGTAAACTGTTTCAATAAAGAAGAAAAAGAAATTTTATGATATGTAGTAATGGTTTTTCAGATATATTATTAAATCCACTATTAAGTTTAATTAAGTTTTATGTTATTCTTCAACGTTTACTTCAGCATTTGATTTCCAGCTAATCAGCACACCCCTCATTATCGTGATTATTTCACCGCCTTAATTCGGCAAATCAGGTATAATTAAGTCATCCTGCGGCGGCTAACCTTCACATAAAAAGCTAATCTACTTGCCTACATAGCGGGCCGGCTTCCCGACGGCGTGGGAACCGCCGCTGAGCCGCGTCCGGCGCGCGCGCACCGGACGCGGATGCCGCGCCGATTTGCGCCAAATTAATACATTCATTCATCCCTAAGGCCTGTATGAGATATTGAATGGAAGAAATAAAGGTTACGTGCAGGCTTTTACTGTGTATCTTTTTGAGGATTTTACTAAGAATTTTAATATTGGGGCTATCTTTAGTAATTATTTTGTTTTCCTCTTATGAATGCCATTCTAGGTAACACAAAATGGCCAGTTTTCAATTCAAACACCTACTGGATTACTGCCAGCGTTTTTTGCCAAAATTTACCTGACATTTAGAGCTTTCTATTAATTTAACAGTACATTTAACCCAGACATTAGAACTTTAATATCAGAATACCGCCATCACGCACAACACGACACGACACGACACGACACTAAATAAATTTTCGACACAAACCAAACACATAACCATTTAACTGGATTACCCGGCCATAAAGAGTAAGAACCTTTTGTAAAGTTAATTAAAATCTACGATATACATATATCAGAGCCTTGATCTAACCACCGCTAATACTTGTAAATAGGGCTTCGTTGCTTATCCAACGGAAGCTCTATACTTTGCTAAGTGCCTACAACGAACGGACTACACAAATTAACGCAGTTGAAATCTGGGACTCAAGGCACTTAGAAAGGATAGCCAAGTGCTGCCCGGCGTACAATGATCAACATGTAGCTTGTTTCTCTCTATCTAAACTGTTATTATTTTATTCAGTTTATTTATGAATTCTGTAGATAAGCAAAGTGTACGCTGCGTTTGAGATAAGTTTACACCAATTTGATATTTATTGGACCTCGTAAGTTTAATGACGTAGTTCCAAGCCATTGATTTATTTTTATTTGATTAAAATAGTGTTCGACTGGAGTAATAATGTTATAAACGACATAAATACTGTAAAGAATGCGTAACAGAATATGAAAAACGCGAACGATACTACGGGTATTTCGTGGTATCAAACATTTCAACATTTATTAATTTGGCGCAGTATTTAAACGTCCTGGATAGGGAATGCAATTCCGTTCTCGCGGGAACCCGATCTCGCTCGAATAATCATCGATATTTATGAATGTATATGGAATGCAGGAAAAACAATGAGTAAATTAACTGAAATTTTGCAGTACTCGAGCATTCACTTCAATGTTTACACAATTAAATAAACCAACTTCGTTGACATACATTTTTTATCACAATTTTTATGCATACATTTTTTAAAAAGGTTCATAAAACTCCATCATATTCTTAAGCACGTTTTTCAGGCACGTGCTTTTCTTTCATGAAAGCTCACGCGCGCTCTCGGAGCTTTGTGCGGCGTTGTCTGCAGCGCTGCTTGAGATGCAGAGACGCCTCCGCCCTTCAGACGAAGGGGTGCAGGGCTGCAGCGGGGTTAACGCCCGATGTAGTGGGGTAGGTTGTGTTGGGGGTATTCTTGGGACAAGTAAAGCGTTATCTCTGTGTCTTCTACAAGAGAGTTGCTGGGTTCAAGTAATAGTTACATATGCGTTATGAGTTTTGAGACCTTACCAGAGTTAGGCTTGTATTGAGTTTCTGTTTTAACATTAATTTATTGGTACTAGACAATGATAAAGCTGTCTGCACCCGCATTAATGTGGTTTTCCTAGTGAAGCAGTGTCAAAGGAGTTCTAGGAATATTTTTCGAGAGGAAGTTACAACCTTTTAATTTTCAACATAATGGCTACCGACTATTGTTATGTTGAAGTAAGTCTAATGACATGCAAAAAGTGTAACCATCATTTATAAGTACCTTTAAATAACACCCATACAAATAAACCGGCATTCATCATGCCCTTCACATTAATAGGTAACGGTTCACAAAATTTGAACAGTGTAAAAAGCTCTCCATCGTTAAACAATTTTTCTAACAATAAAGCAGGGCATTGCAACGAAATACGTTGCCCAGCTTGCTCATATGAAAGGGTCCTCATGGGATCTTGTTGATTTTGAAAAGCTCTTGTGCACTATACGTGTAGGGCACTTCACAATTTTGAAACGAAGCTGTAATGGGGGTAGTGTAACTTGCACTCCGGGGTGTCCAGTGAAGGGATGGTAATGAGACGTTTCTATACTGTGTGTACTGCAACATTTGTGGTGATTGGATTGGGAAACAGGTGTGTATCAGCGGGAGCCAGTCGACGGCGTTGGATGTGTAGGGGAAATCACAATCGAATAATTATTTGAATTATTTGAATCTGTATACAAGGACATTGCTACTTGAGCTACAAATTAAAACACTACTTAAAAGAGATTTCAATGAAATTATTGAAATAGTACAGGAGATGTAACTTTAGCGTAGCTCCTTGGGGACTGCTGTGGGTGAAATCGCTTCACAGTACCGCGTCAGTTATGGATTGCGAAAGCGGGCTGTCTATAAATACAGTTTGTTCTAGAAAATTAACCAGGTGTTCAAATTTATACAAAATTTACATTGTAACAATTTCCAACCAGTTAAAATTAAAATTTCAAATAACCTTGCATCACTAGAACGAGTTCGCAATCGAGATCACTCGCAACACATTTCAAAACAATGCACAATGACCGCTCAATGCACACGCGTATGCTTCTGCAGTTTTTGCAATCACCTTGAATTAAGATTAGTCTTAGATACAAATCCAGTTAATATTGGTAAACTTTTGTAGGTTTTAAGTCGAAGGTGAATTATCAGAGTTGAGGTGAAACGTAGATTAGTAGTAATAATTTCTATTACAGTGTAATACCCCGGAACGGCGCGGCTCAGATTGTGCAGACGCCGGGTAAACACTGGCGACTATAAATAGGAGTGGAGTAATTTAGCCGATTGCATCGCGCTGCTGGCTCGGTCGGCATGAGCCTAGGATGACGGTACACTTGTTAAATATTCTGCACATACGGTTATCAAGCACCGGGTATTTTGTTATCAATTATAAAGTCTGAATATAAAAGTTTAAAAAAAGTTTACTGCGGCAATTATGTTCAAATCCAAGAGAACAAATATTATTTATTGCTTAGATTCGTCCGTGACGACGACGGTAGTAAGCAAAGGAGGCGAGTTGAGATTCACGACATCATCTACTACGAGTTAACGCTAGAAGAGTTTCCAGTAAAAGTAGTACCAGTATGTACGTTAATTTTCGTCTGCTTACTAGTTCATTCAATGGACGTCCAAGAAAAACATGCTGCCTTTGAAACTAACAAAGTAACTTTTAAAATTACAACACAAAAACTACGCGTTCAAACTGCTTATCACCACCGCAGCTGACAACATACAACCTTGGCGGCCGCGGTCGACAGGTGAATCCCGCCATTGGTAGCTCTGTCAGTTACGACGGTATGACGCACCGACAGACAGACAGCGAGCTGCGCCAGCGCACAATGTTATCGCAAATATAAAACAGTGTACAAACTCGCATTCAGCCTTCAGAATACCAATGACCGTCGAAATCATTCATAAGCTACATTAAATATCACGATGACATAAACATTTTTAATTAATTACACAATTCAATAATTACTCAATTCTTATTTAAAATGCAAAATTATAATTAATATAATTCGGTCGTTAATTACGTAATCTCAAACGTGAATGTATAAGGAGAAATTTAAATTATGATTTGACAAACTTTCAATTCGTATATTTAATGGTGCTTGAAACGTCGATGCGACAACTTTTGGTTTGCCGTAAAACGTAATGTCATATCCACATTATGTTATTTGCAAATTGTTCCTCTAGCCTTCACCAGGAATACAACCTGATGCTAAGTGGGAGTCTGATGGGAAGAATATTTTAATAATTGACTGACCTGACACACACCTCGTAACGGACGAAAGAAAAGCCGGGAGTGCAACCTCGCAGACTGCTCTCAAGCACAGACCACCAAATTTCACTCCAAGTGTTGTTTAGGACCAGGAATAATGAATAAAATTCATAATTAGTATTTTGAACATAGGCATATTTCAAAAGATGGTCAATAAGTAATGTTTTCGTTTGTAATTTGTGGACTGGACAGCAAGGTAAAACGTACATTTCCTGCTGCAAAAGACAAAGCACTTCTTCTGGCAACGTCGGAAGTCGGATGCGGGCACTGGTTAAACACGCTGCCGTCTCCAAGTCTTGGTATCTCTTTAGCTAGCTGCACCGACTACGTGGCTATCGCGCTTAGTTTTTTGGCACCAAAATTTGCGAGGAATATAAATGCGTCCGTGGCGAAGATGTGGACAGGTCACTAAGTTCTGGACGTTTCTTCCGCCATAGCTCCTTGAACGTCAATATTGGAATCCGTTGGATTGGCAAGGGGCCCTGGCGTTTGGGGCGATCTCTCGTTTGGGAGGCAACCTGTGCGGATAAAGTCACTTCGCCCCACTTGAGAACTTCCAGCGTTAGGGCCGCTGCTGCTGCTGCAGGGTCGGCTCAGGAGTCAAAGCGCCGCACTTGGCACTAGCAGTAGAGACATTGCATTGGTGAGTTCATCAGGCGCCTTTTTTCAGATTGGTCTAAGTTTTTAGCGACCATAGGACTGCCAGTTAGCTCGTGCAAAGCATTATATATTAGCAGGCATATATTTTGATGGTTTTTGTATTATTACATAGTACAGTGTACCTGTTTGTATGTATCTTATAAAAAAGCTACTGTTGTATATGTCACAATTGTTCTGTTTATATTTAAAACGTGTCACATTAATTTGTTATAATAAATTTCATAAATCCTTAATTTGGTTACCTATTGTAAAAACTATCAATAAAACCTGTAATTGAAACGCCACATGACTCTGATAACAAGCGCACGTTGCGTACGCACCTTTTCACTCGAATCAAGATCTATATCGCTTTAACTGAATAATTCTTCTTTATCCTGCTGATTGCCGGTTTAAAGGTCCAACTGATATGCAATAACTAAGATTACCCCCGTCCACGTAAGTAAATTGAACTTAATGCTAGGCCGGCGTACAGATTACTATTGCAAATAATTATTACGGCAAAGAGCGCGCGCGTGCGCATTACGCGGCAAAAAGAAGATGCCAACTTGCAGAAAAAGTCGATTCCTTTTTTAAAACATTATAAATAAATGTTACACGAACGCAAGGAGCACTGAACCATAAGAATGGGTTGCCCGATGTTTCCAGCTCGCTTGGTACAAAACATTCACTCCCGGTGAAAATAAAAAAGTTCTTTTTTTAGATTCAGAAAAATGTCTGAGTTGCGTGCCTAATGACGCGAATGTTAAGCAAATGTATAGAAAAACTCGCATATTGAATACTGCGATGAAAATAAGTTTATAATTGCCTTCGTTCGTGTTGGCTGATTGTGGCACGTGTTGTAAATTACTTTTGTGCAATACAGATATATCAAGAGATACGCACCTTGAAATAAATTATGACATACCTTATTACGGTAGGGAATCAACAAGTAAAACAAAAATTGTTATAAATTGTAGGAATCATTCGTTTGACAAGGTAGTCAATAAATTCCTTAAACTTAATCGAAAGCTGAATAAATAAGTTATTTAGTACTTCGTGAAGCTATGCCGTGGCTTAATTACGCATATCGGAAAGTTATCTTCCCACTTAAAACTCTAGTTAATAAATCTGAAAGGAATGCCATCCACGTCAGTATTTGAATCAACGTTGCGTAGGAAATTTATGTTCCCCATGCTGTCAATTTATAAGGAAAGTGGCTAAATACTGTTCTTTATGACAGGTCTTTCAATTAAGATTGGCATGTTGGAACAGGCTATGTAATCGTTTGTAAAACTTAATCATTTAGTACTTGTGGAAAAGGTTATTTTTTCTTGAGCTAAGGATCAAAAACGAGCAGATTCAAATTTACCAACGATAAATCAAAGGAGTTTGAATATTATGGCCTTATTTGAAAGACAGTTGTTAAAAATACCGGTAAACCTATATAAGTGTAAGATGTCACAAATAAATCCTCAAATCCTTTACCCACAAAGATGTTTCTTAGCCTACGTACATAAGAACATCACCTCCACAACTCCGTACGGCCACCGCCTGGCCTTGACAAACGGCAACAGTTCCTACGTCAAACTTTATTTAATTACCATTACTCCTGTTTTAATCATTTCATTCCTGTTTACTTATAGTTTGGAGACTATTCCAGGTAACTACTCAACATCTTTGTAGCACTGCAGTCGCTACCAATAGGTTTACTTGCGGGGACTTTTGTGACTACAAATAAAATTTTAAGTTCGCCTTGGTTCTCCTTAGATTTGACATACAACCATAACGAAGCCACATCTCTATTCTACTTGTTGTAATTAACAATGTTGCAATAAATAAACGGCAACATTATTGCATTGAACTAAATTAAACTCGCTCTGAATAGGCCGTATTTCAATTGCAACCTTTTTGCTAAGACAGGATCATATTCAAACGTCTTCGAGTACGACCATTTTTTTTTCTCACGCAATATAACCTATCGACGGGAAAGCCGATCGTGTAGTAACTGAGAATAGATCTCAAATTGGAATAGCAGAAATCATAATTAATACAAATGTTCTTCTGCGACAAACTACGAATACGAATCACTAAACATTGACTTGGTATCCCCGGTTCATGCAAATTTAAACTTTAAGATAGTATTAATAGTAACTGTCTGGATGTACGACGAAAATTGTTTATTAAGATCATACGACCGGCTGTATAAACTTGATAATTACTTATATGAAAGGCAAAGACGTTTTAATTATAATTTAGTTTGACAACAACAGAAGAGCGTGTGGCTCTAGCCATGAACTAGCGAGGCTCTAAATATGTTTTGTAAATAGAACTATTTATAAAACATATTTTATTATATTATATTCGTTCCTTTAAGTTTAAGAATGGCATTGAAAACGTACTAAAAGTAACCTTCTGAGAAAAGTACATGGAAAAAAATTACGTAAGTGAAAATGCGGGGCTATACATAGTAATAAATGTATTATATACATTCAAGATTCCATTATTATCAAAGAGGTGGTACGTTTTTGTTTCATATCAGGCTTTACGTATTTCTAAAAGTTTATGCCTTTCCCAAGCCACTACAAATTGTGAAAAATAAATTGTGACGACATTTTTTTGAGAGAGTAAAGCTATTTTCTGTGGCATTGGTATGTAGATTAAATTAAACCGTTCTATCGTAGAAGATAATTCGATTAGCGTACCCGGCGATAAGCGACGTTGTATTCCAATAACTGACATCCGGGCGACCTTGCGCGCCACAACAATACGTTTTATCTCCATTACGTTTGTTTGCTCATAGGTTACCCCGGAACTCGACCACTGGAAAACACGCCTAATGAAAACACGCACAATTCGAAAAACGCGAGCAAAAACTAAACAGGAGTTATGAAGTGTAAACAAAAATAAAATTCCTTGATGTTGCAGCAATATGCATATCGAGGAACTAGTTATGAAAGGTCCAGAGCATTAGAGCATAAACGCGAATTATACTAACAAATCGGATGAAAGTGCCCGCATCGCAGCCAGGTGTCGAAAGTCGTTCCAATTGTTGGTCGAAGGATCGTTGACCTGACTGAATGTTTTAATTTGACCGAAGCAGTAAACGATTACACGCTGACAAATATGTAACAATGTTGAAAACTACAGGAATTGGAGAGATTTTGGAGCGCTTTAAATGGAATGTCTCATTTAGTAACTTCATCATCTATTCGAGGAACATCAGAGGTTACATCCTGGAGCTACGGAATCACCTACATTTGTTTTTGGGATGTTTCGTAACCGAGAAATTTGTTTGTCGATCAGTTACAAATTACGACATTAATTACGGGAGGCCCTGTTTACCTCTGATATAAACCAAACAATATGATTGGACCCCATTGCATAAATAGAAGTGACTCACCCAAATGTTACAACCACATTTACCACGTGCTTGCGTGAATCCTCATGTGCATGTAATATCTATTTATTAACTAATCCGGTAATACAAATAAAGTCTTACTACACTTAGAAATAAGATTTTCTTTCCTGAGATTAAAATCTTGAAGGTATTTGCAGAATGATAAGTCTCTGGAGAAAATGAGAGTTTGATTACATCGACCTTGAGCGAGATTAAAAATATGAATGGGTCGTTAATGAAGGATATTGCGTAAGTTACGTGAAAGTATCCAGTGAGCACGTAGCTCGTCTGTAGCTGACCATGCTGAATGAAACTAAATATAGTATACGATGACATATTCTAATATTGGTATTGACGTGTTGAACGTGACGCTTACAGGATTCTTACGACGATTTTAGCTCCATTTCCTGATACGGCGCACTGAAGTTTCAATTCAAATTGTTTATTAAGATCATACGACCATACATACTTCCATTCGAAAGGGTGCCATTGCCATAACCACACAATTATACTGCGGCTAATTTCATTCTAACAACTAGGTTATTTTTCAAACAATCAACTGACTAGTTTCACGTGGATTAGGCAAGATAAAATTGGCCTGGCTCCGTTCGCCTTGCTATTATGGTGAACGCAATCATTTGCATGGCGGCCGGCAACACCACGCGCTAATGGTCATTAGGTCGGCGACCCTGAAGCCATACATCCTCACAATATAGGTCCAGGTACTTGCTGCCGAGCAATTGGATCAAAAGGTTCACGACCCCGGGAAAGCGTTGCAAGCCACAAAACACCACCGTTTAAAGACGTGAATAGACATCCATCAATCATGCCGGTGGGGTTTTCATCAAGCACCGTCGCTCTACTTTCACTGCGAGCAATTTTTGTAAAATTACATTCTGTTCGTGATTTCGTCAGAGATAGAAGTTCTATTGTTACTCGTTCGTTATGTCAGCAAATTGCCAAAAACATCATTGACCACGTGGGATATTGTTTTCAAGTAACATAACTACACAATGTCTCATCAAAGAAGCGTTTTGAGTATTACATTTTCACTTTAACATATAGATTTTTCAGATTAATGTCATAAACCATCCATAAACCGAAAAATACAATTAAATTTTTTTAAATATATGTAAGCAAAGAATCTCACTTCATCTATTCGAAACTTTCGTCAGCCTGACTCTCCGATCACCCCACGTAACGTAGCGACGAATCAAGCAGTGTAGTAAGTTAGTGTCGGATTCCCCAGCACTGAGTCACTGGAGCCGCGGAGACAGGTCGCGTACAAATGAACAAAAATGAGCGCCAATGACGCGGTGACTCATGCGTATCGATGGCTGCATGCTCTCCGAATATGATTAGGAAGGCGTTATGAGCATATCATTGTAAATAGCACAACAATATTGAATAATATTTGTTTCGGTAGCTTTACATAAAGTCATTTTATCTTAGGCTATTCTCATGTTTATCATACCTCAAGACTGCATTGTGAGTTACTACAAATCATATTGATGGTTGAATCAGCGTTGCTTTTGATAAAGCTAAATAAATAGCAACAATACAACTACAACTACAATCAATACGTATAAAAAAGTCTCTCTATCAGTTTTTAGTACATTCGCTGTATTACAGGGGTTAAACCCCTACTAGCTTTTGTACCTGAGTGCAACATCATTTCAATAATAACTCACACAGCGAAACGATAAAATAAAACGGAGTCAGTACACAAAAAAAGGGTTTGTAATATAACTCAATTTACACCCCCCTTAGAAACCAATGGGCTTGAACATTATAGGAAAAATGTTGATGCTAAACATATAAATAAATAAATATGTATAGATACTCACTCAGAAAGTAGAAAGCTATTCTTTACGTAACGTAAATGTTGTCAATAGACGCAACATACCTGTGAAAGAAAAGACATTAACATTAGAAATGTAAACAATAGGCTTATGTATGAGCATTCTGGACGTAGTTCTACATACGAATATATACAAAACAATGTTTGTTATCATTCTCGTTACAAAAGCTAATGAGATATTTGATTGAATAGATTAGCAAATATTCATTATTGGCATACGAGCTAACGCTAGTACGAAGACCATTTATGAATGTATACAATTATATATAAAAACGTAACTAAACGTTTATTCTACAACCAACAGTAAGTTTTTTAATGTGAAAGTATGCCATAAAACTGCTGATTTAAAAAATATATATTTTATTTTATGACGGCAGTATTAAGATCGAGGGCCGTGGCAGTAATCGCATCAACTTCCTGAACTATAAAATGACCCCTTCGCGCACTGCTCGCAGGCTGGCGCACAAAGACATCGAAAACAAATAAAATACCGAGTAAAGTATTGGTACAAGGACGCGGGTTTATCAACTTATGACGAGCTGCGGTTGCTTTAAGGAAACTTCATTGTTATGAATATCAGTAGTATTTTAACATATGGAATTATTTTCTTATTATGTTTTGTTATGATATTGTTTATTTCAGCTGTACACTTTATGGAGGAGGAGCACGTTGGTTCAAACAGAATGTTGTCTTATAGGTCTTAGTTAATTTCAAAACAAAAATAACTCTATAGCTAGTTGTGTATAAGTATGAAGTAAACAAGTATGAAGACCAGTTGTAACCACCAATAACCAACCATTGTAATAAAGTGGCAGAGAAAATACACACATCCGTAAATGATCCATAGTCATGACTAATAAATATATTCAATGAGATTTACAATACATATAAACTTAATATTATGAAGTTTTTTGAATAATAATCGTCAAAAACTAAAACAAACCACTTTGGTATATATTAAATAGAAACGCTGAAATGTGATGAACAAATAGGTTGTCATCGGGTAAATTTTACGCAGCCGCCGACGATTTCAATACTGACAGTGAACAGTGCGTTGAAACAAAGCCGCGGTAGAATAGATCAATTAATAGAGACGACCGCCGAGTCGCGGGAGACAAAAGAAATTATTAACTATCACGATTCTAAGCGGCAGCCGATACCGCACGGAGTACGCGCCACTGGAGACATACACTGTTCGCGAGTTGACATCGTATTTGGTTCTCAACTGTTTTAATCTTATCTTTCCAACAGTAAATTAAGCATTCTTTGCATCTGTCTAATTAAAAGCTTAAAATAATGGATTTAGAACAATATAGGTTTCTGTATAGGGCAGTGGCCAAATGCTTGCCGAACCAAACATTACATATTTTTATATATTGCAGACATGAATTTAGTCTCTCAAAAATTGTACCACACACATTTTTTTGCCTCAGTCCTCACTCCTGCGCATTACAAAACGTCCGATACGATCGACTTTCAAGATGCCCGCCGATGAAGCCGTTCCCTTCGACACAAAAGCTTCACTTACGTAAACCGAACTTCATTGTCCGCGAGCTTTCTTCAATCTAGATCCAATTAGATATAGACGCTCGTCGGCTCTGATCGACTTTCGGTTCTTCAAATGCATTTCGTGAAAGGATTCCGAGTAAAAGTTGGTTAAGTCAACATATTGTGACCTCAATCTGGTATTAGCGAAGACTTTATAGCTTTTAATCGACGTTCAATCGATTATGTTCGCGAATGTTGGTTATGTAATTTATTATGATTATTAATAAATATTGTGTTGCGATGTCAACGTTCCGCGGTACAGTTAGCTGATTCCTGCGGGCATGGAACCGGTCGCGTCTAGGAAGTTCCCGCTGCTGCGCACGACCACCGACTTATCGGAGGACGTTACCATCGTACCATCGACGTACCATCGTAGGCAAGGACGTAGACAAGGGATCACGTGGGAAAGTAAACCACGAATTTTGCCCTTTGCATATTTTTATTAAAACACCCTCCCTTTTTGAATATACGGCGCTTGATTTTAATCATTGTTAGAGGGTCAGCGCGCGATAAAAGCGCTATCCTAATGCACATTTTTCGCGTCTGGATGTAGGTGAAAGTTACTCAAAATTTTAATAACACGAATAAAATATATAAGTACATCATGAATCACGCATAAACACGTCGATAAACAATCAATGAACGAAGTGGGAAACCATTAAAGTTTTATCGGAGCATTTACCAAAAAGCCCGCCTTCGATTTACATGCGAGCGATTAAGATGATCGATAGCGGAATCCCACATGACATTTTAAATTTATAACATGTCTATTTAAAAGCAATGTTTTAAAGTAATAAATTTCGAACAAAATAACGGACTGTAAATGATTTAAATTGCTTTGTTTATGAATTCAACACACAACACAACACATCGTTTTAATATATAACATTTTAATATCCGTTATATTTTTATGTGTTCGATTTGGTTATCAAAAGAGCATATCTTTACCTTTAACGAAATTGAAAGATTATGTAAATAATCAAGTTATTTAAATCAACAAGTTTTTTCAGATTAAGAATTCGAACAAACATAAGGTTACGTGACTGAGGTGCGCGGGCGCAGCACAGTAGTCGCGCGTGACTCACGCCTCACACGCTAACACTCCATGTTAATTGCTGCACATATATGCCCAAAAACAACACGAGACATTATTTCGAGAGTTACCCAATAATTCGCTAATCGAGTAATCGATCCCCCGTTCACTGATCGATTTGATTATCGAACCTGTCAAGTTATGTAAGCTCGTTAGTTGTACTAAATGACACGCATCAGTATCCGATACTTTTGCAACTTATACAACAGTTGATGTGAGCTTTGCGATTGTAAATAAAATAAACACCAGGCAATGTACGTTGCTCTTTGTGCATGAATTAATATAATTATTTATTTTTAAGTTTCGAAACTTTCTTCAAGTTTGCCTTTGGAAATGTCATCGCTAATCAGACGAATTCATGTTTTTCTATGAAGCGTGCGGGGGGGGGGGGGGGCAAAGGCCGCTCATTAATAAAGACGTAACGTGATTTAATTTGTAGTAAACTATTACGGACTAGCAGGTTCTTAAAACAAACTTCGATGAATTCATAATTGAAGTTTTCGTAAACATTACATTGACAGCGACAGGTTTATTAATAAATAACTCTTGCTTGAAGTATCGCACGCTCGGCGAAATTATTTTATTGCTTTGGGAACGTTACGATCTATTTGCTAATATTACTTCTTATTTACAAAACAAGATTCATAAATAATAGACATACCATGTGACAGCTAACATTGTATATTGTTTGTACAATTTATTTACGAATTTATAATATAACTGTTTGTGTTCCATAGATAAATAAATTACCCTCTTCACCTATTATTCACTACCCTATACTTAAACCCAATAAGCAATAATAAATACGCACATTAAATAGAACCAAAGAGGATAATTTTAGACTCGGGATGGATGCGCCATTGTGATGAACAGCCGAGAGTTGGAGTTAGCGAGGATTGACGCCCGCCCTCTTACTCAATGGAATCATTACGATGTTAGTCAGGGTTCTGGATTTATTTCACAGCTGATGAGGTGGATCAATGAAGGTCTTTTGTTTCACAGAGGCGGTGACTTCTACCAAGAAACCGCTGCACTTCGACCAACATACCTATCCGTCAATGAAATTGGTTTCAAACCTCGATGTCGGTAATGTGTATTGTAACTTCCACTATTTTCGAAGAATAAAATGCGACGTAGGTTCTGAATCAATAAAAGATAATAAAGTACTAGTAAGTAAGAAAATAAAGTCCACCATTACATACGTACGCATCTGACTTGTAAGGCCAAAATCAACGCAATAAAAATCAAAATAACCGTGATGTTTACAGCCTTCCATTAATATCTCAGCTTTGATTCGACATTTGAGTCCCTTAATGCCCGAACACAAGTACATCACGACGTTTTGTGAATGGAGGTTGTTCATAAAAGGTCTCAAGAGATTACGTTAAATGCGGCTGATATTTTCACGAGCGCTCAGCACGCGCCTGCGCCGGCGCACCGTTTTAGGTCAAGGTGGTTCTTGGGACCGCTCGCAGACAGATTCTATAGATTATCACGCATTTTTATACTTGTAATATGAATTGTGTGTAGGCGAGCATTGAAAGTAAATTCTGTACAAAGTGGAGGATTGTTGGCATTACTCGTTGAAAACAAAACCTTAAATGGTAAATTAGAATCTCATACATTAGTATCTAATTTAAAATGCAAAGTTGAATCGCATGATATTTACCGGATAATGTCGGAATCAAACGTTGATTTTACCGTGGGAATGTTAAATAATTGGAAACCGTGGAAACGAATAATCGTGATTGCATAGAAAATTATCTTTCTATGTTGCTATTCGATTTAGTAATAAGATCGAGATGATAGCAGCAACATCAAGCAGCAGTTGGTACTAGCAGTATTCTCAGCCCATACTGAGTTTCTACCAATTCTGCTCTAACAATTTGCATCGGCAACCAACAGCAAAATCCAGCAGACGCGCAATGTTCAAAATTGATGCAATCTACAGAAGTCAAGCAAGTGTAACAATACCCTACCTAACTGATCCTGTTGGAAGGCCCGGCAACAACAGGTGAGCCGCCGACATGTGCAGTCACGGCGCTGGGTACACTGCGCCGCCATGTTTGCGGGGGCCCACATTCCTGCAGACACACTGCTGGGGTGCGCGCCCGACTGTGTCCGAAGAAAGGGCGAAACGAAGGGTTCTTCGATGTTCGAGGGCTGATTTACGTTTATATGATAAGTTCGTTACAAGTATTTGGAATATAAATTATAATGAAGTTGGTAAAGTAGTACATAGTTTTTAATAACGCAATCATATGTTAATCTTGTATACTTATAAGAAAATATAATTACACTAACTACTACTACTAACCGAACTAAAAAGATATAAAGGATTTTTTAAACTAATCATTAAAGCTTAACTTACAAAATCTGAAATCGCTTAACAACGGCTAGACACGCGGTTGGCAGTATTTAAATGCAAACAGAGATCAGTTTTAAGAAATTGTTTGCACATGGGGGTGCTGCGCACAATGGACTGCGTCATCTGCGCGTTTATGAAAGATCACCGAAACATTGGCACTGCAGCTTTTTATGACTGTGACAAATGAATCTATTAATCCTTCTCGTTTGCGATGCACCCTTGCATTGTGTCGCTACAAAAGATTTAAATAGTTTAACTTGGAGCCTGTACATGATGTTGTCGGCGTGCTTTCGTTGCGCTTTAAGATGGTAAAACTATATTTTTTTTAAATCAAGGAAGTTCGTTAGATGCGCTTTTTAGATCATTAAATTGTTCACATGGATATTTAAATAATTAACTGTCTATAATAGTACATGATAATGAACTGCACCACAGGGCAGGACAAGAGGGAACAAAATAGCCCCCTCACAAAACGAAAGGGCTCCCAGACCGCACGCGCGGCATTATGAAATTTGGCGCGCAATTTTCGCTTTTTTACAACAAAGAGAGGAACAGAACAATTGCTCACCGGTCCAAGTCACGCGTTGCGAGCTCCAACAAAGGTTCGCTGGGAACGAAAGTAATCAACTGTTCATGATAATATCAGAGTGATGCGTTTTAATGCACATGCCATTAAATGGCGGAATTAATGCCAGCGTGAGAGCTTGCCGTGGCTTATGCCGCGGACGGGATGTGCTGCAACATTGCTTTTGTTTAAATAGATTGTAAATGTGACCAACACTGTTATTCACAATGGTGTGTTGTTCTCGCATTATGTCAGTTAGTGGTTGAGGATGGCGAAATTTGTGTCACTAGTAAAATACTCATGACGTTCGGCAGGGTATTAAGCAAATGAAGCTACTCGCAAAAGCAATAGATGCAGTTAAAGCGTACAACATTATTAACTTATAATTTACACGAAAAACCAAAACAAATGATGAAACCTCCATCCTACATCCTCAAATCTGCCCCACATTGGAAAATCAATCAAAAACCAAAACCTGATTAATCAAATTTAGCTGCACGTCAAAATCACGCGATTCAAATGGAGCGTCCCACATCTATCCGTCACGGAGCGTAATAAACCCATCAGGCATGCGGCAGTTTTATTACTGACTCCTTACTGCGTATGCCTCGTGTAAGAGACACGTGACTGCTGCTCCCGGAGGAGGGCCAGTCTGGACCCTCGGGCGAGGGGTCCGCAAAGTCCCCTGTCAGTCCAGCTCTGGGAGTCCCTGGGGCGTGTGCGGGTCGGGAACAATGCTCGACCTTTGGTAATACCTGGTTTGGGCTTGTTTTGGGATTTTATAATTCAGATTTATTAATAAATTCAAGTAAAAGTCAAATATTTATTTCTTACGCGATAAAATGTAAACCTTTGTGTACTACAGCTGTAAATCTTTTAATTGTGGAAAAATGCTAAATGATTTAGGTTGTAAATATTTTTTAAATTTTAAAGCAGCATAATAAATTATATCAACATAGACGAAAACACAATAAAAATATCAAACTTCGATCTAAATGCCATCAAAAGGCTACTCAGCTGTACTCAGTCGGTATTAACGAAATCCAGGCAGGATTTGCAGACAAAACATTTTATGACATAGAGAAAGAAAAATGGTCGTTATCACGTTGTATATTTCCTGACATTGTATCAAAAAGCCAATAACTTGACACCCCATACAGGGTCGCGTGGGGAGATTCAGTCAACCCTTCGTTGCGTAAGTTAGTTTTGGCAAGGTTCAGAGAGGGTCGCATGAGGTTTCAAAATTAGTATTTTACAAAACTAAAGGTAAATAGATGCAAAATATATTTTTTATTATCATGAAATTTATTTTGAACCGTGGCTGTAAAATTTTCGCACTACAGACATGACAAGAACTAAGAATACTGCCTGCGTTTGTTATTTTATTAATGTTCCGTTTTTGTTTTTTATTGTCACCTATATATAAATATATTTTTTCTCCTTTTCTTGTAATTTTTATTATTATGTTGCTTTTTCTTATGTTGTGAACTTTTAAATGTGTATTATGTTAAAAATGTTTCTTTACCTATTGTATTGTATTGTGCGAAGTGTAAATAAATTAATGTCTATGTCTAATATCTATACGAATTCTGCTAAGATCACGAGACATTTTGTTTATAATGTTTTTACTTAAACTATATTTAAGTTAATAATTTTGACTCCTTTCCCAATATTCCTTGCCTTACACACAGGTACACCAATAGTTCCAGTAAACATACAAGGTGCAATGCAAGAACCACTGATGCAATATCAAATTCAGTAGGGTGTCTGATGCACTAATAACAGCCTGTCTGGCCATTTTCTATCTCTATCCATCTACGAACGATAGAAAGGGACATTACTTGAATTATTGATGAACGCAACTCGTTACATGAATGCAGGGGCTCAAAGTTGATGTAAAATCGATGATATCAAAAACATATTTATAAATAATGAATAAGACGATGGCAATCTAGGGGCTGTCACATCAAATACCGCTTAGTGCGGTGTAGATTTTAATTTCAAAGCTATATTGCCTTGTGCGGGTATAGAAAAGCGGAAACGGCATGTGTTTGCCCTAGATGCAGTTGCACCAACGGGGAATCTAGTTACGGATTCCACACTAACTATTGAATATATTATGTGGAAACGGATGTGCCTAACTGTACAGTAATGACTGTTGTTTTGTAACTGTTTGTTGGCACATTGTTTTAGAGCAGAAGAATCTTGTGTAAACTGTATTCATATACTTATGATAGCATGTAAAAAAGATATTATAATTAATCGCTCGTAATATTTCGTGAACGACAACCCACTATTTTATCATAATATATAGAATAAATTAATTTACAAAGTATTCAGTAATTTATTGTAGAGCAATAAATCCTCAATACTAAATAAGACAAAGAATAACATTGTAAAAAGATCACGTAAATCAATTATAAGATGAATACAAGCAAAGTTTCCATAAGCGACATAGTTGATTTGAAACTGCGTACAGTTAAGTTCAAACACAAAGTCTGGTGGACGCTGACGTTACAATGAAGATTCTTGTTAACTTGATATTGTCATTTAAACTTGATGCTGCTCAAGTTTAATAACTTTGCGAACTCTATTCCGAGCTCTTACACTTTCGCAATAATTTTGAAGTTTAATGAAGATGATTAATTAGCTGTTTATTGATATAGATCCTTTTGTCTTTGGTGCCTTTTGTGTAAACTACAGAAATAAATGAAACTTATTACCGAATTAATAAATTTTTGGTTTTAAATACAACAGAGGATCAATATTGTTTGTGACAAATTAAAGTTCATCCATCATCGTTCAATTCATTGACATTTATTCCATGAATAGGCAATAGAAGCCAAGGACATAAATCACAATTTGATTGAATGATGACCGGCCAGCCATGTTCGTACAGCCAATCGCTCCGCTCCACTCAGCGGCGGGAGGCCCGCATGACACCACGTCATCATGACATTACCACAATCTCGACATGCAAATAGTTCACAGTAAAATGTTGAAAACGCTGTCTTTAGAGAGACAATCCATATATTTTGAAAATACTAACTTTGGACCGTTTCCAGACGTTGAATGATTTATTCACGAATATATCATTCTGAAATAATGAGCTGCTAACATAAAATGAAAATTAATGAACTTGTTTCTAAAGGTCAGTTGAACGTTTCGAGGATATTTCTGAATATGTTTGCGACGCCTCTAGCGCTGTAAGCGATCGATGGCATTGATAGTGGATCAATTCTGAAGTTATATCAGTCGATTGATTGATTGATTGAGGCTGTCAGTTACATTGATGTGACCTCCTGACGGTGGCAAGTTCAGGTCAAGTTGCTTTGTTTCTGTTGTCAGTAAGGCTGTGGTGGGACAACCGTATGGTAATTCGTTGCTTTAAACTGCATTGTTTCATGACGATAAAAAAATCTCTAAGCTTCGAAGAAGAAAATAAAATTTTTGCACGACTTGTATATATATATATTTTTTATTTGCTGGCAACTATGGAATAATAATAAATATTCGTTAGATTGTCCCATCTTTTGTAATATTTAATATACTAAGACGAGTGTCAAGCAGTTTAAGATAGCAGTTTAACACATTTAAAGCAGTTTTCCTATTGTGAAAGAATTTATAAGTTAGTCGAATTGCTTTAAAGTTTAACAGCTACCAATAACAAATAAACAAACCTTTTTTTTAACCAAAAGTCAAACTGCTGCTTCATGAGGCTGGTTCTATATCGGAATATCTGAATGCACTTGTGTGCACTGAAGGTTAATCTACGTTCTTTCACGAACAAGATAAGCTGAGTGTTTCGCTTTCGATGTGTCCATTTGCTCCTCACTCAGTCATACCAATCTACATATATTGACAGTAAAGTTGTCTGTTTGGACTAATAGTGACAATATTTTTCTACTTTTTTTGTATGTTTTCCGATGAATGTACGCTGATTCAATAGAATTTCCAATAATAACATAGTTTGTTGTTGAATTACTTTAAAGCGTTGGTATTTGTTCTTTATGTGTCATCACAGAAATGAAGAAATTTTATTCTACGTGACATTTTAAACGCCCAGATAAATTGCAACAATTGTAACAACCTTTCTGTCCGAGGCTCTACATTAGTAAAAATACTAAAATTGGAGCCAATGGCAGTCGAGTGTTAAAGAGCTGGAAGTTAAACTTAAGTTGTCAGTAAAGCTAATTAACTTCAGGTCTATTGAGTCTTTAGATTGAGATTAGAGTTTGACACAATCAAAAATAAGGACGAGTGAAAACGATCAAAAATGAAGTCATTACCGTTTACGATTCATTTAGTATTAAATTAATTCAGAACACAATTATCGAAAGTTCGCTTGTAAAATGTTCTATTCGCAATTTCTGTCGTCGTGACAGTTCGAATAGACATCTGACGGCTACACGGTCAGGCAACAGGGAGTCGGCCGGACCGTGATGGTCGCCGGGCCGGCCACCCGACGCCAGCATCCGGCACTGGCCCGGCGGCGCGGCGTTTGTCACGAGTGGCAGATTAGACGAATGACTTTTAATGAACTATCTTTTATTACGGAGAGAGAATATTTCAATATATTTGGAACAGTTTAATCATGGTATCCAACGTTAGCTGTAACCAGAGTTACATTATCCTGAAGTAGCAAAGACTAATTTACCAAAAAGTCCTCAAGCGATTCCGAGCTGTAAGCGCGTATAGCTGCGAGAAACTACAAGCATTTGAGGAATGCAGAGTAATTCAACTTATATTAGTGCAAATTAGCAAATTATATAATCAGTTACATCGACAACTCTACACAGAATAACTATTACACAGTTTACTTAAAAACACGCTCGCTGTGATATCTGCGGAAGTGAATACATTTACCTACATAATGAACTCCGCTTTCCGAACTGAAACTAGATTACCGAACATTATCATTCGCCAAGTGCTACTTACCTCTTGGACCGTGTTTTGATACAAACAACAAAATATTATGAGAACTAGTTTATACGATCTCTGTTATGGGATACCGCAAAGTGCTGTGTGAACGGTACGACATGTCTTCTATTTTATATCATGTCTTATTTGTGTAATTTGCATTTTACATTATAATAGAATAGTTATGCAAGTCACGAAGTACTTATTGTAATGTAGTTAGCAACGCTCTTTCTTATTTAAATATATTTATAGACATTTCATTTCACGGGTATATTTTAAGGTTAGCTGGGCGTAATTACGCGTCCATTAGTATCGCATTTAATATACAAATAACCCATTTTAAATATTACTAACTTCCACAGATCTAAGTTATAAGTCAACAAGAGCATTTAAAAAATTCAATAAGTAGAAGGTGAACTTCGGCATGAAGAGAGTCATTTTTCAGAATGAAAAACGTACAGTCACTGACAGCTACCGGTATCTAATAAACTTGCAGCTACAGGTCCACTTCACGTTCCACCGACACATGGAAACAGTACGTAAAATAATTAATAATAATAATAATAATAACAAATATTTCTAACAATCACACCACATTATCTAGCCCAAATTAAGTATCATTAAGAACTTGTGTTACGGATACTAGATAACGGATAAATAAACTTAAGAAATATATAAACACACATAGATTTTTTTTTCATATATAAATATTAAAAATAAACTTAAATAAACATACATACACATCCATGACTAGAAAGCAAATATGATAAAATAACCGCCTCTACCAGGATTCGAACCCGGGACCTCTGGCATGAAAGGCAAGGGTACTTACCGCCACACCAAACAGGCCGTCAATTAATTATCAGGAAGAGTAATAATGGCCAGGTTTGTCCGTCAACCTCACACAGATACGTCGCTACATCACTGCTGCAAAAACGTGGTCTTGCCAAAACAGTAATTTCCCGCTTTTCCCGACGACTCGATTCGCAGAAAAACTTAAATGGGTTTTTAATTAATTATTTCGCGCTAAAAGCCATTACTGGCACACGATAACTTTCATCACTGTAGATACTGGTTATTCTAGATAGTTCATCGTTGCAACGCTACGGATACTACGTGGCCCATGCACTGAGGACCCTTTGTAGATATTTTATTGAGGTTCATAATGTAAAGATTGAAAACAATAAGCTGAGATAGAAGGGCGCTGTGTCCATTATATTCGATCTCAGCCCAAAACAAGCTAGTAATAGTTTTAGTATCATGAGAACTAATTAATTTAAATAAATAAAATAAAATTTGATGACTTCAAGAGGTCTTCGCGCGGTTCGCCCGTGTAACTGCTGATGTTTGAATTTCGGGATAAAAAATAGCCTATATTACTATTTGTAAAGTATATTTACAATACAGAATATATTTTGTAATAATCGGTGAAGCATTTTCAGAGTCTATCGATATAACAAACAAATCTTTCTTCTTTACAACAAAAGTATTCGAGACTATTGACTAACACTGAAGCATTAAGCTTCAATATAGTAAAGTAATTCAACAGTTATTGGCCATACTCTGTCCTCCTTGGAGTACACAAAGAATTGGCCGAACGCGGTTTTTTCCGACAAGGCATCATACAAAGGGACTTGCATAGCTTACCTGCGCGGTTCGCGTGTTTGTTGCCCCGCCATGTCTGCGATGTGTTTTAGTGAATGTCGAAATACAGAAGGAATGCCACATGGCATTTTACAGATTCTCTTAGCTGTTCTTAAACGGCAATAAAATATCATGAACATACAATATGGGCTTGAAGATAGCGGAGATTTGTAAGAATGTTTCAGTTTTAGTGGAATATGTGTAGGTACACCGAGAGCCGCGACGAATCATCAATCATTTGTCAACAAATACGAGGTAATGTGGCAATAAACAATGTGCGAGTTCGCAAGTGGGTGCTAATCGGTCGTATGATGCGCCGACGCCGGTCAACGATCGCGCCCGTCAACGCTTCAATCAAATAAAACTATCTAAGACTTGAAGATTAGCCGTTTACTTATTTTAGGAAAATTTATATGATATCTAATAAAACATTACCTACGTTATAGCCAGTAGCAAGTGTCGGTAGGTAAGAGCTCGATTTGAAAGCTTACTTCTCTGTTATCTTTACGAGCTGAACGAGCAATATCGTGAGGCATTCCGTCAAAAGCTTCCAAGAATTATAACAGCTCAGTCACTAGGCTAAGGTATAAGGAGAGCACATTCCTTGAAGTGGTAACTTTGGCTTGACACACATACTTTACTTAAAAGCTTTCGTGTGCTTTAGTAAGCGAAGGATAAGACGACCAACACACAATAATAAAGAATTTACAGAACAAGGTGATAGGTTGAAGTGACAGGCCTGTTTTAGAGAAGGGTAATCATTTGATACTAACATCCTACTGTCATAGATTAGAATGTCGTTCTTATTCAAAATACTAAAAACAATAATAAAAAAGGAATCAGATATCTTTATAGTCATATCCAGTATTTTTTTCCTTTTTTGGACTCTGGTAACGAGTAAAGCTCAAGTCATTGCAGAGGCATCCTTTGAATCTTTTAAGGTCATCCTTGTTCCTTTTTGGAAGCTATCTTCGTCCGGCGGCATTCCAACTGCGTCCACCAATTACGCAGGATGAAATGGTGAATCTCTTTTTTACCCCGGGTGACCGTTACATTCGACATCGACAATCACTAAGAACGAGTTTTGAGATTCCGTAGAAGGTTGCTCATTTTCCAATTTTCTAGTTTCAGCACGACCGCTGTCACCTTTTTTACCGGTCAGAACAAACGAACAACGGTGCCAATGCAGCGATAAAACGTGCATTCATTTAGCCTCGGCAATAAACTCCCTTGTGTCGATTGTCATTGGAAAACTCCATTTTACCGATACACGACCTCTTAACCAATATTTGTAAACATTAAATCAATGACAAAAACAAATGAACGATGGCGGAGATTTTTTTGTGAATTGGCAGTCGAATTGATTTACGGTTAATAACCAAAATCAACATTTAGAGAATTCGTTTGCCGAATCTAAATCGGTTTCAAGGTTAGTCACGGCTAAAAGAAATCGAGAACTCCAAATAGGACCAGCAAGTGAAACTGCTGATAACTAATTAGTACGATTAGTCTGTCAGCGGAATGGGTCAGCGCGGCCGTCGCGGGCGCAGCTCAGGTTTCGCTATAGTTTATTAGCTACGCGATATGAATAATTAAGTTCTCATTATTTCGGTACCTTGGATGCATTGTGCGGCTTTGGCCTCATGACATCGTTTGACATCCTCCTCGTGAACTAACTCCTGCTTTAACTTTCAAACCAGTTCATTTGTATGTCCTAGTAAAATATATTTGAACAATGCATGATGTAAATGTATGAACAGTGGGTAAAAACTAATAAACAAGGTAACTGTGGGGTTTAAAAACAGAGCAAGGTTACGAATACTGAAGACTACAATAGAAAGGTAACGTAAGCTTGGGAACTAATAATACACATGTAACAATGAGCGCGTCAGTCAGCACTCGTAAAACTAATTCGAGTTCGAGTAACAGCCGGGAACTGCAGCCACGGGCCGCGCCGCGCCACCTCGCGCCGCGCCAAAAATAAATCCGGAAAACATAATACTTCGCGAGAATACAGAAACTTCCAAGTCACAAATAAGTTAAAGACATTTTGTACGAATGTATCGCTAAATTTACGTACTTTCATTGGCGTCATTGAAATATTTTGACAATGCGTCCGTTCAATGCGAACGACATTGGGAGTAAACGTAATGCTTGCAAAAACAACTTTATTCAGCCGCCCCAAGCTCTAATGTGAAATCTGGTAAGGCCTTGGCATCCGCGATATCCTGGCGGGGATCCAACGACGGGCGATTGAATGAGTGACGATTTGCAAACTAAAAAACCAGAGGTAGACGGACACGACCATGCTATTTCTGGGAGGTCGGGCTCAAGTGCCTGACTCAACGTTGGTACGATTCTCTCGAGAGGCAATTGAGCTGGAGGAAGCGCGTATCTGTTTACGATTGGATGGAATATGTGAGTGAGGGCATATCATTAAATAGACAGATCATGATATGAAAGAGCTTCTGTTCGCGAGCGTGGCGAACGTGACCTGCGAGGCGAAGGCTGAAGTGCGGCGGACGCGGCAGGCCGTCTGCCAGGCCGGCTTATCGCGACACACACACATGCCTGTCTAGATACCGACGAATGCAGAGGCTTACGTTTAATTGTATATGATTAGCGAAAGGCAGTAACGTTAAATACGTCTAAATAATAACGTTTTACAATATTGAGCAAGCATAATTATGACAAATTAAAGGTACTACAGCAATTAGTTTGCATAATAAAAGAACCGCAAGCGAAACTACGTTTCCTAATCACGTTCTTGACAACAACAAGATAAGTACACAGATAATGGCGGTGCGCGCCAGTGTGTGTGTAGCCTCGGCGAGCGCCTGCGCTTGATTTATGGTGATGTTCACGATCACGGACAATTCGACGGTAGCTTCGATATAATTAAGAACTACGTAAACACTTTCGATTATTATTTAACCGGTATTCACAATTCAAATATAAAATGTTTACTTGGCAAAAGAACTGGGCACTCTTTTGTAAAAATTGTTAAAAACATGAAATAGGTATACAATTTGACCACGACATGAAAGAAACCAACACAGACAGCTATAATGTCATGCTGCAGACGAGCTGTTAACACAGTAGGTACTGATATTACATTTACTGATACAAAAACAAAATCAGCCTGTGGAGAACTCTATTCCACGCCCTTTTGTCAGCTTTATGACATAAAGTTTGCTTGGATAGTTTTCTTGGATTTACTGAAGGGCAGGGATTGAACTGATTCCGGAATTTTATTACATACACGACGTATTGACATTCCGATAAATGATTTGCTGCTTTTAGCCTGCCTACATGTTGGAAATGCCAACTTACGCTCGTTCCTAGTCATGAGTCCTGACGATCGAGTTCATCAATCATATATCACATGAATAATAACGCTGTCATTTCTTTTGTACAAATAGTTCTTATCAACGTTATTTCTGCCACCTACTGGCAACCACCGTCCAGCTCGAGACACAACACACTGCGAGTGACGCCGCTGATGATACAGTTCCTCGGGCGAGCATTATGAGATCACTTTTTTAACAACTGTAAGTGCCCATATTACTACATCAATTCTATCGGCGTAGTTAATAACAGTGAATTCCGTATTATCTACGTATTCGAATTGTAATCTAATATGGCCAGCGTTTGGCGATAAACATGTTAATCGCAGTTTATACCTACTCATGTATTTTTCATATGTAAAGCGGCGGAATTATTTGTGATACGGCAATATCGGCAGTGATAAAACCCGCAATATTTTGCACTAATAAGCATATTCAAATATTTCGCTCACCTTAGTATCGCAAATGTTGGCGTTCATCCAATTGTAGAATTGGACGCCTTGGCTGTCGCCGAGATCGAATTCGAAATTCACAAAATCAGTACAAAAGTTACTGAAAATCCAACACGATCAGCAGGATACACACACACACGGTCCCAACAACACCAGTCACAAGTAGAACGTCAAGTTCAAGTTTGGATTAGCACTGACTTGATGTAACCATGGCAATGGTTTATCGCATCACATTGGTTTGATTGTCACACGGTCGGTAACACGTGCGCACGGAGCGGGCGCGGGCGGAGCAGCGAGAAGCAGAGACGAGCGCCGCACGCGCGACGCACAGCTCGACTGGCGCGCCGTTGCCGCGCGCCGCTGCTGCAGCCCCAACCCCCGCCAGAAATCGCCACTTTTTACCCCGCGCAAAAAACATATTCATCCCAAATAAGACTGTCACTCGTTCACCCGACAGATCCGACTACTTTTTCAGTCAACAATATAATTATTCCCGCCTTGTACGGCACGCATAGGAATCGTCATAGTATAGACGTGGGAACGGCGCTGTTTACGGATGGTTTGGAACAACACTAAGTGCGAATAAAATAATAATACGGGGGATAAATATAGATGTGAAATTCCGTCTTGCGCTGATGCGAGTTAATAGGTCGGTGATGACGGCGGGCGGGCGATACCGCTAGGTGCTGGGATCACGTCTCCGGCAACGGCACCGCGGCCGCGGCGATGCGCACGCGCTAATTTAAATAATCATCGCATGGAGAAACCCGCTTTTGGGGACAATCTTCGTCCAGTCATTGCATGCGACGATTTCTAACCGAGTTTATCAAACAACATCTAATCTCGGGAGTTTCTAATGAGCTGTGTAACCGCGATTGTTAGGCTCGACATGCGACGGGCATACCAACACACGCGATATCATGTCGTAGAAACCAAATAAGCGTTGCACAATACTTCTTGTTCAGTGCGCGCTGTCGTTATGTTTTGGGAATCTTGCTTTAGGCGGGTGTGATAATACTAGCGTCATCTTGTTTGTGTAGTCATTTAGAAGAATCGCGATACTTTGACTTTCGATAAAACCCGATAAACACGTGAACCAATAGACCCATATAAAGACACTTTATTTCTTAAGTTAGTGTACAATCTAAAACAAAACAGATTATTCTTAGTGGCAAGGGTTAGATAGAAGACGTCTCTACAAAAATATAAATATATTTGTTTTACATAAATTCCTATCGCAAGAAATGTTGTTTACAAAATGAGTTTGGTTTGTATTTATTTTATCAGTAATAGATAAGCTCAAAATAGATTTCGCTTTAAAATATCAGATGAAAACAGCGTCTGAGGATTTATTAGCATTTTTTAAAACTAGATTAAATGCGAAGATTTTCATTGCAATTAGCTTAAATTAGGACTAGTGGACAAAGACTTAGTTAGTATATTACATGGAAGTAGAATGGTTTATTTACTTCTGATAATTTTTAAAATAGCATGTTCGCCTAATAAAAATTATTCGCCAAATATTCATGCTCGATACTATTTATTACTAAGTCCTGCGTGTTATCAAGAAGTTAAAAGCTATATTAATTGATTTATTTCAATATTATTTAAAATTTAGAAAGCAAATAAAAATAAAGTAAACAATTTTAAAATTATTCACAAACATAATATGTTGACCAAGATATTATTGCATAAATTATACAAATATGTGTTTTATTTTTTTGCATTGAATATCAATAAGATAATTTGATTTGACACACAAATTCTTAAAATTTAATTCTTTTTTTGTATTTTTTTATTGTATTGTATTGGTTTATTGTATTAGGTGGATGACATAGTGCTATACAATACACTGCCAACAGTCTAAAAAGAACAATTCATCCATTTGTGTGACTACAAATAAATTAATAAAGCAAGTGAAATAAATAATTGCGTGAAACAATAGCCGTGACCGGGTTTAATTGACTTCAGCAGAAGCCGTGATTTACGCTGATTCCTTCCAGTTGCGATTGTCCATACAAGCAATATTTCCTTTAAAGACTTTCTCTCGACCATTGTACTACCAAAGGTGTCGACGTCGATTTATCGCTCGGACGGTATCGTCCACCAGCGACGACACGCCGGGAATCGATCCCGGCCCGCTAACAAAGCCATAAACAAGTTTAGCAAACGAACGCTCCACGAACAGATCGCACGACCATTCATGAAATATGTAAAGAAAGTGAAAAACATGGGATTTATTGCTAATTAACTCTGTAAAAAGAATCTGTAATAAACCGTAGTACCAAACGCAACACTCGTAATGAGCTAAAACGTTTGTAAGAATTTGGAATGGAAGTATCTTTAACCCTGGATTAAAACATAAGCTGGAGCACTGACGTTAATGTAATTTGCCTTGCAAACAAATTCCTCAACAGAGAGTTTCACATGCAAAGCTCACGTTCCAAACGAGAGTAACGGAAATAGCGTATCGCGTAGCGCAGGCAGTGATAACTCAAGGCATTAATAGGAGCGTGCGCCTGCGCAGGCAGGTAGCGAACATTGCGAACATTTCTCCCATTAATTGATATTTGCATACATACGCTCTTGATACTACAAGGAAGTGCTGTGTATTATTCAGACTAATGCGCTTTGTGACTTCACACCACTGTGTTAGACAGGCTGTTCTAAGGAGCCGCTTACTAAGTACTTTAGTAGTATTGTTTAAAAAAAACTGGATCCAATTAATACTGGAGGAATCAATCAACAGTGAATAGTGATGTAAAAAGATCATATTTGTATTATAACTATAAAATGCAATCTCCAGACGACATCGTTAATTCCATATCTCGAGGGATCAGAACTTCGATCTCGGCGAGATCTCGGCATTTTCGAGATCTCGAATGGATTTCGAAAAGTATTGTTTTAATTAGATAACTGAAACATGATTGAAACTGCTTAGTAATTGTGATTATGATGCGAGTAAGATACGACATGAAATATTGAAAAAAAGTCTTTATTTTTATAATTTTTGATATGTTAAAATCTCTTATAAAGAAAGTACTTATTTTAACAAAGATAAACTCTTAAAGTAGGAGTGATTACCTACGAGTGATCACGCCTCACTAAATTAGGAGTGATTTTGGAAATAGCTTCTTAAAAAACAAATAGTGCTTAGAGTCTCTTTGTAGCCAGCGGCTGAAAAGGCCCTCTCCGATTCAACGCTAGTTGGTATCAGCGCGAGCAAGCTGTTGTAAGCAAATTGCAAAAACATATCCCTCGATCCTCCACACTCATAGAGATCCATCTCTTTTTTAATCACAGGCTCTAGCCTGGCTGTATTAGTAGCAACCCGCTTATTCTTTTCTATTCCGTTCGCCCAACATCGTGAATACTCGGGAATAGTCGGGATAGTTTGCGTATGCAGTCCGTCCGACACTTTCCTTCGCCAGTTCGCCAGTCAGCGACTCGCTCCCGCGCAGAGGATACGCGTCATGCGTCGCTGCCTACTGGCGCTCGATCTCGTCATTTTATGCTTCGAGATTGATCTCGAAAATTAGGCGAGATCTCGCAAGATCGAGATTGTATTCCCTAATTATAACATCATAAACCGTGACATTACACTTAGACAGTCTTTCGGGCTTCATGAGCCAGTTTAATATTTATTACTCAATTCTTCTGCGACCTTTCAAGTTACACAGTTCGTTCGCGGTTCAATTAATTAAGTTTAGTCTCGGCTGCAATGAACACAAGTCCCACTAAGTCGGAGTGTTTGCATAGTTGCCAATTAAGCATTATCGCGGGGCTCCGTGCGTCACGACCCGGAGTCTTCGCGAGGTTATAATGTAAACCAGCCAGGCTATAAACGTCTTCAGTTCCGGCTTTGTTTAAAAAAAACCGTTGCGAAAGCGGAGTTCCCATCTTACCTTCCCAGGTTATGCATTTGGAGGATTGTACGTTTTGAAATAGTACCTGCAACAAGAAGATATTTATTAGCATCTACAATCTTAAGAAGGTCTCATCAGATAAACTTTATTTATTTGCCAGTATATGATGGAGTCAAAGGAAATTAGCATATGTATGAAATATGCGTATCTATCAACGATTGCTGTGTAGATGATTCAATGATATTCATTTCGATTTATGTGGACTGGGCACAGTATGTGCTCTACGTGGGAAGGACGAGTCTGGGTCGTTCCATGGACATATTGTGATGCAAATATAAGTCGCAAACTGGATCGCGATATATGCGTTTAAGCGTATTGAGAACACTTTCAAATTTATGATCTTTGCAGCATATCATATACGCAAGACCCTTTAAATCCTTTGAGGTTTACGATGATTCTTTATTTAGAATACTATTAAATACATGACAAGCACATTCATTAATAGTAAAGTACTCATTAAATATCTACGCTCGTAATTAAGTAAATGACCGCTCAACCATGAAACCAACCTTTTGAAAGAAATAATCGCATTAAAACAGAGACGATCCAGATCATTATGCATTCAGTCTGGTGTCGAGGAGAGCATTGTCAATAAATAACTGAAACAAAACGTTCCTAACAAAACTAACAATAGATTATAGTCTCTATGTGCACTGGGAATAAGAGCTTTCTGTTTAACAATGTTCTTAGACAGCGCTAAGCACCCACGAGGTGAGACAGTCGTAAACAATTTACAACTTCAGTATGGAAACTAAGTACTCAACGAGTGACATAGACACCGGGAAACAGCTGTAAATCTGTCTAGAGCATAGATCAGGGACCCCACTGTTAGTTTAGAATACATTATTTACTTACATAATAAATGTTGTTGGGTACTCGTTAGAAAAATATACGTAATGCTCATTCAGTGAAACACGTAGAATTATCAACTGAACTTTAGAACAGAAAATGTTCATTCTGCCATTTTTAAAAGAGTTTGTAAAAAACATTTCGACCCTTAATTTTGATTGAAACAGTTAACTTCAAATTATGAGTTTCGTGAACGTCGATTTATTGCCGACAAAAAATTCAAGTCATTCCATATGTACTTATGGACGGAATTCTGTTTCGCAAGATGCAACTGCCATTTAAGGTTGGGTCGATTCAACAATTTGTAGACTACGATAGTATTCGCTCATTAAATGGAAATGCGTTCTCGTTTTATTTTTCCTTAAATCGATCATTGTAAAATAAGCAACAAGTTCATACATATCTATATAATAACTTAACTACTCGATTATACTTTTATGGACAAAGAATTCATACGCAATTCATGGGACAATTCGTTGAAGTCCGATTTTGAAGGATGAGATAATTGTTCTGTATTGTTTGATTGGGTTTTTATTGACGTAAATATATTGAGGCCCTCGACTTCTGCCAGACTTGACTGGAATACGAATTGACTGGTACAAGCGAAGACAGGAATTTATTGTCTTTACAATTGCAAAAAACGTTCATAATTTAAGATTTATTATAAGAGATGCAAGTTACAGATAGCGCTGGCAACTGCTATCAAAATAATCGCAATAAATCCTAAATTTTATGATGCAGTCGTGATTCTAGGATGTCTCTTTAATTGACCAAGTTACAACAATAAAGTTACGAGTCTGATATCCGAGCGCTGATAGCTGCTAGCGTTGCGTGATATGCCAGCAGTGGGGTCGGTGCGAGATGCCAAATCTGATATTGGCAGCAAACTGCGAGTAACTATCGCGAAACTAAATAGAAACATAAAAAATCTGCTGGAATAAAACCTACACAGTACGTAAAGTAAAATAAAAGCTGACGCTGCAGTTGAAGAATTTGCAAAGCTAATTACGTACGAATCGCTGTCGATATACATAAATCACAACTATGGATTTCGTCGAGAGTCCGTAATTGGCGAGGTTTCCCAATCGGAGGGCGATCGCAGGATCGTGTGTGGCCGGCACTTTGCCCAAATCGGAGTGGCGATCGAGACCGTGACACCCGGCCAGGACGCCGCGGTAATTAGCGCGACCACACACTACACGGAAGACTGCTGACGAGACCAAGGCGAGTACCTCCGAGCGGTACGTAATACTTGTTATTTGCGAAACGAATTACAAGCTGCCTAGTTAACCGCGAGTACATACAGATACGTGATCCAGCAAAGGTTACAATTAGATAACTCGTGATATTTTTGTATTCAATATACGGGTAATGAAAGTAACAGTCCCGCTCGGTGTAAATAGTGAAACCAAATAGAAAATCTGGTTACTGTGCAATTCGAAGGCAGTATCCGCGACATTCTTATTCCCACGGAGAGTTGTATGAGTCAAGTCTAAAACCACACAATTTATAACTTGCACCTACAAATTGACAGAGTCGTAAACTTGCACCAGTGTAACTGAGACAGCGACATGACACTAACATCGCCGTGTATATGGAATTTCTCTGCAGGACAGCTGTAAGTAGCGCCAATTGTAGCGATATTCGCTCCGGTGTCGCTGAAATTAAGTTGGACCGGGTCGGGTATCAATCATTGGAAACATAACAGGAAATCGTAGAGATCTGAAGATAGAGCGGTGCAAGGAGTGTGCGGAAATGTAACGGCAAAGTGTCTGTCTAGGTTGTACAACTTTAACATCAAAATAACCTCTTCATCTTTAATGAGTTTTAGAGATAACATTTCCAAAGAATACATATACATACCGTAAAATTATTGTTAATTAAGGCAGCCAAAGCAATGAGCTTTGCATATTTTTCTTATTTACTTATAATTAACTGCAACTGTATAAACTAGAATCTCTCACAAACAAAACACTGCCGATTATTTTTGACATTTCTTATCCGAACAGAGAATTAGTTATGCAACACCCAAATAAGAGAGAAAGTGTGGATCCAAAGATATTAATGTATTTCCACTTAATGATAGATGATGGCGCAGTAACATTAAAACTAACGCCGAAATAATAGCCAGATATACCGACCGAGTGTATTTCAAACAGATCATAGTAATTAATGCGCTAGATGCTATCTGTGAATTATGTGAGATGGTTTGTGAAACTGAGAATCAAATTACGTAGATGATTGTTTTAAGATTTTAAGAGAGAACATGTCAGATCGAATTTTCAAAAATATTAAGTACTTCAGATCTAGAAATGTTTCTACAAAACTGGTTGTTACTCGTCAATTTATTACGAACATTATGTTAGGTTAGGTTTATAGCAGTCCCTAATGGGCCCCCCAAAAAACATGTATTTTTTTAAGAGTATAATCGTGAAAAGAAAGATAATATCAAGGATATTGACACAATGGCGGTCCACGATGTTATTGATTGTCAGTAAAACAACCATCGATGCTGATTGATTCGAACTGACAGCCATTGTTACTCATCTTATTACAATAAAAATAGTTATGAAACCGCATCACAAGTCAATGGAGAAATCTTGATATAGGTACTCTGTATGCTCTGTGCGTAGCTGGTATCTGCAATATTCTGTACTATATAATGAGAATGCGCTCTTGTTAATTTGTAAAATAATAACTTCATAACTATGAATATATCGATAAATCAAATAAACACATGATGTCAGAAAGAAATGATGTCAAATATTTTCAAACACCTCTATACAGTATTTTCATCGATATTTTTTCATAACACAATTTTTAATACACCTACTCATAGTTCACGCTTATATAAGCGCTGTATCCACCAACTTCGGTTATATTTGTTATATTTTAGTGATAAAGCCTCCAACCGCCGACGCATTTTTCCAGCGCTAGATAAGAAAGTTCACAAATTAAAGGGTTTTCTCACGGTCTCAACTTTAGCTGGCACATTTGCAACTACACAGTGTCGTGGTGGGCGTTCAATTAGCCCGGCGCATGTTACAAATAATATATTGGAGGCTTTAAAAGTTGATTTTTTTTAATTTGCAATTTTATTATTTTTTTACTTCGAATTGCTAACATAATTGAACATTTTTAGGTATACATCTCAAGGATTTTTTCTTCAATCGAAACCAGCAACTAACGGTTAGCGACAAACGTATTTTATAGAAACCTCTCCATTACAGATTAAGAGTACGAATTATGCTGGCTCAGTTCGTATCAGTGTCTGCACTAATAGCTATAAGTTTTCACTGTGCAAACTTTTTCATTTTATGACCAATCAGTTTTAATCCAGCAGTTTTCCGCTATGTGTAAAGTGCAGAGACTAAAAATTATTCCGATTCTCTGTGCGCGGAAGCAAAGAGCACATGTCATTAGTTTATTTATTTATACTTGTATATATACTAGGCAAACAATACAGCTACAGACAAACGCAGCCTGCTTACATATTTTCATGTAACATCATATTTGATATGTAGTCGTTCAAGTCCCTACACCGTTTGTCCCGTGCTTCTGCTTTGTCCGCGGTAGCACCCAGATAACATACAGCCTGCATTTTTTCTAGATAATTTACCTATCTAATTATAAAATAATATTTAAAATGGGTTCAGTACTTTTATAGTTTATCGATTAAAAATTATCAAACAAACAAATTCTGTTCTTTATAATAATAGTCGGTACATACGGATTACTTGAATTAAGATCTATAAAATAAACACAAACCAACCTATTTATTTGAACCTTGAACCACCTCCGTAATCATAACCAGCTAAAGAAACACAAAGTTTTGTTTCTTTCGACCTCTGGCCGAAATATAATTGCAGGTTGCGGTACCCAGTTAGATCGGAACCTTCACTTACTCCGACACCCGAATTATTTTACTCTGTCAAAGAATAATCTGTTTTAATAACATTTCAAAGGAAACTTTGTCATAAACTATGTTTTTAAATTATGGCGAAGCATTTTTCAAAGCAACGTTTAGGGGCTGCGCGAACGTGGAAACTTCTGTGTCTTGTGTCGGATGGAACATATCAGTGAATCTTCTATTTTCATATATTTAATAGGGAAACAATCATTCCCCACGCAGATGTGGGCCCTCTTTGAATCCATTTGCTTGCACTTAGAAAAAGTATTCGGTTTTTGTCACTGGAACCTAAAAATTGTGCTAAATTGTTGTTTTCAAACAATTGTACATAACTAGGGTACCGTGTGGTGAGGCCTGTCAGCAACGGGCAACCGGCGCCTGTGTCCTTTTACCGCCTCTGGAGTCTGGACAAAGCAACCACGGACCCTGGGCGGTGTGCTGTGTCAGCGAGTCGTTTATTAGATACCTACTCGAGGCCACAAACGAGTAAGACCAGATCTAATAGAACAGCCTTCACTCACGCCTCAGTTATTACGAATAAAACATCGATATATTAAATGCTCGGCTTACACCAGTCGGTGGGCATTAATCAGTTAGATAATTAAATTAAACTTATCAGAGATATTAATAAATGTCAACTCGGTGTTAACTATATTAAGGTGCCAGCTTTCGAGAGCCCGGCGACGCTTCCTGTTGCGATTATTTTGACATTACAGATAAAGAACTATTAAACTAATATCCGGTTTCTTTAATTGATGTTTGTCAAGTTTCTAGGAGTATGTGCACTTGTTTTGTAGATGGATGAAGTCGGAATGATTTTTGGGCTATATTTTTGTTTCCATGACGCTTTCAAATTGTTAGCACATGTAACAGAATAAAGGTTTAAATGTAACATACATTACTCGCAGGTCGACTTACATCAGTAATTATTGTGAAACAGTAAATAACTCGTCAATAAAACCTAAGATTCCATGTTTTTTTATATACGAGTACATATATTGGAGCCCACTTTTCGTACTAACAAAATAGTTTATTTCACCTTGCCTCAATTGTCTCGTTTAAAAACTTAACTAGCTATACGTTACTTGTTCACCATAAAATCAGTCTATAGAGGTCCATATGAAGACGTCCAATCCTTGGAGCGCATCGACGATCGGTCCTTTGACAAACATGAGCGGACTGTATTACTGAGTTTAGTTTTCATTTAGGAGTAAGCCATCACGTAAGCTTCGCCCAAGCCTCAGCTAAACCACAAACACCATGAATCTACGTCGACCGCAACCTCATGTTGGTTTTAAGAAGCAGTGCAGTGGCGGCGGCAGTAAATGAAAGATTCGAAAGGAGATTGCGCGTATACTCGTTTTTGTGATTGTTATTGTTCTCAATTCGTTGCAAGGTAAAATTAATTATAAATCTGCCGCTGATTTATTGATTTAATTTGAAAGAGGTGAAAGTTGCTCATTTCTTTCATTGTATTACTAGATTGTGATTGCAGACAGACTTTATTATCGAAATGCGAATTAACTAGCTTTTATACCAACACTACCAGATCCGGGGGAAGAAAACCCTCTCGGCACTCTTTAATGAAAAATATTTAATACATGTAACAGTCGGTATAAACTTTGACTAGGACTTGAAATAAACAACTAGGTAGATACTTCATAATAAAAAAACTTTTAGCATTTTTCGATTACAAAAAAAAAACTAATATTACCCATTCATAATAATGGAAATGACATGGATAAGGCACGGTCTATATAAATCTACATAATCTTTGATATTTCAAGAACAAAACATAATCCTTAAACTATGGTACCACGGAAAGTTTTGCATCGAGAGCACGCGGCCACCAGTGAGCCCATACATGGTCCTGGACACTGAAAAATTAAAACAAATTCGTGTAGCGCCGGCGCGTGAGTCACACAGGCGAAAACCAGGAAGCCATCATACATAATTTACCGGAAGCAGCCATCACAATAATTTTGTATTGTCTTTAGTCAAGATTGAAAATAAAATTATGACTTTCAGAAAATTGAATAATCCATTAATGGTGGTATTTATTTTGTACAACATGCCGCCCCGCCCCGGTAAGGCGCGACTTGTTTGTATATCATAACAAATCTTTGATTTAAAAAAAACAACCAGTTTTCATAAGATCAAAGATATGTGTATACTGATAAAAAATCCCCAGACAAACATTCCAACTGTGACTCCTCAAAGTAAGCGGAGCTTGTGTCATGGATGACCATGCAGCGAACTGGGGGGAACCCAGAATAAACGTACATATATAAATATCAACAATCATGATTCGAGTACAAACATCTGTTTTCATCACACAAATGAATGCCCCGACCAGGAGTCGAACCTGGGACCTCCGGCGTATGAGACAGGGCTACTGACCACTACGCCACTCGGCCGTCAATGTTCTCTCTGTACTTCGACAGTGTTCTTATTAAATCAATGAATTTTAGTTTTCTTTGCGATTAAATAAAAAGGGACCGTGAAGAGACTATCTCACCTACTTGCAACTCAAGAGAAGTTACTGGATCATGTCATATGACAAAAATGTCAAAACTGAGATACTAATTAAATTATATGACATAAACCTATTGACATGAAAGTTAAGATAAACTGAATAAAGTGCCGCTTCGAATATGGTATTGATGCAGGATCGCCGGCGGATTATGAAATGATTTATCAGGTCTTGATTACACGGGGTCTGTTACGTTGTTATCAAACTAAAAGTTAATTACAAATATGTTTTTAATTCAAATAAATATCTGCAAGTAATCGAATGTAGCAGCGTGTTTTATAAATATACAAATGAGTACTTATTAATATTACTAGTTAATTTCACACATAAGTTTCCGTAATTTTGGCTTTGTAAGGTCACAGAGCCAAAAATCCTAATACGAGTTTAAAAATGAAAAGTTGACTATTCGAGCACCTGAAATTAATTAAAAAGTAACTGAACAAAAAGGAAATTTCATAATTACAAATTATAAAATCCATTTTTAACTTATTGAGCAATTTTATAAACTAATAAGACAACAATTCTAAAGAATTCTTTACAAACGTGCGTGACATTGCACGACCGCTAATCTGCAGCCAATGAAAGTTACAGAAATTTCCCATGGCGGTAGTTGTAATTAAAACAAAGTGAAAAGAAGCAACGGTCCTTCCCGCTGCATCTCAGCGGGATAGTGAAAGTCGGCGCGTACGCATGTCCGCGTCACGCGTGCGGTTGACGCGACGCGCGGCCGAGTGCTGCGTGCGTTTGTTTGTGTATGCTGATATCATGCTCAGGTAGGTGGTAGGCACTATGGAAATGTTTATTGTTGTGGTTATTTATTGATGAATTTTGTGCCCATAAGACATATCACGAAGGTTTGTGTACAGTTTCTCAACTCGCTATTGTCAATCGTGGTGGAGCTGATGAGACGGCAGTGAGATTATTCGGGCTGTTGTTTATAATGGCCATAGAACCTTACGGAGTTTAGCGAGAGCTCAATTTTTTTTTTGCATTTTTCAATAAAGAAGCAGCAGTCTGTTTTAAGCGATTGTGATCCTTGGTCTTAGGTTTCGAGTGTAGATCAAAGATACGTGACGAAGCTCGATGAAGCCGTGAGCACGACGCGGAACCGCCACAAACGACTGGCAAATAAACGACCCGATAATCGCGCTGACCTTTCGACCGATCACAACCCGTCATCCGAAATATCTCTATATTCATAGGCATTGTAAAAATGACGTCGTCGCCCCGCCATATACGGCACGCGCTGACAGCCGCCGACATGGAAATTGGTGGTCCCGCGGTTACCTCGCCCCATTGTCTCGTCTTGAAAGAGACGTATGGAGGCTGATTTCACTTAATTTCGAAGTTACCTCAACTGACCGATATGATTTATACAGATACGCGCCGCAACACAGAGAGTTACCGATCTATTTGAGTATTCCGCACGTGATCGATGTTCTCCGTAAGTACAGGCTTGAAAACAACTCCCCGAGCAGGTAAACGTATCGGAGGACCTTTCATGGTAAATATACACTCGATGATTTAAGGAGTTCAGAACGATATCTTCATTTTATAAATGAAATGTCAGGTAGCTTATTAAATCACTACATTTAAGTCTGTTATTATAAAAACAACACTGTCAGTTGGATGTATGATTTTATTATATTCGCGAGATGATATTCGTATTTTAAAATGTAGAAATGCGGGCGCAACTGCCAGTACCTTTTGAACACGCGTTAGTTAAGGAGAAAATTATGTAAACTTTCACAAAGTAATGACTGCCAATGAAAATTTTATGAGCCATCAATGTCTATTAGGAGTTGAGTTATTCGCCCCGCAATTTCCTTATCTTTATATGAAACCTGCGAGCTCGGCGGGTTCCTTGCGCTCTTGGAGTAATAAATAACGTTGACACTTACACTTTCTATGATGGCCGTAAATTGTGGATTTATTCCATGTATCGATATAATTCTCGGGTGATTTAGAGTCATGATGCGCAGTCGCCGGGATCTAAGATGAAAGGGACTGAAGACGGATGTGCAGCGCTGTGCGGCTCAGCTGTGAAGAACTTTAAATAAACGACCACGCATTCATGTGTCGCGGATCTTGGAGAAGTTCAAAGTGTACAAGATTTACCACGCATATGGACATTAAGCTGCGAAAGGTTTTCGTGGTACATATGTTGAATGACAACCATGATTTGATTGCTCCTTATTTGATAATCCCTTTTTTTAGCTTATTTGCTATGATATGAAAAATTAAATATCGTTCTACGGCTGTCATGAAAAGACCCTCTTTTGGTAAGTATTTCCTCGAAAAGATAACACTATGATGAAGGGTTGCATAAATTTAGATATCATTGGGCAATCGCTTAACCTATTCCAAGCGTCTTATCGTACGAAGAATTAAGGACAAATCGGACGTCGGATCAGCGAAGTTTTCGATCGAAGCGACTTTTCTCGGAACGGAGATAGGAACCGTCTAGCTTATGAACTATGGATAGGTTGTTATTTTCAACCATCTTGTTAATTTATAGAGGTATAGCAAATGTTTTAAAAGCATACCTTTTCGATATTATTACATATTTCATAATTGACACATGACCAAAAGTGATAAGATGGAAATAATTTCGACTCATTTTTACGGCCCAGACAATAATATTTCCTAAGTTTTCGTTACAATTTATTATATGAAACAAAACACTTTTTAACCGGATTTAATTGCGTTTCATTTATTTTCATTATTAGATACTGAAACACCGCACAATTTTAATCAACAACATTTTTGTAAAAAAGGAATATGTGTTTGTTATTATCACACCACACTTGTTTGGTCTGTGGCGGCACACTACGATGAACGTGACCAGCGTGATGATGACAGAAAACTATATCGTTTTCGTGGATGGCAGTCGCTACACCAACTCGCAGCGAGGCATCGTATCCAGGCCGGTATCTGGAGCGCCTTGCCATGATGTTGCACTATACACTAATTACTTTACTAGTAATTATGTTTTACTTTCTACCCTGTTGTTTCTGATAAACTTAAATTAATGTAAATATTTATAAATTAAGAAAAAATATATATACAGCGTTTCATGTCTTTCTCCCACAAATGGATATAAAACGAGTAGGTGCCTATCAATGAATCCTGTATAGCAATAAAAACAAGCACATATTCCTTTTTAATAGATATGTTTTTGATTAAAATTGTATATAGTAGTCATAACATATTTTTATTGGTAAACTCCCATACTTCTGAATCGAATTACAATACTTTTTTTTATTATTAAAAAACCATAATACGTGAAACTCATAAGTTCCTCGTTTCTAAATTTTTAAATACATCTAACACTTAACTCATTGAGTCATTTCGTCTCCTAAACAGAGATTGAAGCATAAAACCTAACCCGCTCGCCCACGTAAGCGGCAATTAAGATCCGCTTAAGCATTAATTGCAATAAGGCAGTAAAGTATTATCTAACGTACTGTGATCATAAATCTAGGATCCAAACGAGAGGAGGCAATAAATAATTAATTTAAAGTCCGTGATCGATCACCGGCGGATCTAAAGATGGGCATCCTGAGATCTGCACGCAAGCGCAGTTGTCGGAAGCGATTCGTTCAGACGCGCCTGTATGAGGAAGATATTTGATTTTAGATTATTATTTATCGAGGGGTAATTGTTGGGGTTAATTTATTATTGAAACATACTTATATTACAGCTGAGAAGTTTGAACTTCTTTTAAATAAAGCGCAGAACATGAAAAGGAAGTAAGATATATACAAATAGGTACAATATACAAGACAGTCTTGTGATAATATAATTTCTATTGAAATATATAGTTACTATTTAGGTTAAATAATGTTATTTCAACTGCAAAATAGAGTAGTATCTAAATGAACATGCACCAAAGCCAACTTACTTGTTTAAGCTTACCTGTAAACCAAAAAAAAAAGACAAAAGATAAACTAAATAATTCAAATTCAAATTTATTGACAACATTGACAATTACTTACTCTTATTGACGTCAAATAAAACATAACTCTACCATCAGTTCGGAAAAGCCTTCGTGAAGAAGAACCGGCAAGAAAACTCACGGGTAAATTTTTTCAAAATCAATTTATGTGTCTCTTTATGTCTATACAATATTATTCTTATCTGCCTGTTAGCTCGGAAGTCTTACGTTCAGGAGTTAACGCGGGATCCAGCCATCGCCCTCCTCAACCATATTAGAGGGAAGTGAGCAACCCGTCACCCGACGCTACCATAAGATAAAGACGTACTTTAGTGATGTACTTAAGTAATGCTTAAGATATTTATCGGGACGAAACGAAAGAACAGACACATTACACGGGTTTTATTACCAATACTAGGAAAATCTTGTTAATGAGGGGATTATATCCAAGGGCTTTTATCATCCAAATAATCGGATAGTTTATAGTAAGCTAGATGAATCTACTCAGGCGTCGAACTCAGGCTCAATGTGTAGGTAATTTTTGGGACACTTTGTATTAAGTAAGTCAAGATCATCTTCAGTTATCTTTTAGTTAGAATTTAATTATAACTTTTTGACATTTTTGATGATTTTCCGTTGAAAAAGTATGCCCTTTTTAAAAAAGTGATCCGGTGAAAGACGTGAAAGTCTCCCAGAACTTCAAAAATATCTATGAGATTCTAACTGTCCATAGCTCTTCTCATTATTATTAATACAGCAATCTGAAAAAAAACCTTTTCTGTGTTAACATACTACTCGTAGTGAGACTCTACTAATCACACACCTTCATCTTATCTACACGCCTTCTTTATCTACAGGCATCAGAGCAACCCTACCCAGTAATTCTAAAAAGCACGGGTTGAGAAATGCACGGGCGCAGGCTGCGGGCTGCAGGTTACCGAGCGACCCGGAAACTTGTTGTTATTTATAGTTTGAGCAGCAGGCTAGTAGACTCGGCGTAACCTTTACAAGGATTTGTTGGCGTGGTCGCGTAGTGTTGCGACTTGGGTTACTAAGGATTTTGGACCAATTTTACCTATGGGTAGCTTTTGTTTGAAGGATTAATTAAATTTGATTCTGAAGATTTAAAAAAATATATTAGTGTTGAATTTATTTTTTTAAATCTTAAATAAAATAAAAAGTTGAAGCTCAGATTCATTTGAATATTTGACAACATTTTATTAGAAACAAACTTAACATAAGCAATGTTTTGAAATATAATCGACCAATGTATTTCTTAGTATGACAGCTAAGCTAGAGCTAGAGAGCTAAGCTTTGCTAGTAACCAACTTTTTTACTGTTCGGTGGTAAGCGGCATGCGTGCCCATGGACATCGTTAGCCGTAGGTGTTATATTAATAGTGATTACGATGAATATGTCGACTAGTGACGCGTTGCCGACCGTAGGGTTCCGTTGGAACTGCCTTTGTTCCAGTAATAGCACTGGCTGTACCTTCCCTCTGACCGGAACACAACCGCGTCAATGTGATCGTAATGGCAGTCAAAACCGCTCCAAGGAGAACTTAAAAGACAATGCCAACTCAATAAGTGGAAACTTCCGATGGCTGGATCCCGCGTTAGCTCGTGAACGGGTGCCGTTTGAGGGTGTTCGTCGTTTGGATACTTGAGGAGGGAGACTTGCCGAGTTAACAGATGCAGATAAGAATAATTTTGTATAGACATAAAGAGACACTGTAAATTTATTTTGAAATAAATTTACCTGTGAAGTTTCTTGCCAGTTCTTCATGACGAAAGTTTTTCCAAACTGATGGTTTTATTTGACGTCAATGAGAACAAGTAATTGTCAATGTTGAGATATAAATTGAATTTCGATAGTTCGCAGTATACGTAGTCCCCCAATACCAAGCAATTGATGGTTGATAAATCAAAGGTGTTCTAGTGCGCGCACGCACCACGCCCTGTAACTGAGTCTTCAGTCTATTCCGATGGCTGGTTGTAGCGATTGACTGCCGCGATTGACGCGCGAAATATGGCCGCTGTAATTGTAGGTAGCGGGAGGAATGTTACAGAATGAATGCTGTTCCAATATGTAGTAGTAGAGAGAAGCTGGGATGAGCGAGCTGGGTAAGGAGAAATGGTTATAGGGCTGCAGAAAATGAATGTTATGTTTTTATTTCTAAAGGCTTTTAGGATCTTTCTTTATTGTTTGGTAAGTCGATTTTGTTTTAAGTGTAACATTTGTATAAATAAGGTTACCTATCAAACTATAAATTAATCCAAAAGTAGCCACGAAGCTTATTGTTAGACTGCCAAAATAAATAAAGACCCTGAAACCATGACGCACGAATCACGGACTTAAACAATACACGAAACAATGAAGGAGTAAACACCCACACTCACTTTAGTCCACAACCGACCCGACGGTATCATATCGCGAGACGAACTCTATTCCCTATTTGAAATTCAACACAGCTTTCTGCATAAACTTACGGAAATGCAAATAAATAAATCTAAATTCTCCGACTATATCTGTATCAGCGTCAATTTGGGAATATTTATTGATCCAGGGAAATTGATCCGTTTATGCGTAATTCGGAAATAAATCAGTCCACATTAGGGCCTAGTTGCGATCGCTGATGTCTCAACTGCGGCTGGTTTCCGCACGAGCAGGCTCGGTTCCTATGATTAAAATATCAATGTGTCTTAGGGCTTTCACTTTGATTGTATTCAAAGTATATTGGGATTATAGAAGCATTTTCCATCGTGTGGGCAGACTGTGGTGTAAGAGCAATGCGTGGAGATAAGCTAATGGAACAATTTATGTATTGTCTGCTAAATGGTTCCGATATGGGACTCATTTACATTTTAGTAATAAGTTATAATTTATATTATTTACATAACAGTATCACCTCAAGAGGCTAGGTTAGAGGTTAGACTTTTGAAAAGTATGTGAATTGCGAATGTTCTTCTTTGTTTCATGGTGCTCTCTCTTATATCTTATAACTGTACATATGACAAGTTTTTAGAAAAAATAAAAAATATATTTTCCACTCCACCAGCGTCTATACAAAGTTTCATGCGTCTGACCAATTTTCAAAGCAAATTTTCCAGTCTGCACAGAACTGGGATACAGTTTTCTGGCAGTGAAAACTGTATCCCCTTGAGCTGGTTTTTAATTTTAGAGAACATGAAGAAATCACACTGTGCCAAATCAGGGCTCCTGTAAGGCGGATGCGAGGAAGTCCCTCGTCCTGATCGCGGAGTGCACGGGCGCGTCATGGTGGAGCAAAAGGTGTCGGAGTCCCGTGTTCGGTCGCCTCCTCGTATGTGATTTGCCAGTTTTGTTGAATTAAGTTTTTCACTTGTTGCACGTTTTCTTACGTAACAGCAGTCAAAGGATGACCACTACTTTCTTCATCGTTCAAATTAAAGCGAATCACCTAAACTCGTTATACCGGCGGTACACAGTTGCTTTAGAAGGCGCCTTGTTCATAAAAGCTAATTGAAGTCCATTAAACGATTCATCAGGTTTTAAGTTGGATTTTTAATAAATAATTGCACGAAAATGTAACCGACGCAGATCCATTTTCCTATGAAACACACTAGTTTTATAATGATTGAAAAAATTTTTTTAATGAAATTTAAATTTGGAACAAATATATTTTTTTCTTTTGAATTGCCAGCGTTCTTTAAGTAAAATCTTTTTTTCGCAACACTTTCTAAGTGGCCTGGTACTTGACGATCCGACCATTAAATTTTTTGGTTCAGTGTAACTAGCTGTAAATGGAAACCAGCTTCTATTTCAAGACAATTACACTACAGGAATTTTTTGATTTGGAGTGGATAACGACCATCTTGCGTTGCGTGTAATATCCTCGTGTCTATGGATCTTTTCCAAAAAGTCAAGTAAAACACAAAAGTCTTGCACATTATAATTACTGCAGATAGATTGCAAGAAATAATTGGAATTAGAGACGATTCACAGATCTTTTTATGTTTTATAGTACAATATGGGAACGAACACACTTTGTTAAGTACATAAAATATCAATCAATAACTGTGTTTAAGGTTATACCTAGGTTTAATTAGGTACTTTTTATATGCAACGAATATTCTCACTTAATGCTTATACAATAGGAATTCATGAAAACAAACCATTTGTTCCTGCATATAAATGGAATCTATTAGCATATACCATTGAAAAGAATACAATTCCAAAACAATACAAGAAGATGATCTTGGGCTAGCCGACGTGGACGGCACAGAAAAACTTATTTCATAAACAACTGCCATCGTTTATGCTCTTCGTTATCCTTAAGGAGAAGGAAAAAAGATATTGTTTTGTCTTATCAATATTGATCTATGCGTGTCCCGCTGCAATACTCGCTCCTAGTTATTTTAAGAACCATCCGCAGAAAATAAAACTGGCTCCTGTATCCCGGCGTCTAGTTAGTATTCTCCACTGCGCTGCAAGTTTTGTTTTAAGTCTATTATTTAGAATGTGGTCCGTATTTATTTTTTTCAACGAAAAGCTTGTTTGTTGGTATTAATGTGGAACCAGTTTTATTGTTACAGCTATCACAAGTCCGCATTCACTGGTATGTATTAAAATGAGTAAAATTGAATTCGCCCAAACCTTTCACATTTGTTTGGTCGGTATGAATAAAACATGGTAGTGGGTCGCACGCGCACGCGCAGGGCACCATTTCGGGCGCAGCCGCCGATCGTTTATCATTTGTATGTGTTTATCTGCAAGAATTGTCAGCGAGGCTTCCGTAAAAGACTCGTGCCTTGAGATTCCATGCATTGGCCCGCTGAACTGGCATGTCGCCTCAAATTGATATCGAAATCTGGATTACAATCGCTGTAAGTAACTTGTTCGATTCCAGTTTTAGTTTGGTTTGTTTTGATAAGCATTATTGATAATTCGATGTTTTCCAATGAAATAAGTCGAATTTCAAATAATTTGTGTGACTAGTATTCTTGACGTGAATTTGATCAACACGAAAGTCATTTATATCTGTCGCCATTACATAACACAACGGAATAGAAGGTCTACAATCCTAATTGTATATATTCATACTCAAAAAGTAATACCCGATTGACTAAATCCTGATAGGTGGCAGTTACCTCGCCATGGCGGTAGACTTCTCTGAAACTTCTAAATAAGTAATCCTGAAATTGCGTAAGAACACTTGCTAGTCTAAAACGCGGAACGTCTGAGATGTAAATCTGTATTTAATCGATGAAAAGAATGTTTTATTGAAGTCCACTCATTATGTCACTCACTTACTACACGGGGCGCGGTTCAGGCTTGTTAGTTGATTTTGACCGCTGCATTTTCCAATTACATTTAAAAGCACATTTTAAAGTGAGCAGGTGCTGCAAGTGTAAAGTACACAAAAACTATACAGGAATTTTGGACAAAGCTCGTAGCACAGGCGTCCCCAACATAAATATAAAACGTTGCAATTGTAAACATGACGGTTTCTTATCATCTACCATTCATAGGCATTATTTGGGGAATCTTTAAAATTATCATAAATAAGCCACTGCCTTGCATTATTAACTGAAATACAAATACCTACTCAACAATCATTTACCTCAATCGTCGCGTAACTTTAAGTTCCGGTGAGACTTTAATTAGAGAGCCGATTCATTTAATCTGCAAAGCATGCTAAAGTTATGAATTTACTAAATTCTCAAGAACCTAGTATTCCCTTATGATTGAGTTAAATGTATTGTATCTATCGATGGGACGGCACACGGCACGTGGTGTCGCGATCTATCATACGGTTTTTCTGTATAGCTTTCTCGCTGTACGAGGACAGGCCGCCCGTCACACCGGATTAAGGCCAGCCATTCGCGGGGACACCTTCCTATGTTTAATTTAAGTTTCTCACGATAGTCACGGTGTGTGGGTAGGACTGTGTTTATTATGAGCCCTGCGGTGTTGGTCTTGATTGGCGAAAACAGCTTGGTAAGTCAGGTAAAACTTAAGCACGAAAAACATCAACAGAGTAACTTGAAACAAATGTCCCGGACTTAATAAATGATATTTTTTCTGTCTTACATCCAAAATAAAACTAAGTAGATAAGTATTATTTTTAATTTACATTGCTCAGTTCGCAACACTTGGGAATTCCAACCACTATCTTGTACTCCTAGACACAAACTCAATTGGACTCCCCAAGTTTTGCAACCATCGAGACAGCCTGCGCCGCGAAAATGTTAATAATTAATAAACAAAGGGTAGAGTTGATGAAATCTCCGCCGCAATAGATTGCGAAAGGTCAACGAATAAAATATCAATTTGAATCAGAAAGCCAGTATAAGCAGGTCTTATTATAATTCTTTATCTTATAGTTTATATTCTGTTGACGACAGTGTGCGGAATTCTAGTTTTTCCTGTTATAGTCTAGTGCAGTTGGAATTGACTTTTGATAATTATTAGTATACCAAAAACACAAAAAGGTTTCTCTGTCGTCAAACCTCATCCTCAAGCATTACAACACCAACAAATCAGCACTGCGTCCGAGCTGCACACACGTCTCGCAGGCTGACAAATTCGCCATAATCCGTGAATGAATGCGCCGGCACACGCTGCGAGATGCGACGCGATGCGATGCTATCACCGGGAACACTATGCCTCGGCTGATTTATGGGGCAAGGCACTATAGTCCGGATTCTGCTTTTTAATCTAGATAGATTGTGAAATGTAACAATTGCGCTTGGCAGAGGAGCGAATTGTGAAATATATGTGTGTGGATTTGCATTGCTTTAACGGTTAGAATAAAAGTCGACTTCAAGAAATATCGAGTTCTTACGCCGCGTTCTCTTATATTTCATTTTATTATTGAGTTAAATTTTGTTAATGATGTACTCCATACGAGTCCGAAACAAGTCGGACCTTTCCGAAAACAACGCGTAAGTAAAAGCTGTATTTTTAAAATTTATGAAAATGACTAATTTAACATTTTCATAAATAATTTATTATTAGGTTATTAATTAAGTCATATTTTAAAGGTTTACTAAAGGAGCTCAAGGAGACTATCTATCTCCAGAAATGTGAGATGACGACAAACTTATATGGTTTAAAACTGTTATTAAAATAGATTAAAACGTAGGTATTTGTTAGAACGGTTATTTTGCAATTTGGTCCTATAAAGTTATTTATCTTTATACAGGTTAGACAAAAATTATTGCATAGTGGGTAATAACTCTGCCTCATACGCCGAAGGTCCTAGGTTCGAGTCTTAGACGGGGCACACATTTGTGTGATGGACACAGATGGTTGTCCTCGGGTCATGGTTATATTGTACGATTATTTCGGGTTCCCCCCCCCCCAGGTCACTGTATGGTCATCCATAACACAAGCTCTGCTTACTTTGGGGCTATATAGTTGGTTTATTTGGCTGGGGTTTATTTTTAATTTACTATAATACGGTTTTCTTGACACCCATTCAGTGTAATGTTCATAAAAATACACCCACATATTAATCATCATCATATTTATATGTATAGCGTATGAAACATCACAAAACGCCAAAGCACTCTTATCATTAGAATTGGGATAAAGAACAATAATACCAAATAAAATAAATAATCTGCACAAACTTCTTAAAATACCAATCTACAAAAAAAAAAAAACGATCGAAAAAATGTCAGCCAGCCAAAACAATATTTTATTGTCATCTGCTGAGAAAAGAGCCATTGTTATCTAAAACGAAGCCACGGTTGCATAAAAGGTTTTAATTGTGTCACGTAGTCAATGGCGGTGAGGTGCGAATCGGCACAAAAACTGATAAGATCTGTTTGTAATGTTGGTGGCTACGCAATTCCGCGCCAGCAAGAGGAAAATACCAAATCATAGCTACAATACAAGGCATTCCGACGAGTAACGTATATTGAGCTTTACAAAGAGATATTGATTGATACCAATTTTTACTACGCTTATAAGGAAATAAAGATTTATTTGCGTGTTTATTTGAGCCGATAGTCCTGAAAATGTTCTACCGAAATATTGTAGTCAATCAATCAGCCTATCGCAATCCACTACCGGACATATATGACTTCCCTAAAGCGCGCCACCTATTACGGTCTTGAGCAACCCGGATCCAACCACAACTTGCCACTCTTCTCAGGTCGACCGTCCATCGTGCTACGTAGACGTGGTCTCCATTCTAATACCTGTCTGCTCCATCGGCCACCAGCCCGTCTGCAGACTTGACCAGCCCAGTGCCACTTCAGATTGCTAATTCTCCGGGCTATGTCGGTCACTTTAGTTCTGTGTCGGATAACTTCACTACGAATTCTATCCGCCAAAGAGACTCCCAACATAGCCAGCTCCATCGCACGCTGAGGGACTTTGAATGTGTGGACTAGTCCTGCAGTTAGTGTTCATGTTTCGAGACCGTAGGTTATAACGGGGAAGCCGCACTGATTCCGTACTGTGGTTTTAAGGCACTGTGCGATGGACGACCCAGGGATGTAATTGAGCTTCCCAAATGCTTCCCAGCCCAATCTAACTCGTCTGTGGGCCTCCTTTTCAAAGTTCTGCCTCTAGTTGAATAGTACAAGTTTATCCCGAGGCCGACCTTCATTGAAAAGTCGTTGAGGCTGTTAAAGATCTTTTGTAGATCCTGCATTGATTCTGCCATAATTACTATGTCGTCGGCATTTCGAAGAGTTTCGCAGAAATTACATCTCCTCGTAGTCATTCCATCACAATAAGAAAATTCATTATGAAACGTAGTTTAATATGCAACTTGAATACTAATTAAGAAAAATAATAATTAAGAATATTATTCATTAAGTAGCAACTTTCACTTACAAAAATAATCTTATACTTTTCGCAACCCTATTTAGCAATATGTCTGCCTGGTCTCACAAAACCATAAAATGATTTTGAAAAGATTATAAAAAGACACCGTTCACCAGCACGGTAATTAATGTGTCGATGGTATCTGGTTATCTGTAGACAATTGTTCGGCATCTTATCCAGCAGGAGATATCAGAATCATAACAAGGCCATAATTGAGGTGCACCACACGTGAGCATAAAAAAATATACCATACTTTTAAAAAGAAAAATAAAGTTTTTAAGTTTAAAGGACATTTCAGTGGCGTTTATATTGACGTAAAAATATTTTAATCTTTTGAACATACTTTTGAATGCGACTAAGATCGCTAGGGATACAAGTTGTTAATTTAACATGTCGATCCTGGCTTTGAGTTATATAATTCCAAAATTGAATCCGCCCGCCCAGCTCAGACCCCAAAAAGAAGCATGAATAATTTAGTTTAAAATGTAAAAAAACACATTGTTTTCGCCAAGTGAGATTCTTTCAACGTTAAACAAATCCTATGAGCCGAAACAGGAGACGGTCCTTAGAATACAATGAACAGCTGCAATCTAGAACTAGTAATCACTTTCTTCATCAGGTAATATTACGGATCCTATCTATCAGAGTACATTTCTGTACAACTGACTGGCCAACAAAATGGTCTAACTGTAAATAACTCAAGAGAGCTATGCAAAACACGTAACTGCCATGTTTATGATCCAAACGCACCAGTTGTTTAGTTTCTGTGCGAAGTAGAGCCATTTCCTTACGCGTCTGCCGAAGTCACTGCTGCACAAATATGTACACTGCTCTACATGCTGCTATTTACGTAAGCCATTACGTGTTATTAACGATTTTGCACGGCGTAGCGGTGGTTCCATACGTCGGTTCTTGTAGATGCAAGTATTCACATTAAACACACATAATGCGTATTTGCATATGCTGCCCGCTTTTTTTTTATTGTAGATAACGGCCGCAATTTTGACAAGCCAAATGACCACTAATGACAATAAGACCACTTACGTTGTTTAGCAAATCTAGAGTTAGATTAAGACCAGATAAAGTATAAATTCGCTGGACAAAATCTGGTGGCCCAGGTGAGCGCCTAGTGATCCTTTGCTGTCTCTGAGTGCGGCAGTATGAATGGTTTATAATAAGGTGGGAAAAGCAAAACTGTATAAAAACTGATATTAAAAGAGTGCGAAAAATATTGATCCATGTGTTTCAAATTCCCTGAGAAATGATGCGGGTATTATAACGATTCAACGAGGCAGAACAAATTTTAATACAACTCGGCACTACTGTAAAGAAAGGTCGTACCTATTTCACAATCATATCATGTGGCTGAGGTGTCCGAGTGGTTAAGGAGTTGGACTTGAAATCCAATGGGTTATACCCGCGCAGGTTCGAATCCTGTCCTCAGCGGAAACTATAATTTTTGAGTTTTATCTATTTACATTATTTTTTTTACTTTTGTTGAGTTATTCTCTTTTTGCATGATTTTGTACAACATTTAAAATTATTTATGCCGAAAATTATTTTCAATTGGAGGCTTACAACAAATACATACATTTTATTTAAAATAAAAACCAGTTCCATATAACTAAAACAAACAAGTATAACCGAAACATTCACATAAAAAGAGAAAGGACCTCCATATTAAAATGTAGTGCTATTTATTAAAGCGCCAAATAAAAACATCAAGAAAATTTACGGCTTTAGAAATTCGCGCAAAATGAATGCTTATTTAAAATCCAAACTAGTAATTGTACGACGAAGTAATGTCATTTCTATATTTTCTCTTCAGCTCATTTGCAAAATTAATCGTTTCTTAGATTTGTTTTTACCAGTTCACTTTCTATAGGAGACAAATTTATTAGTGGGAGTCAAATTAATGGTTGAGAATAAACAGCCGAATCGTTATAAATTGAAATATTTCCGAGCTGAGGCAGAAAATGTAATTAAATTTGTGATAAGCTCGGATGAAGAGATAACTTCGGATGTCCGCGAATTTCATCATCTGACCTTCATCGCTTCGTCAATGAATCATTTATTGAATTTAAGCACGTATTTTAGTAAATGGAACATTTTGGAGAAGTATGTTGTTCTTGAACATCATTACCATAAATCTTGTGAATGTTCCGTTTACACAAAGCGTTGTTGTTATAAGGATGTGATAAATGTTTAAATAGAAAATATTTTTTACAAAATTGTTGACAGGTTCCATGATTATATTCAAATTGTATATCTTTTACCCTAAGTATTTTATACAATTTTTTTTGTAAAGATTACCGAGAGGTCTTTTCCCGCCGGCCAATTTCCCTCTCAGTCTACCTGTCTCATAATACCTTTTAAAGCCGAAGGGCAGTTGTATTTACGCAATCTCGATGAAGATGAAGGCAAAGACGACTATCACCAAGTGAAACATTTTTACCTACGATGAAATATTTTTAATTTTATTTCGAATATTATATTGCCAGTTCTTCTTCACGAAGGTTTATTCGAACTAGATTTCGTTAGAGTCATGTTTTATTTGACTTCAATAAGAACAAGTAATTGCCAATGTTGAGAAATAAATAAATATTTCATTTCATTTCATTTATGTCCGTTGCATTGGACAGTTTTTAAGGCACCTAAGAGGTAAAATAAAATGACGTAATAACAAAACATCATTATCCAAAAAGATTTGATAAGATAATTAAATTTATGATGCTAACGCAAATGATTAAGCGATGGAAAGTATGCTACTTACATATGGAAAGAAAAAAATATGTACGGTCAAAACAGGTCCAAGTTTCCTAATGTAACTTTTCAGTAAAGTCATTAAAATCTAATAATCATAATTAATATCAAGGTTTGCAAATTTTATAACCTATATCTTCAAGTTATGACTTCTAACGGCAGACCAGTTACTACTGCCTGCCTCCACAACAACAATGAACTCATCCAAAACTGTAAACGCAACTGAGTACCAAGAAACAATCGCGGTTGACGCGCCGCGCCGTGACACGCGTCTGTCACAAGTGACGCCTGCCCAGCGACCGCCCCCTCAAGAACTGAACACAAATTATTATTATTATTTTTTTTTTTTTGCTGCCGAAGCACCCTCTCTCGGGAGGGAGGTGGAAGATTCGTCATGAATACCACCGCAGCCGTCTGCGGGGTAAAGTGGCACCTACCCACTAAAAACCACCTAATTGTCAGCCTTCATCGGAGCGACACCCGGGTTGGGAGGTGGGCGCGCAAGCAGGGACCCGCTGAGAATACTTAATCACTTAAGGTGCAAATGACATTTATATATTGGTGATTATACGGCCTGGGCAGCCTTAAGCTGGTCCAGATTAGCCGAAAGTTGATCGGGGGGATCCGAGAGTGCATTTCTCGGTCTACGGACTTTGAACCTCGACGGCATGAACGGAGCAGTATAAGCTACTGACTCGCGTATAAGGGGTTAGGGTGCTCTTCGGATCGCTTAAAATAAGCGGTGGAGAGCGTCCTAAGGTGTTGTTGTATAGTAGGCATTTGGAGATCTCTGTGCAGGTCTGCGTTTCGCACGTACCACGGAGCATCCGTGGCCCGGCGGCAGAAGAGATTCTGAACTACCTGTAGTTTTTACATATCGGAGGGTTTAGCATGTGCAAATATTGGGGCGGCGTACGTCAAGGAACCACGTAATTATATACCTCTGTGGCTAGATGAACTCGTAGATATCTTTGAACATATTTAGATAAGTATATTTTTTAGGAACAACACGTTAACAGCAGTAAGAGGCAGTGATGACACCATTGCAGTTTAATTTTTTATCGATCTGTTATCCATAAGCGAACACGCGAGCTGCATTTCGCCAAAGTAAGTAATAAAAATAATGTAACACACGATCCTTACGATTTCGCCATAAAAAATATCGATCACGATCAAGATTGCTAAAAATGAAACTCGCATCACAAATAATTTCTAGATTGTATCTACAGGACGGACAGTATTTATTTGCCTATTGATACAATCTAGACGTGAGTCTGATTATGTAGTAGTGATATATAATAAAGTTTTACTTTCGCAATATTTGTTAACTGATTAGCTGAAATTGATACGCGGTCCCGTGACGCTAAGTGGCACCTTTCTTGAAATACTAGAGATCCGAAGTCCATGTAGTGGTAGTCCCGGAAGTTCGAAAATATTTAAGCGTCCGTCGGAATCTGGACGAATCTGTACTTGTAGATGCTAATAAATGCCCAGACCACATTTGTATTGGCGTGAGGTGTATCATTGTAAAGTAACGTTTTCTCGAGTCGTTGTAAATGTTTTGCTGTAAAGATACCTTTTCCTGTGGTTTTCGTTTTCACGACCCATGTTCCAACTTCGGTGGTCCGGGTTTCACGAGAACCGTTTTCTTTTCTCGTGTTCTAGGTTAAATTACATTTAAGTAATATTTTACAATTTCAGTTATTTCTAGGTTTGTTATGTCCACAGAAGACTAAAAATGGTTTATAGTTTTTAGCCGTAAGTAATAAAAAAAAACATCATTTAAATAAGTCCCAATACCAAATAAAACTATTAATGACACACGACAAACGATATCGATTTCACCTTCATCAACAAATCACAATCGATGCAGTTCGCTATAGTTGATCTCCAGATAACATCGATAAAATAACAATCCGTGACCATTGCACCACTACTTTACGGCATAATGGCTTAATCGGGGCCCGTGGAAAGTGGTGGCAGCGACAATATTGCACTAATTCCATGCAATAACTCGTGCAGTACCCAGCGGTTGCGTCACAGACATGTAATTGTCACTTTTGTAAGGTGATAGTGCGTCATTACGCGCCTTAGCTGAATAATCCCGAGTTCCGCGTGTCACTGCGCACAATTCCAGCCAGCTTACGTGAAAGTCAACGCGCGTAATGCGATTATTAAATTTATAGCGGTCGTCGTGATTTATTGTTATAAATGTAATTTAATTAATAGGTATTATATACGAATTTTATTCAGTTATTTATTTGATTTGATAAAATAATATTTCCTGGTGTGGCAAGGCAGGACTTAAATGTCTTTAATCAGGATGCGTTCAGCTTTAATATTTATCAGAAGCGTGCTAGTGAAAAAACTTATCTCCAACACTGGACAAAAATAGTAGTAATTGCAAGCGTTGCTATATACCTTTAGGTAAAATTCATAAAAGTCATTCAAATTCATTATCATACCTATTGGTCTTCCATAAATAAAGAGTACTAATTATCTTTACGACTTTATCACGCGGTTAAAAATGTTTATAAATCCTTATATATTTTTTAGTTATTTATTGATTTAAATGCAACATACAGATACCAATCCAAACTGCAATCCAGTAACAATGCGCTCACAGTTTATTTTGTTCTTCTATATAAACGAAAAATAATTACTTACCTACTTGTACTTCATAGCATGGAGTGGTCATAAAAATAACTTTATGTCACTTATATATTACAATGTATTAGTGGGTAGGTGCCACTCGAGTGAGACCACATCACCCTGCAGACCGGCTGCGGGGTATGCATGACGCATTCACCACCTCCCTCCCCGAGGAAGGTGTCTGCTTAAGCGCAAAGCAAAAAAAAATTAGAGACCATTTTAGATTGCATAAAACATAAACTGATAATCTGAGGTCTCGGAATATAATAGATATATTGTTAATAGTCGCAGCATAACTTTTTAAAATAGAAGAAAATATCGTACATCTAGGCCCAGATTTGTAAAAGGATGAATCTAGTTCTTATAATTGACATGTCTTAAAATTTTTACACATTGTGAACTTTACGATGCTCTTCCGAGGACCAATTTCTACGTTAATAGTTGCGCACCAGCATCTTAGATTCAGCGAGGTCGCACTACGCAGGATTTTCTCAAATCGTCATTTTGCATTTGCCTTATCTGCAGAAGTTGCTGGAGAAAGCGGGGCCATTATGATCCTGCTGAATGTTCAATAATGGAATGCTAAATGAAGCTACTGGTTTATTTTAATGTTAGGTCATATCTTAACTTCTAATGTTTCTTATACAGCTGTGAGAGTAAACGTCTCATTGCTGGATAATAAACATAAATATGTATGGCGAGGTTATTCATATATATATAATCGTTCTTATATTCTGTCACATTATCAGGCAGTTTCACTCATAAGAGTGATGTACTAAACAAGAGCGGATTTCATCAGGAACTGAGATGTGCTGCGGTCCGGCAGCGAAAACTTGAAAAAACATTTTACTGATTTTTCGTTTCGCCGTTTTCCGTCACCTAAGTACAGTAACAACGGATATTTCAATTGTACTTTACAATCATTTACAACGACATCATTATTATACACAAGTTTATTACAACAGTTTCATAAACGTCTTTCAAGTAATAACATTAATTGCCCTGCGCCTACGCACACGGGTAGAAAGTCAGCGTCTGCGCACAGCCTAGCACAGGTCTCCACGCAGAATCATCATGCAGATATTGTATTAGCATATCCCGATGCTGTAATTTGTAGACGTCTGAGAAAGTTTTAATTACTCGAGATCAGAAAAGCTTTTAATAGGACATAATTTGTATCCATTTTACGACAATTTGTATAGTTATGATACGGTGTGGTGAGAGTTGACAGGACTTATAGAAATCAATCAATAATGATTATAAGCGACAGTATAATCTTAAATTAAATATTTTTAATAAACACTGACGAGTCCATTGAAATTATTTACCCACAAATTTCCTGGTGTTGTTCAAATAAGTGAGGGCTCACATAAATATTTCGTGGTAATGAATAGTGGCGCTAAACACGTAGATCATAAAGGCTGACTTCCAATGTTAATTATAGATTGATTTGATACGAAATCAACCACAGGATCAAGTTCTATGAAATTCAACAATCCCAGCATTACAATAGTAATCTATTGATTTTGCACTAAAAAGCATAACAATTTTAGTTGGTTCAAGAAGAAGAAAAGTTATAACTACAAATTTTGCCAGCAGCGCCTCCGGTAACTTGTCTACTTGATGATTTATTGGCCGTCGTTACATTTGAACATAATATTACATAGTTTGGCTATGCTCGCTATGTTCTATGCGCGAGTGTGTACACGTAAGTATACCGATGAGGCCCGTTTGACAAATTGTTTACACAGTAATGCTAATGTGGGAACTGGATCGAGCGCCATCTTGTGTACCGATCGATATGTCGACTAATGATGTACTTATAAGTCTGGAGAGTGTTGCTAAGTTTAAATATACTAATATAGTCATAAGAAGTTATACTAAGTTTCTGATAAAGACTAGAACACATTTTTTGGTTCTTAGAAATAGAGCTTTGGCTCAAATTTGTTTATTTTTAGTGAATAGTTCTGCCAGCGTCTAGAAGCAATTTTGTTTTAATAATGAGTAACAAACCGATGCAATTGAGTGGGCGTTCTGTGTTGTACTTTTCTCGCACATTGCAATGCATAAATAGGTACAGCTTATTTTAGCCATTTGAACTGTTTCAATCTTTTACTGGATTTCAGCAGTGGATGGAGAATCACTTGCTTTCGAGCATACGTGTATGTTTTATCATTAGCATATGTTTAACCTCGCCTCAGCAATGACACAATGTCGTAAGGGCGATGGAGATATAGATATGGATGTGAGAACAACGAATTGAATACAATGGTTCTGCGACTGCGCGGAGATTACTTTAGAGACAATTAACGTTCAATCGTTATGCTGCAATTTAAGGTAGTCTAATTTAAATGTAATATGGCTTTGATAAATTTTGATACATTACATATTTTTGTTTTCGTTCCTTGTTTATTTGTTTCCTATTGTTGATGCATTTATTCATATTGTAATATATATCATATATCAGTACAACAATGAAATGTTAGGGTAATAAAAAAACTTACCTCTGACCGTCAAACCTATGGATATGTAATATAGCTGTTTTTTCGCACAATACTCCGGATTACGGACAGTGGGTTACAAAACAAAGATATATTACAACAATAATACGGTTTAATTTGTAACTGAGCCACAACGAATAATACTATCAAAGTTAGGGCTTTTCAAAGGAAATTAAAACACAATTTCATAGGCGATTGTGTCACTACACTACAGTTGACCCGTTCTGAAGTTTCACAAACAAATGAACGGATTTATCGAGTTTTAAATAATTATGAAAGAGAATCAGAAGTAAGATGACCCGCATAAAAGCCTCCGGGTTCCGGAGCAATTTGTATCTATGAAGCTGCCTAACTAACTTGTTAGTAATTTTTCCCATAAATGTTAGGCGATTGAATTATTTAAAAAAAACGTTGAATTCATGATTCATTGTTTAATTGTACGAAATATATTTTGTTTTTCAACGACCACTCGCCATATTCTTCATGTGTTCAATTAATACTGTGCAATATCAATAAAAACGACTGCACAAATAGCGTTTTTTCTTCTAATTCACCAGCTCGTATTGGCAACAGGTGGATATTCCCAGGGTCTACTAATTGCAAGATTGTCGAAGACATTTTCTAAATAGCTGCAGTGTAGTTATTACAAACTAATTGGACGTAATAATTGGAAAACCTTGTTAGAAAAAGTGGTTACAAGCATCGGCAATGCGCTTGGGCAATTCTCTAATGGACGACGATCAGTCAGCAGGTTCAACGCACTTTCCTTTCAGTTTTCAATTTAATTTTTCTAATCTGTAAGATGGCTTTCATTTTGAAAACAGCGAAGCTTTTTATGTTGTGTGCAAGAACCACTTGTTTTAAAAAAACATCCAAGTATTTTATTTCATCATAGGTAAAAAATTACACTTGTCGGAAGTCTTATTTTTCTTTTTCTTCGTCGAGATCGCGTAAATACACCTTAACTTGGGCTTATAGGAAAAAAGCCGTAAGAAAACAAAACACTAACTTTGCATTAAATATAAGAGAAAATCACGCAATGAACGGTTTCAAACTAGAAGATATTCTTTTCCGACATTCTTCATTTCATAAAAAACGACTTGACAAAGGTATTATGCAATTGATTTCAATAATTTACTGATGTGAAGTACTGTTACACCCACATTTAGGATTATTGCCGATTCAAACATCAAAGCCTAGGTAAATATATGCGAACATAAAAACAAGCATCTAGAGCGTGACCAGACAATAACCTGACCAAATCAAGATGGTTAAATAATATTCTCAGATGTAATTGTTCATGTAAGCTATTACAACATTGAATGCAGCCATTAATAAGGCTTCGGTTTAGTGAAAGCTGCGCCGGCGCAGGCTTCAGGGGTACGTAGGAAGGAAGGAGGTAGGCGGGAAACCGTAAAGTAATTAATTCTGAATTTAGGCTACGAATTGGCAGTTTCCTATAGACGCAGAGCTGATTAGCTGTAGTTAAGACAGTAAATAACGGTTGCTGAGGTTGTTGAACTTTTAAGTTAGGTTTTATGTATTTACAGCGATTTGTTTGGTTTATACTGTTTAGTTTGGTTCGCAAACTATGCTGAGGCGAACTTTACTGTTTAGATGTGATCAAATCAAACGCTCAGATTCTGTCTATTAGTAGAATTGACTTTCTGGTATTATATGCAGTAAAATGGCTAATACCTGATGTGACAGAAGCTCTAGTTCATACGCAAGAGGTCCCAGGTTCCAATTCAACTCGAGTGTATGTGATGAAGAAGATCGAAAGAGAAGAAGACCAAAGTTTATTCAAAAGTCATGTTGAAGGCGAGTTTGTCGTAACGGATATGATTTCATATTTAATAACAAAAAAGTCTGTAGTAAAGCCCATGTATAAAAAAGGTGACAGGGGTCAACTTAGTAATTATAGACCAATATCATTAGATACTCTATTTTCCAAAATTTTTGAAACGGCGTTGAAAAAGAGGCTGCCCAACTTTATTTCGAAAGTCAATGCTTTATGTAGGGAACAATCGGGCTTTCAAAAAACAAATCCACAACCACTGCCCTCTTCGATCTGGTTAGTGAGGTAACAAAAAATTTAAACGCAAGAAAAGAAACCACAGTGGTATTTTTCGATGTGAGCCGCGCATCCGATTTTGTTTCAAACAAGTTGCTGCTACAAAAACAAGCAAACGACGAGGCACAGTCTTACAATGGTTTAGCTCGTATCTTTCGCAAAGGCAGCAATGTGCTGAAACACAAACTGTAGATAATCGATCAGAAATCGTCTGTCACAGGTCTGAATTTAGAGAAATTGCTACTGGTGTACCACAGGGAAGTATACTGGGCCCGATACTAATCCTTTTGTATTTTAATGACTTGCCTAACTTGACCAATCACAAATATTTTCTTTTTGCTGACGATATTGCTGTTTGCTATTGACGGCCTGTTTGGTATGGAGGTAAGTAGCCTTGCCTTTCATGCCAGAGGTCCCGGGTTCGAATCCTGGTAGGGGTAGATATTTTATGATATCTGCTTTCTAGTCATGGATGTGTATGTATGTTTATTTAAGTTTATTTCTAATATTTTTATTTAAAAAATATTTGTGAGTTTATATATTTCTTAAGTTTATTTATCCGTTATCTAGTATCCATAACACAAGTTCTTAATGATACTTAATTTGACTAGATAATGTGGTGTGTTAGTTAGAAATATTGATTTATTATTATTATTATTGCTGTAATTTGGAAAATAATAATAATAATACTAATGACTATATTATTAAATGGCTAGAAATAAATATTTTAATGTTAACTTGACCAAAACTAAGTATGTACGATTTAATACAAACGAAAATACTATGCAACATTGACATTACATATGAAAGCACTAAAAGAAAAGAAGATGAATGCGTAAAATTTCTTGGCTTTATGCAGATATTAAGTTAAACTGGAAACAACATATCGACATAGTCTGTAGTGAACTAAATAGCTATGTACATGTACTAAACCGACTTAGGAAAATCTGTTCTCGGTTGACCGTATTAACCGCATACCACGGATACGCTGCTTCAACCTTAACATACGGATTGTTAATCTGGGGTAACTCAACGAATTTTTGTTAAGTTTTGTTGCACAAAAACATTGTTTGCGGGCGATGCTAGGCAAGGAGCCTTGAATTTATTGACTTTGCCGTGTATGTATATTTTGAAAATTGCTATGTTTGTTAAACGTAACATTCATCATTTTAGTCAAGCTAAGAATGAAAGCAGGGCTACGCGTCACGGAGAGAGATTAGTGTACGATGTAACGCGCCTGCAACTATATCTCAAGCAATCATACGCAATGTGCATAAAACATTGTAATGCGCTACCTAACCGTTTTAAGTTATTGCCAGCGAACAAATCAAATAGCCAACTCTCACATTGGTTCACAGAAAAATGTTTTTATACACTTTATGAATATTTTAATTGTAAATCCTAAGTTATTGTAAATTTATTGCAAACTATTTAAATCTTAAATAATTTACCTAAATGAATTAACAAAATTTTGGTGACATCTAATAATAATTATATTTTTAATTGAATGAAAATTGTAGTGACATTCTTTTAAGCTTTTAAGTAACATACTATTGTAAAATTGCATGCTGTATAACAGTTTTGTATGTGGAACATAAGTTTTTGTAAACAACAATTTTACCCTACTTTGAGCAATAAATTAATTTGAATACTACCCATACGTCCAATTTGGTTATTACTTGTAAACTTCAACCTTTGACATTTACAAAAATATCAGCCCACGTCAAGTTCTATTTCACTCATAAATCCAGAAATCAATTTTAAATAAAACACTTTTTACCGGATTTTATGAAAATTGCAGCAATACGTATTGCACTCAGAATGTGTCCTAGAAACGAATAATAAACAAGCCTGCTGCGTAAACATTAAAATTCGCCGAGTGAACGAGGAGCGGCGTGTGCAGCAGTATCTGTCTCGAGCATTTAGGAGACCTACTTCGGGTAACGATTTACGATTTATCGAACTAAGTTACGGAGTTTCGTTAGAATTTTATTGTGCAGTTAACTGCACAATAGTCTGCACTGCACTGCAGACTGATTTTCGTTATGCAAACTGCAAAAAGAAGGTACGTAAATTGTAATCATAAAAATGATTACGGAATTATTTCTACTTAAAATGTTAACAATACAATAAGGCTTGTAATAATATAAATACTGTTCATGTTTATATTTATCAAAATCCGTGAAAAGATTTTTACGGGTGCCACCAGTTCGGAAAAACCTTCGCGAAGAGAACTGGCAAGAAACTTCACGGGTATATTTTTTTCAAAATAAATTTACAGACTCCCTTTATGTCTACACAAAATTATTCCTGAATAATCCGGATAATATGACTGAGATATGGTTTCGTTCAAAATGTGATAAATAAAGCTGTCTCCGTTTGTCCGACAGCATGCGACCATCGTTCGGTTGAATGACTACATTCGTTTTCAAAATAGCAGACCAGAGCAGCCTGCGCACTTTGCCGCGTGTCCTGCCCGGTGCCTCGTTTGGTTGTAGGGAAGGGCGAGTCTCGGGGGTCAGGTCACACCGTGGTTTCAAATGCGGGGTTCTATTTATAAGTGGACGTGAGCCGTACTCATGTTATGGTACATCCTCGAACACTGAGGATGAAAACAGTTACATTTGACTTGCAGCGGCTCTTTAAGCAGTTGCATTTCGATACAGCTTCGTAGCTTCCGAATACCAATCTCATTTAATTTGGCATTAAAAAATGCAGTCGCTCACCCTATTGATGTAATGCTCGTTTCAACATTCAACATTTGAAAAAACTTACCGTCTGAATGATAACCTTATCTCTAACTTGTTTTAGACATACCTGAAACAAGGAAATAAAATGATTACTTAGATAAAATAAATGTATGATTAAAGGTAGGTAGGTATGATACATTAAAAAGATAATTACATAAACAAACCATTAGTAGCAGCTGGATTTCCACACCTGCTTCCAGACTAATTAACTATAACTTTAACCTGACCAGGTACGAGCACTAAACCCTTATAAGCTGTAAAAAGGATTTTATTGAGTTTTAATGTAATTAATCTGAATCTTAACAACGACTATTACCTACAAGGGATCATATAAACTAATGAGAAGTAAATAAAACTAATTTTATATCCTACTTCGTCTTTAAAATACTACTTTACCACTTAATATAATGTTCAAAGACGTATGTACTTTAGTCATATGGCTACTCACACACTCCTCCGACTCACGAGCTTCTCACTCTGTCTTCGTGACGCGCGTGAGTGGGTCCTGCGTGAGGAGTTCCTTCTTCAGGAGATCAACTCCTGGACCAAGGGAATCCTCCTAGACGAAGGGACGAAATGCGGCTTCTCCTTCAATCGTTTACTACTAATACACAGAACAAACTGCGACAGAAGTACACACTCAAGGCTCACCAAACTACCCTAGTTTTTTTTTGTGTTTCATCCCCTGGGTAATACCGCCAGGGGCAGGAGTTTATTCAAGTTTTTCATGATATGTTTACATGTCATGGTAAAATTACATTGTATACACTTCCTTAAATTCTATGCTACTCCAAACTTTTATTTCAAGTACATGCGATGGTTCAAAAAGGGGGACTGTTTAAAAAAGAACAATCAGAGAATAACAAAATAAATTTTTAGATAAAAACAAAGAGAAAAAAAAAGGGTTTACATAAAACAAAAGAAAGTCTTGTTATGTGAGCAGGACAGACAAGGTAAAAAAAGAAAAAAAAATTGGTAAGGGAATGTTAATTATACATGAATAAAAAAAAATTCTCCACAGAGTGATGGTGTGCCCGCCAGAGTCGTGTTGGGTGTTGTGGGCTTGTATGAAGGTAAGTTGTGCGTTAATGTTCCGTTGAATGTTTTCAGTGATTTCTTAATGTGTGTGGTGTTATGTTAGTTTGGTCAGCCATAAATAATAATGTCCGTATTCGAAAGACACGACGTCATCTTAGACAGTCTCTCTAGTTGGCTTGATTGTCTCTTGTCACGGGCCACGTGGTCGTTAGACCTGCAAATTAATCACAATTACAAAAAGAAGGTTCGCAAACACGCAATTCTCGTAGTTCCAAATATTAAGCAACAATTCTATTTTTCATAACATAGGTTACGTTTTTCTAAAGAGTTCCGCTCCTACCAACTCCTAATGGTTCCTCAGCTGGTACCATATATTGATCCATCAGCAGGCAGTTCCCACAGAGCCAAGGTCACGTGGATACGCCACCGGGGTCAAGTCCAGGGTCAGCGTTTATTGCCAAATGAAATCGATTTTTTTAATAACGCTGGTGGACGCTAACGGGAAGTGAAAAAGAAGTAATAATAAAATTTATTTCAACATGTTCTTACAGGAAATGCATTTATTACAATTAGTTAGTTAATTACGAAAAGAATAGTTAGGAAATTAATTGTCTAAGATTGCAAAATTAATTTTCAGATTACGTAGAGTGCAGTTTTAAATATATAACTTAAAAAGCTAATCCGATTTCATAGTGAAACATTTCTCGTTCTAGGCGTCTTACCATGAAAACTGCAAATTCTAGATATTACACCGATTTCCCTACGTTTTACACGTTACTAATGGAAACGAAATTCCATTTAATAAAACGCAGTCTAACATATTTTTCTATGACGTTAAATATCGTTCCATATGAAAATTGTTCCCTTAGCAACACGAACTAGTATGAAGTAAATTACGCAAGCCTAGGGTGGAAATATAGGATAGGTCGGGTAAATAGGCCACCTACTTAGACTGCCGCGAGCCTGTCTACGAAGGGGAGCTACAGCATTACAGCTCAAGGTCGATAATCACGGGGGCAGCCGGGCTAAAGCGAGGAATATAATTAGGTTAGGTTAGCAGTAGTATCTTGTATATTAAACGTTGGTTGGGGAAATATGAAAAATATTTTTGCGTTTATAAAGAGTTTATTCAAAATTGAAGAATTTTGAATGTACGGAACCGATTCCTTATATTGTAATAATAATAATACCCCAGACAACACTGTATGGCCCCAAAGAAAGCAGGGATTTTGTTATGGATGGTCATACATAGAACTGAGGGGGAACCCAGACTAAACATGAACAACCATAAATGAATGAAAACAACCAGGACCCGAGAACAAACGTCTGTGTTCATCACGCAAATAAGTGCCTCGACCATGACTCGAACCTGAGAACTCTGGCGTACGAGGCTGGTCTACATACTCTCTACTGCGCCACTCGGCAACACTCTCACCATTACAGAGCTAGGTATATAAAAGAGCTAGGTTTATCACATTACGCACATTTTTGTTAATATTAAATAAGCAACAATATAGAAGCAAATCCGTCAATGTACGCGGTAAAAAAAAAAACAATAAATTCATGAAAAATTAATCGATCCGCAACCGTCAGTCGCTTATTATTGAAATATATTCAGATCAGATGAAAATCGTACGAAAATTCCATACCGAAAATGGTTCACGACTCCGCTACAAATAAAGCCATAAAAAACGCGGAATTTACAACAAAAAAACAAAAGAAGTTGGTACTTATTCCGAGCGATCGTACCGGCGTACAATGGACGATGCGAATCGAGAATGCATTGTGTATTTTATTATATAGCCAAGTTCGAGATATAAACGACCGAATTGCGTTTTACAATGTAACGCTAGTTTATGTGCACAGGAAATTTCCTGCTTTAAAAAGATATATTCTTTATATTTTGTAAGCAATGTAGTGACAGTTAATATTGAAAAGAATACACAAGAAGGAAACCTATTTTGGGATTCATATTATCAATCCGTTTGGCGAAGGCCTTCACCGAGTCGATACAGAATCTAACGCCCAACAAAAACACCAATCACAAAGCATGTCTGATTACAATGACATAACTTTTGATACACAATAAACCTAAGTACCGACGGAATAACTATTTATTACCATTGATAACCTACAATAACAACGTAATCAACGATACTCGAAGCAATCTAGTAACCATGGTTACGTAACGCGAGACTCGAGTCCGCTGCCTTCGTAGGAACAATGGCTACCGTCCCTTCCTTTCACTGGAGGCAGCTACGTACGGAGGTACAGAATCTGTAATAATTCAAACTATTAGTCGAATTTCGTGTTCTCCATCGATGTGGGTGAAAGTAGCCCGCTACTGGGCTTTGCGGCAGCTTGGCGCCAGGGAGAAGCGGAAGCGTTAATTTCTTTTTCTGTCAAACGATATGCCGTGGAGCTACTTCAGAATTTAACTGTGAAAATTAATGTATTATACGCCAATTATCCTTGAAAGTAATGTTATACTTATCATGAACCTAAAGAACAGCAATTCTCTAAAAAGACCTTTTCGTTGGTCGTGTCCCGTACGTTGAAAACAACGACCTTGTTTTAGTTTGCATTCTCTTGAGACCAAGTTCACGACTTTTTGTTTAATGTTTAAATTAGATATCAAATCCCGTGATTTGAATAGAAAATATGTATTATAATAAAATACATAATATGTATAAAGGGACTCCCTTTTAAGCCCAAAAGACATAATTAATTTAAAATAGAATATGCGATCACATTTTTATGAGGCCTCTGATTTTATTGGATACTTTAAAGCTTGAAGGAAGTTTGACTAACACGAGAAAAACCACGCCTCAAGGTGTTGTAGCATTAATAAAGTCATTATTAAAATTTGACTTCAACCCACACGAGACTTACCAGATTTGATCATTTTATTGTTGAATAGTAAGCACTAGACGACAACGCAGTGGATGCGTTCTCAGAACTACACCTAGTCCATAAAATATTATAACCTTCATAACTTTAAAAGTAATAACTGAGTATACTAATATTTTTAATACTCTTTAATAATCACCAGATCATTGTTGTTGTCATATGTTGTTATCACGCACAATAACGGTACGGTAGTATCGTGAAACTGAATTATAACACCGTACCTAACATTTTCTGCTCGTCATGACAATCACAACAGCCTCCTAACCCCACTGCAGTGACAACAGCCCAACCCGACTACGAAGGAGTAGCATATTATCTTTTCAACGAGACGTTCGATACATTATTTATTTGTATAAAAACGAATCAATAAACGACACTGCTCAGAACGCCGTCACTTACACTTCGAGCCACAGACGCGCGCGTGCTGCGGGACCACCGATGATTATCGTCTATTTATCGCCGCATTAACTTGTAAAAAGCCTATAATTTCGCGGCTCCAAGAGAAAAACCTCCTTGGGGTGTAAGTGCACCTCTTACTTATTGTTGCCAGCCATTTCATTTTGTTCACGTAACGTTAGTGTTGCAACGTAAAGAAAACGGCCTCAATCAAGAATCATTTCAATATTATAGACTCTTCTAAGCAAGTTTAATGCTGCTTATAATAAAATACTACATTAAACTACCTGTATTTATGACCACCATTAAATTCTAATCCAATGCGAAGTTCACTTCGCGAATATATTGCCTAAGAGTAATAATTTATTTTTCATAGAAATGGGCAGGTAAGCGATTTATCACGGTAATGCAAAACCTACTATTATTACACCAAAAAGCACTTATGCCAGGCCACAAGGCGTAACTGCGCGCGCTATAAATCTCGTCAACAAAGCGCTGAAGAAGATAAACAGTCATGACGGCATGAGACGGGTCCGTGGTGCAGATCACACGCCCACATGACCACTGTCCGGTGGGTATCAATTTGATTAGCTGCAAGATTCATTATATATGATTTTCTTTTTATCAAAAAGTGTTATTTAAAATCATTTTTAATTGAATAAATTGATGTTTTACTAATTCTCAAAAATGCGAAGCATGAACGTCTTATTCTGTAAATGTGGCACAATCAAGTTCATTTCCATATGGACATAGCCACGAATATACATTTTATTATTATTTAATTTTATGAAAAATCTTAATAACCGAAATATATCCCTGCCAGGAATCAAATCCTCTGGAATCATTGATGCTTTGAAAAGGCGCGGGTATTCTTACTAGCACACCTGTCGTCTAATTATGTTTAAAGGAGGCAGATACCGTCCCCTACATTTCTGGGCTATGGTGTTAACAACTTGGAAATAGTGTTTTCTATAAGAAACATACATTTGAAGTGTTCACCTAAAATTTGAAAACATTTGTATTTCTAGAAGTTAAGCTATAACATATTTTAGTAGTGTCATATAAAGTTTCGTTAGGTTATGAGAATGTTATTTTAAATTATTTCGTTGGACTTTTCAATAAATTACTTAAATAAACTATACTTAATGATGTCCCAAAACAAATCGTGTATGTATTTCACCCCTTGTATGCTCCCCAAAATAGCATAAACATTTATCTTAATCGATCCATGTCGAAATGCAAAATCGGGTATCCAAGGGAACAAATCTAATATTCGTCGTGTCAGGCGGGTTGTCGGGATCCGGTAGGCAAGCAGAAATAAATTCGAGTAAATAAGAATCGTAGTTAGTCCGTATAACAAGCGTAAGTCCTAAGAAAATAGGAAAACCACAAAACAACTCAAGCGCATGGAACAAAGCCAAACAAACGAGTATCTGAATGGCCATTTGACGCCATGATTGAGTGAGTGACTCGTCAATCACGTACGTGGCGTTCGTTCTTTTCGCTCGTTATTGGGGGAAAAAATCAGTATTGCCGACGTTAAAACTAAATTCCACTCATAAAAATCACAGTGAAATTACATATTTTGAATTTATTTCATTTCCAGAAATTAAATCGTTCGCGGCTTATTATATTTATAAGAAGGTTAATATAACTTATTTTTTGGCATGAATTTCCACCTATTAACTGTCTAGCCCACGATTAGTCAGCCTCCTTTATGGTATTTGGTAAATGATTTGTAAGATCCTACAAAGGCAGAACCCAATGATAAAGAAAAACATTTAAAAAATATTGCGTGTTTACAGAAAAACCTCAACATCCAGGAAATGAACCCACTCCACGCAAATCCTTTAAACTGACCAACGACAAGACATAAATAGATTCAAAATGGATATCAGCATCACAAGAGGCATTCACAACTAGCGAATTACAGGAAGTTACGTGGAGCTGAAGAAACCTTATGAATCACTTCGATGAAAGCTCGTAGGAGGTGGCTGACTTCCTGACCACCTACGTCTCCGTTGAAACAAAAGCTTTGAGCAAAATCGAGTTTCGAGGAATTACTCAACGGAGCTTTAAATAATCGGACTGTTGGCGTCCGGAGAACTGAGGGTGGGTTGCAGATAATTAGTTCGGGTTGCTGTTAAAATAAGTGTTTGTTTGAGAATTCTAGAAACAATCACCATCGAATAATAATCTTTTATTGTAAATAGATTAAACAATTTGAGACAATATTTTGAGATATTTTGAGAGACACGAATATTTGAGACACAACTCAACATAGTCCTAATAATATCAACTCGAAACAGTTTGTCTCTCCTTATGTCTAGTATTCATGGTTGTTACTTCCTACAGATTGACGCGGACTCGTCCACCGCAACGGTGAAGAGTTAGATCGGCTTCTTTTCCAGCATATGGGCTGAGACAACATTTCTGAGCTACTTTCCCAAAGCCATCACCAATGATACAAATTATGACTATGTAAAAAAGGGAATAGTGACCCGGTATATTATTCTGTCGTCCCAGAATAAACCAAACTTATAAATAAATAAGTATGTAAAAAGGCAAAATACACAACTCCCAAAAAAAAAAATTAATGACACAAATTTACCTTAGCAGGATTTGAACGTAGGACTATAAAACACATGTATCTACTGCTACCTATAACCATGAAACTGTCAATATTCGCCTTTAAGAGTACTTTATCAGGAAGAACCGCGCGCATTGTGACAGTAAAGGGCGTATGTAGCGTCGGGTGACGGGTCGCTCACTTCCCTCTAATATAGTTGAGGACGGCGATGGCTGGATCCCGCGTTAACTCGTGAACGGGTGCCGTTTGAGGGTGTTTGTCGTTTGGATACTTTGTGGGAGGTAGCTGACAGATGCAGATAAGAATAATTTTGTATAGACATAAAGAGACCGTCAATAAGAACAAGTAATTGTTAATGTTGAGAAATAAATATTTCATTTAATTCCATCAATAACCAAGTTACCAACGATTTTAATCAAACTAACACATCTAACTTCAACGAGAGCTCGCAATCTATCCAACAGTGATGGCATCTTCGCGTGAAAACCGATAAAAACCGGCCACGGGGCGCCAGGAGGCCAGCTTTCATAAGTTTCGCCAACTCGTACATTCACTTGACGACGATTACCATCAGCCCTTTGGAAAGGCATCAGATAGGGCCAGCCCTTGAGAACCACTGCCGACTGCCTTGGATGGGAATAATTGAAAGGAAACAATGTAGCTGATGGGACTGATCAAAGATATAGCCGGGTTTTAAATTGAGAACGTGGTATGATCATAGAAAACAATTCATATTATTTAGGCTTAGCGTAGTATGATCATGTCAATAAATTAATAGCTTACATTTGGATATCAATAAATAGATGAAAAATAGTCACTTTTAAGAAGAAAAATCTCTCGCTCTCTAAAGTATTTGTTTTCTTAGAATAATACGTCAATTACGCGTATTGTTTTGGCCAAAAATTAAGCGATATTTGTTTTCTAACTTGTCAGTCAGCACAGCTACATGCCTCACGTATTGGCCCGTGAATCCAAAGAAGTAGACGCAAAGGCCACCGCAGCCGGGTATGCAGTAACCTTGAATATATAACGTTTTGTACAGGCAAACTTTGCAGGTTTAATTTTAGCAATCATTGGCTTCATCAGAGCAACCAATTTCTCCTTGTTCACTGTTTGCAGTACAGTTCGAACTCGAGTATGTACCTCCGGCAGCTGAGATATGCCAACACGTACCAACACCAACCCTTATTATATTTTAGTCATGTCATAATTTACAAGCATAAGCTGGTTAATCAAATTTGCTTTCCCAATGCTGTTGCATTGCGAAAATCAGTGAAAAGATGAAAAAATATATTAGTAGCCAATGATTTTTAACTAAGTAGTTTATTAGTAAAAACTATTACCTTCAATAGATTCCCGTTTATTATTTGTAGCATATTTTTATCTTATCATTATTGATTTTATACACTTATATGTGCATTCTAGTGAATATTAATTTAATAAAACTTAAATATTAGATGTTATTAGGTAGTTTAGATAGATAACTAGTTCAATTTACATGTTATACGGTATCTCTGAATACATGCGGTGATATCAGGGCCTTTAGTAAATATCTAAAGGTATACACATACAGTACGTCACCTGTTCTAATGGCACATTAACCGGCCCCGGTATTAACTATGTATTATTTGCCCAGGTTTGTCAAGTACTGCTAAGTTACTGAGCGAAAGCATGTCTTCAAATCCGTAGTAAAAAATACGGCAAAATTATTCAAAATCATGCTACAAATTTCCATACTATCGCTGTGGCACAAACTGCTTTTAGTTTAAGTGCATGTTAAGTTACATTACTGTCTGTACTTTCTATGTTAGCGAAAGCATTGGAGCGTTAATATCTTTGTTACAGCTATCTAAGTATCGCTGACGAAAGTACATTTGCAATCATTTGCATAAGGAAGCCAGATAACACAGGTACCCGAGTAGATTGCACAGAAACAGTTACTAAAAACCTATATTCAAATTATCTTACTAAACTTCCGTGGGACTTACGTAAACGTAGCAGCAATAATACATTGATGCAAATGAGTGCGCAGGATTGTTCACGGCGCGCCGAGATTTAAGCGCAGCCCTATTTCAAAGTTGCAATACAGATCCGAGCTATGAATCCCGCGATCGTACACATATTAAAATCAGTAGCAAATATGTTGACATTACTTCATGATTTATAGTTTAATCCATAAGCAATATGTCGTGTGTGCTGTCCCTCCCTCGCTGACCCGCCGCGCCGCGGTGAAACAATAGACGGCGGCGGCGGGAGGAAACTGGAGCACGGTACCGTTGGAGAAAAAAGTCTTGTTGTAAATAAAATCAGTAGGTACTGTGTTGTCCGGGGTCATCGAGATACGGCCCTTTTAAATGGCAAGCTGTCCGCGGAGAAAGGCATAAAAACATGGACACAGACTTACTGAATTTATTGCTATGCGGAAGATAAAAAGGTTGAAGCTTGGACAGGTTTGTCTGTAAATCAATATTCTGTGTGGATAATAAATAGCGAGGTGATTAAATATACGTGTAATTGTCAGTTTAAGCATTTACTTAATTGTTTTACATTTAAAATATGGTATACATGCATCGAAACTAATTTTAATTATCTTACTGTGGTATATTTCTGTATAATTCAGCTGTTTAAGTGAGTAGAGGTACCAAAATAACACAAATATTGCATTTACAGTGTAAATAGAGTAAAAAAACAAAAATGAGATACAAAGTTGACCGGGGCCACTGCAACCGCACTCAAACATCACCTCAGCTTTTATAGCAATCATTGATTTCTCCAAGATTTACAGCCCGAATCGCGATCTAAGCGCCACGTATTAAACGACATAAAGATATTCAAGAGACGATACCGCGTTCGTGATCTGCCGCAGAATCAATACAGCCCAGGATCGTGCTCGAAGTGGGCGTTTAACCTGTGACCGCGGCCGCGAGCGATCCGTCAACCCAACCGAATTAACCTACAACGAATGCCACTGCGCCTAAACGACCAGGATCGCAGCCATCTCCCCTCGAACATCTTGCATGCAATCGAAGGTCGGAAACGCTGGTCGTTTAGCCAGCCGAATGTGACGTTAACAAATCGGCCGGCACCAAGTTCGTCACGGATTCCAATTTGCCGCCTTTCCGCTGACCCCTGACAGGCGCCTGAGTTGTGGACTTGCGCTCATGGGAAGCGTTATTTGCATGTCAACTTTGTCTATTTATCTGCGATTATTTGCTTGAAAGCCGGAGATAACTTTCAAGTGTTTACGTCTCGAAGTTTATTTTCATTTTATAACATGGTACATTTTTATTTCAACAAACCCGATACTTCGGTGGTGTTAAAAACAGGGCATTTACGAAGCTGAAAAAAAGAAATGACGAACACGAGAACTCCAGTAAGAGTTCAAATTGTTTTTGATTAAATGTCACTTGATGGTTTCGTGGATCCGTAATGCGAACTCCAGGTCCATATTTATGATCACGAGTTTGCTGAAGTACAATAAATGTGACAGAGCAGCATAATTGGAGCTAGCCAGTGGATCAAGTCAACGTCAGCCGTCCAGATCGCAGCGGCGATAACAAACGGGCTCCACATTATCGACAGACCAATCACTCGAGCAAACAATTACGCAAGCTGCTCTCGTTTCGGGAATATTTACAACATCCGATGTATATGGCAATAAAGTAGATCAATTAAACATTAGGAGACGCCGTTTTATGTTCGCGGATATTATAATTACTAAACCGTTTGGATGGGACTAATTTGCTTTGAGAGTCTGCTTGAACAGTTGTGTAAACATTAAAACAGGTTTTAACGTTAAGTAGTGCTCCTCAGATTTTATTGAAAATTTAGCTAAAGTTAATTAGTTAATTTTATACTGTGAGTTAATTAATAATTAGGTACGAAATCGAGGAGCAGGAGTTCGAGACACACTGAAGACACTGGATTAGGGCACGATGAGTTTTTTACAATAAGCTAGTTATTTCACTTGAACTGAAGTACAAAATTTTCCGTTTTGATAGAATTACCGGCGCTTAACATAAGCTTTGTATTATTCCAGGTATACCATGATTTTCTCAAATTCTTACACTCCGCACAGATCATCACAAACAGCAGAATGTTTCTTCGATACCAGAATCTTATCTCGATGTACAGATACTTTTTCCCAGCAGCTTACACGTGATCAGTGGGTACCACCAGCAACTGGCTGGGTAACGAACCAGCGCCGCATTGCACAACTGGCGGAGTCGAGGACCACCGCTGGCACACTTCCTGTCTAAATACATTGCCACAGTAATTTCTTGCCACGTAGGAGAGACCAGTACCTAAGGAGTCGCAGTGAAATTGCTAATTCTAAAGCTTCATTAGTGCATGCCGTAATTTACGGAGAAGTTTTCAAGTATTTGTGTTTATGAAACTTTTGAACGTCGAGGAGTCATTCGGGGTAAATACAAATTGAAATCAAATCTATGACGCATCGAAAATACAATCATTTGTTGGGTAAATATAGGTATTTTTTTGTTGTGCCACTGTCAAATAATCCACTTACCTGGACTTACTAAGCTGAATACAATATTTATGCGAAGTATCACTCGGATTTCAAAAACTCCTTTTTTGCATATCAATGGTTACAGGGTGCGAAACAAACTATTACGTAAAACGGATTAATGTGAAAAAAAGCTAGTCTTTATTAAGATAACAAAGAGGACTGACTAGTTCGTTGGGGCCGTCCATTAATCACGTGAGGCTCGAAAGGGGGGGAGGGGTCCATCAAAATCACGAAATATCACAAGGGGGGAGGAGGGTGTAGTAAATACATCAAGTGTATTTATTTTTTCGGCAAACGCGCGATAGTGAACCGAAAAGCGTCGTTACGTGTATTTATTTTTTCGTCAAACGTGTACAAAATCGAAAGCGGCTTGTAGTGTGAAAATAAAATTAGATGATACTTATACCTGTATTTAATAAATATTTAAAAAAAAATTAAGATTCTTTGTAGGTACAAAAAAATACACGTGATATAGGGGCGGGGGAGGGGTAGTCTTAAACCTCATCATGTATCCAGGAGGGGGGGGGGGGTTAAAATACCAAAAAAAACATCACGTGATTAATGGACGGCCCCTTTACTTTAATCAATAATTAAAACGATTGAAATGAGTGATTTAAAAAACATCAGCAGGCTGCATTATTCAAAATTACCAAACACTTCTGTATATTTTACCCACGGGACGAGTTACGCGAGTAAAACCACGCGATACTTAATAGTTTTACAAAGCTGAAACCTGGACAAGAATACAGTCGATGCAATATCTGTAGCGACATCTGGCAAATTGGGAGTGCATTCATTTTATGAAAGGAACTAGCATCCTTTCATACATAGCTTTTGTCAAAGTAATAAATTCGAAATAAGGCGCAGAGCCAAGGCTACAAGACCACTTAAAATATTTATTTATGATGGAATCTTTTATACTCTTTTATAATATGACTAAAATAAATAATATCTCCGAAAATAATAAATTAAGTACTGCCATATTAAATAAACCGAACGATGATATCTTGAAAAGTGGAAAAAGCGTTGATCGGCTGTGGCAAAGTCGATAAGTAGCGTCGATGTTGCCATTAAAATTTAACCGGCCTTCAAAAACGGCTAGTTAAAAATGATTAATGATGTTAAAAAATCGCCTTTAAAAATTGTTTTAGTGTCAGGTACCAACGTATAAAGGATTACTGAGAAATTTGCAAAATAATTTATGACGCGTGTTCAAGCAGATATAGACTTTTACCTTTAAAAAAAAGATGCTAGAACCCTTTATTTTACAATATTTTCTTAGGATACTAAGTGCCCTGGATAGCAAACAATCGAAATACGTTAAACCTGGCCCAGCTTGGAGTTAGAATTAACTTCTATTATATTCAACAAATAACATATTTTATCCTAAGTAAAGTCGCCACAAAACCGGCGTTGTACAGTAATCTTTTAATGATTTCCGATACGCGACGACTAATAAAGTTACGATTCCGCGACATGGGATATCGTGTGATGCGGGATTACTATAATGACTTATTTGTGGACTAGAATTTCTTGTATGGTGTCAAAAAGTGACATTAAAACTTTATGTGGATTTGGAAGTTAAATATTTTGACAAATTTACACTAACGGGAAAACTTTCATATTAAAAAGAATAAAACATACGGTACTAATTAGCGTGTCAAGTCTGAAAGAGACGGCTTCGAAGTTTCGTCAGCAAAGTTTCTTCTTCATAGACTAAATAGTCGCTTGACGAAACGGCTGTTTGTAGTAAATTTTTAATTTCTCAACGAAAACAACATAACTCTGAAAACTTTTCTGAGAAAGAATCAAAGGGAGTATAAACAATCTCAGGTTATTAAATATCCCTGTAACGTTGAGTTAATATAATTCAAATTATCAATTAGATCAAAACCCGTGCAAAAACTTCGACACTGAATCTAAAGCCTCCAACACAATTCACGTACCAAGGGCCTGGCTTTCTAAACGCACGTTGAGAAGACGTCTGCGGCAGTAATTTGGGTAATTTTCCTAAACACAACCATTATGAGAATCTCCACGTGGCGTGGCGGGGCGGACGCGTCGGGAACACGATTGAGGATCCGCTACGGTGACGCGTGGGCGACTTAATGCTGGATAATATGCATTGTTGGGGAAAGTGCAGGGAACTATTAACAGATCGTTTCACACTGATGATAATTGTGAACAATACAGAGAACCACATGTTAAATAAGCGATAACAACTCCTTTTTTACAATTAAATAATAACTTCACAGTTACCTTCAGAGTTCCTCGTATAGTTTTTGTTATTAAAGGGTTTAGGAAAAGTTGACAGATTTTTATATTTAAGCCCTTTTCGCAAAGTTGCAATGTATGATTGCTAACGGTGTAGAAAATCAGACAGAAACTTAAATTGTTATTCTAATACTTGGTATTAACACTGAAATATGTAATAGATAGTAATCTAAAATGATGTAGGTGGTCATACTTAATACTAATTAAAATAGTAGGTACAAATCACGAGCTGACCATCTAAAATTATCTCAATCATACGATCGATTCATCATTTTAAATACTACCGCCCCGCCCAGCTACCGTTCTCAAAAACCAGCTTCCACGGCTCATAATCCCAATAAGGCATATCATATAATATAATAATTAGAGATTAGATCAATTAAGAAATTATCGAAAGATAAACCGGTTAACTGAGTAAATGTGTGAACTCGTCGGCGCGGGCCAAGCTCGGTGTCACTTCAATTTCTGAAATGACGGCAGTTGCGACGGAGTCCCCGGAGTGGATAATTGAGGCATGCGTCTGAGGGTATTTTGCTTAGTTTTGTTTATGTAGTTCGATAATTTCACTGTAGTACATATTGTAGAAACTTATTATAAATCTATAAAGAAGGTGTAAACAGGTGTAGCATGTGGAAAATATATTCATATTTGAAATATGAAAAATTGCCCCTATGTAAAGGAAATACTGGTGTCATTCATGTTGAATAGAAATTTAAAATAAAGGGTCATTTGTCGATCGCGTGGCGTAGCCCTGCCTTATACGCCGGAGGTCCCAGATTCGAGTCCTGGCCGGGGTATTCATTTTTGTGATTAACGCAGATGTTTGTTTTCGGATCATGGTTGTTTATATTTATGTATGATGTTTATTTTGGATGCCCAGTTCGCTGTATGGTCATCCATAACACAATTTCGACTTACTTTGGGACCATACAGATGTCTCGGGATTTGCTTTTCAATGTCGTACACAATTTAGAAATAGTTGAATAGTCACTCCTTAAAGTCTTTTCCTATAGCACATTTTAGGTTATTAAAGTACATATTTACAATCAGACCAAAGTATACCTAATTTTGTCCCACCACCGCCTAATCACGCAACTTCCTACTGGTAGTTAGCAGAGCTTCACAATTGACTAAAAGCCCAACTCACGACCTCACAGGTACAAGTAGATATAAGCTCACATTAAAGAATTAACTCAACTTTCTTTTCATATAGACATGTCATTGCCGAGGAGACAGGTTATTGATGGACGCTCCGCTGCTGGCCTTTCAACTGTATGAACCTCCACTCCATGTTAACATGTCTATTTCTATACAACACACGGCTGTTAGATGACTTGACGTTTTATTGTTGATGCTGGTTCGAATGTTAATAAGTCATGTTTAATGCGAGAGAGAAGTTGTCAATTTAGTTCTGATTTGCAGACCTTTGAAGGAGCACTGAGAGGATTTCATAGACCAATATTAGTTTGAAAGGAACTGGCTGGTGTAAGTATGTACCCTTTTTAAACATAAATGCCTTCAGTTAGGTTAGCATAAATTAATTCATAAACGAGTAAAAATCTTTAATATATCTCAAAAATAACTGAAAATGCTTCGCTTTTAAAACAAGATATGTAAACGCTATTAGGATTACGAGATTGCTTTCAAGAATCATCTCGAGGTTTTTATTACGATTAACGATATTTTAAGATATTTAACACATTCCGTGGTATTAAGACATATTTAAAGGTAAAAAGTTTTAAGTGTCTACCCATCGTGTCCCGTATAGAAAATAGTTGAAAATAAAATATAAATGGTAGCCAAAAACATGAACTGAACAGCTATGACGTATGCAGAGTACTTGTTATCCACAAAGCGAGTTCGTAGGTGCACTTTCATAACAAAACAAAACATAAAACTTTAGCATACATCAAGTGTTCATCGCACAATGTGTGTTAAAATCAAAACCAAGGATTTTGAGAGCGGAACCAACAACACGAGAACATCAGAGCATAATTTCTCATTCTCAAAACTCCGACCATACAATCAAATCGAGGCTAAGAAGCCGAAGCAAAACAAAATCAAACGCGAACGGTTCTCAAATCGTGCGCATTGTTGCGATCGACAGTTGCGCAATTCAGAAAATTGTTTTTGTCAGATAATTTTTTCGTTGCATTTATAAATTGGCTCATTGTTCGCGGATTGCACAATGCCACAAAAGGCAATTGTGGGGCAACAAACAGGTGATAAAGCTAGGTTGCCGCGAGAGGCAATCAGAGGCGCTGGGAGGCACCACGCCTCCAGGCTGGTACGAAAGTAACTCTGGGATGGGTGATAGGGTAAGGTTAGGGTGCGATGAAGCACCGCTTACGGACAGCCTTTGATTTTAAAGATTACTGGTAACTTCCAAACCAATTAAATGTCCAGTTACAAGCTCTACTCTCCTTCATCACCAAACTGCACCAGCCACCATCACAACTAGCGGAACTTCGCGAATCACTAATACTTCGATGCACTTTCTCCCTCCCCGCACGCCCCCCGCGCCCCACCACGTAATAAGCTATTTTTCAATTGCCTCACCTTTCTCGGATTGCTTTCGTGAAATCAAAACCGTATTTCATAGTCGCCGGCGCAGCTACCTTATTTATTGGGAGATAGATCTTGATAAGGGGCTTATTTGTAGTTTCTGGTTAAGCCTGCACTGAACTAGTAGCGATTATTAAATTTTATAGAAATTGTTGGTATGTGAGGATCGCTAACTCGATTTATTATCGTGCTAGTTCAATTATTTATGAGACGATAGAAAGAAACGGGAAATTTCGCTTTGCAATTTTATTGGAAATGGCAGTATGTGATTATATCTGTTGGGAAATTTCTAGCACGTAGGCATTGCAAGCCGTTTTGTTCGACGACTTTCACCATTCCAGAAATTCGATATTGTTGTTGGGTCTATTTTCAGTTCTGAACTAATTTCAGATTGTCAAGAACTGAAAAAACAATCTTCTTGATTTTAACATTAACGTACAAACTGTATAGTAGAGCAAGGCGGTCACGATAAATGCAAAAAATATGCGTGGGACACCTCGAATTCATGAGTGTTCCTAGTTCAAGGTTAGAAACAAACGAAATTCATTTATGAATCGCCAAAGCATTTGTCTTTTTAAACCAATTTATTTATAACTCCATGTTAGTTTTTCATTGAAAGTTTAACGAACGATAAGTAAGCAATGTGTAATGTTCAAGTGTCCACTTCGACGTGACAATATCCGAAACACACGATCTGAATGTCAGCTAGGTTCTCATTTAAGAATAACCGCTTTTACTTTAAAAACATAAAATTTGACTAATATAAATCATTCAATCTCCTGGAAACATTGGCTAAAAACGATCATTGAACCAAGATTACCGCACGAACACTGAATAAAGGATATCCTATTCATATTCCACAATACCTTCATAAAATCTGCCTACACGTGAACTGATCTCAACGAGATCACCACCAACTAGCAGTCAACGTATCGATCGCCGTAAGAACTCCAATCGCAAACTATTACCAGGCATTTTGTCATAACACCGGCACAATGGATGTTCGAGTGGGCTGAATCAATAACCGATGTCAATTAAATGGGTTACGGCTGCGTGGGCGCAGGGTGTGTTCTATGGACGAGTAACATTTAAGAAGAGAACTGGATATTAATACTTGTATTTGTAATAATTGCCGTTTTTGCGGCTCGAACTTTCTTCGTAAAAATAGGTAAATATTAGAAAAAATAGAATGTTACAAATTAGTGTACTTACAAACATACACATTTATGAGTTCAAAGAAGTCACGGTACTTTTCACCGGCTTCAAATAAAGGAGGAGGTGCTCAATTTGTTGGAAATTTGTTTTTTACAATACAAGTCGCACTTCTGTTTTACGAAGCATAGCCGTCGACGTGCCATAGCACAGAAACGTCTTTATCAGGATACTCTTCGCTTTATGATTCAGAGAGAGCCACTTTAGCCACAAAGCTGTCAAACTAAGTAGAAATTTAAAAATAACGCATACAAGAAAATATTAAGTACCGTACCACAACAAAAACGTAACGGCATAATAACACCAGTTCCATCTACCTAATTAAGTGATAATGCATCGGAACTCCCGATAACTCTTAGAACTGAGTCCAACTTTCCCTTCCATCTCGAGGCAACAATGCAACTCATTCCTGCATCATTTAGCAGCAATCTATCAGCGGTTGGGCAACCGACCGACGATCCGAATGCTGATTGCCTGTTGTGCTGCGAGCTGGGCCCGATACGTGCAAGTGGGCCGAATCATTACTTCGGGCCCTAATGTAGGCCGATGGTACAGATGGGAGACGTAATTATTGAAGATATCTTATTGGAAATGGTTTAAGGGTGTCCGTGTTTCCCTTTCATTTATTTATTCACGACGTTTCTCGATTTGTAGCCATTGTCTTTCTTTGTAGATTATTAAAATTCCGACTAATTGTTAAGATAATACTAAAAAAATTCCCAAGACTAACTCACCAACTGTATGGCACCATACACCAGGGGGAACCCAGGATAAACATACATACCTACATAAATATAAACCACCATGACCCGAGAACAAACATCTGTGTTCATCACACAAATGAATGCCCCAGGACTTGAACCTGGGGCCTCCGGCGTATGAGGCAAGGCTGCTAACCACTACGGTACTCGGTCGTCCTTATATATCTACATAATTATATATATTATGGTGTGTCAGTCTGGGGATTACTATTATCATTATCTTAACAATTAGTCGGAGAGCCTTCGATGTAATCTTAAACCTGCTAAATAAAATATATTTAGTGCATTAACTTGATCAGTTTACTAATAACATTTCCCAATCCTTTTTCCAATTACAACTGCACCAGGTGCAGCCGTAACGGCTCAAGATGAAGGCTCGCACAGCCTAGTCGGCTGAACTGGACGTCCCCCCCCCCTTCGGATACGATCTTGTTGTTGGACACGAGGATCAGCGGTTTATCGCCGGTATCGATCGGTGTGACGCCGAGCCTGGACACAATGTGGGAGAGTAAAACTTGCTGTACGAGTGGAGTGGGGATGGTGTGTTTTGCTTTTTAATTTTCATCGAGGATGTTGATGGTTATCTCAATATTTGTCGCACTGAAATTTATAGAATATTTTTTGTAGTCAAAATTTTAATCTAAACATCATAAATTGCGTAATGTCAAAAACGGTATGTCAGGAAAGGTACTTTCAAAAGGCATCATTACAGCTCATATTTATATGAAAATTGACTGCAAAACCGTTGAGTGCATAATTGGAGATCTGCATTTTGAAAGTCACATAGGAGAGTATAAAATTTGATAGGTTTTTATCATTAAATGGCTGTAGGAAAGTATAAATGCAACAGTGAGTTCCCGAGGGACACTCTTTTTTTCGAAATGGACAGTTCATTTATGGCCCTATTAGTCTTTTAAACTTCACCGGACTTTGTGGCCTAGCGCTGAGGGCGTTTAGCCGGAACTTAAACTACTCCTACATACGACACGCCTAAGGGCAGCCGATAGGGCACGGACCTCGGCTTAGGACGTCGTATATTGAAACTACCACTGGTTCGGAAGGGTCATCTACTGCCGAGGGACATACGCGCGATGCGATGTTAGAATTATTTGTATTCCACATAAAAAATAAAAAAAATTAGTTTCAAGACCAATTCATTAAAGTTTTGCTTTGCAATTATTAATGCTTAATTAAGAAGGTACACAAAATATAAAAGCTTCGCTAAGTTGAAGTGTCACGTAATAAAAGTTTTTATTCCAAAAAAACTGTCACGGACATGAATTAATCGGAGGGGTCGCCGCGAAGGCTTCCATGGTGAAGGCGCTTAGGCACGTGCAGGGTCAGTGGCAGACGACCAGGCGCCGACTGGCACTCTGGCGCGTGCAGGATCAACCAGAGCAGGAACAGGAGGAGCAGGTTGTATCAGCAGCAGTAGGAGGTGGTAGGCAGGATCATCAGGGTCAGCAGCAGGAGCAGGATCAGGCGTCGGGGTTTTCAACATGAGGCAGCTTCAGGTAGCTTCTGCATGAGGAGGCTTCAGCGTCAGGTAGCTTCAGCCTGAGGCAGCTTCAGCGTCTGTCAGGTAGCTTCAGCATGAGCATGAGGAACCGCAATTTGAAATTTTGAATTTAATCTTATTGGCCAGGAGTCAAGTATATTTTCTTACAATAGTTTTGTATGAATACATGTGTAACAGGCTTAGTTTGCTTGGCAGCCTGCACTGCTGTCATAAAAAATTGAGTTGACACGATTTGTCAAAAAGCAAACAACATAAATACAGGAAAATGGAAAATAATAAATAAATAAACAGGATTCCAAAAACATAGGTAAGCATTACAGAAGATGTCACAATTTCATACAATGAAATATTGCGTAAATATTATCCAGCCCGGGCTCGCACCAGCTTTTGCAAACCGCCTATATATGTGCAAAGGTCGCATCTTTTACGCATCAAATTTATATAATTACCATAACTACATGTCATTCACAATCAATATTGCCAATATCTCCCATTGTACGTAGATCTCGTTATTGATATAATACGTTCTTTGTGACTCACATGCGGATGTAATGCAACCATCGTGATTTTTGCTTCAGCTCGTCCACGCCTTGCCACAGTCCGTACTTGAAGAACACTGAGCAATAGTTGTGTGGTGTGCAGTGGCGCCTAAATAACAATAAGGCTTTGTTTGTAACGTGATTCATATTCGATGTGAAACCATCGAGAATCGAGACATGGTCTCGAGATTCGCTGATTACCATAGTAAGATGTCGAAGAAAGCTGGTTCCACGGGCTCGGAGAATAATTATTACTGTAATAGATGTGCGTGGAACAATCGCGAATACAAATTAGAAAACTCAGTCGGATTGACCACGAAGAAGGTAAGTTGAGTAGTGAAAGGAAAGGTTCACCAGGAAGCTGCGCAGTTTTTAAACCAATTTGTCAAGTCTTGAGAGTTAAATGATTTTATAAGTTTACTGTAAATGGTTCGTCGTCCTCAGCCCGATATACGAAATTATCCTTAAACATCGAAAAACGAATACTCCAAAGCGGTACTTTTGAGAAAGCACTAAAATTCTTTTACAAATAACTTGAAAATAAACCCAGCATTTAGTGAACAAAATTGACGTCGTTATATAAAAATATCCAATTTCTTATTTCTCTTAAGTACCCTCGTAAAATTTTTGAATATATAAATACCGCAATGCGCTTAAGATACGGATAAAGATAAAAACTGCCAAACATAGACAGATTATACATTTTTAAAGAACTCCACGACCTCACTAATAATTTATATTATGAGCTGAGCGGAGCGGTTAGTTCGTGGTATCGGATTAAGGTGCTTATATCCGAGTCAAAATTGTTAAATCATTTTAATGGAACCGAGTACAACTATCGGTGTACAAAACATCGAGCTACGAAAATCGGGGCCGTTGCAGACGCGAGAGAAGCCGCGATCGAAACCAAGTCCGAGATATAAAATAATACGCACAGGCACAGATATTCGTGTTGGCGGGAAATTGCGTAAGCATTAGGAGATTTCTCCAAGAGATTACTTCAACACAAGTGACGAAGGCTTCCGGCCGCAATTAAATTAACCGATCCCAGCGACGACATTTGCTGTCCGAGGTGTGAAACGTGATCGTTAATGGAAGGTGAATTCATTTCTCGTAGGAATTTTGGCATCCGAAAATTCCGTAAGATATGCTGGAGGAAATTTATAGCATACTCTCATTGTAAAACATTTTTTTAATGAACAAAAACATTCAATCGTATCTTTTCTCTTTGTAATAATTACTTACAATGCTCGCTAAACCCTGCAGAAATTTCAAAGCCGAAATCCTCATATCAAAAAGTGTTTTCTTTTTAAATAGTTGAGTTCATTTCAGGCCCTCAGTAAGCTTTTGATTTCAGTACTTTACGCAAAAAATTACTATACCTTAATTGTTATAACATTTTATAATAATAACTAAAAAGAAAGTCAGAACCAAATTATGTATATAAATATATAAAAGACATAAAGGCAAATCAAAGAATATGTTACTGCGTGCATCTTTACCGATACAGACAAGGTTCTCGAACTATAGGTGAATCATTATGCAAAAAGTAATACTTGAGGTAATCTTTATGATTTAAAATAGATGACATAGATATTCAGTTGTATTAATTACTTTAAAAAATGTCAAAATCATAACATATTAAATCATATCACTAAAAATATATTTATATCAGCTTTATAGTCAAATATTTTATTTTTGTGCTTTTTATTTGCTTGGGTTTATGGGCGAAATTATTTTCTTTGATCGGCAACCCTCAAAAAAAACATTCGCTCTGTTTTTGTGCAACAAGTGAAATGCAGCCTGCTTACTGACGAGATAGCAAACTAACACAATAAATAATTAATTAGTAGTTAATTGTTTATTTTTACTTTTTTCCATATTCAATGAAGTAACAAATATTTTTAGATTAAAGAATTTGTGGTGCGATACAACAAAGTTATTATAAGTTTACTCTAATGGTGGCTATTTTAACACTTAAAATAAAAAAAACTAATTAGTATTTAGGCTCAGGTGATTATAAAATATGGTATTAACCTTATTGGTTATTATAATAAAAATAATTATAACTGTATATTTTACTGAAACATAAGTGGCCGATGGCACGAACATTTTGAACTCAACCCTTTATTTATTTAACATTCACAAAATCCACAGATCTTAATTTAAATATGTATAAACAGTGAGACTTACAAATTTAATTCTACACCCAATAACGGAGTTACATTATATTTAAATATCCACATAGAGAGCAATTAATGTGTTAAAAAAATGAGTTTAACTGTACATATTGTGTGATCTTAAATCGTGTTATAAAATAATACAAAACTAGCGAAGCGGACCGGGTCGTTCGTCTGCCGACGTTTCGTCAAGAAAGAAATTTAATTTAAATTCGGCAACACACTTGATATCCTATTAGTGGTAGCCAGAGTCCTTCATATTCATATCTTGTGGGTTTTCAGTTTTTATTTCGATTTAGTAAGATTAGCATATATACAATTTTTTGGTGAAGAAAGATATTTCAAATCAAGCAATTTGATATCGCACAAAATACCGGATACAAATATTTAAATGTGATATTTTCAAGACGTTTCAGTTGGCTTTTCTTTTAGTTATCTTATGCTCGCGCATTAAATTGCATAACTGACTGCAGCCATTTCAATGGCGAGTAAATTCCTGGAGTGCGCAGAAATCTTGGCTCGTCTTTAAGTGGGCTGCCGAATGCAATTTTGGAAAATCAAAAGCTGCAACAAAATGACCCACATTTTCTTTTGTTTAATAATAATAGTTAGGTAACACCCACGAGTGCTGGAACTATGAATGTTGTTGCTTTGAAAACTAAGAACGTGAAAATACATTACGAAGTAGCCGTACCTACGTTTCACCTCATAGTTAGATGGGACGCAGTGCCAAAGTGCTCTCGGTGTGTAGAAATCATCTTTAGACTTATATTGTCTATAATAATAATCCCTGTAAGTAAATCCCCAGACAAACACACCAACTGTATGCCCCAATGTAAGCAGAGCGCGTGTTATGGCTGACCATGCAGCGAATAGGGGAGGGGGTTGGACCTAGAATAAACATACATATATAAACATAAACAACCATGACACGAGAATATGCATCTGTGTTCATCACACTAATGAATGCCCTAACCAGGACCCAAACCTGGGACCTCCGCCGTATGAGGCAGAGCTACTACCACTTCGCTACTTGGCCGTCAAAATAGTGAATACAAATAATTATTCGAGAATTCAATTTAATTTTAAAATAAACAAAACCTTAATATTATAAAGCTTCAAGTCACGCGTGTGCTAACCCGAAAGATCAATCCGTGTAATGGCTGCGTTTCCCGCGTGTTACCCGAGCGCGGGCGCTCGCGAGAACCGGAGGGAAGTGCAGGAGGTTTAAGTTTGAATACATTAGTGCAAGTTGTTGAACATGTTATAAAAATTGACTAATTCTGTAAATAAATTATTGATCGCATTGAGGACCCTTACTTGCCCTAAACATTGTCTTTTATTCACAGGCTCACCTGTAACTCGGTCCTCGGCGGCGGCATCCTCACCACCCTCAGACCCGGCCCCCTCATAGCTGGCGCAAGCGCAGGTGGAGCCTTCGGCGGCGGCAGCACCGTCACCGCCGGCGTCAGCGGCACGGGCCGGCGCTGGACCATCGCCAGGTGCTCCGATGGCCGGATGAGTCTCGGCACCACGTCATAGGTGGGTTCTTTCGGGTGCGGCACGGCTTCGGGCAGAGTGGTGCGCGGGCGCGGCTCCGGCGGCCGGGGAGCCTGGCGCGGCGGCGGCGCCGGCGGCGCTCTGCGGCCCCGACCCGCCTCCCCCTCGTCTGTCATTGGTGCGCGCCAATCTGAGGACAACAGAAGTTTTTAGTTAATTAATGATTAAATAAATACTTACATAGCAATGATTATTACTGATATTTATATATATTCTGCCTACTCTTATTAAATTCCAAGGAAGATATTGTTTTCTATAATCCTTTTCTTTTTTCATTACATTATTTCCATAGAACAATTATTTGAACATTTAACTATGAATACAAATAAACTTATGTTCCGTACATAACGTTACGATTTATTTTTATGAAAAGGATAATATATATTATTTTATTTTCGTTATCAAAGTAAGTCTCAATATTTACAAGCCTATTTTTGTAAATATGTCGGACTAGATAAAACTAACTTAAAAGATAATAAATTCCTTTTAGGCTAGAAAAATCTACAACAATTTTTGTAACAAAACGCCATCTATATGCGCGTAGCGGAACTCGGTAGCCAGTACGTAACTGTACAACGCACTTATTTTAGTGTGCGTCATCGTTGTTGATAAAACCGTGGCGCCACTGTAGCGTAGGATGGTTGGCGGCAAAAATAAGAAACCGTTAAGCATTGTGTTTGTAATGGCCAATCTTAAGGATTTTAGACGTTTAAAAAAAAAATTTCTAAGAGTTAGCACCTACCAAGATAACTAAAACAATCACATTCACTTATCAAAATTAAAGACCTACATGATACAAACAAACGTCTTTAATACCCCAGACAAACACAACAAAGATAACGCTCATACAAACTCAAGTTCATTGTACAGTATAACTGACGAAAAAAACAACAGTTCGGTGAGCTTCAATAATATCCTTTGTTCAGGCACAAGCAAATCCTTATTGCGGGTGTTGCGGTTAAAACATCTAACCGTGCTCAATAAACACTTACAAAACAGTCCGGCTTTTACCTCGTATCGTATCTGCCACGAGTAAAATGCACTAAACAAACACTGATAGCAGCCCGCCAATTTATTTGTCGATAAATGCGAGATACCTAAACGGACAGTGTATCCGAACGCTGCAATTACAATAATATCGGTGCATTTACCGTCATCGCCATGGCAACAGTGTGTTGACGCTGTTTTCCCTCCAAAACTAACGCATGCGCGCCCGATGCGACGCTTACGTGCGTTGCAGGAACACAGGATTTTATAACCTAAAATTTGGACCGTACAGTTGGTAATTGTAGACCTGTTTTATAGTTATTGTGGCGTGGTGTGCCTCTAGATAAGTTCTTGTAATGATAGCCTGTGGGGCAGTTTTCCTATTGACATTAAAATATGCAAAGTTACGGGGTTAGTACTTGAGGGTGAATGCCGTTTGCTTTTCTTTGATATCGAATTATTTATCGCTAGCTGAAGCTCGTGAATTTGCTTGGAATGCAAGTTGTTTTTGTTTCACATCTCTAACTCTACAACTAAGGAAGTTCTAACTTTTATTTATCAATCGGTTGTCCGTAACATTATGAAAACCCATTCATTATATTACAGCTACTAAGCTATACAGTATGTAGTTAAGGTTGGGTTATAGTTTGATATGAATTCAAGACTAATCAATCATTACATACCAAGCTTTTATTTTGTAACTTTAGATAACTTTTCGTGAAATGAGCTGATTAGTGTAAATTTTAGCCTTATGAACTTCTAGTGTAACTATTCATGAGTTTAAATTAATAAAACATTTCTAGAAATTTTAGCGTAAAAGTTTGAAATCTGTACAAAGCAAATGTCGTATCCAACTTAAACGGGACAAAAGATGCGCACGAACAAACCATGCAAACAAAAAGAACGGGAGCCAAGAACATAATCTTTTTAAAGAAACAAAATAAAAAGCTTAGAGATAATTATGCACCCATTCGGTATTGTCCGAAGTAACCGAGGGTCCGGGTTATGCATAGTAAAATAGACGAAAGTGAGGCGCGGATGAAGGAAGTAGAATAAACTGGCCGAAATGACGACCCAGTTTGTAAGTCTTGCGTTAATTAATTTTGAAAAATACGCTAGCGATGTCTGTGGGCACTTGCAGATAGTTCTTTGACACGCACATCCCATGACAAACATATTTTTTTCTTACGATTAAATACCTTCATGTCTATATCATAAGCTTATTATATTTGCTTAGAAAGAAATCTAAGTTATATTTTAAATACGTTTTAATTTCCTTGGAGACGTCAGAACACTGAATTACAAACAAATAATAAAGACACAAATAAACACGTACCTAATATATTTTTGAAGTAAATAAATTTGTATCAAGGTAGAAAGTTGCACAATACCTACATTATATGCATTATGCATGCATCCAAAAACAATTTTAAAATGAAGCTGACTGCTCGGTCACGGTTTTAATACGATCAACCCTTAGCAGGCCCATGTTCCCCTCTACCCATAACCTAATCAGCCCCACAGGTTGAACCCAGACCCAAGTAATTAACGCCAGCTTTGATCACTCAGTTCTGCCGGGGTCGCAGAGCCCACCCTCTTGCGCACTGCGCAAGCGCACCGACTACAAAGGGTTATAAAGTTATTAACTAAACAAGTTTTCGACTTTGAGCCTTTCATTAGACAATGCCTTTGTGGCGGCGCAATCGACGTTACTGACTGTTCGTCTTTGTTTTCTGATTAATTACAATGTTAATGTTCACTAAAATGGTAAATAAAACATGGCTATCTAGTATGTGTTTTTTGCGTTTAACTCGTTGGTTCAAATTGAACCACGGGGTTAGTAGGCAAGTGCGTGCTGGTCTAGTACTAAATGACTGTTTTTTTAATTTAGACATTAATTATTTTAAATTTGGACATCAATTGTTTTAGACATGACTTTTATATTACTAACATAATATGGAATCATTCCGAATTAAATTAATTTATTATATTAATGACTGATGGATGAGTTTATCTGAAGAACTTACTAATAATTAACCGTTAACAGCGGGTTTGCATTAAAACAATAAAATAATATATTTTTGCTGTCATTTTCCAGCGACAATCATTGCAAATTTGACACGTGAGTTCATTAATTTTTAATACTTTAATTTACCGACCGGAACTAAGTGCACATAAAAATGTTATATTAGAGTAAACTAATATGGCAATAAAACACACGCTATAAACTGCATTATACGGCATTTAAACATGAGATATAATCATTTACTAATCTAATTTCTCTAGTGAGAAACATTCTAAAAGTGTTTCATTGTGTTGCAACGAAGCCGAGCTTAATTGCAAATTTTATGTTACTGTTAAGGAATCACATTTCTGTGAACAATATTCCGAATTATTTAATTTACGCCAAAGATTGAAAATTTCAATAGTCTTTCTTAAATCACAAATTTATTAAAACCCTTTCAAGTTTATTAAATGAAGAATAAAAAGCACGAAGTTTTATAAAAGGAGATGAATCTATATATTTACATAGGCGTATAAGGTCTTCGTCTTGATAATCAATTTTTACTTCAACAGATGTTATAATGTTACTTCAATAGATAACGGAAACATAAAACCTGCATGGACAAATCGGGCAAAGATAAGATCACGTAACCTAATCAGTAAATGGTGTAAGAAATAACCATATTTGAATACGGAAAATAATTTCAATTTCAATTAACCAAGTTAAATAAAATAACAAAGGTGTCTATATTTACATCTGTTTAAATGGCACTGTCTCTTATCTTCTTTTTACGAGTACCATAACTTAGGTACATTGTACAGCGAAAAGAAAACACGCTGTTATTAATTTTATTATAATTATGTTTAAGTGCCACTTGCATTTAAAATGTATGCTTAAATTGTTTCAAACAAAACATTCACACGTTTTTGTCGTTGCGGTTGTTTACGTCACTGGGCTTTTACTTTAATAAAACTACTATACGGAAAGCGTGAGTAAAATATTTTACCATGAGAAAAATCGAAAGCTGCGGCTGGTACTAACAACAAACAAACACTAACAAACACAATAGATTTATATCGGTGTTTTTATTGCAGCTATCTCAAGAAACATTCGAGATACGACAGTGAGTGTTGTGGTAAAGTGCCGTATCTGCACGTAGTGGTTGCACGGAGTGAAATCGCTGTAACATGGATTTGTGTCGCATATGGTGATGGTGACCGCTTATTCTAATGTAAAATATATTTTCATACATGTTGCCCGTGATATAAGGTCGTGACAAAAACACCAACTATGTAGCTCTAAAGAAGGCCGTATTGGAAATAAAATAGTCGTAACATTTTCTGGACAAAGTTTAGTTTATATTGCTTATAGCTTTCTACTCGTAATGGCGATACAATTATTCAAATTAAGTTGATTCATTCTCAAAACTGCCACACTTGGACAGCATCCGATCTATTATTTTTCGTTTACAAATAAATTTTGAATTCTGTAGAGTCTAGCGATTTTATAAATATGTGAACGGTCATAATATTCGATTTGATTAATACAACCCATGATTTTTTTTTAAATCCCCGTGTGTTTGAACAAATCAACTGTATCGTCCCAAAGTAAGCAGAGCTTGTGTTATGGATGACCATACAACGAACTGGGGGGGGGGGGGATTAGACCCATACATACATATGAATACCCCGGCCAGTACTCAAATTCAAATATTTATTTCTCAACATTGACAATTACTTGTTCTTATTGACGTCAAATAAAACATGACTCTACCACCAGTTCGGAGAAACCTTCGTGAAGAAGAACTGGCAAGAAACTTCACGGGTATATTTCAAAATCAATTTACAGTGTCTCTTTATGTCTAAACAGAATAATTCTTATCTGCATCTGTTAGTTCGGCAAGTCTCCCTCCCTCCAAGTGTCCAAACGACGAACACCCTCAAATGTTCTCGACATTCATTGGGACGAAGAATCAGACTCAACGAACAAACAGACCCATTAGACATGTTTTATTAAAATTGTTTTTATTTTTAATTATTGATTATACTCGAAAGGCTTTTATTGTCCAAATAATCGGATAGTGTATAATAAGGTTTAGCACACAACTACTCGAACCTGGGACCTCCGGTGTACGAAAAGGGCTACGAACCACTACGCTACTGGATCGTCAGCATATTAATATGTCATACTGTGATTGATTATAATGCTATGTGTTACTTTATGAAATCCAAAGAAATTGATTTTAGGATTAAAACACAATTTTCACGCAAGCAAGGTGTGACATGTCACACGCAGCGGTTAACGCCTCGACTCGAGCGCGACAGATCGTGAGCCCCGACTTTACCTGCAGCGTGACACGTGCGCGTGTGGGTAGACGACAGTTCGGGTTATGACTTCCGAATTCCGAGCTGATTCGTCTAGTTAGCTGGGGTTTGTGATATGTGACAATTTGAATATGATGAACAGTACTTACCGCAGTACCTACCATTTGCCAGATTTCTGGACTAATTTAATGCTATGATTTATATTGAAGCTAGTTAAAAAGAAAGAAAACAATTGGGAAAAGGAAAAAAGGTCGCTCAACCTTTTCTACATAGAAAAATATATATATATTTATATATACAATAAAAAAAAATAGATTTTTATATTGGCAAAGTAAAACTGACGAGCTCTATTGTGTGAACTTCTAGTATAAAAACGAAGGAACACGCTCCTTCCTTTAGTAAAAGAAACTCGTAGCAAAACTTTAAATTAAAATAAACGGATAAAACGCAGATAAAACCACAATGCCCAACACCTCTCGTTATATGAGTAAGCTTACAATAATGTTTTTATTGCCTCTAACTATAGCGACAGCGGTATATAGCGAACATTATCTTTTTATACATAGAAACACAAAACCAATTCTTATTGTTTTCGCACATTTATTTTTAACTGTTGAACCTTAATAACTTGTTAATGTTTTTTTACAGTCTCGTTTCATCTCCGCGTAATCATTTTCATAATGTTTACAGCTGAACCATAAACGACAGCCGTGAAATATTTTTCATTATCATAAAAAAACATCTTTAAATGACGCGAGTGACTTACTCTGTACGAATATTCTAAAGTAACGCAACGAGTAGAAAGTGGCTTTTATCTTAAAGCTTAAGTGCTTCTGATAACTTATCCAACTTCTTCAACTTATCCAAGTTCTTGTATAACACTTCTCGCTTCCATTTAAATTTAATTTAATTTAATATATTTTCAGCTTGCTGATAAATCGGCGACAGATACGTCCACGTAATTGAAATAAACCCTTAATTAAAAACAGGGCCTTCGACTGGTTTTAGTTTTGTCCAATGATCGATTCAGTTAACTTGTGATATTTTAAATTAATCTTCAAAAAATAAGGCCTTGTTCGAAGATTGGATCTGACCCAATTGTTGGCGATCGTTAAACTCATTTACCATTCTGCGTTCGAAATGTTGTCAACACGTGAATGTTACAACACATGGATTCGCGAACTTTCTCCGAAGGAATTGCATTTTAGTTGTTTTTATGGCTGTTAATACGAGAGATATGCGAATGGATATGCGAGAAATCCGTTAGCATAAACTTTATTGCGAACGCGATATAAGCTATTGTGAAATATGGAGTTTTAAACTTTTAATGGGTATTATTTTGGCTTGAAATTTAAAGCCATCAACGTGACCTACTTAAGAATTTTATTTCTTAATTCGAGAACATTACTTTGGCTGTGTCAATTTGTTTTTCCAGGGTAAAAGTTTATTTATTATAACTTTATCTGACGGTAGAGTCTGACAACAGGTTAGTTGGCAATCATTCCGGATTTCCGGTGAGATATGCGGCAGCTGTTGCCTAGTGTGTGAGTTGATCAAGCCAGCTCTGGACCCTCAACAGGCCGCCGATGTGGCGAAGCGATCTTGCGACAAACGCCGGGACCATAGGCTGTATAAGCCGAAACACAGAAACGCTCGAATGGTAAAAGCGACTGGTGCTCATCCATCCTAGATTGGTCCACACCGAACGTTGCTTAACTTTGACAATCGTTAAGTATCAGCTGAAAGTGTTCGGCCAAAACATTGTACATTAAAAGTGTCCACAAAAATGTTCCAATAAGTGTAACCCTTACCAGGCATGAAGCCACACATGCGCACGATTCGCATAGGTGTCAGAGATCCGATCTCCGGTACCCCAGTCGCTGCGTGTTGCCGGGTGCCCAAGGTAAGCCGTAAGATTCATACGGAGCTAATGATGTCGATTATTTGACAGACTTGTAAAATTTCCTGCAACTGATTACTGCTTAACTAACGCTCTAGAGGTTGTAATGAAAGTAAATTGCTAAAGATTTGTATTTCTCAATCTATTATCATAAAGAAGCAATTACGTTCCTTTTCAGAATAATGTTCAAACAAACCGAAAGCTTCATAATTTTAATCAAGATTATTAAATAACTCCAAGTTTTATTATACTGTATGCACTTACCATTACAGGAGTACTATTAAAGCGAACCAGTTAAAATTAAAGTAGATGGTTTATAGATTAACAGAAAAACATTGTACATTCTCTACTTCTCTAATCTACTTTGGCGCTAAAAATATGAATATGGGTATTACCAAGTAAATTTAATTGCACAGAATAAAATAAGCCTCTATTCTCTCACAGATCGAATATCCTTTTTGTCCAAGAAATGCTGGCTGCACAAACACTGTCGTGCGTGGGTTTTGGCGGCGGCGCGTGACAAGATCGGATGTGTTATACACTTTCTTTATAATTATTCATCCACCATAAATGGTCATACTGGCGACGTATTGAGAAGGAACAATATCTATACAAACACATGAGAACCGTATTAGCTACAGGTAAATATGGGTATTTAAGTTGGTATGATACATTTGAAATATAGTGCTTAGGCAAACAAAAAGTGTGTAGCCTAACAACACTTAGGTACCTATATAGTAAAAGGCGCAATCCCATTAGTTCAGAAATAAAACGTAGCGATCAAAGTCATTATCAAGATTTATTTAAATCATATATGTATAATCTTGATCTAGTTTATTCTATAACAGAACTTTTGTGCCAAACTTCAATACTTAAGTATTCGTATAACGTCTCACAACAATCACTCGTACAAAATTTTCCCACACACCAGCCACTTCCAGAAACCGCAGGTTGCACTAACACCACAACAATCATCGAAACATGCAACTCCCTCAAATTCCAATTTCGAAATAATAAATTACAAATGGCGGCATCAGCATTCCTTACACCTGCGGCGCGCGAGCATCGTTGCGTCGACATCGTTGCCAAAGCGCGGTCACGAACGGGAATAATTCTCTTTTGGCATTTCAATACATCGCCTATTTTGTGAACTCTAATGAATGGCTAGCAGGCTAGGCACCTAGGCAGGTGGACATTAGAAGACTGATTGTCAAGCATTGTCAATCATTGTAAGCTAGTAATTTGATTGCAACAGATTCTCAGAATCTATGAACCAATAATTGAATATTTGATTTTTCTTTGATTTTATGAAGGTAGGTACGGTAACAAACGATATTTATTTAACGCTTGTGTTTTCTACGCAGGGCCATAACAAGTATAGCAAACATTATTGTCCAAATGACATCTAAATACAAAGCCCTTATTAAACTACCCTTCGTTGGATTGTCGGAGGGGTACAGTTAGTAAGTAGCATCATCTCTTATTGTATCATTGTATAAAGGGGTCGTTACCCTATACTCGTTTAAGGGTTGAATTCCTAACGCTAATCTGTCGTAGGGTCATAATTACAATCACAAATTATTTAAAGTAGACGACTTAGTAGGTTAAATTAAGTCGTAACAGTTACAAGAATATTTGTTAGACATCTTCAAATCATTTCTGTTCTGATAAATAATATTAATCATAGGAATATTTTTTTTCTTTTCATAAGGACAACTCCAGGAAATTATTTCTTACAAAAAACATTCCTAAGTCCTATCTCACCTTCTGGGTAAAGATAATCAAGTAACGGAGTGACACTTTTTCGAATTCATAGATCTAGGAATGACTCTATTAAAATATTTTTTCATTAAATTTACAAAAAAAAAGAAAAAAATTTCTGCTTTAAAACAGTTTTTAATCGAACAAGTCATATTCCATTTGTAAACAAGTAAAGTAAAGCCAGTTTACCGTTATTATGATTGAAACACATATATTTGAGTGGCCTCCAACACTGAACGCACGCGCAACAGACCAGCAGAACGTGAGAGTATGGCGGTATTGTGTGCTAAAACGTTATATTATAAACTGAGATAACCAAGCGAATCCCATGCGTATTAAGTTATTAAAACACAGGGTAAGTATATTTGAGAGGTAGGTAGCAGAAAGGTGCAAGTAGCTAAGCATAATCCTAATTAATATACGTAAAAGTGAGTATGTTCGTAACGCTTTCCCGCCTAAACTATGTAAACGATTATCCTAAAATTTTGCATAAATATATCAAGGGTCCAGAAAAGGACAAAGGGGTATATTCAGGAGTAACATGAGCCATATCTGATCGATATTTCTGCTGCATCAGATATTACGTCGGGACATTAACTCCAAACAGAACCCAAAATTCTACTATTTGTCTTAGTTGTTACAAGCCAAATCTCCACAACCTACACATGAACAACTCCGCGAACCACTCAGCTAAATAACAGTTTTTTAAGACTTAACACTCAACGAACTGGTTTATTATTCATCCGTATTTGATTAAACATACTTAATGATGGCTATATTAAGAGATCATTAATCGCGAAACCAGCCATTTAAGTATGTATACAGTATTATTGTCATACATATGTCATGTCATGATGTCTGTCGAGAGCCGTCGAAGTCTACAATACCTAGAAGGGAGCAGGGCTCTCCACATTCATTGGTCCAGCCAAGAGAAGAAGATAACTTTATGGATATTTTGTGATCTGGCCTCCGGATTTAGTGAACTTTCGTTAGTCGCATCAAGAGAACTTGATGTCTGAAAATCTACAAAATAGCATCAGTTCGATACACAATGGTCCAAAAATACCAGCAAATTGAGCACAATATTCTAACCACAATTATTTACTGTGACAAGAGTGTTGACAAGCAAGAGTTAAAATTGTCAAACGTTATAGAATACTATAACGTTTAATAATAATAAAAAAAATTTAATGTATTTCATTGTCTAATCTATTGTCAATTCCCGAAAACTGACACTTCTTTTACACCTAGACTAAAATAAAAGCATAAGTCCGTTATTAAAATGACTAACAAGCAAAACACTTATAATGGGCTAGTCTTAAAAACTATTATTAACCTATGTTCCTTTATGTCTTCCTCCCGCACTTCCGGCCTCCATTGCTCCAACTCCGTGCAGTGCACCGGTTTACAAGTTTACATCCATATTTTGTGGTTAAACAGTATAATTATCACCCATTCCTAGATGATGTATAATATCAAGGCGCCGGCCGTATCCCGTTTACTTTGCGAATCTTAGGTTTATGACTAACGGTTCTTATTAAAAGAGCACAAGGCCGAGTTTCCTTGAACAGTGTCAGGCTAGGTTTACTTTTCGGTGTACAGCCTAGGCTAGACGGCTCGGATAGCGGCTGTAATAAAAACAATGGTCTAATGAAGATAGTAAACAGCGAATGTTGCAGAAACGTGTGATCATCAGTGGTAACTCTCAAGACATGTTTGCGGACAAGCTGCTGTGGCGAGTGAGTTGTTTTTTATGCAGTTTATGTAGAAAATCTTCCTTAGACAATTCCATATTTATACCGAGAATACAATACTAAAGGATTTGAAGACTACGTAAATACGAAAAAAGTGCAATTTGGAAAGAAGATTTGCTAAATATCCCTTAATGTAACAAAGATAGTTGTTCAAACAACAATCATTACGAGGTGGTCGTCACTTTTAATCTTGAAAGGTGCAACTGGTACATACAAATAAAATAATGTATTACCCCCTAAATTAAACTATATGATACCTACTACCTAAGTAGTTGATACTCAAAGCCTAGTGATACAAAATTACCGGAAATCAAGCCTGTTTCTAGACAGAAGACTCATTAGGAGTGAAAGAACTGAGTGAAGAACTGCTGATCAGCCGACATACCTAAATATTATTGTTATAATTTTACAGACGACAGTTATGTATGTAGTCTGAAGTAAATCCGCTAACATCAAGGCGAAATTGCACGCAGAGATTGATCAAATACTGATGCCAAAGTTGAACTCATAAAGCATCTATTCAGCACCCGGGAGGCGTCGTGTCCAAGGCGTTCGACTGTGTGGATCATGATACAATACTGATGAAATTACTTCATTACAGCATAAACAATAAGGATGGGTGTCGGATAGTTTGGGGAAGGGCACTTTCCGAAATAACAGATAAATATAGGCAATGTAAATTTATTTGGAAAAAATTATACCCGTGAAATTTGTTGCCAATTCTTCTTCACGAAGAACTTTTTTCGATCTCATAGAGAGGTAGAGTCATGCTTTATTTAACGCCAATAACAACGAGTAATTGTCTATGTTGAGATATAAATATTTAAATTTGAATACTCAGCAATGAACTGCTTGAAAAACTGACAAATTGACAATTTCTTAGAAATCCTCCGATTACTGTACATTCAAGATATTCAAATTCTTTATTTAAATAAATTCCGACATGGTAATACATGTGATAATGTAAAAGCTTTGTTATCACATTGTAGTTTGTATGCAGAACGCTTATCTCGAGCGTGCAGACGAGCAGCAAAAAGTTGCTTTATTGCTAAACTTTATCACCGCCGCATTCAGCAGGCTTGTTGAGGCGGGTCGCTCACTTCCCTCTAATAAGGTTGAGGGGGGCGATGGCTGGATCCCGCGTTAACTCGTGAACGGGTACCGTTTGAGGGTGTTCGTCGTTTGGATACTTGAAGGGAGGGAAACTTGCCGAGCTAACAGATGCAGAAAAGAATAATTTTGAATAGACATAAAGAGACACTGTAAATTTATTTTGAATTTGAGGTATGGTTAAGGTACAGTTCCATATAAAGTGATAGTTCTTTTTAAGTAACGGTCGCAATGTTTCAGTACAAATATGCAAGGGTTTAAGTTTTACGTGTCCGACTTCTCTTGTTCCAAGCATATGGACCGATTCTATGATTCCGGAAAACCAGTTAAAACGTTACAAATAAGAAGAAACAGATAATTAGAATATCCCCGTTTGGAGAAACTTACGAGAGATTGCTAAATACGAATTGAATATTGAATTTTAGAATGTAAAGATTGTATACGACTATCTTCCTTCGTCATATTGTTAACTCGTTCTAGCTTAGACCTTACTTCTGCTAAATCTCCGTTTATTACCAGCGTGGGTTGGCGTTTTAGCTGGCTCATTCAAATAGCAATAATCAGTAAATTCACTAAATAATGCACATAATTACAATTCAAGTTACTTACAAATGCATCATAAGATATCTCGGCATTCCGCACACTTGCAGCTCGAATTGCTACTTTTATTTGTGAAGTCACCCGAGAACGTGCAGACAGTCGCACAATGCGTCATGAGGGTAATTTAAAACTTATCCAAATTAAGAACATTTAAAATTTTATATAGAGTTATAGGAAATTTTCTAGGTTTGATTTTCAAAAGGCGAGATGGATATGAATCGCCTATCCAATATTAATATTTAACCCTCGATGCAAAGAAGAGCGATATACGTTTAATGTGTGTATTTCTGTGTCTATCAATGACATCGTATCTTCCATATTAATGAACCGACTTCAATGCGATTTCTTTTGTTTGAAAGCTCAGTGCCTCGAGAGTGTTCTTAGCCATTATTGATGAAAACCAGTTCAGCCGTCAAAAGCATTACATACTTTTACATGTTTGTCCAGTTATTCTAATACCTAAATCAATCTTGTACCAAATTATCCTTTTATCCAAAGCCTTAGTTTCGAGCGGTACCTTCAATTGTTTAGTAAAGAAGTGATCCTAAGATATGTTTGAAACCTTCCTAGTGGGTGGAGGCACACGTTCGACTGCGGTGCGCGCGGCTCCGGCTTCGATTACCGCTGCGGTCATATCTTCAAATCGTGATGGCAGTTGAGACGGTTTTCTGCTAGCTTTTGTTATGTGAAGTATAAGATATTGCTATATAGGTTTATAACGTTAATAAACTGAATGTGAGGCTGAAAGCTTAGAAGAGCTTAATGTTAAATAGAAAAGTCAGCAGGCTGCCCAACCGCTTTAGATACAATGTAGATTTTTGGTAAAGGACGTGTGGCTAGAGCGCGGTACATACCTGTATTTGATTCTTATTTCCTATTTAAGAATATGCTAGCTTGTTAACGTACCTATATACCAGTTGAATCATTAAAACACATTATGTTAATTTGAAGCGAATGACCAGTTGCATTTAAATGGTATATAAAAAGGGACAACCTTTTTATATACTGCAACAATTTACTTAACGACTGTCGTGAAACAACCTATACTTAGTAAGTATTCATATTTTAATTTACTGATTTTATATCATTGCTGTACTAAGTGCTCAGTTGAAATTGCTACACCTAAATTAAATCTTGCTCGAACCGACTCCAACCAACCCGCAATATAAAATATTACATATTGATTCAAGATAAATATCTATCGACTAAAAACTATTTATCAAGAGTCACGGAAACCAAGTGAACGTTAGTTGCGAGGCAGCCACTTCCCCACTTTTCAAGGGCTCGTGTCTTGCAGTGACCAAGGTAAGTGACCAATCAGAGGCTGGTATTTTCGTAACTAAGATAAATTAAAAAGATAATGTCCGTGCGCCACCGGCAATTTGCTCCAATTAGGTCCGCGGGATAGAAAGCACTCAGCCGATCCTTGGTTCTCGACGACGATCACGTAACAACTAGACACCGCGTCTTAAGTGTTTGTATTTGTAAAGCGGATAGACTGTGTCGCCGATAGGACAAATATTTGTAGCTATCAAATTTTTGTATGGATCTGGTATGCTGTAAGTTGGTACTGATGTCAATACGGTGTATTGCCGAAAGAAACTATTAAAGGGATTGTTAGGATTCCATCAATTGTTATCGAAGAATGAACAGTACCTAGATAAGGTATGTTGTGATAAATGGTTAAAATGCATATTTCTCTACATAGTTAACTAAAAAAAACACAGAAACTTGTTCAACTTATCCAGTTACTCATGTTAGATTTTCCTAGCATGCCAACAACAAAAACTCTTAGATGATTGACCAAACATTTCAGCCGTGGTCGAGTTGTCCAATGAGATCGCAGTCGTTGCGCCACGACGTACAACGCCGCGCTTGCTGCACCGTTGACAAATTGCAAGTTTTCTAGTAAAGCTAAATGATGAGTTTGTTGAACATGATAAGTGAAGGTTCCTGTCTAATAGAAATTTATCTTAGCGATCATCTGCAGCTCATAGATTCTGTCTGTTGCGCTGCGTGCTTCGGGGATGTGTCGACACGGTTACTGGCCAACGTAGGTAAGTGGCAATGAAAGCTGGGAGCATAATTATCGGTATCTGGTTCGTCCTTTATTATTATTGTTACTGAAAATCATAAAAGGCCAGTTTGAAATTAAAACTTAGTCATAGTTTTGACAGAAACTGCTCCCGGCCCTCTATTTAGTTTACTGTAATGGCACCACAGTATCCATTGTTTGATTTTGCAATAATTTTATCTAGATAAAATCTTAACTAAAACTAGAAGCTTTTGAAATGACCTAAGTTTTACGAAAAGTGACTTCCTATAATACTTTTAAAAAAAGATATCCCGCTTATAATATATATTAAAGAAACCGCTTCAATTATCAGAAATGATATCTTTACGATAAAACAACAAAAATCAGAGATTACTCTCAAAAAACTTTACTCCATCGAAATAAGTAAAACTCCTCGATAATTTCAAGCCGACAACGGCCAAACTGTCGTGGAATTCGACTCGCGTGAAAATCCTTAAAAGCCGGCCGGATACCGACATCCGCAAAATGGCTTCCTTCAAAATAACCGCGAACACTTTCCAAAAAGTTCGAGAGTTCAACGTGACATTTGATCTCTCCGCCATATTGTGACGTCACGTGTTGCAGCTTTGCAGTTGACTATATGTTTTTGCAAAATATAGAATATGTAGCACATACTAACTTGTTGCTTAACTTGTATTACTATTAATAGTCCATTACGTGAATATGAAATGCCTTCGCAAATGCACGCATGTTTTTTGCATTATAACGTTAAGTTAACTCGATTGGAGAACTTATTTAGAGCTACAAATTTTAATAGAGTAAGGGTGTTACCACACCAATCGATTCAAATTCAAATTCAAATATTTATTTCTCAACATTGACAATTACTTGTTCTTATTGACGTCAAATAAAACATGATTCTACCACCAGTTCGAAAAAAAACCTTCGTGAAGAAGAACTGGCAAGAAACTTCACGGGTATATTTTTTTTTTTTTCAAAATAAATTTACAGTCTCTTTATGTCTATACAAAATTATTCTTTTCTGCATCTGTTAGCTCGGCAAGTCTCCCTCCCCCCAAGTATCCAAACGACGAACACCCTCAAACGGCACCCGTTCACGAGTTAACGCGGGATCCAGCCATCGCCCTCCTCAACCATATTAGAGGGAAGTGAACGACCCGTCACCCGACGCTACCATAAGAAGACGATCGTGCGTCGATCGACGTCGACTGGCGATGGTCGATCGATTGGTGTGGTAACACCCTAAGATAAGACAGAATAATCCGAAGGTCCTGCGGAACAACGTGATAAGCTGGCGACAAAGATCACTATTACCAGACTATGTATTACAACAACTGACAAAAGTGTATGCTGAACTTTTTTGTGTGAAGGCAACAATGGGGTAAACCTACGTTAACATTTATATTTTTTCTTAGTAATGCTTACCTTCGTCTCGGAATTCCAAACTATAAATACGACTTAGTATCATTATAGAGCGAAGCATCAAACCGTAGTGCAGATAACATTTAACGAATACAAAATATTTTACTGCCGTATTATTTGCGTTGCCTATTAAATAGTTATTACTTTGTAATGGCGATGACAACAGAGCGGCGCTGCGAGATGCAAACCAAAGATAAAAGCCGAATAGCTAAATCTACAAATATTAAAAGCCTATCAGCATTCATCCATACTTTGTATTTTCCAAAACACCATATTATTATCTAAACCCTTATCACATTTCCTAGTAACTCAAGTATTTTCAACGCGGCCAGCAAAAATGTATAAAATTGTTCAAAATATCGCCGTTCCCTGCTAGCGCGACACAACCGCCGCACAACTTAGTTAAATGATCGTAAATTGAGGAAACTGACATAACAACGCTCCACACGCCGCCATTTTGTACCACGTTTATTAAACTACACAATTATCTGCCTACAGTCGAATATTTCAACACTTGTAAAATAAAATTGTGTTTCACTAGATTTCCTTATTCTTCGCACCGTTCCCTACGCTAGATTGGAATTATTGCAATACGGTATACTTATCCTCATCTTTATTCAAAGAAAAACATTGAAATATTCTACAAAGAGTGCGGAACTTTCGCTGATACAATACTTAAGCTGTAACTTGCGCTTAGTTCAATCAATGCAAAAGCCACTTACGCGACTGTCATTTGTAATACACATTTCGTTCGCCACAGCCGGTCAAAACTAAGCGTGGATGGGTCGTCAACATCATTCTCTAACACATTCATGTAGACCCCAAACATTGCATTCTTATTTACACGCCAATAATTCAAATAAGTGGAATTAGAAATAGCTGAAGCTGTTTGTTGCGCATCGAAACGTTACGATTTTAATTTGAGGCAACGCCAATCTTCATGGTAAGCGGCATTAGTCAAATGCCTGACAATCAAAAAAAGAACGCTATTGGTTTTTTGCGGGCTGTTATTCGTACCCTAGCACACAGCGTATAAATGCGTACAACTAAGAAAACACATAAAAACCTTCGCCGAAACCAAAAATAACCTCCACGTACGATTCGCTCCGGCAAATCGAATAACAAATAACTAAAATATAATATTTCCTCCTCGCCGCCGACGGAACTCGCACAAGTCGAGGTGGATCTAGAAAAAATCGATAGATATAGCCTCGGGCTCCATTATCTGATATCATCGCGAGATAAAAAATGTACGTATCACCTACTTGTGCAATGCAGCTGCGTATTTTGGCAGGTTCAATGATTTTGTATTGCAGACATAAGTTTAAGGCAGTCGAAGCTAGATATTTAATGTAAACATTTTAGTTCCAGAAGTTTAGATGTACGATAATAATTATAATTTGAGTTTAAACTGTGGTACAATACTAGCAATTTTATGTTCATTCCCTTTTTAAAACCTTTTGTTTAGTTTTAAGTTAAATATGTTTTTTTTTTTAATGCTGTATAACTTTTTTTATGCCTTGTAATTTTTCACATTTATGTGTTTTGGATGCAAATAAATGATATTCTATTCTAAATTTACGATTCCAACTAAGACTATATATGAAGGTTACCTAAGAACATACATGAATATTAGTTCTTTTTGACATAATAGAATTACAGTAACTCCGATTTTGGCATTTATTTTCATTTGTTCTTTTGCTAAGCGAACGAATCATCTAAAAATATTTGGCAGTTGTCGGCGATGAAAGATTGAAGATTTTATAATTTCAAAACAGCTTATAATTTGTTTCGCTGGTTCTCTAACGAATTACAATTAGTATTATTTTAATTCCATTAACATACAAAAACTTGAATTATCATAAAAAACCTTGTGTAGTTTGGTTGAACGATAATGATAATCATAATGGCCACCTTCCGAGGCACCATCATTTATCCTGTAGGTACTTTTAATGGTAGATGACATCATCATGTCAGGTTCGCGTATTCATTTGTTTATTTGTATTTTTAAACTAGTCGTTGTCTGCCGTGCTGTTTATCCATTGGGATGGGCTGTAGGCTGTTGTAATTCTGTTTTTCGGATCTCCTGCCATGAGACCGGGTTACACGCGGGCTAATTATCGAGAACGCAATAAAATACATTAAACATGGATTTGAACACATAAAAAGGGATATTACTGAAATGTTGCGGAGAGATTGCAGTCCCAGTTCTTTCTAGCGTCGAGTGAATAGGTATCTCGTATATCGAAGCGTAATACCCACCTTCGTCTTCATCGTCACTTTCCATCAGGTGACATAGAAGACAAACGTCTCATCATTTTTCAATAAAAAAAACATAAAACAAAACGAAAAACTGTGTAAACTTTAGGTCGAGTTAAGATTCGCGTAATATAACTGACAATTAAATTAAAAACACATTATATTTAATAAATTGGTGTACATAAGAAGTATTTAATGAATTTCACGTGAACTCTAACTAGTGCTACAGATAAACTCAGAGGAACAAAAGCCGACTGAAAAAAGCTTTTCGCCACTGATTTTATAAAAAAAAAAAAATGTTTATTAACTAAGCATGTCAAATAAGAGTGATATAAGTATATGCATATATCTATAAGTTGGAAAACAAGAGCCCTGTTACAACATTGTCGTCGCAGGTATGAAAACGGTCACGGATATTGAACATTAAGCCTCCCACGTTTTAGCAATGACATTACTAATTTTGGTGGAACTTATTCTACAGCATAATAGTATGAAATGACCTATCATAAAGTTAACTTCCAAATTAACAACGTAGATATCGCGTGTTTATATAGAAAAAGAGATATACTTTATCCAATTTGCACGGAACTAAGATATTGCCCATTGAAATAAGATATGTACAAGCCATAAATAAATTGTTAAAAATATTTGAAACAGTATTCATAGCTACCATTGTAGCTCAATTCCCAATTTACTTATAAAAGCATTTCTTAAATGTAGATGTAGTTCTTAATAGACAAATATTTTTAAGTATATTAACAGTATAATTAAGAATATTTTATTAATAATAATAAATCCCCAGGCAAACACACCAACGGCAAGGCCCCAAGGTAAGCAGAACTTGTGTTACGGATGACCACACAGCGAACTGGGGGGGAACCCAGAATAAACATACATATATAAATATCAACAACCATGACCCGAGAACAAACATATATGCACATCACACAAACGAATGCCCCGGCCAGGACTTGAACCTGGGGCCACCGGCGTATGAGGCAGGGCTACAGGGCACAGACAAACCGTTCAAATCATTTTGTGAGGCTTATTGTACAGCAATAAGTTGTATGTTTGATGATAAATAATAAATAAACAAAACCGCAAAGACGATGAGGCAGCCAACTCAGCACATACGTATTCGTCAAGGTACACAAAAACCTCATCTGCACAAAACTCACGTATTAAACTTCTGTATCAAGCTTACAAGCTTGTATCGTATGGGCTAAGTTTCAAACCGATAAGATTTGTAAAAATCACGGCAAACGTCTTGGAAACGACCTTGAACTGCGCAAATTATTTCAAACTATTACCACAAGTTAGCGTGCGAAAAGGCGACCGTCTCTTTTCCACAATGCTCAAGATACTTCCCGCAGAACAACGGAAACAAAGAACAATGAAGTGACAATGAATCCCCTCACTCTGCCAGATTTTGAACTGACAGCGAACGCGACCATGCTCTGTAGAGTAAACAAGCTACATAAATGCTCTTTCAATGCAAAACTAAATTGTAAAAACAATTTAGTACAATAATACTTAGTGCACGAATTCAGGGGTACTAGAGTGAAGGTCTCGTCTGAGGCGATCCTACGGCCCTTCACGTTTTAACCCTCATACTAACCAGGATTACGAGGTTGTGTTCCGGGTAAGATACAGCCAGTGCAGTTACTGGAACAAAGGCAACTCCAACTGAAGCCGGTCAGCAGTTACGATAATCGATATATAATACGGTTGAGGAGGGCGACGGCTGGATCCCGCGTTAACTCGTGAACGGGTGCCGTTTGAGGGTGTTCGTCGTTTGGATACTTTGACTTGCCGAGCTAAAAGATGCAGATAAGAATAATTTTGTATAGACATAAAGAGACACTGTAAATTTATTTTAAAAAAAAATACCCGTGAAGTTTCTTGCCAGTTCTTCTTCACGAAGGTTTTTCCGAACTGGTGGTAGAGTCATGTTTTATTTGGCGTCAATAAGAACAAGTAATTGTCAATGTTGAGAAATGAATATTTGAATTTAAATATAACTAATGAATACTAACTACGATGAATGCTGTCCATGGGCACGGAAGCCACTTACCATCGAACGGTGGAGCGTCGTGCTCGCTTGCCAACATAACCAGTGCGTCTACGCCGCAATGCCTCAGACGACCGAACAGTGATATTTACATCCATGTTCTCACCCAGCCAAACTGGTTACCACTTAGTATCACGCCGGAGGGCAGTATTATTTATTATTACATAGAGTCGAACAAAAACATGTAACGTGATTTAATTTGTTAAGATCTCCTTTAACGACGCGACACGTAATATAGCAGGTGATACCTCCGTTCGCTGCGGAGTCACGATTTGTTTTTTGTGGGTAAATGTGGCCATAAAGACTGTTCCGAGAACTGGAGTGAGCATTATATGTAAGTACAGGAAAATCTCAATAGTCTCGTTTGAGTTGAGATGTTAAAATGGATACTTATTTGAAAGAACAATTGAAGTAAAATTATGTGATTACACAAAGAAAGTTGTTGGTTCAAAGAAATTTTTACACAAAGATTACCCCCTCTCATCATCTGTTTTACTTTTTATTTGTATAAATATTTGTATATTTTATATTTGTATAATTGTTCGTAGCCGGCGAACGCTTTTATTGATTTCATTGTTATTTTTAATGGTTAATTATGCGTTGCCAACAGTTGGCTTCGTCGACCGGTCGACGTCGATCGACGGACGATCGACTGGTGTGGTAACACCCTTAAGTTGGGATTGCCTTTGTTCCAGTAACTTCCCTGGCTATTCCTTCCCTTTACAAACCATGTACACGTGATTATTAGAGCTCTAATACACTAATACTTATTCACTTTGGTGAAGTCCTAGGTTTACATCTCACTGAGATGAATTTGTGTTTTGTACCTCCCTAAAAAGTTACCTCTGACTTTAATCGGTCCATTGTCTTTCAATCAAACTATTCACTCTGTCAAAGGCCACCTGACAATATTTGACAAAACAACATAGAACATTCAAAGGCATATAAGAACAAAGTAAAGTATATACACGCACACAGTATCACGTTGAATACGTAAAGTCCCAGGACTACTAACTTTTAAGCTAGACAGATTTAATATATTTCTGCAAATATATACATATTCTAAAGCGATTATATATAAATATAGTCAACAATATGTATGATGAAATATAACAGCACACAAATCTTACATTGCAGCTATAATGACTGGGTACATTCAGTTAAGAGGCAATTGTTTGCTAATTCAATGGTAAGTACTAAAGTTACAACTTGATGAATGAGCTATGAACAGTCAACCTTTATACTTTACTAACCATTTGTTGATATTTATTTCAAAATATATTTGCCAATTAGCTGTTAAGTTACAGTCAAACCTGAGATACTGTTATGAAGCATGCAAACAATCTTGAGTTTAACGCTCGTTCACACACTGATCTTAATTCAAAACAGTCATTAATCAAAAAGTCAAAACAACACATTTGGTTCGCTGCGTTAATTAAAAATACATTATTTATAGGAAGTTTAAATTGTGATTAGATCAAGATCAGGGCTGCAAAATGTAGGTGAGAGTAATTTAAAACGACACGATATTTGTTATTATTAATATCTCGATCTGTCCTCTAATATGGATTCCGTTTATATGATTTTGTCGCTTCGCTAGGTCTCCAACACATTAGCAGAATTTTGAAATACACCGAACATCACACGCACATGACGACAACAACAACCAGAGATAATACTAATAACTCATTCTCCGCGACAGTTGATGATTCCTTCCTACCGCTGTACTGTTTCGTTTATAGATTCATTATAAAGGGTTCTGTATGCTGTAGGTTTCCACTGGCTTACGGAAATATGGCAATCTAAATATCGCGCATCACTATTTCGATACCTTCCTGAGGGACGCCTGGTGCTCGAATTACAAAGAGTAGCGTCTTTTAATAAGGTTTCTTACATTGTTTGATGGGTCAAGACAAACTTCATCGTTTCATAGGTTATGCTTGACTTATCACTAATACTGTGACGACCGACTGGTGAAGTTGTTAGTAGCCCTGCCTCATACGCCGAAGGGCTCAGGTTTGAGTCCTGGTCGGGGCATTCATTTGTGTGATGAACGCAGATGTTTGTTCTCGGGTCATGGGTTCCCCCCAGTTCGCTGTATGGTCCGTCATCCATAACACAAGTTTCTGCTTATTTTAACATACAGTTGGTGTGTTTGTTTGGAGATTTATTATTATTTTATTTATATCTAAAATGTTTAAGACTTTTAGGCAGCGTGACCTTTAGCTAGCATTACTTCAATTGTTTTCTTTAATTAGAAGAGTAAACGACTACATTACAAAGACAGGTGTGCTATTTACGATATTATAAGACGACTTTAAAAAGACCCAGATGTGTAAAACGAATTATCGATGCCCTAACAGACCACGGATACAAACTCTTTACACAATTTTAAAAGCTCTGAACTGGCGGCGTACCCACGTAGGTGCTGCGGTGCCAACACCAGTGTTATTCCTCAACTATTCCGTACACAAATATATACAAAGTTTTCAGAATACGATCTACGTTACACAATAACGTCGTAAAGACACTGAAGGAGTTCGGGCGTGCTACAGGTGCGAGGATCGTTGCTGCGTTTATACTCCTACATATTACCTTTATTACTAAACGTGGTGTAATGCTCGTATTAGTTCCGTATTTATCTCAGGGTGATTTTTAAGACAAACTAAAGGCAAAAAGTGAACTGGTGGAAGATTACTTGTCACGAACACTGCATGATGGATTCATAGGGAACTTAATGAATATCTCTTCAAGACTACAAAGAGACTCAAAATAGAAACAAAGCCGTTCTCACTTAGCTAGTATTTCAATGTTTTTTTAATGATTGTATTTCTTATTAGATACCTCAATATCCCAGCCAAAACTTGTGTATGGAGTTTTGCGTAACACCGCGACCAAGCTACGATTTAAAGTCAAATTAATGATAATTAAGTTTTCTAGTGCATACTATCAACAGTATAATACAATACAATATATAATAAAAATAACTGAAGAGACATGGCGGTTTGAACTTCCTTCAAAACAATAGACACTTAAGCTGATAAAGTGTAACGTGTATTCTTACCATAATTTGTAATGGAATTAATTTTCTTATCTCAATTTGATGAAACTGCAATTTACCTGAAACAATACAGTTTACTAAATTAGAGTTTTATTAGAAAGACAGGTGACTTACACTGCAGAGCGCGGTGTCGCCGCGGTAATCCGTGCGAGTTTTGGGATAAAACATAGGCAGAAATCTATACCGTGCTTATACTTATCTCCGCGAAATGGTCAACTAAAAAGCGACTTTATTTCATAATTAACAGTTCACATATTCAGAAAACATGTGACAACAACCTTGTGAGATTTTTTTTACTCAGATTATCAGACTATCATCACTATGTAGTACAACACAGAGTTGGGTTTTATTTGACCCTCTGGGTGGTGATTTTAGCAATAGCCATTCTGGGTAATGTTGCTACCTTATAATTGAAGAATTTTTCAAAATCTGTTGTTTTAAAATTAATTGACTACAATGATCACAACAAACAAATATCGTCTCTTTGTAATATAAGCATAGATTCATTTTTTTTGATTCCCAGACAAACACACCAAGTCCGTGACTCCAAAGTTGTATTCCAGCAGAGCTTGTGTCACGGATGACCGTACAGCGAACTGGGGGGAACCCAGAAAAAACAAGCATATATAAATACAAACAACCAGGACCGAGACCAAATACCTGTGTTCAACACAAAAATGGAATCCCCGACCGAAAGAAAAAGACTTACACCAAGAAACATTTAGCCTCCTCCAGCATACACACCACTCGGTCGACGTTAATTCCAAGACTACTTTGATTAGTTCCACATTCAATATACAGCCACACTATCGCGCATTTTGTTTTGTACAAACAAACAGACAACGCACACATACAATCAGTCAAATGGGAGTCACGCGAACAATATCACGGAGGTACACAAACATGTACATGATAGTTTGAACTACTAAAAAGCATATTTTAGGACGATGCGCCTGCGGCTGTTTGGTCGAGAGCGAGCCCTTCAAACACAAGTGCCCAAATGTTACTTGGCCATTACGAGATGTTTTACTCAGAAGTTATTTATATAGCAACTGATGCCTTCAATGGCATTGGATTCAATTGAGTGAATGTTAAAAGTTGCCTGCCGATAGATCTGCAATAATATAGTAAAAATCCAAGATTTCTCTATTAGGTGCTTTATCTAAATACCTAACATGCGTTACAAACGTCTAATAATAATGTACCTACTACACATTTTTGGTAAGAGTTTTAGTGATTATTATTTATTTATATAAAAGTATAATTATAGTATAAATAATTATAAAGTATAATAAGACGACCGAGTGGTGAAGTGGTTGTCTCATACGACAGAGGTCCCAGGTTTGAGTCCCGGCCGGGGCATTCATTTGTGTGATGAACGCAGATGTTTGTTCTCGGGTCATGGTTGTTTGTATTTATATATGTATGTTTATTCTGGGTCCCCCGTTCGCTGCATGGTCATCCATAACACAAGCTCTGCTTACTTTGGGCCTATTAAGTTGGTGTGTTTGTCTGGGGATTTATTTATTTTATAATTGCGAGTTTATTTTATAATTGAGAGAATTGATGGGAACGAGAATCCAAAATATTGACACCGAATGTCTGAGAATTATCCTCATAGCATCACTACACGAATACTACACGTTGTCATTGTCACACGGCTGCGCTATTGCTTTGCTGAATTATTTTCTTTCACTGAGATCCATAGATACAGGTGCAGACAAATTCATATTACATTAATGGATTTACTTAGACTGTATTGATAAATCCTAACCAAGCATCATACATGTCTGGAAAAGGATATAGGGCACCACCATCCTGAAGAACTTCTGTTCCCGAGAGATACGTTAGCGTAAGCTGGAACGACGCCTAGCTCTGTTATAAAATTACATTATTTTTTCTCCGCTTAATAAAACAATATTTAAAAAAAAAACATTCAAGAAAAGAACAAACGCATCTCAATATATATATAAAGGTATCTCTATTTACACCCATACAATCGACTATCTACTCCACGTCCCAACGTAAAGGTAGACAATGGGTTCAAAATAGACAAGTTAAAGTCTATTCTAAATCTTAATTAAAGGTAATGAAAGGAGATGGCTCCTCTCGTGAGAACGTCGGTTATCTCGACGTGCAGGTTCACACGTCTTTTGTGTACAGGTCGGCGCGGATGCTGTGAGCCCTCGTAATACACATAAGTAAATGCTTAAAAATCGCAACAATTATACTAAGGATGCGTTTACAGGAAATCGATAAGATAACATATGTACCGATCGCCTGCTTTGCTAAAAGCTGTCGTAAAGTACCCACCTAGGATTTATCTTCTATTCAGTCACTTTAGATTACGAGCGGATTAACCCACGTCGCTCCAGATTGTTTTGAAGAAAAATATCATAAAAATTTTCGCAACAAATATTATTTTGAAGGCTAAAATATTTTTTTTAAGCAATCCCAAGTGTATGGCCCCAAACACACATATATAAATATCAACAACCATGGCCCGAGAACAAACATCTATGTTCATCACACAAATGAATACCCCGGCCAGGACTCGAACCTGGGACCTCCAGCGTATGAGGCAGGGCTACCTACCACTACGCTGCTCGATCGTCAACAGTCATAAGATATTATACTACAGGAAATATCGCTCACCAACCCTGAGCAGTTACATGGCGTGGCATGCCATGGTGGCATTTTCATTTTACCGTAAGGCCAATAATGCTTAAAAATACTTGTTATAGAAACCGATTAAAAATAATCTTATGAACAATCGCGAGCGCTGACAACGCACGTCTGCACGCGGCTTTAACCCGGACCAGCCACTGCGAAAGGTCGATGTTGATGGTGCGCCTCTTTATGTTACGCGGCACTCCACATGTTATAACTTTCATGGAAAATGTGTATTTTGTAATTTGAGGATCGATCCGTATTAATATAAAAATGTATGTTTCACTCGTGGCAGTTAATATGTGTGGTTCAATGATTTTTAAACAGCTAAAGCGAATTTCACCTTACTTGGATAGATATAGGACAAAACTCTTTATCCAAACGGTTCATTACACACCGATACACATTAAACTTATAATACCTCTTTTTGCGAGCAAATTTTTAAAGATTTCGTATGATCCTATACTAAAATCAAATGGGTTCCAAAATGTTCACACTTTAAAAAAAAAAGAACATTATCTATTTATCAATTCTCGATAACTCAACAGACAGAAACCAACAGCGCACGCGCACTAAAATCGAAACCCGCCTTATCTGTGAAACCTTTTTTGTGCAAGTTACCCAACTGCGATAAACGTGTAGTAAGTTTTATTACTTCAAACACCTCAGCTGCGGTGTCAGTATTGATAGGAAATTATCAGCGGTGTATTTACTTACGTGGTCCATTTATCTGGTGCAATTTCCTATGAAGTTAAACCCTTCGTTTTATAAGTTAATATTAGAATATTGTGTGGTTCAACGTTATTGGTTTGCTTTAGATAGCTGTAGTAGTTTGTGGATAGTGTCATAGTAGAAAACTACTCAATTTTCTTAAGCTACTTGAAATATCTTTGATCCGAATATAATTGGGTTAACGTTCATGTAATTTTAATTTCTCATAATAATAAATAGAAAATTTCTAAAGATCCAGAAGGAATGCATCTCCTTCCTAAGTTAGAGGGATAAACTGCAACGGGATCTGCCTGATCTATATAAAACAGTTTGTTACTTTTTTTATATACTGACCCTATCAATACTTTAAACTATTGTAACTTGAAACATTCTATTTTACAGACATACCTCTCCAAAAACTCGATACAAGAACATCCCCAAAAGATATCTCAGACAATAATAATAATCTTCCAATATGGCCAGCCAAACAGGCAGTCAGTTAGCACTTTAAGACGACCCTGCGCGCGCGCATCGTTCGATATCGATATTGTCTTCACCTTACTTAACCCCCGATCGAAATAATTATCGATAAATTGAAACCCAACTAGTTTACGCTGAAAGGTCACGGTCTAAAACTTGTGTACGTACATTTGTAAACATGTGCGCTGCGGTGATAAATGGTAATTAATATATATCGTGTACGCCGGATTCATTACTATTCATATTTGTATATTTTAATGCGTTTTTTTTTCGTATTAAGTAATCTTTCACGCAATCAATGTTCCAATTTATGCAATATGTTTGCAAGTATTACAACGATATATGCAACATTATTTAAGTGGTAGTAGATTCGAGTTTCCCGAGTCGAGATCTCGTCGTGCGGTACTATCGGCCGGAGTGAACACGTCACGTGGTTGTGTTCCGGTCAAAGGTAAGGTAGCCAGCGCAATGACTGGGACAAAGGCAATTCGAACTTAAGTCTACGGTCGGCAACGCATCATTAATCAGCTGACAAAACTCTCACGATTAGACATGACCATGGGCCCGGATCCTACGTACCATCAACTGGATGGCGTACTCGTTAGTCGGTTATAACTTAGTCAAAAACACATAACATAAAGATACCAAGTTGTGAAACTATTGCGATTCTTATTACTCTAGGGGTCATCCATCACGTGTCACGTGTTAATGGGGGGGAGGGCATCATCGGTGTGTGACATAGTGTGACAAGGGGCAGGGGGGGGTCAAAAACTTTGTGACATACATGTTAAAATTCAAAATCCATAACGCAAAATTTAAAGGTGAACAAAAAACTTAATATCTACAAACTTGATCTAAATTTATTAATAATTTAGCACTCTCGCTATGAGATTATCTCTCAAGCAATAACTGTTTTCTTTAGATTATTTTTAAATACATACATAAATTTGAAAAGTGTGACGTCACATCAGGGGGTTCTGAAAATGTGTCAACCTGTGAGAAGGACGGGGGGAAGGAGTTAAAAAGCCCTAATTACGATGGCCCCCTACTTACGTACGAAATAACCTTCTTACAATTTGAAATACCTTTAAACTGCTGTTAAATACTCTAAAGAAATGCATCATTCCATCTCAATAAATCATAGAAAGAACTATAAATCAATTTATCGATCGAATACGTTTGCCGTGAATTCTCGATCCCTCATTTGATGTTGTATAGATAACATCTTGAGACCAGCAATGCGGCAACTGCTCTCTACACTTGAATAAAAGAACAGTAAGTCATGAACTTCTTACTAATTTATTACTTCGGCTAGTAAATATAGCAACTTTTTTGATCTTAGATTTATATTTAAAACAAATGATTTAAAAAAAAAGGTTTCAGTTCGATATTTACATCTTAATTACATATAACCTAAATTTTAACATATCCTTGTCCAACTTAAAACCCTCACCGATCGCAACAAGAAATACTTAGCGTATGTACTTATACAGGCAAACACACTGCACCACATTGCTCCTCTCTTTTCAGTTACCTTACGTTTAGAAGCATCGCAACACGGGGTCCCGGCGTTTAAGATACTCTTCAAACTTGAACTTTTGGAATATCAAGTTAATTTGATACCATTTTCAGCATTGTTTACTTGGGATTTATGTCTTGATTTCAGTAAAGGAATTTTTATGAAGTTATTTCTAAAGTGATAAATAATTAGTATATTCCTCACACAGTACTGGATTTACTAATTATAGGGAACGCAATCGGACGTGATGTTTCGCTAATTGTTGTTGCTTTGGCCTATATTTGTAGTTCTAAGTAGCCACCTAAACAGATATTATATTTAGATATTCCTACTGCTGGTATTTCTTTCTCTTCTAGTCTAGGACTTGCTGAGATTTGTTTCATTGTAATAAAAGATTTTCCCGTTGTCACGCTTAAAAGATATGAAAAATGTCGATCTAAAACTTATTTTTTATTCTTACAGCTGTTGATCAAAAGTCTTAAAACTAATTAGTAAAGCTAGATGAAGCATAACTTGCGGGCACTCAATATTGTCTGAAACTAATTAGTAAAGCTAGATGAAGCATAACTTGCGGGCACTCAATGATTGTCTGAAACTAATTAGTAAAGCTAGATGAAGCATAACTTGCGGGCACTCAATATTGTCTGAAACTAATTAGTAAAGCTAGATGAAGCATAACTTGCGGGCACTCAATGATTGTCTGAAACTAGTGGCAGACTCGGTCCCGCGACCCGCTTGACTTGCCGCGATCACGGCTCACCCCACTCTAGGCATTGATTTTGATTTTAGGTAAGATTATTAAAGCAGCAAAGTAGAGTATAGGCTAATCTGAGTCTTTTTGCAGTGAAAGTTTTCGTGTAGAACATAATAAATGTGTATGAGATGAATGCCGAACCGAATAATAAATGTTAGCATGGCATGATCAATGCCTATCAAAATTAACCTGTTTTATTAATAAACCACCATTTGTAATACAATAACTGTAATTCTTAAATAGTCCTAGACAGCATGCAATCGTTGGTTAATATAAACAACGAAGGGTGTGTGTACGATATTTGTTCAATTACCGGACTTTATTTTTTTTTTGCTATAGAATGCTGGTATGCAGCACCTGATATCAGGAATAGATAAATGACAGTTATGTATTGTTTTAGATCACGACAATAGATTTCTACAGTAAACATTAAATGTGTTCCGCGTACAAATGTTCTCCTTGAGACTTACATCATCTTACATGTGATGGTAGGTACGTAATTCCTAATAATTGTAATAAATTTGAAACAACAACCTCCGCATTATTTGCGAATAATAACCTAGTTCTGCATATACAAGTAGACATATCATTTTTAAATAATATATGTCAAAATAATGTGCGTAGCGTGTAACAAGTCTACTTGTTTACTACAAAAAGAGAATATTGCACATATCACGCAAGATACCACAGTAAACTATGTCTGCCAAATATTAACACTGAAATCTGTACCAAAAACTGCCTTGCCATGTCAGTGAGGGTGTTCACCCATTTACCAGAAGTAATACAATGTTTGGCGTTGCGTAAATTTCTTGAGTATGCTGCTCCAATATGGAACCCTTTTTTATAATAAATATCGTGATTAAATTGAACTTGTCCAAAGAAAATAACTTCGTTCAACGCAGTACCGATGTTTTCGTAAAAAAATATCATATAAGAACTTACTTGATAAGTACCATCTACTAACTTTAAATAATAGAACGCTTATTGACCTTTTGACACTTCATAACATTTGTAATAACGGATTTGATTCTTCCACTATTGTTAATAAATTAACATATTGTGTTCCAAGTAAAAATCAACGTAATCCTCACAAAGTTTTATAAAACTAATGCTGGGTTGAGGTCCCCGCTTAGACGTCTTGTTTGTAACTATAATTCTACATTCTTTAAATTAGATATATTTGCACTATCTCAACGTATGTTTAAAATTTTAGCTAAAGAAGTTTTAAAAGAATTCTCGTAAATTCTGTATCTGCCTAAAGTTTGAACTATATCCATTATTCCGTTTATATAATATTTAGTATACTGTGAAGTACTCAGTAACATATTTGTGGATAGCGGGGTGGACTGTACGTATATAATTTATTTTGATTTTAAGTTAGTTGCTTAGCTGATCTTGTACAGTTGTTTGCTGTCCCTAATAAAATAAATAAATAAACTTGGTTAACTGAAAAGTTGTATTGAAGTGTTAGAGAAGATTTCGTCCCAAAAAAAAATGGTAGCTTTTCATAATGTAATTGTTTATTCGTTATTGTGTTATATTTTACCTTAACATGTTATTTGTATGTCAAATATTAATTTGTTAGCTATTAATCTGCTTGCAGGTGGTTTGGAAACCACCTAAACAAGTTACAAGATTAGAAACTGTCTGTATAGAATAAACAAGGCTCATAATTGAATCGTGTGGTAGGTTTAAATTAGAAAACAAGAATCCTCGGCTAAGGTAATAAGATTCCTAATCGATGTAATCAATAAAAGAAGAAAGACTTATCTGAAAGACTAAAGGCAAAGATATAACTGACTTATAGCCTGTAAGAAAACTAGCCTAAATAAGATGATTATTGAAAAATATTACCATTAAAAATTAAGGCATACTTATGAACATACAAAAACAACAGAACATTACATCGTGCCAATAAACTCGTTCTCATGCACAAAGAGAGGCGAATACCCCCATTAACGGGTATCGGCGAAACATTAGAATGTTAACGAAAAAATACCGGCAAATTGCAGACTAAACACAAATTCATCAGCGCGCCCCGCCTCTCGGACCCGCGCCCGGCTTCGTGACCGACACTTGGAGATAAATTAATGCAAAGCTACGGTAAGTTAAGGAACTCGGCAAAAAATACAGCAAACTTGTTATGAAAGAACAGAGCAAGAACAAGCGCGGCTAAAGAGTTATTAAGGTCCACATGAACAGAATAAGCTCTGCTATTGAAAACATATACACAAAAACTACACACTTTAATAAATCGGCAACAATATCAGAATCAATCATTGTACAGGAGTTGATCCCGACCGACCGGTATCCATCAATTACCTGAATATATCCTGTAGAGCGACTCCAGCAATCCCTGCATCATTTTGACAGATTCCCACTCACCGCCACATTTATAACTCACTAATGTCTATTAATAGACTTTCTCACTGAACACGTATCTTCGCTATCCATCAGCATAACGAGACGTATTCCCATCACTATAATTATAACAAGAAGCCACTTACTTTAGTAACGGTATAGAACATCGACCAATATTCGCCGATTGAGTCGTACGGCACGCACAAGCTCATGCTGATCAAACAAGGCATATCGAGGTGATGGTAATCAAAGCTCATAGCGTGTAAACACTAAATGAAAATTCAAAATAATCTATCGAAGAATCAGGGGTGAATGAACTTGCAGATGGACATTACGGTGGCCAAATTGAACTAACGGTAACAAACTTGGATGGTTATCATCAATCAGATTTGCCTAACTATATATCTGCTGGCGATGGGCTCGTGCATCGAGGCTTGCCGGGTGGCAGGTCCGGCGGGTACAGATAGAGAATTAATAAAGAATGATAGAAAGAAATGTCAAGGTGTTTGAGAACGGTATTTAATTAAAAGGTTATTCTGAAGTGCATTTTAATTTTTGTGTTCGGAAGGACGGTATGCGTGTGTGATAGAGTCGAGGCTGGCCCGTACGGAGCTAGCCGCGCAATATACGCGTACATTTTACTGAGACAACGTCGGGACGTGGGCGGAAAGCTCCATCGAAGTTATTGATGACTGAATCATACAAATTTTCTAAACTTGTTAACCATGAAGTTTATGGGTAATATTGACCTATTACGAAATAAAATATACTATTTTATCATATTTTTCAACGAAGCAATTGGTTCATTTATTTTTTTATATAGAGTAACTAACTAAAAACAAATTGTTATTGCGTTTTTGCAAATCTAAACGGTTTCACTAAATTCGAATTTCCAATACCGAGAAAACAGTAAACTCGTAATTCCAATATTGAACTAACCACTTTATGTCACCTAATGGTCTCAAGGCTACGCAACTCAATTAGAAATACCAAGAAACGAAAGAAAAACTATTTTTCCAAGAGAGATGTCGTGCTGGGACGTGACTTGCGACAGGCAGAATTCAAAAATAAGCATGCCAATAACAAAACGGAGGTAAATGAAGACGTTAATGAGCCCGTGGACACACGCTCGAATTAGCCACCGTCGTTGTAGGTATTGCGAAATCCGCAGAAATACAGCTTTTAAGCCCAGCAAGCTTTACACTCGCAACTCGCAATTCGGGCGCACTTTGGCGCCAAAATATCGCGCTACAGGACTATAATAGACGTTACGAGCTGAAGCGAATACATAGTTTATTGTCTAGCGTTTATTTAGAGAGACGTTGTCGTTTATAAATGACCGCTTATAGAGCATCTCTCAATAGGAATACTGTTTATGCATAAAACAGGTCTCTTTCAACTGAAATCCGAAGATTTACAAGTTCGCATGTTCACATTGTATTAGTCATCAAAATTTTGAAACAACTTTACATCTTCGAAATCAAAACTAAATATAATGTTACATATTAACATTAATAAAGATTCATGCGAAGTGCCGCAATAAATCACGCAACAAGAATGCTGCAAGTGGCGAATATTACAATTTATTTCTTTGCAAATTGAAAGTGACATGTCTGCTCTCGACTAAAAAGCCAAACGAGATACTTTTGACACGACGAACTCAGGTTACACAAGTGCAGCGTTTTGCGAATCACAATATCATCAACATATAATAAATTATGATTATCAGAAGAACATTTTATTAACAACATCTTGAATATAACTAATTAATCTTTCACTTTCACTCCACTTCCATATCAAACACAACACCAAATCCTTAATCGACGTCAGATTTGAGGGTAGTTTCAAAAGCTTGCCGATTCTTAACTCGCGGCTGTCAGTATCGGTAGGTTCGGGGACGAGGGCGGCTCGGCCTGCGCCCGCGTCGTCCGCGGTCTGCCGCTCCGCCGCCACTGCACTCCCGGATTATTTATAAATCCTCCGAGACAGAGGGTCGTAGAATTTGCACGACGTCGTGGTATGCTAATAGCCGGACCATGCATCAGGTCGCGCCGGAAGCTCGGTTCACGGTAAAGGTTTCAATGAGCGGAGATTCCGCTTAGTGCAGTTAATGTAGCTGCGTTCTGTTTTTATTGTTTCAATGAACTAGCAATTCGTGGTAAGGTATAACGAAAAACTACGCATAGAAATGTCAGGAATAAAAGGAACTCTGTTTGTGCTTCGTTCTCTCTCTCTCTGAATGAATGATTATTCCGCCTTTTAAAAATCGTTACATTTAGATGAGCATTTGCGCCGATTTGCTTACTGAGATAATATATATGTTAATTCTGAATAATACTGCTTACCTAATCGAATCAAGTTACGTAATCGAATTCAAATAAACAAAACTCTTTAAAACTTGAGAATAAATTAAGCAATAATACAATTTTGTTTTGTTATTTAAAATAATGGTCAAAATTACCATAACAAACCAATTTATCAAAGAGTCTTCCTCTAACCTTGAAATTGCTATCAAAAAATGGCCTAGCTTCATCATACAAAAACTAAACAGAGTAATATAACGGCGGCGGGCGGCACTGCGGCGGCCCTGGTCCGCCGAACAGGTGGCTCGGATCACGCTACTGCATTGACGACGTCTCATATTGATGCGTAGGCGACGTCTTATAGCTTTATCTCGAGTTTGCATAAAGGTCACGTCATATATGGGAACACTCCAAAACATAAAGTTATTACAGATCGCATACAATAAAAGCGTGAGCGTTTGAATATCTAAGATCAGAAACTAAAATTACATTATTCGAATCTCAAAATTCAATTTAGAAAAGATTTGTTGATAAAATTCCTGTGAAAGAAGCGTCAGTGGTACTTCCATTACTGTAATACATCTCAGTAACATTAGTAGGCAAATTAATTATAGACTGACTCTCGAGATATTTCAAACTACACAAGTATCGTTTACTTTTATTTTACTCGCGAATTCTGTACGATATTTACCAGACACTAATTTCTATGAATCACATGCAACACAAAAGAATATTTTGGCAACGTGACCGAGCAGTTCATATTTTTGACAAATGAGAGTTAAAATTAAATCAGTGAGCACTTTCGTCTAATGAAGAGATTTCGTAACGAGGCCACAACGATGGATTACTTACACCTGAAGACAAATGTACGCAATGAGCAGTACACATATTTAATGTTGCTTTGTACAGTCGGGGAACTTAGTGCAGGCTCAGATTCGCACCTGAATCCCCTGCAGTGTTGTCGCCCCTTACTATGCGGAGCGCCTACAAAAGACCGAACAACGCGCAAGCGATTTTCGCCTTAGCCTGACTTGTAATAAAATGAAATATTTATTTCTCAACATTGACAATTACTTGTTCTTATTGACGTCAAATAAAACATGACTCTACCACCAGTTCGGAAAAAACCTTCGCGAAGAAGATCTGGCAAGAAACTTCACGGGTATATTTTTTTTCAAAATAAATTTACAGAGTCTCTTTATGTCTATACAAAATTATTCTTATCTGCCCCCCAAGTTCACGAGTTAACACAGGATCCAGCCATCGCCCTCCTCAACATATTAGAGGGAAGTGAGCGACCCGTCACCCGACGCTACCGTAAGAAGACGTACTTCAGTGACAATGAAGCTTTAGATATTCATCGGGACGAAGAACTCAACGAACAAACAGACACATTACACATATTTTGTTACAAATACTAGTAAAATCCTGTTAATGAGGGGATTATACCCAAGGGCTTTTATCATCCAAATAATCGGATAGTTTATAATATGCTTTAGCACTTCCCCGACTAAACCTCGCTCAGAAATTTTTCACTTCACGCTTTTGTTTCGGTAAAAAAGTTCAAACCCATCCAGAAGTAGATCGAATCTAAGAATGACCGATGGTATAAATAACTTGCTGTTTATATTAACATCAAGGAAATATATACAAAAGCTGTAATAGTAGGTATTCAGTAAACATACCTCATCGCTTTATTACACGTGTTCTTAACAAAGTCTTGATGTTATTTTTCTGCGTCTTCCGGGCAGGCCGCTCTGAATTCAGTCAAATAAATTTAACACATCTCATCATTAATTAGTAAAACGTATCATAGTGCCACTAAATATTATCTCGGCTGACTCCTACTTAAGCTAAATTAGCAATCATATTACAGCATTACAATGTTTCGCACACATGTATACCTAATTGGAGCATACAGTGCGGCGTACACGGCTATAACGCAAGATTTGCCACACGGACATAACGTGTCATTATTACTGATGACGTATCATTTATATTTGTATAACGTGGAATTACAAAAGTGTAACGGAAGCCCCGCGCCAGCGCAGGAACTGCACAATTGTCACAAACGCCGTTGTTTAGCTTCCCCTCTCATGACATCAGGATATAATGACATTACACCATGATTCCTATCGAACCAGGTCACATTACCCTCAAACCTGCGTTTGCGCAGTTACACAGTTAACGCTGTAATAAAATTAATCAAACTACACGGATCGTAAATGAGGTACTGTTGAAACGACCTAGCAGGACAGTTGGAGTAAGCCGGACTCGTGCGCCACATTTGGGTTTATGAGCGCGAATTCGAGACTACTACTAGACTACTAGACAAGTCTATGTTTTTGGATTGCTCCATACTCGTATAAATATTTATTGTCAATACATACTATTATGACGTCACATAGTGCAATGGACTTCGCAATTACGAGACGTGAGTAAAACATGAACTTACTTAATTATGAAATACCAGCAACATTACACAGCCTGTTTGGTATGGAGCTAAGTAGCCTTGCCTTTCATGCCAGAAGTCCCGGGTTCGAACCTGGTAGGCAGGTATTTTATCATATTTGCTTTCATAGATGTGTATGTATGTTTATTTAAGTTTATTTCTAATATATATATATATATATATATATATATATATATATATATATTTAAAACTATACCTAGGTGTGTTTGTATATTTCTTAAGTTTATTTATCCGTTATCTAGTATCCATAACACAAGTTCTTAATGATACTTAATTTGGGCTAGATAATGTGGTGTGTTAGTTAGAAATATTTATTATTATTATAAGGAGATAAAAGATATAAAGCGCAAAGATGGGTTATTTAAATGTTGTGAAACATACTTCATATAATTATTCTATCAGTATTCTACTTAGTTTACGGCTTGCAAAAAGTACATTTCTTGTTAAGATGAATTTGGAATTCGGATGAACCACGCCGCAATTGGCAATCCTAAATCTAAAAACTAGCAGAATCGATGAACGAAAAATAACTATTTAAAAATTCAGTTCAATCAAAGAGCAAGGTCTTAATTTTGGCGAAATCTGAGTCCCGATGAGTGTAATATATATATGTGTGTGTGTATTTATGAATAATGTAAAAAATTATAATATAATGTTTGTTTACTTAACTATTCTATATTATATGTATATATTTTTACCCTTATAAATTTCGTTTATGTATTATATTATTATAAAGTCAACCTTTTAGTACATAAGTATTATAAAGTATTTATGTATGTATTTTTGTGTGCACCCCTTAATCCTATGAGAATCTCTCCTTCGCTGCGGCAGACTGGCAGAGAGTGCCAATTGACATTAAGTCCGCGTTTGTACACTGATTTTATATTGTGCAATATTAAATAAATAAAAAGCTGTCTAATTCTTCTAATCTTGTTCAGTAACACCATTTTACAATTCACACCTGGTCTAAATACCCGTATAGATTGAAGCTATGGCTGCCTTGGCTTAACTTGACCAGTCATGAATAGCAGGGAGTCCGCAGGGAACAAATCAAAATAGATCTGTGCGCCTGTCATCTGTAGGGCGAAACTAGTTTAATTTAAGTATTGTTACTCAAGCGACTAAAGGTCGTTAAAAATACTCAAGAATGTGTGAGTATCCTAGAGTTTGCAATGTTCATTTTTGTTTGAAACATTTTGTTAAGGAAAATTCAAGTATTTTGGGGCTGCTTTTTATGCCATGTGACACAAGTTCTCAGAAGCACACAAAGGCTGGTAACAAGCATATTTGGGCTCTCAGATCCAACAGTATTACACACACACACAAAAAAATATTTATAACCAAGTTTATAGCACTATATCAAACTCATTTATCCCAGAACAACATGGGTTTTTGAAAAACAGGTCAACAACGACCAATCTTCTTTCTTTTATAAATTCTGTAACATTCTCTATGGATGCTGGTGCGCAGGTAGACTCAATTTATACCGATTACAGCAAGGCATTCAATCGAATAGATCATGAAATTCTCCTAAAAAAAGCTTGTGCGTGCAGGTATCCATGGAAATCTATATAGATGGTTAACATCGTATATAGAGAATAGGTCTCAATCTGTTGCATTGAATGGATATTGCTCTTCATAGCACTTTATCCCCTCTGGAGTTCCCCAAGGATCTTTACTCGGTCCCCTGATGTGACATGGAAATCTATAAAGACATTCTAACACTAGACGATTGTATCCGTTTACAGGATGATTTAAGAAGGTTTGGAAAATACTGCTCTCATAATAAGTTAGATTTAAACGTCGCCAAATGCCAGCTGAGTACATTCTCGCGTAAGCCTCAGCTTTTGAATTTTTCTTATTTCCTTAAGGGTCAGGAACTAAACCGCTTCGGGCAAATCATGGACTTAGGCATATTACTGGACTCAAAACTAACTTATTGCTAATTAATGCTTGGTTTGAGTCCATGGCGTGATTCCTGTAAAACTATGCATATATAGGTATATAAGTGTATTTTAAATCTTTTTTACTTGGTCTTCCTCTGTATAATCTCTATATAATGTCTTTTTTTCTTTTTTGTTTCCAAATGTATGTTTTTATTTGAGATTTGTGATTAGATTTATTTCATAGTTACTATCTATTATTATAATTATATACATAGAAAATAAAACATTTTTCTGTATTGTGTAAAGGTAGCTTTGGGTGTTACTTATGCTGTATAGTTTGTAATATGTGATAACATGTAATGGTGTCTTGCCGCTTGTATACTTTTGTAACACTGTTTTTTATCCAAGGAAAATAAAATAAAATAAAACACGTTTCGAAGTGTGTAACTATAACTGAGGTAAAATTTTTGGATTAATAGACTGACGGCGTTCTAAAGTGTCAACGACCGTTCTAATGCACTTGTGTCTAGATTTATAAATCACGCATCCATCATTAAGTTTTTAAGACTTGTTTATTTAATACTTGGGATGATGTAGCTATATTAAGTTCACAGTTACTTAGTTATCAAGTAAAGTTGTATTAAAGTTGTCAGAGTTACTATGTTATAAATGAAAACCACTTGTACTCTTAGAGAGCCGGTTTGAGTTAATCATAAAAAGATAAAAAAAACAACAAGACATTGGGAATGAAAACGGCAACGTATATCATTAAAACTCACCAATAAACGGCTCTCGAATATATTTACTTTTATCTTCCTACATATTGGATCACAAAACTATCGTATTGTAAATAGAATTTTTTAAAAACGTAAAGAAAACTGATATAATAAATATAGGCGCAATGTTTGGTTGATGTCTGGACAGAAACTGAAAATAAACACAGCAACAGAAAAATGAAAAAGGCATCGAAATAAATTGACGTCACAAAAGTAAAATTTCAAACGTATCTAAACCGCCAGAAAGGCGTAATGTGCAAAAAAAGGTTTTAAACTAGCAAAAGATACGCACAGCGGTACAGAGTAATATATTTAATTGTACTTCATCACAAACTTCTCGCATTAGGTAGTTACTGCATACTTTCAATTTTAAATAACACGAACGAACTCTTGGACCAAAGCTAGTCGTCAATATTTTCCACACACACACACACACAGATAACATTGGATTACGTCAGATCTGCCAAAACTGCAAGTTACGCTGCGATAAGAGGAGATAAACCAAACTTAAGAATATGGCCCATGGAGCGATAACTCAGTACGCCACAGATACATTACCCAGAGAAGGGAATTATCACTTTATTTATATGACAACTCCGTTTTTAAACGAGGCGACGACGACGCCATGTTGGTTTCGAATTATACGAATTAATATAAATTGATATTAGTAATATGAACAGATAAGGTCTACAGAAATGCAACTACGTGAAATAGGTTAAAAATGGACATATTAACTTCAGATAGGTACATTGGCGAGTCCCGATTTGACTGAAGAATGTTAAACATTTGTAGTTTGAATTCAACTTGATGAAATTTTTATTTGATTATATTACTTATGTATTTATTTTTGCAAATTTATGCTTAACGTAGTTTTTCATCTTACTTCTGTTCGCTTTCTTATCCTTTCTGCGTAGTATTCATATTTTTACGTGCAAAAATAGAGTACTGGTCTACATTTATCTAAATATTACTGAACCTTATATTCGCCCCTCTCATCATATCCGATATGGTCTAGTGGCTAGGATACCTGGCTCTCACCCAGGAGGCTCGGGTTCGATTCCCGGTATCGGAATACTCTCTTTCACTTTTTCATTTATTATTTTTATATCCTTTATTATTGTTTACAAGGAGAAGTTTAAAAAACCAATAAAATGAATATCTGAAGCCTAAATGCCGATTTAACGCAAGATCTTAATAACTCCGTCGAACCTTGGCCAGTTAATTACAAGTCGAACACTTGTGAGTGACTCAATCACTTTTTAGGTCACGACATTGATTTTAAATTCTGTTTTATTTATTCACATAAATAACTTATTGTTTTCTGAGTTACTATTATTACGTTTCCAATAAAAAAATACGACCGTAAAAGTTTAAATAAGTGCCTCTTTTTGATGGTATACTTAGTAAATTATTACTCATAAAATATTAGTTGTAGACGGTGTTGTGTTCGAAGTTTACACATCATAGCCATATTAAGTAGGCACTTTATGTCTTTTTTATAGCGCCTGAATACTAAAGCGATCGATGTTTTACCTGTAATCACCGCAGCGAGCCTAATCGCGACAATATCCACTTCCCCATCGCGCAACAGTTGAACAAAATAAACAACCGATTTCATTGCATATTCCTAGAAAATACCATGATACTCCGCGACAAAACCAAACAAAGGTCCAACGACCAAGGGAAAGCTTGGCTACCAAATAGGCAGGGCTTAGGGTCACGCATCGAGTGTCAATCCACGCCCGTCGCCATCTTGTCATTGGCGACAGTTTCTGCCCATTTCGGGAAACGTGGCAATCGCCCCATATGGAGACATCTGACTCATATTTCTTAGTGTCTTAAAGTTAGAAGCCTTTCTAAAATACATAAAAATTCAGTTTAATGCCTAAATTTGATCGCGTATTTAAGTTTAATAAGTTAATGATGAGTTACAATTGATATGTGTATTGCAATGAAAATTAAAATGCATCGATATATGAACATAACGAAAAATAAATATATAATGCTTAATACCTATACTTCTTGCGGGCCAAACAATAGCAGTGCAAGAGCATGCAAAAAGAAAAAAAAGTCCATTTCAGAACTACCAGTAACAATGTAAGCCCAAAACGCCCGCACTTGCGCACGTGTAATTCTATGTTACATTACCATCAGCATTGTGACCAAACGGCCATAAATCTACTTCACAATACACCCAAGAACTAAATCGAAAGCTGAAAACAAGACATACCATTTAGACACCTTGAAGCATCGCTTAATTTAGATCTGACGAGAATCAATAAACATCTTGATATCTGGTGAATATCAATCGTCAGTTTAGAGCTTATAAATGAGGTAAATAAAACAAATACTCGATGCAGTATTTCGGTTTGTTTATTCGTCTCATGAATGTTACATGAGATTATATTTTGTATTGTTTTGCAATCGTCGCGACGGTTGGATGATCTCGTTAAATCCGACGAGTGGGAGAATCTTTATACATCACTTTTTTTAATGAAACCTCTAGTATTATATGTACAGGGAAAATTGCTGTAACGTGGCATAATTGTTATAAGGTCCAAAAAAAATTTATGACCAATGAAAATGAACATCTTATGTCCTAAATAAAAGGACATATATACATACATATATTTTCTAGTTAGTGTTTACATTCAGAGACTTCAAAGTTGGACTAGTAATGTTCAAAACTGCTGGCCTCTGTCTATTAAGATGCAGGTGATGTCGTAGTTTGAGTCGACCAGACGCTTCACACACAGTCTGCAACCATTTTTTGACACTAAGAAATTATGAATGTGCTTGTAGTAGTGTCTTTACGCCCTACGAACTAGTTACGAATACAGCAAAACTAAGTAACATGCAAAGTTATACAAATGTAACTAGTTTTATATTTATGTAATTGTCGAAATTAGAATACTTGCTGCAATCGCCAGCAAATATTGCAATTACATTATTTACAAAGCAATTCAACTTATTAATAACTGAGTATTTCAATAGTAAGCTATCTAATTCTTCGAAATTAAATTGACCAACAGTTTTCTGTAAACCGATTCCACTAATTCCTTAAAACAAAGACGCTATTGTTGCATAAGAAGTCTTGCAACATGCAACATTTACTAAGTAGCATGATCAGTTCAAAAACTTGAAAAAATAACTTTTTTCGCAGCACCGAATCAATGGTCACTCATTAGGTTGACAATTTATTATTCTAAAAAAAACTTTCACATATTTATTTGCACCCCATAGCTGTGTATTGCTTACCACCTCAAGCTACTACCTAAGGTTGGGCTGGTAGAGTAAGAGTTTAGTATTTTTTTTTAAATGGACAGTTTATTTATGCCCTGTAGCCCTATTAGCCTTTTAAATTTCACTGCACTTAAGAGCCTGATGTGCTTATCATAAAATGCTGGAAGCCAATATTATAAAACGAAAATATTCATTTACTTGTTATCGATCAATTTGAAATAAATTGAATGATTGGCTGCATTTTATATAGAAAACGAACGGTTTCAAGAGATACTCGTATGAAACGACACTAGTCTTAAAGAAATACATCTGGTTTGTGTAATGGCACAATATAATTAAGTATATTTTGTCCAAAAATCTACTTTTAATACTTAAAAAGTAAAAGGCGCAGTGAATTTGTGTCTGCAACAAGTCGAAGTCGGTTACCGCGAACCTTGAAATCGATCCAACCGCAACGTGTCCCGGCGCTGCTGGGCGAAATTTTGTGAACGCGTGTCCACTTACATACTGCCTTTAGTAAATCTGGGTTGAAGTTGAAGCGTGTAGGTACTCGTAACAAAACTAAAGATATAATTCTATGTTAAAAGTTTGAAATCTTGTGAAATGTGATCATAGGCTCAAGCTAAGGCGAGAATCGTTTGCCTTTTGTTCGGTCATTTGTATTCGGCCCGCATACTAAGGGGCTACAACACTGCATGGGATTTGAATGTGAATTTGAACCTGCTCCAAGTTCCCCAACTATACATAACATCAATCAGTCTTTATAATACTAAATAGTCCTAAATACTTCATGCATAAAGCTACGAGTTACTGACCGTTGGATAAAAATAAGCTTCACGGATGCTATCGTCGATGGCACGTGAACCAACTTCTCAGAGTTCAGACCCGAAGGCACTTTAGGATAAGGAAGGACATAATTGGGTCAGTGCTACACTGAACATCTTCTATCTCATAAAATCTACGTTAGTTCACTACGTCTTCAATCAGACTGTCCAAATATTATCAGTCAGTCTGTTCAAACTTCGCGTAGTTTAGCAGCTTTGGCATAATTCGAGAAACATCCTATAAACGTTAGAACTATTTATCTGCTCTTCTAGATAAAACTACCACCCTTTAACATCACAATTAACCAATCAACCGGAAGTAAGATCAAACTTATTTGTAGCAAATTAAACACACCCTGTAGTATCTTTAGAAATTGTCCATGAACAATAATTGACATTTTTATTTCTTCTAATTTCTAGACATGGTGATTTTGGTTTCTTATAATGTGCATTAGTAAAAGGCATTTCATTGAAAATTCGTCTTATTTATAACATTGTAATTGCAATTAGGTTTTCAGAACGTCAAAAACATAGTACCAACTGTCACAATCGATGGCTTTGCCTATAACTCATATGTCAATGTCACTAAATGGTAGGGCTCATATAGGGTGTCGAACTAAACCAAAATACTTGAAATAAGCATATCGAGAATCTACGAAAATATAAATGAAAACCTCTTGCTTTTTATAAAAAATAAACTGAGGGTTCAGTGAGTGACAGTTGTCATTCACATGACATTGAAATATTGGTGTACTACAGGTTCAGTACAGCGCCCAATATTCAGATTAATTGGTAACTCCTTTCTTTTTTACTGAAAACCTCATTCAATCTTAAAATGTTTTTTCAATCCTTTCAATTTTGACATATATAATACTTTGTAGTTGAATTAAATTATAATTGCCATGTATTTGCACGCTGTTTTATCAGCAGTAAGTATGTGAGCGGAATTTTTTTATATATTCAACATCAGATTGTATCGCATAATTTATTAGCAAATAAATGATTATTATTAATAATAATATTTCTTCCAGAACCAGCACAATATAGATAGCTTTGACCTCATTTCCACCTTTTATCCGGCAAAACACTTAAAACCTTGTTTTTCTAATATTACACTGACCAAATGACTTCAGATAACTTACTGCGTCCATGGTCCATACCACAAACAATAAAATACTTAACTCCATTCCGCTGGCTAGCTTTTACTGCGTTAATTGAGCTTTTAGAGCTGACACAGAGTAATGACACCCGACCGACGGCCCTCGATCCCGCACGCTCCAGCGACCCAACCACGATTGACATGTTACCGACTACAAATCCAAGAATGACTGTCGAAAGTTTCTCTAGGCAGTAACATAAACTTTTTGCCGCGATCGAATAGCTTTCCAATTAAGTGACACGCATTGTGATTGTAATGCAATCTGTCCGTTATTATTGTGTTTATAGTCTTTTCTTACTTTAAAAGTAATGTGGAAATCGTACAACGTTCTAATTTCTGTCTTCAGTGCTAACGATGTTAAAAAAGCCGGGAAATATTTTCGATTATGTTGAACCAGATATTACTCCAAAAGATCATTTACGTAGAAACTACGCCTCAGCTATGTTTACATTAGTACATTTAACTCGGAACTGTTCGGCCCAAATTATTGAACACAGCGAACTGGTAGGTACTCAAAATAACCTTTTTTTCACTTTATCCGCAGCCGGCAAACTGGCGTGCAACCCATGGGCATTTTTCACTGTAGGTGATTTATTTATTAAGATGAGATTATTATCCCGACTCACGATGCGTTGCGGATCGTAGGGCTCATTTGCAATTGCCCGTGTTCCAGTAATTGTACTGGCTGTTTAAAAATAAATCCCCAGACAATCACACCAACTGTATGGCCCCAAAGTAAGCAGAGCTTGTGTTATGGATGACCGTACAGCGAACTGGACCCGAGAACAAACAGCTATGTGCATCACACAAATGAATGCCCCGGCCAGGGCTCGAACCTGGGAGCTCCGGCGTATGAGGCAGGGCCACTAATCAGTACTCGGTCGGCGGTCGTCTGCACTGGCTGTACTGTCTGCACTGCCTTCCCTCTGACCGGAACACAGCCACGGCAACGTGATTATTAGGGGTTCGGCGAGATCTTGTCAAAGACACTTTGCTGTCAAAAACATGTATGTCTATTAATAAGCATTCACATAAAACTTTGCTACTCACTAGTAATCTACGCAGGAGTCTGCTGTCTCCCTTTAAATATTAACCGTCTCCGTCGCAATTACTTATGTTCCTTTAAAAGTGGTTCCGTTCCGATGGTGGCGGTATTCACCGTTTACCATGAGCACCAGTTGAGATTTACACTTACTGCTTAAGATACATCTCCATGACTCATCTAGCCACCGTGTTGTCAACGGGAATCGAGCCGCCGCCCACCTGCTGTTGGATAGCAGTTCTAGGATCTTGACCTTCTACTTTAAATTTAACTGCCCATTCAAACACCGTCGGTTAGAGAGGAACTAAACTACAATTTAAATAATTGACTATCTACTAATGACTGGCAACTGAGCTCTAGACTGCGATAGTGAATCTAAGGAAATGTATCTTAAAGGAATAGCTCAGTTTAGACGTTTTTCCATTGAAATAATGCCTAATGCATTGTATCTTTGAAGAACCATAGGATTTTAAGTAGACACTTGTCTTAGATTTGTCAGAATGACTGAATATATAATTTACCCATTTATATTTGTGGTTAGTGAACCACGATGAGTTCTTTATGTTCACCAATACATCAACTCTGTTATTGGTGACAAGATAAATTTATCACTGATTAGCGCCAAAGCCTACAAAATAACCTACATATACAGCCACTTTCACACTATGGACAAACCATCAACTCGATGTTATGCTCCTCGAGTCCATACTCCCATACGAACGGCAATCCCTTGAAGAAACAGGCTCGATCGCTTTTTTCTTCTTTTTTTTTGAAGTGGACAGTATATTTATGGCCCTATGGACCTTTTAAATTACACCGGACGTTGCAGCTTAGCGCTGACGGCGCTTAGCCGGAACTTTAACTACTCCTACATACGATACGGCTTAGGACGTCGTATATTGAAACTACCACTGGTTCGGAAGGGTCTTCTACTGCCAAAGAACCAGCAAGAAACTCAGTAGGAATGCGAGCCTGGCCCACCGGTGGGTTAGGTTGGCTGTGCAGTCAGCTGACTTATTGACCAGCGGGTTGGGATGGTGGCACGCTCGGTTGCGTGTGAAGGAACATTTACCATAACGGCGGGCATTACGTCTGTGCGAGTGCCGCCGCGGTCTAGGCCAGGTCGCGGGATGCGCGAGATTCCAGTGCTGGCTGCTGTCTACAACTTGCTAAGATCACTCATGTAAGATTGATCGTACCACAACTTGACTGTCTACCCCCAAGTTTGGCAGAAGGCCGTTCTTGCTATTCACGCTTAAATCCATTTATTTGTTTATTTATTTATTTATTATTTGGAGAACCAACAGCTTTGTTACACGGGAATGTACAATCGATTAACCATGGAGAGCCAATTAAAGGGTCTCGCGTTTAAAAATATCTTAGAAAAACTAAGTAGCGTTTAAGACGAGCAGGTTAACTGGATAATGTTTCTTTCATGTCGTAGTCAAGCTGTATAACTAATTACCTATTTCATGTATTTTACAATATTGACAAGGTTGCTATCGGTCTACCTTTAATACCTTCTAAGAGCCGAAGTTAGGTTGTATTTTTTTTATTGAAAAAGGATGAGACGTTTGTCTTCTGTCATACCTGATGGAAAGTGACGATGAAGACGAAGGTGTTACACGTCTATCTGTATTTACACAATCTCGATGAAGATGAAGGAAAATCAAGACATTCATCACGCGTGTGTTTTTTTAATCTATGATGAAATAAAATATTTTGATATTTTTTTAGATAAAATCTAAAGGTTTGCGTATAATGACCACACACTTAGTTTAGATCTGTCAGGGATCCTGAATATGACTAATGACGGCTTTAGCTATGACAGAAGTCCTGTTCTTGAAGCGATTGAACCACATATATAATAAGCAAACATTTCTCCAGCATTTTGACGTCACTAACACACAACCATCATTGACTATATAAAGAACGCCTCTGTGTCTTTATCACTATTACATCATTTGAACTAACTCTGATTCGATCTGATACCAAACCTGCAAGTATATCGTTATAAAAATTAATTTCCGTAACTTTTGCGTTCTCCTATACGCAACAAACACGGTATTTGCATTCAATTTCTATCTCAAAGAGTCACAATTAATCAATGCTAAGTGTTAATTAGTTTGACCCTGACATACCGATCTGATTGTATCGAACAGTTAGTCGCGTAACAAACGAAGCGATTGTATTTACTACAACTGGAATATTCCCGCAGCTAAGCATGTTTTGATTTGACAACGCTAGATAACTTAAATGGGAAACATGCTAAAATAATAAAGTTATTATTTTTCTTTGTTTGTTTGAACGCGCTTATCAGGTATAGCATGACTTATTTTTCAACGGTCGCTCCAATTATCGAGGCAGACTCTTTTTGAGTCGTGTTTCGGATGAATTACCTAAAACCTCATGTATTTTATTTTAGCAAAGTCAAGACGAAAATCAGGTGCAAAATACGCTAATTTCAATAAATATCAACTTACAAACGTACCCATCAAAACATGGCTACACGCCGAACCGCCAAACACAGTTTAAATCCAACAAGCTCCGATTTCAATTGGCTTCAAATGGGAGTATTGAATGTGAATCATGCGTTATTTATGAATATTAATAGACTGCATTGATATGGGGAACACGACCTTAATCACATCAGTCCACAGAGCATATACATGCGTCGGCACGCACGTGTCACAGAAACATCACAGCTGGTCTCCAAATAAGAAAATATTTCGTTGTCATGGATTAGATTAAGACTAGTAGCAGAAATTACGAAATCGTAGGAATTTTTGCATGGTAGGTATTTATGGAAAAAGTTACAAACTGCAGGCAAGTTAGAGATGCTAATGTAGAATTGGAGAATAACTATATTGATTGTTTAGTTTATTGTGCACAAATCTCTTTATATTTTGTACCTTTACTGTGTCGTTTTGGATTAATTTGCCCGCAGCTTCGCTCGCGTATTTCTCGAAAAAGGCATTAAAAACTGCGTATTTGTATGTCAAGAATTAAACTATAAATAGGTATATTAGAAATGAAATAGAGATTACTGAACGTGTAACAAAAAGGTTTAATTGAGAAAATGTTGCTGTGTACTTTACTTAGCTGACAACGATCGTTGGTCTTTTTTTATTGAAAAATGTAAAACTTATCAGCTTTTTCAATTTAAACCATAAAATTTAATGCGAAACATAATTTGTAACAGAAAACTGTCAATTAAAGTTAATTAATGCACAATTATTTGAATGCAAATGTCGTTGCGCAGATCCAGACATTCGTTAGTTTTAAAATATGTAGTTTATTCAGATTGAGTAAGTCGTTAGACGTTTTACACGTTGTTCAAAAAATGTCGAATAATAAATGAAATCAACCAACATTTTATAGGACAATCGTCTACTAACCCTATGTATCTTTTATTATATATTGTTCAGGTATATATTTTTTAAATCATTTACCGCATATTTAAATATGAGATCGAACAGGTCGGGTAACACATTGTTTTGCGCTTAAGGAGGCACCCGCGGGGAGGGAGGTGGTGAATGCGTCATGCATACCCCGCAGCAAGTCTGCAGGGTGATGTGGTCTCACCCGAGTGGCACCCACTAAAAACCTACTTCACGGCTGTGGCAAGGGATTGCTGAGCAGCCTTCATCCGAGCGACGGGTAACACATTTATTTTACCAACATTTTATAGTATAGCGACCCCGCCGCTGTATCGTCGCCGTGTATGTCCGCACTGTATTGATTACCTATCTGTCAGTGTGTCTAACATGATACATATTTTTCTATTTCTTTATATTATTATGTCTTGTTACAGTATACACAATTAGTACGTTATAGGTTTATAAATTGAGAGCAATGTTAGGTTTATATCTTGAAATAAACCATTGTATGACGTACGTACTATAAAGAATGACGTAGGTATAGATTAGTACAATACAACAGGTTTCGACGCGGTTTCACTCGAGTAATTATTTATTGCCCCATAGGAGATTGTACTTGACATAATTTTACTTGTAATAATAAATCGTTGCTATAGTAAAGCTTTACAGTTTGTTGATGACATACGTATAAACAAACAAAGAATTATTTCCTCATTATAACAGAAGTTTCTATAAAAGTGTAGCAACTAGCAGTAAAATTTAAAGTTATTATTCAACATAGAGTTTTACTTATTATAATTATTTTTTAACTTGTCATATCCGGCAAACGAGTACCCGATCCGCGTGATGATAAGTGGCATCTTGGCAGTTTGGCCTGCTTTGTTAACAGCCCAACCAGGAAACTTTGCCCACTTAACTATTTCCTGGTCAGACTAATTAATGTGCTTGTATAAGTCAAATGTCCGTTTCACTTAACTCGCGAGTTGACATATTGTTCTTTTGTTCCAGCGAACGCTCCAATTTGCATTCAAGATAGATAAATCGCTATAGAACATTGTTGTTTGGTGATGTTACCAATAATGAGAGTCAAACTATAGTGTGGTGGTAAGAAGTGTATGTCACAGAGTCAAGTTTGATTCGTAGATTATTGATTTAATCTCCGGTCATTCAAGTTTTATTTTTACCATTAATTATTAATATGAAACCAAGGACCACATTATTATACTACTGAAGTAAACTGGTAACAACGAAATTCACAACTTCAGCCTACGAGGATTGAATTCAAAAACAAATTTGTACTTATCGTTTCAACAAGACATAAATTCTCAGAAAAACAAACTGAACCGATATTGCTTTTGGTTACGCAAAAAGCAAATCGCAGAGCGTTTCCAATAATTTGTTGACCAATGACTCATCGGCAGGTAAATCAATTCACTCGATTTTCGTAAAAGCCTCTATAAAAGGATTCTTTTGAAGCGTACAGAAGTGATTCAGTCTGGACTGGAACCCGATAGGGGTTCAGCTGATTGGCTTCGTTTTGCGGCTGGATATCTGTTTCACTGCGTCACGACGTGTCAGGCCGATGCATCCATCGAACACGTGTTCACCCCTGATCTGATGATACCTGACAACGGTTGTAAAAAGAGTAATCTTAAAGAAAAAAACGAACAAACCAACTTGATGCCCTTAATGAAGGCAAAGCTTGTCCAAAGTAGCGAACCTATGAGAGTTCAACACAGATAGAACAGATCGAAATCGTTAGTCAACGAACGAATACTTTCATATCTATTCGTGAAATAAGTCGTTCCCTAACTGTACTAAACTGTACCTGCTAGAACTCTGGTCAACCCAGCCCTACCACAACAAGGTCAAAAAGTTAGGGACAGGCTATTGTAGTACATAGAATCCTGGATGTGAACACGTGATCGGCATTGCAATGTTGAATATATATTTTAACTGTTCCGAAACGTCCATCAACGCTACCGAGTGTCGTAAGTGTAGTGAGTGCAAAGGGGTAAACGACGATTCCATGAAGCATATATTACTTCACAATAATTCAACTTATAACCTATAAATGTACCAGGGCAATACGAAACAAGGAAGCTGGAGTACTCAGGTCTCAATAAGCGGTTGTTATATTAAACTTTTACTGGAGCATTGCTCCAAGTGGCCGGGTACAGAGCAGTGGTAATTTAATGTCGTCGACCTTACTCTACACCTATAGAGGTGAATTTGTGCAAACCTAACCACGTTCCTACAGGAATAGACACATTCCAAGAAAAGATGCTTGTTATGTTAATTGAAACAATTTGAGAACAAAGACTCTCTTATACAGTCATGACGATAGAGATTGCTTGACCTTTCTCTTCTTTGATATACGGATACAAAGATCTTTTGTGTGGTTTGATAAAAATCAGATACTTTTTAAAATAGGGCAGTAATTCCTGAATAATCAGTCAGTCATCAGTGAATTGTCGAAATTACTTTTCAAGCCCGTATACATTATCAGGTAGCATAACGATAAATTGCAATTTTCGCGCATTCCGACAGGGTAATGTTTCGCAACTTGAATTCCGATATTCAGTGACATTTAAATCACATTCAGGTTGAACATGGAAGAGTATCGGCATTCAGATGTCAGCTGGGTGGGTATAACCAGGCTGGGCAAGATGCTGTAACTGTCGCGAGTTTTTGTAGGCTGTGGGAGACTCGCCGGCGCGCCGTAACGACCACTAAACCAGCTCTTTTGTGGTATCATACCAAATGTGGTAGTAAATTCTGAAATACCATTTTAACTGTTTCGAATAATCTATGTATACATTTGAATTACCCGGTTGATTGTTACTCTAACTGTGTACGAGGAATAAAGCCGGTAGAAACATTTACTTTGAAGGCGCTAATTTCTTGAAGTTTAATCGAATTCTGGTTATTCAAACATTTATTGAAAATGGCCATGCAAGGGATCAAGAGCCGAGAAAAAAGCTAGTTAAGGATGTTTTTTTATATTTACACAATATTTTTCAACACATTTTTTTCCGATTAGTCTTTTTAACACAATGGCTTTTACTTTATTAAGTGGCATTACTTCGCTTTGAACCAAAGCAAACCTAACTGCAATTTGTCACATTACTAAAATTTTTGAATAAACAACATTATGCACACTTTACATTATATTTCATATGCTTAACTTAAGTTCTTATGACCTCAAACAAAACTTTAAGTAGTTATAACTACTCCATAATAATTATCCAAAAAAAATGCGCCAGCGCTACTTTCACTCGTCTTGTAAATGTGACCCATGCATCCAGTAATTGGTCCGAGCGAGAAACGGCATGTCCGATCTACTGGTGAAAATTACGCATTACCTATTCACAAGAACAAAGGTAGTTATCATCAATGACGCTTTCAAAAAATGACAAGTCATCAAGACTGCGTTCGTTGCTTTGTTCCTCCAATTGCTTAGTATGAACAGTTTAAACAAGCGCACGACAAATGTTTCAACGAAGGCTTTTGCTTCGTACCTATATAAATACAATTAGTTAAAGTCACTGAACCTGCAAACTGTTCCTTAATATTCCTACCATTGCTTCGATATGAACGTCCAAAACATTCGCAATCTATGATTATTTTAGACTTCCCTGGTTAAAAACTTTACCGGATATGTTGGAGAGATTCAATTATAAAACTAAATTAAAACGTTGTTTTAAGTAGGTATCCAGCCATCGTAATAGTAAAAAAATACCTACCTACCTTTAGGTACCTACTGGTTGCAATTTTTTTTTTTTATTACAGCAGGTAAGTATAAAAGCTTGGTTTTCTGAAAACCAGCACAACCAACCTTTACAGATATTCAAGTTCGTGAATAATCTTGAGTCAATTATTCTTCCGAGGCTGACGCAACGGTGGGAGCCAGATTTCTTTGTTTTCGATTCAACATTATTACGACACAGCTCCGTGGATCGATTTAATTTTATGTCTTCATTTATCACAGATTTCTATAAACTTTATAAGTACGTTAAAAGTTGCATTACACGAGTGAATTTTTTCCCGCTTACAAGGTTTGTTTGAGTTTATGCAGCATTAGGCATCATAATTAGTCCTTAAGTGCCGAAGCCAGTCAAACAGGTTTCGACGGAAACCTAGCTGGGATTTAATGAATCTCATCCGCAGTGATCGCGGCGACACCGGCTCGCTGGGCATCTTTGGACATACGAACCTAATTAAAACAAAATGCGTAGTACGTACTTCAGCTCCATGAAGGGAAATCATTAAGTCCCGGCATGATCGACTATCACTCCAGATCCTATCTCGAAGCCTACTTCATTTATCTCGAAATCAATATATTTTTAAGGGGAACTTGTTTAACTGTGCCGGCCATTCTGGCGGGTACAACAAATTTTACACGCTGTAATAAAATGTAGTTGAAATGGCGATTTTAAAAGGTAACGATTGCAAATAACCTTTACGTAGACTAAACAAGTAAGTGTCTAAGTTACAGACAGCCATTTTAACAAGACAGGTGTCGAAATTTATTTAATGGCAACGCTGATGGGAGTTGTGGGGTCAAGAAGAGAGTGGTTACGTTTGAACATTAGTTTTAATGGTCGTTCTCTTAGCAGTAATAACTACATGAAATATTGACTAGATTTTGAAGTTATTATAAGTTCAAAAGTTCTATTTACAGGTGTTATCCGGGACATAACAGGAGTGTAGTTATCATCATAGCAATAATTTCTAGCAAACGGGTACCGTTGTTTGGAGCAGGATTGTTTGTACTCTTACCACCGTGGTGTTATTCTGCTAATTCGCTCCGCATTACTCAGTTCTCCGGGTCATTCCATGTTTAAAGTTGCGCAAGATTCGACGAACCAATTGGCGTTTTTTGTGCACCTTTAAAATAGATAAAAACTATTTCTATTCAATGTTTTGTTGCTTAAGGTCCCTAATATAAATGATGAAATGAGTTGAGTTAAATTAGACTTGATAAGCGTAAAATAATATGTTATATAGGTAGATGCTACGTCAAATACATGAGTTTCTATTTTTAACTTTTACCGTACCCTAACAATAAAGTTTAAATAAAGTAATGATAACTCTAGATAGATAATATAATGGCTTTTATAAATATGAATGTAAAATTAGACAAAATAATTTAATGAATTTACGGGATTCTCACCACGATTTTCGATTTTTATTTCGCGCGTCCGATATTTCGATGCTGTTGCAAGCACGGTGCAAGAGCATCGAACAAGCAACAAGAATCCCGTAACTTCATTAAATTATAGTGAAAATAACCGCGATACTCTAAAACAGTTATTAGACAAAATAGTTTTTAAAACGATTCTGGTACAAAACACTTGAAGTATGAAAAGGCAACGTTTGTACTTTGTACAAAAAAGATTGGGCGCAAGTTACGAGTTCGTGTTCAGTAGAGTCCTTTCTTGAACGCGGTCTCAGGTCGCCGGCGCATCGGGTTCCGGCCTTAGCGCATGTCTGAACAACTGGTTCATCGAACGATTTGACCAGGACCGAGAAACTGGGTTTTTTTTTTAAATTCTTGTGCAACCGTTTACGGGCACGAAAAGGAGTTTGCTGACTACATAAAAATACGTCTTGGATTCCGTAGAGGATTGAATAAATTTATATAATTGATTTTAACTACAAAATAAAAGCAAATGATAATTATTTGCTTTTTATTTATGAAGTTACATTCAAACACTTAAAACGTTATGATACAGCAGATCGGAATGCTCATATTTTGTTTCGTATAAGAAATATTCAAAGCCGGTTATATTAACCAAAATACAAAATATCTACTTATTTAAGCAAACAAATGCAAAGCAAATGTAGGGCAAGTATGATAAATGGAATATATGTAACTCGTAACTACTAAAATACTTTATCAGCTTAAAGATAAATAACTGAACGTCTTACTAACCTGGTGGCTCGGCGCCGTCGTCGTCGCTTACAATCCAAACTGCATTTTAACCTCAAAAAGCACCTTAAGAGCGGTAACAAAACACGAAGGTCACGGCTATGTTATGTTGCATTACACAAACTTTTTAAGACATCAAATGCATTAGAATTATAACAAAACAACTCACAACCAAGGATTACTGTTACTGCTGTTATCATAAACACAAAAACGCACAGTTAGTTGGAAGCTGGTTATTCAGCATTAGCCGCGATGATGCCTCGCCCGGCACTTTAGATCGCATATTTGATCAGTTTCGATTAGAACACAGTCACTAAATAAAACTCGTTGTCATATAATTCGTGAGAAATTCGATAAAACATATGATAACCGCGCACTGCAGTCCGCCCGACACAACGAATATGGCGGCGGAGACGGTCGAACTACGCTTGCGTGCGTTAGCTCGACTCGGGGCCTGTCTGCACGTTTGACGGGTAGGAAAAAAACCCTTTGATATTGGCGCCATCTATGGTATCAACAGTAAACTTTGTTTTATAGACCGTTTAGTTTTCTTAAACACACTGTGAAACGTTTGAATTTGTTACGAAGTTTTGGGTTAGATGGCGTTATTTACACTTTACTGTGTTACAATAAAGATAAGTAGTGGATGGCACAAACTATTGGTTGGTTCACCTACCTAAATACCTAGTTCTAGTACTCTCTCGGTTTTGAAGCAGCAGTGTTTCAGTCTGGTTGATAGTAATTATTGAATTCAAGAACACGTCCGAGTCAAACTACCGTTTTACCTTAACATGTATACCTATATTTTGTGGCGCTGCTGTCTGTGAGTACTGTTATTTACTTTAATCACCATAACTTGTTACTCTGTTTTTGAACCAATTAGGATTATCTGATCTTAAGTACTATCGTTTCATATTGATCTCTAAATTCTGAGTAAGTACTAAACTAAATTAGTAAAGATGCTACTCATACGGGAAAACTTGGTACCTAACGGATGGCGATCTTATATCCCCTCATCATTCCCCATCAGTTCGGCTTTCGCGCTAAGCACTCTTGCCCTCAGCAAGCACATCGTATCGTCGAGTACATACTCGACGGCTTCTATCCGCGGCGTTATAAAACGATCGCAGTTTTCATTGACGTAGCCAAGGCTTTCGAAAAGTCTGGCACAGCGGCCTCGTCTATAAACTCTATAACATAGGCTTACCGGATCGCCTAGTTAGAATAAGTTTCGGTTTCGTTTTAAACATGAAGGCACGTTAACCACGCCTCGTCCCATACAGGCTGGAGTCCCTTAACGCTCAGACCTCGCCCCTCTGTTGTACACCGTGTACACTAAAGACATTCCCAACCCACCGAAAGGCGTCGAACTCGCCCTCTTTGCCGACGACACTGCCCTTTACACCAAAGGCCGCTGAGTCCCGCACCTCATCACCAGACTCCAAAAGGCCGTTAACGCCCTCAGTGTATGGTTTCAAAAATGGCGTTTCGATGTGAACTCAGACAAGAGTTCTGCGGTTTACTTCGACTTCAAACGCCGTCGCGTCGCCGATAATCTCCACGTTTGAATGTTAGGTATTCCCATCCCCTGGAAGCACAGTGCACATTGCACCCTAGACCCGACGCTTTCTTTCAAGTCGATAGAGTTACGAAACTCGCCCGTCTCTACTTAGACCGACCAATAATATGTTAGGTAGACATAGTAAAATGTCCGTAACAAACGAATGCTCTTTAAGACCTGTGTTAGACGTCATGACTTATGCCTCGCCAATCTTTGCCCATGCCAAACCCTCCCTCCTGTACAAACTACAGGTGGTTTAAAATCTCTTCTGCCGCAGGGCCACAAACGCACCCTGGTACGTGCGTAACGCGGACCTGCACAGAGATCTTGAACTACCTACTGTGCAAGAGCACCTCAAAACACTCTCGGAAGCGTTCTTCAAATGCTCCGAAACCTTCCCCAATCCCTTAGTTCGAGCTTCAGTCTCGTATACTACCCCTGTGCTTGATTCGAAGTTCAAAGTCACTAGGCCTAGGAATGCGCAAGCGTAGGAAGCCACCCAGCTGTCAAACGATCTCGAAGCACTTCTGGGCGCAAATTCAAACTAAAATTCCAATTTTAATTCGACTTAATTTAATTTCGTTTTGCAATTTTGAGCACCTTCAGTGCTATGAATTCACCTTCAGTGCTATGTAAATCCCAGCGGGTGACCCCTTCAGGGCCCCGATTGCATGGCGTTTTTCTCTAATTGGCCGTCGCTTCAGATGAAGGCTGTGAGGCAAAAGATTGAAAAAAAATCCCGCCGGCATTCTAGCACAGCACAGCCTCCTTAGTGTGGTGAGTGGATCACTAGTGTTCTTTATAAGAATAGCGTAGCAATACTTCGTTTTCTTCTAGATTTTGAAGCTAATTTTGAATAATTCTCTTAGTTTAAGTTCTTAATACTCTATTAAGCTTGTTATACAATGTTATATGACGTTAAGTTGATGACATCCGATCGAAGTAACTGTCATTTGTAGAGTTTACCTTCGTGTTATCGTTTTCCAACGATTTAAAGACGATTAATGGTGTGAATATGGTTCAACAACGTTCCGATACAACGACTTTAGAAACGGTCCTATCGACGGATGTGAAAATACGAAAATGACTTCAACGACTGAATCGCTACGACATTGCCACGGTTTTTATTACGAGAATTGGGCTACAGGACCTTGATAACAAAAAAGTCGATACGACGTAGAGGTATTTATAGATGTCGACGGTTGGGTGATAAAAAGGCATCACCAAGGCAATACCGGCCATTGTGCCTGTTTTAATTGTAAAGGGCGAGACTTGGCAGAGCCACCCTAGGAAGCAATAAGTGTAGGAATAACTACCCCCCACCCTACTACTTTTTGCACTACGGTCGCATACTACAATAAATAGAATATTATAATATTCTATATAATTATAATTTGTGCGTGCCTCCGCGTAGATGGCACTCGCTTTAACCAATGATTGACATAGTGCGTCAATCATTGGTTATAGCGATATGGTATAGGTAGGTCGAGTCATATAAAAAGAACGCTGGCTGTCAAACTGCGCCAGGTTGCGACCATCGACGACTTTCGCGCGTTCACCAGGTTACTTTCTTTAAAACAAATCGCTTATCACACTTACGCCCTCCCGGAGGAACGTAAGATCCGCGCAGTACTACGGGGCGTCCCGTTCGAGCTCGCGAACGAAGAAATTCTCAAGGACCTTAAGTCCCAGGGTTTCCCGGCCGAAGCAGTGCACAAGATGCACTCCAACCGCGGTAGGCGTTTTCCTTTAGCTTTAGTAATCCTGTCCAACACTCCCAACTCGAAGGAGATCTTTAGAGAGGCTCGCACAATTTGCGGACTCTCAAATATCTCCGTCGAGCGTCCCAACCCCCGTGGTCACCCTGGGCAGTGCCACCGCTGCCAGCTCTATGGCCACGCAGCGGCTAACTGATCAGCTCCCCCCAGGTGCGTTAAGTGCCTGGATCCCCATATAACGAAGGAGTGCACTCGCACTCCCGAATCCACTTCCCCCCCAGCCTGTGTGCTGTGCGGCCAGTCCGGCCATACAGCTAACTACAGGGGTTGCCCGCGCGCTCCGCGCTCCACCGCTAAGAGGGTCGCGCCTAAACCACCTGAGCCGCCGCTCACTCCCGCTAACTTCCCGCCGCTGCGCAACCGGGGTCCCCCGGAAGCAAAGCCCGTTCAGCCGACGCCTACTCCGGCTCTGTCTTGGAGGCAGCGTCCGGCCGTCCCGCCTGCACCTTCCCGACCAATTCCAGCTCCCGTAGCTTCCGTAGGGCCGCGTCCCGCTCCGTCATCTGCACCTCAGTCGTCGTTGGTTGAGGACATGAAGACCGTGTTCGACGTCATCCAAAACGTCGACATTAACGAAATTTCCGTACTCGCACGCAAACTGCGAGCCGCCCGCTCTCCTCAAGAGCGTTTATTTGCGTTAGCCGAGCATCACTCGCTTCTAAGTTCGTTATAAATTTAATTTTCTTGTATAATTTTTATCATTTTTTGTATAAATTCGTAAATAAGTAAATTATAATGTCTAGACCCGCAAATCCCGCGTCCAGTCGTATTAAACCCAAGGGCTTATCCCTAGTATCTTTTAACGCTCGTAGCCTTAGCACCAACCTTCCCGAGATCAAACTGTTCCTTCAGAACAAAGAACCTGACTTATTGCTTCTCCAGGAGACATGGCTTACTCCTAACCGCTCCAGGGGATACGCTATTCCTAAGTACGCGTTTACTCGCAACGATAGGCCCAACTCCGACGGTTTCGGCGGCACCGCTATATATTACAAAAGAGGCGTCCATTGCTGTCCTCTCCCTACCCCTCCTCTCCTCAACATGGAAGCCACTGTGTGTAGATTGGCTATGACTGGTCATCCGACCATCATCATAGCTTCAGTCTACATACCATGTGGCTCCAGACCAACCCGCAGCGACTTTGAGGCCATTCTCGCCCTCGGCCATTCAGTCATTATGTTCGGAGACTTTAACTCCAAACATACTGACTGTACGTGCCTATCGACCAACACCAGCGGTATCGCTCTCCTCGACATCACCAACTCACTTGACTTAGACGTCATATCCCCCATCACTCCCACTCACTATCCCAACAACCCGACCTACTCTCCTGACATTCTCGACTTTGCAATTATCAAGCGAATCAATCTTGATCTAAGGTCTATCGAACCGCTTGATGACCTAGGCTCCGACCATCGCCCCGTCTCCCTCGTGCTAGGCACGCCTAACGTTAACGTCACATCTCCTAAGACCTTTACCAACTGGAAAGGCTTTAAAAATACATTAGTTTCAGCCTTAGAGGCCTCGAACTCTCCGCTCGCGATTTCGCCCGACCAATTAGATAGCCCGGATAAAATAGATTCATTAGTCAATACTCTAACTGATGCTATTAACTCAGCCATCAACGACAACGAAAAGGTTGCTAAGCAAAGCAAACCCGCGCTTCCCCTAGCCGTTAGCAATCTCATTAAAGCCAAGAACGCGGCTCTCTGGAGAGCCAAGAAATATCCCACGCCAGCATACAGAACAGCTGCGAATCAGCTTCAACGTAAAGTTAGGTCTCGCCTCGCGGAACTCCGAGACGCTCAGTTCAACGATCTAATGGAGAATATCTCCCCGTCCCACCAAGCGTATTATCGTATGGCCCGAGCCTTACGCGTAGACACCGCCTCTCACGTTCCTCCTCTCACTCGTCCCGACGGCACTATTGCCTTTGAAGTCGAAGAGAAAGTCGAATGCTTCGCCGACAGCATAGCGGCACAATGTTCGCCCAGTACGCAACCCGCGGATCCCTCCCACATCCAGGCGGAGGACTTACTCCACATGGAGGATGAAGTTCTCCGCAGAGAATCTCTCCCCAACACCGACGACCCCGTCACAGTCTCTAATGATGAAATCTTGCTTCTCATTAGAAGTCAAAAGTCCAAAAAGGCTCCGGGTGCGGATGGAATCTCCAACCACGCACTTAAGCACCTGCCCCAGCAGGTGCTTACCTTGTTAGCTATTATCTTCAATGCCTGCTTCGACCATAGCTACTTTCCAAAAGCCTGGAAAGAAGCGACAGTCATAGGCATTTCCGAAGCCGGGCAAACCTCTGAATGTCCCGGCTAATCACAGACCCATCAGCCTCCTCAAGGTAATGTCTAAACTTCTCGAAAGAGTCATACTCTCTCGAATGCGGAACCATCTGTTTCCAACGGATGGCGACCCTCTCATTATTCCCCACCAGTTCGGCTTTAGCGCTAAGCACTCCTGCCCTCAGCAAGTCCATCGAATCGTCGAGTACATACTCGAAGGATTCTATCCGCGTCGTAAAAAAACAATCGCGGTTCTCTTTGACGTAGCCAAGGCTTTCGACAAAGTCTGGCACAGCGGTCTCGTTTTTAAACTCTATAAAATAGGCTTACCGGTTCGCCTAGTCAGATTGATCGCGTCGTCTCTTAAAGACCGTACGTTTCGATTCAAACATGAAGGCACGCTCTCCGCGCCTCGTCCCATAAAGGCTGGAGTCCCGCAAGGCTCAGTCCTCGCCCCCCTGCTGTACACTGTGTACACTAACGACATCCCCATCCCGCCGAAAGGCGTCGAACTCGCCCTCTTTGCAGACGATACCGCCCTTTACACGAAAGGTTGCGCGATCCCGTATAACATCACCAGACTCCAAAAGGCCGTAAACGCCCTCGGTGTTTGGTTTCAAAAATGGCGTATCGATGTCAACCCGGAAAAGAGTTCTGCTATTCAATTCGACCACAAACGTCGTAATCACCACAACGATCCCCACACTCGAATGTTAGGTATTCCCATCCCCTGGAAGCGCAATATTAAATACCTAGGCGTCACTTTAGACAACTCGCGCGTTTTTACTTAAGCCGCCTATGTAGTATGATAGAAAGAAAAAGTAAAATGTCTTTTAGAAATAAACGTACACTTTATAAGGTCTGCGTTAGACCCGTCATGTCATATGCTTCGCCAGTCTTTGCCCACGCCAAACCCTCCGTCCGGTATAACAGAGATCTTGAACTACCTACAGTGCAACAGCACCTCAAAACACTCTCAGAATCGTTCTTCAAACGCGCCGGATCCCATCCCAATCATCTGGTTCGAGATTCAGTCTCATATACTGCTCCTGTGTTAGATTCGATATTCAAAGTCGCTAGACCGAGAAACGCGCACACTGGCGAACCGACGCAATTAACTTTAGATCTCTTGGCCTTCAGGCCGCAAATTCTAATTGTAACGTAAATTCTAATTCTAACGTAAATCCGAATTAATGCAATTTTATTTTTAAATTTTTAATGTTTTAATTATTTACTTTTCATCTTATGCACCTTCAGTGCTATGTAAATCCCAGCGGGTGACCCCTTAAGGGCCCCTCTAGCGCGGCCTCTTTCTCCGATTGGCCGTCGCTCAGATGAAGGCTCAGTGGCAAAAATGCACGAGCCGACAGGAGGTTTTTTAGTGGGTATGGTTCTGGTAGGCGTCGGGACGAGTCCCACATAACTCCGATCGCGCGCGCGGAGTATTCGTCAGAGCATTTTTTATATCCTCCTGCACTTCCCGTGGAGGGGAACCAAAAAAAAAAAAATCAACCTGCGCAGTAGGCGATTTATCGGTCTATTTGGTGGTAGGCACATGCTTGCAGGTGCGCTATTGGTTCGTCAGTTAATCTCTGCTTCCCGCGTTGAGTCTACGCAAGTTTCGTTCTCAAAATGCCATTGAGCACAAAAGTTTTTAAGTACGTTTTGAATTATGGTTTTACATAGAAAAGTTAGAAAAATGATTTTTGGCGTTAATTGTTTTCTGAAGAGAGAGGCTGATAATATAATAACTTAGTCGATAATTTAAAACACCTCTAGGACCAACACCGCATCCTCATCTGGTTTTCACGTCACCCACGATGACTTAATGAAATGAGTTCCCCCTGTTCTTTAATATTTTTTGCTACTTATTTTTACTTTTTTTTACTAATATACATCAAAACACTTGTTTGTACACAAAGTAACATATTCTACACTGAATCAAACATGTTTTTATTTCTATTTAATGATATTCTATCTAATATATTTTTAATGTGCCAACCAGTACACGAAGCCGCAAGCAAAAAGCCTAGTACTTTCGTGCGCAAACACACCCCCTCTACTTTCTTCAGCGTTCTTTTTACATGATGCGACCTGTACGTCATTTTATTTGAGTCGTTTTACTTACCTGTGTAAATGACTGTAGCTTTTTTATCAATGCAAATGCGCTTTATTCATTTCCATCATCCCATCATTTATTTCCACATACCACTCTAACTCATACTCATTCAAAGTAGGAACCAAATAAATGCCATCAGCTTTGGAATTTCAAAAATCAATCCCCAACGTTCAAGTGCAAACAGAAAAAAAACAATAATTAAAAAGTACATAATAATTATTTATTCAATACGGTAACATACATAAATGCATATTGAGACAAAACATATTATTTACACGTGAATTTTCTCCCTCTGGGTTATTTTCTCCTGGTGCGGAAGCGGAGGGCAATGAGGGCCAGGGTGTGGAAAGAGAGGTAGAGGATGACCAGCGCGGTCACGTCCGCCCAGAGGTCGCTGGTTTGGAAGTCGAACCGTTGGAGCACTTCGTCTCCGTTGGCGAGGCATGGTGCGCCTGGTGTGCAGGCTGTGGGAGAAAAGAGTCTTAAGTTGAAATGAAATGAAATGAAATGAAATATTTATTTTCAACATTGACAATTACTTGTTCTTATTGACGTCAAATAAAACATGATTCTACCACCAGTTCGAAAAAACCTTCGTGAAGAAGGACTGGCAAGAAACTTTACAGGTATATATTATTTCAAAATAAATTTACAGAGTCTCTTTATGTATACACAAAATTATTCTTTTCTGCATCTGTTAGCTCGGCAAGTCTCCCTCCCCCAAGTATCCAAACGACGAACACCCTCAAACTGCACCCTTTCACGAGTTAACGCGGGATCCAGCCATCGCCCTCCTCAACCATATTAGAGGGAAGTGAGCGACCCGTCACCCGACGCTACCATAAGAAGACGTACTTTAGTGACAATGACGCTTTAGATATTCATCGGGACGAAGAACTCATCGAACAAACAGACACATTACACATGCTTTGTTACAAATACTAGTACAATCCTGTTAATGAGGGGATTATACCCAAGGGCTTTTATCATCCAAATAATCGGATAGTTTATAATATGCTCTAGCACACAACTTCTCCTTTATAGTTTCTTTGAATTTGTCAATAATAAGACCTTGGATATCTTCAGGAACCTTATTATAAAAGCGTATACATTGCCCCATAAATGAGTTAGTGACTTTATGAAGCCTACTATTATGAGCTGCCAGCATATTTCTTCCTCTTGTGTTAACATTGTGCAGACCTTTTTTTGTTTCAACAAGGTTATGTTCTTTTTTACATGCATTAAATTTTCTAAAATATATTGTGAATGGAAGGTATGTTTGAATGGTTGTTTCATTTGAAATTTGTCTCATTTTTTTAACAGCATATGCGGCAGAGCCAAGCCTTTTCGCTAAACCATCAACATGCACTCCCCACTGGAGTTTGGCGTCTAAGGTTATGCCCAGAAATACAGTTGAGCTTACAGGAGTCAGTTCCTGGCTCTTAACTAAAATGTTTGTGTTTACCTGTTTGACATTTGGCAATGTAAACTTAACACATTTCGTTTTTTTTATTGAGGAGCAAATTGTTAGCTAAGAACCACTGCTCTGTGTTGGAGATGCATTTGTTTACTGCTCGATAGTCAGTTTCTTGTCTTTTGATTTTAAATAAGAAGGAAGTATCGTCAGCAAACAATATGACCTCGCATTAATTCTTAACGACCTATGGCAGATCATAGATATATACTAAAAATAGGAAAGGACCAAGAACTGAGCCCTGGGGCACACCCATTGTCACTGCCGATCCTGATGATTTTTCTCCATTTATTTCTCAAGGCAAGCGCTCGGTTTTTTATGCCGTAATAGTGCAGTTTCATGAGTAGAGTAGTATGATCCACACAGTCGAATGCCTTGGCCAGTCACAAAAGACACCAATACCATCACACGACTCCTCCCAGGCACTGAATACGTGTTTTATGAGCTCAACACCGGCATCGGTTGTTGAGCGACCCCACGTGAAACCAAATTGCTTAAAATTAATTAAACTATTACCGTAAAAATGAGAAAGTAATTGATTTAAAATTAATTTTTCAAAAATCTTACTGAGCGTTGGTAGTATAGATATAGGTCTAAAATTATTAGGGTCAGACATACTACCTGCTTTGAATATTGGAATGACCTTACTCAATTTCATTAAATCAGGAAAAACACCATTATCAACACAGTCATTAAATATACTGGCTAAGTACGGGGCTAAACCATCAATGACAGATTCAATAATTTTAACAGAAATCCCATCTAAATCGGCAGTATTTTTTAATTTAATGCTTTTAAATGCATTTAAAACTTGTGGAACAGTAACATGTTTAAAAATAAAATCAATATCGCATGAATTTACATTTTCCGTTAGCAGTGACTGTGCAAGAGTGAAACATGAATTAATACTCGAAGTAGTTGACACAGGGATGGCAGTAAAAACAATTTCAAATGCTTCAGCAACTTCTTTGTCAGTTGACAACACTTTATCATTAATTTTTAAGTTATATTTGGTGTTATATAAATTATAATTATAGTTCAGAGGATAAATAATACTTGTGTATTTAAACTTAGGTTAGAATGCGTAGCTACCAAAGTTATGCGAGGAGGTTCGAAGGTCTGCTGCTTTGATAAAAGTAAAATAGCGGTAAATAAGTGATGTTCTTATGTCTCGTTCCTGCTACAAGGCCCTGTTATTATCACTGATATATAGGTAAATTCACTCACACAAACCCAATTATGCATCTCCGCGATATGAAAGAAATAGAATGACGCAAATCATGAGCGAGCAAGACAAAATATTTCGTTTGTATTCTTGTCGTATCGAAGTGACTAAACCATTTGACAAATATAATCAGGTGACCGGGAACAAGGCTTTTGAGGGCCCAGCTTCATGAGCTTGGCTCCTGTCACTGTTTTACTTTAATCAAAAGTTTAATAGGATAATTTCAGTACCCTCGTACAGGATGATATAAATAAATCAATAAATTTTAATACAGCTTTGCAGCCTTGAATTTATACAACAAATAGTAGAGAAGGCAGCTAAAATTTTAAAGTTCACACGAAGTTTTATTTAAACGAGATACAAACAGTGTGACTATCATTATATTGAAACCTGTTTTGTGTGTTTTTTGAAGAAATTGTGACAAGTTTTATCTTTGTACTGTATTTGCCAGCTGATTTAAAATTATTTCGAGGTTCATGAGAAATAGCTGACTACAATATTGCTCAAGAAATAAATTGATAATGTAGCCACGCGACAACCTTGAAATTGAGCTTTATTATACACAATATCCGAAATTTAACCCTTTGCATCTCACAAAAGAATGTTTGCTACCACCAATCAACCACCTGTTCGAAATATGGCACCCGTTACTACCCTTCCGGAATACTAATTACACAATCCAACCTTTTTTTATATTTCAACGTAGTTTTAATTCCTACCTGAGAGTTTTTTCAATAACCCGAGGCGCCACTACCTGAGTTGATATTTAAACCTATTTTGGTATCTTTTCAATTATTGAAGTCTCTCAAAAACAAAATGAGTTTAAATGTCAAATCAAAAGCGACAGACAAAATAAGATAACCGTATTCGTTGAGTTAACAGATTTTTCAGTACCTAACTGTGTTTAGAGTTTAATTGTACGAAAAATTGTTCGGTGTTTTTGTATGAAGGAGATAATTTTTGGGTGTAAATGCAAAGTTAAGTTAGCAATAAGATTCGTAGAACCAGATCTTTGTTATCTCTATGACAAAGTTCTTTTTTTGCTGTTAAGAAACAATGACAGCAAAAAAATCCGTTTACGCTATTCCGTGTAAAACCGCGCGCTAATGAATCTGTATTGTATAATGGGTATTGTCCATGACTAAAGGTAAAATAAAAAAATGCTTACTGATATTCTGTATGTTTTCCCATTGAATGATGCTGAGCGCTTCGTTGGAGTACATCAACCAGGACAGATGTCGAATCCAGGATATGTACTTCGGGATGGAGCTAAAAAATTTACAAAAAAGTCAATTTAATTGTCTTCACAACTTTACATTTTTTATGGATTCTTTAATTAGAAATTATAATTGTAAGATAACCAATCCTACGCTGCTATTAATTTCTTTATAAGTCATTGTGAATGATGCCTCTCAACGAATTTACTTTGAAGCAGAACATAAGCCAGCCCTAGGTGTGAATGCCAAATAGCGGTGAATCATAAAGTGAGTCCTTTGTACCCGACAGTCATAACAAGACCTATGTTTTTCGAGTGTGTGTATGTGTATTCCTTCGGCACGCTCTACACCCGAAAGGTTTCACCGATTTTTACTTATGTGGTATCATTAGACTCGCCTCAGCTGTTGGAGGATCACAGGATATCTTATTCCCATAGGAACAGGAATATATCTTTAGAAAAATATCTTTAGTAGTCGGGGGTTTTCTCATTTGACAAATTCTGCAGCTTGTTAAATAAGCGAATTGTATTACTAAGTAGAATGAAAAAGTTTGTTAGCTACCTCAATCTTATAAATATTCCAGAGGTCATCATGAGGGCGTAGTCGAAAGGCACCAAGTAAGCAATGGCCATGGGCATCGACCCGAACACGCACGAGAAAAATGAACCTGCAAAAGTATGATAAAAATGTGAATTTAATAAGCAGTTTTATTTATTCATAATGAGTATAGGCTTAAAAAAAGTATGAATCAAACTTTTGATTGTATAAAAAAAACTTGAATGAAAGAGTACTATTAACATACTTTACAAGGGTACATCAATAAAACTTAAAATGAAGTGAATTTATTATGCATTCAATAAAATCAACATATTAAATGTAACATAATGTAATAAAGTATGTCATAAAATCAGTAGCCATTCATACAACTTAAAGCAAATTTGTTTTATATCGAATCGATAATAATCTAATCGATATTGATTAGATCTTCATCGTGATATCGATTATTATTACCGATTATATATTAAATTGCTTTTATAATTTTGTAAATCTCTTGTCAAAAAAATAGACAATTTTTATAACTATGTAATTATATTTAAAAGCTGTAGGTATGAAAAAATGGTGATGCCAGCGGAATGTTTAAAATGGCTTCTACTGGGCTGTATAGCCACCAAAACCGTCACAGAACCTCAGTGGTGTGATAGAAGAAATCCATCGTCGTTCGTCTACGCAGCGTTGTTATAAGAAAATATGTTTGATACAATTTAAAATACGCCTGTGAGAGATATAAATACATAATATAATAATAATAATAATATAATAATAAAATTCTTTATTTGCCAGTATATGCGATACAATGGTGATCTTAAAGTATAATATCCGTCCGTTCATATACAACTGATATATCAGCGTGCAAACATGTCTTCAGTAGGTGTACATAAATAATTAGTTACATCTTGACATTTCCAAAAAAATATATATATTTATGTATTGAAAAGTAATGATAATTATGTAAATTACAAATGTCACATTAAAATTAATTAAATTAAAATTAAATTACAAATAAATAAGTATATATACATAGGTATATGTCACCTTAAAATTGTCAAAACCGTAGTATTTCATTCTAACTAGGTTAGGTAAGAGTGTAATATAACGACTGTTCGATAATAATAGGTCTTTACCTATGAAACTGCCGTTTTGCCGTACTGGCCATTTCAAATGAAAATATTTTTTTTTGACTGATAATTCTAATTTCAAATTAATTTTATTTGAAAAACATGGAATTCTTTTTCTAAAATCGTCATTTGTTTAATAGTTAGTGTTTTGTTTTCAACGCATTCGAACATTTTTCGTCATCATGGATAAGTTAAAAATTCGAGTAATTATGGAGTATGAGTACCGTCGTGGCAGCAAAGCGGCACGCAACATCAACGACGTTTACGGAGCGAACACTACAAACGAACGCACCACCCGTTATTGGTTTACCCGCTTCCGTTCTGGAAATTTTGACCTGAAAAATGAACCCCGTGGTCGTCCGAAAACTTTGGTCGACAATGACGAATTAAAGGCAATTGTGGAAGCTGATGAAACTCAATCCACGGCTGAATTAGCAGCATCTTTCAACGTTAGCATCAAAACAATATTGGCCCATTTGCGTCAAATTGGCAAGGTAAAAAAGCTTGACAAATGGGTACCCCACGAACTCAATGACCGCCAGCACGAAGTACGCGTGGAGACGTGCCTTGCACTGCTCAGCAGGCATACAAATGAAGGAATTCTGAACCGCATTGTTACTTGTGACGAGAAATGGATCCTGTTTGACAATCGTAAGCGCTCAGCAAGTTGGTTGGACCCTGGTTCAGCACCCAAACAATGCCCTAAAGGAAAACTTACCCCTAGAAAAGTGATGGTCACTGTTTGGTGGTCTAACGCGGGTGTAATTCATCACAGCTTCTTGCCAAACGGGACAAGCATTACTGCAGATGTGTACTGTGAAGAACTGAACACAATGATGGAGAAGCTCGCACGTCTCCAACCAGCTTTGGTCAATCGTTCGGCTCCACCGCTCCTGCACGCCAACGCGAAACCTCATACTGCACAGCAGACGGTCTCCGGCTACAAGAGTTGGGGTTGGAAGTTCTCCGTCATCCGCCGTACTCACCAGACCTTGCGCCTACAGACTTCTACTTTTTCCAGAATTTGGATAACTTCTTGGCGGGAAAAAAATTCAATACCCGAGAGGCAGTACAAAATGCCTTTGAAGAATTTGTTGCCTCCCGTCCAGCTGATTTCTTCAAGAAAGGCATCAATAAGCTACCAATACGTTGGCAAAGATGCATTGATTGCATGGGTGATTATTTTGATTAATAGAAATAAAAAATATAAAAAAAAATTACGCTTCATTTATTTCGTGAAAAACGGCAATTTCATAGGTAAAGACCTAATATAATTTGAGGATAAAAACTCAAGTGATATTATAAAATAATGGATTTCACATTTTTACATATACTCGTATACCATAAGGTCCTATTCATATTATTCAAATAAATAAGTATGTCAAGTAAAATATTCTTAGATAGGCGTTTTCTTTTCAAGTAGCTGCCTTTGCCAGAGGTTACAAAACGTATAGAAATAATTTGAACAGTTTTACACACCACAAGCTATAGCAACGTTGAGCACCAGTATAGACAAGAAGACGGTCAACCCCGCGGCATACACGGTGGGCCGCAAACCAGCCAGGAAGTACACCACCAGCGTGAATGCCGTCGGCTCTATCAGCAGGCCGGGGAACTGCAGGAAGATGTGAAAGTGTGACTCATGCGATGTATAATGCGTGGTATTGGTGAAAGAAGATCTAATTATTTTGATTTAGTACCAATTATGATAAATAAAACATGTCATTAAACCGTTGGCTTAACCTGATGAAACTTAAGTATAATACAAGAAAATACCTTAAAACATATTTTAAACGCAAAAGATTTAGTCTTACTCGTGTACTGACGTAAGTTTAGCCGTGTGAAAAATGTTTGTTAACCTGTTGGTTCAGTATCGCTTTATGAGTATTCTTCAAGCAATAGAGACTCGGGTTCGATGCCTGCCTAAAATACGTGATATTTTATAATATTTTTGCCAAAATAATAAAAGCATTTATAAAACTAGCGAACGTAAATACAATGTGCGTATCCGCACTGACACAATGAAAAGATACACTCATTTATATACAAGCAGAAATATGTTGTAATTAAGGTTTGAAATCAATAAAGATAATCTTAAAATAAACAAAAGTAAGTAGTAAATATACAAATATTAACTAAATTTAAAATGTTGCTTCATCTGTTCTTGTTTTTGAAATGTTGTTTAGCCATATCCAAACACTTAATAAGCTAAAAACCCAATAATAAAAATCATATCTGGAAGCGATAAGACGAACACACGAAGATATTGTTTTAAATATTGTACCCGTGTGTCTCTCAGATATTATGGTAAACAGTAAAATATTCAACTGCATTAAATCTAAAAAATTTCTTAACATACCAAAGCGATCATCCTTGACAAGTAATAAATCGGTGTCGAATACAGCCCGGCCTTCAGCTCCCTCACGAACATAGGGAACTCCTCCGGAAGGAGATGCAGGATAGAGTACATGGGACTGAAGGTGTTCTCCGCGATGATGATAAAGAGAGCTCCTTGGACGTCCTGAACTCCGGCCTGCGAGAGGGGAACTGTGCCCATGAAGCATAGGCCGGCTGTGGTTGCGATGGCCTGTTGAATGAAGTTGATCAGTCGGTAAAAGCATCGTTAAACAATTATTTATTTGATAACCTTATAGCTATAATCTGAGCCTATTCCTACAGAAAACCGAGGGGAGCCAAGGCTTTTTTCCTAGATGTGGACTAGTAGTGTAATAAATCGCACATTGAAACTTTTTGAGTGTGATAATTTACTGATGTTACAAGACAAGACGAGCATAAGTCTCAAAACTGATATAAGCTACTCGTACGTTATTCGTATTGTAATTAAATACTATTATTATAAAGACATTTGATTGTTTGTGTACAAGCAATTTACAAAATCTGAAACTGGACGCACGTGAAGAGTCATGTCACTCTTAGGTGTACTACAAGTGCAGCGTAAGCTTTGACGATCGGCCTCGTCGGATCACGAAATGCTGATCGGAAATTGGGTAAAACTGCGGCGGGGTCTCTAAAGACCAGTAATGTGAAAATAAATATTTATCATCTTTTTACGTTTGTAAAAATATTGCAGTGCACGAACAAGCACGGTTCATTAGTTTTTAATGAACGCAAAAATGATTTGAAGCATGTTGATATTTATAACGCGAACAAGCAAAGTCGTATAATTCGTTTCGTTTCTTCGACAGTATTACCGACTATGGTGTTTGTTGATTTTATCTCTATAATTTTAAAAACCAATATGGTCCGATTTACTCTTGAATTAACGTTTCTTCTCCTAACCCTGCTGGTGGCATACGCAGTTTTTAAGGACCCTTAAAGGAAGGGCCAAATGTATGTGTAATGAAAAAAACGTGTTCGTGGACAACTAACTCATATTATATTTATTTATCATGTATCACTAGCTGTGCCTACACTGGGCTAAAATCATATTTAAATGTATGCTTTGACCTTATATGTATCATTTCTAATAAATGTTTATATTACTTACCAGTTTCTGAAGCAGTCTCATGAAGTCCACCTTAGGGTTTCTGACGACTAGCAGTATGTATCTGTACACGAGCCACATGATCTTGGTGAAGAAGAACGGCGGATGGAAGTCGTCCGTCCGTAGTTTACCCGACTGCTGAAACAAAGAGGACAACATTTTTAAAATTAAACTTTAGACGATATGTCATCCCTTTGCCACCGAGTTCTCTGTAGAAAAATGTGGAACTAAACAACTGTTAAGTCTTATATTTAATCTTTCCCTAATAATTCAAATTATAAAACGATCTTTCATTGACCTTAACACCTACCTCCAGCTCATGATCCATCAAGTGGTACTCCAGGTGGATTTCCATGTCCATTTCCTTAGCAGCATCAGAGACTGCGTACCTATCGCAGATGCTCTTGATGGCCTGTCTCGATGCTGCTTCAGAGCCTGGGGTTAGAGCCAGCACCTTGATGAAATAGTCCGTCGGGTTGTAGGTGATGGGGCAGTGGTAGCCAAGACTGGAAGGTCAATTTGGATTAGTGTAGTATTTTGTATAGTAGAATTGTTATCATTATAGCATGCAGCTTTTAGATAAAATACATTAAATGTTCTTTTAATTTGTTTGTTGTGTGTATTTGCTCACTTATTTAGTATTTGAACAAAGGAAATATTTAAATATTACAGGAACCAAAAAATCATTTGTAGGATGTAGTTATTCTAACTAAAGTCGAGGGTTGCCAACACACTAATGTGTTTGGAAAAGGTGCTGATAAGTCTGCAGACACATCATTATCAGCTCAGCAGTTTAAAATGAATGAGTGGACTTAGCTCGAAAAGAGATGGGTGCTCATTTGCCGCTAAATACTTTCCCTTACTTATTTACGGTGTTTTTAAAAGATACTCGATTGAGGTAGGTTTTTTTAGATAAGATATAATCGGTATATAATATTGCATTTAGGTCATTACTCATCGAAACTATTCCACGTCATATTTCTCCATCCTTTGCCTTGTCCAATATTTGGTAGTTGACAGCGTTGTCATTGGCCTGCAGTGGGTCCCCGGAAGAACTCAAGGAAGTTCTATTAGGGTCAGCAGTACGATGTAATGAATGAATGAATACAATTGCATTCGATTTCATTCGATGGAATTTTTTATGTGAATTTTTTAATGCATGAGGGACACATGGGTTGACATTAAAAACAAACAAGAATTGCGCAACATGGACGTAAATTCGCAATTATGATACTTACGAATTTTGAAACAGACGAATTCCAATGTATAGCCTAAATGACATACAGGGTGGCCAGAAGAGTGACTTCCAAAAATTTTTTTAGGTGCCTCGTATTGAGAGGTGTAATAACCACTATGTATGTTATACGATTTTTCATAGTTTTCGAGTTACGATTTTTTTTACGAATTTTCGCAAAATTGCGACCGAATCAGTTACAAAAATTTCGAAAAAAAAAGTTGAACCTTTTAGTAGAACCAACCTGTAGAAGGTTTCTTCGGATTTCTATTTTTGCTACTAAATATACAATAAAATTTGCTAGCTTGATATATATTTGTTTAGCTTTCGTCTATTTCGTTATTGCCTTAAGAACATTTATCTGTACCTAAAGGTAACGTTCAATAAAATACCTTTCAAAAAACGCCAGCGCTCCTGACGGCACGCCCGCGTACGCCACCCTGCCCTCAGCCAACAGTAGCAGTCTGTCGAACAACGCCACCAGCTCCGCCGACGGCTGATGGATAGTGCAGATGATGGTCTTCCCCTGCAGAGCGCTGGCTCGGAGGAGACTCATCAGTTTCTGGGCGGAGAACGAATCAAGACCGGTGGTAGGCTCGTCGCAGAAGAGAAGACCGGGGTCTGTGAGCAGCTGAGGGCAGATTAGATTTTGGGGTATGAAAGCTGATGATGAAAATTCCGCTAGAATCTGTAGCGAATTCGAGTTTGCATTAATTCGCATAGAGCTGAAATTCGGTTCAAACTCTTCAGACATTATAACAAAAGGAAAAGAACCCAACTTTTGCTAAAATTAAAAGTAATTTAAAGATGCATATTTTCTCTTAGACACCTAGTTCAATTGAAAAATTTGTTGAAGCAAATTAGTTATGCTTAAAAGGTAGTTTATAAATGTTTTTGCATTTTTTCTCTAAGAACCGTCTTGTATCATTCTATCAGTTGCTGAGTCATTGCGATTTATTTATCCAAAGACAAAGTTAAACAGACGTATTACATACATTATTTTAAATTTGAAGAATGGCACTAAAATAGAAGAATCGTAGCATTTTTTAAGCTGTCATCAAATTCCAGTTTCATTGGAATTCAATTTAGAGTTAAAAAAACCAGAACATCCTGTCTCTAAATATTGTTATTTCTTAGTAAATACAGTTCAAACGGCAATGGGACACGGTGGAAGCTTCTGTAGCAATGGCAAAGTGTATTTGGAAAACTTTCTTAATGACAAAAGTTGTACATCCCCGAGTAAATCAACTGTTATTCTCCACAGTGGGTTAAAATTTTGTTTTGAGAGACCATGCAGGGAACGTATACATTCTTCGCCTGTGGGGACACAACCTGCGATGGTCACACTAATGTCTGTACAGCCGCCACAGCCTCCGCCTACCATGCCGCGAACACAGAAGGCGCCAACTATGAGACCTGGACCGAATAAAAAAAAAATCGACTTGCTAACAAAACATTCAGTATTGCTTGTCTGGGAAGCGGTCGTAGGCCCAGTGAATTAGGGTTTTATTGCGATTTGTAAATAGACATAGCGCAAACTTATACATCGAAATTTCATTAAAAATTAATGCTTAAAACTTGATCCAAAAAACAGGTACCTGTTTTATTTATTATACCTGTTTTTTGGTTATCTATTTATCTAAGTAGCAAGTATGACAAAATAGCAAGTCACTCCGCATAACAATATATTATTTATCCACCTGAAAACGTAATTTCCAAATGTTTGATCTTTTAATTATCCCCTTTGAGACATTTGATTTTGTGTTCAAAAGTTTTAATGTTTGTTTTCTTTTCCAATTATATAAATATGCACGTAAATGAATCGTATAAATAGTTTGAAAACAAAGTATTTGATTCAGGATTTGTACAATAACTGGCATACTTTTCACGCTTCGAGTTGATAATGAAATACAAACACACAACGCGAAAAAACTGCATTGCAACCAATGTTATTATAATGATAAAACGCAACTTAACTCACTGTGACGGTAGTTTTCAGTTTGAAATCACAATACGGAACGAAAAATAAAGCGTAGGATTTTTCGGCCAAATTATAATGAAAATACTAATGATCAAAGATTTCATTTTGTTAATATAGGTTCTATAGCTTGTAAATATATCGGTTCCGTACAAAGAAAGAAGCAAACAAATGAATAAGTATAGGTATATAATAGGTATTTACCTATGAAACTGCCGTTTTGCCATACTGGCCATTTCAAATGAAAATATTTTTTTTTTTGACTGATAATTATAATTTCAAATTAATTTTATTTGACAAACATGGAATTCTTTTTCTAAAATCGTCATTTGTTTAATAGTTAGTGTTTTGTTTTCAACGCATTCGAACATTTTTCGTTATCATGGATAAGTTAAAAATTCGAGTAATTATGGAGTATGAGTACCGTCGTGGCAGCAAAGCGGCACAAGCGGCACGCAACATCAACGACGTTTACGGAGCGAACACTACAAACGAACGCACCACCCGTTATTGGTTTACCCACTTCCGTTCTGGAAATTTTTACCTGAAAAATGAACCCCGTTGTCGTCCGAAAACTTTGGTCGACAATGACGAATTAAAGGCAATTGTGGAAGCTGATGAAACTCAATCCACGGCTGAATTAGCAGCAGCTTTCGACGTTAGCATCAAAACAATTTGCGCTCGTTTCGACCACATTGGCCGTATCGGGGACAAGTTAGCATCCTATCCCACGGGGAGTAAAGCTTTCTGGTCCCTTGCCAAGTCGGTTGAGATGAACTTCTGTCGCCCATCACTGCCACCACTGCAAAGGCCTGACGGGTCTTTGGCCCACAGCGCAAAAGAGAAGGCAGACTTGTTCGCAAATCTCTTCGCGGAATGTTCACGTCTAGATTCCAAAGGTAAAAGCCCACCCACGTTACCTCCATTCGGCCCCAAGATGGAGGCCGTCCAAATTCACCAGAAACAGGTACTCAAATGCTTACAAAATCTAGACGTGAATAAGGCCAGTGGTCCGGATGGCATTCCCGCAGTGGTATTAAAGCACTGTGCCGCCGAGTTGTCTCCTGTTTTGACACGCCTATATCGACTCTCTCTAAGGACTGGAAAAGTTCCAAAATCATGGAAGTTTGCAAACGTACAGCCCGTACCAAAAAAGGGCAGTCGAGCCGACCCAGTCAACTATAGACCTATTGCAATCACTTCCATAATTTGCAAAATTATGGAACGTGTATTGAACCATCGTCTCCTGACGTACCTAGAGACCAATGAGCTCCTCAGTGACAACCAATATGGTTTCCGCGGAGGACGCTCAACAGGAGACCTTCTAGTGTACGTCACGCATCTATGGAGCATGGCCTTGGAAGGGCATGGAGAGGCAATAGCCGTATCCTTGGATATCTCCAAGGCCTTTGACCGGGTATGGCACGAAGCCCTTTTGAGCAAGCTTCCTGCGTATGGCATACCATCTGGACTCTGCGACTGGATGTCTGATTTCCTGAGGGAACGGTCAATTCGAGTTGTCGTCGATGGCTTCTCATCGGACCTAATGGCGATCAACGCCGGCGTACCTCAAGGATCTGTTCTCTCTGCAACATTATTCCTGCTGCACATTAATGACCTTCTTTTATCGGATGGCATTATTGGTTACGCCGATGACAGCACTGTTGTAGAGAGATATGTCTCCAATGCGCGAGCGAGTCCAAACCAGATCCAATTTCAGAGAGAGTCGATGATCGAACGTGTTGATTTGACACTTTGTAGGGTTTCCGATTGGGGTGAAGCCAATCTTGTCAAATTCAACCCTTCCAAAACCCAGGCGTGTCTCTTCTCCGCTAAAAAGAGCACATTCAACTTGACGCCCACTTTCCAAAGTGTATCTGTACCGATCACAAACCAACTAGGGCTTCTAGGCATGACCATCACGTCGAAACTTAATTTCGGTCAACAGATTGAAACCATGGCACAGTCAGCTTCCAAAAAATTGGGAGTCATCGCAAAGGTCCGGCGGTACTTCAACTCCGAACAGCTGCTCAACCTGTACACAGCCCAGGTTCGATCTTGTATGGAGTACTGCAGCCATCTTTGGCATGATTCCGCAAAATACCATCTTGAAGCGTTGGATTCTGTCGACCGAAGGGCCCGTAGACTCATAAGTGACGACAAACTTACTTCTTCGAGACTGCAAAGTCTCGAGCATCGTCGAAAAGTTGCTAGTCTATCGGTTTTTTACAGATTGCACTTTGGAGAGTGTGCGAATGCTCTTTTTCAGTTGATCGAACCTTCCCCCTTTCTCCACCGGTCAACCAGGCGCAGACAGAAGTTTCACCCGTTTGTGGTTAGCGTGCCGATGAGCCGAACTAAACGGTTCGATAGCTCATTTTTGGTTCGTGTTGCCAAAGAGTGGAACGATTTGCCTGCGTCTGTTTTTCCAGACAAATATAACCCTGGAGCTTTCAAGTGTAGAGTGAATAGGTACCTCTTAGACAGGCGTGTACGATCCTCGTCTTCATCGTCACTTTCCATCAGGTGAGATGGAAGACAAACGCCTGCTAATTATTAATAAAAAAAAAAAAAAAAAAAAAAACAATTTATTTATTTATTTATTTATTTATTTATTTATTTATTTGGGAAACATACAATATTTTAATACAGTTATATAAATTAATATAAATAATATAACAAATCAATAAAGTTTCCACCAATAACTAACTCAATTAAGGTAGTTACAGCAATACAAAGTTAAATCATTATTAATACATAAAAATAAACATTACATTATTACAATTTAATCAAAATAAACAAAAATATAAGAATAGAGATTAATGGATAATAAGCTCCTCCCTAATTTTCCTTTTATAAACAATCACACTGGACTGAAACATATCTACAGAATTAAATTTCTTGTTATAATCATTACAAGCTCTGTTTAAAAACATATTCGCAGTATAGTTGGTTTTAGCAGGAGGAACAGAGAACAAATTCTTACATCTAGAACTTATCCGGGGACACCTAAAGAAAATGTTACTCATAAGAAACGGGGAATCTATGATGTTGTGAATAATTTTGTACAAAAAGATCTGGTCTCTTACTCGGCGACGATTACACAAGGAATTTTGATTGTTAACATCACAATTGTTTTTGCAATGCGAACACCTAAATGAAAGATGCTTAACAAATTTTGAACAAATTCTTTCTATACTATCAGTATGTGAATTATAGTGAGGATTCCAGATACATATTCCAGGATCGACCTAACGAAACTGTTGAACAGAAGAGTGACAGTAGAGCAACGTTTAAATTCTTTACCTATTCGAAGAATAAAGCCCAACATCTGGAAAGCCCTAGAAGTGATGAATTCAATATGAGTTCTGAAAGACAATTGAGCATCAAGAATTACTCCCAAGTCCCTCACCTCAGTAACCCGCGTCAAGGATGTGTGGTTAATCTTATAATCGAAAAATATATTTTTCTTCTTTTTTCTTGTAAATGTAATAACACAACATTTTTTAATATTTAAATGTAGGCAGTTTTTTTCGCAATAGCTATACAAATTATTTAAATCGTTTTGTAGTAACAAACACTCTGAGTAATTTTCTACATTTTTATAAATTTTCATATCGTCAGCATAAAGTAAACAATTTGAATGTTGAAATACAGAATAAATGTCATTGATGAATAAATTAAATAATAAGGGACCAAGGTGTGAACCCTGAGGCACACCGGATGTAACTGGAATAAAAGTTGAACAAAAGCCCTTAATAACCACTGCCTGGCTTCGATCCCGCAAATATGACGCAAGCCACCTAAGCAAATCACCATGTATACCGATAACTTCAAGCTTGCGAAGAAGTAGATTATGAGGAATTTTGTCAAAGGCTTTGGAGTAATCGGTATACACCGCATCGACCTGACTACCTTTATCCATTGAAGTAGCAACATTATGAGTAAATTCACAAAGATTCGTCTCAGTGGATTTTCTCTTGACAAAACCATGCTGTTGTCCAAAAATTACACAGCTAAGTTTGGGATAGATTATATCAAAAACACACTTTTCAAATAATTTAGGAATAATACTAATCTTGGAAATACCTCGATAGTTAAGAACATTATGTTTGTCTCCAGCTTTGTGAATTGGGACTATGTAAGAACGTTTCCAGGCAGTAGGAAATGAACTTGTTCTCAATGATAGCTGAAAAAGATAACACAGTGGACCAGAAAGAGTCTTCCAGCAATTTTTTAAAAATATAGCTGGTATGCCGTCCGGTCCCCCCCCCAATATTGGTCCATTTGCGTCAAATTGGCAAGGTAAAAAAGCTTGACAAATGGGTACCCCACGAACTCAATGACCGCCAGCGCGAAGTACGCGTGGAGACGTGCCTTGCACTGCTCACCGGGCATACAAATGAAGGAATTCTGAACCGCATTGTTACTTGTGACGAGAAATGGATCCTGTTTGACAATCGTAAGCGCTCAGCAAGTTGGTTGGACCCTGGTTCAGCACCCAAACAATGCCCTAAACGAAAACTTACCCCTAGAAAAGTGATGGTCACTGTTTGGTGGTCTAACGCGGGTGTAATTCATCACAGCTTCTTGCCAAACGGGACAAGCATTACTGCAGATGTTTACTGTGAAGAACTGAACACAATGATGGAGAAGCTCGCACGTCTCCAACCAGCTTTGGTCAATCGTTCGGCTCCACTGCTCCTGCACGACAACGCGCGACCTCATACTGCACAGCAGACGGTCTCCAAGTTACAAGAGTTGGGGTCGGAAGTTCTCCGTCATCTGCCGTACTCACCAGACTTTGCGCCTACAGACTTCTACTTTTTCCAGAATTTGGATAACTTCTTGGCGGGAAAAAATGCAATACCCGAGAGGCAGTACAAAATGCCTTTAAAGGATTTGTTGCCTCCCGTCCAGCTGATTTCTTCAAGAAAGGCATCAATAAGCTACCAATGCGTTGGCAAAGATGCATTGATTGCATGGGTGATTATTTTGATTAATAGAAATAAAAAATATAAAAAAAAATTACGCTTCATTTATTTCGTGAAAAACGGCAATTTCATAGGTAAAGACCTAATATTTAGTTTTTACCCGGTTGGTAAACAAACCAACGCTGTCATTACCGCAGGCAAGGCGACACATTTGCACACGACATGGTAACTAATTACATAATAACTTTATTTGCAACTGTAGAAACACAGTAGGCGATACGGTTCTATTTAAAAAATGCAATTATTGACCTGATTTGATGACTTGATTTTCCTACAACAGTCTTAATAATACCACCCCAAGGACATCAGCCCCATAAAATTTTGGTATTTTTATTTCTGGTTTATCTTTGTCTTTCTTTATCTCTGGTTTTACCAGCATCTTAAAATATTTTTTGAAGTAAAAATTAAAAGCACTTAACCTCAAAATTCTTACTCTTGGTCACCGGGAGTGTAAATTCAAAATGGCGACCAAACTCGACCACTGCCTCAACTTTTTGTTATGTTAATCTGTTTTTCTCTCTCGGTAAACCTACAATACATTTGAAAAGCTTTTATTAGATTATCTTCCATTTGAAGACGAAGTTGATGACCAAGAAAAAAAAATGAGGCTATCGTCAAGTGCAAATTTTTTACCTATGATGAAATAAAATATTTTAAATTTTATTGATTTTAGATGGGGACTGTTTTTTTTTTGGAATACCTTGGCCATTTGTAAATTTTCCGGTAAAACGTAAAGTACATATTTATTTCTTTATTTAAATAGCTATACCAACGACAATATAAATACACAATGTCACAAAGATACATAATACTTTAGGATAACAGATACGTCTTTACAGGTGTATTCAACTAACTGCTGTAACTATTTTAATTTCTGCTTGTTTGCTATCGATATTTTCCCAGTTTAAGGGGAGAAATAGGGATAAATATAACTTTTGAATTATCTCACTATTTATTATTGATTTAAGAGCGTGACGTACGAAACCTAGTAGTGTGGAAATAAAATTGAATATGTACATTTCTTTGGCACGTTGTACAGCCTAAACCGATTGACGAATTTCATCATATGAGGTAACATTAGGTTCGTCTCAATTTTGAGAGTGACGTACGGTATCGTTTGAGGGTGTTCGTCGTTTGGATACATGGAAGGAGGGAGACTTGCCGTGCTAACAGATGCAGATAAGAATAATTTTGTAGAGACATAAAACGACTGTGTAAATTTATTTTCAGAAAAATGTACCCGTGAAGTTTCTTGCCAGTTCTTCTTCACGAAGGTTTTTCCGGACTGGTGGTATAGTCATGCTTTATTTAACGTCAATAAGAACAAGTAATTGTATATGTTAAGAATTTAGAACGTATATTATTTCCTGGAATGCCTATGGAAATAGGATTTAAAAGATAAAATAACTTGAGCAGTTTTTTAATGTTTTCGAACTCCTCAGCTTTTTTTTTCTACATTCAGTGACAGACAGTACGTACAGACTTAATATGTCAACCTTTAAAGAAACTACTATTTCGATATTGAATGCGTCACTGAACGCCCATCACGCACGACAATCATTTGAAATATTTCATCACAAACAGTGGCGATTATATTTCAAGCCGTTGTGCAATAAACTAGTTATATCAATATCTAGACTCAACTCTTAACACAACCATGTAAAGGTGTCAATACAATAGCAAAATAACAAGAAATTACATTTTATAAATAAAACTGGCGAATGAGTAGTAGGTACATACCTAACGGGTTTTCAAATGCAGTTATTAATGGCTTAATGAGTTTAGATAAAAATTATAAGAAAGCAAAATGAATATTAATCTTATACTTAGTAAAAAAATATGTACAATGTTGAACTTCAAAGTACTTCAATATTCTTAATAATAAAGAACTATCTAATTGTAAAAAGTGGAATGGAATAGTTTGTCATGCTCGCACGCTTTCAACAAATACATGTTTGCGGCGTGAGCTTTCGTATGAATGATTGTTCAAGCATGTACACAAGCTTAACACTAGCTATAAAGGTAGATAAGATGGGATCCCTCATAAAATATCAATATCACGTGTAGCTCACTCGCGTGCATTGCTAAAACTGTCTTTTTATTACACTTCTTTGACCGATTAGTTTCTGGAAAGCGAGGTTAGAATTATGAACACGCGTTAAACGTAAAAAAGTGAACAGCGAGCAGCAAATAGAAACCACGTCTCAATAATTGTTATCAAAGGGCTTTGTTTACATACACACAACACGCAAGCCAACTCACCTCCGAAGCAAAGGCCAGTCTCTTTCTCTCTCCTCCCGACAGCGTCTTCCTGCCGTCCAGTCCCCCGATCCTGGTGTGCCGGGAGTTGTACAGCGCCAGCTGACGCAGGAGCTGGTTCACGCGCCGCTTCCTCTCCGCGGAGGTCGTCCGCCGGTCCATGCGTAGGCGTGCCTGGAATAGATGTGAATCATAAGATTTTGCACGTGGATTCAGTTGTGTTAAAATAGAAGATATAAGCGTGAAGCGTGACGAACAAACCCACTTAAGGGGTGGTCGGCGTCGGCGGCGCCGTGGCCGCCGATTCAGGAGCCGCTGTCTTCTAGATTTGGAGGTCTAGAGGGTTCATCCCGAGTGACAGCCACATGTACCAGAGAGTTTTGGCAACTAGATATATCAAGCCGACTGCTCTAAAGGTGAAGGAAAGCAGCGTGAGGAAGCCTACACACTTCAGAAATTATTTTGAAGACCTGTGAGAAGTCTGCCTACCTACACTTGGCAAGCTTGGTAGAGTATAAATAGCCTGACATCACCCCACTACTTAGCTGAGGCTGATATCATTCCTGTAGTGGGATAATCAAGGCTGTGGTGTGGAATAAATGAAGTCCATTTTTTATTCTCCAGATAATGTGATAATCGCGGCTAAACATAACCATTTGAAGACATGCATGCTCTCAGCGGCCGAACTGTGAGGCTTCGTGTCTACTAAAGTTACTCTAGGCAAAAGAATGAACTGTATTTCTTAATATATTTACGTCTTCTTATTAGGAAATGAAGATACCCTATTAGTGGAGTTTTCCCAGCACATCGCCGAAGGTTCTTCCACAGCTTTGGTGATTCACGCGGCTCTATCATTTCTGCCTCAGGCGAGCTGACTGACAAGGGTGTAAGCTTCACCTTAGCTCTAACGTATTTCAGGGCGTATATTGTGCTGGATAGATTTTTGTTATAAATTGAAATAAGACCGAAGTCTGTGTACGTCTTTAGTTTTTTGTGTAAAAGTTTTTTGAGCAATTTCGAATGTTCTGATCCGCTTATGTTATATAATGTTACAGGTTATATGCGGTAACATTTAAAGTTGATTTTTAGCTTTTTAGCTTAATACCTCCAAAACCTCTAAAACAAGTTAAATCAGTATATGTTTTGGATTATAAAATTCCCCAGTTCGTGTATTTCTGGCAAGTTCACTGACTAATTGAGAAAAACCGTTTTATTGCATATTTAAATAGTTTATCAACATTAAAGAAATATTGTAGAAGTAACAGTATGTTTACCATACATAGTTTTCTAGATACAGCGATATGTTTCAGGAGCTGCTGCGAGTCGCCGCAAAACGCTCCATAATGTCATGTCCATGTCATATTTAATGTCATATTAAAAAATTACATTTATAGTAAGTTTGTTTTGCTTCTTTGTCAAGATTATTTTCTTATCCATATAATTTTGATATTAAATTTATAAATATAATTTAATAAATATAATTTGTATTTAATTAATTAAAGACAAAAAAACTTGCCTTTTCAAAGTGTTTCAAATACCCAATTAGACATCTAACGAAATTTCACACGTGTTCAGTTGTAATTAAAGCCAAACTTCATTGATTAAGCTAAAAATTATAAGCTTTAAATAATTAGAGATAATATCGCTAAAGCTTAAAGCTCGCGTTGCAAGCTTGCTCATGCAACTTACATTCTATTATAATTGGGAAGGAAAGGTCGACCACAGGGTCCGCGGGTTAAACAAAACATTAAAAGCAAAATTTGAATAGGTCACATAATAAAAGGATTTTTTAATTTTGAGAATGTTTAAATGGCGGGCGATGGGACAGCATCACACTTTCAGTCACGAAATTAAGGAAAACCATTTTATTTTATAAAGTAATATTAGATAAATAAATGCTATTAGCTTTTAGAGTAACAGTTACATGACGTTGCCTCTGCATAATATGCTAGAGTTCCAGATGTCAAATCCTGGAAATTTTGCATATACGTTGATCTAGCTCAAAAAATGAGATAGAGCTCTTTCTAACAAAATTACAGCTCCCGAAGATAAGCGAGTGAAGACGCTGCCTTCAATATGAAGGTACCCAGGTGGAAATGTGTAAGACATGGTGATTGGTAAGGTGAGTCAAACCCTGAAAGCGTCACAAACAAAGTGAGCGTTCTCAATACTAGGGAGAATTCGTGAGAATTTCGGGACGAAAGCAAGCCTATATTTCACGGTGCTTCAGTGCCTTTCTAACGGCGAAATAATTTTTTTAATCGATCCAGTAGATTCAAAGTTTGTGGATTACTTGCAAAGAAACAAACGAACAAACAAATCGTTACCCATTACAACTATAGCATAGGTGAACATACTTACCATGATGCTGAGGTGCTCGTAGACGGTAAGGTTCTCGACGAAGAGCTCGTCCTGGTGCAGGTAGCCGCTCTCCCGGTGCATGAAGTCTCCAACGGGGACCCCGTTCATGGATACCTCTCCATCCACCATCGTGCCCACTGTACGGAAACAAATATACTGTATACATTTTTTCCAAGAGTTCATTTGTTTAAGATTTTAATATAAGTGTTAGTGAAGGTTGTAATCTATCTGTTGGTCAAGTTTTATTTAATTCTTTCAGCCTTTTTGCGTGATATAGTAGCAAAAATCGTTAAACTTTGTTCAGCGCTCAGCTCGAACGTCCGGATCGCGAAGGCTGAAATGTTTGAAAGAAAAATACAACCCTGGGGCTTTCGAACGTAGATTAAATAGGGACCACTTGGAGACGCCCGTCACCCCCTTGTCTTCATCGTTACTTTCCATCAGGTTAGACGGAATGTTAGTTTTGGTTTCTTATATCTATATTTCATTTAAAACAGGTTTAATTTCTACTTGAAAGTGTTGTTGTGAACGAGGACGTTTTGGGTTCTCAAGGTCAGGGCAAGCTTCCAAGGTTCCACCTACCCACTGACCGTTTATTCTACCACATTTGTTATAATATTTTTTCCTATTTCCCATTTAATCCAACATGATTTCTCAAAGGAGTGTTAAAGGCGTGGGCCAAAAAAAGTGACTGGCCCTGATTTCTCGTCTAACAAAATCTAGTTTCTGGTTCATCGACACGTCGACTAGATTTTTGTTTACACAAAACGAACATAGAAAACTCGTATTTTTAGAAATAATCTGTTAAATTATGCAGAACTATGCCTACCGACAAGTTGAGACATTTTGAAACCAGTTCAGTAGTTTTATAGTTTATCGATTACAAAAAAATCAAGTCCTTCCCTTTCATGATAGTGATATTGAAAAGATTATTTTATCTACACGTAATATTATACAAAAGTATATCTGACGTCACTTACGCGGACTTCTGTGAGCTAACACCGACATTAGCGTAGTTTTCCCAGCACCGCTGCAATAAAACAATATGATTAGAAGTAGGTATATTATTATATTTACTTTTAAGAAGGTTTTTAAAAACTGGATCTTAATTAGCTTTTATCGATAACTAGTCGCGGGCTCGACGAACGAGAAGCACGTAGTTATCAAGCAGTTGATAAAATATGAAGTAATGTAAATGTTATAGACTTTTGGCAATTTAATTTTGATAATTTTGAATATTTTTTACAACTCTCTTTACGGATGGCACAGTTTACACAGGCACTCATAATTCTATACGCTTACATTTCATGTAATTAACGAAACAATCGTAAACATAATCGTCCAAGCGAACTAAGGGAAAGGGTGGAATGACGCTTTCCCTCTCAATACTTTACTTCTAATAAATAAAACAAAGGCTGGGTCAGGGGTGTCCCTCAATACTTTGGCCAGGTCAATAAATAAATAGGTAAACAAACTGGCAGTTCATTTCGTTTATGAGCAGTGATTTATTATAAAGGGACTGTTTTTAATTTAGATACTATTTGTGTTAAACTGTCTGTTTTATTTGTTGTATTTATTTATATGTTCAGAATAAAAGTTAATGGTATAGTCGGGCTGGCCCACATTCCCTCCTCTTCCACTGCAACCGGGAATCTGTACATTCCTTGTTAGCGCCTTCGGTTTGAATGACTACATTTGAATTAATTGAATGGGACAGTTGAACTTACCTAGGTCCCATGAGGCCGATTAGTGTGCCAGGTTTTGCTATACCGGTTACTGAAAACAACAGATGGAATTACGTTATAAATATTGTTCATTGTGCCTTTAATACAGGCAGCTTATTTTCAAGTAAGTATTCAAGTAAATTATGAAGTTAATTAATGAATCCATATTGTATACGTATACCTACATTGCGCACTCCGCATGTTGAAAATTAATTTTGAATTTGATGTGGGAGAAGAAATGTTTATTTTCAATATTGTTATTTAAAATAATTGTGTGAGAAACACGATCTCTATTACTCGCAGCTATTGAATTGTAATAAGTCGTTCATAGTTCCGAAGTTAGCATCGAAATATATATCGCATAGCATCGTAACATCCACGAGAATTAGATTTAGAATTAATTATTATTTGACATTGGTTTTGTTTTACAATTTACAACTTTTCGATGCAATTATGTAAAATGACAAAACATTTTAACCTGACATTGGAATATTTGACACTATTAGGAATCTTGTTTCTATTTATTATTAAAGCTTTTTTTAATCAAAGGTGTGGGTGGGTATTATTTGACATTATAATATAGTTTGTCATTAAGTATAACTGTGTTCTTTTTTTTGTTAATCGTTTTTCATTTCAATAATTAGTTTAATAGTATATTATGCAACTAGTGAATAAAGGACGGATTCAAAGCGAGGGACGTAGATGAGTCACGAGCAAGTGAAGGATTCTAACGATTGAATCACGAGCGTAGCGAGTGATTTAAGATGATTTTAATTGAGTTAGAATCCTGAGCGACGCGAGTGATTCATGGCCCTCGATATAAATTTGTGCTTTATTCAGGAGTTGCATACTATACTTTATACCATGACTACGAGAAAAAGACATAATTTAAGCGAAAATAGAAATTTAATCAAGAAATAATAAATGTTACATTAATTGAAATTGACATTAAAATTAGAGCAATGACTGAAATTAAGCGTAATTTTCTTATTATTATCATTAGGGTGGTCAACTTGTGAAACAATATTTATTTCTTTTCGATGGTCAGAACTTTCTGCTGGAGGAAACTCTGGGGCATCTTTGGACGTTGAAGGGCGTGGAGTCCATGGGTCTTCAGGTTTCTTTAGGTTTATGCTGCTTTCTATCTGAAGGCTGCGTTTCGATTTATTTTCAATACAATCTTCGATATAACCCTCTGCCACGGTAGTGGACTTCCATCCACCATGTCGCTTTAATTCCGTCATATCTGCACCAGTGTTTGCTAATAATGTGGCAGAAGTCCTTCGGAAAGAATGTCCTGTATACATCTCGGGATTTGGTAGCTTTAAAAATGTTGCAATGTCTTTTGGCATGGAACCAATTTTATTTATTCCAATCGGATTTATTGTACATTTATTTTTAGAATAGAACAAAAAGAATCTATTATTGTTTGTATTCGGAGGACGAAAACTTTGATACTTTTCTACGATTTTCATGTTATCATCTCTGACTACGAAGGTTCGGTCGATTTTCGTTTTAATTTTGTATCCTTTAAAGTAATCAGTTAAGCAGTGTCAGAAATCGTTTGCACGTCATCCACTGTCAGTTTAACAAGCTCATTTGAACGACAGGCTCCACTTATGCCGAGAATTAACGCAACCTGCAAACAAAAATAGAAAAACTGTTACAAAATTGATGTTGATAGGTTTACAATTAAATAGTTCAAAATACCTACTTGTATTAAGCAAGATATGTTGAAGATCACTTACTTTTACTGCCAAAAAATGCGAGTCTGGCGCTTCATTCAAAAAGCGTTCAACATTTTGAGCGGTAAAACCCAGGGATTTTTTCGGTTTATAGCCTTCTGATAGCCTTTTAAGGTAGGCTTGCAAGTTAGAATATGTTTTTATAATAGGTCTTTACCTATGAAACTGCCGTTTTGCCGTACTGGCCATTTCAAATGAAAATATTTTTTTTTGGACTGATAATTCTAATTTCAAATTAATTTTATTTGACAAACATGGAATTCTTTTTCTAAAAATCGTCATTTGTTTAATAGTTAGTGTTTTGTTTTCAAAGCATTCGAACATTTTTCGTCATCATGGATAAGTTAAAAATTCGAGTAATTATGGAGTATGAGTACTGTCGTGGCAGCAAAGCGGCACAAGCGGCACGCAACATCAACGACGTTTACGGAGCGAACACTACAAACGAACGCACCACCCGTTATTGGTTTACCCGCTTCCGTTCTGGAAATTTTGACCTGAAAAATGAACCCCGTGGTCGTCCGAAAACTTTGGTCGACAATGACGAATTAAAGGCAATTGTGGAAGCTGATGAAACTCAATCCACGGCTGAATTAACAGCAGCTTTCGACGTTAGCATCAAAACAATATTGGTCCATTTGCGTCAAATTGGCAAGGTAAAAAATCTTGACAAATGGGTACCCTACGAACTCAATGACCGCCAGCGCGAAGTACGCGTGGAGACGTGCCTTGCACTGCTCAGCAGGCATACAAATGAAGGAATTCTGAACCGCATTGTTACTTGTGACGAGAAATGGATCCTGTTTGACAATCGTAAGCGCTCAGCAAGTTGGTTGGACCCTGGTTCAGCACCCAAACAATGCCCTAAACGAAAACTTACCCCTAGAAAAGTGATGGTCACTATTTGGTGGTCTAACGCGGGTGTAATTCATCACAGCTTCTTGCCAAACGGGACAAGCATTACTGCAGATGTGTACTGTGAAGAACTGAACACAATGATGGAGAAGCTCGCACGTCTCCAACCAGCTTTGGTCAATCGTTCGGCTCCACTGCTCCTGCACGACAACGCGCGACCTCATACTGCACAGCAGACGGTCGCCAAGCTACAAGAGTTGGGGTTGGAAGTTCTTCGTCATCCGCCGTACTCACTAGACCTTGCGCCTACAGACTTCTACTTTTTCCGGAATTTGGATAACTTCTTAGCGGGAAAAAAATTCAATACCCGAGAGGCAGTACAAAATGCCTTTGAAGAATTTGTTGCCTCCCGTCCAGCTGATTTCTTCAAGAAAGGCATCAATAAGCTACCAATGCGTTGGCAAAGATGCATTGATTGCATGGGTGATTATTTTGATTAAAAGAAATAAAAAATATATAAAAAAATTACGCTTCATTTATTTCGTGAAAAACGGCAATTTCATAGGTAAAGACCTAATAAAATTCAAAATTCAAATTCAAATTCAAATTCAAATTCAAATTCAAATATTTATTTCTCAACATTGACAATTACTTGTTCTTATTGACGTCAAATAAAACATGATTCTACCACCAGTTCGAAAAAAAACCTTCGTGAAGAAGAACTGGCAAGAAACTTCACGGGTATATTTTTTTTTTCAAAATAAATTTACAGAGTCTCTTTATGTCTATACAAAATTATTCTTTTCTGCATCTGTTAGCTCGGCAAGTCTCCCTCCCCCCAAGTATCCAAACGACGAACACCCTCAAACGGGGGATTAACGCGGGATCCAGCCATCGCCCTCCTCAACCATATTAGAGGGAAGTGATAGTAATATCAATGTTATGCCTTGTTTTAACAGTACACCGCAACATAGAATATATACTCCATAATGTCGATGACTTCCTTTTCTTCGACAGTTCATTAAAATAAGTTAAGAAAACAGACTCAGAAAATGTGCCTGAAGCTTGATTTTCATTTTTCCATTTACAAAACTCATCGCAGGTTTTGATGTAAACCAGCCTTGACTTGTTGGGTAGCAAGTTTTCTACAATATCGGCCGCCTTCTCTATCATAAATTCAGGTGTTAACACAATATCTTCTTCGTCACTTGAATGCATAATCGATTTATTTTAATTCAATTGATTTATTATAAAGTAACACTAAGCTTTGTGTCCGTACAATTCACAGTAAGTATTTGAAATGGCGCCAATTCACTATTTTTTTTTCTATAATGGCAGCAAAGAACGCAAAACAGTTTTTAATCTAATGCCAAACTCTTTGTCGCAAATATCGACCAATCAAATCTCGAGAATTTATGTGCACCAAAGAGTTTGAATTTCGAATCTTAGCGCAAGGAGTTTGTGTAAGCATTGAAATGGGGATCGGATATATTTTTTTGTTCCAAATTCAAACACCAAAACAGTGAATAAAAACAAAACAGTGAATAAAAGGCCTTTTTATTCACTGTGAATAAAATAAGCTTTTTAGTGTAGGTATGGTATAAATTAACATGTCTGCACACAGATGATACAGCAGTATACGAATGGACCTTTGTTTATATGTAAGGCTATTTTGTATCTCATATACATGCAAATAAAGAATGTTATTATTATTATTATAACTCTCCTTCGACCTCGCGGAGAAACAGCTAGTAAATCACAAATTACCATTATTAACCAGTCTCTTGAGCTTCCCCCCCTTCTGCTTGACGTGCACGTTAACATCCCTCCACACGAGGGTGCAGGGGGGAGCCGCCTGGCTGCTGGCCAGGAACTCGTCTATCTCCTCGAAGTCCTCCTTCTCCAACCGGCTGTGGTACGTCACTTCTCCCGTTAACTCCTGGAAAGAGATTTGTAATTAATTATCCTGTAGGTTTGTGTCTACGACGAAAAAAATGTTTTCTTCGAGTGTTTCTGGCCTCTGGCGTTATTTTTTACTTTTTAACTGTATTGGAAGCCAGGATGAGAGCTTAAGACCGACCGGATGGTAAGTGGCCTCGTCGCCCATGGACATTTTTAATCATAGAGCTTTTATTTATTAATGGCGGCTCGTATTTGTATATGAAGATCGAGCTCCGGCGCCCCCTTGACACGTCTCTATTGACATCGAATCAATCTATCTTGATCACTTGTATACTTTTACGAACTATACTACATATATATCGTGGTATTTTTTAAACGGTCAAGCACAATAACTGCGGATATAGTTACGTGCCCCAGTTCTTATTATGTGATCATAACGTGATCTTGTCATACTAGCATTATTACTTCTAGGATACTGGTTAAGTCGACCAAGGTTGTTAAAAAGCATCCACATTTTATTACAAAAATTACGGATTGTTTGTCTGTAAGAGCCAGTTTATCGTGAACTCTCGAGTATATTTAAACGCTGATGAGAACCCGAGTTCACCTTCTATTAGAGAGCGCATATTAGCCTATTAGATGCGTTAATAGCATTCGTCGAGGACTCCAAGCAGTTCAAATCGAATACAGCTGTTTATACTACAAGTGAATTATAAGTTGGACCCCAAAATACTTAAGTTTATAATGATGAATGGTAGGCACTACATAATTTTTTAATTTATGAGGTAAAATCATCAGGGTCGGTAGTGACAAGAAGTGTGCCCCTGGGGCTCAGTTTTTTTGTCATCTCTCATTGTTGGTATATATATCCTTGCTTAAGTCAATGCGAGGTCCTATTGTTTGCTGATGATACTTCCTTCTTGTTTTAAATTAAAAGACAAGTAAACGTAACGTAAACGAACGTGTCTCTAATGCAGAGAAGAGATTTTCGTCCTGATTTCGAAAGCGTCACTGTCACTAAAGTACGTCTTCTTACGGTAGCGTCGGGTGACGGGTTGCTCGCTTTACGATAGCCTAAGTTTATATATTATATAGTCTATTTGGTATATAGAAATGACTTTTACTTTGCAGATTAGTAGCGCCAATAAGAATATAAAACTGCGCACAAATCTTATGCATGTATAACCTGTCATTGTCTTGATATATGACATGACATTCACTGTCCAGGTTTCAAAGCAGCATTTGCATAATTTCACGCAGTTTTTAATATCTTTAATTAATACCATCAGGCTCATCAATAAAACTAAATGATCGGGAACCAGATTCGTGTCCTGTTACCTTCAAAAGGCATTCAATGAAATCTTGATCTTTAATTTAAATGTTCCTTCTGTGTCACCTTGTTAATAAATGTTTAAATCTGTCATTTCCCCTCCCCCCAGCCAGTGTCAATGGTATAGATGGATATGAAATTTGATTCTTTATTCAAATTTTATAAGCGTCTTTGGCAACTGGTGACTTGCCATTTTTCCGAAAACGACAAAACTTGTTTGGAATAGGTGTCTATAGACTCGTTTTTCTTGTCACTATAATAAAGGTGCTTTATAATATACAAAATAAGTTCATGATATCTGTTTGCTTGCACGTTTTAGGATCGCACAACCAATTTGCCAGGTATCATGCACAGGTAATTTTGCCAGCTTTTTGGCTACATTGCCTTCAATAGATTCTACTTTATGTGCATATTTTTATTTCTAAAGTATTTTTATGATTTTGTTTGTTTACTATTTTAGTCTGTTTTTGTAAATTATACCTAGTTTAAGTTTATTTTTACTATAATTAAGTGGATGTCTAATAATAAAGTCATAAATTTAAGAAAAAAGAAAATTTTACATATAGTTTACCTTTACAGTATAATATTCAAGTCCTAAATATATGGTTAGTTAAAAGAGTAAAACTGTTTGCAAAAGTGTCGAGTTTCATATTGATCAAATATAACTGCGAATTGTACCGCTTTAATCCTGTATCCTGAGGAAGAGTTAGGGCGGTCTATTTGATATTGTATATGGTTCAAAATACTTTAATTCCGAACATTTATAAAAATATATATATCATAGCTCCATTAAAAACCACACTAAAACATTAAATTGTAACGTTATACTTATCTAAACTCCATAAATTACAAGCGATTACGGTTAATAATTATTAACAAACCCGACCCTGAATGTTCTTATCGCAAAACTTGAGAACGTTTTGACCAAAACAATAAGGGATTTCAAAGTTATTACCAATTACTGGGAACCCATGAATGTTCAACCAATATGAAGCTAAACCTCAACAAGTTCGTATGACGTCAATGGATGCATTTATTAAAATAAACCCCAAATAGACGCACAGAGAAATCAGCTTTCTTCGGCCGAACTATATTTAAATAAATCGGTATTTGGGACTTCAGGCTGTACGGCATTGACGTCAATGCTTTTATCTTTAATTTTTTTATGGCAAGCCAGTGGGTCATCCAGCATGCAGCCAGAATTTATGCCATGTCTCAGAAACTTTACGAACAAGGCTCTATGACGTCAATGCATTCCCTGGAACGCTTCGAAGCTGCGACCAAAAATGAACCTTGAGACATCATGGATACCTTGCAATAAGGACCAATTGGCCAAACCTGGAATAAGTGTCAACTGCGAACAGGTAAATGATCTGACGTCAATACATTTTCGGAACGGTATTATTCTTGTTTTCTCTTTGGGGTTGAACGGAAAGCTGATAATATCCGCTAGATGTAAAAATTACTGTTGACATACTAAGATAACGTACGAATCAAATGTAATAAATAACATATCATAAATTAGGTTATATAGGTTCTTTTTTCGTTTCATGATGCATATTAACAAAAATGTGCAACAATGTAAAAATTTTACTCTTATTGTTTATCATGGAAAACCTATTATTTGCGTTGTTTTAATTAATACCATTTATATTATTATAAATTGTATATGCTGTTGGTTTTCAAGAATAAATACAGAAATAATAATAATTACCTGTCATTCGTCATTTGACAATGGATAACCGATATAGTCGGTATTTTTTAAGTGATTACATTCTGCGTTAAAAATCCTGGATAAATATCATTCTTTCAGAAAGTTGGAGGGAATACCATCAATAAAAAAAAATAATCAAGAAAGCATCTAGACATAACTAGTTTTAAGAGGAATGTTTATTTTGTTTAATTTGTTTTTTATATATTTTACGACCGAGTACCGTAGTGGTTAGTTATCCTGCCTCTTACACCAGAGGTCCCAGGTTCGAGTCCTGGCCGGCGCATTCTTTTGTGTGGTGAACATAAATGTTTGTTGATATTTATATATGTATGTTTATTCTGGGTACTGAGGGGCAGTTCGCTGTGTGGTCATCCATAACACAAGCTCTGCTTACTTTGGTGCCATACTTGATGTTTGAATTTCTTTCACTTCTAGGATGCTACTTCACCACCCGGAATTCCCGCAGCCCGGATGAAACCGTGGGAGTAGTGTTGTGTTACATTAAATTATCTTTTTAATTATTCACTAGGGGTTCCAGTTCTTTGAGATTTTAAATAACATATAAACATACAAATCATTCCTCTCTACTAAAATAGTGAACAAATTTATATGACTTTCGCATGTACTTAGAAAGGTAAATCGATCAGAAGGGATCAAATTTTATAGAACAAAATGGACGGCAAACAGCAAGCAATAACTTTTAAACAGCTCATCCAATATTCTACCATCGTGGTAGAATATTGGATGTAAGGTATTAAACATTAAGATGGCCCTTTCGAGATTGAGCTTACAACACCCGTTTATTTCGTCGGGGGTTTAAAATGACGTCAATAAACGATTTTGGATCCCAATATATTTTACAATATTGGAAAGTTATGCCAACTTAAGCTTAAAGCTCACGGGGTTCCCGCAGAATTCAGATATGTTTATAAGAGTTTAAAAGATTGATGGCGGCGCTCGACTGCATTCAAATGCAAGAATATCGCGGATTGCGACTAACTTCCGCAGACCGCGGAGTTTCCGGAACCGGAAAAAGCGGAGGTTTCATGAATATTGAAAAAACGCTCTTGCACAACTGCGGGTGCGCGCACAAGAAACTACGCGTGAAGGTATTGTGCCCTTATGCATTCCGTATAAAGTAAGTAAATATAAGGGTAACCAGTAAACTACCTGCACTCATTAAGAATTGGAATGCAATTACAATGTTCTTGCTTTATTAAAAAGCTCGACGTCGACTTAGGGTGGACTTTTTAAGCTTACATTAAAAACCTTGCGATTTTTGTTACTTTTTAGTGAGAACCACTTCAGGCCTTTAGTAATTTTATCGTATTTGTATCTGCAACACAGATTTTCCACCGCCAATTCCAAATTACGATGAAATTAAAAACATAAAAATTCAAACTAAAAATGCAAGTCAATATGGAATAAAACATAACCTAAACCTAGGTATATATATTTATAAATAAAACACTTTTTACCGGATATTATCGCGTATATTTTAGTTAATTTTAAAATTATTTCGACGTTTCGGCATCTTTGCAGTTGCCGTGGCAGAATATACTGATAATATCGATAATAAAAGATATATTATAATATAAATATAAATAATATAAATAATATATAATATAAAGATATAATAATAGATAATAAAAGAATATACGCGATAATATCCGGTAAAAAGTGTTTTATTTAAAGTATGAATCGTGAAAATTTAAGAAAATATATATATATTTATTTTGATAATGTAACTTTCAAATAATGATTTTTTTTAATAGAATCTCAACTCTCAGCATGTTTTTATTACATATAAACATATATACAAATCTCAACGCTTTATGACAATAACATGAGTAAATTAGAATTGGCTATATCATGGAGTAACAAAGAGCGACGTACGCGAGCGTACAGCGCGGGACACTAGACGAGTTAAAACGTGATGCCTTTAGGTTCATAATACAATATCATTTTAGTGTCAGATCAAAGATAACAATATTTTTAAAGAAAATGTTCTCAGAAGAGTGCAGCTAGAGTCAGATATAAAAGTAATTTCAAAGTATTTTTTGTGGCTATTTGATTCATTGTTTATTAGTGTTAGCTTCTATCAGAAGCCTGTTTGTATCAATTAACTTTGTAATGACACCATTATCTTTGCTGACTTAAGTCCATTAGAATCAGTTTACATGGACGTTACGGGCAGTTGCACGTGAAGCACATTTTAATAAAGGTAATCGTCGTATCCACGGCTGCATTAATTATCCCATTACGGGGATATCAGGCTCACCCTACTAAGGGGTTGTTTCGAGCTATTTATTGTTCACCACGCTTGTCTGGTGCGGGTTGCAGTGTTGGGGTTTCATCCAACATATAGAAATGTAAAGTAAAGTAAAGATGTAAATGTGAGGGTGATTTTAAGTAAGTAGTAAATGTTATTATATTGTAAGTAATAAGATGTAATGCAAATAAGATCGTACTCTATACTTAAAGCTAGGAAATTAACTAAACAAAATGCATGTGACCTAAAAATCTACATCTGATTGCTATTAGTGTGAATTAATCGATGACAATTAAATGTACTTTGAGCAGGTACAGTTTACTTCGAAATAATTTTAAAGGTATGTTTTTCTCTCGATGTTTTCCTTCACCGTTACAGCAGTCGGCTCTATGTACTTGAGTTGTAAACTCATTGGTACATTTGGCAGATCCCGGTAGGATCGAAACCGGGACTTTGAGATTGCGAACCAGCGCCTTAACCTCTGCGCCGCCGATGCAAATAGTTTACATGAGGTAATTCTTAAAAATTCTACTTCCTTTTTTTTCGATATGGATGGTTTTTTTATGGTTGAGGAGGATCCCGTGTTAACTCGTGAACGGGTTCCGTTTGAGGGTGTTCGTCGTTTGGATACTAGGGGGGAGGGAGACTTTTCGAGCTAACAGATAAAAATAATCTGTATAGACATAAAGAGACATTGTAAACTTATTTTGAAAAAAATAACCGTGAAGTTTCTTGCCAGTTTTTCCGAACTGGTGGTGGCCGGTAGAGTCATGCTTTATTTGACGTCAGTAAGAACTAGGACGAGTATTTGTCAATGTTGAGAAATAAATATTTGAATTTGAATTTAAATGGCCCTATTAGCCTTTAACTTTCACCGGGTTGTAGCCCACTGCTGAGGGCGCTTAGCCGGAACTTAAACTATCCTACATACGATACGCCTAAGGGCACCCGAGAGGGTACGGACCTGCAACCTGGAGGTGACCCACCTACTGCCAAAAAACCAGCAAGAAACTCAGAAGGAATGCGTACGCCGCGTTAGCCTGGCCCACCGGTGAGTTAGGCGATTCGAATGCCGTGTTGGCCTATTTCTAACTGGAACGCCGGCTTTCCTTGTTGTAATAGCGTCGTCGGGATCTGTTAAGGCGTTACGCGGACGCCTGTAATAAACCACACTTAAAAAATCAACAATTAATAAGTACTTATTGAAAATTAAGCGGTTTACAAAAAAACAAATAAGTTTATTTAAGAGGAAAGATTTTTTCCCTATTGCTAAAAAAGAGTAAGTAGTCTGTTAGAGTCAACAACATGGTGCTAAGTCCATGCTCTGTTTTTTCTCTTTGTCCACAACAACCTTAATAGAGAAGGGACATTCTCCTTACCTAGCCAGCCTCTTTTCAGTATACTTATAGTCCAACACGATCATGCGTGCCTTACAAAGTTTGGCAGACTTCATATATACCATAGAAATAAATTGTTAGTTAAATAACTTTCCTGTAGAAGTTTTATGTACTTAATTAGTAAAAAACCAATGACACATCAGGGACCCATCGGGACTGAACGCGTTACCGCAAGTTCGAGTGGCCAGTCCCGTAACAATAGAGAGAACTACCTAACTACAGGAATCAGACGTTGCGTGCCAATATTCATTTCATTCATTCATTCAGTACATTATCATAAATCGAATCTTTGACTCTAAGTGAATCCGACAACTTAGAATTCACCCATTTACACACAAAACTAGTGCAATAACATGTTATACAAAATATAAATGCGACAAAAAATACAAAAAAGGCGCTTCTGTGATTTGTTACTATTCAGCGCTATTATTTTCTTTCTTTTCTTTACGGAGTCAAATATTTGAAGTGTGAAAACAGGCTTATCATTTTTAAACTATCGCGGTTATTTTCACTATGATTTAATGAATTTACGGGATTCTTACCACAATGTTCAATTTTTATTTCGTGCGACCGCGATCATGGTGCTTGCAACAGCATCGACATATCGGACGTAAGATTTTCACTGACTAGATTTTTATCCCGATTGCTAAAAAAGAATAAGTTCCTACCTATTGATGCCTTCTAAGAATTTAAACTTTAATACATATCTTCAACATTACACAATATTGTCTAATAAAATTTAACGAAATCCTAAATTTCTGATATTTTTTTATCTTGATATTACAAGCATAATAGATACTGCTACTGAAGCCGTACGTTTTTAACTTAATTTATTAGATTTTGGGTAAGATTCTGTAGGCGTTTGTTAGAGTCAGCGACAAGTTTAAGGCAAGTAGTTCACGCTCGGTATTTTCTCTTTTCTTTACGAAGTCAAATATTTGAAGTGCGAAAACAGGCTTATCTGTTTTAAACTATCGCGGTTATTTTCACTATGATTTTTTGAATTTACGGGATTCCTACCACAGTTTAGATTTTTATTTCGCACGTCCGATATTTCGATGCTGTTGCAAGCACCATGATCGCGGTCGCGCGAAATGAAAATTTAAATAGTTGTAAGAATCCCGTAAATTCATTAAATTATAACAGGCTTATCGTTTTATGTGGCTTTTATTTGTTTTATTTTATTGTTATTATTTGACTTCATTGAACATGGTTTGACTTAGTTAAGTTGTCGAATTTTCCAAATCCAGGTTTAGTGATGCAGTGTTGTTCGCGCGTTACGGAAAATAGAAAAATTGCGAAACAATTTGTAATATGACAATGCTAATGGTGAAATAGACGCACTCTTGGTTTCGATTCGTCAACTAACGTTCTCATGATTTTATTATAATTAGTTTGTCTAATTTTGGAATTCAAAGAGCGTTTACGTAATAAATTAATTATTGAATGAACTAGCTTAATCGTAAAAATTTTGAAATGAAATTTTTATAACATATATACTCACAGGTTGTGATGTGGAATCATCAGGTTGTGATGATGCAGAGGACCCTGCTATAGCTGCGTACTCTACGCATGTCGCCGATTTGTCACTCATTTTAAAAATATATTAATAAAACTATAACATTTATACAATAAGTTCTTGATTGTTAATAGTTCACCATATTATTGAATCCAGTAAACACCATTAAGATGTTACATTTACATCAAAAATATACAAAATGATAAGTAAATTATTGAGTTTGTTTCATAGATTCTCTGTTCTACAATTAATTTCTATTAATAGTTAAATATTTTAAGACAAATTGGCAAATTGGGATGAAAACGAACGTTGCGATCGGTTGCGTAATACGGAGCGATGCGCGCGCGCTCGCTTGCCGGTCTGCGTGTGCGCACTCAGTGTGCCGCGCCGTCGTGCCTCCAACGACACGTGGTAAAGAACAGTAGCCGCCTCGCCGCGAGAATCGGTAAAATATACCTTGATTGACATCTTCAGTGCGTTCAGTGCGGGAAATTTGGGGGTTGCTGTGCTAATAAGGGATTTTTCTTTTTATAAGATACCTTATAAAAATTGTAACTATTTGTATTTCCTGTAAATCATTTTGGTGTCCGCCCAACTTTTCTAATAATGTGGAAAGTAATCCCTTATTTTTGGACGCAATCTGCAAATTTAGTTCCCCACTACAAATTGTGAAAATTCGCCGCGCGACCTTCGCTGCATTTTAGCGCGGTCCATAGCGGTTCTTTAATAGTCACGGTCGCCAAAATTTTAATAATAAAGGGAAACAATGCATTTTCTAATTACTATAATATACTTATATAAAACTTTATTGAAACCCACATTTTTTCTGTCTGACATTTTGTACTAGATCGTTGTTCATTATTTTTAAATGACACATGACTTTATAAGTATAGATAACTGCAAATGTTTGTACGAGTTTAGGGTAGCTTTTTTTTAATAGGTTGAATTTAAGTGAACTAGTTCATATTGTGTTTATTCTAAAGTAAAAATCTATTTATTGTCACAGCAGCACAGGGAAATACCTACAAATACAAATAGGAAACAAAAAACTTGGTACTAGGATAGTAGGAGGCTGGTGCTGCCGAAACCAAGGTACACACAAACTCAGCTTTGCTTTGCAGCTTAAGGCCACAAAGCGCCGATTTTCAGTTGCGGCCAAGAAGTAGCGCCACCACTGTACACTCTTAATAATACTTCCAAAATTATTCATTAAAGAACCAAAATAACATTTAAAAAAAATAAACTAGGTATACACAGATAAAAACGAAATAAATATTTTTCTAAATTCTGCAATAAAGGCCCTAATGTGGTTTTTTAAGTAATATTAACTTGTAGTAATGCTTGAAAAAGTATTTTTTAAATACTTTCAAAGCATCCATTATATTGGTAAACTGTGGGAAAGCATCCTAACCAATATTATAAATGCGGATGTGAGTTCCGCAGCGCGCAGTCAGGCGAGCGTGGTGGACGTGACGTGCTTGGCTCCACCGTTATCTCGGTGTGGCGCAGTCCCTGCCGTGGGACGATTAAGGCTGTTGTGGAAACGGTGTGTCTTCATCTGTTACGCTTCTACTCCCCACTACTGAACTGAGCTTTGAGGAACTTTGTATGTACCTTGTCAGGGATATAGAAAAATACGTAAGATACTTTTCATCCAGAAAAAGGAACTATTCCCCAACGAAGCCTAATATGCCATATTTTTCAATATCCATGTAGGTGTTTGTATATAAGTATATGATTATAAAGGCGATATTGGAAAGTATGAACAGCACAAACTCGTTATACCAACTGGAGTACATAAAGCCGACTGACTGCTCTGCCGGTGAAGGTCGTGAGAAAACCCGCATACTTTACAAACTATTTCGAAGATATGCATTGAGTTTGCCAGCCCGCAGGAAGCAAGGGTGGTAGACTGCAGATTGCCCGCCCCCCACCACCAAGTCGGGAGAGGCTGGTGTCGGCAGTCGGAGAACGAAGTCACACGAACACGTTCATATGAGGTTTATTATTGATCTCTAACTAGTATACTTTAACATCGCACATATAAAACTAATAAATTAAATGTCCTTGAAAACAAAAAGCCGTTGCCTGATTTATGTTAAAAATATACTATCTTAACCTGTATGGACATGTACGATCCACTAATTATTCCACATGTTTGCGTAACTACTTATTTTTCAACCATTCTTTTGCTTGCCTATAGCTTATATATTTGGACTATAATTATTATATAGAGGAAAATTTGTTTATTTATTTAAATGGAATAATAAAACTCTTAATGTGCTACTGTAAGTACCTACTGACTGAAGTTCCCCCAGGACAAAGAGTTACGTGGGTGATAGCGCGGGCACCCCTGGTCTAGCTATCAGTCAATCATTTACCGTCAAATACCTAGGGCAGGATTTCTCAAACTTTTGTACCCCATAACTTACTAATTAAATCCCCTCTCCCCCCCAAAGAAAATAATCAAATGACTACTCAAGAAAATAAGGTTTTTATTTCAATAGAGTATAGATGGCTGGGTTTGTTTCCTGTCGCAAATTGAATCTATTTTAGGAGTAATTTTGGACAATTTTAACCTTAATTCTGACTCGATATCAAGTCGATTCTATCGTTCGTTTTTATCATGGCCAGATGTGAAAATCCACTCTCACGTAAGTATGCTGTAGCAAAGGGTAAAAGGAAATTCACCGCTTTGCGTGAGAGTTCTGGATACTCTTCCTGTCTAGCAGCCTAAAAATCTATCTATCAGACATCACCAAGCCGCCATTACGTAAATCTTATCGCGATCCCTCTACCTTCGAATGGCGAACAAAAAACACGGTCCTAGCGCAATAAGGCAATAAAAAACATATATAAAAAACTTGGTGACTGTCATGCATACAAATGGGCCCATTTTTTAGGTTCTTTTTAGGCCACCTTGTTTGACGATGGTATCTGTTTTTTTAGTATAATAATTGGGAATCGCACTGCGGAACGAGTGAAGCATAGTGCTTAGCGCTGCACCTACGGCGACAATAAAAAAACATTATTATTAGTTGAAATTAATATTGAAATTTTTAGAAAATCAATAAATCAGGAAAACGGTTTTCTGCAACTGCTTCAACAGTTTTTTTTTTATTCAGGTGGCGTCAATAAATCTGCACTCTCGCTACTAGACAATTAGATTTTCTAGCTGGACAGAAAACTATTACAACAGTAAGTTGCGCGTAGCCATTATCGCTTGTTTTTGCTACTTAATTTACGAAAGTGGGAACAAAGGCTATACAGCCAAATCTTTAGTTTAAAAGAAACATGTGGTGGAAACAGTATCTTTTTTTATATAAAATTTTTTTTCGGCCTACGTATTTCTTCTTTAATAATGGAGTATCTTTTTCCCACAAAGAAAAGAACATACTATTGTTCACTTTCCGAGCAGGCGTGGTATAAAACTTATTCATTTTACACCTTTTAGTGACAGATATACCAAGTCTAAATTATTACTATGTGGGAATTCTAAATTATCTTGTACTTTGAAAAAATATAAACTCGAGGTTTTCATTACGAGCCGGTCAGGAGGTCGTCATCCACCTCTTGACTTTATCATCGGATGCTCGTCGTGAAATATCATCTTGGACTTGTCAATCTGAACCAAACGCCTACAAACACTATGGGTTTACTAATATTATGTATATGACTCAATTTATATGAATATGCTGTTTGTCGTTGAGAAGTTCCGTTGTTTGCGTCCAGGGCTAGTCTTGCATCCCAGACCAAAGTCAGGGACCATACTTACAAGTAACTAGCTTATTTTGGATCGTCACAAAGATAAAAAATCCCAAATCAGTCAATTTTTATTATTTCATTTTGCAGAACTCCAGTTTTTTTATTGACAATAAAGTGTATTTGTATCGTAATGTATAGATTAATAAAATACAACTTCCATACTCAAAACTGGCGTTACACTCGGTCAGTCCCTGGCAATGTCAGCGAGAATATACAATAAAATACCGAAACACATGCAAAAAATAACTAACACTAAACTATTTTTAGAGACGTTAAAAAAACTTTAAATAACTTAATGTTACTAAACTGTAAAAGAGTACCCAAGTGTAAGGAAGCAATATAGAGTATAGAGTATTGAGTATTAAGAAGTAAATTTAAGGAAATAAATATTCTTACTTTCCATTCACAATATATTTTAGAAAATTGTCTGTATGTAAAAAAGAATATAACCTTGTTCAAAAAAAAAAGATCTGCACAATGTAAACACAAGAGGAAGAAATATGCTGGCAGCTCATAATAGTAGGCTTCATAAAGACACTAACTCATTCATGGGTCAATGTATACGCTTCTATAATTAGGTTCCTGAGGATATCCAAGGTCTTCCTATTGACAAATTCAAAGAAACTGTAAAGCAGAAGTTGTGTGCTAAAGCATATTATAAACTATATATTATAACCGATTATTTGGATGATAAAAGCCCTTGGGTATAATCCCCTCATTAACTGCTCACTGCCCTCTAATATGGTTGAGGAGGGCGATGGCTGGATCCCGCGTTAACTCGTGAACGGGTGCCATTTGAAGGAGTTCGGCGTTTGGATACTTGGGGGGAGGGAGACTTGCCGATTTAACAGATGCAGATAAAAATAATTTTGTATAAACATAAAGAGACTCTGATAATTTATTTTGAAAATAATATACCCGTGAAGTTTCTTGCCAGTTCTACTTCACGAAGGTTTTTCCGAACTGGTGGTAGAGTCATGTTTTATTTGACGTCAATAAGAACAAGTAATTGTCAATGTTGAGAAATAAATATTTCATTTCATTCCATTTCATTTCATACATTTAGCTTAGAATTGATCTAATTATACAAAAAAATCCCAAAAGCATCTTTATAGTAAACATATTTTTTTTTTCCAGAGCTCACACCGGTACAGAAAAACTGTTAGAAAATCTAACAGAACGTAAATGCAATTCAAAGGCTTTAAAGACAAGCAGTATTTAACTAGAAAAAAATGGAGTCACCAATTATTGTAAAATATACTCGTTGCTCGCTAAATGAAAATCAAAAACTACGACGAGTATTGTTAGATATATATAGACTATTAAATATGAGATGTATTTCCGATCAAGTATATATGAAAATTGGTAAAGTAAATATGGATACTCCACGTTATGTATTCAAATTATTGCGTAAGAAAAATTATATTATACAATTTAATAATAAATATTTTAAAAGTGTCTGCGCTTTTTTTCGTTAAAGATGTCAACATATTTGTTTCATTATATTCGTATGGTCAAAAACTGCATTGATATCGACACTCAAACTATTGTATACATCACTAAATATCAATAGTATTATTCGAACCATTACAACACTGTGTATGCTGCCATGTTGACAGCTTCCATGATTACTTTTGTTTAAAGACTATGGGCAAAAATGTATGGGCTCCGTCCCCACCTACAAACACACATGGAACTGATACCGATGTGTTCCTAAAGTGCCCCCTATCTGATAACAATCCTTTGTTTTAGATAAATCCGTGGGAATAAATAATAATAATCATATATATATATATATATATATATATATATATATATATATATATATGATTATTATTAATTAACGTATATTAATAATTACAAACTGTTTTTATTTTACAATTATAACCATATTGATAAAATAACTAACATTAATGCATAATCATTAAATAATAAAAGGGTTGCAAAATTAATCCTCCATGTCGGCGTCGACCATAAACCTGCAGAATGGTAATTTTCTGACAGGGTCTCCTTCCTCAACGGCTTGCACAGGCGTGTAATGATAGGGGTGCAAACGGGCTGTGTGCACAGTGAACCACACCTTCCACGACGCCTCGCTGGAAGGACACATGTTGATGTCCACCTCATGTTGATATTTTTGGCTCAGCTTCAAATATCTGAAGAAAACGCTTCCACCTGCCTGCGCAACAGTATGGGTTCGGGGAGTGGGGGGAGGGCGTTATTTTGTACTCGTTTATCTTTATGTGCATGCACCGCCCGCTGCTGTGCACTAATGAATACTTAAATGACTAGGTATTTTGCAATTACTCTTCAATAATACGTCAACGACATATTTGTTTATACCATGAGACCCAGCGCATTTGGGCAACGTCGCCATAGAAAAGAAATATCATCTTCATATCAAGTAAGCTACATTTCATTTTTGTTGATGGGTGGGGACGATTCCGCCCATGGTGCTTTGACTAACTAGGCAATGTTACGGTATCAACCGATCCAGGAAGTTCCGTCTCTTGAACGTAGTGGTTCCACGCTTATTGGTATGTAAATATTTCTATCTAGACAATTGTTTGTGAAAGTTCGGCAGCAGCGTAGCTTCAAGCCAAGAGACAACAGGGGTGGGTTCTTGCACCGTGATAAAGAGCTAAGTTCAACCAGTGATTTATGATAGCTAAAGAAAGAAAGCATTTACTAGAACACACAATAACAAAACAAACAAAAAATAAATATTACAAAAAACGGGCAAAAAAGAGTAAATAAATACTAGGAACACACATAATAGCTTAAACAAAAACATATAAACAAATTGCACAAGATAAAAGGTTGATTTGTTTGTATTGTCTGTGCACAAGGGCTTATGTTCCAACCTAAGGACAGTTGCAACGCTGTTCTTCCGTTGACACCTAAGATGGGGTAACGCGCACGCTCAGCCGCGCAAGGCCATTTCGCTCAGTATATTGAGACACTAAAGTATAAAGTATTAATATTAAAACACAAAATGTAAATAAAATAAAATAAGAACTATATCAGGTACTAATGCCTTTTACTAAATTGTTTATAAATTAGTTATTATTAATTATATATAGCATAAATATATTTGATGTATGTAGATATATAAAATAAAATAAAAGCTTAAGTGTTCGTATTAAAAAGAGGACACGGACAAATAATTATGTAACGCTACACACAGTTACAAAATTGTGAACGTAATAAAAAAGTTTTATACATGCTCTTGAATTTTGATTTTGAGCCACACTCTCGAAAAGGCGGAGGTATGTTGTTCCAACACTTTGTAGCACAATATTTGAAACTGCCGCGAAATGGTGATGTACGGTGTTCAGGAATGGCGAGGGGGTGAGTGCATGATCGTACCGTATTTCTATTTCGCAACGATCTCCAGGACAATTTTGAAAACAGATACAGAGGATTTTTTGTGGAAATAATGTCAAATAATAGACAGGCAAAGTAAAGTTTTTGGCATCCTCTCATGTTCAGGATTTTGTTTTCATTAAGGTAAAGAGTGACATGCGACCGACGGGGGATTTTAAAACAAAAACGCGCGCAAGCATTTTGTACCCGTTGGATAAGCCGCTGGGATCTCCCCAGAACACAGGGACCATACACCGCGATATCACGCAATGCTATCACTAAGCTGAATCCTAAGGTCCACGGATATATAGTCCCGTATTCTATAGAGAACGCTCAGACAAAGAAAACTAATTCGAACGCAATCCTTAACGTGCTGCTCAAACTTAAGGTTCTCATCCATTAACAGTCCTAAATTTCTAGTTGATTTCACGCGTTTGATGTCCTCTCCTTTTACTTGTATTTTAATATTACTTTTGCTAAGTTTCTCCACGCACTGTTTAGAACCTAGGAGCAAATATTTAGTTTTGCTCGGGTTAAGAGCAAGCAAGTTTCTCTCAGACCATTTCAAGATGTTACCAAGGTCAGTATTTAAAAGTAATATCTTGTGGCTGATAGTGTCATTATTTACATTAGTCAGAATTTGGAGGTCATCAGCGTACAAGTGGTAACTACAGGATTTTATGCAGCTTGGCAAGTCAGCAGTGTATAAGTTAAACAAAAGAGGCCCTAGAATGGATCCCTGTGGGACACCCCTTGAAATTGGTTTTTACGCACACAATTATGTAATTATATTATTAATTGCACAAGTATTTTGCATAAAGATTTGTATTGTCTTTAATAACGTAACTTTGCCTACTTTTTATTAAATTAGTAAAAAAAAATTATAATTTTAATAAGATTGTTTATGTAGAAAGACAGTAAATCGGATAAAACAATTCACCTCAAAATTTTGTTTTTGTGTTAATTTATTTGCAAATAGAACTTACGCAAATACTTTAGCCACATACTTCAAGGTGTCCAACAAATTGTTTTTCATTAAGATAACGCTGCTTTGAAATTTAAAAAAATACTATATTTAAGTACTAGTACCTCATTTAAAACACCAAACACATTGTATAAATAATCATTTTAACTTGCATAAACTGGAAAGAAATAGAGCAAAGAGATTGTATTACATCACAATGAAACATGTCTAAATAATACAAAAACATAAGCTAGCTAGAGTTTAAACTTTGTTTCAAAGAACTGCGCCACCATTGCGGCTTTGGCTGAAGCGATGCTGAGGTGAAGCGTGATGAAGTAGCGTTCGTAGCTCAACCTCGTTTGTTACTTTACAGCATTACTGTCTGGTGGTGTGGCGCGTACCGAACGATACCAAATTATTAAGTTCTGTCATGCAGAGCGATGAAGAAACAAATGAAATAAAAATGCAAATAGAGTCATACTATTTGCAAGTTCGATTAAAAAGTCCTCAATATTACGAGAAATTATGCAATACAGGCAAGTTAGCTCGCAAATATTGATATAAATATATAAATATTTATGCTTCAGTTTACATAAAATAACCCAATTTATAAATATACTTATAAAAATAAGAACTTGCTGAAGGGGTCGTCGCGCCACCGGTGAAAGTTTTTGTAGCTAACAGCTTTTTCCCTAGATGACACTAGTAGTATACTAAATCGCGCATTGAAAGTTTTTAATGTCTTTGATAAATAGCTATGTCTATATATACTGTTGTTGATCTATAAATTTTACACAATGTAGTACATTACCGTTGATTGATTGATTGACACATCCCGCAGAAATGTAATAGAGATGGGTAGGTTCGCCGTAAATTGGGAGTGGAATCCGGATGTGCATCCAGCTCAGGTGATGTACATCCAGATCCCGTGTCCGACGGACCCATATGGATCCGGTTGGCGGTCACTGTAATTCAGGTTGTAGGACGGAAAGGCACAGAACATGATTCAGTAGGAATGTGTATTGGACGCAGACGTAGGCGTGCGAGTAGTTAAATTTTAAAACGGAAGTGAGCGATTTGATTGCTTGAATGCTTTTACTTAAATACAATGTACTATAAAGAATTATAATCTATCAGTCTCATGTTTTAAATAAGCAATTACAAATATAATAAAATCTTAACTAATATTTATAAACAAAAATACCCCTTTTGGTATAAATAGAGAAAAAAAAATAGTAACACTGTCTCATCAAATGAAATTTACAAAACTATAAAAACAACATTTCTTTGAACGATTTGAAATAATTAAAAAAACCAATACGCCGCCGGTCAATAGGATTCGGATCGCGCCGACCAGTCCAGTCCGCCAATCCGATGCGCCGTGTCACCACTCCGAGGAACCGTATCCAATTGGCCGTTGGACACGCATCCATCTCTAACGCGTGTGATGCGTGTCCGAGGATTTACATCCAACCAGACCTACCCATCTCTAAAATGTTATATAAATAAATGGCAAAGTATTTTTAAAGCAGGATCTGTAATCAATCATCCGTATTAGTAATGAATGGGTCGGTCGGTACTTAATTTCTCAATACCGGAACTATTTATCGGTTCCAATACCAATAACGGGCTTTGAAACTATTTATTTTAAAAACTATGTATTGGATCATACCTAATACGAATGCAGTATTTTCACCGGTATCCCGTATTTTAGGTCTGCTTGGTTTCATGATAACTAGTTTTAATGCGTTGCAAGATTAGGTACTCACTGACTGAGGTCTACTTATAATGGACGTTAAGTGAATTTGTATGAAACTGTCGATCGCTACCAGATTATCCTAACCTCTGCTTCTGTCAAAAAGAAAGCGATGCAAATATAAGAATGCAATTTAGACATGTGTCGCCGTTTTTCTATGCAATGCGTGACGATTTAGTCTACTCCGAGATTCAATGAATTCAAATATTTTGTGTAATATTGCGATATGAACTACATAGTTTTTCTAACAGGAGGATAAATAGTTTTCTCGGTGTTTGTGAATACGATTCAAGCTATGCGTCGTCGCTGTCCGCCGCAGAATACATAGTTCTCTCTAAATCGTTCAACAAATAAATGAATGAAGCATATTTAAAATAAGAACACTGGTGGACTATACGAAGTAAACATTCCTAGATAAATAAACATAGTCTTCTAGAATTTTTATTTCCGACCAAATTCTTATCTGTCCTCTTCAAAAATCGTGCTAATCACGAACCTAAGCACAGAATTGACGGATTCCTTAAGCCGGCTCTACACTCGCGTGTGAAGTCGCGTCGTGAATTCACGCCATGAATATACGCCGCGATCCACGCGTGAATTGTGTCCCTCCACTCTCGCATTCTTTCACTAAAGCTTCACAGTCTTGTTCGCGATATCTTGTACGCTGCAGCGGAAAACTGCGAGTGTAGATGCGTTCACGTCGCGTTCTTGTGGCAAACCTTTTGTCGCGGAACAAAAAACCGACACTGATCGGGGAACGCATTCTCGCTCCGATCGCCACCCGGTTCGAACGATACCTTCCCGATATTCCGTGGCGCTGTCTACTGACGTCACAGTTTAGCGTGTTGGTTCCGTGCTACGGTTTTCAAGGTTTTTCTACTCCCTCTGAGTGCTATCGAAGTGCGATTTTTCTTTGCAACTAAGCCCCTTAGTCTTCAATGTGCTGTGCTAAGTTGTGTTGTGCTTGTGCTGAGTGCAGTGTTGTGCCCAGCGTAAGTAGTCTGGTTTCAGTACAAAGGATACTTAACGGTGACAACGAATTTGTCAGGACTGAACCAGTTCTGAACCAGTCCTTTTATGTTTATTTTATTTCTCTTCTCTATTTTATTTATTTTTCTCCTCTTTTCATATTTATTTTTATCATATCTGTGTGTTTTCGTGTGTATTTGTCCTTTCTGTCGGTAAAGGTTGACCCTAACGCGGTCAACTCTTTACCTGCGTATTCTTTTTTTAGGTTTCTAGGTGGCGGCTTTCGGCGTACTACGGTTAGTTTTAAGTTATTCTCCCTTTTGCTAGGTTTTGCTAGGTTTTTAGGAACTAGGCATCTTCTAATATACTTATTTATACATATTATTGTCCCAAACCTCCCTAATGGATTCGCTAAGCGTTATTAACTTCGCGAACGCGTTCACCCAGGCGCTTGCTGCGGCAGGCGTCTCCATCCCGAAAGACATCCTAACGCAGGCCTTGCAGGCATCAATCGCGTCCCCGGCCCCTCAGGCCCCAACCCCAGCCCTTCAGGCCTCCAACGTCCAGACCCCTCAGGTCTACAGCTCTCCCGCGCCTCCCGTCTCGTCCGAGATGGACTGCGAATCGGTCGCATCCTCTCACGCGTCGCGTCGCAAGCGTACTGCTCCCGGGAGCGACTCCGAACCCGCGTGTGATACGTCGTCAGATGCCGTCACCTTAACCGGCTCTTCTGAGCCCGCGTTTCAGCTAGTCGCCAAGCGCTCCAAGAAGAAAAGAAAGCTTCGGTATCCTCAATACCCGAACCCTCCCCGGTGTCTTCAACACCAGCCCCCGCGCCATTAAAATCGCTCGAAGTAACCGCGTCTCCGTCGGTCCCATCGAAGCCAGCGACGCGCTGCGCTCCCGTCCCACCGAAGCCTCAGCTTCCTCCGCCCGTTTTTCTCCGCGAAAAAGCGCGATGGACCGTAGTATCTAATCTTTGCAAAGAGCAAAAAAAATCAACTATCTAAAAGCAACCAACGCAGGCGATTCAATTAAAATCCAGGTCGCGACCATCGACGACGTTCGCGCGTTTACTAGGTTACTTTCACCAAAACAAATCGCATATCACACCTACGCCCTCCCGGAGGAGCGTAAGACCCGCGCAGTACTACGGGGCGTCCCGTTCGAGCTCGCGAACGAAGAAATCCTCGAGGACCTTAAGTCCCAGGGTTTCCCGGCCGAAGCAGTGCACAAGATGCACTCCAACCGTGGTAGGCGTTTTCCTTTAGCTCTAGTTATCCTGTCCAATACTCCCAACTCGAAGGAGATCTTCAGAGAGGCTCGCACAATTTGCGGACTCTCAAATATCTCCGTCGAGCGTCCCAACCCCCGCGTTCACCCTGGGCAGTGCCACCGCTGCCAGCTCTATGGCCACGCAGCGGCTAACTGATCAGCTCCCCCCAGGTGCGTTAAGTGCCTGGATCCCCATATAACGAAGGAGTGCACTCGCACTCCCGAATCCACTTCCCCCCCTGCCTGTGTGCTCTGCGGCCAGTCCGGCCACACAGCAAACTACAGGGGATGCCCGCGCGCTTCGCGCTCCACCGCCAAGAGGGTCGCGCCTAAACCGGCACCGCCGCTCACTCCCGCTAACTTCCCGCAGCTGCGCAACCGGGGTCCCCCGGAAGCAAAGCCCGTTCAGCCGACGCCTACTCCGGCTTTGTTTTGGAGGCAGCGTCCAGCTGTTCCACCTGCACCTTCCCGACCTATCCCAGCTCCCGTAGCTTCCGTAGGGCCGCGTCGTCATTGGCTGAGGACATGAAGACCGTGTTCGACGTCATTCAAAACGTCGACATTAACGAAATATCCGTACTCGCACGCAAACTGCGAGCCGCCTGCTCTCCTCAAGAGCGTTTATTTGCGTTTGCCGAGCATCACTCGCTTCTAAGTTCGTTATAAATTTTATTTTTGTATAAATTCGTAAATAAGTAAATTATAATGTCTAGACCCGCAAATCCCGCGTCCGGACGTATTAAACCCAAGGGCTTATACCTAGTATCTTTTAACGCTCGTAGCCTTAGCACCAATCTTCCTGAGCTCAAACTGTTCCTTCAGAACAAAGAACCTGACTTATTGCTTCTCCAGGAGACATGGCTTACTCCAAACCGCTCCAGGGGATACGCTATCCCTAAGTACGCGTTTACTCGCAACGATAGGCCAAACTCCGACGGTTTCGGTGGCACCACTATATATTACAAAAGAGGCTTCCATTGCAGTCCTCTCCATTCCCCTCCTCTCCTCAACATGGAAGCCACTGTGTGTAGACTATGACTGGTCATCCAACCATCATCATAGCTTCAGTCTACATACCATGTGGCTCCAGACCAACCCGCAGTGACTTTGAGGCCATTCTCGCCCTCGGCCATTCAGCAATTATGTTCGGAGACTTTAAATCCAAACATACTGACTGGACGTGCCTATCGACCAACACCAGCGGTATCGCTCTCCTCGACATCACTAACTCACTTGACTTAGACGTCAAACCCCATATCACTCTCACTCACTATCCCAACAATCTGAACTACTCTCCTGACATCCTCGACTTTGCAATTATCAAGCGAATCAATCTCGATCTCAGGTCTATCGAACCGCTCGATGACCTAGTCTCTGACCACCGTCTCCCTCGTGCTAGGTGCGCCTAACGATAACGTTACATCTCCTAAGACCTTTACCAACTGGAAAAGTTTTAAAAATACGTTAGTTTCAGCCTTAGAGGCCCCTAACTCTCCGCTCGCGATTACGCCCGACCAATTAGATAGCCCGGATAAAATAGATTCATTAGTCAATACTCTAACTGATGCTATTAACACAGCCATCAAAGACAACGAAAAGGTTGCTAAGCAAAGCAAACCCGCGCTTCCACTAGCCGTTAGCAATCTCATTAAAGCCAAGAACGCGGCTCTCCGGAGAGCAAAGAAATATCCCACGCCAGCATACAGAACAGCTGCGAATCAGCTTCAACGTAAAGTTAGGTCTGGCCTCGCGGAACTCCGCGACACTCAGTTTAACGATCTCATGGAGAATATCTCCCCGTCCCACCAAGCGTATTATCGAATGGCCCGAGCCTTACGCGTAGACACCGCCTCTAACGTTCCTCCTCTCACTCGTCCCGACGGCACTATTGCCTTTGAAGTCGAAGAGAAAGCCGAATGCTTCGCCGACAGCATAGCAGGTGGTGGAGGACGAAGTTCTCCGCAGAGAATCTCTCCCCATCACCGACGACCCCGTCCCAGTCTCTAATGATGAAATCTTGCTTCTCATTAGAAGTCAAAAGTCCAAAAAGGCTCCGAGTACGGATGGAATTTCCAACCACGCACTTAAGCACTTAAGTGCTTTCCTTGTTAGCTATTATCTTCAATGCCTGCTTCGACCATAGCTACTTTCCAAAAGCCTGGAAAGAAGCGACAGTCATAGGCATTTCCAAACCGGGTAAACCTCTGAATGTCCCGGCTAATCACAGACCCATCAGCCTCCTCAAGGCAATGTCTAAACTTCTCGAAAGAGTCATACTCTCTCGAATGCGGAACCATCTGTTTCCAACGGATGGCGACCCTCTCATTATTCCCCACCAGTTCGGCTTTCACGCTAAGCACTCCTGCCCTCAGCAAGTCCATCGAATCGTCGAGTACATACTCGAAGCCAACGTAGCCAAGGCTTTCGACAAAGTCTGGCACAGCGGTCTCGTTTTTAAACTCTATAAAATGAGCTTACCGGTTCGCCTAGTCAGATTAATCGCGTCGTTTCTTAAAGACCGTACGTTTCGATTCAAACATGAAGGCACGCTCTCCGCGCCTCGTCCCATAAAGGCTGGAGTCCCGCAAGGCTCAGTCCTAGCCCCTCTGCTGTACACTGTGTACACTAACGACATCCCCATCCCGCCGAAAGGCATCGAACTCGTCCTCTTTGCAGACGCTACCGCCCTTTACACTAAAGGTCATGCGATCTCGTATAACATCACCAGACTCCAAAAGGCCGTAAACGCCCTCGGTGTTTGGTTTCAAAAATGGCGTATCGATGTCAACCCAGAAAAAAGTTCTGCTATTCAATTCGACCACAAACTCCGTAATCGCTACAACGACCCCCTCATTCGAATGTTAGGTATTCCCATCCCCTGGAAGCGCAGTATTAAATACTTAGGCATCACCTTAGATCAGACGCTTTCTTTCAAGCCACACGTTGATAGAGTAACGAAACTCGCGCGTTTTTACTTAAGCCGCCTATATAGTATGATAGGAAGAAAAAGTAAAATGTTTTTCAGAAATAAACGTACGCTTTATAAGGTCTGCGTTAGACCCGTCATGTCATATGTTTCGCCAGTCTTTGCGCACGCCAAACCCTCCGTCCTGTATAAACTGCAGGTAGTTCAAAATCTCTTCTGCCGCAGGGCCACAAACGCACCTTGGTACGTGCGTAATGCGGACCTGCACGGAGATCTTGAAGTATCTACAGTGCAACAGCACCTCAAAACACTCTCATAATCGTTCTTCAAACGCGCCGAATCCCATCCCAATCATCTTGTTCTAGATTCAGTCTCATATACTGCTTCTATGTTAGATTCGAAATTCAAAGTCGCTAGACCGAGAAACGCGCACACTGGCGAACCCACGCAATTAACTTTAGATCTCGAGGCCCTTCAGGCCGCAAATCTTAATTCTAACGTAAATTCTAATTCTAACGTAAATCCGAATTAATGCAATTTTATTTTTCAATTTTTAATGTTTTTAATTATTTACTTTTCATTTTGAGCACCTTCAGTGCTATGTAAATCCCAGCGGGTGACCCCTTAAGGGCCCCGCTAGCGCGGCCTCTTTCTCCAACTGGCCGTCGCTCAGATGAAGGCTGAGTGGTAAAAATGCACGAGCCGACAGGGGGTTTTTTAGTGGGTATGGTTCTGGTAGGCGTCGGGACGAGTCCCACATAACATCGATCGCGCGCGCGGAGTATACGTCAGAGCATTTTTTATCCTCCTGCCCTTCCCGTGGAGGGGAACAAAAAAAAACGGGGAACGCCGCAAAGCGCGAATGCGAAGCGTGAACAACATCTACACTCGTGTTTCGCGGTTTTCGCGGGCTTTCGCAGCCGTTCGCACCGCGAGTGTAGAGCTGGCTTTAAGTTGTTGACCGTCCCTCTTTATTGTAATTATGAACTTAACTACTTCTTGCGTTTGGACACTCAAATGAATGGAGTAGGTTAAAATTTAGTGATTCAGTTGGAAAATCAATAAGTTTGTGCATTTATTTTTAGATGTATTTAAATTGAGTTCTTTCTCATATTGCAAAATAAGCCCACAATGATTTTTCTATCTATTTGTTATATTTTTAAACACATGAAACCTCTATAAGCCTACATTAAATTCGGGCAAGCGAAGTGGCACTGTATATTCCTTGTTAACAAATATGTACATAACCAAATGTACTTACTAAACAGGATCATTTTTAAAACAATTGTTAACCAATAAATAAATATGAATTCCATTGCTGTTTTATATACTGAACAAATTCAAAATATTGGATTTCAACAGCTTTAACGGCTGTAATGAACTTGGTTTCGTAATCTTTAATTAATTTAATTCCGTAATCTTTAAATCTTTAATTATTCAGATTTTGTTGCAGAGACTAGTACTACTGACAAGATAGATTCAAAAAATTAGATTTAAAAATAGAATCTAGGCAACAAAGCAGACCGCCTACTTTAAGTATAAAAACATGTTATGTTTTGAGCAAAGCACACGAATGAGGTGGTTTACATTTATTGTGTTTTATTTGATCAACTTTTTGATTATCTTTGTCAGGTGGCTATCTGCTGGGATCAGTATTCCACGTAGCAAAGTTAGACGATGGTTTGAGAACAGCAGGGCCGATGTGAAATATGGTCTTGTGTTCTTTGAAACATGTCAAAGTCGTGAAACATGAGAGAAACATTGAATGACAAAATTGTTTGTGTTTACTAAAATTGTAGTAACAGTCATATAGCATGTGTTTACTCTGCAAGCCTTAATTAACTTAAATACAAATAAACTTTTTTTAACCTATCGTCATTGAGGCTACCTATCCGCCGAAGCTATTCAAGGATTCTCCACCAATAGGATCACTATATTCTCAATTTAAGTTTTAATCTAGCCACTTCAAAGTCCAGTTTTGCTGGATATGCTGCTTATTTTCAAGGTTTCTAAGGTACATTATAGCTAGAGCACATCTTGATATTCAGTGTAGACAAATTTTGTCTTTAACAATGTGTAATTTGGAAAAATATTTAATAGTCACGACGGCGAGAACGGCGGTGCAACATCGACTTTCAGAAAATCGGAAAGTTTAATGGATATTTGGATTTAATTTTAAATTTAAAGGTGTTAAGTTTTTGATCTTCATTTACTCATTAGCTATCATAAGGTTTAAAAGTTCAATATTAAGTGATACATTCAGTGTTGTATAAAAAGAACTTTATTAAGTTGCTAAGAATCGTGGTCTGTACCGTTCGGAAAATGGGCACATGCATTTTTCGAACGGTACGAAGGGTCCCCTCGGTATAACCCAATAATGCGAATTCCAACTGAAGTCGTAATTTATGCAAAAATCGTGCACTTCATAAAAGCTTGCTACATTTGCTATGTTTTACTCTCCTGGAATATTTAAGAAACATTTCTGGGATTTAAGTAGCGAACACACCAACCAGCTACTTTCCTAAGCACTGCCAAAAAATATGGCAAACGTTCAATCACGCGTTGGCAATAAATATTTATTATAAGGCTATGTATTAGTTGATTGAGACACTGATGTACGTACACACCGAAACGCATCTCGGAGCTGGTCTGCTGCAGCGTTGGGGCTAGGGCTACAGCGTTCAATTAGTACCACGCTCCATTTATTATTTTAGGTCAATAGCAAGCAATAACTGGACCAGTGCAGTTTCCGATGCAGATTACGAGGACGTGTCTTCGTATGTAGATTGAACATATTGAACAACAAGATATTCCTATGCTTTATAGGACATCCAACGGATGAGGCCATTGATTATTTATATTTGACAGTGTATGTAAATTTTACATAAAGAGTTCTAAAAATGTCTCGATAATATTATATTCAATAATAAAAACAAGTGTAAGTGTATTTGATACTGTTTTAACTGTGAAACGGCTGATCGGTTTCGAGGTCAATAAATAAATATAATCTAGAATCGTAGTAACAGCAGGCGTCGCTAACCGCTGATTGTACACGGAAATACACACAGGCAAATCCGCAGGCGGAGACTAACTTTGATTCATTCCATACTAAATGCGATGCAAATTTGAAAACCTATTTTGTTTGCAAGTACATTTTTCTTATGGAACCGCTTTTTTATGTTCTTAACCTTACTACTTAAATGTGTTAATTTTAAATCATTACGTAAAAAGAGTAAATATAACCATTTAGCTGGAAAACATCTTAAAATTTAAAGAAAAATAACAAAACATTAAGTCAAACATTTCTAATTATACGGTGATTTATGCTTGTTTTTTAGGTTTTATTAAGATTCGTTAGTTCAAGGTTTGATTGAAATATAAATTTTACTTTATAAACGTTACTTTCAAGAAGTTCGCCAGGCTAACGCGTCGTACGCATTCCTACTGAGTTTCTTGCTGGTTCTTTGGCAGTAATGACCCTTCTGAACCAGATGATCCAAATAAAAAAAAACTCAATTAAATGTACGATAATTTGCATTGATTTATTCAGTGAAGTGGGTAAGTCCCTAAGTAACTTATTCTTTAAAAGTTGCGGTGTATTTTTTTTGATGACCGCAGTTTTTACAATACAGCACTTAATTTTTTGGAACAACTCGTGTTTTGTGTACAGATGAATTGAAAGACCTATTGTCAGCAAGCTGGAATTTTCCCGAAGCATACAGATGACATATCGGCTTACTGTGAATCTTTATATCCAAATGAACATAAAAGCTCTCTTTTACGAGTTGGTATCCAAGTAAGCTTAGGTCCCACCTATTGTGACCACCACAGTTACCACGGTGGTTGTGTTCAGGTTAAAGGGCAGCTCCAACTGATACCGGTAACACATCAGGCCTGCTACCATCAGCTCCCTTGCGTGTTCCTCTGCACACTATGAAAATACTACCAAAATATTATCTATGTGAATTGTGTTTCTAGACGAAAAGAAATATATGTATTGTTTAAATATGTTATCCTCTTTCGACCACCAAGCCGAAAGAAAATGTTTAACGGTTTTAGTTCAATTTATAAATTTGAAATGTATTTGTGTCATTGTCATTAAAAATAAATACTTTTAAAGTCTAAACAATCAAATAACACCTGTAGGAAATGGCAGGTGATACGTTTATGTCAACCAATCTACATTTTAAAACCTAAAATCTAAATACCATATTCGATTAGTGACCTATATGACCAGGTTCAAGAATATTAGGCGCTTCCGCAAGTTCGGAATGTAATCATTACCCTGTTAATGGACACAGGACGTCCTGCTCGAAGACATAGCCCACGAAGGTTTCGATATCTAATGGCACCTTCATTATCGAATAACTTTATTCCTGTCGACATAAATAACAATAAACACGTCTTTTGGCTATATATTTTTTGCGAATTGGAAAATATAAAAATCTCGTCGCAAAAAATTTTTTTAAAAGCCAATTTGGTTTTATCTAGTTTATATTCTGAATAAAATGTATTTAATAGCCTCTGTTTTAGGTCTACAGGCGGATTCACATTTTATATCTTGTAGAATCTCAACACGTGTTTTGTTCAATCATGAAAAGACAACTTAAGCAGCTTTAAGATTATTGGATGATAATGTGCATGGGGTCATTTTAGCAAACATAACTGCAAGTTGAACAATTGCTAAATTGGAATGCATCGAAAATCAATATCATGAGCTAGGTTGATGTTGAAAGTGTCTTTTTTAAAAGACAATTTTTGGTTCTCATATTTTTCTCCTATCAGTACAAAATCTAATACTGTGTTACAAAAGTAGAAAAATATGAAGGTAATATTAATATCATAAAACGCTTTGCCACGGCATTTGGCTGGTTAGGTATGCTTGAGGTTCCGAATGTGACTTTGAGGCTAGTGGGCTACTCTTCATAAAGATGAATTGTATAAGTATTTGTATAAGTAAGTATAAGTATAAGTAATAAGAAAAGTATCATTCATTTATTTTTCATTTATTTTTAAAATAATGTAATTAACTGTCAAAAAAAAAACTATTTCTTCTTTATATACTTAAATATTTTGATTGTTGTCATAACATTGCATGCTGTTGTCACCTATAATTGAGTCTACAACTTACAATACCTTGTTAAAACTATGGTCCAAATGTGCATTATTTGCTGTAAACTTGTTGGTGATCTAATAAATAAATGAATGACTAGTGCTAGTATTAGCTATCTAAAGGACATGTATGAGGCCGCTGAACGCTATTGCTATTCACATAGAAACCACCAAACACTTCCACTGGGCGTTCTAAGCCGTTCATGATGACACCATTCTCCTATGTCCTATGCCAACTGATACGTCAGCGGCGCTATCGTTAAAATGCTAATTTAATGTGTTTTAACATTATTCGTTATTGGAATGCCTGATAAGACAATTGGCTATTTTGAAAGTAGATGTAAAAATAGTTTTTTTTCCCTTTTAAATTTCACCTTCTAATACAACGTTGAACATTTGATCATCTGTTTGGCAAAATGTACATTAAATATTACAAAATCGGTCAGTCATAGTCACTTTTCCTCTATTTTGCGAGAATTTCAGTAAACTGTATTTTAAGTATCAAATAGCTCAACGACCGTAAACAACATGGAATCTTTGTATTGTTGTCAATGTCATTGGACACTATGACATGGTAATAATTTTTTTTAAATAAGCTGCTGTTTTCATTTGCCTCGGGGTCTATATTTGTACTGGCTCCCCTTTTCCCGTAGAGGGTGCCAGGCCCGTAGCGATGGAGATCGGCGGCGAGAGGGAGACTCTCCTCAGAGTCGGGTTGCTTGAGAGTGCAGCCCTAAGTGGGTGGTTCTAAGGCTAAAGAAAGTTGAAAAGTTGCCCTTTAACCACAAACAATTTTAATAAATTGATTTGAATTTAAATTAGATCAAATAATTGAGTACATATTAATTCACAGCTTATCTTTAAATGTGTGCATGCAATGTAAACCTCAAAACATATAAAGAATGTATTTTATTTAAGAGGCCCTTTCTTAGGTACCTACGTATTAAAACTCCATTCCTTAAATTGACGCATAATGTATTTTATTTGATACTTCCTGTGTCTAGGGTCTATGATGTAAGTTAAGAGTAGAGAGGTGTCCACGCTCTCAAACCAATGATCGAAGATAATTTGTATAGATGATGTGGAACATCCGTGGAAAAATTCAGAACTATTCTTACTGTAATGTTTCAGTTCTAACTGAATAAAACCATGTTTAGTGTACAAACGCACAGTGTGGGAGATTTTGGCAATTAGGATTATTTACTCGAAGTCACTTGATATGAAGCGAACATCATATCTACAATTGAAATGAAAAAGAAATATTTACCTAGATACATCAGCCACAGAATATCCTTATGACTGTGTTCACTTAGATCGAGGCCACTAAGCAAGCGTATATCATCTAGTACTCGTTCCCTAAGGTAGATTCTGCAACAGATGTCATGAGAGGGGGTTCATGGAAACATACGGATTTGTCGGTTTGAAAGTTATTCTTCAGCTTTCTTTGCGCACTTATTTATCAGCTATAGTAGCTTGGTTGACGAAGTAGAACGAGGCATAACTCTCATAAATTATACTATTTCCATTTCTTTATTTTCTCGATGACAGCTCCTGTGAAACCTTGTGCGAGCGTTTTTTATATTATGTATGCATTATTTTATAAAAAAATGACGTTTACACACGTACAAGGTTATATAATACCAGAGTCGGAGAAACTGATAGGGATGGAGCTATTGGATGGAGCTAGAGAGCATTATATCAAATTAGAACTGTCATCGAGAAAATAAAGAAATGGAAATAGTATAAATGCTTTAATTTGCTGATTTGGTTAAATAAAATAGACGCTCAATCTACTGAATGGATTGGCCTGAAATTGTAGTGTAACACGAGTGTCAAATTAACCTCTTATGTGCAGAATTCGACACAAGGTTTTAAATTACGTATGAAATGCCACTCATGCGTAGTAATACAAAAAAAAAACAAAAATACAAAAACTTTTTATTATTTAAAGCAAGTACATAATTATGTTAGAGATTGGAGTCTCCTTTTAAGCGTACATAGCCTGTACCAGGGGACTCCGCTCTTCCATATAAGCACGTCATAGGTTTACATACCATTTACATAATAAATTAGGTTTTAAATATTTCCATTAGACAGTTTACAGTTTTTTTTTACAGTTTAATAATTTTAAAAGTAATGTACAAGAAAAATAGAAAGTAAATATGTGTGTTAATGCGTCTGCGTGAAGGTGTGTATGTGGGCGCGTAAGTGTGTATGTGTGAGAGTTTGTGATACATACCAGCGTGAGTGGATATGTGTTATATAATTGATCGTATTATGTTAAGTTATTATATTCAGGAGAGCTTCTGTTTTGTCATAGGTTTTAGATTTAAGCCATATAGTAATAATTTTCTTACATCGGGCATATAATTTTTCATAAATATCAAGCTCTTTGTTAAGTTTGTTATATAGGAATGCTGATTTTACGTAAAATTGTCTTTTTTCAAAACTAGTTTCAGTGCTAGGTACTACTAGGTAGTACTAGACTAGGTAATAGTTCGCTTCTAACTCATTTCGCACCCTCTAGCCGTCACACAGTTTCGTTAGTATGATTTTGTGGCCACCAGTGCCACCAGTGCCACCAGTGCCACCAGTGCCACCAGTGCCACCAGATACAATTTTACCTTTTCCTCTGTTTTTTCAGCTAGGCTTTTAGTAATGTTACATTTTGCGTTGTCGTCGATAATTTTTGCGATAGTTGGAGACTTTTTTTTTCGAAATGGACAATTATTTATGGCTCTGTTAGACTTTTAAATTTCACCGGACTTTGTGGCCTAGCGCTGAGGGCGCTTAGCGCGGAACTTCAAACTACTCCCACAGCGATAGTCGGAGATCTACCTTAGGATTGATATAAAAAAAAATTAAAAAAATTTGCCCCGAAATGGCATGACGTACCGTTTGTAAGGATAGTACTTGAGTATTTGTCTGGCGAGAGTATGAGATGGCGACCGCAGAGCGCGTTCGTAGAGGTGACCACAGACAGGCATAAGGTAACCTGATTTACATCGCGTGTTTTTATGCAATCCATATATATAAGGCGCTGTTTCATAGGTAACTATCGATTTTTTGTAAAGAAATATAAAATCAGTGGGTATAAAATATTTAATACATTGAGGGTAACTGGCATGTATGTACGCATGCTTAAATCTACTTATAAGAAACTACATACCTACTCTACTACTTATTTAGTACATCCCCATTGGTATATATATTTGAATAGGTCTATATACTTCATAGTATGTTCATATAATGCAAAACTTATCATTATGGCTGATGGCTGTTTATAAACTGAGTGTATTTAATTAATTACCATTTGTCATCGAAAAATCGGTTGGTATATAAATAGTTATGCAAACAAGAAGTCGTTTGTTTCTTATTGGTTCCGTCGTGTTTTAACACAAAATTATGCAATTTTAGGAACCCTGATGTTAAACAAATGTTAATTAAATAGACAAAACACATTAATTAATGTAAACTAGAAAAATATATGTTTTTATGTTTATTTTGGTAACATTGTCGTTAAAGAAAAGGAAATTAAAATTCGTAAATCCGTGAAACCTTAAAACTTACAACTCAAACTCCAATAAAATTTAATGTGAGGAGTAACTGTAATGGTGCTACACGAATTTGATCAATTGTCGTTGATATGTTTATGTATTTGATAAGCATACGATTTCTCTTTTACGAAAATAATAAAAATGTTGGCCTCTACTGAAGTCTGAAAATTGAACTCTAGATCTCTAATTAACTTAACGAACAGACTCACATAAACTTCATCAGTGCTGGAAGAGTTGGTGGAAGGGTTCCCAGACACGTCTGGCATGGAGGAGGGTCCTGGATTGGCACTCATTTTCCACATCACACGAGAACGAACTTTAAATTAGGCACTTTTTCATGGAACTCATCTTGATCCCGCGCGCCCTGCGGCCGGCAGCGCAGCTAGCGTTGTGAACCGCTCCCGGGCCAGACAAAGACACGCGCATAATTAGACAGAGAAAGCCACAATACCTTCGATGAAAGCTAATTGTAAATGAAGTAAAGTGATCACATTGTAGTAATTAGTATGCTTAATAAACGACACGATCTAATAAACTCTATCTTTGCACAATCGTTATGTAATCGGTATTTGTGTTCGTATGCTAAAAAGCTATGTTCATTAAAAAATAATAGATGACAGTCGTATATTTCATTGGCTTTGTTAAGTGTTTAAACATACAATATTTGCATTTTATGTTAATTTGATTGAGAATAAAGTAAAGTGGATCTGCTTAAAATCGAGCTTCGTAGCGGAGATCGAAGTTTAGAGGCGTAGTCCGTAGCAGGTGGATCTGACTACTTACCAAATCTCGTACGACTCGTGCGTAGGTTTTTGGACATAATTTATTTTTATACTACACGGAAGTGTAGTTTATAATAATAGAGATTCATTCGCAAACTAATACAGGGGTTTGTTGTGAACTCCCTTAAATTGATCAACTTGTCGAGGCATATAACAAGATGTGTTTTAAATTAAGATATGTAATGTATTAATGTATGTATCATAGGTATATGCCAAAAAGTTACCTCTAGAAGTAGCCGAGTAGAATTATTATTTATAAATTTTAGAGTAAATTTTAAAGTATTTTAGAAAACAGTAACTTTTCGTTAAATTATTCGTCTATATTGTATTATTCTAAGTTATAGCCAGCACTCAAAAAGATTGCACTTCAGAATGCGACAAAGTATAAGTGTAGATAACTAAGAAATAACAAAGTAGAGTTGCCAAAAAATTACGGATATTTTAGTTGCCTTATTATTTTTTCGCGTCTATAATGTTTCCATGTTCATCGCGTTTCTCTTTTAACGTAACTCTTATCACTGAATATATCTGGTAGCTATAACAAAAAGACGCATTGTCGTTATTGTCTCCACAATCAACCCAATTAAACATTCGAGTCCTATTCGAACAGCAGGATTGATTCGAATGATCAGAATCATCGCAATTGAGCAAGTCGCTACATTGCAAAAATATCGCTGCATCACATACACAAATATTGAGAAGAAGTAAATACATTTTCTCAGCCCTATTGATGAACAAATTATCTACTTAAACACCTTATTACTTTCTCAACAGTTTCAGTTACCGTGCGTCAAACTTGTCATGCCAACAGTAACCCGATAGCTCTGTGAAACCGAACACCCTATACAAATACAAATTGGGTCCAAAGTCACCTAATACACCTACTAGTTATCTGACTAATCTCATAAGTGTATAGCGCAGCCGAAAACCGCCACACAAACTTACCTTGTTCAGGAAACGGTGGCGCTACCTCCTACGTCTGACCGGGACCCAATTTAATTGTTATATAAAATAAATAGTTCCATTTTCTGCCGCTGGACAGATACTTTGGTCGAACTGTACAGCCCTCGTTCTCTATTGGCGAGTAGCGAAGTGACGGTTACTCGTTACTTGTACTGCTTCGGTTTTTGAAATCTACACGTGGAACATAATACCGGCGAGCGCGGGTCATCGCGCAATGTTGGTGCTTCCGTAATATCCCTTGTATCACTGTCCCTTTCACACTGGTAGCACAGGTACACTTCGAGAAAGAGACGACGCATGCGGTCAGCTTCAGAATGCGGTCTAGGTCTCCGTCTATTTCCACATTTAGGTGTTGTGCCTGGAGTCGAATGTTTTAAAGGGTATTGGTGTTTAATGCATTGGCATATAATGTTGAAGGTTTTGTTGGTGAAGGATTTATGAAATATGTATTTTACTGCGTTTGAAATGTGGACTGCGAATCCAAGGTTATGGAACACGTTTCAATATACAGCAACGGAGTATAAGGTCTTTTAGTTTTAAGGAGTACAAGGACTTTTCAAGAGTTTCCAAATTAGTGATGATTTTTTTTTAACCTCAAAGTGCGAGCCCAAGTAATTACTTCTTCAGTCGGGATCATCTTTCCTTCGTACTGGAAAAACCTTGACAAGAACTCAGACATCACAACATCCATTGAAGTGGAGATTATGTATTATAGACGAACGTCTCATGGCTCATAAGTAATAGGTAGTCTCTTTTGTTTTTTCACGGCCACTATTATCTTTTACAAATAAATATCTAACCACCACAATAACTACATAAAAAATTATGTAGGTACTTATATTCTGGGAATATTTGCAATTCAGGAGCAAAAGCATTTTCAGCTTAATTTAAGGCCAGCAACGCATCCTATACCAATGTCACGTATCGACTACAAATAATGACGTCTACGCGGACGCTTATCACGCACTACCAAGAGAATCACGTGTTTGTTTGCCGGCTAAAAAAAGGTTTATAATAATGCCTATCAATTTGACACTCGAATGAAAATGTACCAACAATCGACACAATTAAAAAAATGGTTTAGGGCGCTTTTCCACTGACGCGGAGCTGGGAGAGAATCGGGCCATGTAATGACCAATTAAAGTGGGCAATCAATGCTAATTCGTCTGCTTTCAAAACTTTATCTTCTAGTAGACAAAGATATAAAAGCGCTCCTTTTTTAAGCAAAGGTTCAAATACTTGCCACTCTTCTTGTCCACTCCGCTCCGCCCAGCTCCGCGTATGTAGTGCGATGCCAATGAGTGCCAAAGGTACCATTGCGTTTTTACTATATAAGCACATAAAGCCGACTGCCCTTATTCGAGGGTTACATTCTGCCAACCCGCAGTAGACAAGCGGGGTGGACATAGAGTCGCCTGATACAACCCTGAACAGGGTGGGGGGGGGAGTCCCTGCAGCGACATAGTGAAGGCAGCCACACGGGACAGTATAGCTACATTAAACTTATGAGCTAGCACTTGACATTGGCTCAACTTTGCCCTGATTGTGAATCTACTTACCCTGTGTTTGCAGTGACAAGACGTGCTTAACAAAAAAGCCGTATTCGAAGGTTTTATCGTCCAATTATTTGGGCAGCTTTAATCAAAGATCCATTGTCGAATTACCGCTCCAGTTGTAATTGCATTTGCTTCGATAATTCCACCAGCCGATCCTCGTATAGGAGTCGTTTATGTACCGGCTAAACGCCCACGGCGCTAAGACATGAGATCCCGGCAAATTCAAAGAGCTTATAAGGCGTCCTTATAAACGTCCACTTCTAAACAAGCTGATGCCTCGCTTTAACCGGGATACGAGCACAGTTTCAGGATTATTCTGGCGGATCAAAAAAGGACTATAGTATCGTCACAGGTGACGTCTCAGGAAAATAAAAATAAAAAAGTTTCAAATTGTATATTTATTCAAAATAAAAACTCATTTAATCTATTCATCTCTACAGTAACAATCATCAAAAATAATGCCCCACTACAGATACAATGTTTGTCACTACTTCAATATTTAATTATTAGCAAAAAGTTCGTAAACGCACAATGTAACAAACCGTACAAAATCGGTTACAAATCTTACAACTATTGACAAATAATACTATTACATATAAAATAAGGAGGCGTGTGCATACATTTCTTATGTTTAAACTGAAAATAAAAATAACATATAAAAACTAGAATGTGTTACGTATAAAAACAAACTCCAATAATGCAATATGATTGTCACAATCACTCTTAAATAAACAGCAAATAAAAAATGTTAACAATATAAACGTTTTATTAACCTATCTTATTTAAGCATTTCTAGTTAAACTTTCCGATGACTCCAATATTGAGGGTGAGTTTAATTGACCTCGAGGCTTGTAAAAATAATCAATCAATACATAAGAATTATTTAAAAAAAATTACTTTTACCCTAGTGTTTTGACTCTGTTTATAGTATCGCATATATCAATTGTTATACCGTATATATTACTGAAATGATATAGTTATTATATTATACGGCATTAGTGATATTGCACTTCATAATATTAACGCATAATTGAAAAAAATGTATTCAAAATCTTCACAATACCTCAAAATGCTATTATTATATAAGTTTACACCAAAACCCACACTTTACATTATCATTCCAAACTGTTGCCCCCCACACTGGTCGCTGAGTGGCCGGCGGAGGCGTGCTGCGCGGCTCGTCACTTGCCACGTCGCGTGCGCATCAGTAGCGCGATGTACGCCAGGAGGCGGAACCCGATGAACAGGAGCACCATGTTCACTATATCCATTGTGAAGTCTTCCTGTGGACGATTTAAAAATATCACGTTCAAAACCTGTGCCTCAATTGTTTCTACAGCCGCACAAAGTCGCACCGGGTCATTCGGGTCAGCATTAAAAGATAACAAAGACACTTCCGCAGGCGAAAGTAAAGCGAGGTTCTTGTACATGTGATGATAAAATATGTGCGAAAATATAGATATCACATCTTCCCGTTGTGGTTTTTGACAGTAATAATTATATGCGGCCTTAAGCATCTTAATTCTGGTCGACTGAAGTGAGTTCATTATCTTCTAACTACGTATGAATGACAAACACTTTTCAAATATGTAAGGAATTCCGCACCAGAAAGCGAATATTAAATGAATATTACTAAATTAAAAAATTATAACAAACTAAAAGCAGTTTTGTACAAGAGTCAAAAAGTATTTCACTATACATGTATATATAATGTTCACCTATGCTTGGAACATTAATCGAATATTTCATTTTCATTTTCCCTGGCTAGTTTATTTTATCTTCGGTAAACTTATTTGCCTTCTTATTATCATCCATTTAGATATGATTATTTGAGTCAAAACTTCCCTTGGAAGCCCGTAGTTTTGCTATAAAATCAGATCACAGAACTCACCTCAGAAAAGCTAAGCGTATCGAGCACCACCTTTCCACTGGCAGGGCAGGTAAAGTTCTCCCTGGTGCAGGCGATGCTGTCCACGCCGGACCACTGGTTCACCAGCAGCGCCTCGTTGCCGTACCGGAACCAAGATAGGTACGAGATCCAAGAGAGGTAAGGCGGTACTGAGCTAAGAGATAACGTTGGTCGTTAGTCCTTGTTTTATTTAAGGAAAATTTTAAATAGAAAAACGTAGGGAAGGGAGGAATGATTATTCCATTAACTTTTAAGGAAATCTGTAGTCAAATGTACTTTAGAATAAATATAAAACTGACCACAGACTATGCCGAACACACAAATTGAACAGACATTTAGAATTCTAGCTTTCTATCACATTGTATACTCATATTAGGTACTGTCAACCTTTCGGCTCTAAAAGGCACTTTTATAACCTACCCCGAGTTGAGGAAGAATCCTCCGAACAGCATGAAGGGTATGATGATGGGAGGCCCCACGGACGCCGCCATGCTCACACTGCTGCTGGCGCACGATATCAGGTAACCTGCAGACAAAGATCACATTTATTGTAGAAAATCGATCGGTGATTGAAATGGTCTTATTTTGGATGCTTTTAGGCCGGGCGCGGCGGGCCCGGTGGCGTATAAGGCGCGTTCTTCTGATGCTGCTTACCAAATATCCTACTTCCCACACGCAACCTGCGGGGGTAGAGTCTATCAAGAGTCGTGGATTCTTTTCCAACAAAACTCAACTTACATATCTTTTCCCAGTTTGCTATTATAACAGTTGTAGTGTGAGGGACTTTTATACTGTGAATCTTGATAACTTGTTTTGTTACCACCTACAATGCAATAAATTTGATTTGATTTGATTTGATTTGATAAATTATAGACATTAATAGGTGTGCTTTATCGGACCTATGGACTGGAAGTGAACGTTCGTCGTCTACAGAGACATTTTGAATTTAGGAAACAATTTTTTTTTTTCAAAAAAATGCAACAATAATATTAATAATAATCGCAGACACACAGAACAGAAAGCCAGCGCGACAGCCAACCGGTCCGCGTAACGTCTTAAGAGACTCCGACGATGCTGTTACAACAAGGAACGCCGGCGGTCCAGTTTGGAATAGGGCAATACGGCATTCGAATCGCCTAACCCACCGGTGGGCCAGGCTAACGCAGCGTACTCATTCCTACTGGGTTTCTTGCTGGTTCTTTGGCAGTAGATGACCCTTCCGAACCAGTGGTAGTTTCAATATACGACGTCCTAAGCCGAGGTCCGTGCCCTCTCGGGTGCCCTTAGGCGTATCGTATGTAGGAGTAGTTTAAGTTACGGCTAAGCGCCGTCAGCACTAAGCTCCAAAGTTCGATGCAATTTAAAAATGAACTGTCCATTTCGAGAAAAAACAGAAATAACAGAGACACGAGTGCATAAATCTGTTGAACATGTTGAACAAGTGGGTCAGTTCGTTAGGTTTTTATCATAACTGTACTCTATTGAAACATACTTAACATATATGAGTAAACGGGTCTCTACTATACGCACCACAGTTTAACCAATCGAACTTAAATTGTTCACAAAGCTAATGGTCCGTGAAGTCCTTCGCCTAAATTCCTAATTTTATGAACAATACAAAGGAATGCGGTTCGCGCCATTGCATCCGAATGCCTCTCATGTTTCTCGACACACACTTAATGGCGGTTGGCGATGGCGGGCAGCGAACTGTCAGTCAAACGTCAAAGCTGGACTGTCAGTGGAGTATAGATTGATTACATCGTGTTGCAATGATTACCGGTTACGTTAAGGTGTAGTAGATCGTGAGTGAAATGAGTGGTGCAGTTAGCTTTCATAAGGTAACGGGGAAGTAAAATTGTTACCCGGTTTTTGTGTCACCGTTGTCTAAAAAATACAACACGCTTTTACCATCAGCTTTTCCAATTTTAGTAACCCTTTCACATACTTTGACACGGTTTTTAAACGTTTTAAAGTAGATAGGTTCAATTGACCCCTGACACCAAAACCGCAAGTGTATCAGTAAGATTAAGTATTAATTAGCACACTAATTTCCGCAGCTCATAAATGATCTCTTTATGAAAAAACAGTACAAAAAAACGACTTAATTTAATGTCACCTTCCAAATAAGACGGTTTGAAGACATTTCATTCACGCGGCGCTCTCATTCCTCGTGAATGGAGCGGTTCTCGTCGGTCGGCGCGCTTGATGTCACAGATGATAAACTTCGCATCCGATATTGTGATGATGACGACACAAATATCTATTGTAAGAAGTAATTCATGATGTTTCGTCATTATGATACTTGAGCCGCGCTATATTTCTACCACACTGCTGTATGCGGTTTAAATTTCCTGTTTTTTTTTGTGCTGAACAAGGTTAATGACTTTAATGATTTGGCACATGACTCCATGAGAATATATCGTTTTTTTATTGACCAGGTTGGATAAGCCGTCGTCACGTCTCAGGTGTTTCAACGAGGCGAGGATTTATGCTTAGCCAAGAAATACACATTGACCCTTTTAGTAAAAATAGATGAAACCTCTAATTTCACACTCTCATGAAACTATAAAGGAACTGTCAAGACTTTTTGGTGTAATAATCATGTATTAAAGTATTCGCACACTTTTTTCGAATTTTTTTGCTGAGTAAAATATACTTTGCAATAAACAATTGACAGTAATATAAGAAATAACATGGACCATGGGGATAGGGCGTTATGATAAAACTATTTAATTTGAATTTAGAACTCTACGAATATTAAATACCTACAAAGTACACAATTCATTATAGTCTTCGCAGGACATTTATGTTTATATTTCGAGTATTTTTAAGGTTTCGATGATTGAATGGCGACAAATTCAGTAAAGTACAAATTCAGCTTCCAAAACCAATAATCTCAATTAAAATAGATGCCACATAGATAATTATATATTTTCTTAAATTTTCACGATTCATACTTTAAATAAAACACTTTTTACCGGATATTATCGCGTATATTTTAGTTAATTTTAAAATTAACTAAAATATACGCGATAATATCCGGTAAAAAGTGTTTTATTTAAAACACATAGATAATTTTCAAAATAACCATTAAAACAAAAGCACCAACTTACCGAAGCTAGTAGCCACATTGGTGATCAAGGCTGCCAACCCCGACGCAATGAAGAAGCGTTCCGGCGCGGGGTTCAAGCCGATCATGTAGTACGCCACGGTGGTGAACACCAGCGGAATGGTGGCGAACACCGGGGCTTCCGCCAGCGTCTTCGAGAGGAAGTACACGTCCGCTCGGTACATGCCGTTGTGGTGCTCTCGTATGAAGATTGGTAGCTCGGAGCAGAATACCTGATTGAACGATTGGACTTTTTAAAATGTTGTGCATGTCTGTAAGACTAGAGCTAAGGTTACAATGTCGAATGTACTCGTGTTTTATTGTTGAAGTGCCTGGAACAAATACTTTCTTTGCTTTCTTCACTTCACGAAATAGCTTTACTTCAAGAACATTGCAATTCAGTGGTGTAGTTGGCTCGAGTTGTCCTGGATTGTGTCACGCTTGTGATAGAGTTTGTGCTTTGAATAAGTCTAAAAATCTAGACGGTCGAATGGTGTAGTGTCCCAGGTTCGAGTCCTGGTCGGGGCATTCATTGATGTTTATTCTGGTTACCCCCCCAGTTCGCTGTACGCATCCATAACGAAAGCTCTCCTTACTTTAGGGACACACAGTTGATGTGTTTGTCTGAGGATTTATAATTATTTTTCATTATTAGGTAACTGAGTATCTTATTTAAAAAAAAGTTACGAATTAAAATAAGAATTATAAAAGCTTACTATAAAATATGTAAATTTTTTATGTTATTAGCTTTCTGAAATTAAATATAAATATTTTTAGTTTTCGTGTAAACGCATTATCTACGAAGCTAATGATGGTTTTTTAGTTTATTTTATAATAAATAAATATTTTATCCAAACGCCCATACAATTTTAGTTTGATTCACAAGTCGTGACGTCACAGCTCAGTATCGTTTTGTATGGAGCGTTTTTCGGCGACTTGCAATGGCTCGTCGAACTCATCGCTGTATCTAGAAAACTGTTGATTGTAAACATACTGTTACTTCTGCAATATTTCTTTACTGTTGAAAAAATTTAAATATCTTTCACAACCAACCATCTTTAACCTTCACATAAATAGCAGAACCCTATCAGAATTTGTAATTTGTATCTCTGGTAGGTATAGGTTTGTCTACTAATGTCTAACCAGGTGACCAGGAAATGTTGTAAAAGCCCATGAAATCCTTAAATTTTATATTCTATGTAACATAATAGGAATAATATATATATATAATAATAGGAAAACACATGTAACATAAAAGGAATGATGATATTTGAGACATATTTTCGATCGAGTATAATTAAAGTAATAGAGGTTATCACGTATAATTTTCAATAGACAATCTTTAAATGCTAGCTAATATTTAGGCAGTTTTATTACACACATAATTTGTTCCGAAACTAGAAGATGTCACGGCGATACGTTAACAAGACTATCATGGCGGTTAAAATAGGACTTTTAGTAACGTTCTAGACGAGCTCTACCTTCAGATATTCAAGGCATTGAAACAGAAAGGGCTGAAATACCACCCCAGGTCCTCTTCTTCAACTCACATTAATAACAGCGAAGATGTTCTGGAAGGTCATGTTGGTGAGGAACATGAAGATAGCGCCGTTGATGTTCATGACGCCGTCCTGGTCCAGGTGCTGCCCGAAGTAGATCACGCCGATCAGGATCGACACCATCTGGAGACGGCAAGGTGGTTAGTTCTCTTTACACAACTGCAAGGGTTGTACGTCCTATTATTAAATGCGTGATCACTTACATACATTTTTTTTTATTTAACAGTTTTTGTACACACATATAAAAACAACATAAAATACCTTAAAGACTAAATATGTACAAAGGTACGGCTTACTTCTAAAAGAAATCTCTTCCACCCGACCTATGAGAGGAGAGATTAGTATATAACAAAGTAGTGTGTACCTACTTTAAACATACATAAATTATATACTTAATTCCGTAAATAAACTTACACATACTCATATACATATATAAATAAAATAAAATACAGTAAAATATAAACAATCTAAAATTGTGTAAAGGAAAATGACTAAACTTACTTAATTACTAACTTACTTAATTACTAACTTACTTAATTACTAACTTACTTAATTACTAACTTACTTAATTACTAACTTACTTAATAAGTGAAAAGTAGTGGTCTTTAACTCTTTTTTTAAAGATAAGTAGTGTTTCTGACTCGCGGATATTATAAGGGAGTGAATTCCACAATCTGACTGCATGAACGGTAAGTGAATAGGAGAAAAAGTCTGTTTTATGTAGATGTATGTGAAGGAGAGTACGCTTATGTGCTCTGCATGGCTCCTCTTTCGAATGGGTAAAAGAAAATCGTTCGCGAAGAAATTGCGGGGAGTTAGGATTATAAAGAACATTAAAAAGGAGGCAGAGGATGCGCATGTTTCTACGAAGTCCGATAGGAAGCCATAGAAGTTGGTTACGGAACTCCGATACATGACCACGCTTTTTTAGACCGAATATAAAACGTATGGAAAGATTTTGTAAACGTTCCAGCTTATTTAGAAGCTCCTTAGAGACATCTAAGTACCAGACGTCTGCATAATCGATGATGGGTTGAATGAGACTTTTAGCAAGGGAGATTTTAGTCGAAAAGGGAAAGAAAGTTTGAAGGCTTTTTAAGATATGTATTGAATGATGAACTCTACGACTGATTTCACTAACATTAGGTCGCCAAGACATTCATCTTTGTAAGCGGCTGAAATTATTTACGTAATTTTTTGATACGCATCGCGTTTTAGTAGGACATTTATGGGTAATATCTATAAATAATAAGTTTATAATTAATTCGAAATGAAAAATATCCTTTCCGGATTTATTGTCCAATCTACACATCTTGCTCCACCTACCATTTTGATATGCTTTTATTTCTGAAAATCTAATAGTGGTAACTTTTCGGAAATCTGGAAAACTGCATGTATACCCCAATATTTACATACATATATCTACATCGGGAGACGATAGAGAAGTTCACAGCTAGAAGCCAAAATCAAAATTGAAAATCTTTGAAAAAGTCTTTGAGAAGATAGTTTCATAGTAAGTGAAGTCCACCCTCATGGACATCACGGATCCTAGTTGAGTTATTGATGAACATTGGAATATATTTTGAACATTGAATATTTATTGGCGATGCGGCCGTAGGTTCAGTTGGAAATGTCTTTGTTCCTTTAATACCACTGTGTGTTCCTTTCCCTTATCTTTAATTAGCACAACTGCGTTAACGTGGGAACGTTCCACGGCTACTTCTCCACTCACCACAGTCTGCAAGAACCGCACTTTGATGAGCATCGGCTCCTTCGTGACGGAGAGCCACGAGCGCCACAGCACGGCGCGGAACTGGGCCCACCACGACACCTTGTAGGGCGAGCGGCGCGCGCGCTTCGACGCCGCGCCGGTCCACGCCGCGTCCGCCCAGCCGCCTGACACTTTGCGCTGGAGAGAGGATCGATAGTAAGAATTTATTTAAATAAAAAAAGCACATAGAGAATAGGTATGTAAATATAATACCTTTTTTGTACACTATAAAACATTATTCGTTATATCTATTTCAGCATTTGTTATGACATAGTGAAGATTACAAAAACTGTCCATAACTGCACATATACAATTCAAAGTGGTTTCCTAATTAATATTATATTATAAACTTGAAAGCAAATAAATTTGCAATAACAATTTCTCAAGAGCACAAAAAAGGGCCCTATCATGTCCCGCTAAAACAACGAACTGTCACAGATGTCAGTCAAAGCCGCGGGTAAAGCGAGCGTAAGTTCTTTGTTCTATTACCATAACTGGCAAAAGTGGCATTAACACCTATGGACATCTGATCATTTAATCGTAATATATCAATATTTATCAATAATATAATAATAATAATAATATTGCGTCAATTTTACGCAATATTTTTAGGGTTAAGGCGTTACTAAGTATAGATATTTTTACACTTTGTTTATGTTCCATCAATGTCTAAATTTGTAAAATCTATAGCAGCGTTTTAAGTATCAATTTGAGGTAATGAACGCGGTCATTGTGCCAAATTGTCAACGAATTGGACATAAAAATAAGAACCGTGGGTAGAATCTCGTGAATTTCATAAATTATAACAAACCTCGTAATACATAGCATTCTCAGCTTCACTGGCCAGCTGACAGCCCAGCTCGGACTTGGCGAAGGCGGTGCACACGGTGTCGACGGTGTGCCTCGTCACCTCCTCGCGGCCCGGCACGCCGGCCAGCAGCTGGATGTAGTGGTCTGCTGGGTTGTAGTTAGCTGGGCAGGCTGCGCCGAGCCTGGAACGCGAAGGGGTCGGTTAGGAAACTGGGTAATGTGAAGTTAGTCATACAGTTAATGTCCTATAGGGGTGTCGGGAGAACGCTTGACGACGTTTAGAACTGTCGTAGGGTAAAAGTCACAAAGGATTGTTTGAGAACGTAAATGTACGAGAATGTAAAATTCAGGCGCTATGCATTTTAATGAACTGAAATATTGTTACAGTAAAGCTTTATTAAATGACGTCAAAGACGCTAGAAATAAAGACGCCCGTGATTATAGTAGGTATGTCATTTAGTATACTCAGATTCACAAATTCAAAACGCTTCTGCTGAAAAGATTTTACTAATTTTATTAGAGTTTTAATAAACTATATCTTCATTCACTATTACAGTCACACAATTAAAAAATAATTATTTATAATATACATAAATCATTTCAATACAGAGTTCACATGAATCAAAAAGGGTTTTAACTAATTAGTATTCTTTAACATTAAGACCTGGTTTTTTCCCCAAATAGTTAGACCTTGTTAGACCCTGTATTATACATTGAATGTTAGACATATTTACTGAAATGCATCTCAAAAGAAATGTTCAAAACTAGCTCAACGATTATGTCCTATCGAAGAAAGGTTGCTGAACTGACCTTAATTAAGTTGAAGACAGAGCGGCAGATGATCTATCACAACTCAAACAGCCACATTGTACAAGTATTTAAAAATGATATTTTTTCTTTCTTTTATAATATTAAGTTTAAGGGACAAAAAATTCAATGTATCCGACCACCTCAGTGTGCGTTTGTTAAATGTGACCACTTCTGTTTACGTATCCTTATTAAATATCAATTTAAATGTAAAGTTATGAAGTCGAACCCAAATTATAAAAACTTGTATTTTTGAACATTTTCTCAAAATTGCTATTTTGACCTTTAAAAGACCTTGTCTGGGGTCAATATTGTACTTTCTGACCTTCAACTTGACCCGATATAGTCACATTACTTTAATTGAATCTACGAATCTAACTTTAATTTGTAGTACCTAATATTCGATACATGTGTGCATGAAGTTCATTCGACGACCAAAATCAAATAAATTCAATTAAAAATTAAGATAAGATTTCATAAAATGAATTATTGTAAAAATGAAATGGATTTATTCATTATGAGTTGTAAATCATTGCATACATGTAATGATCATTATTTATACAACCTACAAGTTGAAATGGAATGAAAATACGCTTGATTGACAAATTTGTTAAAAAAATTAAAATGCACAAAAAAAATTGAAAGTCGCCTATAAAAAGAGTGGCAAGTTCGTATTTTAAAAGGTATTCCAGGTACACCGAGAGGAGTCTCGCTCGGCTTCATCCGACTACTGATCCCGCGGGAACCCCGGGTAGAGATATACCCCTCACTGCTAGATAATGTAGCTAACCAATAGTGAAACTTACCATGTTTAGCCAGTAGTTTCAGAGTTTATCCGCTACAAACACACAAACAAACGACGTTCGGCTTTCAAAAATGAGTATGGCTACATCGATAAGAAAAATTATGAAAACTCCTCAACTTACTCCTTAAAGAACTCGGAGGCTTGATCCGGGGAGCCGAGGAAGGCGACTCTGCCGTCCGCCATGATGAGCAGCTTGTCGAACATGGCGTACAGCTCCGACGACGGCTGGTGGATGGTGCACACCACCGTCTTGCCCTTCTTGGCCAGGCTGCTGAGCACCTGGTGAAAGTAAGGGTGTGAGGTTTGGGGTTCATCGTTAGATGGAGCTGATGAGAAATTCTTCGCAATAGCCTTATCATTACAGACTGCAGGAACTACATAAGTGCCTTTTTCGTAAGAATCTGTATTATTTTGTACTATTACACGATTTGTTTATCTGACAGAAATGAAAAACCGAGAAGCCAGTTCCGTTTATAATATTTTTATAGCACAAGCTTGTCTAACCTGAGGCTTCAATTGCTTCGCATTGTGATACAGCTGACATAAAAATGTAGGGACCAGGGTAGTTATGAATGTAAAGCTCTCTTAATTATATGCATGTCCAAGTTTGAACAAGTTTTACGAAATGGTGTAATTTAAATCAAGAAGAGAAATGTTTGAGTACACAGTCTCATTTACACTTAATTAATCCTTTTGTATTTCGATTTTGTACACGTCCACCACGAAAAAACTGCGTTCCTACCAACTTTACATATTTAGACCAGAATCATCCACTTTTATGCAAATTTGAATATTTTTTTTTAAACAATAATGCATTGTATGATCGCAATTTCGTAATTAGATCTCTAACATTTTAAATCCCCAGACAAACACATCAAATGTATGGCCCTAAGTAAGCAGAGCTTGTGTAATGGATAAACATACGGCGAACTGGGGGGGGGGACAGAATAATCATACATTATAAACAACAAACATCTGTGTCCATCACACACATATTGCTGGGCCATCAAAGATAAATAGACATGACGAAAATAAACTACAACACGCTGAATCATAAACTACAAAATGTAAAGTGGCAATTGAAGCCCTCACCTGCACGACATTCTGAGCCATAAACGAATCCAGCCCTGAAGTCGGCTCGTCACAGAACATGAGCGGAGGGTCAGTCAGCACCTCGCTGGCGAAGGAGAGCCGCTTCATCTCCCCGCCGGAGATGCCCTTCAGACGGCCAGGGATCCCGATAACGGTGTTCTGGCATTTTGACAGGGCTAGCTGGAATATGGAACAAAATGGGCTATTTACATTTAAAGTGTTATTTTTTGCTATAAGGGTAACTATTATCAAGTCGAAATTAGTTCGTGTTTAATAACCTTTTAATGTAATGTAAGTAATAGTAAGTTACAAACTTCCGTCCCGCCGAAGGTTTATTGTCCTAAATGATATAATCCCTGCAATATCAGTATAACGCATAATACCGCATTATAAGTTATTTGGTTTGATTCCAATTACTTGATCCGTCGCAAATACTTCTCCTGTTTTGAAAAGATGCATCAACACTACTGAATCGGTACAGCGCCTCAAGTTGTTCGAGCAAAACGCGTAAGCAACTTGCAAAACCATTAAAGTATTTGTAAATTCAGCCTCAGTAAATTCAGTTTTTCCACTGATATCGATTAAAATACAACTTAAATTTTTAAATCAGTTTTTATAAGCTTGTTGACTAACGGGGGCGTTGCGAGATATGTAGTCTCGTGGAACTCGGAGGAGGCGCTCGCACGCTCACGGGCGTCAACACTCGGATTCAAATGCGCTTTTGAATCGGCACCAACTGCCTAGACTATACCTTTTCATGAAAATGCAAACATGACTCCATTTTGTGTAGATATATTCAACAAAAGGTTGCTTTGTAAGCACCGTCATGCGTACAATTTAAATTACTTTAATAAGGATCCTAAATATAATAATGATTGATGAACATAATATTCATAACACAATTGACTGTCTTTATATAGATTTTTAATGACTACGTGCGCACTACCATCGAGATACGACATGAAGCAATCAATTAAACTCAACAACGAGGTAGTTTGTCATTTGTTTTTTTATATAGTTCCTTCAGACACCGTCGCTTACGGCTTAATTAATTGCTGCGCTGTTGCTATAAAGATATCATGATTAAAAATTGCAAATGTGTTAAGGAATTTCTATAACAGTTTAATAAGAATGCATTAACCTTTTATGTTCCAAATAAGGGGAGGGAAAGTTGAACTTTTTACGAAGCAGCACCTGTAACTAGGCTCTGAACAGGTACTAAATAAACGTAATTTAGTAAACTTACTCTTTAAAACAGTCAACATAATATGTATTAAAACGCAGCTGTGTATAGGTATAACGTTCAAGGCGTTGGTCAACTTTAATTACAAAATAACTTGATATTTTCTTGGTAGTAAGTAGTATAACATGATTATAATAATGAACTGACCTTGGCATTCAACATCGCACGTAATTCCAGGTTAGTTGTGACCTAATGAGTTATGCAGTTAGTTCATTATGTTGGCGTCGGCGCTAGTGTGTAAGGTACTGAGTTAATATACGCGGCAAGTGAAGCTGAATAGATTAAAATCTAGTTTGTGACCAACAGGCAGGTAGGTGTTATGTATAATACCTATGTATAATCTTGGTCTAAATCATATTCAAATTACTATAAAGCGAAGAAGCGATAAACAAGTACCTAGCAGAACTTGAATGCAAATGAGAAACACTTAATTACGTACGGCCATCACACACATGGTTGGGAGTGCGACGGACGAGGCCGTACCACGCTATATGCGACACAGTTGTTTACTGTATTAAACGCGCGCAAAGCGCCCTAACCTCTTTGGTTCCGTATTTGGTACAATATGTTCTTGTTTTTCGGAAGGTATGATTTTTAAATTTATCAATAGTAATCTCATCTACTTAGGTTTTAATGAAATCGGTAAATTTAACGTACGCAGATGAAGTATCTAACCAGTGCAGTAAGGTCAGCCGTCGCACTTGGTGGGGATATGTTCAAAGTAAGCTTAGTAATGCTGCGGTCCGTTTGCCGATTACACCGCTCACAGCGCTCATATACCCGTTCCGATTGCCCGTGAGCGCGCTCACAGCGATATCGATACGTCACCAATGACGTCATAAACGCCGCCATCTTCCCGCTCACAGTGCCCAAGCTACGGAGCATGGTCGCTGTGAGCGTCCTGTCAAAACTGACACATGACGTTACTTTGTTGATGTTTTTATTAGTCGATTAAAGATTTTAAAAGCTTGCTTATTAATTTTCTTTTGTAATAATATGAAAAAATGGCTCCTGCTTCATTCAGGGTCAAAGATCTTAATGAAATTGTAACTTTAGACTTAAGCGACGAACAATCAGAATGTTAGCGCGATATTTACCGTTCCGATTGCAATAGCACTAATAACACTTTTAGCGCGCTCAAACGAATCGGAACGGTTTTGAGCACTTTTAGAGCTGTGAGCGCTGTAATCGGCAAACGGAACGCAGCATAAGTGTAATACGAACCTCGGAAATGACTTCTTGAACTCGGCGCATGCGCTGTGCGTAGGGGATGTGTCTGTCCATGCGGACTAACGCCTGATTGGAGGAAGACGGGTGTATTAGAATGTATAATGTAAGAATACTTATTAGGATACCTATTAGTATGAAGAGTAAGGTATCTATTTAAATATATTCATGATAAAGTTTATTTTAAAATAATGAAAGAGCAATCTGTTGCAACAGTCTTGTCGCAAAAAAGATTGCAGTTTAGTCTCTTATAAGACATTTACATCTGATATTACTTTGAAATCAACAATTACTAGAATCACCGGTGTGTTTAACATGGCAGTAAGTACATGAATTTTTTATGATTTATTTAAACAACGAACCAGAACATATGCTTAACTTAATTCAACAGTTTCAAGTTATATCTATAGCTATAACTTATCTTTTATTAGAAATCAAACACCAACCTGAAAAACCAGATGCTCGCGCACAGTCAAAGTGCCGATAAACAAGTCCTGCTGCTGGACGTACGCCGACATGGCCGTGAGAGCCTCAGGCGTCGCCGGCTGGCCGTTGAGCGCGCGGGTGCCGCTGGCGACCACCCCGCCCGGCGTGCGGAACGTCAGCGTGTTGAGCAGCGTGGTCTTGCCGGCGCCGGAGGACCCCATGATGGCGAGCAGCTCGCCGGGGTAGGCGGCGCCGTTCACTGTGGAGGGTGAGGTGGTGAGGTGGGCGGTAAAGGTTTTGAGAAGAGTAATGGCGTCGTAGAGGGGATGTTAACCTAGTTGGAAACTTAAAACGTAAGATGGACTGACATAGATGTATAAAGTGACGAATTATAGATATCTTTGTATACATATTTACTTCACATAGCGAAATCGCTGTAGGTACTCAATAATAACAAAAGATTTGCTTTTTTTTAAATATAAAGTTGAATTCCGAAAATTTTGAGATGTCTTTAGAATATATTTAAGCCCTTAATATACCAAACCAATGGCTACGTGGACAAGAGAGTATGAATATCTTGTGGCGAAGAATCGCTGATGATTTTGATTTACATAAGGATCCAAGCACGATCAATACGCGCACTTATCAAATACTTCGGATTATTTTAAGTTAAGTTTTAATACATGTAGCATCTATTTGCTGAATTCTGAATACGGGCAAACGAATCAATTCATGCTCTATATGTATGCTGTCGATTGTACAAAATAACAAAACCCCAGTTATCGCTTATATTTTATTTATCAAATGTTCGCTTCGCCAATACAATCGAGTAAATAACAGCTGCATTTTTTCCTCCTATACTAATCAAACAATTACACTTCTAGTCGATCTCTCTATCACTAGACCGAGCAGAATGCTAAAATGATAAATGAATGATAAAAACTAACCAAACAACAAGACAGACCGCACAAAAAGCTCGAAGCTTTGAATAAATATTCACAAATCAAAGATACAATAATCAACTCGATCGAAACGTCACAAAAAATGCACGCACGCGCATGGAGCCATTTATTTCTAAGCTCCAATGCGCGCTTAATTAGATAGACACCTAATTTACTTTTAAAATTGAAGAGGTTAAAAAACTTGAAAATCTTTGAACGTTCTTTACAAATATTCCACGCAACGCGCACGTGCAAAACTAAACTTTGTAAGAACATCGTTTTATTTTTGACTCGCAAATTATTTTGAGTTATTACTTTGAAGAAATGAAGCATGGCATGGAACTGCTGTATTTTTATTTCCGTTTCACTGCCGTTGTAGCTGGTTAATAAGTTTTGGAGTGGAAGGTTCTTCAGAAAATAGTGATGCATCATGTTTTTGATGAACAAGCAGCCAGGCACCTGCTCGCTGTGGCAGTTGCGTTCCACGATGAGCATTTAAGTGAGATCATTTCTTTTTATCGGCTGAATATATTTAATAATTTTGATAGTTCTTGTTTTTTAATCCCCTCTTACGACTATTAAATTACTGAAATGATTTATAAGCAGTAATTTAGAAAAGATACTTGATCATTTAACGAATCCACCACGATTCAATTTGCATCCTGGTTATGGTTCCTAGCTAGACAAGCATAGGACAATATTCGTCGATAGCTTCTTAATTTCACGTAATTAAAAAGTCCGAGTTTGCGACGAACATTAAGTTTAAATATTTACAAAATTTAAGACAAAAAAAAAATTATTTACACGCTTCAGAGTATTTGTTGCACTTATACTCTCTTACCCAGCAATACATCAGTTGACAAAACCTACCATTCTTTAGGAGCTGCTTTCTCTGCTGGAACATGCCATTCGAGGAGCTCTTCCAGAAATTCCAGAAGCGCCTCCTGTTCCTGGACTCGGTGGCGAAGGCGTTGACGTCTGCCCAGGTGTAGGTGACCTTCTCGACGCCGCCGATGGCGCCATAGCTGCGACGCGCCGGGATGCTCACAGTCACGTCCCCGGCGCTCTGTCGGGGACTGTCGTTGGGAGTGTTGTTTTCCTGGGGGTTGCAGATGTTAGAGTTGGGTGGACTGTTTAAGTTAATGTATAAGGGAGCCCAAGAATGTATTTATATTCTTATTTGTACAAAGAATCATTTACTTACTAAGAAAATCATATATGCATAATATCCTTGACTGATTTCAACCGTGGAAATGAATATCAAATTATAGTTTATATTATTTATCATATTATTTAATGGGTGCTAATTAGTAGACTCCTTTTTAATAGCATTATTCGCCTCTAAAAATCTACATTACCTTCCAAATTACTAACCCAGCCACAATTTACGAGCGTCTAAAAATATGTTGTGACATGATGTTTTTGCTATAAAATTTTGAATTATCATCCAGTTTCGATAATGGCGCTTCGCCGGGTGTTCCCGCACCACGCTCGCTCGGATCGCGCATGCGATAAATGCAGCCTAACATTAACCTAACCCAAATTTACGCTTTCTATAGAATATTTAGTAGGCGTTGCAAAAAAGACGAATTAGTGTATTAGAGGCTAACTCATTTTCCCGTGGCTTAGTTATAAAATTAGAAGTTTGATCACGTGGCCAATAAAGAAATTTGTGAATTGACTTACAATTTCCCTTATTTAATTAACACATTGAGGTCGGATGTTGTAACCTAAACGTTTTACTACAAACATAACTCCAAAGATGTATTTCTATATTAACCATCTAAAACGCGGATGGTTTCTCACTGCCCGTTATCTTTAAACAAATAAATAAATACAGGAGAGAAATATCACCCCGTGTAAGCGAGCCTTGAAGATCTCACAATGTCGCTTTCGAAAGTATGAATCAATTACTCCTTCAGACCGAACAGAACAATAACTTTTAATTATTTATCCACTTTACTAAATTAGGACTCAGTAATTATAGTTTAAGATAATAAAACAAATCTATGGAGTACACTTAATATTTGCACTGCATTTTATAACTCAATCAAAGTTTAATAAAAAACATGATCATTTTTAAAACGCTTACTTCTAATATTAATATAACTCCATTTTCGTAAAAGGTATGCATTGATAAGAAGAAACAGATGGTTTAATCTTATATATAATTAGGTTAAGCATACAGAGGTATCTTAAAACATTTTGCCGACTGTGATATGACTCACTGAGAACAAGTATTCTTATTTCAGTTTTTATAAAAGTGCAGAGAAACAAATTACGGTACTTCATTTGTAAAGGACTGGTTTTTGAGCGCTACTTAGTTCGCACAAATTTCCGTATCCGTGAACGTTTTGGAATAAAAGATCTGGAGACTGTGTGTTACTTAACTGTATTGTATTCTGTGTCATATTTCATTAAACTATTTCCATTTCTTTATTTTCTCGATGACGGTTCTATCTATCTCGTTTATCGATTCAAATTCAAATTCAAATATTTATTTCTCAACATTGACAATTACTTGTTCTTATTGACGTCAAATAAAACATGATTCTACCACCAGTTCGAAAAAAAACCTTCGTGAAGAAGAACTGGCAAGAAACTTCACGGGTATATTTTTTTTTTTCAAAATAAATTTACAGAGTCTCTTTATGTCTATACAAAATTATTCTTTTCTGCATCTGTTAGCTCGGCAAGTCTCCCTCCCCCCAAGTATCCAAACGACGAACACCCTCAAACGGCACCCGTTCACGAGTTAACGCGGGATCCAGCCATCGCCCTCCTCAACCATATTAGTGGGAAGTGAGCGACCCGTCACCCGACGCTACCATAAGAAGACGTACTTTAGTGACAATGACGCTTTAGATATTCATCGGGACGAAGAACTCATCGCACAAACAGACACATTACACATGCTTTGTTACAAATACTAGTACAATCCTGTTAATGAGGGGATTATACCCAAGGGCTTTTATCATCCAAATAATCGGATAGTTTGTAATATGCTCTAGCACACAACTTCTCCTTTATAGTTTCTTTGAATTTGTCAATAGGAAGACCTTGGATATCCTCAGGAACCTTATTATAAAAGCGTATACATTGACCCATGAATGAGTTAGTGACTTTATGAAGCCTGCTATTATGAGCTGCCAGCATATTTCTTCCTCTTGTGTTAACATTGTGCAGATCTTTTTTTCTTTCGAACAAGGTTATGTTCTTTTTAACATACATTAAATTTTCTAAAATATATTGTGAATGGAAGGTAAGAATATTTATTTCCTTAAATTTACTTCTAAGTGACACCCTTGGACCGAGCTGATAGATTGCGCGAACAGCCCTTTTCTGCAGAATAAATATAGCATCAATGTCGGCAGCACTCCCCCACAGCAGAATACCATATGTCATGAGGCTGTGGAAGTAACCAAAATAGACTAATCGAGCAGTTGTTTCATTTGAAATTTGTCTAATTTTTTTAACAGCATATGCGGCAGAGCCAAGCCTTTTCGCTAAACCATCAACATGCGGTCCCCACTGCAGTTTGGCGTCTAAGGTTATGCCCAGAAATACAGTTGAGTTTACAGGAGTCAGTTCCTGGCTCTTAACTACAATGTTTGTGTTTACCTGTTTGACATTTGGCAATGTAAATTTAACACATTTCGTTTTTTTTTTCATTGAGGAGCAAATTATTAGCTGAGAACCACTGCTCTGTGTTGGAGATGCATTTGTTCACCGCTCGATAGTCAATTTCTTAGATATAGCTCCATCCCTATCAGTTTCTCCGACTTTGGAATTGTATAACCTTGTACGTGTGTAAACGTCATCTTTTTATAAAATAATGCATACGTAATGTAAAAAAAACGCTCGCACATGTTTTCACAGGAGCTGTCATCGAGAAAATAAAGAAATGGAAATAGTATCTATAATAAACAAAATTTGATTCAAACCCTATCAGCCGATTTTACGTCATTGAGTAACACGCTTACACATTAAGATATATTCCCAATGAATAACATCTTATTTTATTAATTTCCCTGTATCCAGAATTTGAAAAATTGCTTTGATTTATAAACATCTAATGTCACCCCCATAGTTTTTAAATCATAAAGCTACCATACTGCATTGTATTGCGAGGCTTCTTGCAGCTAGTTGCATATGAAATGAGTCGCGTAACAGTTTCACAGCTGGCTGCGCCGGAGTCGAGGAGGGTGCGCTGATACTTCCTACTTCCTAAATGGGTCGAGTTACTTTCATTATGATTAGTTTGTTATTGATTTATTTAGGTTGTAATTTTATAGCGTATCACTTTTCATTGTTTTTTTTTAATTTTTAACATTACATTGTATATTGCTCTAAGGTATCTTGAACCACACGCGATTAGGTTAAATTTTTTCGAAAGTACTATTAGATACTGTTTAAAAAGGTGGGTAGTTCATTAAAACCAGCTGATATGAAGATTAAAAATTATGAAAAAGATATAAATAAAAGAAAAGGTTATTATCATGCTTTCAAAACTGAATCTACAAGTATATATATTAATAATTAGCATAAATTCAGCTGAAACAATAAAACTAAAAACATTACGAGCTCCTCTAGGTTATATCATTCGCAGCCTGACAAACGTTGCCAAAACCGGCCCGGCAACAACCGCCCCGTCTGCAGTCGCCGGCCTCGGCCGGATTACCGGCGGGTATTACCGGACTTGTAACGTGACACTGTAGGGGTCAACGTCCCGCGCCCACCACACTACGAACGTACTAAATGCGCTGGTTCTACACACATACAAGTAGAAAACGAATTAAATTCAACGTACAAGAAATATTTTATTAAACCAACACTTGTTTCTTCCCTTTCATAAAACTAACCACCAGGCGTTAGTGGAAATTCTGCTTCTTATCCAGAGGTTCCTGATTCTAATCCCGGTAAAGACATTTAGTTTTCGAGTGTGTTTACTCTGGACCCTCTCTAAGTATGAGCGCACGACATGAGCTTTCCTTCAGTTAGCATCATAGTGTCACATTATGAGCCCGACTTGAAATGTTTCCTTTAATCAAATTTCGTCACAACAGCTACCCTGTGCAAGTAATTAAATGAGAAGAGCAATGTTATTAATTCTACTGAAGAAAAAGTAAATTGATTTCAGAGTAACACGATACACCAAGTGTGATGTGGTTTACTAGATTCTGCGGTTTATACTGCGTAGAATCTCCAAGACCCCGTTAACGATCGCGGTTTCGCGCAGACCGCACTAAAACATTTTCTTTTTAGCCTTCAGTAGTACAGTCGGGAAATCGTGCAGGCTCAGATTCACATTTGAATCCCCTGCAGTGTTATCGCCCGTTAGTATGCGCAGCGCTTACAAAAGACCAAACAGCGCGCAAGCTATTCTCGCCTTAGCATGAACCTCCGCGATAGTACCTAGATTTGTAATGCTACTATACTAATTAATGGTCCAAGTTCTATTTTCTTTCAATGATTTCTTCATGTACACTAAAATAGCTCAGTTACTTCAAATAAATAATCTTGTTCACAATTATTAGAGTTTCGGATGTTCTCTATAGGTTTTCAAGGGTACCTATTTTGACGCTCAAAACGATCATTTCGTTTAAATAATCTAAATACTCTGCCAGATGTTAAAATGATGAAATAAGCGAATCTGCTTATTCTTGAATCGTTTTAAAATTTCAGTACAAGACAAATAAATTATGTCATTATAATAATGAATAAAACATTGTAAAAACGATTCAAATCGTAAAGTTTTCTACATGAGATTCACTATAAATTAAGCTATATTTGCAAAACCAACGCTTACTAAACAGACCAAAGTTCTTTCCAAGAAATCAAGTTTTTCACATAAATACTCAAGTCAGGCTGTTGCGAACTTGTAACAATGCTTATTTTTAAGATATAAGCGAATTCCGAAATGGCTTCCTATGTGGCCATTCATTCAGAATTTAAAGGGATCCCCTATTTAATCCTAGTTGTTATTGTCCATCTTCTTATTAATAGATAAAAATAATATGAATGGAGTCGGATGGAATTGAGAAAAGGATTTCTGCTATGTTTACGCAAGAAACTAGGATGCCATGAACCAAGTCTTCATAATTTGACAAAATATGATCGTCTCGTCGAACTGCGTATCACACCTAAGTATGCCTCCTATACGAATAAACTGCGTCAGAAAGGACTAGCCGGCGCGCTAATGGTAACAGAAAAATAACAAATATAAACATTCGCATATAACTTAGGAAGAGTATCATTGTAAAATTGATTTTCAAATTGAAACCATTGGACATTGGATTTTTAAATAATCTGGCTCTACTTTTTTGAACAAATTTCTGACAAATGAAGTTCAGGGCGGGCTCTTCAGCGTATTTGTCAGTTTAACAGTGGTCATTTTTGGATATCGTAATTTAAAGAAGTTTCTAATGGCCATGTTTTAAAATCGTTATTTGGCTATTATAAATATCTAAATAAACAAACATACACCCCTTTTAATAATAGGAGAGATAAAGAAGTATAAAAAATAGTATAGACTATGTCCAAAGGCAGGGTTAGAGAACAACTACATAACAAACCAGACGTTACATTCACACCACTGAAAAGCTTAAGTAATAATATATTTAAATTATTTGTTCATTCCTCTTCGACGCGTCAACAAGAATTGGGATTTTTTATAGAACTTTGCCATGACTTTCTCTACAATTTCTAAGGGAAATTAAATTACCAGATCCGTATATAATATAAATACAAAAATGCAATGTACCCGTTATATTAAACCAACAACGAGTAGATTTCAAGGACACATACCCCATCACAAAAAAAATTGACAACGCTTAAAAAGGACCTTCAATTTAGGTCGGTACCTGGATAAAGGATAGCCTTTCAGGTAGATTTGTTAACTTCAAAAGTAAACCTTATTTATTGAATGGCACAAATTTGAATAGTAGTCAAAGCGAAACAATCTGTTCTTACAATAAAATTTAATATAATTCATTGAGTTGTTAAAAGGAAACTGAAATCACTTTGTGGAAGTACATGGAGATCCATTTGTGACAAATGAATGTTTCCTGACTTATTTATAATAAGTACCTTCCAGATTATTAATACGATCCTTTAAATCGTAAATCAACAATCTTTATAAATGAACTGTCCTATCTTCGAAACATGGCAAGCCGCAGGAAGCAGTAGATTGATCAAATTGACCGTCTTCAAATTGAACTGGGCTGAGCCTCCATAACACACAACACCAATAGCCCGATAATGATAGTCTACTATACACGTCGGCTGTTTGAAGCACACATTTATATTTCAAACGGAAAGTATCAGCAAGTTGACTACAAATTGTACAAATACATATCTTGATTGTCTATAAAAAGGCTTTTTGGCACTTCTTGGGTTGTGAAGCATTTTTAACATAAAATAGCTATTAAGCTTTCAAAATGTAAATAACTGAAATGTTGTTATATTATTTAAGACTACATTAACATACGTAAACGGTATTAAAACCATAGCCAGCAGATACTCCTGCAGATTTTTGCATTTATTTATACGAAACAAAACAAATATAATTAAAGTTTAGATACCTGGCCTTGTGCTAGAATATTCACATCGAGATATTCGCGACAAAAAAGAATACCTATAAGAAGTAGGATGTACAAAAATTACTTAGGTACTTATGTATAATTGAAATAATAATAGTTATTTTGTTAGCGTCCACTTGTCAGTTGATGAAGAGACTTGACTTCTCTTCTAGTTATAACAGTAAGTAACAATATTACATCTGATTTTTGAATGCCCTTCGAACAAGATTTTTTTTTCTAATAAACAATAAAATTTATTAACAATTAGAGATTCCTAACTTTCTTCTAAAATGCCGGTCAAAGTATAACTGCGTCCGTAAAGTCGTTACTATTATACCAACATATTCTAAGCAATGTTGTTGCATTGTTCTTCAAAGCTAACATTCCCAGACTCTACAATAAATGGTTCAAAAACCTACAACGTGACTCAAAATTGAATAAATTAAGCAGATCACGTCAGATACATTTGAAACTGTAGTAAGTTGTGGAGGGACGTGGGACTGCGCGCGCGCTGCCAAACTCGTTTGATTTTTATTCTCCGGGCAGTGACTTAATGACGGCAGAGTCTCGGCCTTGTGAATTAATTTTATAACTTCAAAAACTAACTTTCTCAAAAACATGGTTTATTTTAATGAACTTGAAGCCATTAGGCCATAAAAGCGTTGAATTCTTTTGTATTGAGTCAAGTATTTACCTATTGTGCAATGATTTAAATTAGCAAAGTTTTATCCTATGTAATTAGCAGTAGGTTAAACTTTTCATATTATGGTTTAGGAATTGACATCCAATTTGTTACAAGTACCTGCCTGTGGAATTGATAATTCGGCTTTCGACATAGTTGTTTCATCAGCACGAAATTATATAGCCGGAAAACCTAAAAACGTTGTAAACAAAAATTTTCCTCGATATTCGACATTTAAAATCCAAATACCGAAAACTGGAATTAATATCGGATACGAGATTCTTTTTGAAAGCACATGCCTTTTTAGACAAATTCTAAATGCCAATTTTATTCCAGTTATGATAATCAACAGGTAGTTGACAGATATTCAATTGTACAATAGTAGGTACAGTGGGGGATCTCCGCGGAGAACAGGCTGAGGCGAGATTCACTTGCGCGTTGTTCGGACTTTCGTACCCGTACTAAGGATCGGCAACACCACAGGGGATTCGAATGCGAATCTGGGCTTGCATCAAGTTCCCTGACTGTACCCGCTTATATGAAGATAAAATAGGAATACTCATTAGTGCCCGACTTAGTAATGCATTATTAAATAATAGATTTTTATTAAATTTGTTATAAAATATTATAAACAATAGTAAAATACACTTATAAATGTTTATTTTTGATCTTTTAATCAGGTTTACAGTATTTTAAACCCAAAGTGTATCAGCCATTATCCAAATTGCGCTTTACAAAATTCACCTAATCTTAATTTTATTATTAAACCAGAATTTTCCTATAAAACTAGCACCAAAATGTCATTCAAAACGTTGCGTACAGAACCGGTCTCGGATGTGGCGAGTTCTTGCGATAGCGGATAAGTAGGCGGTTTCATTCCATCTCACACGAAATACACGAATTATACATTTCGATAATTTATCTCAACTGGATTGACATGTATTAAAGAATCCATTAAAATGTTTAAATACTTTCCAGATATATTTAGAGAATCAGAGCCATTATTGCATAATGATTTTTAAGTATAATTATTTGATTCATCAATTGCTTTTATAATCTCTACATGTAGAGCAAATTTTAAAATTATACAAAAAACGCCATTTGCTTTGCTTATGCATTGTATAATAAGTAAATAGCAAGCCGGTTAAAAACACAAACAAAACACTTACTTGCGGCGAAGTATTATAAGTAACTCGTTGCTGGTCCACCGACGAAATCAAGGACTCGTGTTCTTCGTTGCCGGCCGTCATCGCCACAACAAACAGATTAACACACAGATAAATAACTATATCACAGAACCATGATAACACTGTGGGCTGAGGTTCGATGCGAGGAGCGCGGAAGACGCGGCCGAAACGCGGGTAGTCGCAAGTCGCACTGGAGCCTGGCGAGTGCCGTGCGGGACCGGGCCGCGTAATTATATTAAAACCTTTAGGCTACGGACCAACCGCTACAGTCGGTCTTGAGGTTGAGCAAATATTAATTACCATATTAGTTTTATGATTGAGTAAAACAAATAAGATATTAGAGATAGCTGTGGAGTTGTGAACTCGGTAAATATTTACGATTTTATATTGGACATGCGTGTATTTGATGCCGTTTTGGAGGCTAAGTGTATATACACTAACGACTGCATATGCAGGTCGTAAAATTAGTTTTCGAGTATAGTTTAGGGGAACTTTCAGCTGTAACGGTATCGGTCAATTATTAAAGGGCGGACAAGTCAATTGATAGAACTGTAAATAGCTTTTGTTTAACTAAATGCGGTCGTAAACAAGGAATAATGGGTGCAATTTAACCTGAAGTTTGAGTTTCTTTAAACTTACATAAGGGCACTTAGCGTTATACATACTTAGGTAATAATGAAAATAATAAATCCCCAGACAAACACACCAACTGTACGGCCCTAAAGTAAGCAGAGCTCGTGTTGATGACCCGACCATGACCCGAGAATAAACATCCGTGTTCATCACACAAATGAATGCCCCGGCCAGGACTCGAACCTGGGACCTTCGGCGTAAGAGGCAAGGCTACTTACCACTACGCCACTCGGTCGTCATTGCCTTTTATTTCCTTATTTTCTAAGTTCTTACAACATTTATTTTGCGGTAAATAAATTTAAGTAGCCTATAACTACCAAATCTACAAATACGGTTTCTGGTATGTTCTCATAAAAACAAGTACAAATCATCATTATGTAAATGTTTATTCAAAAAAATCATATTTGAGATAGCAAATAATTAATCAGTAATTATTTATACAATATTCAATCAATATCTTTTACACAGTTACTAGTATGATTACAAAATGACACATGGCAGGAACTATTGAATATAGACTTGAGATGGTTACCTATGTTTCTTAAATTAAATATTATAGATAATATGCTTTAGGAATATGGCTAAATTATTCATTTCACTTATAAACTAATTTCACAAAGACAATGTATAGTTAAAGCGCCAAATTGGCATATAAAAATTGCGAATATAACCAACAAAAGCTTTTTGGCGCGACAGCAATTTAGAGTCGCCATTTTTATATAGCCATCTAGACTCTTTTTATACAGTCCTTTAAGTAATCCATAATTATTTGGTGAATCAAACCCATACTCGTACTCAGGATTCACATCGAAATACCGAAACCGACGTTTAATTTATACAATTAGATACATTTTGCAACACGGAGTCGCCCTGTCCTCCGCACGAGCTTTCTACAATGGCGCACTATAAACTAAAGATAACAACATAAAAGATCGACTGTGAGCGAGTCCCACACTATCGTAACTAATTATAATATAAATAAACGGTAGTATTTACATTGCACAGAGGGAACTTAAACTTTATTCGTATAAAATTGAACTTAGTCTAGTTACAGTTATGTTAAGTTATTTAGCACTACTTAGGAAGCATAATCAAGTCATTTTAATTGTTCACGATCGAGTCTATGTTTTGGTCGTGAATATCAATCTATAAATAAGTATAGTATACATTTTAAAGAACAATATATATTTCTCTTACATTATTATGGTAAATTTTAAAATTTTACATGCAGTTCAAAATTATGCTTATGATGTAAGATTTTGAAATGGAATTCGTTCTTAAACCTATCAATAATTGAAAGGTACTAATGTTTTGTTTACAAATGTGATACTGTCAAAATTATTCAGGTTAACAAATCAGCCTAAAGTTAAACAAACATATTTCTGTTCTGAGGTTTTGCACAAATTTCTATCATAATCAAAGGATGTCATTCGTTTAATTATATATTTTTTTTAATATCTTTAAGTACTCGCAATATACAAACACGTTTGTCCTATTTGCGAGATCAAGCAAGCCTCTGCATATTATGTTACTGATACCGAATGATGTCGATACTCGATTGGCCACGTGCAATGTATCGATTACGGTACGTCTTATGTAAAGTACAGTGACAAGAGGATCGAGTTTTCAGCAATTGATCGAGTCTTTTAAAATAGGTGTTATGTATACTAAGTGCATTCTCTTCCAAGGTACTTTATCTCGCGATTTCTTAAACAATATCTGCAACGAATGGTCAAATCCCTGCTTAGTTTTACCTACACACAAATTACATAAATTCCGATACGTTAATATACTTCCCTCGACCTAACCTGAAACACGAGTCTCGATCGATTGACGTCAAGGATCCTTGTTCTCACTAATAACGGTCGGCCCGTTTACCCTGCAGCGGACAGTATTACGCGCGTCACACAACATGGCGGCTCTGAAGTTAGCTGCAGTTCATGTGTAAAGTCTGCTGCCCGCGACCCGGACATACCCACGTTCGTGTTCTGTGCAGCGTCTCGCAGATACTTCAGAGCAGCCATGTTGTGTGACGTGTACTATACAAGAAATTGCAGCCACCTGTATGCAGTTTCACGGACTAAAGGGCGGCAATATAATCAATGAAGATATATCTTAATTTTTTTTTGTAATCAATAAATTTTATGTCTTTAATTATATGACATTCGTATTTATTTAATTTCCAACGAAAAAAGGTTGCAAGTATTAAATGGCGCCAAAATTAAAAAGTACAACACTAATTATGTAACACAACTTTTAGAGCAAACGGACTTCGTGGCAAATCTCCAAAACAGATACGCAATAAACTGATAAATACTAATCAAGAGCCTATTACAAATTAAGAACAAAATGTAATGAGTTAGATTACATGATTAGCAGATACTGCTTTACATACTTTTACTTTCACATGCTTACGAACTATTGTTTAGGGACATAACCAAGTTGATTGTATTCTGTATAAGTAGGTGGCTGTGTCAGTAAACTTAACTATTGCTAATTAAATACACGCAGGCGATCAGTCTAGAGTTTCTTTTTGGCAGTGAGTGACGTAGGGTTCAGGTTCATTGTAACAGTTTATTTAATTTGGTTTAATTAACGCGAATCACCAAGCTTAGATATTTTGAAGTCAGTTGTAAAAACGGGGTAGCTCATTTGCACACACCTGTGTTAAATGTAACCCCCTACTAAGCCTTGCACCCGAGGAAAACAGTTCCTCCATCACTGTCAATGTATAAAGAACTGAGGGAGAAAGAAATTCGGACAATAGGCCGAACTCCAGGTAGAATGTGGAACTCAGGTCTGCGGAAACGGCTTTCAAGATGTATTCTGCAGCTGAAGTAACTGGTTTGGTGTAATTATTTAAAATGTAGGTGGACCATAAAATACGCTTCTTTAAACTGCGAGTTTGAAAATCCGTATGCAGTTTAAACAGAGAAAGAATATTTACTCTAAATCATTTAAGGATAGTGCATTGCAAAGTACATATGTATCTATAAGTTTAACTGTACAAGATTTATTATATTTTACTGCGCTACAAACGCTCGAACAAGCTGAATATTCATACGCTCACGTGTAAGCTGTCTGTGGACTTTAATTACTAAGACACCACCTAAGGTGCCAGCTTTCAATCTATTACCATACTTACACAGCATGGCGTCAAAGCAGAAACAACAAGTGTCAGTTTAAGATAAATGATAGCATTTCTATTCTACACGACGGCTCGTTACATTTGCCAAGTCGAATGAAACAGTTTTTTTGAACACCGAATGAACTTTTTATGAATACAAGCGTGTAAGATGTGCAACTATTACTTAAGAGAACGTAGGAGTCATCACTGGGAAGTGTTCAGTCTGAATGTTAAAGCTGGTTTTTAAATATGTCGTTAAATAAATAATAAAAAGGCTGCAACTATGGTACAGTTCTGCGTCGGCTTCTCGTTTAAGAACGCTCGTTATTCTATAAACTATGGCGACTCGACCGCATTCCGATATACCAGAATGCTAATTGCTTCAACGACATAAGGCCGCAGGTTTCTTTCAATGACAAAAATATACTTTGGGTAATTTTATAGCCCAAAAAACATAAGTTACTGGATATTTAAGAAATCTGTTCTTCCTTCTAAGCGAAAATAACTTAGCGGCGGCGGCGGTTCGATTTCGTATCCACATAAACGTTCAACATTTATATGTTGAACTTAGAAATCCGAACTTTAAGTTTTCCATCGATGCATAAAAGAGCTTTAATCTAAACTGGATCTTTCCACGACCGACTCTAGGTTAATTATCAAACAAAACCTATCGTTGCCTCACGCGAACAACTTGCACAACAATTTCACAAATTGCCATTATTTATGAGCATTCAATTACGCCAGCAGACTCTCCTACTACAACCATAACGTACTTGAAATTCAAATAAAATAACAAGTTCAAAACAGCACAAAAACCTAAACGAACGTATTACGTCTGCTCCGACGTCCCTGTATGCGAAATTCCTTCGCGCTTGCCACGAACCGCAAGTGCATACTTCACAATACAATGCAGGCAGTAAACAAAAAAATGAACAGGTCTATTGCCTGTGGTCTGACGGGTTAGCTGACTTGTTTCTCTTTTTTTATGACACCTGATGCCAAAGCCACGTGGCTTGTATACAGGGTATGGCAAACGAACGTTGTTACCAGAAGTTATGCGGACTTCAGAGAAAATAGTAACTATATGTAATAAGTGGTTTAGTCCAAGGTCTTGGCCAATAAAACGTTATATGTGTAGAAGTTCCGTACATTGTAACTCGTGTTCTTTTCAACGATAAACGTGCAAACAGTTTTGACAATACCGAAATATACACGCGCAGCCGATCTCATTGAACAAACCAAACTTAGATTTCGTATAAAGACAATATTTTCAGATAGGCTCAAGAGTAAAATACTTTTTCATATAAATGATCTAAAACAATATCGGTAGCATAAACACAAGTTTGTTCCACCCTGTAGCTTACTATTACACATACAATTGTGGAGCCAACATTACCACTTCGTTGGTTACGTTTTTGCTGCGAGCCACGATCGAAATCATATTTAATAATTTTTTTAATTAACATTTATTCCTAATAAATTGCTGGCTATGAGAGAATTATGAATAATTGCATTGATATTTGTAGTAATTACTATATTCTTAATAGGATTTAAAAATCGCAGTAATCTAACTTATGTTCTGACTTTTCTTTTGTTATTGTAGTAACACAATAACTTACAGAAGTAGTGTGTCTGTAAGTCACTTGCTTAGCCTATATTAAAATCTTAGATTAATTCAATAAGGCATAACTTACAATTACCTATCCTGCATTCGCTAATCCTTGTCTATTTCCCATTTTTCCCGAGTGCTAACAATTAAAATATGAATGTCTAAACTATTTCACTGTTCGAATGGAGATTTCAATAATTAATTAAATTTATAACACATATGTCCACAAGTGTCTATTACACGACAACACGAGGTAGAGCTCTTTTTCAATATACAAAAAAAAACTTTGTAAATCTAATCACACGACGTTATAATACTGCTTAAACTATGATATATCTCATTTATACAACACCCGGATTTCAATGTTCAGAAATCAAGGCAAACATATAAGAAAATCCAATTTGATATACGCATTTTGCGTCTCTGAAATATTTGCAAAGATTTCTGAACATTTCTAAAACAAAAATCATCACCAGAGTTTCCTTCTGAACAAGACCAATGAGAGCTTTGCAGATATAAACTCAAGTCAATTCTAGAATTTGTGATTCATCAAGAAACCCTTTTTCGGATCAACGGTAACACACTCATTCACTTTTTTACTATATCTACAGCCCTATATCATTCCATTGCCAAAATCATTCCTTTTCACGTTATTAACTTACGCTTATATGTTTTAATAGTTTTTGGGAAAATTCACCTAAATTCACGCGTGATTTAAAAACATCAATACATTTTCCTACAAATTCAAGACCACATTACGCTACACCATCAAAATGAATTAGACGCTTCTAATCATTTTGTTGTATCCATTTTATAAGATCAAACAATAAATCATAAAGTATGTATATATATATTAAGAAAAGTTTATTGCTGAGCATGCAGTTTTGATGCACATGCACTATTACCACTCGTTCCAATGATTATTGCGACTATGCTTTTATGTAGCTGAAAATAATCAATAATGATTAATTTGATTAAAACTTCGAGAACCTAGAATCCAATAAGTAAATCCTCTAACTATAAAGACCTTAATACATGAATCATTAGACTTTTAAAGTTTTATCAAACGTTTATTATAAAACGGCCATAAAAGGTACACGTCAATTCAGCGTGCACGGGAGCTCAAAGAGCTTTCAATCATCGATTCAATCAATTGTCGACTTGACATTTGCACCCGCATACCTCAACAATAAAATGATCAAGTTGATACAAAATCTTTATACATACTATTTGCGAACAAACGCAAATTATTTCTCGATGGTTCACCGCCTAAATCGATTTTAAAATTAAATAAACCCTATGCGACACCCTTCACACCATGTTGTAACTCTGCCAACGCACAGTTTTCGTATCGTGAACTCACTCTTATAAATATTATCACAGCCTATTTAGTTACCGTCGAACCCTTCGAAGAACCGAAGTAGGTTTGTTAAAGTCTGATTATATCTTATATATTTTTGCAGACTTTTATTGGTGTTTAAAGATAAGACATAAGATTCTTCACGGACATAAAGAGAGTATTAAATACAGTTAAATTAATAGCCATCGTAGGAGTGAAAACCAGGAAATATAACCACACTGTAGCTACAAAAATCTGTACAGATTACATTCATTGCATGTCTACTAGATTCGGCGTATGGTTAATTAGCAACAATGTAACTGGAGCATACTTCGCTATGTTTTTCAACTCGTATACATGTAAACTTTTTAATTAGATTCCGATTCAGATATGACACCGCAGCTGACCACAAAACCACGAACCCGCAAGGAATCATATTACTAACGTCGTTATGATAAATGGCAGATAGTGAACTCCAAAATATTATTCAATGTTTTTTAAGATTTTAATTGTTAAACAAGTAATACAAGTAACATTTTAGTATTATATTAAGTAACATTTCTTTATATAATACTTGTGACTCAAAATAATAACTAGGTTTAAAAGCGAGCCTGAATAATTCCATCTTCTCTATTTTTATTTTATTATTAGTAGACATTTTAGTCTTGTACAAGCCTTGTGTAAGCCTCACCACTTGATATAAAGTTAACAACTTTTTTAATCCACATCTTTAATGACTTTTCAAAGTAATTATATTTCAATCGACCTGATGAATCACAAAAACCTACAATTCCATTAACCAACCAATCAAAACTCCGCAAATCCGAAAGCTCTCATTGGTCAAAAATATAAACATGTCATGCTACAAATTCATATTACCCTATAATATATTAAACTAACGTAGGCATAACAGCAGCGTTCAAACTCGACACGGAACTCCTTTCACATCTCATTGAGCAATATAAAGCTACTATATGAATACAATGTCTTTCGTCGCACATTCAATTTTTAACCTTTTCTCTGTACAGTTAAAGTTCAATTTACCTTACTTTACAAGGTCTGTGGGGTGTATTTAGACGGCTGACGTTTCAACCGCCTACTGACAGGTCGCTGTCAGTTGTTTTTGTCAAAGTTGTGGAAGGCCCAGTTGAAAGATGTCGTCCAGGAATTCTTGACAGCTTCTATGAACTTCAGTCTGAAATGTTCCATTGCTTTCTCCTCGGACAGGTCCATTACCTGTTGATGGAAAGGTACTTTTGAATAGTGTTTTAGAAAGAACAAATTTGAATACAAATTGACAAAAGAATTTGCTTTAAGAATACATTTAGACTCTACAATAAATATCATTTAGATTTTTCTCGCATTGTTTTTCTTTTAAATTATCTTGCGCAACCTTAAACGATTGTAAGGCTAAATCTGCCAGTTGTATAGTCACTTAGCCTTTTATTATTTTTTATTTATTTAAAGCGTTTATTTTAAATAGAGAACATACAAACACTTACATTTATACTTACCAAACTTTTACGTTTGATGGCGAGAAGCGCTCATTCTAAATTTATAAATACAATAAAAAGAAAAAATGAATGTTTCAGATCGCAAGAAAATCATTTTCCACTGTTTGAACATGGTACTTTACTATCATGACCGCTAGCATTATACTTTGCTCTATTTATTTTCATACCAGGTGCAGTAAAATACATTCAAAATTCATTACAATACAAACAAAAGATGCAAATCTGAATTGCCAAACTCAATTTAACGTTCATTTTATTATAACAGGTTGTTAAGTTCTATCTTTAGTCCACGTTGTCGTCTTTTGAAATAGAACTACAAACTGTAGGCTCTAAATATTTTTGTAAACTTTCTCCGTAATAGTTCCTCACCTTTGGTTTGATTAGTTTGTTTTCAATATATTTATTACATCATTCTCTATTTATCTAGTATTTTAAGACAACATTTTACAAATCGACGCCGATAAAGTGCCTATACAGAAAGTATCTAAATAAATGCAATTTTACAGGAGACAAAAAAAACACTCAGTTATGTTACAGAAATTATAAATAAATTGTTACCAATGCATAACAGTGGTAGCAGTGGTACTTTTTAGAGAACACAAACACAAATTGAGCTAAGTTAGGTATTTATCAAAACCTGCTATCTCATTTTTTGTTGAGTTAGGAGGTAATAATAATAATAATAATAAAATTCTTTATTTGCCAGTATATGCGATACAATGTGATCTTAAAGTATGATATCCGTCCGTTCATATAATACTGACACGTCAGCGTGCAAACATGTCTTCAGTAGGCGTTAGAATAGATAGTTGTCACATCTTGAAATTTCCAAAAAATAAGATTCAAAAGTAATGATAATTATGTAAATTACAAATGACATATTAAAATTAATTACATTTAGATTAAATTACAAATAAACTATACTATTCACAGCATTTTGTTCAATAAAAAATTAAACAGTGTTGTTTTAAATTTATTTTCGGGCAGTTCTTTATAAAGCAATGGTAACTTATTATAAATTCGTATTGACATACAATAAGCACTTCTGCTGTGCAAACCAAGCTTTTGGTGGGGAACATACAATTTTTTCTTATCCCTTCCACGTCGTCCAATCACATCGTTGTTGCTTTCAAAAAGATGTTTATATTTTTCAACAAAACAACAAATTTCAAATATGTAAAGACACGGAGGTGGCAAAATTTTAATTTTTTGAATAGAGGCCTACAGCTGTCCATGAAATGTGCTCCACAAATTGCTCTTTATCCGTGTCCACTGAGTTGCCCCACAATATAAGTCCATACCTGATTACAGACGATACGTAGCCATGGTAAGCAAGTTTCGCTGCCTCTAGAGATATGACCTGCACTATTTGTTTTAAGACATACACGAATCTGTCTAATTTTAAACATATATTACTGATATGGTTTTTCCAACTACAGTATTTATCTATTGTCAGTCCAAGGAATGTTGTCGATTCTACCATGTCAAGATTAGTGTCATTATATTTTGTCATGTTTAGGAAAAATTTGAATTATAAGTCTGACATTGTATTAGTTTGGTTTTGTAATATTTATTATTAATTCATTCATGTCTAACTTTTTTACGTCATTAATAACTTTGTTTGATTCTTTTTCAGCGTCAATTTTTTTATCACAATTGATTGTTATTGTTGTATCGTCTGCAAATGAAATACACTATGTTCAATATGATCGGGAAGATCGTTGATGTACAAGAATAATAGTGGACCTAGCACGCTACCTTGCGGCACTCCACGATCATTTAAACAAAAATGTGATTTAAAGTGCTTTAGCGTAGTCCCACACAAACGAGAAATTTCTACACATTGCTCTTTACCGGATAAATAAAACTTTTATCCGGTAGAGAGGTATTGGCACTTCACCGTCGAAATAATACATTTTTGCTTACAGTCTTTTTTTACTTATCTTTTCAATTTACCTTGAGTCCACATATTTTAAGGTTTATTTAATTACCATACATATTATTGGTAACCATGTCCCAATATATTATGGTATTTAACGTAGACATTCTTAGCGCGTTGGTTGTATGGCGAGTGAATTTGCATACTCCCGTCAAAAAAAGTCCGCGTTCACGGAATAAAGGTTTAATATTTTTTTATTTTATTCTGATGGCAAACTTACAATCGATAGCTTTACAGCATTTCTAAATTTTTAAACTAGGTAGAACAAGTTCACACTTATAGATGTAACACGATTAAGTTAGAGTCAAGCACTAGGGCAGTGATTGTACTGTTACTCGAATCCAAATTATTCATTTAGTACCATAAATTATATAAAACTAAGTTAAATCTTTTAACCTTTGTAAAATAATATGTCTAAATAAATCTACTACAGTTTAGCCTCACTCAACAAATCATTGCGCAGCGTGCGCTTCGCCTTGGATATGTTCGCGTTGAATACGTCAATGTCACATTCGTTACTTAATTTATTGAAGTTGTTACAAGCTCGCCACAGAAATAAGTTTTGGCGATAGTTCGAGCGAGCCAACGGTATCAAGAATGTTGTTTTTGCTCTCAGATTTCATGTGGAAGTTGCAAAGTTTAGTTTAAAAAGCAAATCAGGACAATCAATGATACTTTGCGCTATTTTAATAAGAAAGACAGAGTCTGCTATGTCGCGGCGAATGGACAACGGAGGCAGGTTGTGTCGTCCACACATTTGCAAGTAGGTGTAACCTAGATATTGCTGCTTTATTCGGGAGCATAAAAACTTCATGAACCTTTTCTGAATACGCTCAATCCGAGAGATATATTTCTGGTAGCGAGGATTCCTTATCTGAGAAGCATATTCTAGATTACTTCGCGCTTCGGTGCGATAAAGAATCTTTATAGTTTTTGCGGATTTAAAGTCCCTTGAGCTCCGAATTAGTAACGCGCGGGAAGCTTTAGCAACGATGCCATATATTCGGAAAAAAGCATGCCCAGGATGATTTCCGCATGTGTTCGAGGAAACAGAAATGAAATCAGAAATACTCGATTAGTCAAACACGTATTTATAAACTTAGCTATACTAGGACTTATATGTTTTCGCAAATATTTAATATCTGTCGCTCTAATTCCGTCTGGTGATTTTTCACATGACAAGTGATTAATAACATTTTCTACATCCGACGCGCACACTTTTAAATACCTAAAGCTAGCCTGACATGGTTTTACATTGCCACTTACATTGAGGATTGGTGTGGTTACATTGTCTATCGATGGCGTCCAATTCGATGGCGATGAATTTCCTCAGTAAAGGTTTTGCACATACGTGAGAGATACTTTCGGTCTTTCCAAGTGTCTATAATTTACCAGTAAATTAATAATATAATAGTACCAAGGCCGTAAATTAATGATTTTCGACATTTTTCTAAAATTTTCAATACATTTTTGGATTTTTAACTGCCTACTTATTTACTAATTTTTTGGTAATTTTACCAATTTACCAAAACTTATTTCAAAATTTTGTAATATTCTAATCTTTTATTCATATTTTAGGGTCACTTTTCCATGTTATATATGAATAGCCTTTAACGCATTATCATTTCCATACAAACAATTTTCTAGCCACGGTTTTTGTCTGTTGTTACTTAACTATATATATATATATATATATATATATATATATATATATATATATATATATATATATATATATATATATATATAATATATATATATCAATTTCATTGTGTTTATATAATTGCCATTATAATATAGCGACAAATAATAAATTTAAAAAAATGAAAACATAAGGCACTGAGACGGTATGACTCAATGTTTAAATACTGTTTAGGTTACTGTTTAGGCTATTGCAGAAGTGGGACTAGTAAATGCACATTGCATGATGCCAAGGCCCACAAAAACGTGTGAATCTCCTTAAATAGGTAAATTACAAACAATTCATGCTGACAGGTTGCAGACACGTTACTCACTAGGGTTTCCCTCAAGTACTGCAGGTCCTTCTCGGAGCTGAGCTCGGGCAGCCCGGTGGAGATCATCATGGAGAACAGCGACAGGATCAGGTGCCCGTGCTTACGCAGGATCTTGAAGGCCTGTGGTTCACAAGAGTATGAAGAAATTAGACGCATAGACAAAAAAGAAAGGTAAAATTTGCATCTAAACTTTGTTTTGTGGTTGTACACAGAACTGGGTGGTATACAGGATAAACATACATACATAAATAGACAATAGCCGTTACTCGTAAATAAGTGCTTTGATCTCACCAATGTCCTAACAATTATTTGCATTCGGGATCAAGAAAATAGGGGAAATACGTGTTTGTTAAAATTAATGTTAAACAAATTTTCGTCATTTAAACACACGGTTTATTTAATTATAACCTAAAAGAATCTCAACTCAAGTCACCTTTTAAATTTACAAATATTAAATTTAAAAGGTGTGCCGCTCCACCACATGTGAGCGAGGTGGCGCGGGCAACCATGTCATGTACGTGGACGACCGGTTCGTTCAGCGTCGAGCGTCGCACAGCTTTGCTCTGTACAGAGCCTGGTTTCCAATACGTTTATGTTTAAAAAAACAATAATCTTCACCTTCGATCACATTTAAAATCTAAATACGTGCGAGAGCATTGTTAAATGCAGAATACAATTTAAATGTAATGGACGTAGGTCTGATTCAGACAATCCTTTCAGAACCAGCGTCAGAATTAGCAAAAAACCTAAGCCAATTGGTTCTGCAATGACAATGCTTTCTCAACTTTAATATACTTAGTTATAGTGTTGTTATTATTATTTGTTTTCTTTGCTGTGTATTTTTGTTGTATTTAGTTATTTATATATACGATGGGGTCGACACAATAGTGTGGATAAAGACCCTTTTAAATAAATAAAGATTTAAAAAAAAAATCTAGATACACACTCGGTGAAACATAATGTCCTCGCCAAATGTTTGCCCAAACAAGCTGGGTTCCCTTTAGGTTTGGTAACATTATTTCGCCCTGACAGCAAACATGCCACAATATTATAAAGTTACTATTCTAGATCTATAAAAATGAATGCAGTGATATTGTCCGGCGAGTAATTAATGCGAATTTCACATTTAGTAAATTGAAAATATTTTAATATACATACGAAGACTTAGCGCTATTTTATAAACGTTATACATTGGTCGTGCGTCAAATGTACTATATATTTTTTTTAAATACTGGTTGTAAAAACATAGTTATCTGATTTCTAAATTCAATTTTAAGTCACGCACGTAGGGGTGGATTTAAGTGAATAAAAGTCGTTACGGAAGTTAATTCTAAGCCATCGTCAGTTTAAAGTGTAATTTTTGTACAAAACCTTGAAAAAATATAAAACAACTAATAATAACAATAACAAAACCTCAGACCAACACAGCACCTGTACTGTACTGCATCACCATGCAGCGAACGGGGCGGGGGTCGACAACCATGACCCGACCATGCCGCTCGGCAACGTGTACTCACCGTCTCGCAGTGCTCCCTGAAGATCTTGAAGTCCAGCGGCTCGTTGACGCCCGAGCCGCGCTGGCCCTTGTTGATGACGTGGATGAAGTCGTGCGTCAACACGAACGGCACGCGCTCGCGCTTGAACCCGTACTTCTGCTTGAAGTGCCCCAGGAAGTGCCCGAAGTCTATGTGGAACAGCTGTCAGGGAAGCGGATTCATGAGGTTTGGTAACTTGTCGTCATCTATACTCGTCTTTATTGAGAGGAATGTTTTGTTTGTTTGCGTGTTGTCGATATACGAGGAAGCTCCTGAAGCGACTAGAATTGTTTTCTCTTTAGAAAGTTACGACGTCCCATGATAACACAAGCGTCAATTAGTTGGCTTGTCACCGAGTGAACAAGCAAAATTGTTTTGAAAGATAAAATTTTGTATTGAATATTGAAACTATGTAGATTAGAAAACGTATTATAAAATATGTGAATTTTCATTACTGACTTTAAATATGAAATTTTTTGTTATGACAGTGTGCATGTAAACGCATTATCTACGTAACTATTATATATTTTATACAATCGCCAATACAATTCTTAGTATGATTTATACGTTGTGACGTCATGACTAGGTACCGTTTTCGGCGCCTCGCAGCAGCTCCTCGAACACATCGCTGTATCTAGACAACTGTGGATTGTACAAATACTGTTACTTCTGCAATATTTCTTTACTGTTTAAATAAACTATTTAAATCTGTTTAAACGGCGTGAGACCGCAAATTACAAATACGTCACACACAGACACCAAGTGCACACATACACTTGCTCTTACAATAATCAATTCACACAAACCCCCTCGCGCTTAAAATCTATTTAGTAAATCTTAAAATTGTAAACTAGGTCATATTTTTCATCAAAACTTTACTGACTTATCTTTGTTGTTTTTATATTGTATATTTTTTGTAAAATACATTTAAAGGTTGAGCAATCTACTAATCCTGAGCTAACAGGGCTCTGCCCTTTATTAGGGAGTAGAGATCTCAGTACAGCCTTATGACAATATTAGCTTTAAGATTAAAGAATGTTAAACTTTTACTGATGTTAATGTCTTTAAACATTTTTTTTGAAATAAACCAATTTTATTGTTTTTAATAGGTCTTTACCTATGAAACTGCCGTTTTGCCGTACTGGCCATTTCAAATGAAAATATTTTTTTTTGACTGATAATTCTAATTTCAAATTAATTTTATTTGACAAACATGGAATTCTTTTTCTAAAATCGTCATTTGTTTAATAGTTAGTGTTTTGTTTTCAACACATTCGAACATTTTTCGTCATCATGGATAAGTTAAAAATTCGAGTAATTATGGAGTATGAGTACCGTCGTGGCAGCAAAGCGGCACGCAACATCAACGACGTTTACGGAGCGAACACTACAAACGAACGCACCACCCGTTATTGGTTTACCCACTTCCGTTCTGGAAATTTTAACCTGAAAAATGAACCCCGTGGTCGTTCGAAAACTTTGGTCTACAATGACGAATTAAAGGCAATTGTGGAAGCTGATGAAACTCAATCCACGGCTGAATTAGCAGCAGCTTTCGACGTTAGCATCAAAACAATATTGGTCCATTTGCGTCAAATGGCAAGGTAAAAAAGTTTGACAAATGGGTACCCCACGAACTCAATGACCGCCAGCGCGAAGTACGCGTGGAGACGTGCCTTGCACTGCTCAGCAGGCATACAAATGAAGGAATTCTGAACCGCATTGTTACTTGTGACGAGAAATGGATCCTGTTTGACAATCGTAAGCGCTCAGCAAGTTGGTTGGACCCTGGTTCAGCACCCAAACAATGCCCTAAACGAAAACTTACCCCTAGAAAAGTGATGGTCACTGTTTGGTGGTCTAACGCGGGTGTAATTCATCACAGCTTCTTGCCAAGCGGGACAAGCATTACTGCAGATGTGTACTGTGAAGAACTGAACACAATGATGGAGAAGCTCGCACGTCTCCAACCAGCTTTGGTCAATCGTTCGGCTCCACTGCTCCTGCACGACAACGCGCGACCTCATACTGCACAGCAGACGGTCTCCAAGTTACAAGAGTTGGGGTTGGAAGTTCTCCGTCATCCGCCGTACTCACCAGACCTTGCGCCTACAGACTTCTACTTTTTCCAGAATTTGGATAACTTCTTGGCGGGAAAAAAATTCAATACCCGAGATGCAGTACAAAATGCCTTTGAAGAATTTGTTGCCTCCCGTCCAGCTGATTTCTTCAAGAAAGGCATCAATAAGCTACCAATGCGTTGGCAAAGATGCATTGATTGCATGGGTGATTATTTTGATTAATAGAAATAAAAAATATATAAAAAAATTACGCTTCATTTATTTCGTGAAAAACGGCAATTTCATAGGTAAAGACCTAATATTATTACTGCGCCAGGACCTCTTCTTATTTAATGTTTATGCAAAGTTTATGAGATAATACAATTTTTGAATGTCTGTCTGCTAAGATCGATGCTTTATTCAACTTTGTTTTAATTTATTTTAACCATTAAAAATAAATACTGTCAATCGTACGTGGTATTGAAACCTATATTCTAAGCATTGGCGTTAAATATTATGAATAAATCAAACCACTTCAAATATAACTCGTGTATCGTTGCACTAGAGCTGCTGATTGCTTGACACAAGCGCGCACGGCACGCGGCTGCGACGAGGGAGTTGAGCTTCGACTACTTCGAGCGTTCACCTTTGAACACTTTTCACCAGCAATGAGTCATTTTGGACGCCTTGTCGGACGGCCGACCAAATCAAGACTAATTTGATACTATAGCAATAAATCCCCAGACAATCACACCAACTGCATGGCCCCAAAGTAAGCAGAGCTTGTGTTATGGATAACCACACAGCGAACTGGGGGAGAACACAGAATAAACATACTTATATAAATACAAACAACCATGACCCGAGAACAAACACATGTTCATCACACAAATGAATGCCCCGGCCAGAACCTCGAACCTGGGACCTTCGGCGTATGACGCAGGGTTACTGACCACTACACCACTCGGTCGTCAAACCAAGGTCAAACGTCGTATTCGTACCATTTTTCCTCGAACGCCGAAGAGGAAGTCCATTTGTTTGTAAGTCAATGATTCCTAATCTATTGCTAACCTAATACTTAAGTTAGAATAATCTTCAAAGTAATTTTACTCATTCTTTTTTTACATCCCTGATGTTTGATATCATGCAACTATAGCAAGCTGAAGCACGGTCCCACCTGGCCAGTCTTCTTGACCATGATGTTGTCCGGGTGGCGGTCCGCGATGCCCAGCACGTACGTGGCCACGCAGTAGCCGGCGCAGCTCATCGTGAACTCGTCCACCGCCTTGTTGAACGCCGCCTCGCTCGGGTTCTGCTTGCGGAGCCATTCTGATGACACATTCAACAATTACAAATGTCCAAAGTAATTATATTGCTGTCTAATATTATATCTATAATGAGACATCTTCATCAAATGTGGAAAGATGTACCTACAACGTTTTCTTAATACAGTATGTATTTAAAAAGATAATATTACTCTGGTGTTGATGATACAACAGTAAGGTACAACGCCATATATAAAATAAGACCAAAAATCTAAGAGTTGTGAAATGTTACCTTTTTTCTTACATTCAACATTGTGGAAAGACGGAAACAGAAGGTAAGCGTTGAGGAATGTGCTCTTCAAATAACAAAAACTAAGATCAGATTACAAATTTAAAGACAGTTGCAATATGTATATAATCGCACGATATATGGTTGAGCAGGGCGATGGCTGGAGCCCGCGTTAACTCGTGAACGGGTGCCGTCTGAGGGAGTTCGTCGCTTGGATACTTAGGGGAGGTAGACTTGCCGAGCTAACAGATGCAGATAACAATAATTTTGTATAGACATAAAGAGACACTGTAAATCGATTTTGAAAAAAAATATACCCGTGAAGTTTCTTGCCAGTTCTTCTTCACGAAGGTTTCTCCGAGCTGGTGGTAGAGTCATGTTTTATTTGACGTCAATAAGAACAAGTAATTGTCAATGTTAAGAAATAAATATATGAATTTGAGTAACAGAAAACCCTTCAATACTGAGCCTTAAAAACTTTACACAATTTCATTGTATTTATTTGACTCTATAAAAAACATTTTCAAATACAATACAATAGACTCACGAAATAAGTTAGCCTTCGATATGGTAGAGGCCGCGTTGAAGAGAGCACTCTGCTTCTGTATGTTGGCCACCGTCTCCGCCTCGTCCACCACCTCGATCATCCCCACGGCGTACTCCATGGAGATGCAGTTGTACGGGTTCAATCTGACGATTAGTACACGTTCACTTTTAGAATGCCATAACTATAGTACATAAAGCAAATCGTTTTAAATAAATGCTCGTTGGTGTCCGTAGGATTTATTGTATGCATTCATTAGTATTTCTTTAGAGAGGCCTAGTTAATTACTTAGTTTGTTAATATCATGAATTTTATTGATAATAAACACTTTAAAAGTTTTTAAAGATTTTAATTTAAAATACGACCGAGTAGTGTAGTTGTAAGTAGCCCTGTCTCATACACCGGAGGTCCCAGGTTCGAGTCCTGGTCGGGGCATTCATTTACGATGTGAACATAGATGTTTGTTTTAGGGTCATGGTTGTTTGTATTTATATGCGTACGTTTATTCTCGGTCCCCCCCCCAGTTCGTTTATTATTATTATTAATATTATTATTTTATTTATTATATTATTATTATTATATAGATTATTATTATTATATTTATTATTATTATTATTATTAATTACGTACACCTAGAGCCCTTTTTGTGAGCCCTGATTGCTGATTTGTGGTCCCAGATTTGAATTATAGCAAAACTTATTGACATCTACACATATCAAATTAAAATATGAAGTCATCATAATAACTCTAGACTGACCTAAAGTCATAGCCCGCATTCTTCCACAGGCGGTCCATGATCCTCAACATCTGCAGCGTGAACATGTCCTGGCGCAGGTCGTCGCCGATCTTCAGAATGATGCGGATGTCGGAGCCGGTCGGGTCGCCGTTCTCGAAGTCCAGCATCAGCGGCCGCATCTTGCTGTCCATTACTCTGCAGCGCTCCGGCCTAGGAGGGGAAACTTTGTCAATCCACAATATAAACGTCGTAAAATTTGGTTTTTTTCATATTTATTTATAGTAATAATTTATAGTAATAAACGTATCGTTTAATGGTTATTATTTATTTATTCTTATGACAACCGATATAGATTACATTTAATCTTACAATTAGAGTTATTAATACAAAAGAAAATGTTTAATGCGACCTTTATTGTAGGTATCCATCATTCATAGAAAAGTTAAAACGACAATGGAAAAAAAGAACAATATTTTTTTAAAAGCTCAAAACCGAAATAATAATTAAAAAGTTACTGTGACTGACAGAAATCATTAAATAAAAACTTACAAATACATTATTACTTCATAAATAATAATAAATAAATAAATAATAAATGATATTTTGATAACTACGCATCGCTGCAAAGCTCTAGTACAGAGATGTCAAACTCAATTTTGCAGAGGGCCATATATTACATTTTGAATTCGTACGCGGGACAGATTCAAATTTAAAAAAATTACTGAATAATTATAACATTTTATTTATTAAATAATATAGTACATAATGTACGGTTGTTAAAAATAATATCGATCGCGGGCCTCATTGACACGGCCCAGGGGCCGGATGCGGCCCGCCGGCCGTTCTTTGACATGACTGCTCCAGTAGTTTATTTTTGGACACACAGGGAGTCATATCAATATTTTAGCAAAGACTATAGTAAGCGTCAGGCAGTAGACAGTAAGAAGCAGCATGCATGCGGGCGGCTCATAGAACGACGGCGCAATTTTTATTATAAATTTGCATGCCCTAAATGTCGTAAATATGTATGTTCTATCTATTTAATTTTAAGACCTAAATCTGTACCTACCATATTTTAAGCAAATAAATATTTGATTTGATTGATTTGATTTGATTTATCTACTATGGTCATGACTCATGGCATCGAATAATAAGATATGTCGAATTGTACAAGAAATAGTAGTTTTAATTTAGGCCAAGTTTAAAACTGCGCCAAACTAACATTCGTATGTTGAAATTAAATATCTTTTGCCTATCTTGTATGTAAAATATTGTACCCACGTTATATCGCCAGTCACATAATAAGGCTACAGAATTGTATCATTTATTTATAAACCGCACCCCTCTATTTTTTGGTCGAAGTCGCACCCTCCGACGAGCTCCCCAAAGAGGCCAGCGTCCATACATAGTTACCGTGAGCAACAAATCTCTTCCACTAAGAACCCATACTCACTTAATCTTCTTGCAGACAAAGCTCGGGTTGAGCGGCGACACGAAGTCACAGAGAGTCTCCACGCAGTGCTGCTCCTGCAGGTGCTGGTGCAGCGCCGCGCGCGCCTTCGAAATCTCCTTCTTCTTCTTCAGACATTGGCTGGCCCCTGGAATTATGCAGAGAAATATTTAAAATATGTAATTGCATTTCGAAGTGTCAGTAGCAATGACTTGACGAAATGTAGTCAAAAGTTCGTCACCTTCTATCTAAAGGTATTTTTGCGTTCAGTCCGCCTGTGATGTCTTCTAAAAAATGAAGCTAAGTTGTATTTACGCGATCTCGGTGAAGATGAAATATTTTATATTCTGAATTTGAATTTAATGCAATTTCAAAATAATTATTTCGGTAGTTAAATCGAAGGGGCCTTTTTATAAGTAATGTTAGTATGTTAAAAGTCTTACATTCTTGCGAATTCATATTGACCCAGCGAGCTGTCATTCTATATTTTACTATTTTACACAATCATATTAATTAAGACAACTAGGGAAAGACTAAAATCCGCATCGACTTTTCTATGAATCACTTTCAAAATTCTTTTCTGTGTATAAAATTAGGATTCTAATAAAAAAATACAAATATTGATGTCCTCGTTGTCTATATTAGAACTTTGTGTTCGAGTTCTGGAACGAGCAAACAATTCTGTTATAAGCACATACCTACTCACAATTCAAATACATTTTCTATTTTATTTAATAGTTCATGTATTTTCAAAATAATATTGGATGCCGATAATATGTAGTCTCGTTTCACTTTCTAAAATATCATGTACCTTAATTCTATCGTAACTGTCACACTACCTGCGGGCACACATTGCAACACCTATACTCACACTTGAGCTTATCCAAGCAAGCGATCTGGCGCATGAGCCCGCCGATGTGGTCCTGGCTGCCGCGGCAGTACGCCTCCAGCACCAGGCCGAAGCGCACCGACACCGACGGCACGTGCATCTCGGACCTGGCGGGTGGAGCGGCGCTAGGTTAGTGTACAATAGCGGGAGCAGTTCCTTATGTTGCAGCTCGTCTGGGGCGTGCTACAGTGATATCTATTTTGGGACCATTAGGTCTAACGTGAGAATACTTCCTTATCTCTTCAAAACATAAAACCTAGTACATAACGAAGCCAACTTGACGAACGCTCGGAGCGCGCGAGCCCCATTCAATGATTGGCTACGAATAAACAAAACGAGCGCCGCGGAAGAACACCCTCAATGCTTTAGTAATTCAGTCAGGTCAATAAGTACTGACATAAAAGTATACAATAAAACAATATATTTCTTGTTTTTGAGCATCTAAAAGTGCAGCGTAAAGTAAGTGTAAAATGGCGTAAATTCGTATCTGATTTACAATTTTCTAAACGGATGTTAGGGCTCAAATTATGGTTGGTATATTTAAAATTATGGTTATGGTTGAACTTTATGTTTCCTCAAATAAGAAAACTTAAAATGAGTTAAAGTTATTGAATCTGACTATTGAAAATCTATAATTTCTTAGGACCATGTCAATTCTAATCCATTATTTCAATTTAACAGCTTGTAGAAAATAAATAAAACATCTTATAGTAATAAAGTTTGTTTTATTACATAGCTAATTTATCTGGCTTTTAAAAATATGTAATATCATGATGCATAACAAAGTGGTATGTGCAAATTTTCGTAAAAAATTTGAACCGCGTCGAACGCGCTCAAAGCTTGAATAATTCGCGGCAGACCCGCGTTCAAGTCTGGCAGCACTGTCGGCGTACTAGAGGTTAATGTCCGCAACCGAAATACGTGACGTCACGTTTGACATTCATCTGATGACGACCAAGTGGTGTAGGCCTGCGGCCTGTAGGCCTGTGGGCATACATTTGTGTGATGAACACAGATATTTGTTCTCGGGTCATGGTTGTTTGTATTTATATATGTATGTTTATTCTGGGTTCCTCCCAGTTCGCTGTATGGTCATCCATAACACAAGCTCTGCTTACTTTGGGGCCATACAGTTGGTGTGATTGTCTGGGGATTTATTATTATTATTATTATTTATTGCCTTGGTAGACACATGGCACTTGGCACTTGACACTGACTGTAGAAAGTTGTCTTTGTTTGGCTGTCAGATTGGCTATGTCTTCGTGTGGCTGCAAGTTAGACCAGCAAATGAATCACATTGGCGTGGTTGTGGTCGGGTTTAGTTGAGGACCAGCCAGTGACGTCACGATGCGAGCGGCGACGCGTTGTTAACAACATTCTAATTTACTTGTAACAATATTAAACAAAACATCTACGATGAAGAAATATCAACGGACTTGGAAACCGTTTCTTAAGGTAATCGGCTTGCATCTTTCCGATCAAATACACCTAAGGTTTTTATGACATCTTAACATGGCATAGCAACATTTTATCAAAATGAAAGTGACCTTGAAAGCTTAAATTAGGCCTCTGATAACACTTAAATAACTAAAGAGAAGGCCACTTGAACCCAACATCTTCCTCCAGTCCGTGTGATGTCTCTTGTTATTTGATGACATATTGATATGAATTATTGATCGCCGCAACAATGGAGCCAGGCTTCAATCCTTGCAAGGACCAAAGTTAGTGATGAACACAGATGCCGTTTTATTTTGGTTTTTTGACCCAAATGTTAAATTGTGCCACATAAGCACTTTTACTACTGGTAGCGCTTCGTCTTGGTTTTTTCTGCGAGTTCTAATAATAACCCTAGACAGTTTTCCCTTTTTGGAAAGCTGATGAAACGTAGATATTTTTAAGCACATCTGCCGCTTAAGTTCCATATACTTTTTTACAATATTCTTAAGAGAAATACATATTCTGTTCATTTTCTAACGTTTTTTTCTTTCATTAACAATCAATCGTGTGTGATTAACAAGTGTGTGACGAACAAGTGTGTCCAGTAACTTGCATTTGAGTTGTTGATAATGTTAAAATAACTCATCTGCTGCACAAACAAATAAAAAACGAATACATTAGACCTACAAATTTCGAATAAAATTGCCAATACACAAAAAATACGTAAATTTTTTTAAAAAACCTTAAAAATTTATCCTGAAATCGGTTAAGTTTGGGCTAGGGTGTTTCATAGTGAAATCTGTCTGAAATGCTGGAAACTACCTCTCCTTAACGGATCTAGGTTGACTTAACCTGTAAAAAAAAAATATATAATATGTATAGATTGGATGTTAATTCTTGGTCTTTCCTGATTGCTGCATAGTCAACTGCGACATCAGTTTTGGTTACTTCATGAACGCACGGTTGAGAAGCTTGCCTCAGGATCTCACGACAGCCTTAATGATCCTGCAGAGACATCACCGTCGCCCAACTGAGGGGTGGCCTTGGGCAATTTACAGTTCTTAAAAAAGTACTTTAAAAAAAGTTTGTTAGGGGTTGGATTCCGCATCATGTTTTTCCTTCACAGTTTGAAAAGTCGACTGAAGTACTTAAATATAATACATTTGCCTAACATTGAGGATCGAACCTGCGAACTCAAGATTTCATTTTGTTTTATAATATGTAGCCCAACTAATGTTAGAGCCACAAATCCGTTCAGATCATATTCTGTTACTTAAGACGGCTATTAATATCTTGTATCTCAACATACCCCTAAACCACCACTTTCAACTCTAAGTAAAAGATCCTCACCGTAAATGCCAAAACAAATAATGTCCAATGGTCATGTTGCTGAAGGCGCGCTGCAGCAGGAACACGGACAGGTCGCACCACAAGTAGGACTCATGCTTCAACGCTTGCACTAACTGGAGTAAATACAGGAGGAGGTCTTCGTCACTGAAAACAAACCAAATTGTATTTGTAAATTAGTGAGACGGACCATAATAGCTTAAAAAGGGTACATTATTTATCATCGACTGGTACAATATGTGTTCACTTTAACCGATTTGAAATTCTATTTCGTTATTGGAAAGCAATATTATTCGAGGTAAGAATGGATAAATTCTATCCAGAACCTCCCACAAGACCAGGAGTACTGCGGTATCCATTGAGAGAGGCCTCTCGTCTATACTCTACTATACAAAATTAGGAAGACATATTTGTTTGTTTATGTGTAATTGAATACCTCTAAAGGTACTGACAATTTGGAAAATTCTTACCCTGTTTAAAAGGTGTATTATCAAGAACACAGGCTGTATTTTATCCAGAAACCCCAATAGGATTGAGAGTTTTATAAAATAAGCAAAATAAGATTTTAATGAATAAAAACGAAAAACTTACAGGTTGATTTTTATGAGAAGATTTAAATCAGAATTTTGTTTTAAGAAAATTGAAGAGAACATGGGAAATTGTACTACCAGGCATCTTAAAATAATTACTTAACTGCATTTTTAACAAGTATGTATCAGGAACTAAATGTAAAACTTATCTCAAACAATATTTTATAGACTTATACTATTTCCATTTCTTTATTTTCTCGATGACAGCTCCTGTGTAACCTTGTGCGAGCGTTTTTTTACATTACGTATGCATTATTTTATAAAAATATGACGTTTACACACGTACAAGGTTATTTATTACCAGAGTCGGAGAAACTGATAGGGATGGAGCGATATCGATAAACGTAACACGATAACTGTCATCGAGAAAATAAAGAAATGGAAATAGTACCTATAGCTTGAGTGTATTAGTTAAGAACGTTTATTTAAAATCCACAATTGTTTCGCGAACCCCGCCGTCACGTCGCCAGTTAACCTAGCAATAAGTTTTGTGTGACGGTGTTATGTAAAAAACAATTGTTTCTATTGTATGAGTTGATCAATCAAAAAAACTATTATTTATTTATTCAGTTAATTCAATTTAATTTTTATTTTATTATTGGTACACTGAGTTCTATTTCATAGAAAATAACTTAATGAACGTTACGGTAAAAGCATCGAGTTTCAAAAGGTAGACCCAGAGAAATAGTAACCCCTCGGCATTACATAACATATCTAAATAACTAAATAACAAATTCGCAACTCACCTGATATTAGCCAAACAGTTAACAGCAAAGCTTCGGACCGCGGCATCGGCGTAAGCGTAGTCCAACAACTCCAGCGCCGACTCCACACGTAATGGCTGCCAGTTCACCAACATGGCGGCCACGCTCGCCACTTCCGCTCGATCCGACCAATCAACGCACGATATTAGCTTGGGAAGTAGTTCCGGCGCTTCCGTTCGGAAGAATTCTCTGTGGGATGAACACGAAATACATTGTTCAAGTGTTGAAGTAAAATGCGATTTCTTTAGTTATAGATATTAGCAATAAGAAAAGGAAATAAATATTAGGAATAATATTCAAAAGAATTTTGAAATTTTGAAAAAATTTAAAGATTATTGAACACCCAAAATAGAATAACCTAAAAAGAGTAAGTGAAGTTCATAAACCAAACAAAGTTGCAGCGATTACGTTGTCTACATTATTTGAGAAATCACATGGAAAAGCACCATCTGGAATACAATTGGTAATAAACTAATTTTAACGAAAAACTAGCAAAATACCTCATTTTTTCAATCTAAAAATTTACTGTCAGAAAATATTACAGAAATTTCATAAGGCTTCTTCGTTCTTCAGCTAAGAAGCCTTAGTTCAAAATTTTTTTGTATTTATTATATACACAAACACGTCACTTTTTACAAATTCGTTAATAACAAAATACCGGAAACGAACCTGGAAGCCCAAAGGTCCTTCCGCTCCTGTTCGTGCATCTCATACATGGGGTCCTTCTCGGCCGTGGCGCGCAGCTGCTCCAGGTCGCGGCTGAGGCGCGCCATCTGGTGGCTGCCGCTGCTCTCTATCTGCGCCCCGTAGGACTTCACTGTCTCTTGTTTAGGGAACAGGATCGGGTGTTGGCAGTCGTAGCTGGGTGGGAAAACTTGGTTAAAGAGTTTGCTTTTCTGTATAAATATAGGGGAAATATTTGTCATAAATGTATTAAAATTATTTTAAAAACTCATTAACTATTCAAGACTATGTTTTATGCCAAAATTTCCACGGGATCGTGGGACGGCGGCGGCGCTGAGATCTCCAGTTAAAGATACAACTATGGCCAAACTACAGACAAACCTTGTCCACTTTATTGTGCTCGTGAGCACTGGGAAAACTTACGGTATTTGTTTAAAGTCATATATTATACATTATTCATTTAGACAAATGATGCATTGCCCACTACAGTTCGTTCTCGTTAAGAATACAGTGACGTATCGTCTCAGCATTAGGTTATAGCCAATAGCATCACGGACAGTAAGACAACTTTTTCTAATACGGCAATCTAATTGGCTAGTGTCTATAGTTGCATCGATGACTTCTTTTCCAGTAATAGCACTGGGTGTTCCTTCCCTTTATTCGTAACACAACCACGTCGACGTGGTCATTATGGCGGTGAACTAGGAACGACGGTAGCACCGCCCCGCACGAGATCTTCACATAAACTCTACTACAACCATTTTCCCTAAATGTATTTACTTTTATTTAATTTGTTAATGTGCAATCTTCACATAAACTCTACTACAACCATTTTCCCTAAATGTATTTACTTTTATTTAATTTGTTAATGTGCAATCTTCACATAAACTCTACTACAACCATTTTCCCTAAATGTATTTACTTTTATTTAATTTGTTAATGTGCAATCTTCACATAAACTCTACTACAACCATTTTCCCTAAATGTATTTACTTTTATTTAATTTGTTAATGTGCAATCTTCACATAAACTCTACTACAACCATTTTCCCTAAATGTATTTACTTTTATTTAATTTGTTAATGTGCAATCTTCACATAAACTCTACTACAACCATTTTCCCTAAATGTATTTACTTTTATTTAATTTGTTAATGTGCAATCTTCACATAAACTCTACTAGAACCATTTTCCCTAAATGTATTTACTTTTATTTAATTTGTTAATGTGCAATCTTCACATAAACTCTACTACAACCATTTTCCCTAAATGTATTTACTTTTATTTAATTTGTTAATGTGCAATCTTCACATAAACTCTACTACAACCATTTTCCCTAAATGTATTTACTTTTATTTAATTTGTTAATGTGCAATCTTCACATAAACTCTACTACAACCATTTTCCCTAAATGTATTTACTTTTATTTAATTTGTTAATGTGCAATCTTCACATAAACTCTACTACAACCATTTTCCCTAAATGTATTTACTTTTATTTAATTTGTTAATGTGCAATCTTCACATAAACTCTACTAGAACCATTTTCCCTAAATGTATTTACTTTTATTTAATTTGTTAATGTGCAATCTTCACATAAACTCTACTACAACCATTTTCCCTAAATGTATTTACTTTTATTTAATTTGTTAATGTGCAATCTTCACATAAACTCTACTACAACCATTTTCCCTAAATGTATTTACTTTTATTTAATTTGTTAATGTGCAATCTTCACATAAACTCTACTACAACCATTTTCCCTAAATGTATTTACTTTTATTTAATTTGTTAATGTGCAATCTTCACATAAACTCTACTACAACCATTTTTCCTAAATGTATTTACTTTTATTTAATTTGTTAATGTGCAATCTTCACATAAACTCTACTACAACCATTTTTCCTAAATGTATTTACTTTTATTTAATTTGTTAATGTGCAATCTTCACATAAACTCTACTACAACCATTTTCCCTAAATGTATTTACTTTTATTTAATTTGTTAATGTGCAATCTTCACATAAACTCTACTACAGCCATTTTCCCTAAATGTATTTACTTTTATTTAATTTGTTAATGTGCAATCTTCACATAAACTCTACTACAACCATTTTTCCTAAATGTATTTACTTTTATTTAATTTGTTAATGTGCAATCTTCACATAAACTCTACTACAACCATTTTCCCTAAATGTATTTACTTTTATTTAATTTGTTAATGTGCTTAAACCGAGTTATTATAAAGTAGCTATGACCGACTGTGAAATCTCATAAATATCTAAAATAAAATAAACACTTGACTCACTTCGAGAATCTAACTTGAAGCGCCGAACAGGCTTCGGTACCCGGGTTGCAGACCACCGTGCCGAGAGGGTGCAGGAGGAGATCATCACCCTGGGTTTCGTCGGCTACGTGGGTCCACATGAACAGGGTGACTCCGTCGGTCCGGAGTTGCTCCTTGTAGTCGAACACCATGGTGTTGGCCCACGCTAGCCTGTTGATGTAGTCCTGTGGGAGGGAAAACAAAATAATAGGAAAATTGTTAAAATAATACATGACAATAAAGTTCTATTTTTACTACATCTTTTCAAAGAACTCTCCGCCGGCGTTTGTACAAAGTTTCATGCGTCTGAACCAATTTTCAAAGCACCTTTTCCAGTCTATAACGGGAACGCAGTGAGCGCATCTTCTGGCAATGAAAACTGTATCCCCTTGAACTGGTTTAATTGCAGGGGACAAGAAGAAATCACGCGGTGCCAAATCAGGGCTGTAAGGCGGGTGCCCCAGAAATTCTACAGCTCTGGAGTTTAGGAAGTCCCTCAGGTTGATCGCGGAGTGCGCGGGCGTCGTGGTGGAGCAAAAGGCCTCGGAGTCCCGTGTTCGGTCGCCTGTTGCTCGCAGCAGCTTACTACTTTGGTTTCTTAAGGGAACTGATAAAAAAACTTCCAGCGCTACTTGATTGTTTCACTTTTGTGGTTCGTTTTGAAACAGCCATACTGCCTGGCGCTTTGTTTTTGGATCAAATTGATAAATCCAAGATTCTTCACCTGTTATAATATTGTAGGCACGGCGGGAAGAACCTGCTTTGAATTTATCAATCATATCATGGCACCATTCCACGCGCGCCTGTCTCTGAGCATCGGTGGTTGTGGAGTACCCAGCGCGAAACAATATTCCTATCGCAAAGGTGTTTGTGTGAACTAATATCATGAACACTTCCCGATCCAATCTGCACATTGCGCTGAATCTCCTCGTATGTGATTGGCCGGTTTCAGTTTTCAGAGTTTCAAAGTTTCAACAGTCAAAGGATGACCACTTTTTTCTTCATCGTTCAAATTTAAACGACCGCACTTAACTCTTTATACCAGCGGTACGCAGTTGCTTTAGAAGGCGCCTTGTTCATAAAAGCTAATTGAAGTCCATTAAACGATTCATCAGGTTTCGAGTTGGACTTGAAGTCGTGAAAAATCATTGCACAAAAATGTTCCCGACGCAGGTCCAGTTTTCTGTGGCACAAAATAGTTTCATAATGCTGGTACAAAAATTTAAACTTGGAACATATTATATATTTTTACTTTTAAAATATTCGAATTTTCAAAATAAAGTATATAACTCGCCAGCTTTCCAAATATAAAAACTTTTTGTCGCAAAACTTTCTGAGTGGACTGGTGCTACTAAAGTATGGTATGTTTTTCATTTTAAGGCTACTATTTCGATCGTACATTCTTAGTAACACATTTATAACCGTCAAAACTACAGCTGTTGCTCTAAAATTACATAAGTTTACTAATTTTTTTTTTGTTTATATTTAACAATACACTTGTATTAACTTATTTGTCATCAATATTCATAAAAAAATTTTTTTAAACCATAGCACCAAATACCACCATTTTAATCGAAATATGTACCAACCTTATTAGAATCCTTTCCCCTCCGCTTCCCCTTGGTCTTATTTAGCTCGTAGATCACAAAGCAGAGCCGCGCCATTCTCGGCACATTGTACACCTTGATGGGGAACTGTAGCTCCTGGTCCCACTGCGCCACTCCTTCTTTGGACACGAGAGCCGCGGATGTCTTCTGGGGCTCGCACAGCGGCTTGCCTCCGTGGAAGATTCCGGCTTGGCAGATCACCTGAAGGAAAAAAATATTAGGAAAAAATTGTAAACTATTTCGGAACAAACAGTCTTCTTAAAGTTGATTAGATTTCGTTTCGAGAACGAGTATAGTACTCTTACTACTTAAAATGCAAGGTATGTACTTCACACTACTACACTACTAAAGTTATGCTAATATTTTAAAAGGAAAGGTTTGTTTGTTTATTTCTACAAACTAAGTCCTGTGATTACTGAACCTTTTCAACGAAATAATTGAGCGTTACTAAGCTCCTCAGAAGAAATATAGGTTTATATTTTAGGAAATTCTATATGATCGGCAGCTACGCAGTGCAAAACCACGCATAACATTTATTTTCTCATAATACCGGAATGATAAGTCACAACAACGACATTTTGTCACACACGCTCACCTCAACGGGCCGGCCCGGGTCCACGTTCAGCCCTCCCACGCTCTGGACCACGCACGAGTAGTTCTTGTCGATGTTCCACGAGGATTCGTGCTGGCTCTTCTTCTTTCTGATCGTGTTCGAATGCTCGGACGCGAGGCGCCGCCGCTCGCAGAAGTGTTGCACGTCCCGACCGACTGGAGTCATGAATATTGTTAGCACAGGAAATAGTGCCTGTGTAAATCAAATGTCGCAACAAGCGATATACTGAATTTACATAATCGTATGCATTTCATATTTATACAGGGCGGCCAGAAAAGTGACGTCCAAAAGTTTTTTTATCAACTCAAAGTTATGAGGTTGTGTATTTTATGCATAAACACACATAGAGATATAGTAGCAAAAAATAGAAATCCGAAGAAACCTTCTACTTTTTTTTTGAAATTTTTGAAACTGATTTGGTCTCAATTTTGCGAAAATTCATAAAACACATCGTAACTCGAAAACTATGAAAAATCGTATAACATACACAGGGGTGATTCAGATACTCTCAACACGAGGCACCTAAAAAAAATTTTGGACGTCACTATTCTGGCCAGCCTGTATGTTTATTGCCAGCTTTAAAACACAAGCGCCCGCTTATCTTTAACACAAACCATTAAGGCACGCGTTTGTGTTCCATGTTACCTGATGGAGGAGCAACAGCCGGCAAATGAGCACTCGAGCTAAGTGTCTTCCGTGTTCATAGACATACATTTTGCACTCATGAATATTATTAGCGTTTAAATTATTTAATAAAATCTGTCAATACAAAAACTATTAGCCCAAAAATTTTTAGCCCAACAGACTTGGAACTCTATACTTAGTAAAGTAAAGGTTCGCGGCGCGCAGAACTATCGCGACTCACCGCTCCATCACACTACATGCTCTCCAACCATGCTTCGAAAACCCGACATTGAGCGAGAATCAACGAGCGCGCATGCACGCAGTTGGCTCGCGAACACATTAAAACATATGTTATATATTATGTTCCATTGCATGTTACTTTGTGGTGCTACTTCACATCGTTATTCGGGATTCGCGTGTTGAAGTCCTAATAACACGAACATACCGACCACATGTCGTCATTAACAGCGAATATGCCGAACGTTCACGAATATTCTTACTAGTCTCGAACGCAAAGATAGACGTGTTTTTTTAGCTCTTTTATGTATTGGTAGTATTTTCGTATTTTCTTAATATCATTGTATTAACTTTGCTGCGGTTATGAGAGCCATGTTTCGGGTCCGCATTTGTGAAGATTCTGTTCGTCCATTCGCGTATTCGTCTTGTTCGTACTAAGTTCGTAATAAGCGAATAACAGACGAATAGCGATGTGAAGTGCAGGGATTACATGGCGGGTTTAAATCACAATAAAAAGAGATGACCACATAACTCCAACTCACCCGAAAGCGACAACTTATCCAAACTGACAGTCATGACCTGAGGAACGCCATCATTGGCCAGCATCTCCTGGATATACAGGAACTGAATCAGCGGATGGTCTCCCAGGAGATACTCCTCTCTTCCACAGACTTTCAGAACGTAGTTCTTGGGATGCTCTCCCCGCATGTTGAGGGAGTTGGCCTTTTTGCGTAGTATATTCTCGATGTGCTGCTGTGGTGTCCGACCGACCGGCACGTTTGATGTGAACGAGAACTGCGGACAAGATTTTAATGCACAAGAGGTAAAATTCAGGTCACAGAGAAATTTTTAAGATATTATCGTTTGGACATAATATGTTGTAGGTATGCTGTAACTTTAAGTAAAATGTTTTATTGACAGTTGCTAGCCAAATCAATCTCTATTTCTGTGTTTATTTCACGTTCGTAAATTTCCGAACTGTTGTATTGATTAGTAGAACGTATTCATTGTAACCATTTTCTATGTATTTTATTTTCCTTTAGTTTATTTTACCTGTAAAGACTAAAGTTTATTGAACCTGCTCAGGGTAATTTCAATAAAAAAAATCCAATGCGATTAAATTGTCATTTAATTATATTTCATTATATTTATATGCCATAAATGTTTAGTAAAAGGTGGCGCTAATTATTATTATTTTGTGTTTTAAGGCAATCAGCTCATGTTACTACACAATAACTATTGCTGCCAATTTCAATTATTAGTACCTATAATAAAAGTATTAATAAAATTTAAAATATTGCTTTCAAGACATGTGTCAGAAGGGTGGCGCTAAGTTCTATGAGTAAATTAAGTTTGACATTTATTCACGTAACAGCAACTTTAACTTCAGTTTATGCAAACGAACGGAAACGTTGGTGGCGCTTTAAAACAAGACGTTTTGACTGACAATATTTTGTCAAACGCTTGTTTGTGAAATTTGTCAACAAACATGTTAAAATCTCGTTTTAATCTGAAAACTGTTGAAACTAATGAGGATCTTCAAGAAGAGGAAAAAAGAGCGGAGGAAGTTGTAAAAGAAGAACGTAAGTCTAAGGCTCAGAAGAGGGAACAGGAGGGGTCTGTGAAAGATGAGGAAGATGAGGCCGAACAGGTGGGAGAAGCCACTCCCACCACAGAAGCCGACCATGGCTACTACGAGCATCCACCTCCCCTCGTAAGGATTCTCCACAGATCCGAAATAAGCGTGAGGCTCAGCATGATCGGAAAGACAGGCGATGGCGACAGGTATTAAGTTAAACCAACCCATTATCTCAATTTAAGTCTAAATAAAATCTTCACATTACTCTCCTTTTACAGCTATTCCTATCTCAAAGTAGCCTGCACCGAGATGAAGCTAACCGACATAAGCGCAATCAAATGGTTTAAACATTTACAGTTCGTTAACGTATCTAAGAACTTGATCACCTCAGCAGCTCTACAGACTGTGATGGAACTACCATTCCTGGTTTTACTGCAGGCAGACTCGAATCTATTGGACTCGGCCTATTTGAAGAAAGGCAAATTCCTGCAAGTATTGATGATGAACCATAACCACATTATGTCAGTCTACGACGTGTTCCATCCGCATCTGACCACTCTAGAAGTTGGTTACAACAAAATAGAACAAGTCATATTCAAATCTAAACTCCCAGAATTGAAATGTCTCAACTTGAAAGAGAATTTGATAAAAGACATCAGCGCTTTTGAGTTTGCTAATCTGGTCAATATTTACTTAGCGGGGAATCAGATAAAGTCTCTCATAGGTTTGGAGAAGATGCCCAATCTAAAGGTGCTCCATGTTCGCAACAATCCTATTAAAATACTAGACGGTTTCACTGCAACTTTGAATAAACTACAATATGTGAACTTAAGAAACTGTAAAGTTGCAAAATTGTTTCAAATAAAGAAATTACGTGTAAGTCTATTTAATAATTATTTAAGATCATTTTGCAAGCAGACGCAATAGCACAAGTAGCAAACTAACTTACCAAATACAACAACACTTAAAATTTTTTACAAATTCTGAAGTTTCCATAAGTTACCTTAACAAAAGTTTTAAAATATAACATTCCTATTACATTTTCAGGTATTAACAGCACTAGATACCCTCATAATAAAGAACTGCCCTCTCATGGGTGGCTCTGGTACAGAGGTCCCTAAATCTGAAGAGGCAGAAGAAGACCCTGCCCTTAGAATTGAAGTTGTTGCAGCTCTAATCCAGCTCAAGAGGCTTAACAAACAGAATGTTACCCCGGAAGAAAGGTAAAACAAAACTTACTGTGTCATACTAATGGAACTATGAGGTAGGTATCCAGCTCTTAGAACATTATTAACCCATGTAAAATACAACTTTCTGAACTGTGAACATTTAACTATCTTTCAAATAAATATTTTAAATAAAGAAGCAAACCAAAACTAATTAATTATAATAGATGATTTTCTTTGGTGTTATTCTAGGTCATTAAATTATATCATAATCTGTCAAACTGCAGCATATACAATTTCACATTTATAGCATGTTAAGTAATGCTATTAAAAAGTTTAAAAGTTAACAATGTGTATAACTCTTAATAAATATGTTTATTCACTAGAACCGAAGCAAAGGAAATGAAGCAATGGATGGATGATGACAAAGATCAGGAAGAAGAGTTAGAGGAAGAAGCAATTATGGAAGAGCAAAATGAAGGCCCAGAAGAAGAAACTGAGGACTAGGTTATTTAGTAGTAGTCATGTGGAATTAAAGTTATGAATACTTATTTTTAATTATCTTTCTCTTGTATCTCCTGTTAGTATAAAATTGACAATTTGCTATAGAAATACAAATTTTTCAAAAGGTTGTGTTAAGGTCACCTAAGATAAATGTTCAGGGTTTTACGATGCTTACTTTTATAAATATTTAGATTAAGTTTTCAAACACATTAAATTATTTTATAGGATATTGTCATAAAAAAAGTTTTAGTTTTAGTCAAAATATATTGACCAATGTAACAGCTTAACTATAGTAAATAGATAATGGTAAAAAGCAGTTGGTTCTTTGAAAACTGATGATAATTGCAATATAAATTATATAATAATAAAGCAGATAGTACAAAAAATGACCTACTAATAGTCAGTATATCAAATTAAAGGCCAATAAATATAGATTATCATACAATCATTAGTTTAAATATATAGACCTTCCTACCATTGTAAGATATTTTTTTTAAATACATCTTTTCCCCGATTTTTTAGGATTCACTCTAGTTAATTCATTCAAAAAAGAACTGACAGATTGTTGATTGACTGTCAAAACTAACCGCCAATAACGTCCATTACTTGTGGGTTCATTTGACATAGTTTTGTTACTTTTTTTGACATTGACATTGATACATTCAAAAGAAAACAACATGGTAACTTATGATTGATTTTTCGCAAACTATTTACTTTTTCAAGATTTTTTGATTTAAAATTAGGGAAGTTTAAGGGGGAAAAGGTTACTCATCAGTTAATCTTTCATGCGTAATACTGACCATTAGCAGGTCAAAATCCCATATTGAGTTGGACCATCATCTTTGTCTGTAAGATTTTTTGTTGTATTAAAATACAAAGGCAGCTTCATCCTCATATAATTCAACCGAGTGGCGTAAGTGGTAGTAGTCCTACCTCATACGCCAATGGTACCAGGTTCAAGTCCTGTCAGGGCATTCATCTGTATGATAAACACAGATGCTTGTTCTCAGGCAAAGGTAGTTTATGATTGAGATGAGGTAAGCCAGGCCAAAATATAAACATATTTATTTATGTATTTTTACTATGGATTTCCCCCAAGTTTACTGTATGGTAATCCATAACACACACTCTGCTAACTTTCAGGCCATAGAGTTAGTATGTTTGTCTAGAGATTCATTACACCTTATTAAATAGTATTGCAAATGTTTTACCTCTGTGTTAGCGACTTTAGTGACCAGTATGAAGCAATTATAGTTATTCAGATGGCTATTCAGGGTTGGTGGAACCGTGGGATGGTCAGCTAATCTCGGTGGATATTGATAACGCAGCCTTTCTAGCCTTGTGCTTTGTGCACGCTTTAATAGACTCTCCTCAGCTAAATACCTCATTCGCATCCGAAAGTCATTCACTTCTGAACTTCGTAAATTGTCAAATTCATTTAAACCTGGAAATGTTATGATCATTAAACTACATGTACTGATATTTTCTGTCACCAAATTATAAAACACATTAATGTATATTAACTTTCCAAGAAACCACAGTTCAAAATTATTAAAGTTATCTCCAACAATCATAGAATGATCAAAGCTCACCTTTTCCTATTAAATGACTAATCTGTGTATTTAGTTTCTGTTCTCCAGGTCTCTCTATAGATCTTTCTATTATCTTAAGTGCTCCAAATACAGGTTTAATATCTCGGAGTCTTTTGTTCTCATCTCCTACTTCTTCATGTGCCGCTAATGAGTTCACAAATTGGAAAACATAGCTGGACATTTCGTGCAGCATCCCAAAAAGGGGATATTTTGCTGCTTTGTCCCATAGTTCCTGATTAGAAGAATAAAATTTGTTTATTTATATAACGAAAATATTAAACTTAATAAAAATAGAATATAATAATTTTAAAAGCCCACATCCAAATAATGTGTACATAATTCATGTGAACTACTTTCTAAAAATCACAGTTATCTATTTAACAACCCACACATAACTATTACTCAATACTGTAACCTACTTTGTTGTGGAAACAAGAGTGTGAGTCACGCCACCGACGGATGTGTAGCAGCTCAGGGATATGCTTTATCACTAACCTCTTTTATGTCCTGTAAAGTTGCGTCCCAACTTGCTTTCAAAGGAATGTATATAGAATTGGGCATCAAACATGTTAGTTCGACGTAGTCGAACGGAGACGCGTTCCAGTAATCCCACGTAAGTGGGCAACTCGGAGCAGGCACCATTGTTTTGATATTCTTATTTCCACTATACGCAAATTACCCCCACGACATTATAACACCTTTCACTGATAACTAGCTTACATAGCGCTTCAAACGACGTCTCCAACTAAAACATTGCAAAACACACTTAGTCATTGTTATTGTGACCACTTTGATGTTGAATCATATTATTTCCTGGTATTTAACGAGGTAGAAATCGCCATTCGAAAATAAACCAACGGTGGAAAGAATACACAACAATGGTTTATCATGCACGTATCTATCATCAAGATATGAAATTACCTCTGATAATATATGCTTTCACTTTGTCTTATTATACACAACTGAACAGTAATAGCTAAAATATTGTTTTTGCAGAATTTGTAAATAAAGATTACGTGCATCAAACGGTAAGACAAGTGTCATAGACAACCAGTGTCGCCAAGAATAATATTAAAACCGCAAAACATTTAAAAACTTGGATAATATTACGTAGAAAATCATTATTTGTTTATTTATTTGCTAGAAATCTTAGTTACTTGAGCAGCTATTTGAACAATTAAGAAGCCACATGTACCAAAGAACTATAAAAGACCTACGTGATCACAAGAGGTACACAGACGAAACTGTGCATAACTACTTGTTGTTTGAATGTTGAGTTTTAATAAACTAACACTCCAATAAAAAAAAATCTTTAACCCCTTACTGCATGGAATTTTATATCCTTGTGGAAAAAAATTATGTTGTGTTTTCGAGTATAAGGAACTCATAAAAAATACCAAAAAAAATCTAGCATTATTATTTACTATTTTATTTACGAAAAACATACTGTACCATACATGGTACGGTATGCATTGCAGTGAATAAAATAGTTTGTGTCAAATATGGTACGACATGCATCCAATGGAAAGTTTATGACATGGGTAGACAGAATATGTGCACAAGCTGGGTTCGGCAAAAGGCCAGGTCTTTTACTTGGGGTGCATAGATAAATCAATTCTTACTCTTTACCTACCTTCTATTGACGAATTTCATATGTAAAAAACAAAATATCAGTAACGTATGAAATTTACTATACATCTCTATGCGATTAAATTTACACTCGTGTTACTGCATACCATCCCATATATGAAAATTAAAAGTTGAGCGCTTACTTCATAAGGTTCCACATATGAACATTACAATTATGTTCACACTGCATGAGGTCCCAGATATGCCCACAAGTATATTGTCGAACAAATTTTAAATCCATGGAGTTATTGAGTATATCTTTCTGTTATAGCTTCACAAAGGATGGTTTTATTCGAAGAAATTTATACAAGCCGAAATATTCACACAATTCCAATATATTTGAGTTTGAATACAGAGCAACTCACCTGTTGAGCACTTTTACTTTCAAACTAAATTCACTGTTGTTTTATCAAGACTGACAATATTTCACTGTCTCGGAACTGCTGAGTATATATTTAGTCTATGGTTTATAATTTTGCCAATTGTCAAACTTGAAAAGAATTTAAATTTTTCACAAAAAACTTAAGTTTGCAAATTTGGGACGCTATGCGGTAAGGGGTTAAAAATCAAATTTGCATCCCATTATATACAAACAAATTTTTGTTTATTGTCAGGTCTTAGAAGAGTCACGGTTATAGAATGATGTTGACTTCCTCAGTGCAGAATACACCAAACCAGCTAAAACAAAAACCAAAACCTGTAAGTGTACTAAAAAACTGTTTGTACAAATGGCTTATGATAAGTGTAATCTACAACAAGTACAAATAATCTATTTAAAGGTACCATCAATATGTCTATCTGTCTAAGCCCGATAAACTCAAAAACTAATGAACGGATTTTGTATTGCTCTCACCAATAGCCAAAGTCATTAAAGAGGAAGGTTTATATGTATTGTAACTACAATATATATCGGATATATTGTATATCAAGTATACTACAAGCTATTTTTCTTATTTTATCTCCGTTCTTGCCATGAAATTTTTAGAAATATAAAATAAGAAGGTAGAAGGATAAAATTTGGTAATTTTACCAACACACCTTTAACTTTCACTTCTTCGAAAATCGGTAGTGATAATGAGTTACTAGACACGTACAGAAATTACTCTTTATTAGTGAGTTTGCTAAGAATATTAAGCCTGATCTAGGGGTACAAAAATGTGGTAGTGGATGTGTTATCGCGTAGGTACACCTTTTTCGAGCGTCTTAGATTATTCAGCTCAAAGTAAAGCACAAAAGAACGATATGTCATTTATTAAGTTGCGTAATGATACAAATAAATCTCATTTTTAGGAAATTTTTATGCGTACTATTTACCTTCGAATTTTATCACAACACATTAAATGCGAGCGGCTGAACCGACCAACACTATCTAAGTGAACAGACTTTACGTTCTTAATTAACGAAAACAAACAAAAGATTTGTTTGTTTTGTGTCAATGATGTGTTTGAGACGAATATTGTTACTTTATAATTTCAACTGTATTAACACTGTATTCATAACGCGAGTTTTTTTTAGTTATGTACCTAAGTTTTCTTTTTTTTATGTTTTTGGGAGAAGAACGATGATATTACGCTGTATTTTATATCAGATATTTATTCACTCCACTTTAGTCCGTATAAACGGCCGGTACACCACGGACACATACTGTATTTTGTGGAGTCAGATTAAATACCAGATGCCTGATCTATTATTGAATAACCACTAATAGAATTATTTAATGTTTCGTATAAATTGGTTGAGATACGATGATTAATTATAGATGATATTTTGAAAAAAAATCAAGCAGATTGGAAATTTTATCGGAGACCCTGCCTAATCTCCTTGAGATATAACAAAACAATGTATGGTGGAAATGTTTCTCTTTTAAAGGTATACAGAAAAAATTGCAAAGGCATGTGTCTAAATTTTATGAGCTACTATACCCATTTTAATGTTAAAAAAATGGTCAGGCATAATGCATTAATTAAAAGCCATTAAGACAGATACGATACGTAATATATTCCCATTTCATACTCATCATAATTGTCATTTACACAACAAGCCACATTAATACCACCATACCACAGACTAATATATATTAATTTACTGTGCAATTCATAATAGCAAGATATACATAATACCGTGTGTGGTCGGTAGCTATGTTATAATATATATTTTGCCTTCATTAGGTCTGTAGTATTATTTATATTGTCTTGCTATATCTGTCCGCATATTTTGGTGACGTAATAGAAATATATATTATATCTACGTCTGTGGCGAGCTATATACTTTAAAATCTTAGGTAGAATCTTACCTGAGCGTTTACTCGTAAGTGTATATATAACAGACTTTCATGACTATATTTGTTTTATTTTTGAGTGTTACCTATGGTGATTTGTGCCTAATTAGGTACTCCCATCATGTATAAAAACGTGATGTGTAATCAAAGACTGAGGTAGTCAAATATGTTTAATATTTTTGATAAGTTTTACTTTTTGTGTTTTATGGGGGGTTGCAGTTATGTTGGTTTTCTTTTACATATTGAATCACTTTAAAGTTTAAGGTTACATTTTTAAATTCAGTTATCTAAAGTTGATAGTTGTTGAGGAAGGATATAATGTTAAGGAAGGGTATCATATAATGAGGTGGGATGGAAGGGACAGTTAAAAAAGATATGGTCTGTTGTACTTACTTCTAGGCCAAAGTCACAAAGTGGGAAGCCCCGGACACCTGTCCTATTTGAAAACTCATGATACAGCAATGATCCAAACCAAATTTTGTATAGTATCTTTCATGAAGTTCCACTTAGTACCGGCAAAGTTCCATAGTTACCACATCTTTTACTGCCTTACTGTAACCCTTATGGTTTCCAAACCGTTCCAAGCAACTAATATAAGAAATTAATAAACGTGTCTAAAAAAATTGTTTTCATAGCAACAGTGGCCCATTATGTGACTTCGGGAAAATATTTAATGATATTGCTATTATTGGATTACAAAAGCTAGTCTAACAGAGCTTCCTTTATCAATTCATACTCTTCTACTAGAAATATTATTGTATTACTCTATTTGTAAATTTTTTAAGAAATTCCACTATTCGGAAACATAAAGTTGTTTTTTTATATTCGTTCAAAACAAAACCTCTCATTGAAAATAACAGCTCAAAATGATAAACTGAACATTTCAATAAATACCCAGCAGTGCAATCAAGCTTGAGTTTTTGAGTGTTTGAGAGATTTTCAGGCACTATAATATTCGATTATAGATAGCTGGTAAACCCAAGTTATATCTAAATTTAAATAAAAATTAAGTGAAGTATTTTTTTATACGTCTGGCTTTTATGAGGCCAAGCACACTGTTATTGCCTCACTCACGCAGATTCTCTGTAGGAATGAACCAATTTGTTAGGTACTAACACACAAACATCGATTACTATATTTTGATGCTAAGTCCCAAACGAACCCTAAGAAATCAAATCAATCATAACCTCATTTGTTAGATTGACAAAACAATTGACATTTATGATAGAAATAGAAAACACTTACTTTCTCGCTTTACAGTCTCGTGATTCGTGATATCGAAAGTTTTTGTAGCAAATTCGTTCTTAACCGAGTTGATAATGAAATAAAATGTTTGAGCATTCTGTAAGAGTTCCCAGACATTACAAGGTAGCCGCTAACATCTTTAAAAAAGTATCGACAGAAGGCGGCAGTGTTAAAACTTTGCTTTACGACAACAAGCTTCGTCACTACGTAAGTTTTGTATTCCACACGAGGTCTATTATAAGTTGTAATCTCTTTTGCATTAATATTTGTATGTATTACAGAGAACAAATGTACTCTATGCGTTAATTACTGAAACAATAAAACATGCAGCAGAAATCGATAAGATTTTCGAAAATATTGAGCTCCTGAAAAAGGAACCTCGTTTAGATCCCTGGGTAGCTAAAGTACTTACAACTGAACTGCTTTTTGGTAAAAAGTCTTTACCTGGTCAAAGTAAACCTGAGCAGACAGTTTTATCATACAAAGAACAATTTGAAAAGTTTGTCAATGAAAATCAAGATGAGAATAAAACTGAAGGTAAATAATTTTATTTTGTCTTTTCAGATATAATCATTAAATATTTACCATGGCTGAGTCAATGCTCCAGAGGCCTGCACCTTATGAACAGAGTCTTGGGATGTCAGATGAATCAAAAAGAGCTGCAAAAGCATTATTTTTGTTGTTTATATTTAGTATTGCCATGTTCACACTGCCATTTGTAGCCTTTTTTGGTGTAAGGCATGCTCTCACGGAGTACTATCCAGTTGAAACTTTTAACAGAAATGTTTGGTCTGTAATATCTGCTGTTGTTGTAGTTAACATGATAATCTGTGCGTATGCCTTCAAGGCCTACTATGAAAAAGAATATGATGAACAAGGAAATGAGATTGATCCTCATTCTTATCCTCCGGTTCCACTTGAGAAAGACAAAAGTAAATTAAATTTGAAAGATGAGTGACACTAGCTTTGGACATTCCTATGAACTAAAACAGTATTTTTTACAAATTAATAAATGTAATACAATATACATTATGTAAAATAGTAATAAATTGTTTAATAAAATTGAATTGTTTCATTTCTGTAGTGACATGTATGTAACTAAACCAGCAACAATATTTTTTTTTATGTAAAAAATATCATCTGGCATCTTAGGACACATTTAAATGTTTTCTTAAGAATTTGAGGGATTCATACACAACATCAATTTGGGATATTTTGATTCTGTTTTAAAAATATGAAAAAGCATTTTGGTTACTGATTTTTTTTAGTTGCAATTAAGAAAATTAAAACCAAGTATTGTGGTTAGAATTCTGATAATTCTTAACAATTATATTTTACATTACTGGACCTTTTATTCTATAAAGGTTCTGTTTCTGAGCTTGGAATATGTTGTTATTATTTTGCCTGATTTATTGCTAGTTTCTTCATGAAATTAAGATCTTTTTCTTACTTCTAGAACCAAAGTGCTGTATGTAGTGATAATAGCCTTTTTTTATTAATAAAAATAATTTAAGCATTATTTTATATAAATAATAATGCTTAATAAGATTGCTGCTTTATTAATTTGAAAGACTTTAGTTCCTATACTACTTGCTCAGTGTTGCATTAAAGAATCTGCTTCTTTACAGTTTAAAAAGAATTGCTTTTTTATTATTTTTAGATTAACTCGTTAATGGCTGAACTGATTTTGACAACAGGCTATTTGACTAGTTTTCAAAAACCATCTTTCATTATTTTGTGGTCTATAAGGACCCTAGAAATAATATTGATTTTTATGTATATTAAGTGTTTCATAAAAAAATAACTAATTACAAACCCCACTGATTATTTGAGCTGTCAAAACGCTTGCTCCAGCAATATGGTGTCAAGACTGGCCTGTGACGTCAAGTGGTGCTTTAACAGAAACAAGATTGTTACTTTATTATGACATCATTTCAAACTAAGCCAAACAAAACAGTTTAAGGTCTTGAAGTTCCAACTCATATAAGATAAGGTTATTTATATTTGTTTTTTGGGGGCAACATTTATTTTGTCAAATAGCATATTTCTTCATTATGTCTAATGATGCTACAATATCCATAGGGTTTTAAAATATATTTTACTTAAAACAATTCCATAATACTTGCAATTTCACCTATTAATAATATTATATTATTAATATAGATTGGAAATGTCGCCTTGATAGCTGGCACTGTGGTGAATAATATATCGAAAGGGTGGTTTCTAAGGCTAAAATGAAATCTTAATACACAAATATTATTGTATTCTTGAATGGATTCTATCTGTTGATAATTCAGACAATGTCACATTGAAGAGTAAACAAAATGTTCGATGGAGAGAGGTTCAGTAAAAATATGTAGGTAATTATTTGATTTATGATACAAAAATTCAAAGTATTTTTTGTCATTGGAAAACATGTATAACTGGCTGAATGTAAAAAAATAATAGTGGTATACACCGAGAAAAACAATTTCTCAGCAATCTGTGGTCAAAACATGGCCTTATAAAATTAATAATAGTGCAACCTCTTTAATAATTGAATTTCCATAATTACAGCAATCCGTAGGCCTCGATACGTCCGCATCAACACCAATCTTCTCAGTACTTCCGACGCAATACGAGCCTTCCAAGAGGAAGGATACCGGTTCATCCGATGCACATCCGGTTCGTACGACGATTACTTGATACAAATCCGGAGTCTGACAGAATATGACTTCACACAGGACTACCATGTTAAAACTATGTTTGTTTTTCCTGCTGGAACAAAGCTCCATGACCATGAACTCTATTTGGAGAATAAAATCATTCTACAAGATAAGGTAAATTTATATAAGTTTTTGGATCAGTAGTACTTTACATTTTTTAAACTCTTTTTTTTTCTACAAACTTTGAGGAAAATAAGTTTTAGTGTGGTAGAAACCATTTTCTTAAATAACTTATTAATTTTATTTATTAGAACACTGATATAACACCAACGTTTCCAGGCCACAGCAATGGCGGTGCACCTCTTAGCGCCGCCTGCCGGTAGCACTGTCTTAGACATGTGCGCGGCACCCGGCATGAAGACTACGCAGCTCGCAGCTTTTATGCGGAACCAGGTAATTTCACCTGGTTTGAGGGTGTTCGTCGTTTGCATACTTGGGGGAGGGAGACTTTTCTAGATAACAGCATAATTTTGTATAGACATAAAGAGACATTGTAAATTTATTTTGAAAAAAATATAGGTACTCATGAAATTTCTTGCCAGTTCTTCTTCACGAAGGTTTTTCCTAACTGGTGGTAGAGTCATGTTTTATTTGACGTCAATAAGAACAAGAATTGTCAATGTTGAGAAATAAATAATTGAATTTGAATTTGACACCTAGTTGGAGGAAAAGTAACATTGCTTTGCTTCTTCCGGGACTTTTGAATGTGCAAAACATGAATGCATATAGTAATAGTGCCGTATTTACTCCTGCGAAGTGGATGTTCTCACAACGACGCTCTGCACGTTCAAAGTCGTGGCCGTAGTAAAAGTTATTGATAGATTAACATTTGCAATAAATTTCGGCAACGTAACGCCTCATTCTACAAGATTCAATATTCACCCGAGTTTCCAACTCCTGAAACTCCCTTTCCACCAGACTGCGTGCTCTGTGGCCAGTCCGGCCACACCGCAAACTACAGGGGCTGCCCTCGCGCACCCCGGTCCATTTCAAAGAGGTCGGTGCCCAAACGGGCGCATATCCCACACAGCCCAAGCCTGCTCCAGAAAACTGGAGACAGTGCCCCGCTGTACGCCCTCATCCCACCCCTGCCCCTCAACCCTCCCAGACCTCATCTCGACCTTCTATGGCGGATGACCTGAGAGCGATATTTGAAGCCATCAAGGGGGTTGACCACAACGAAATTTCAATACCAGCCCGTAAACTTAAGGCTTCACGTTCGCCTACAGAGCTGCTCATAGCTTTGACAGAGCATATTTGCCTTCTTAGTTTTTTATAGGTTCATTTTAACGAACTCTGAGCTGCTCAGATCGGCCCTACCTCATGTCCCTTTGAGCACCTTCAGTGCAACTTTAACAACCGGCGGACGACTAGCCCTTCGCGGGGACCCTGCGGGGGGCCTGCGTCCTAGCCTGATTCTACTGCACTGCGCGAGCACTCGACGCAATTGCATTTGCTGAACATATGTAATATCTACATTCATACATAGTTTCAAGTATACCTACATAGATTACAAGGCATCGCGACTAACTTTAAAAATAAATATTGTTTCAACAAAGTTTTTGAACACATTTGACTCCTTTTTTTATTTGGCAGGGTACAATCTACGCTGTTGAAAGAAACGAAGGGAGATATCAGACACTGTGTGAATTTGTTGAAAGAACCGGGTCTAAATGCGTGGAAACGTTACATAAAGATTCTCTGGAAATCAGACGGGGGGAATACGATGATGTCGAGTACATTCTTCTGGATCCCAGCTGCTCTGGTTCAGGTAAATCAATATCTACTTACAATTTTATTACGTAATTTTTTTAAACAAATTTGTATGAAACTGTCGAAAATATAACGTTTTTTGCTTAGTCATAGATCAATGTCATGAAGCAAAAAACGTGTCTTGGGCTTTATTTGTGTTAAGAACTCATGCTGTAAGTACCACATTCTTGCAAAATAAAATTATTATTCTTATTCTGTATATTTGTGCACAAAAATAATCTATTTATTGTAAAGAAATTTTATAAACTTAATTAAGTAAGCTATTAATTTACCTGCTAATATACAAGGCCTCGAAATGATTAACAATATGCTGTAGATACCTATATGATTATGTCTCTAGGGGTTTTCTGCTAGTTTTTTACAGATTAAAGATTAAATTAGTAATTTTTTTATCTTCAATATTCGCAGGGATGGAGCTCTGCGTGCACAACTACATAGAAGAAAGCCGACTTGCCAAACTGACGTCACTGCAAGAGAAGTTTCTCAAACACGCCATGAATGCATTTCCCAAAGCCAAGAGAATCGTATACAGCACTTGTTCATTGTACCCGGAAGAAAACGAGAGAGTGATTACCAATACCGTCAGAACGTCTAGGGCCAAATGGCGTGTTCAAGATGTTAAAGAACTACTAAAGGGTCAATGGAATAATACGGGCTCGGGAATGTATGGCTCGATGGGCCCTCGGTGCATGTACGCACGACCCGACTCTGACTTAACTACAGGATTCTTCCTAGCTGTCTTAGATAGAGATTTAAATGACATGGAAAAACAACAACAGAAAGCCGAACAACTAGGCAATGGTGTAATTAATTCAAACTCACCACAAAATTCGAAAAAGAGAAGTAAACGTGAGTTAGATGCAGAAATTATAGTCAAAAAGAAGAAAAAAGAAAATGGACGTGACACTGTTGAAAATAATGATGAAATTGACAATGAAGAAACAATATTAACCGATGAAGATTCTAATTATAAAAAGAAGAAGAAAAAGTCTCAAATCACAGAAGAATTAGTGATCGAAGTCTCCGAAGACATGAATGGGCAAGAAAACGAAAACCATGACGCCTCCAAGCCAAGAAAGAAAAAGAGAAACAGTCGTCACGCTGAAGTTGAAACAGAAGTAGCTGAAAGTGCAAACGAAATTGTTGAGTCAGAACTTGTAAAACCGAAAAAGAAAAAATCTAAACACAAGGATGTAGAAGAAACAATTGAATCTGCTAGTTTAGCTGATAACGAAGATGCACAGGACAAGAACCTAAAAAAGAAAGCAAAGAAAAAAAAAAGGTGCAACTTTGATTCAGAAGAAGTTAACTTAATAGATACTTCTACAAAAGTTAATGAAGATCTTTCTACAAGTAGCAAAAAGAAGAAGAGAAAAATTGCTCAGTCTAATGATACTGGCGATTTTACGGAAACAAATGAGAAGATAAAGGCTAAGAAATCAATTTGATATCTATTTTGTATAGAATGATACAACTACCTCAGGACCCTTTTTTACTTTGGCCTGTACCAATAAATATAAAAATTAAAACTATGTTTTTATTTTTTTTTGTATATTTTACAGCTATCCTTATAGCTACGAGGATCTAAGTAAATTTGTATTTAAAGCATCTAGGTATACGGAATTATGTATTAAAGACATTGATTGCTTTTGTAACTATGATCTTTCCTGCGAATTCATTCCATACTGAGTAGGGTAAATATCGCCATGAAAATTCCACTCGAATTTTCCAAAACAATTCCAGCGATTTTCTAAAACTTATGACAATTTTTTACAACCCTTATTATGCAGACTGGTTGAAAAAAGTCTGTAAGGACCAACATGTCCTAAGTTGTTGATTTTTAATTAGTTCAAAACAATGCCTCCTACATTTTAAACGGTTAGTCTCCTGCATTGTAACGTATTACATAAAATTCTACAATCATAAGGGCCCCTGTTCCGTCAAAATTAATACAAGAAGGTAACTAGGAAGAGAATTGTGTTGAAGTTGTCAGTTATTTATTTCAGGATACTACTAAGCACTATGAAGCACATCGCTGCTTCTACGGCTGGATGTGGCTAGCAAGCGGCTTAGCAAGGGTACCTACTTTCGAATCGTGAATCAATTATTGTTATAATTAGCTTCAATCGTCTATGGAAAGGAAGAAGTAATCTTAATATATTAAAAATATAATCGATATCGTGCTTCATAGGTCTTTTTAAGATTTAATAAAAAATCTTGGTTCATATTAGCACGTCAATCTATAATGAGCACACCACCCAACGCCCTGACTGGTCGTACCAAACCTAGGGATTTATCCCTGATCTCATTTATCACCCGAGGTCTAACCAACATCCTTCCTGAGCTCAAACTGTTCATTAAGAACATCGAGCCGGACTTAATCCTTGTCCAAGAGACCTTTCTTAAACCCCATCACACCAGGGGTCTTAACATTCCTAAATACTTTTTGTACGTAATGACAGGTCCATACTCGTCCAACGAGGCGGCACTGCCATATACTACAAGAAAAGTATTCACTGTTCACCGATTCCCACGCCTCCACTTACCAACATGGAGGCCACAGTGTAGGCTGGCTATGACAGGTCATAGGACCATAATCATGGCCTCAGTCTACATACCTAGTGGAACACCGCCCCCTCGTAGTGACTTCGAGGCCTTACTTGAACTGGGGCAATCAAAACATAGTGACTGGACGTGCTTATCGACTAACACCAGTGGTGTTAAACTACTAGACATCACGAAGTCACTCGATCTTGACGCCATTTCTCCCGGCACACCCACTCATTACCCGGATAACCCGCTTCGTTTCCCTGATATCCTTAACTTTTCTATAGTCAAAGGACTCAATCTCGACCTTATTAGGACCATACAGCCTATAAACGATTTGGCTCAAACCACCATCAGGTATCCCTATTACTAGGACCCCGAAACGACCTCTCTCCTCCAAAAACCTATACCAACTGGGAAGGTTTCAAGCACACCCTGTCTTCGGCCATGGTAGCCCCAGACTGCCCCCTCGCGATTTCATCCGACTATCTCGATAGCACGGATAAAATTGACTCGATAGTCGATTCGCTCACTGTTGCCATTAACTCGGCCATCAGTGAGAATGAAAAGGTTTCTGAGCATGGCAAGCCCAAGCTTCTCTTGGACATTAGCAACCTAATCAAAGCTAAAAACGCCGCTTTCCACAGAACCAGCCTATAAGGCGCGAATCGGCTACAACGTAAGGTCCACCCTCGCAGAATTTAGAGACGTTCAAAGGACGATCTCTTGATATATATCTCTCCGTCCCACGTAGAGTACTATAAGATGGTGAAAGCCCTCCGACTAGACGCCCGAACCGTCACCCCTCCGTTCTCTCGTCCCGAGGGCACTATCGCCTTCGAGGACGATGAGAAAGCTGAATGCTTCGCGGACAGCATTGCTTCACAATGCTTCCCGAATACCCAACTCACAGACCCTTCGCACATCCAGGCGGTGGAAGACGAAGGACTCCCATCCAGTCACCGCCGAACCCATTACAGTGTCTAACGATGACATTCTTTTCCTCATCAGAAGACAGAAATCCAAGAAGGCCCCGGGTGCGGATGGAATTTTCAACCATGCACTTATCGGCAGTTATCTTCAATGCCTGCTTCGACCTTAGCTACTTTCCAAAAGCTTGGAAAGAAGCTACGGTCATAGGTATTCCCAAGCCGGGCAAACCTTTGAATATCCCGGCTAATCACAGACCCATCAGCCTCCTCAAGGTAATGGGCAAACTTCTCGAGAGAGTCATACTCGCTCGAATGAAGGACCACCTGTTCCCAGCGGACGGTGACCCCCTCATTATCCCCCATCAATTCGGGTTTCGTGCAAAGCACTCTTGCCCTCAGCAAGTCCACCGAATCATCGAGTACACTCGACTCGTCGGTTTCTACCCCTGGCGACTTAAAACAGTCGCGGTATTCTTTGATGTAGCCAAGGCTTTCGACAAAGTCTGGCACGAGGTCTCATTTATAAGTTTTACAACACAGGCTTACCCGACCGACTAGTCAAACTATCTTAAAGATCAAATCAAATCTAATCAAATTTATTGCATTATAGGTGGTAACAAAAGAAGTTATCAAGATTCACAGTATAAAAGTCCCTCACACTACAACTGTACAACAGCATGCAATATTACACACAAGCAGATTAAAAGCGAACAAATTAAGATCAAAGAAAAATACAATTTAATATACATAAAATGTGAAGGTAAAATGCAGCACAATAACAACTAATTACATAATATTTTACAGTGCCTTCAATAGGTTAAACATTTTATTCAAATAAGAAAAACTAGATGCCAATATATATAATAATTCATAACTATTTTTTTTTGGATAGAAAGTCATTAAAACTATAAAAACACTTCTCAATTAGCTAAGTTCTGAGAGTATATTTAAATTTACGCAACGGCAAACATTTCATTTTTTCTGGTAAATGGTTGAACACTCTTACTGACATTGCAAGGTACACGAAGGTACGCTCTCCACCCCCCGCCCCCTCAGGGCGGGAGTCCCTCTCTTATACACCACCTACACCAATGACATATCTAGCCCGTTAAAAGGTGTCCATCTCTTCCTCTTTGTCGATGATACCGCCCCGTATGTCAAGGGCGTTTACGTCGACACCCTCATCGCCAAACTCCAGAAGGCCGTAAACGACCTCGGAGCCCGGTTTAAAAAATGGAATCGACGTGAATCCAGAGAAAAGCTCTGCGATACGCTTCGATCATAAACGCTGTCGCCCTTGCGACCCCCATATCCGAATGCTAGGTTCGCCCATCCCGTGGGCACTTACCACCAAGTACGAGAGCAACGTGCGTAACGCTCGATCTTATGCTTTCAATCCGACCTCACATACTCAGAGTTACCAAACTCGCCCGCCTATACATGGCCCGCCTAAACAGTATGTTAGGCAGGCACAGCAAAATGTCTCTCAGGAACAAGCGAACGCTTTTTAAGGTTTGCGTCAGACCAGTCATGATGTATGCCGCCCCAATCTTTGCCCATGCCAAACCCTCCTATTTGTATAAGCTGCACGTAGTGCAGAATCTATTCTGCCGCAGGGGCACGGATGCTCCGTGATACGTGCGTAACGCAGACCTGCACAGCGATCTCGATTTGCCTACGGTACAACAATACCTTAGGACACTCTCGACCGCTTTTTCAAGCGATCCGAAAAGCGTCCTAACCTCCTCATTTGCGAGACAATAACTTACACCGCTCGGTCCATGCCGTCGAGGTACAAAGTCCGTAGACCGAGAAATGCACTCTCGGATCCCCCCGATCAGCTCTCGGTGAATCTGGATCAGCTTAAGGCTGCCCAGGCCGAATAATTATCATCCAACCTGTCACTGGCACCTGATGTGATTATTGTTCTCAGCGGGACACCCGCTTGCGCACCTCTTCCTTAACCGTGTGTCGCTCCGATGAAGGCTGCTTAGCATTCCCATGCCACAGCCAGCAAGGTGGTTTTAAGTGGGTAGGTGCCACTCTGGTGAGTCCCACATCATCCCGAAGAAGAAGACACAGAAGACGGTTGCCTGCGGAGGTATGCATGACACATCTTTCACCTCACTCCCGTGAGGGTGCTGCTTAGGTGGCTAAAAAAAAAAAGTTGTCAACATTAGGTAATTTCACCCTGAACATTAAAAAATGAAAAATCACAAACAAAGCACAAAAATATCGTTGAATTTAGATACTGCTTCCCCGTTATCGTTTTTCTATCCACAGGTAAAAAATCCGTTTTAAAAGTAGGACAAATGTCGTATGAGTATTTATTAAGTCTAGCCGCTATTTCTATGAAATGGTCACGGTATTCTTTTTGAAGAAATAAAACAATAAGAGCCTTTAGTTAAAGGGTTAGGATTCATTTTACAACTGAAGAACGTTTAGTCATTTGATCGAAGGAAACAACACCATTTTGTCACGAAGGTACTACCTATGTAGTTAAATTTATTTAAATTTCGAACTGTATTTTTTCATTTCGTTGACGCTTTGGTGCTATCACGGTACGATTTATTGCTGATCTAAATACATATTTAAGGGTTAAAAAAGTAGTTAGGTACTGCAATGTTCCTCTTCCTCTTTGGTTAAAAATGGGGTCATACATATATATATATATATAAATATCTAGGGATATCTGGTCCACAGAAAAATGAGAGAAATTAAAGGAAAGCTGCTGAACTTGTACAAAAACGCTTCTACAGAACACAAATGCTAGCAAACAAAACCTGTAGTTGGGAGCAAATGCAATGATGTTTGTCTCCACTTATGGAAGATAAGAAGCTAAATCATGTTTTACTTAAACTGTATGAAATTAAATTAAATGAAATATTTATTTCTCAACATTGACAATTACTTGATCTTGATTACTTGAAAACATAACTCTACCACCAGTTAGAAAAAAATATTCAAAGTAATTTACACTGTCTCATTATGTCTATACAAAAATATTCTTATCTGCATCTATTAGCCCGGCAAGTAGCCCTCCCCCCCAACTATCCAAACGTCGAACACCCTGAAACGGCACCCGTTCACGAGTTAACGCGGGATCCAGCCAACCTCCTCAACCATATTAGAGGGAAGTGAGTGACCCGTCACCCGACGCTTCCATTTTGCCGAGCTAACAGATGCAGATAAGAAGATTTATGTATAAACAGAAAGAGATACTGTAAATTGAATTTGAATATAATATACCCGTGAAGTTTCTTGCCAGTTCTTCTTCATGAAGGTTTCTCCGAACTGGTGGTAGAGTCATGTTTAATTTGACATCAATTAGAACAAGTAATTGTCAATGTTGAGAAATAAATATTTGAATTTGAAGTAAACATATTTGCCAACTTATGAGGTTAATGTAAATAAAAACTAAGTATTAAGTTTACCTTGAGCTAATTGAACGCTAAGTTATTTAGGCAAGTCACTGCGGTTCCTACGATTTGTGTAATGGTATTACTAGTTAGGTCAATTATTGTATTTTGTGTGACAAAGTAACCAAGTCCCTACCTATTTTATAGTTTAAGGTTAGGCTAGTCAAAGCCTACCTACATCAGAGATAGACAATTAAATATAATTCTATCACGAAAATGTTTACTAATGAGAATGTAAGATTTATACAACATTTACCTGTTTGCATAGGCATACCTAGCTTTTTTTTTATTAATAATTAGCAGGCGTTTGTCTTCCATGTTGAGTTGCCCTTGGTTGAGTAATCAGCATTCGGGTCTACTTCCGCGACATTTCCGCTTCTCAATACGACCGAGGTTTACTTTTTCCTTCGCGTGATTTTCTCGTCTCCCAGTTCCTTCTGCCTTTCCCTCTATAACGTTCTTTAAATCTATCAAACTAAATATGACACTACATATGAATACCTATAATAAATACATATACATATTAGTATGTTTTATTTAATTCATACCTACATAACTATAAATATCTTGGATCATAAAAGATATAAGATAAAACGAAAAATTATGGTGACCTAGTGTAGTGGTAAGGAGCCCTGCCTCATACGCCGAAGGTCCCAGGTTCGAGTTCTGGCAGGGGCATTCATTTTTATGATGAACACAGATATTTGTTCTTGGTTCGTGGTTGCTTGTATTTATATAAGAATGTTTATTTGTTTAAGTTTAAGCTTTGCTTACTTTGGGGCCATATAGTTGGTGTGTTTGTCTGGGGATTTATTTATTATAAATAAAGGATATACTTAGTAATTAGTATATACAGTTAAGTTGTTAAGTGACACAAAACTAAGCTTCAAAAACTGTGGAGTTACAAAATCTTTAAAACAATTCTCAGTTTTGTATAGTACCTACTCTTACTACCTACTGAAGAAAGCAAGTTTATCTCCAAGGAAACATTTCTTTATTTATAAAATTACGCAAAATTGTATTAAACGTATTTGAAATGTTTGAAAAAGCACGAGCAACGCCCGGAAATCGCCAGGCTAAAATCCAAGAAAGTTACACCCTGCATATTTATGGTGTATTTATCTCTGAATTCAGCTGAACAAGCTTACTGTCAAATAGAAAGAGAACCGTTAAGTATAATTTTTGGGATCAAGAAGTTTCATCAGTTCTTGTATGGCCGCAAATTTATTTTACGCACGGAACACAAACCTTTGGTTACGATTTTTGGGGATAAAACTGGCATTCCGACTATGGCCGCAAGTAGGTAATACTGTCGGGATATAACTATGTAATAGGAACGCTGCAGACGCTTTATCTCGGTTACCGACAAGTCCAAAAAAATGCATCAAAACAGAAACTAGTTATATAAACTTTGTTCAGGACTTTTCGCCCATTACGAGACAAATAGTTCAGAAGTGCACGGAAAAAGATACGATTTTTAAGACAGTTTTTTTTGTATATTCAATCGGGTTGGCCCGAAAAGTGTGCTAACGAGGAATTGCAACCATTTTTCAACAGACGCTTCGGTTGTACGTCGACATGGGCTGTGTTACGTGGGGTTACAGATTAGTAATACCGAAACAGTTACGTGAAACTTTATTTAAAGAACTTCACGTAGGACACCAAGGCATTGTAAAGATGAAAAGCTCAGCTCGCAGTGCGGTGTGGTCGCCGGGCGGGGACGCGGATATCGAACGGACGTGCCGCGAGTGCGCCGTGTGCGCAGCCGAGGGTGCCGCGGGGTCGCGTCTGCATATCGACTTCTTAGGGCCGTTATTTGGTAGAACGTTTTAAGTACCTAATAATAGATTCGACATCAAAATGGATAGAAGTATTTCATATGTCAAAACCACAGCCGATGCAGTAATTTAAGTATTGGGAGAGATATTTGCACGTTTTGGGTTGCCTAAAGAACTATCCCGGCATCGAATGGCGCAGCGGATGGCGCAGTCAAGCTATGCAATCGGGCGATTAAAAAATCTTTGAGAGACGGATGTGATCTAGATGCAGCGCTGCAAACATGCTCGATGGCGTATAGGAACGCGGAACACAGGGATCTGGCCGGCCATGCTCTTACAGCGTAGGAGACTTAGGTCTCGCTTAGATCTCTTAAAAGGATAGCGGCAACTAGATGATAAGGTTAAAACTATGCAACAAAAACAGATTGACAATTCAATACGTAAAGCTCGTGACTTTAACTTAAGTGAACAGGTCTGGGCTCGAGATTTTTGAAAAGACATGTTGATCAGATAAGGCGTAATAAGCAAATACGTACGATATACCACCGATGATACCGTACGATGACACAGAGGTACCAAGTTCCGAGGCCAGGAGCGTCCGGAGTTACAGGGGGAGGATAGGTGCGAGCGTGAGGTGCCGGCCGTCGCGGCGCTGGCGCAGTCTCCCCGTGAGCCTGCCCTAGCCCGAGACATTCACTGAAACGGTCGAGAAAGCCTGTCACTAGATATGAATTTGAAATAGACTAGATTTAAATTTTTTAGTAAGTGATAATTTAGGGTCGGGGTGTGATGTATGTGCGTAGGGTATTTGTGAAATAGTTTTTAGTTGTATGTTGGGGGGGTAGTTTTATATTCATCGAAAAAAATGGTCATTGCTGCGATCGGTTGTGTTTCTCTGTGCTCCTGTAATATTAATTCCCTGGGTAGATATCTCTCATATGGCTTCAACTACAATTCAATCATAAGTATCAAATATTTGTATTAAACATGGTGCTTTACAGAAAACCCTGAAATTTCAACTCAAATGGTGGGTTCCGATTGCCGCTCACAGCGCTAAAACTGCTCATAACAGTTCCGATTCGTTTTAGCGCTAAAATTGATATTTTTGCTATTTCAATCGGAACTGTAAATAGCGCGCTAAAGTTCTAATTGTTCCTCGCTTATATATACTATATTTAAAGTCATATCTTCACTCAGATCTTTGACCCTGATTGAAACAGGAGCCATTTTAAAAGAAAATTAATAAGCAAGCTTCTAATAATCTTTAATTGTCTAATAAAAACATCAACAAAGAACCGTTATGTGTCAGTTTTGACGGGCCGTTCAGAGCGACCACGCTCCGCATCTTGGGAACTGTGAGCGGGAAGATGGCGGCGTTTATGACGTCATTGATGACGTATCGATATCCGTCGTGATCGCGCTCACAGGCATTCGGAACGGGTACCTATACAAGCGCTCTGAGCGATATAAAGGGCAATCGGAATGCACCAATTGTTATTGTTATATCAACTGATGATGCTTTGCTCACCGTAGGTTGGAATTGCCTTTGTTCCAGTGATTGCGCTGGTTGTTCCTTCCCTTTGTCCGGAACACAACGTCACCATGTTTGTTATGGCGGTTAAAGTAAGAAGGACTGAACCCATATAGAAGGACAAACCGCCCCAGACGAAACCCTAACATAGAAACTTTACTACCTGTACCTAACCCTTCCGCCCGCGACCCGTTTTGATGTTTTCTAGGCAAAGGGCGCCAGATACTGCATGGTACCAGAACAAGACGACCTACAATTGGGACGGCCGGTGGTAGATATATTCATAGATAAGTCATGTATCAATGGTGAGGTTCTATGGGTATTTGGCCCCTGACTGGCCAATACAGCTACAGGTTTTTTAGTATTGTTGTTTTGGCTATTAAAATTAGATGTAGACGATTAAAATTAAGAGAAAATTATTGAAACAAATGATACATGCCAGCAATTGATGATGGCTGAGTGACTGCTATGGGCACGAAGTGTGCACTGCACTTCCTTCAAACTTAAAAAAAACATTACCTACGTATAAAAGAAGGTTCAATCATTGTTTCGTTTTCGCATACGGACTTTCGTCACATACTATTTTTTATCCTCAGCATGCTTACATCAAAAACTTTACTCAAAATACAGCCTTTTATTTACATAAGATTATATTTTACCCCAGATTCGATTCTTTTAACTGGCACCCCGTTGCCTAGCAACCCGAGTTTGGTCCAGGGGCGTGTCTCAAACAGGCGGTTCTTCAATCATGGGGCGGTGTCATCGCAACATCGCTTATCAGCCAATCAGGCGGCCGGATGTCCGTTATGACAGTCCTGTCATTGCTTTGCCTTATTTAGATAGGAGTGACAGGTGAATTTGAACCGTAATGTAAAGGGATAGAAGCAATATTGCGGGTTTAAGGTTTGTTGTTATGGATGTAAAATATACGATGTATTCATTAATCTGTTGTTTTTCACAATTCAAAAGAGGCTTTCTAATTCGCTCAGGTTTTTATACCGGGTGACTTTTCTGACTGTTGGGGGCTCTGGCCACAACTTTCCTAAAATTCGATTCTTGATACAAACCTGGCAGCCGACCCGTATGCAGAGTGTGAAGAACCGGTATTTTTTACTTCCGTTGTGTGGCTTCTTTGGGAAAGTTGCTCAGAATGGTGGTCTGAGTCCATACCCCCATTTTCCTGCGGTAAAATAAGCCACCCTGTATATATAATAAAAAAAAAGAATATAAAGACATTAGTTCTTGTTCTGTTTCCCCCACAAGAGTTTTTAGTAAAAGTAATATTTACCAGAACAAACATATATTTATAAATAAAAACAACCTGTGTTCATCACACAAATGAATGACCCGGCCAGGACGCGAACTTGGGACCTCCAGCGTACCAGGTTTGTCAGGTTTGCGATACATGTGGAAACTTGTTATTCGCCTCTTTTTCCTATTTAATTTAAACATAACTAAACCAAGCTATAAGTTTTCCTAAAAACTGAAAATAAACACATATTTAAAATTAACTAAAATTGTTAGAAGGTTTCTGTGAAAAACATATAGGTCAACTAAGGTAACACTGTTTCGCGCCATTCTTTTACAAATGGCGTCTAACAGCGTTCTAATAATTGTAAGTCATTTTTACTGTATGTTAAATGCGTTTTACTTCAGAGAACCATTAACACATGTCGTATCGCGATACTGGAAACTTCTGGAACCCAACATTTCATTTCCGGTTCCTTCAATGTTCTTTACACTACCTGGCTGGCTCATGATGTCACAGTGTGTTTTATGCAATGTACCTACCATGTACAAAATATTTTATGTGAATTTGAGGTAAGTACCAACATTCAACACATTTATTTATTTTCTTTTTTAACACTTGATTGTGCACCTGAACATTGGGTAAAGAAATATCTACGAAGATAAAATTATATAACACAATAAGGCGGCCTTATTCTTAAAGCACAATTTATTCCAGGCAACCAACTCTCAACATTTTAACCAACACGAACTCACGGTTTAGCACACTCTTAAAAATTATAAAACTTGTCCAAAAAATTGTAAACAGAAAAAAGGACAATGTCTTACAAAAACAATACAATAGTACTTATATATTCAAATTAACTTCTAGCACTTAGTTGAACACTTTAGATACATAATATTTATGTAAACTATATTTAAAAGAATCCAGAGATACGCATGGGAGTACTTAGAATTGGGTTCCAGTAGATCGCAGCAGCCTGGTGTGGTGGTCATGCCGGAATTCAAACTTATCTACGAGATAGTTCAGCGAAGTTGTGGCAGACAGCACCCGGTGCAGTAGACAAAGAATGTGCGGATCCCTACGCAGGCGGCTTGAAGGCCACTTGAGCTCGGCGAGAAATTCAGAAATGTGATCGTATGCGTAGTCCAAATATGAAACGGATGCAAAGGTTTTGAGCGGCTCAAGTTTGTTATATTATTCTCCGGCGAGGTCACCTTGAACAGGCATCTAGCTGATGCAAGTAATTTTTAATTAAATAAATATATAAAATAGTTTTATTTCACATATTTTTGTACTAAGTTGTTGTTGTTGTTTTGCAGTTTTACGCATTTTTTATACCGTTTATGATACCAGTTTAGTCTTTTATGAACTTTAATCACATGTGAATTAGTTTAAATATGTTTAAAATACATAAAAAATACCTTAAATTTATTGGCGAGGCTTTTTAACTAGTTTCCGATAAAACTTGATCAGCAACAGCAATTTTTTATCTTAAGCCCTGCATGAAACAGTCTCGACCAGCATGACTAATTCTGTTGAAATGTGAGTCATGGTTTATATTAATTAACTCAACGTGGAGCAAAACTAAATAAACTTCAATTTAAAACCCCGCGGCCTACAATTCTAAATACCGGCCCGTTTTATTGTGTTACCACAGAGCTTTAACAAACTAATAAGCGAAGAGGTACCCTGAAATAGAAACTTTATTTGTGACTTTGATTTAAATGATGTCTTAATTTTAAATAAACATTGTGTTTATTAAACTGTAGATCCCAAGATCAGCTGAAATCAGATTCTCCTGGGTGTTCCTGATTTCGTGGGTTTTTTCAGATAAATGTAGCAGGGTGTTTTAAAGAAAGCCACTAGGGGTTCTTCATAAACTGCTACTGTCTGCGGCATTCTCTGCGCGGCTTCGGCCTCATTGTTATAATAGTTTCCATCCCGCTTATGTTGTAATTGGGAGTTACACTTGTATCGGCTTATTTTCTGGATAAACGAGCATGACCTGATGTTATGGTCCAAAAAATCTAAATTTACTTGTTGGAATTGCGAGATTTTGATTAGAATCCGAAATTGTCAAATATACAATCTCAAAAGAAAACAAACTGACAGAGGTGTGGCACAAATTGGATTTTACAAAACCTCGAGTTTAAGAAGTATCTTGTGAAAATTCGCAAAAGGCAAAGGCCAGTGCACAGAGGTACAAATAATAATCTTTCTTTCTCCTTAATATAACTTTCTGATTGTTAATTTATAAAAACTAATTTAAGACTTCAATCGATTACATAGGATTCAGAAACAAACAAATCCATCATCTTTGTAACACTAGCGTAAATATTTTCGGGAATAGTATTTTCATTGTAAACGTACTCCATACTTTTTTCTGTACTTATGAAAAATGTGCACATAAAATTTAATGTAGATCGCTGAACTTATAAAGTAGTGAAGTTGTAAAACTCACATTTGCAATCAAAATAATATTAGCATAACTGTTATGCTTAACTGGATATTTCATGAAAACCGTTTGAATATTTACTAGTCTCTCTTTATTATTAAAATCTCTACTACCCCAGGTACTGGACAAACTTATGATATACCTACAATGACTCAACGCTTTACATCAGGTGAGATGGAACGCAAACCTAAATAAATACAATATAAAAAAGGTATAAAAAGCGGTCCCACATAGTTTATACAAATCAAAAACTTATTAAGCAAGGAAACTGAATAAGTTGATTGAACTACATCTAATACTCGTATACGACTATTTGAATATCAAAAGTTCCGCGCCTTTCCTCTCTCTGCGTCCAACGAGCTACAGAGAAAAACCCGAGGAAAGCGTAGCGGCTACGCGTGCTACGGCGTAGCACGAGATCGCATACTCGCTAGAAAACTAGCAATTTTAATAAAACTAGTTATTAGTGGGTCAAGGTCCGGGGTTCGAGAAAAACTAGTTAATAGCACTTCGCCTTAATTATATAATAAGTAGGTAATTTAAGAGTTTTATGAGATTTCGTTGATTATACGTTTTGTTGCTTGTATTTTTGCTGAATATATAAAGAATTATACTTTAATGGTAGAAGAGTTTTTTTGTTAAGATCTGGTCTGGGACGTTAATAATCATAATAATTATAATAAATCCCCAAACAAACACGCCATTTGTATGGCCCCAAAGTAAGCAGAGCTTGTGTTATGGATGACCCAGAATAAACATACAAATAGAAATATAAAAAACCATGACCCGAGAACATCTGTGTTCATCACACAAATGAATGCCCCGGCCAGGACTGGAACCTGGGACCCCCGGCGTATGAGGCAGGGCTACTGACCACTACGCCACTCGGCCGCACTACAGTCCTTCTTATTTTGACCCGAAGAAAGAGCCAGAGCCATTTCTTTAACAAAGGCAACAAAAATATACCCGTGTCGTTTTTTGCCAGGTCTCCTTCACGAAGGTTTTTCCGAACTGGTGGTAGAGTCATGCTTTATTTGACGTCAATAAGAACAAGTAATTGTCAATGTTGAGAAATAAATATTTCATTTTATTTCATTCCAATAAAGCAATGAATACTAACTACGATGAATGCTATCCCTGGGCACGGAAGCCACTTACCACAAGGCTACGACAATAGAAAATTCAATATTTTTTGCTATTACTAATCCGATACTGCGTAGTAAGAAAGACGTAAATGATATCTGAAAAGTAGTTGAGTAGTATTTTATTTATGAAACTGGCACTACTAAATGAAATAAAGCTTTCAGGTAAAATTGAATTTACCCCACATCAATATTACTTAGTCACATGACTGCATTTCTAGGTCAATATTGGAATACAGTCTCCACGGGGTTCGCGTCACATCACGCGACTGCTCGGAGCATCTAATCGCTCATGCTAATGTTCTTGCAGCGCGACAAATGTCAGCTTAGGTATTATTCACAATTCACATTATTGCACAAATATGGGTTTATGGATTTTATCGTCAATTGTTATTCTTTTAAAACTGTATTTGTTCAATACTACGCGGACTGTTGAAACTTGTTAGCATCGTAACTTAAAAATACATGAACAATACATTTTTAATTTATGAATTAAAAAAATAAAGAGAGAGAGAGAGTTAGCCTGACATCTGGTGGAAATAACGGCATGTGTTATTCCTACCTGATGTTGGAGTCAGCCTTTCAAGTCTTTCTCTTCCAGTTTGTTCTTTAGAGGAAATCGATTTCGGCAGACCTTAATAAATCATATAAAATCCCCAGATGAATACACCAACTGTATGGCCCCAAAGAAAGCAGAGCTTGTGTTGTGGATGACCGTACAAGAACTAAGAATACATGTATAAATGATCCGAGAACAAACATCTTCTGTTCATCACACAAATGCATGCCCCGACCAGGGCTCGAACCTGGGACCTCCAGCATATGAGGCAGGGCTACTAGCCACTACGCCACTCGGTCGTCACAGAGACCTATTCCTTTATTAAGTTATTAAGTTAATTATTAAGTTCTTTCGCAATTTATGGAAAAATCTTGCAATCTACATTTATCTACTGTGTTTTCTGACTCATCTGATATAATAAATAGACCAACACTTTGAGATCCAGTATCTGTAGACATTTTGACTGTTGACGAAATGTGCCCTAAACCACATCTTTTGTTTAAAGAAACAACTAGGGATAACCTTGATTGTGCTTTGGACAAAAGGATGGATAATTCAGCAAACTTTTGGCGCATATGACATTAAACTAATCTAGGATATCAACAATGAATAATTTTGTCATATAATTCATTTATAGATTATTATTTCAAAAATATTCATGATATTGGATAGTGTTATGTACATATCATGGAGAAGTTCCTGTAGATGTTTTACAGTTTTGTTACATATCATCTGATACATCTGAATACATCACGTGTGATTCACACCAGAATTGATCCTAAAAAAACAAGTTGTGTCACTTTTCAACATAATAGCCTGATTCCTTTCAATTGAGGTCACCTAAGTATAACTTGTAGAGAACTCACAAACTGGAGAGCTTATCAGCGGCTCCCATAACACAAAGTGAAGTTGGTGCAGCAATAAGAATCCGCGAGCGATTGTCGTGATCGAACGCCATTCACCGGCCCGTGTACAGTCTGACTAGCTGATCTGTTCAGTAAAGGCCGGCGCTGCGTTCTACGCGTAAAGGAATTTTGACGTTTAGCCACGTATCATAAATTTCAGTTCAAGTTTTTGCTACTGAAGCTATAAGTTGGTCGGTGTACGTTACGTGCGCTGTTCGTTGCGGTTCGTGTGTATGACATAGATTATTTGTTTCACCCGCGGCGCTCGTGGTCTTGCGGGAATATTGGCATAAAATATTGAATAGATATGAATATATTATATATACCCGAGAATAAAAATCTATTTTCATCACAAAAAACGAATGCCCCGACCTGGTCGGGCAATATGTACCCATATGTTAATTTTGGGTTCCCCTCAGATCGCTTTGTGGTCTTTCATTCAGTAGGTATTTTCTGTAGGGATTTATTATTATTATAGTTCGTTATTTGTTAATAAAATTAACTTTTGCGATTTGACTATGCGAGTAAATGAGGAATTTTCTGTAGATAATATTTAAATTGCCATAAAATATATGTCTGAGATGAAAAGAATTGGAAAGATGACATCTAAAGAGTTAAGAACCAAATACGAACTTCTTTCTTTGTAACTTTCTGCAAATAGGTGCAATTTGTGTATTTTCAAGTTATTTTTTCCAGGATGAAAGTAAATTCGAAAACTCAAACCTTTAGATTTACATTGTATATATGATGAATAACGTATTATTAATGATAATAGTGAACTTTCTTGCCAGTTCTTTTTCACAAAATTCTTTACGAATCGTTGGTAGAGCCATGCTTTATATACCGCCAACTTGAACAAGTTATTCTAAATGTTCTATAAAGGTATTTAAATTCTAAAAAACAATGAATACAAACTTATAATGCTGATTTAAATTGATAATATATTTATTTTGTATAGGTTTAGTTAAAAAAAACACCTTTCAAAAACTTTTACATATTATGGTTTTATTTTTACATTTTTGTACATTATTTTTGTACATCATTGTTTTGGACATTATATCTTATAGAAAACTACTCGAATTACTCATTTTGATATAACCTTTACTAGACCACCTCATAGATTCGATAGATAAACAAGTCGCTGAACCTTTATATATTACTTAAGAATTTCAGCAATTAGGTCACCGATGGTATCGGGACAAAGAACAACCATTACTACCGAGGTGGTATGATATTTATTCTACACTTTAGGATTCTAGAATATTCTTGTGAAAAACATGTTGAGAACGACATGGAAAGAGATAGTTTTATTATAAGAGGTTTACTTTAAAGTGGAATGTGGAAAGAAAACCTAATTTACTTGATATAACAGTTACCTTTCACAGCATCGTCTCTTTTTGTTCTGGTAAGGTAGGGAGTTTTAGAGAAGAAACTGTCTTTACCATCAAAAAACGCTATCAAAACTTTCAAAATTTGACCTATAAATCTCAAATTAAACATGTTCAAAGTACCGGGATCATTAGTAAGTAATTGGGAGTCATAAAAACTGCGGCAAAGACGTCGTGGTGGCAAAAACGGAGTGCGCCAGTGAGCCAGCGCGCTGTGTGTACGTGGTGCCGTGAGCCCGCACGCGATGGCCGCCGCCCGGCCACCGGCGCGCGTGTGCTGCGTCGCGGCGGGCCCAGCTACAGGATATGTTTTTATTTTTGTTAGGTGGTGTTTTAATATATTTTTACAAAACTTACAGATTTTAATGAATCAATTCTTAAAAAAATTACAATTAATAAGCAACAAAAATAAAACCACGTTTAAATATTTTATGCTTTTGTATTATACTGTGATCTTCTTAATGATCTGAATTCTTATTAAATTAAATATATCTGATATTTCTGTCATTGCAATAGTAGTAAACTAAATTTGTTGTTATCGTTAGTGACAAATTTAATTACCTAAACCAACTCCTAAATTATAGAGCAGAAACTTTCTTTTCTTCCAATTTTCTCAATAAAATCAAGATCCCATAAAAAATTGGATAGTAAATAAGAGAAACTTGCCTTAAATTAGCGTCGTTCCATCTCTAGTACAGTGGCCCCGCCACGTAGACGTACGCGGGAGCGCTGGCCGCTTCCACCCCGCCTCGCTGCCCTTACACTACAACAAACCGTCACTCGATTCCGCTCAGAAAACATAACCGGACGGCTTCTTCTCAACAAATACTTTAAACTAACTGCTAAATAAATGAGTGACTCGCAAAAGCCCTTCACAAATCAACATTTTCACATCACATTAAAAGAAAATCAACTCCAACCTCTTTTTTCAAAGTTTATAATACTCCTCGGATGAAACTCATTGGTCAGATTTAGCTGTCAAATCGTGCGTGGCGGGAGATCGCGAGATTCATTTGAATTTGGAACGCGTTCGATCATGGTATAGGCGCGCTTTGGGTTTTTAATATATGGCGTGTACAATTTTTGTTTAGTGCTAATGTTTTTTCGTTGTCACTTTTGAAAACTTGAAAATGGCGAGTGAGGAAGCGATACCTGCTGCGGTGGAGGTGAGATTTTAATATTTTTATCAGGAAATTTTAGTTATTTAGAGCGACAGCTTATCTAGGATTTTATGTTGTAAATATTGTAATTTCTCATTACTTATCTCGAGTATTTAGCTTTTTGGTGTAAGTAACCGAGTGAAACCTGTAATTGTTCACTTTTACTGTAAGATATATTCTAAGATCATTAAAACGCAGACACAAAATCAGAATTTACAATATGCCTTCAAAGCTCAAGTAATTTATTAGTTTCATGCACACAAAGAAAATTTCGTTTGTAGGGTGACCCACTTCCAGTAAGTTACAAGTAATGATTATTCTGAAATACTTTCCTAGAGACTCATTATAACCTAGGTATTATGAAAATTAAGTAAAGTGTTAGTCATTTGAAGTAGCGCGCAGTAACCACAGGGCTATCTTGAAAAAAAATCTGATGTTTGCCGCTAATTGACAAATAAATCATTGCTAAATGCCGCGTTTTTACATAATGTTCTTTAGTCGGCTTGAAGGACTTCGTTAGGTTAACTTTTCACTAGATAAAGGTTTGGATATATTTTATAAGAAAATATTAATCAAATCAGAACATTAGTTTTAAGTTGTTTACTGCTACAAATTTAATACAAATGAGTCATAAAATACCTATTTTAGATAGGTGGTCAAAAGTTACGTTTTCTTTTGTTGATCATGTGTTAAAATTAATTATTCTTAGTTTAGTTTACAATATGAGAATAATACAGAGTACATTTCTAAGATTTCTTTACCAACATCCAGTTTTAGCTGCCAGCATCCTCCCAAGCGAGTTTAAAGCAGGTCGTTATATTGAAAATGGTTCTTCTAAATATGATGTAGAGCATTTGACTACGTGAATAATATGTGTTAGGATCATTTAAAATCGGAATCGTAACTTCACAATTTCTACACATTTTAAACAGAAAACGTCGTTAAGATGCAATTACAGATATTTGTTCTTCTTCTTCTTCGAGTGCTTCTCAAACTATAGTTGTAGCAATTAGCTCTGTTCCAACAAATAAGCTTACTAAATGGTATGAATAATGCTATGATAAGATATAGAAAAATAACGTTAAAACGCTAATCTCAAGACGCTGTTCATAGTAAAACAGAGAAAGGTTACAGATAGACTAAGATAACACGTCACCTAAAAAAGATTTCAACGACTTTCCAACTGCTGTCATCGCTATCTAGAGTAATAAAGGGCGAGTGTCGCCGCCCAGCCAATCAATCAATTAGCACGTGGTCGCTTCATTCATGCGATAGATAGGTGATGGGCGGCGGCAGTCGCGTGCGCGCCGCCCGGCCGGCATGTCGCGTCGCTCACAGCGCCTCCGCCCGCAGGCCGAGCCGCCGCCGCCCGCGCCAGCACCCGCGCAGCAGCCCTCCGACGACGAGCGAGAACCCGGTGACTGGCGCTCCCGGCCCCCGTCACCGCCCCAGCCGCAACGCCCCGACGACGCATCCGAAGGCTCTGAAGCCACCGTCCGCCCGATTAGACCAGAGCCCGCCAGCCGCTACCACAACCTCAACTACTGGAAAGCGAGACGAGTTACCTTCTACCGCAATGGGGACCCGTTCCACCCTGGTGTGGAATTCCGCTTCAAGCCCGGGCGCGACCTGGCATCACTCGACGCCTTGCTGGACCGCCTCTCCGAGCGCCTGGAGCTGCCCCGCGGAGCCCGCTTCATCTTCGGCATGGACGGCGACCGTAAATACCGCCTCGAGGAACTGGAAGACGGAGCCTCCTACGTCGTGTCCTCCTACAAAACCTTCAAGGTTAGTCCACTTTACTGTATTGCACAACTACTTTACATAAAATTACCTGACCAATACCTTTAGGAGTTTGATTTCCTTACAAAAAACGTCATGTAAGTACGTAGACTGTTAAGTACTTCATTATTGTATGCGACCAAAACACGAATGGCGTTTAATTTTGAATTACACTGTTATTCTAAGCTGGAATAGAAATAAAATTGATTAAAACCGGGCAACTTGAACAACGGGAATCGTTAGCGCAATCTTGGTTTAACCATCTGATGTTCCCTCGCACACTTGATTTGATCAAATCGCCTTTCTATCAATTAGATTGTAACTTAAAATTTACAACGAATACGTTCCAATTTACACTGAAACTTTGTAAAATCTTAACGAAATAAATAAAAGTTTAAGTTAAAAGAATTATTCTGAATCTAACTTGCATATCGTCCGCCTAGATTAACATACATTATGTTGCAGACAGTAAAACAAAACAAGCCATTTCATCATTAGCGGGTTTTCGTGACGCCCTCTATTATGCGACAAACACAGTTGTAACAAGTCCAAGATTCAATTACTGCTTCGATAATAGTGTATGTTTAATATTTCGTAATATAACTTAGTTTTGGTTGCGGGTGTCGTGTAGCAATGGAGCGAGGCCACGGCCGGGACGGCCTTGCCCAGATGTGGGCCGGCGGATAACGCCCACGCACGATCCCAGACATTTGCATTTTGATTGCGAGTACCGAATTTTATTTACCCATCGATAAGACCTAATTGCTATAAAATAACTCTCCACCATGACTTACGACGGAATTCTGTTTTCAGGAAATTGCTAAAGCAATTAAGTCAAATAGATTTTTATACAAACAACAAACACACTGGCTCGGTTTCTGCGATAGTTAGCACGCGTACTTTGAGAAGGGTTTCGGTTTTGATGGAGTGGCCTTAATTTGTGGAGTTGTGTTTTGAAATCGCCGGTTTCAAGAAACAATTACAACTGCGATTTATTCCAATCCTAATCCAAATGATAATCATTCTTGTGAGTTTCTTGAATATTAACATGGAGTAGTTATTAATAATTGGTTTTAGTGGAACACCAAAGCCCGATATTGCAAAAAAAAATTTGTAAGTTTAAATTGACGGTAAGTTGTTACCTTTTGGTTGAAAGCGCAGGAGCGTATTATATCTAGAATAAATTTTGTAAATTTCAAGTTTAGAGGAATCTGTGAATTTTTGTGTGCATCGTAACCCTAAAGTAATATTATTTCATTAAATTTAATAAAAATGCGCGACCGGCTAAGATTTCTAATTACATGCACAACCGGAGCAGGCTTCCACACACACACTATAATAAGGTGCTTTTCGTATTATTAATATTAGACATATTTTGTACTCATTTCTACAATTTCTCTTTTGTGGTAACTAAGCAAAAAATCACTCAGATTTGTGTGATGGATAAGTATTGTGGATACTATTAAGGTGACATAGTTATTGAAGTCCAATTAAATCAATCTATTATATAATGATGTCGGCAAAAAAATTGAAACTTTCAACAACAAATAAAACAACTAACATGAAAAAAGCTCTAAATTCTATATCAACATAGTATTAAGCCTTTAAAAACCCAATGAACTTCTTCAATTCTTATTCATCTCCAATAACTCCCAACCTTGCCTAGCTCCGCAGCCTGCCTGCGACACGGTCAGCGAGGGCGTTGCACTCGGCATGCAGCGAGTGACACCGTCTGCCGGTGACCGAGGATGCTAGTGTCTCTGATACGGGGCTTTATGACTGTCACGCCATTGCTGATGAACGTACTGTGAAAGATATTGTTGGGTTTTGTTTCTTTAATTACGAGTTAGCGTGAAGATGTAGTGAAGATTGTGACAAGATTGGGTGAAGTTGAAGACTTAAAACTTTATTTTACAAACAAGAGTATTTAAATATTAACAGTAGGAAAAAAAACAAATAAAGAAAAATATTCAAAGATAGAATACAACACCTAGATTAGTTTGTACACAAGGCAAAGTGGCCAGCGCTGGCTGCAATGAACGAACCCAAATAAACTAGACTTAAATCAAGTAGAGACAAGCCTGTTTATAGCTATTCAAATTATATGTGTTGCAGTTACGGATAAATAAATTATAACAGAATTAAACTTTAAAAAGTTGTAGTTAATAATAATAATAATAATAAATCTTTATTATGCCAACAACACATTTTCAATATACATAATAACAACCGCACAGGACGCAGCCTGAATTTAGGAAAATTAAAATACAATAAAAGTATTCCTTTGACATTAACTAGGATTCCCATGTGTGACAGTTACATCTGTCACTATTCGGACAATATTGTTACAATATATCGCTATGGATAAGCATATTATACATTACATTATGACAGAAAAACTAAAAAATAAATGAATAAAAACGAAATTAAGGTACTTTTTTAACAGCTGCTATCTTGTATGAGTATATTTAATACGAATTCTATTTAATACAAATGCAAATAAGTTACGAATGCAGTAACAAAATACATATACCTACATAGGTTATTGGAAAAAATATTCTAATTACAACGTGCTAATTACAACAGAGTATTTACCAAGGCTTTAAAACTCATTAATCATACGAGTGTAACCGCGTGTGGCCTACTTACTGTGGAAGATACTCGCACTTCTACAAATTATGCTCTAAATAGCTGCGAATATACAAAGTCCACACATTCCGCGCATTGCTTTCTAGATAAAATCTCTGTAACGCGCTTTAAACTTTGAAACAGCAAAACTTCGTTTAAAGGGAAAGTAACTTAAACATGACTATTTTAAGGACTCGAATAATTAATTAGCAATCGTTGATATTTTTTTTTTGATACAGATTTATTACCAGCGTCAAATCATCCCTCTCGTTACGCTTACTAAATTAATTAACTGAACCATGGCTTACGTCTTTTGTAGCACGAAAATATGTGTCCCTGCCAGGTTTTGAGCCATGGCGTTATGGTTTACGCGGAATAACTACTATCACTTTAACTATATTTATATTTATTTGATAAGATTTTCAAGTGCATACATAATATTATATGGTTTTAAACAGTACAATAGAGTAGGTAGAAAAGCTGCCATTAAGGCGTTCAAATTAGGACAATTTTTACTTATTGCTAGTTTAAGATTTACATTACATTCATAATTACAATTTGTTTAGTTTTATTATACTTATTAATCCAATTATATTATATTATATATATAAGCCCGCACATATAACACCTATAATGATAAATATATTGTAAAATTGTTACTACGGTTTCATGTTGTCTTTTTTCACTGTTTCTTTTGAACACACCTTTGAAGAACATGATTTTGTTAAATATCAGCTTACACGTACTTCTTCTTATTGAACCTTGCTCTAACTGCTAGCTTTTACATTAGAAAATAACATGAGTTGTATGCATTTTATTTTTTAGTTACTAAATAACACGTGTGGCATTTGGATGGGATTTAAACATAGGGTCCAAAACTAAACCAAAAAACTAAGGAGATCCCATATGTACACTTGCCAAGAGATTATTTTGTTAAGTTGTTAAAACATTATAAGAATTTCGGCTAATCTACTCGTAGAGTGTATAAAAGTTTCCCAGTGCTGTTGTGTCTCTGTCCAACAGCACGGAAGCAATAAATACAGCGCTAAGCAGTAGCTTTGTGACTTACGACTGGCTCGACCGATGTGTACCTGATGGAATATGCTACGACTGTGGCTTATTGAAACTAATGTAATTCTAATAAATGATAGCTCAACGAGAATAGAAGGTTAATTTGTTCAATTTAAATATTATTAAGTGATCGTTGATAGCATCATTACACTTCTAATCAAAATAATTCATTCAGTTTTATATATTTTTTTAAACAAATTATTGCTATAAAATGACAAGCGCGTTGTGTAAAATACTTCAGTAAATTATTTTGTCAACGTTATAGATTTTTATATGATAAATGATATTTAGAAGTTGATTTGGAAAAAAAGTGATTACGATTTATTTAATGAAGCGCGTAAATAACTCGCAACCACCAAACTCCATCAAAACTTAAAATCACTTGAATTTATGAATACCAAATAAAACATACATAATACACACCATTTTTCTTCGTCATTATATGCGTATTTTACAAAACCTTTCTACATTACGATTATACAGTTTTGTTAATGAAACCGCTGATCTGTAAGGAATATCGAACTTTATTTACATAACGGTAAGGACGTAAACGGCCTGTAAAGAGTTCCTGTTTACAAGCGGTCACGCGACTACAAAGGCTCTTGAGGCGATATTTTCTTACTGGGCGATGACTATCTTGTGTTGCGACGGGCTGGATTAAATTATTTTGTTGTTTTTAAAACATCGTGGCTTTAAATTTCTTATTATTGAAGCTGGTATTATGATACAATCGAGAATTTAAAGTTAGAACGTCAAATATGAAAAGCTACGCGTATGTCGTAGTCGTTTTTGTAGCACTTAGGGTGTTACCACACCATTTGATCGACCGTCGATCGACGTCGATCGGTCAACGTCATTCGACGTCGATCGACGTTGCTTATTCCATGCTACCATCGATCGACGGTCGATCGACGTCGATCGATTGGTGTGGTAACACCCCTAGGTCGATTTGTGCAGACGTGCAGATCTGAGTTAGCTTTTTAACCCGGAATTAGCTGGTTAGTCAGTTATAAGAGTTGGTTTCGTTATGTATAAACTCCGATAAAGTAACTGAACCTTAGTAACCTTGAGTCTAAATTATTTATTGCAGAAAATACCTTCTCTCGTATGTGTTAATTTTGCTTGAAAATATTGCTAAATTAATAGGTAATATGTGAACGATTCTTTATTAAATCACAAGTAGGTATACGCGTACAGTAAGACACTAAAGATTAGCTACTCTCCTAAAGTGCCTTAGTCTTGGGCGGAAGTTTTCATTCCGCTAAAACAAAAATGCGGCGTCTTAACGACGGGCGGGGCGGACCTTCGCCGACAAAACTCATTACAATTTGATTTGATAAAAAGTCAGTTATGTTTGATTTATTAAATGTTAAAACAGTACATTATGTATTTAATTGAGATGTCTCGTAATTGCCATGCATCGTTACTGCTGAATATAATTAAGTAAAAATTATCTTGAAGGTTATTTTGGTTTCTGCCTAGTTTCTTCTGACACCAGCGGTGCTAGGTTCAAATCTTGGTAGTTATTACCATGATATAGTTACTTTCTTTCACACGTGGACGTTTCTCTTTAATGAATGTTGCATGATATATATATAAATATATCTCTCTCTTACCTGTTACTATATATATATGTATGTATATTATGTAAATAAGATAAATATTAACTTCAATGACGGGGTATCTACGCCGTTAACACTCCTTTGATTATCATAGTTTAAGACTATTTAGTTGATGTTTGTATTACTTTTTAAATAACTATTTTAATATTGTCACACATCATGATTTAATTTTATAAAAATAATCGGTCTTTTTTTGTTTCGTGAGATAGAAAAGTCACCCGATTCAGTAGACACATCATAAACTACTACTTAAATTAAAATTTAACAAAACTTAAATTAAAATGCAAAGAGTTTTTTGACCTACTGAACTGAATCCTCTGTAAAACTTTCACATAAAATTTCAGTTTATTACCGTTTATATTTTCAAAACATATTTCTCAAAAACATTTCCAGCACTAGCATCCATAAAATTCGTTGTTAAACAGAATCAAAATTAAATCAAAGCGGCTTTTTGAATATAAGCCAATTTTCCACACATGTAACCCACTATAGCCTGGTATGAGGAAATGAAAACTGCATTTTTGTTCCGGCTTAGCGAGGCTTCAGGCGCATAATGGTCGAGTCTCGGCGATCGCTGGTTATCGAAACCTAGGAGTTAGGCATCTAGGTCGTGTGGCTACCTGATGGGTCACATACGACTTTGTTACATTTAAATATTTTTGGAGGTTGGTGCATTTTTATTGCAGTGTCCTAGTTTTTGTGCCCCGTTTTATGTATGAGGGTAGCTTGGCATGTTTTATTAATTGTATTTTTTTATCTTTCGTGGTTGTTACTGTTTGTAAAATGGTTATTTATGAAACTTTGTTCTGATAACTAAATTTTAATAGATATAAAAAGAAATTGACCCTTATACTACTTTAAATATAAAAAAATTTGTTTTCAAATCTGAATTTCAAAAACAAGATAAGTTGTATATCTAAATATCTTTGGGAATTGAACAATTTGGATTTCTGTAGAAATTTTTATTTTTACTAAACGAAACATGAAAAGCAAATAAAGAACTATTAAATCTCTAGTATACTTATATTTTCGTATGATTATAGAGCTAATAGTAATATAAGAAAAGAAACCATTAAGTACTGCTAAAATAGCAGTAAGTTTTACAAAACTCCCGATTTAATGAAGTAAACTTCATGTGAGAGCCATATTAAAGCCTTTTCTGTTGACCTAGAAGGAGACCCTTTAGGGCTGATAAGGAACTGGTCCAAGGTCTCGAATATAATACGTCGATTCTAATTTACGTCAACGTTTGATTACGCGTATATATTCCTAAATTATTTTGTTATCGACTCGCGTGTCGGAGCCGGTGTCGCCGAAATTGTTTCACGCGAGGACCCATTACAGAGTCTTAATTGTGAGGTTAGAGTCTGCCCGATGGGTATCAGTTTGTAGTAATAAAACACTTTGTACGCTGCGTGGAGGCCGGAGAGCGACCTTGGCGCCGCGTCCCGCCCCCCTCGCCGCCACGGACGTATTAAAATTCGAATAGTCTGCTCCATCCAACCGAGCTATGCGGATAGCTTCGACCCCGCGACTTAGTGCTTTACCGACTTGCAATAGAAGCTCGAATCGTCTATCTGCGCAGGGACTTAGGTCGTGTAGCTTCGGTGCGATCGGGCTTTTGTTTTGTTGGGGCTGCAAATTAGTCAGCTGTTGCAAGAGTGGTGTCTAGTGCCTTATACGGCATCACACTCGCTCGACGCTTGCATATACGTTGCAATTCGGAGCTGCATGTAAACAAAAAAACAAGCAGTGCGGTTTAGAATATTTGTACAAATTCTATTTCTTTTCGTTTAGTGCATAATTGCTGTAACATCTTTCTGCAGTGCGCGTTAACAGTAAGAAAAATAATTATAGGCTTCAACAGCATAATTTAATCATCACTAAACTATTATGTCGACCAACAACACTTTCACCGAAATAACATTGCTTACCTACACGATCGTTTTCATCAGAACTATATAATTTTACAAAATTTTCGTGACAAATACATCACATCCGTTCGCGTGTTTTCTCCTAGATCCTACCTGTGACAACGACTTGCCGTGTCCCACTTTAACCCATGCTGGTATTTTACCGGCCCCGGTTATATCATAAAATTATAATTATTCTTAATCGGTATAACCCACGTCGTAATTTTACGATAACCCACTTAAGCTTTCAATATTTTTTTAAAAGACCCTTTTCATTGCTACTCTTTGCACTCAAGTGTTGCATTGAAGAAATGGGTAGCATGTGAAGTGCAAAACGTCGTTAAAACAATAAAAAACTGGACAAAAGAAATGTGCAGGTTTCTTTAATATCTGGAAAAAACGGCATATCTAAGGTTTTATAATTTTGATGTATTCAATTATATTTTATAGTCGTAAGTAAGCTAAGTAAGTGCAGAAATTGTGCATGAGTGTAACTATACGTATTTTATGTTTTATGTAAATTAAGTAATTTAATTTAATTTATTTAATTTACGCGTAATGTCTTTGTTTTATGTTAGAGACCCCCCAGTGGCATATCAAAACTTCTTTTGTAATTGTTGAAACAACACCGGGTGATGAAAACAGATTTTCACAATTTCGGAAGATGAGATCGTAAAGATATCCGCAAAGGTAGAAAGAAAATGATTGTTCCGTTTATCTTTAGTTAATTCTTGAAAGTCTTTATTTCTATTGTTCAATTGAATTTAATAGTTTAATTTAATAATTATTTAATTACATACGAAGTGTACATACAATATAATTTTTGAACGTTGGTGTTACGTATTTGTCCGTCTTTTTATCCATATTAAAAACTTATGCACGACTTCAAAATTCTCAAAAAAATTACCCGTGAAGTTTCTTGCCAGTAACTGTTTTATGACGGATCTGCCGAACTGGTGGTAGAGCCATATTTTATAACGTCAACAAGAACAAGCATTTCGGTATGTAATTTTGAGGTGTATATTTTTTTCTGAAAGAATGACTTGTTTTGGGAAAACAATTTGAATGTTTGTGATTTCTGTGTAGTATTTAATTTAAATTATTTTGAAAGTAATTAGTATGGTGACGTCACGGAAAAAGTTATCTTTTTGAAATCGCATTGCGTAGTTTATAGTACCCGGAACGAACAACTCTACAATTTTGACAGTCAGATTGAGGTTGATTATGAGTCAAATAATTTCATGCTTATAAACTTAATCGCCGTTATGTGCGAGCTGTTACTATCAAAATATTATAAAAAGGTCCAAATGTTTTTTTTCTAATTAGCATCACATTTTTTTCTTTGCATACCGGATTGTGAATGTTGAAAAATAAATATTTTAACGTGAATTTGACTTGACATCCATAACACAATTAATTCTACTGCCCACAACAGCAGCCTATCTTGTTAATTCACGTATGCACTAACATCAGCAGTTTTTATGCAAATGTAATGTCAGCGACATCCACCGGACCTACGTCACGGCGTGCTAATGCGCTCAACCCACGACTAGACTGCCATAGGACGGATCGTTATGTTAAATGCAATATACAATCTAGAATTCTGATTATAACATATTACATACATATTAAATAAGTATGTTTCATGATTTGTTCTAATTGTGGTGAAAATCTTTTTTGTTATCATATGTCACAACAAACCATTATTTTATAGCTTGTTTTAATGAAAGTAATCAAATCCTACGGATTTCCATGCGTTTGGCAGATTTTATTCGAATCGATATTTGACCCTGCAAAATCAACTAATATAATAAAACAAATTAAAGCTGTGATTGCTTTAAAGTCAACCGCTATTCTTTAAAATTATCGCGCGATAAAAACATTTTGCTTGAGGTGTCTAGTGCGCGTGTAAGCGTTGTTGCGGGCTGATGGTTAGCTAACACGGAGAGGGTCCATGAACTTGACTGGGATTGTGAACTGGGGTGGCAATTCCTAAGCGTTCTCTTATTATTTTATATCGGCATATTGCAGTCCCCGGTCACCTACCAGGAACTGTTCAGGAACGTTTCAGAATTTAGATAAAACAACGTTTGGCAAGCATAACACATCTAGTTTTTAGCTTTAGTAAATCTTTTAAGAGGTTCAATTATAGTAAAGCTGGCTTACGCTAGTTGAAGGATTTTTGTGGATAGTAAGTTATAAAACTATATAGTAACAAATATATTGAATACCTTTGTTATTAATTCGTATTGTGCTTACTCACTAAATTAAATACGCATGACTTAAAAATTATTAGTGACTTGACACACAAGCCCCTGATCCCAGATAGTTATAACTTTTTTGTTAAATCCTACAAATCTATAGTAAATATAATAAATCAAACTCCAATAGTGACTATACAAAACAGTATTGACAGACCCAGGTCTTAAATACTTCCCTTGTTCAATTCATACACATTTTACCATCAAATTTTTTGGCCATCATCTTCATTAACAATTTTGCTTTAATTTTCATAGAACTTATGTGAAACTATTTTAAAACTTTGTATTTGGCACTAAACCATATTGCTGAAATATAAAGTTTTATCGCAGCGAAACTATTCGTTCATTCTAACCTGACACAATAGGCATTAAAGAGCGTCCAATAAATTCAAATCCATAATCAAAAATAGACTCTATTGTAATACCACCAAGGCACAATAGCTATCAAAGTGTGGCGCGTCAGGAGAGACCGGTGGCTGCAAGTGGCAGACTCGATGATGGACAGCGATGAAGAGCCGTTCGTCGTCATTTCCCTGCCGGCGTACCCGCCCGCTCCTCCGGTAAGTGCTGAAGGTAGAAGCAAGTTTTAAGGTTAGTTAATTAAACTAAGACGCGCACTGGAAGGGTTCCGTAGTGACATCTTGTGAGGTCCCGCCCCTTTTGTTCAATACTATTTTACTGTCGCGGTTGGGCTTATGGCACTACCATGCGGGTTCGGGCCGGTACAGTAGATTACAGTATTTGTTGTACGAAAAGACCATATTAGGCGTTTTTTTTCCAATCGGGCAGTTCATTCATAGCGTTTTCAACAATTTTTTGGAATCGTTCGGAAGGAAAGGGAATGGACTAAAAATTCAATAAAGAGATGCTCTTATAATAACAAAGATAAGTTAGTAAAGATAAGTTCTACTAAAATCTCATAGATGGCTCTGAAAACTGGTTAGATATTTTTAACTTTATTAAAATATTAATGTAATTTCTAAATAATGCACAAGCACGTTTTACTGTATTCAATCAGAGATATGTTATTATATGTGTGAACGATTTTGATTGCAAAAAAAGCTTAGTGGCAGGAAAAATGCCTAATAAGTAGGTAATGATAAATTATTGAAAAATTGTGAGTCTGTGTACCCTTTATATTTCAACACCTGTGTTATCATCTGCAATTACCACTTACTGCTTTTTTTACCCACTTTTTACGTGCTTACCACTTACCCGATTATAATTTACAAGACCGATACATTTTCTGTAACTATAACCTTACATATTTACATAAACACAATTTATCGAAGCCAATTACGAACTTTCACATTTATAGTATTCATTAGAGTGGCATAGAAGGAATAAAATTAAAAATTAACAAATGTATGCGCAATGGATTAAAAAAAAATATGGATTCTGAAATTCTTGATGTAAGTTTGTATGATTATGCATAAACTCGAAAATTTCGGGATAAAAGTTAGCCCATATGTTATTCCAGGTAATCCAAACAAACAAACTTTCACACTTATAATATGTACATAGTAGGATTTATTTTATTGTTTTACTCTGTATTCCTTTTTCGTGAAATCATACATTTTAAAATTGTTTAGGTAATTATTTCAGTAAAAGTGAAATAATGTCCATTAAACTACGAATCTGAGTAATTTTTCAATTTATTCCAATAAACTATTTATTAGAAAATACCGAAGAATTTAGAAAGAATTGTATTTGGTAAACAATCAATTGCCCATCACCTTAGATTTAAATGAAATAGAAAAGGCATTCGCTCAGCATAAAAGTCGTGAAATGCAGACAGGCCACGACTCTTTGAGTCGTGATCGAGACTCGAGATTAGGCACATAAGGTTTTATATTAAAACAAACACAAAATATACATGTAATATCTTATTTTAAAATATATATTCCCATAACATTTGCATGAGTTAGACAGCAAACATAGACTTCCAAATTACGAGGATAGCTAAGTAATTAAGTATTGTAAAACAAAAGATTTTTTGAAAACTAGAACAATAGCCCACAGTTAGTGAGCATTTCCCTCATGTCCAATGGTTGATACTGAACAAGCACACGAAATTTTTGGGTGCGTAATAAATGATAGTAAAAAATAAAGCATATATTTCCATAATACAATCATATATTTGTTGTATTGGCGACAAATCGGCCACGACTTCAGGGTATCATTCTGAAACACCGCAGTAAAAGCTATGCAGCAATTTGTGATGACCTCGCGAGGACGGCCGATGGACTCACTAATATGTGGCCATTATGTACACCAGGGGTTAAAGTTAAAGAGTTTGGTAGTATATCCGTACGGTATATACAAAGGTTTCCCCCCCTTCCCTAAGCGGGTGTCACTTCGATGAAGTCTGTGTAGCAATCCCTTTACCACAGCCATTAAGGTGGTTTTTAGTGGGTTGGTGCTACTCTAGTGAGTCCTACATCACCCTGCAGACTGGCTGCGGGGTATGCATGATGCATTCACCACCTCCCTACCCGCAAAGAGTGCCTGCTTAGGCGCATTACAAAAAAAAATGTAAAGGCTATATCTAGTTCAGACTGGGTCATATTACTTGTAATCACTTGATTTTACAAACGTCAGACGTAAAAAATAGAGATCACTGAATTCAGTATTATTTGCTTTGGTAACGCATTAGATATACAATCTTGCACTTTTCTAAAATCTAATTTGAAAAATCAATGAATTTGCCAAATTAAATCACCAAAAACCACATCACATGCAAATAATTTATTTGCATGTGATGTGTCTTTTTAAATATTCCAAACTTTTCGACACGCAAGTACATTTAGAACATTACAGTATGGACGTTAAAATTTCAGTATTCAATTTACATAGTTTTTGTTAAATTGGTGATATTAGTTAACTGCTACACTCTATTTTATTTGTGAATTTAATTGCCATCATAACAACGGTTATATTGTGTCTAGATATCAGAAAGAAGCAGTCTGTAAAATTACACGAACTAAAGCAAGTTGATATAAACGTCGGCAACGCATCATTGTGTAATCGAAAATAGTATTAATACTAAGTTTGTAACACCATTATAACGTCTAAGGCCGACATCTGTAAACCGCGGTGAGACTGAACGTAGCTAAATGGTTTAATAAAAACAAACTTTATTGTTTACCATATAGTTCTTAAATTTCAGTATAATATAACCGCTTCGATTTAGACAAGATTTTTGTCATATGTTTTCAGAATATGTATGCAATACAATAGAAAACATGGTCCCTTCTCACTTGAGTATTTAGCACGGACACCGTCACGAATGCAATGCTTTTACGCCAGCGACAAAGTTTAAAAAAACTTACTTGTATAAAATAAATTAAGAATTATGTTTGCAAATTAGGTTATACCAACTTGTGTAAAAGCTAAAACAAATTTCCGAAACATATTCTAATGCCTTACGGAGTGGCTAAGTAATTTATTCCGCCCTTGGAATATCACGTGCATATGTGTGGCGAAATCACGCTGAAACGATTTACACAGATATTGTGTGTGGAGATCGGAAAGTGAGGAGTGACAGTTAAAATATAAAAAACCTTGATATTTCAGCTAAAGGTATTTATTTCATAAATTAAGTAATACAGAGGTACTATAATTATAAATCTTGTAAAAGTAGGATTTTTTTAAATATTTAGTTTAAACTGTGTAAAATTTCTATTAATTTGTATAATCATACTCATATTTAAATACAATTGTTTTTTATGCCGCCTGAGCAACACCCTCACGAGAGGGAGGTGGAAGATGCGTCATGCATACCGCCGCAGGCAACCGACTTCCGCGACGGTGATGTGGGACTCACCAAAGTGACACCTACCCACTAAAAACCACCTTGTCGGCTGTAGCATGGGAATGCTGTCAGCCTTCATCGGAGCGACACCCGGTAGGGAGGTGGGTGCGCTTAAATACAAAGCCACAAAACTGTATTTATTTACACAAAACTGTATTACGAGCGGCCCAAGACACAGAGTTGGTACACTTTGAGCGGAGCTTTTGTTTATTTCATAACAACTATTGGAGTGTTAGAAAAAGCTCTATACATTCTCAAGTTTTCTACATTGCTATTTTTAGTTCATATACAAACCAACAAAAACTAGTAAAATCATCAAACTGGATTGCCCAATTTCTCATTGTCCACCTCAGTAATAAAACTTAACCACACCCCGTAACCCAAAATCTTGTAAACTGGAACAATTAACAGCGTATAATTCAACGCACAACCTTCGGCGTGGTCAGTTCGGTTCCAAGGCCGGGGGTTTCTCGGCGCGGAGCGTTGTTTACCGCCAGTAACCAACCGGACGCCCGACACACGTGTCGCGTGATTTTATTTTATATTGATTAATAGTTGGCAAGATATCGCTCTTAAGGATAAGGTATTTCTCGAAAAGCGCCGAAGATTTGAGGGTTACCATAACGGTGAGATTTTCTTTAATTTGTTTTTCTTAAGTCTTATTTGGTAAATACTTTGAATGTTCGACTAAGAATGTACTCGAACTCTTGCGCATCTGTTGTTTGTGATGGGAAATATCGAATGTGGTATAATATAATAATAGTGGCCACGCATTACCACGTTCATATTTTCAGTTGGTGCATATTTTGAACACAAAATATTTTCAATGTGTTTTTAATATATATCTACCAAGTGGTCCAAGGTTTTAATTAGGATAACTTTTTATCAAACTCTGACTTAGTAATTTACTTTACTTTTATTTTATCCCTACATTTCTACAAACCAATGCACCCCTACCAACCAACCAATGAAACAACAATAGAAAGAATTTATTCCAAACTAATAAAATCAATGTTTTCTTGCAAGAATTCTCTCACGTGATTTAAAATGGGTCACAAAAACTAAACTAGGTTAAAAGCCGTTTGGCTCGCAAGAAATCGCTTAAAAAATCGGCCAACTTGGACATGGGGTGACCGCAGCCGGCGACATTCCAGCCAGCTCGTAAACACACGACAACCATGCTACAGCGGAACGGCAACTACATCGTCGACAAAATTACTTATAATGGCAATACGGAAATAAACAGGCCAATAAATTTACATACGACATCGTTGAAACCAAACGTTTATTACTCGAACGTTAATAAACTAGTAACAGCACATTCGCATTAAATCATAAGTTCAGAAGTTCAATAAAAAGCTTTTACTTTTTGCGGGTACGTGACTTGAAGCAATCGCCCGTCGCTACGTCGAAGGCATGATTGTTAACCACTGCTATGATTTCAAAATTAATAACTATGCGTACTAGAAATATACACTTGCATATGCACGCACGACCTACAGATTTAAAATATACATTTTACCTAATGACCAATCTCTTATACATTAGAACAATTCAAAATGTTTTCGAGTTCATATCGTAATAGCTGGGCAGTTTTCTGCCTACAGTTTTACCTGAAATTGCATATTTTCGTAGCAATGAATCCGGCGTTTGGTTTGTTTGCACATTTATCAAGTGGAGAACCGTGTCAGGGGCAGGCTTGCCGAATCGGTCGACCCCCTATCGAACGTTTGTATAACGATAGTTACCTTACGTGCCGAATTTTAAAATACAGATGACCTAGCCAATATGTTTGTTAGAATATTTGTACGTCCTTCAAGAGGACAATTAGCATAATACATTCGGTAGCTTTGTGGTTTTGTAGAAAAACGTTGGATAGCTAAAAGGTCTATATATAATAAAGAGGTTTCTATTTGAAAACAAATAATAGAAGATTACCTCATTAAAATTTCCATTTTTATACTTGGATGTTAATATCTTTTTGTGATATTCTTTCCATTTTTACGTAAGAAGCGACCGTGCCCAGTGGTATGAGTTATTGAATAAACTACTTTCACGTAACCGACCTTCAGTTTAATGGAAGAATGGCTTGTCTTACTGTAATATTTCTGATGACCACTCCCTTAACTGCATAACGTTGCTTTTTGTGAATTAACTTTTAGAAAGCTTCAGTTGTTTTGCAGTGTCTTTATTACCTAATCACTTCAGTGTACTTAGCACTTCCAATCTTGTACACTTTTTGCCATGTCTATGATAAAAAGATAAGGCTGTGATAAAGAAATGAAAAAATCCTTATATTTGGTGAAAATTGAAGCTATGAAGTGTTATTATGATATGAAGTATTGTTGAAATGACCCATCTTACACATCTCTCACACCATCCTACCGTTTCCAGGCCGCCAGCTACGGCAAGAAGAACGGCATGTGGTACGGCGGCGGCGGCGGCACGGCCGCCGCCAGCTCGGGCGGGTGGTCGCGCGCCGGCACCCGCAAGCAGTCGGTGGCCGAGTCCGATGCACCTCCCCCGGGAGGCGGCAAGCCCGCGGGCAGCGGACGCGTCATAAGGATCATTAATAATATGGACCATTCTATACAGGTAGGTGGGCTGGAGAAGTAGGTGTTCTTATAAATGTTAAAGTTTAGGTTACTAATATTAAGAAGATGATACGCTACATTGTGTATACTTATAAGGTTATTGAACTATGACTTCATCATACGAGTATAATTAAAATCAAAAATATATTTATTTTTATTTATTTATTTATTTATTTTTCAAGGGAAACATACATATTTATACACAAAAACATAACACATAAACACACATTTTACAATTAAGTCAATTAACATTAAGGATACAATTGTGAAGTGTTTTTAAACGAAAAGAAAAAAGCAAAACTCAGAGCAATTTAGATTTTGAAATTTCTTTCATAATATTATTATTAAATTGATTTAGTGATAAGGAAAATATATCGATTTGCAAAAAGTTGCTATTGTAGGACTTACAGGTACGAATTTCAAAATTGTTGCAATTATAATTATTTTTTACAGTCGGAATATAAAATAAAAATTTGTTTCTGGCACTCAGTCTTTGGCATCTCAAATTAATTTGGCCTAAAAGAGTTATATGGAATCAATTTTATTGTGGAGAATTTTGTATAAAAATATCTGGTGTCTAAGGATACGACGGGACTTAAGGTCCGGACACAATCGAGACAAGTTCACTGCATACTACGGGTTCCACACTGATGAGCAATATTCAAGAATTGAACGAACGAGAGTGTTACATAAAATAATTAAAATGGAGCTTCTTTTAAAATCCTTAGAAACCTTCAAAACAAAACCCAGCATGTTATAAGCATTATCACTTATTTTTTCAATATGAGACTTAAATAACAACTTATGGTCCAGCTGTACTCCCAAATCCCGCAACCCGGTCACTCGACAAATAGATACATTGTCAAATTTATAATTAAACAGTATAGGCTTGCGTTTTCTGCTGAAAGATATGACATTGCATTTTTTATGATATTATTATTATTATTTTGTGTTTTATGGCAATCGCTGTTGTAACTACACAATAACTATTTCTGCCAGTTTCAAGTATTAGTATACAGACGTACTACACGAGGTTAATAATTTTGTAGCGATCAGCTGAGTAGAACTTGCAGTATCTCGAGCATTGAGTTACCTTGAACAGTACAAAAACAGAGGGCTGAAATAGGTTTTTACAGATCTTTTTAACATAGAAGAGTATAATAACATATTTATAGTTGGATATTAAACAAATTGATAAATCTTCCAAGAACCTAAGAAATATAGAAGAAAATAAGAGGATTTTGAGAGGAGAGCAGAGTTTTGATACTTGTAGGTTTGGGGAACTGGAGTGGGAGATGGTCATATACGGAAGCTGGTGAGAGAGGGCAATTAAAGAGGAGATGATCAGTGGTTCCATCCCCCAGACCACAATCACAGATTGAATAACTTCTTATACCCAGTTTATCAAGAAATACTGGAGTACAAAAATGAACCAATCTGAGCCTGCATATGACAGATATTTATGATATTATTTGATGTTTAGATGGGATAGATGGTTGGGTGTCTCCATAGTACTTTCCTGTTATTAAACTTGAATTGCACCATATAGAGGCCCATGCCATACTTAATCGCGTCTGCGCCAAAAGTTTCAAATCCTGGCCAAAACACATAAAGTGTTCTAGCGTACCCATATTGATAGATGCTTTAGCAAAACTATCCACTGCACAATTTCTTTTTTATGTTATGGTAAAGACAATTTTTGACACAATATTGAAGCAAGCGATCTAAATCGCTCTGCAACGATTCGATAAGTTTTCAATAATTTTGAATAACTTTTTATCGTCGGCGAATAAAAGAATATTTGAATGTTTAATTTCTAATAAAACGTCATTAATGTATATATTAAATAAAATATATGTTATTTAGGGTTATGGTGACACGATTTAAATAAATACAAATAACCAACATTAACCACAATAACCAAAAAACTGAGAAATTCTGCTTTTTTTGTTGAATACACATAATTTCTAAAGAACATGGGATGGATCTGATTTTTCTGATGATGGTTACCATCTATCCTTTCGTCCCGTTTCGGCTTGACGTTGAATTTTGGGACACCCATTATAATATTTAGGTAACATGTGACTTAAACCAAAACCTACACAACACAACTTACAAAAAATAAATGAAAGCCTCAAACATCCGCAGACCAATCCCACAAACCCACTAACTATATTTTAATTCCCATTTCGCTTACATATCTCAAGAACGAAAGTAAAAACCTGGTATTTGTATAAACCGTGCATTATTGAATATGATTGGAGGGCTGTAATTACGCGAATATAAATTTATGTCTCGAAATGTTGGCGAAACGATCGTTCAATGTAACGGCCTTGAGGAAAATGCGCTGTTTTTGAGTGCCGAAGTTGCACGCTGCATATATTACTGTAGGGTGTGTGTTTTACATACTGGCTTGTTACTTTGTAAGTCGCATTAAAAGGTAATTGTTCGGACTGGCAGGACACGTGTAGAGAGATGCGGTGGCGTTAATTAATTTTTTATTGTTTTGAATTTGCAGTAAAGATAAATATAATTAATTTGTAAATATGGTTTTAGAGCTTTTTTTTATTGCAGTGCCGCGTTTTGCTGAATCTTCGAACAACACAGCCGTTTGAGGAAGTTTTAGAAGATTTAGGCCAAGTACTCAAAATGAGCGGCGCTAAAAGAATGTACACAGTGACTGGACAGGAGGTAGATATGTTTCTTTTCTGAGAACTAATTAGTTAAACACAATTTTAGCAAAGCACTCGTTATCGTTTGAGAACTTTAAATAACTATCTTATATGGATAAAGAATTGTATCCTAAAATAGCTTAAAATTTGACTGGTTCAATTAAATACCAGTTTTAGAGGTGGCTGAATAACGAAGTGATCTATCCCCAGGTGCGTAGTTTCTCGCAACTGCGCAATGAGTTCGCTGACGTAGAGACGTTCTACCTCGGCACCACAGTGCTGCCCCCTGCGTTGAGTCCAGGCGTTAGTGCGCCCAATCTTGTCGAGTCTCCTATTCGACGGTAAGCAATTGTAGAACATTTCTATTGCTGGTTAATGAAAGCGTGAGAGCAATCCACAGGACTACAGAAGAGCTGTATTATGTAGTTTAAGGTTTTTTTAATTGGATTTGCCTTATTTTTTTCATAAAATTAGAAATATTCCAATCTATTATTAAGTTAAGTATTTATATTTTTTATCAGTACCCCTGTATATACATTTATTCTAAACAAATAGGCTTTTTAATTAATTACTTGGAACGGTGTATAAACTAGTTTAGCAACATTTATTTTCTTTATTTATTCAAATGTATTATTTATGTATATTGATTATGATTTTGTCTGCAAGTTTGATAAACTCAATTTCCGTTAGCAAATGAAGCCCATTTGTAAGTTGATTATTGATCACTCTAAAACAAATTCTGCAAGTGTACAACAACCTTTACTGTTACAAATTAATTAACTTCGCTTAGACCTCGTTTGTTATTAAATTAAACTGATATTCCTTATGTTTTAATAAAAACTCAATATTACTGAATAAAGTATAAAAAAATTGTTATAAAAATCTCCTGGCACATAATTTTCTATAACATGTTATATATATTCTGAAATAAACAATTAGATCCGTTTAGGTTGTATAAAAGTTAAAAGACTAAAAGGACAGTACCTACAACTAGATATTCAAATAAAACAAGAGCATAGGATTCTAAACAGAACAAACACAAATTGTATGATCTATGATGCTAGTGTTTGTGGTGTCAGGTCGAGATCGCGCGCCGCCGTCGCCGCGGTGCCTGTGAGCGAGGACGCGCGAGGCCCGGGCCGCCGCGCGCGCAGCAAGAGTCGTCCCCGCGTGCTGTATGCGCCCGAAGGAGAAATCGTGAGGAATTCTGGTAAGATACAGCGTACAGTGTATAAATTATTGATGGAATACTGAGCAAACCAATTATTTTAACTACGAACCTTTATCTTCCGAAAACATAAAAAAAAACCGTTAGTTAAAAAGGACAATTTAATCTTCATTCCTCTCTCAAAATAAAAGTATTTTTATGAAAATTATGAGGTTTGTACTTGTATAATCTATCTTTTCATTTGTGTCTTTGTTGTAATATTTTAAATGAATTCAAAATATATTGCATTGACCATTTAATTTCCAACAAAACTACACACCTTCCCCCCACAGACTACACACTCCTAGAAGTATTAAAAGAGGAGCCGGTGCGCGTCACAATCCGCGGACTGCGACGCACCTTCTACCCGCCCATACATCACGCGCCCATTGACAACTCGCCGCCTGACAAGAAACTTGCCTTGGACTGGGTGTAAGTGATTGGTTCTTAATATGAAATAGATGAAGATATCGCCACACGCACAATGCCACTTTCAAGGCCTTCGTGGTTCGAGTCGCAACATCCAAGCTGGACATCCTCATAAGCAAGTACTTCTGGTCGAGTGGAGTGGTGTACCGTTGCTTCCAAGGAAAGATATTCCAAGGAACAGCACCAGTGTAGTGTTAATTTGCTACCTACTAACGTAGATTCAAGTTTTATATAGTAATGTTTTTTTTTTAATAATATTTGTACGTTACGACTGTAAGATATTTATTTATGAGCCTAAATGCCTAAATTGAATGCATTTATTTATTATTATTATTATAAATATAAAAATCTGGAATTTCATAACTTTGGGACCTAAATGGGAGCCTTTGGATACACCACTTAGTACATATATTGATTCGATCCGAAAGCTGTCACAGGCGCTTAGGAGCAGTTAAATGTAATTACTTTAATCTAAAAATACCATCTGTAATACCCAATTAGCAAAGTGTTCTCAACAAAATAACATGATCTTCCTGATCGAAAGCTGTTTCAAAATCAGTGTAGGTCAAATCAATTTGAAAACTGTTTATTACATATTTGTAAGAAATTTTGCTCTGCTTAGTGAATTTTCGCAACAGCTTTGAAATGACAGTGTAGAACCGCTTTCGCCTCCTAGATTCGGCTACCGCGGGTTGGACAGCCGCCGCAACTTGTGGGTGTTGCCAACCGGCGAGCTGCTGTACTACGTGGCTGCCGTGGCTGTCATGTTCGACCGCGACGAAGACAGCCAGCGCCACTACACCGGCCACACCGAGGATATACAATGGTGACTTTTTAGTTTATTTAGGAGCTCGAAGCTCCAGCTACTGATTCAGAAGAGTTGTTTTGAAATTACTGAATGTTGGACTATTTAAAGATTATAATTAAATTATTGAGAAATAAACAGCTGAATGATTTTGCTAGGTGCTCGTAGGCTCACATGAGGTATATCAAACTTTTTGTGTAAAGAACTTTACATTCACAACATCAGTGATACAATCATGTGACTAGTTCCTCCCTGCCACAGCATGGAGCTGCACCCGTCCCGCGAGCTGGTGGCGAGCGGGCAGCGCGCGGGGCGCGGGCGGCGCTCGCAGGCCCACGTGCGGATATGGAGCACGGACACGCTGCAGACGCTGCACGTGTTCGGGATGGCCGAGTTTGAAGCTGGGGTCGCGGCTGTCGCTTTTTCGCAACTTGTGAGTCAAATCTACCTTATTAAATGCACATATCACAGATGTTTTCATTTTGTAAGTAGCCAACCACAAACCCCTTATAATACTACCAAATATACATGAGCCTCATTCAACTGCATTGAGTTGAGCAGGGAAAAGATTGTACAATCCACAACGCTTGTTTCTCTAGAGATGGGTAGATTCTCCACAAACATGTCGTCGTCTTCATCGTCACTTTCCATCAGGTGAGATAGAAGACAAACGTCTAATCCTTTTTCAATAAAAAAAAACATAAGACACTGAAATTTGTTGGTTTGGTCGGTAATTTTATGAGGTGGTTTGTCAAAATGGGATAAGTTTAAAAAATATTTCTGGGAGCTGAGGTCAATACAAAAACCGAGAGCAGTGTGCAATCCTTCCAGTACACCTACATAACACTATTTTTACGCAATATTTATTTCTGAACTTTTTTAAACTTTATATTTCTAGGGTTTGTAAATTCTAATATCTTGTACTTTCATTTTTTACTTTAAAAATATCAATTAAGGGAGAGTCACAGGGAAACATAGTTATAGTATATATGTATATCTATATACCTATATACAGTATATAAACATATATAATCCATAAATAAAATGTAAGTTCCATAATTATGCGAATTGTCAAAATTTTAAGCACCTCACAAATAGTACAATGATCTGCAAGCTGGCATTAAGTGCACTGTGGATACATTCTCCGCCGACATAATTTATTTCCTTGTTACTATAAATTAGTTACAATAAATGATTGATTTTGATTCATCACTATCAACTCTCCATGTACTTCACGTCACCGCCCCCCCGTCCACGCGGGCAGAACGGAGGCAGCTACGTGCTGGCCGTGGACGCGGGCCGCGAGAGCATCCTGTCCGTGTGGCAGTGGCAGTGGGGACACTTGCTCGGGAAAGTCGCGGTGAGTCTACTATTTACATTGTTTTACTTACTTTTTACATGAAACATTTATTTTAAAGCGTATATACATCTCTATGACAAAAAAACATATATTTTTGATTTCTATGTATGTCCTAGTTATGAGATTTTCGAAAAGCATTAGGTAAATGCAAACGTATAGAGACAAATAATATATATTATCTGTCTATAGTTCAGAAGTTGAACTTTTTTTACTTTTTTAAGCATTGTTTTAGTTATGATTTCTATGAAGTCGGGTTCGTTTGTTAACCCTTTCGCTGCGGGCTCACTGTACACTAAACATACCACGTAGACGGGCTCTCAAAAACTTATTTTGCTTATCAGTGCGGGTGGCGCGATTACTCGCTAATTTATTTAGAACGAATTAATTCACCTACGGTTTATAGTGATCTATCAAGACGTGATTACTCGCCTTCCGCATGAAACGCAAATAATTTAATTTTTTATTTTTCATGCTAGCAATACCAACCGAAACATAAATATATTTGGTAGGTATGGCGTGGGCTGTCAGTACATGCTACGATGAGTCCGTCTGTAGAAGCATTTACCGATTTCAAACCGCAGATTTCCGTAAACGAGTTTTCTGGACCACTGTGTCACCACACATTTTACAGAACGAGTTAACTCGCCAACTGCAGCGAAAGGGTTAAAAGTTAGTTTGTAGCTAAAGTTTTAAGATGACTCGATGATAATGTTAATAGGTACCTTATTATGAAGTCACGTAAAATAAAATAACATTAAACACCATCTTATTCTCAAGTTTCAATGCAAACGCAATCACAAACCAAATCTAATACAACAATAATATTCCCTATACACAAAACCCTTAACTTTCACTAAGCTTCTTATCGAAAGCTTCTAACACCAGTACAGCGAGCAAGCGGCGTGACGTCTGCAGACGTCCTCGCTCTGCCCGAGGTCAGGGTCATGGATTAAGAGGGCTCGGGTGACATGTTTACTTAGGGTTCATTTGAGAAAATGTGATGTTTGTTAGTTTGATAATCCTTCGTACACCGTGAATTACTATGCAGAAAGTATTAATATACTTCAAGAAACTATTCACTGATTTCAAAAAAACCTTTTAAGAAATCGCTCGAGACTCTAGGCTCTGTCCGCATGGATTCGACATTTTTAGCGTATCAGACTAAAACTTTCATTTATTTTTACTTGGGAACATTTCAATATCAATACATTGGTTGACGAAGAACAAGCTATACAATCAAACCAAGAATAGTCATAATGGAACTAAACCTATAATTATAAGCAATAAATTATTAAACTTTGGAACTCATTAATTACCACGATTACAAGCGACTTCGTAAATCCCGAGTCGTGGCATGTCCGCTGACACAGTAGCTTGTGTGACACAGTCGTCTCGAGCTGTGACGTCACTGTCCGTCCTTGGCCGCGAGGTCGCGTCGGGGGAACAAGACGTCGCACTTTACTGATTATATAAGAAAGTCACTTGAAGTCCGTATGAGTTTTGCTTAAAAGACAGACCACAATCTCTTTGTCTAGAGTTGAATAGAATTCACTTCAATATAGCAATTTTCTTTTTACATTTTCATAATTCGTGTAATTCATGAAATTTTATTAGAATTGACACAGTGAAATGTTTGTGAAATACCGAGGAACATAAAGTTTAACATAAAGAATATTCGCTCATAATCTAGTATTACTTAGTAGCTCCATGTAAAAAAATTAGTTTTCTTTTTTTTGTGTCGTATTGGATACGCGTTTGTCCTCCATTTCAACTGATGGGAAATGATGATGAAGAGCAGGATGTCACACGTTTGTCCAGAAGGGGCCTCATCACTCCACTTTTAAATATTGCAGGACTATAATCGTATGTTTTTGGAAAAATAGAAGCCGGCAGCTCATTCCACATTTTGGAGGTGCGAACCAATTAGAAGCTGTTATATAGTTTTGTTCGACTTTTAGGTGTATTTACCACATAAGGGCGGAATCCCTATCGGCGCCAGTAGCAATCTTCGGAATGTTGGAATGGTAAGGGTTCTGTTAGTTCAAAGAGCGCACTTGCACACTCACCAAAATGTACCCGGTAAAATACCGACAAACACGCTACTTGGGGACGGTGCTTAAGACTTTGTAGTTTTTTGGTGCAGGGTCGTCGACAATTTTACAGGCTCTTCGGTCAACTGAGTTCATCGCCGTTGGTACTTTGCAGAACCATCCCAAAGGTGACTGTCTACATACCATGCATTTTGTTTGTTCTTTTATAGTAATAATCAAGGAGCTTATCGCTTATTTGAACTTTTTCATATCAATGTTGACCGAGTAAATTACTCACAGACCCTTGACACAAAATTTTGATAAAATCTTCCAAAAAACACTTCGTCATACAACAAATGATCTCATACTTAGTCACAAAATTTCGTTGGAAATATTACAGTCATTATTTCAACTGCTTAAATCAAGGACAAAATTACAAGTCCTTGGAAAAATTACCATAAATTTCGCGTGACGTGTCGTATTTCATTCATATGCTCTCATTTGCATTACAAACTAAAAGATAAAGAACCACCAATTTTACGTGTTTTTTTATTCATAACAAAGTATTAATACTGCAGTAGTAATTAGTAATGTGAATGGTTTTCGAGCACGATTGTACAGCATTGAGTTCAACACACCCACGTAGTCGATGCCCCGCCCCTTGACTACGCCGCTACGAATGCTACGGTGCTAGGGTTTAGTGATATCAAATAGTTGGACAGATTTTAAATTGTTTAATTTGTCTTTTGTACGTTGTTCGCTATATATTACGCAATTTTTTACTGAGTATGTTGTCTTTGCAAATGGTTTATTTAACATTTCTAATTGACCCGAGTTTCAAATTTATTGCCATTTCAATTATAGTTCAGCAAATATAGCGTAAGAAACTTTTAATGAAAACAGAGCCACTGACATGTTTTGTTTTAACCGATTACTATTAAAAAATGTGAAAATATTCATATCGTTAATATTTTTACGATACATTGAGTTATATACATGATATTTCATCGAGTTGGGTCAGTATGGCAAAGTCCGAAACTATAAGAGATTGAGATATTCCAGTTAAGAAAATCTGCATTCATATATTTTCAAAAATACTCATATATTGCTTGGGAATGGAACCCTGTCATGGTCCAAAACAAACTTATTTTATTTTATTACTATTAATAATATTAATTTATATATATTAATAAGAATTATTGTGGACAAAACACACCCAATGCCAAATAAAATCTGCTACCAGAAACAATCTAATAGTAATTAAGTCTGTTCTGAAGTAAAATAATACAATCCATAAATAAATATTGTTTTTTTTATAACACACGTATGATTTTTTGGTATATAACCAGATTCTGTTCCCGAGCAGTGACGAGATTTTTTTTAAATCTTTGAATGCAGTTTCATAACTCTAAAATCGACAATATGGTTTCTTAGAACAAAAATATTTCTTATAGTTTTGGATTTTCCCATACTGAACCATCTTGATAAATGACCCTGTATAAGTAAGGATTACAGAAGCGGTAGAGTCAAAGCATGACACCCCAGAATACACCAACACTCCTACTGCTGAGTTGCGTTTACCTGTAACGTAGCGCCAAATTTGGAATATTCAAATTTACCTTGGCCAAGCCATTTAGTGTAAAACTTTATAATAATCTATTTATCTCAAAACATTCATGTTTCAGACTCTACAAGAGGAATTAACTGGCGCAGCTTTCCACCCTCTAGATGACAACCTGCTGATTACGCACGGGAAGGGACATCTCACCTTCTGGAACCGACGCAAGGACGGCTTCTTCGAAAGGACCGATATTATCAAACCGGTACATGTTCATTGTTGTAATAAGATCAAATTTAAACAGGTTGTACATACATTTAAAAGTAAGACTTGTTGTCCTGTCATGTATGAAGAATTGGAGAAATCATTATAATAAATATTTATAAAATTATTTATATGTATAAATATCACTTTAATTTTTTTTGTCGCATCATGCAAATCATTTGCATAGGTAAAGCATAAAATAAAGGACCAGAATGCTACCTAGTGGAGCGCCATTTTGGATTTTTTTATAAAATTAATCTAAAAAAACATTCTTAAAAAGCTTTATAAAAAGGTTTATTTTGATCATTTCTGTTCATTAAGTACTGACAATTTTCGCATTTGGATCTTATCCATCCTCGCAAGCTGTGGTTGAACAGTTTAGGTAAAAGAAGTGGGACGTACAAGTTTGCATGGTTTCGACAAATCGAGAAACAAAGCAAATACAGGTGGTGTATACAGAAACAAACAAAACACAATCATCCTTATTAACCTTAAGTCTACGCAAAGAAATTGCGTGGAATGTACGGTACAAAATACTTAAATCGATTCCTTATTTAAAAAGCTACCTCGTTACAGTCGAAAAAGTTTGTATTTTTCTGAAATGCTGCGGTTTTTAAAGTTTTATTCTGGGTTACTGATGTCAAAAGCAGAATTTTCCTCAAAATATTATTAAATATTATTAACTAACATACCTTAAATTAAAAACCTTTCGTCATGCATGTATAAGTTTATTTCTTAAGCTTTATATCTTTTCCCCGCAGCCATCCCGCAGCCACGTGACCGCGCTTCAGTTCGAGCAAGACGGTGACGTGGTGACGGGAGACAGCGACGGGTTCATCACCATCTACAGCGTGGACAGCGACGGCGCCTACTTCGTGAGGATGGAGTTCGAGGTGAGATCTAACTAACAAAGATCCACCCGAAGCTTGCATCTGTCATCAATAACACCGTCCCCGAGTCATTGAGTCTTGTGAAACAGCTCAGTTTAGTGACGCCTATGATTGCGGGTTCTATTTACTGCCAAGTCGATCGCGTACAAGTTTCCAAGCTGTGCTCTGCTTCCAAGATGACAAGTAAAACAAAATCCAATGGGGTGTCGGATTTCGTAGAGTTTTCAAACATTTTGTATATGCATAAGATCGGAGTCTTAGATAAGCAAGGTGTAATGTTTCCGCTTTTGAGCATACAGTCCTTTTTGGTCCAGGCTGCAGAATAAATAAGCTACGTTTGTGTTAGAAGATAACCTTGGTCCCAGAACTTCATGTAGTAATGTGAATAAGATGTATTTTAGATAGACGTGTTTGGTATCATAATGATAAAAAAATCTATCCGATTATTAAAATAAAGTTTTAAATAAATTTAGAACCACTCTACTCTCAACTTAGCTCAATATCTGCAGTCATTCCACATATTCCTTTAGGCACTTCACACGGACAAGATCTTTAGTGATGCTGTAACTTGATCAAAACTGATGGCTACGACTACCACTTCAAAAAATACTGGAATATCTCTCATACAAACAAACGCTTATCTTCAAACCTATACTGTCATTCCTCGATATGAAATCCTCAGGCACACATCAAGGGCATCAGTGCCCTCGTGATGCTGTCGGAAGGCACGCTGATCTCGGGCGGGGAGAAGGACCGCAAGATCGCGGCGTGGGACTCGCTGCAGAACTACAAGCGCATCACGGATACCAAGGTACGTTGTAGGTAGCCTCCTATGTGGCTCGGGACTTGTTGTCTTTATTAGTATCAAACTTATTTTGTTATAAGGAAACTATGTGATCATTTGCTTTCCAAATTAAATAAATGTTAATAATAAATAGATATAGTCGTACCAACATTCTGACTTAGTAATTGATTTTGGTCTGAGCTTTTATATTAAAACCTGTAGCGTGGTTGAATTTGTGTCTATGTGATTGTAACCTGTTATAGGTAGATTAATTTATATTTTAATTTCTTCGACCAATTAACAAAAAATCTTACTGAGTATAATTTTTTTTTATTGTTGGCGAAACCCATTCTATGTCAAAAATTCAAGTAAAGACCGGATTTATTTGTATCAGACAGTATCCATTCATTATTTGTTCTTAAATCTTGTTGATTATCTATTTACTTTTTGTTCATAACATTTATAAACATTCCTGTAGCTACCGGAATCAGCGGGCGGCGTGAGCAGCATCTACCCGCAGCGGCCGGGCCGCAACGACGGCAACCTCTACGTCGGCACCACCAAGAACAACATCATGGAGGGCTCGCTGCAGAGGCGGTTTAATCAGGCCAGTTGAAACTTTACTTGGCTCCTTCCACGACGTTGAAGACCACCAATATAGAGAAGGATTCATATTACAATTTGAAAAAAAAAATTATAATATCTTTGAAATCTAGTTACAATGAGCATTGTATAGACAGCAATATTTCAAAAATATGAACGACCCTACGTCATAGTAGATGACCCTTCCGAACCAGTGGTAGGTTCAATACACGACGTCCTAAGCCGAGGTCCGTGCCCTCTCGGGTGCCCTTAGGCGTGTCGTATGTAGGAGTAGTTGCAGTGCCGGCCAAGCGCCCTCAGCGCTAGGCCACAACGCCCGGTGAAACTTATAAGGCCCGTAGGACCAAAAATAAACTGTCCATTTCGAAAAGAAAAAAAGTCATAGTTGATGAGAAAAACCACATGATATATTTTGACAGATTAATGGTAATGGTAGAAGCTCGTTTCCAAAATTTAGGCTGGCTTAAAGCAGCACACATTTATTGGAATGTCAATAAATTGTTGTAATTAAATACCGAAGTCAGTTTAATCCCTGCTCCGCAACAAGTTCAAGAAAACTATTGAGAAAACACTATTTCAAAAAGCTTAAGAAGATCGAAGATTATTTGGATGACAAAAGAGCATGGGTTGAAGTCCCCGCAAACTATTTCTGTTTGTGTTTGTGAAAAATAAAATTAGCAAATTAGCATAGCAAAATTAGAAAAATAAAAAAGACACAATAATCTGTCAAGTGTGTGTTTCTTTCGTGTCGTCGTCAAATTGGACCTTCTACCCCGAGTACTTCATAAAAGAGTGACGAAAGGGTTTTTCCCGTGGGCTTTATTTCCTTTCAGTCTACTTGTCTCATAATACCTTTTAAAGCCAAAGTACAGTTGTATTTACGCAATCTCGACGAAGAGGAAGGAAAAGAAGACTTACACCAAGCGTAACATTCTTTGACCGATGATGAAGAAAAGTATTTTGAATTTTCATTTCTAACCGATCCAAATTTCTAACCGAACACATATTTACTAATGTTGAACTCTGTTTCATATTCGCAGAACCTTCATTCAAAACCCTACTTAACACACCTCGAGTCCTCGCAGAATTTCCGTCCAAATATATTTATGATCCCGTCGGCCACAGGTGGTGTTCGGCCACCACAAGCAGCTGATGGGGCTGGCGGTACACCCCGACGACGAGATGTTCGCCACCGCCGGCCATGACAAGAACATCGCCGTGTGGAAGGGGCACAAACTTGTTTTTGCAACACAGGTCAGTGTCCTTGAGTATCAAACTATAAATCGTGAGAACAGGTCGTGATGTACAAGGGATTGATTGTATTTTCCAATTAACAAATATTTAAATAATATGTATTAAATAAGTGAATTATTTTCTTTGAGTGCCAGCATGGCTAGACAACAAATTATCAGAAACACCGCAGAAATAGCCATCCATTACATCCTTAACGATATTGAAAATTGAGCGATCAGTCAAGCGATGGTTGAGGACGACGATGGCTGGATCCCGCGTTAATTCGTGAACGGGTGCCGTTTGAGGGTATACGTCGTTTGGATACTTATTTATTTATTTATTTGGGTTACTGGGAAGATTATGCAAGATTGCAAAACCAAATTTTTTCTAAAGCATATTGCGCAGACGCGTTACCCCAGCATAATGTTATGTTTTAGAAAGTGTTTAAGAAATTAGTGTCATCATCATCATCATCAGCCCATATTCGTCCACTGCTGGACATAGGCCTCCCCAATTGCACGCCATCGAGGTCTATCCTCGGCTACTCCTCTATCCTCTATCTATCCTCGCATCCAGCTCCTGCCAGCCATCCCGCGCAAATCATCTGTGGACGTCTGAGGACGTCCTAAACTACGTTTGCCGAGACGCGGTCTCCACTCAAGAACTCGTTTACCCCAACGGTTATCGGTTCTGCGGCTAATATGGCCAGCCCACTGCCACTTCAGTTTGCTAATCCGGTGCGCTATGTCATGACGGGTAGGACGCACTGACTGAAGACTTTCGTCTCTAGGCACTGTGGAATCGTAGATGTGAAGACTTGACGTAGATTCCCAAACGCTGCCCAACCTAGCTGAATTCTTCTATTCACCTCGTTCTCGAAGTTGTTTCTACCTAACTGCAATGTCTGCCCGAGGTAAACATATTTTTGAACAACTTCGAGAACGGCTCCGTGCACTGCAATCGGTTCCGGTAGTACATGTTCGTTGAACATGATCTTGATTTTATCCAAGTTCATCCGTAGGCCGATGCGTATAGAAGAGTCAGCCAGGTCATTCAGCATCTGTTGTAGGTCCGTGAAATAAAATTAGTGTGTCGTGAAATAAAATTGGTTCACTTATAGCAAAATTTGTGTGAATTGTATTTTAGAAACTATTCAGGAAAAACAGAGTGTTCTACTGTAACTACCTACCAACATTTTTTTGAAAAGATGTTTAGTAAAAAACCAAGTACAAGAATAGATAGCTTTTGTCGCGCAGACATTTTAAACATTACCGGTTCTCATAAAACAAACCGATATACTTAAGGTTAAAATAATATTTATCACTTTCAATTCTAACGGATTTTACAAAAATGGTATCATAGAAGAATGCGCGAGTGAAATAAACGTCAGTACCCTTTTTGTTAGATGGCTGTAAATAAACGTTCAACGCCTTCCAAATCAGGAGACTTCAGGACACCGTCCATTTCTACTTATACCATCTACCGCTATCAGCTCCGACACTAGATGCGCTTACTGATTGCTGGAAAGAGTTCCTTGCTAGTGGTACATGACGTGACATTCCCTGCAGGTGGGGTACGAGTGCGTGTCGCTGGCGTGGCACGGCGGCGGCGGCGCGCTGGCGGCCGGCAGCACCGAGGGCCACCTCGCCGTGGTGAACGCGGACGCCGGCGCGCACGTCGCCACGCTGCGGGTCTGCGGCTCGCCGCTCACCTGTCTGCAGTACAGCTGTGGTGAGTTAGCACAGCGTGTCCCCGGTGGCTGACTGGCTGGCTGGCAGGTGCCTGATGTCGCCGCGCTGGGCGGGATGTGCACTACTCGTAATGGTGATAAATGTTAAGACACAGAACTGTGCTGACATATGTTTTGAAGACAAAGGATTGATATCTCATGCAAGACTGTATGCTTTTACAAAAAGTGTCGACAAAGCGCGAATTTTTCAAATTTCTTCATCGATGGTCGCGCTTTTAAAATACTCCTGATATTCACGAACAACTTCTTGTTCACTTATTTCATAAATGCTCATATTGCCACCGGACATTGATTCACAATATAATATAAAATAGACACAGAATCTCCAATAAACATACTTTCACATTAGCTTGCAAGTAACACAAACTGAGCAAGTGACGTGTCCACAGCGGGCGACATCCTGGCCATTGGGTCGCAGAACGGCAGCATCTACCTGTTCCGCGTGTCGCGCGACGGGTTCTCCTACAAGAAGTCCAACAAGATCCGCGGCTCGCAGCCGCTGGTGCAGCTGGACTGGAGCCTCGATGGCAACTATCTGCAGACTGTTACCGCTGATTATGATTTATCTTTCTGTAAGTATTTGAACTTAGTTTTTTAACGTTTGGTCGTTGTAAATCGCTAATATTTAGCTCAAAAATGAAGATCGCAGTTTATGTGACATTTTATGATCTGTAAAGGCTAGAAGGAATCAAAGCTTAATAATGTATTTTTGCTTAAAAATATACCCTAAAAAATATAACTTTTTCTCTCTCTTTATTTGGGCAGGACTTTTGTTACAATGTTAGCCCTATTGTAAAACACACTACAGGATTATAAAAATTGAAAGAAAATTTTAATACTAATTAATCTAAAACTACATGAAATCTGTTTAAATTGCAAAACCATGGTATTTGGAGTGGCTGACTTTGTATTGTTCCGTACAATATTCCTTTGCTTATTGACAAAATATTAAAATGATTTATCCAACATTCATGTAGGTATAGACTTTTTAAATCTCTGCAGGTGTTCAGAAAAAATCCGGTAGTAATACATAGGTAATAGTGTTTATTTTAATTTAGTAGACAATAATAAGATTTGAGTTTAAAAAGAGACAACGTACGTCTTCAAAGTTGTGTGTAGGAAACTCAGAGGAACTAATCTATAAAACGATGTTCATTCATAATTTGTTTCCATTGTAATTCATGCATCTAGTTCATTACAAACATGTCTGTGCCCCAGGGGACATCAAAGCGCTCTCGCCGGAGAAGAGTCCGATAGCCATGAAGGACGTCAAATGGTACACCTACAATTCTACGGTCGGATTCCTGGTCTCAGGTAAACTTAATCTTCTAAACTCCTGTGTTTAACACCATGTTTATTTTACCAAGCTTTTGAATTTAAATAACTAGGTAACGTGGGTGACTAAACAGAATAACGAAACCATAGTGGTTGACAGTTAGGCAGAATCAGCTTTATTAGTTTACTTACATTAGCTTGGCAAGACCCCAAACAACTCTTAAAACTGTCAGAGCGAACCTCCGCAACCGAAACCAGCGCACGAGCAGACCGCGGGTGCCAGCCATCGCCCTCCTCAACTTAACACAGGGTGAAGTAAAAATAGGAATATTTTTTTCTTAATTTTTTTTTTATTGAAAAAGGATTAGACGTTTGTCTTCTATCTCACCTGATGGATGTGACGATGAAGACGAAGGTGTTACACGTCTATCCACGAGATACCTATTCACTCGACGCTTGAAAGAACTAGGACTATAGTTTTCTGGAAAAACAGACGCAGGCAGTTCATTCCACACCTCGGCGACCCGCACCAAAAAGGAACTATCGAAGCGTTTGGTTCGACTTCTTGGGATATTTACCATGAAGGGATGGAAGGTCTGTCTGCGTCTAGTAGTCCGATGCAAGAAGGGTGTGGGTTCAACCTGATCAAAAAGAGCATTCGCGCACTCTCCAAAATGCAATCTGTAGAAGACTGCTAAACTGGCAACTTTCCGACGATGGTCGAGGCTTTGCAGTTTTTTGGTGGTGAGGTCAAAGTTGTTAATAATTTTTCGGGCTCTTTGGTCAACTGCGTCCATCGCTTCTAGTTAGTACTTTGCAGAACCATCCCAAAGGTGGCTACAGTACTCCATACAAGATCGAACTTGAGCTGTATACAGATTAAGTAGCTGTTCAGGGCTGAAGTACCGTCGGACCTTCGAGATGATTCCCAACTTCTTTGAAGCAGTTTGAGCCATGGACACAATTTGTTGTCCGAAGTTTAGTTGGGACGATATAGTTACGCCCAGAAGCCCTAGGTAGTCGGTTAAGGGTACAGAAACATTTTAAAAATTGGGCGTTAGGTCGAAACTGCTCTTTTTCGCAGAGAATAAACACGCCTGTGTTTTCGACGGGTTAAATTTGACCAAGTTGGACTCTCCCCAATCTGACACTTTCTTTGAGGCCAAATCCATCATCCATCAATCAATAATGGACTCTCTCAAAGCCCGGATTTCTTGAGGACTCGCTCGTATCGACATGTATCTCTCTACTCGGCGTTCGGGCGGAAATTGGACTCCAGGATGTACCCTGCGTAACAAAGGTATGCCGAGTCTGACGGATTACAGATCTGCGTCTGCGTTAAGAAGAGTAGGTGAGGCCTCTCTGTCTCAAGATGGTGGTGGACATCATTGATATTTGAGTGCATTCCTCTGATGTTGCAGAAGTGCACTTTAAGAGAGAGGAGGTGCAACCGCTGTAGAACCTTACTCTACTTGTGACTTTTCATATTAGTCGTGTGAGTGAATAGGGAGGAGGACAGAAGTTGAGTGAAGCGCTGCAAAGGGAACCAAGCAGCCCACAATAAACAACGCACCGATGGGGAACTGGCTTGGAGACTGCGGGGACGCCCGAACCCCCCCCCCCCCCCCCGGGGATTGTCATCGGGTCCTCTCTAACCAGTCGCCAGCTGGCACGATGAGGCCTCCCGGGATTTTTCGCGAGGTGGCGGGGCAGCCTTTCGCATGTGGCTAGCACACTACTTGGGCTCCCTACTACCTGCGGTCGGCCGGCGGTGCACCGTTTCTTCGGATCCCGCTACCCTCCGAAACCAGTTACCCGTCGAGTCAATAAATTACGAGCTGAAGACAGTTCTCTGATGCAGTACGATTACTCAGACCTACCCTCCTCGTAGCCATCGCCGGCACTAAACATCATGCCGGAACGCGACCATGTCACTTGGCGGCATGGCTTTGTTTAGTGGGTGGTGACAAGCCACGGCCGAAGCCTACCACCAGAAGATACTGCTCGTTTAGCACCACCCAGGGACCACGTACAAGGCATCGAGGGCTAAATCTTGCGGACGCGAGCAGTTCCAGTCCCCAAAAATTGATACCCTTGGACAGACGTGACAGATAGAGCGAATGCCATCTTCATATTTAAATATTCATTTGAAAACATTGATAATTACAAGGCCACTCAGAAAGTTTTGAGAACAAATGTTTTTATATATGGAACGCTGACGAATTAGAATTTATTTTGAAAATTCGATTATAAAGGTAAACATTTTTTTTACCAGCACTATGAAACTATTATGCGTCCAAGAAAAATAGATCTGCTTCGGGATGATTTCGTGCAATCATTTTTTACGACTTCAAGTCCAACTTGAAACCCGATGATTCGTTTATCGACTTCAATTAGTTTTTGTGAACAAGGCGCCTTGTAAAGCAATTCTGTACATATAACGTTGATAAATATAACCAGTTGAAGGTGGTAGTTCAAATTTGAAGGATGAAGAAAGAAGTGGTCGTCGTGTTTCGCGCTGGGTATTCTACGACCTCACCGATGCTCAGAAGGAGGCACGCGTGGAATGGTGCCATGATAAGATTGATACATTCTAAGCTGGTTCTTCTTCTCGCCGCCGTGTTTACGATATCATTACAGGCGACAAATCTTGAATTTATCAATTTGATCCAGAAACTAAGCGCCGGTCAACATTATGGCTACGGTCAAAACGAATCAACGCCTACAAAAGTTAAAGGTTCGAGAAGCGCTGGAAAAATGTTGATCGCCAGTTTTTTCTCCTTTTTTTAAGAGTATTGAGTATCAATTCCCTTAAGAAACCAAAGTAACATCAACGCAGACTGGTACCCTGCCATATGTTTGCCAGAAGATTTTGCGGTTGCGAGCAACAATCGACCGAACACGGGACTCCAAGACCTTTTGCTCCACCACGACAACGCGCCAGCGCAATCCGCGATCAAAACGAGGGACTTCCTAAACACCGTACTGGTAAAACTTCTCGGTCATCCGCCTTACAGCCCTGATTTGGCACCGTGTGACTTGTTCGTGTTCCGTAAAATGAAAAACAGCTCAAGGGGAAACAATTTTCATCACCAGAAGAAAATTGTTCTGCGTTCGAGAAGGCCGTTGTGGAGATACCTGTTGCAGTCTGGAAAATGTGATTCAAAAATTGGTTCAGACGCATGAAATTTAGTATAGAAGCTGGTGGAGAGTTTTTTGAATACATGTAATAACAAAAATACAACCAACATTTATTTTTTTTTCCTTAAAACTTTATCAGTGTTCCACGTAATTGATCTTGTTGACGTTATACAAAGCATGACTCTACCAGCAGTTCGAAAAAACTTTCGTGAAGAAGAAGTGGCAAGAAAGTTTTCAAAATAAATTTACAATAGCTCTTATACAATATAATTCATATCTGCATCTGTCAGCTCGGCAAGTGTCCCTCTCCATAGACTATCCAAACGACGAACATCCTCAAACAGCACCCGTTCACTTGGTTAAAACGACGCTACCGTAAGAAGACTTACTTAATGACAACGACGCTTTAGGGAATAATCGCAGAACAACTAAAGTATCGATATCGACAGCACTCCCTCACAACAGATTGCCAAATGACATAAGGCCGAAAGTAAAAAGTAGCCGAAATTTACAAATTAATCGATTAAAATTTTTTTAACAGCTTATGTTGCAGAGCCAAGCTTTTTTTGCTAATCCATCAATGTCCCCACTGGTGTTTGGCGTCTAATTCAAACACAGGCATGAATGCCGAAAAAAACATAAATCAGAAACCCTCTTACATATAACAACTTTTTTATTATTTTCCAGGCATGTGGAACAACCGCTTCTACCCGATGACGTCGCTGATCACGGCCGCCAGCCGCTCCGCCGCGCACGACCTGCTCGCTAGCGGGGACTCTGACGGATATCTCCGATTGTTCAGGTAAATAGTTCTTGAAAACTCCCTAGTGTATGAGTCTATGTGGAATTTAATTACAAGTAAATATTTGATGTACACAATATAGTCTCTGCTCCCAAAACCTTTTGGTGCATGAGTAATAGTAAAAGATGCTAAAATACCTCTTTTATTAAGACAACTAGTTGTAGTGACGTCTTGTTTCTTTGTATCACCAAAAAGCAATGACTTTTCTGACGTAAAGGTAAATAAATGGGTAATTTCCAAAAAACAAACCAGTTCCATTTTAAAACCTATTTAACACCCTTGCAAAATTTTGATAAGTGTACCAGCTAAATGCTTACTTCTAACATTTTTTTATTTATAGATACCCTTGCGCAAGTCCAAAAGCGGAATACAACGAGAGCAAAGTCTATAGCGGTCCCGTATTCAGCGCCCGCTTCCTGTTCAACGACCGCCTGTTGGCCTCCACCGGCGGCGCCGACGCCGCGCTCATGCTGTGGAGCCTACTGGAAGACTAGCAGGTGACAGAGAGACAAGCCAACTGTGTGTCATACATATAGTGAATTACAATAGATGCCTCCACATAGCTGTTTAGCGCTATTGAAGTTTCTTTCTTGAGGGCACGAATGTAATTTTTTTCTTAAGATCTTAAGGCCTCGTGTTCCTTTCCGGTGAATTCCAAACGTACCAATGGGTTTTTACTGGTTGAGTTGAGTACCAGGTACTTACATTAAACCGACTGCTCCACAAACTAACTAGTGATGCTACGCATCAGACGAACGTCTTCCTAACTGCAACACTAGGAACTAGGAACTTAAGGAACTTTTTAATTTGACAATTTTTTTTTTAAATTAGATTGTCCTTCGTTTCTTAATTTTAAAATGACGGCATGGATTTTGGCGTAATGCCATTGTGGCAGGCGAAAGCCCCTCTCCTTTTCTACAAGATATTTTAACAATCTAAAAGATAAAGAAGGTAAAATAAATAAAACACTTGTATATTTATGATTTTTTTTTAATTTCTAAATTTTGTTTTATATTTTTACATGCTTTGTTTGTATTGCACGGGAGGCAAATTTTTATTTTCTAGAAGCGAGACATCAGTACCTTTTATTCATATTCTGTTAATTATGTTACACCAATTAAACACCGTTATTCATATTGAGTAACCCAGAAAACATTTCTTGTGTGGCTCACAAACAATACACAAAGGTTTAACACACTTAAACCTTGTAAGCACAAAGCACTATTAGCACAAAGACGCGGTAACCATGATTGTTAAGTCCTATCTCAGTTCTTGGAAAGTGATGGAAAATAACGTCCTTTCGGCTACTTTCTCATTCACTACACAGCACTTGTTGTACATTGTGAAGCACCGAATAAACGCATATTAATTACTATATTTGGTAAATGAGAGGTTTCAGGTTATGTTTCGGAAATTGATCAATGCAAACTCTTCACTCGTCAAACATTGAAACCGTAATGGCAGATCGAGCTGATTGATTGAAAATTAAATTAAATTTTGCGTTTTATGGCAATCAGCTGTAGTTACTACACAATAACTATTTCTGCCAATTCCAAGTATTAATATAATAAAAGTAGTTTTAACATAATTAAAACATTGAAACATAACCTAAAACCGTACATCATTGATTGAACATAGTGTTATCATTCATCATTCACATTGAAGTGACGTATGACAATTTTCGCTCGAAAAGTAGCAAGAGATGTCAGCATCAAAAAGTTCTAACCATAGACATAATTCCTAGTTTTTTTTGTATGAAGACTACCTGCTATGGACTGCTCTAACGGAGAGGGAAATGTCGTATGAAAGCCCACAGCGTACCTAAGAAATCATTTGTAGCTAAAGGAAAGGTATTTGTAGCTCGTAGTAGGCATCCCCTTAAATAAGAAGAGGCTGGTTTCCCTTGAGTGGGATCATGGCTGTCGTAAAATAATTTGATAAAAAAAGTAATACCTTAATGTGGTTATCTAAATATGCTTTTACACCATAATCATCTTCTTTTCATATTTCCAGGAAATCCCCCGCGCGCCCCCTGTCGTGGTCGTCGCACCCCCCACCCCGTCTCCCCCTCTGAGAAACCGCACTTTCCAAGTGCTAGACTTCGAGGAATTTGATTGAAACTATTTCTAGTACAAGATGTACTTTGATTGATTACACAACGAGTTGTCAGTTCGATTGAAATCACGCTGAAAACATTTATAACGTCTAAAAAGATGCACTGGACAACACAACTTTTATGGTTCACCCACAAAATCCTTTTATGTCTGTATTGTATACGACATTAAAATCGAACCAAAAAAACCTATAAAACAACGCGCACATGAAACGAGTAAACCAAAGAAGGTTTGCTGGCTGCGTCTTTGATGACAGACAGTTTCCGAACGAAACTGAAAAAAAAATTCTAGTGTTGCCGACTTAGTGAGTTTATACTAATATCTAAGGAGCAATCAAAACATTTTTGTCGTAAATATGAAAATGCATTTTTAAATCAGACTTTAACATCTAAAACGTCTAAAAAGTATAAAATATTTTATTCAGACGTATTATTTGTATTGTTAGTTATGATTGCATAAAAAAAACCTTCTAGTCATTTTAGTAATCAATTTTTCATTAGATATTCAGTACTCACAGCACTAAAAAGTTATAGCTAAGTTTACTAAGTAGGTGCTCAAAAGTATTTGAAGCTTAAAAAGGTCTATTGTTAATTCGTTACGTTCAAAACAACGGTGTTATTACTAACATAGCTATTTTTGTTGTTGGTTATAACCTAATTTTATTCTTGTAAATTATAGCTTGTTTATATGTATATTTAATACTTTATTGCAATGTATTTTTAGGTCTAATTTCAAAATCACAAATAGATCCGATATTATGAACAATTATGTAAATGTAAAAAAATCAGAGCTATTTTACTGAGAAACAAATGTGAGAAGTATTTTAAAATACTTTTTGTATATTAATTTATTCATTATGATACATGATTCCAAGACAAATACTGTCACTGCCATTAATATATCATTCGAAAACTTCAAAAATTATGTTATGGATTGTAGTTTCTAATATATATAGTAGATGTTATAACTTATATAAATATACTTATATAAAATATTATTTAGTACATAGCACAGTCCACATTTCTGAGAAAGATTTTCTTACTTTATGAAAAAAGTAACAATTGGGTATTTGATATTTTTTTTTAATTACGTATTTAAATAGATTATCAACAGTAAAGAAACATTGCAAAAGTAACAGAATGTTTACAATCAATCGTTTTCTAGATACAGCGATGTGTTGAGGAGCTGCTGCGAGTCGCTGCAAAACGCTCCATTCAAAACGGTACCGAGTTGTGACGTCACAACGAATAAATCATACTAAGAAATTTTTTTGCGTTTGCTACGCTAATAATGCGTTTACATGCATACTGTCATAATAAAAATTATTATACTTAATGTTAACTAATAATATGAGTAAAAAATTCACATATTTTATAAAAAAATTTTTGATCCTTTTTTAAGTTTTTGGATCTATATAATTTCGATATTAAATTCAAAACTTATTTTTTCAAAAACAGTTTAGGGCCAAAATAACTTATATGTTCTAAATAAATGATAAAATCTTTCATTTTAAAATGGTGTCAAATATCCAATTGCTGAATCTTCTTTGGTATAGTTCAGAATTATATAATTGATTTCATACACCTTAACAGTTATAACGTCCATTATCAATTTTATAATAATTATAAATAATTTAAGTAAAAACTATATTTAAGCAACATTTTCTCACGTAAGTTTCTTCACTATAATAATTTTAAGGATCATGTAGAAAATTATAAAGCATGGACTTCCTGTGGCAGGCCACGTTTAAAATATTTGAATAAAAATTAAAACGTTTTTTGTAATAAAATTATAGGTTATGTTTTCTACCGAATCTCAGTACCATACAAACTTTAAATAAGTAAAGTGTTTTTGAAGTAAAATAACAGTCAATGATCTTTTCAAAACGTACTATAATAAGTTTGATAATTTGGTTTTTTTTTCGACACCCATTTGAAAGATTTCATTAAAAAGGATGTAGGTACAACTTGCAACTAAATAATTACTTATAAAATTACGAAGGTTATATGAAACGATGTTATAGACACGTGTACAAGAACACTTAATATACTTAGAATTTTATTGTTATTCACCTCACCATTTTGACTTTATATTAAATACCTAGTAATAAGGATCAAATAGGAATTAACCACCATCAGAATGTAACGGATTTAGTAGTTTATTATGTTTATATACTTTTGTTATCCCTAAAATAAGTATAATTTTACAATAATCTCAATTTGAAATTTTAAATGAAATTTTAAATGAAAAAAGCAGTCATTTTAATGTATGCATTTAATGTTTTCAAAAGAATTATTGTGGTCTGCCTTTAATAAAGTTATAGTATAAAAATCTTTACCTTTTTCTTATTCCACGTTTCCACCTTTGTTTATGAACAGTGACATCAATAAATGCCTCAAGGTCATTATACAAAACTGAAACTGAAAGTTCAACTGGGGGTAGCAGAGCTGAGGTAAGATACGTTATATAAGAAATATATATGCTTTATTTTATACATGTGCTGATGTTTGCAGCCAGCTGTATTCAGTGTAAACAAATTATTGTAATCTTTAGATGGAGTAGGAGTAGAATTGAGTAAATATAAAAACAAAGAACACATCCACAGCTAGTATACGACCTTAATTTTCTAACTAGAACTTAATCTTTGCATTTGTCTCGGCCTTGCGCCAGTGGTGTTTATTATCATTTTTCTGGTTAAACTTGTGTTTATTGTTTCCGCAACGCTAAGGGCTACGAAGTACTGGAAGCATGACAGATCCCGTTAAAAAATGAAAAGTTATTCAAAGTGAGGTGTGGTTTTATTTTGTCGTAGGTATGCTAAAATTAAATGTTTTCGTCCAAAGCATTATTTTAGAATGACGAGCAATTATCGCAGAGTATTTCAATTTCAAGAAGAATATAATTTTATGAAGACGAACAATTATAAAAAATATAGACTCCCTTGGCTTGACTCAGATTGAGTCTAATATAGAGAATACATGTACTAACACAAAATAAATATACAGGTTATAATATGTAAATAAGTAATTCAAAAATATAGTGTTAAAGGGAGATTTTAATGTTAATGTGTTGAATGCACATTGTAGCTCAGCAAAAAAATTATTACAATGTTTTGACTGTTTAAGGTTGGTGCAAGTGGTTCGTGGTACAACTCACTATTCGGTGACTTCTGAAACTTTGATTGATGTTGTTTTTACAAATTGCAAAGTTAACTCTATGACAGTGGAGTGTCACGGGATCTTTGGGTCACTCGATGGTCAATTTCACTTTAACTATCCGTAAAGAAAATCCTACACCTAAACTTATATACATAGACCTTTAAAAAAAATTAATATTGATCTGTTTTCTTTAGATTGGCATTCTCTTTATACCTTTGGGGATGTTAACAAAGTTGTCGCTGAATGTAATAGTTATGTTTTATACCTACTAGACAAACATGCTCCGTCGAGAACGTCAAAATCCTTTTTACATAGATGTTGAGAAACTTCTATGTAAAAACCAAAAATGCTCCATGGATCACAGACACAATCAAGGCTATGATTAGGCTCAGAAATTCTGCGTTCCTAAGATATCGCAAATCTAAATTAGACGCACATAAAATTTATTTTATAGATCTGAAAAGGACCGTTTTTTCTGCAATTTTGAGAGAAAAAAGAACTTATATTGATCAATATTTAAACTCTCTAAAAAATTCGAAACTGTTGTGGAATAATTTCAAGAAGGAGATTAAATTTAATAATAAAAGTAACGTATTACCGGACAACTTACAAAACCCTTATGATATAAATAATTTTTTTTTGATGTTCCAGGACCAGCAACGGTGCCATTATCTGAAATAAACTACTTTGAATCACATAGATATACTAACGAATCTTTTAAACTTCAGACAGTTAGCGAGCATCAAGTTGCAAAAATAATTTTAACGATGAAGTCAAAGAACAGTGGTAGAATGCATTAATAAGTCCTATACCGAAAATTCCTTCTCCCCAATCTTATAAGGATCTCAGGCCTATAAGCATCTTGAACTTTTTATCTAAGATTTTAGAACGAGTGGTTTATATTCAACTTAGACAGTTCCTTGAAATAAATAATATTTTACCTGTTAGGCAATCTGGTTTCAGAAGCAACTTTACTTGCACTTTTGGACTTCTCAAGAGCTTTCGACTGTATTAGTATTCTACTTTTGCTCTCCAAGCTAACCTATTACGGTGTGGATTCTAAATCAGTTGAATGGTTTAGTAGTTATCTTAGCGGTCGTTCCCAGAGTTAAAATACGTACACAGAATGGTGAAGAACTTGTCTCTAATGCTCTTACAGTACAAAGAGGAGTCCCCCAGGGATCGATTCTCGGACCTCCACTTTTCATTACGTACACGGCTGATATCATCAATCATATAAGTAGTTGTAATTATCACCTTCATGCAGATGATGCGCAATTGTATACATCTTTTAAAACTGATGAAGTTAGTGACGCTGTGCATAAAATTAATAATGACTTAAATAAAGCATCTGATTGGTTAAAACGTAATGGCTTAGTTTTGAATCCTAATAAATCAAAACTTATGATACTGTACCCGGTATCATAAGTTTTGATTTATTAGGATTCAGAACTAAGACTAAGAACAGAACTAAGACACAAATTCTTAAAGTTAGGGCTCAAAATCCATCAGTAAGCATTGGCGGTCAAACAATTGCTATCGAAACTGAAGCGCGTAATTTGGGGATCATAATGGATTGCGGTTTAAAATTCGAAAAGCATGTTCAAGAAGTAGTAAGATCCGCATTTTTTAGATTGAAGTTCCTTTATAGCATCAGGGAATTAATTTCGACAGACCTTAGGACTCTTTTATGCGAAGCTCTTGTGTTATCTAAATTAAATTACGGGGACGTGGTGTTTGGGCCCATGATGTCATCAACTTCTAAGAGGCTTATGCAAAGGGTTCAAAATGCCTGTTACCGATTTTGTTACAAAACACCTCCTCGAGCTCATATAACGTCTTATTTGAACAACAAAAGGATGCTCAATATTGCTTCGCGTATTGATCTCATTTTGCTACTATCGCACATCAGGTTGTAACTAAAGAATTATCTAAGTATCTCCATGATAAGTTGTACTCGTAGGCGAATGACAATAAGTATAACACTAGAGCTTCTGCTTATTTGCTCAAAAATCAGCAGCACAAAACTTCCGCGTTTAGAGGTAGTTTCCGCTACCTGGCCACAAAATGCTGGAACCACCTTCCACCACCACTGCGGCGACCATTGTCAAAGGTTTGACGCCGGTTCATAGTTAGGTTTAGGTGGGTACTTAAAGTCATATTAGTATTTAGTACATTGATTTTTTATTTTGGTTAATGTCTTGCCTTTTCTTACCTCATATGTATTCTATATATTCGCTTATTGTATTTTATTTTTCATTGTATATTTATTATTTTATTATATATTTGTACTGTATATATATATATATATATATATATATATATATATATATATATATATATATATATATATATATATATATATACAAACCCAAAATAGAATATTTTAGTATACGGGGTTTTGTTTATTTATTTATATACAAACACACACACACACACACACACACACACACACTGTTTACGTTCCAAAGTAGAATTTAGGCTACACTGAAAACCAGTGTCTTGATGTCTGGTATCATCAGGACCTTTACTGAGCTGTGGCCTTTTGTTTGCTGCAGTGCATGCAAGATGTATTTGGAAGTATTTTTAGAAGCATTGTTAATTTATGTTCGTAATGTGTTTAAGTTTAGTTTTTATTTTTATTTTTTGTTTGTTCTTCCAAATTTCTGCGTTTGTTTTTTATGTTTTTTTGTGTTCATATGTTTTGGCAATGTATGTTAATAATAAACTTTTATTTTATTCTAATCTTTAGTACAGAGCATCCTTTCGGGGTGGGTAGGTGGCACTAAAAGATGAATATTAACAAAAACTATCACGCCAAATTAAGTGTATAAAAAGTTATGAACAAATATACCCGTGAAGATGCTTGCCAGGTCACCTTCATGAAAGTTTTTCCGAACTGGTAGTCATGTTTTATTTGACGTCAATATGGATAAGTAATTGTCAATGTTGAAAAGTAAATATTTGAATTTGAATTTTGTATACAGATACGTCTTTACCACAACTAAAAGCCGGCTGCAGTCGTGAATTGCAAGAAATGTACACGAAAGGAAATGTCACAACCTGGGCTAGGTCTTTGTACACCATCTAAAAAAATAGACAAATTAATGGTAAGAAAATAAAAAAGTCAACATTATTTGTGTTCGTTTTAGCGGGCAACATTGACAATGAGTCTTTTCTATGGCGGAAGTTGTCAAGTGAAGTTAGTTCACTTAGTTCACTAAGTAGAGGGTACAGCCACCTCACTCACGGCACACTTCACTCACATGACATTGATAGTTGTCTCTCTGTGTGTTTGATTGTTCGTTGCGCTTGAGTTCTTTTTCTTTCGGTTTCTTTTTAACTTTACAACTGTTAAATAAGCTAAAAATCAGCGAGGTGATAAATACATGGAGTAGTCGTAATGTCCTATATATTTAAGTAGTTATGTATATCAAATCATAGAAGAGGAAGAACTTGGTTGTCTCCCTCTATTTATACAAAAATGCTAATAAAAGAAAGAGATAGCACTATTTTTGAATGTTGTCACTAAAATATCAATCGTGTAGTGACGTCATAGCATGTGGCTAGCGTGCCACAAATCGCCATTTATTGTTACATTTCTGTCAAAAACAGCTGTCAAAAGTGATGTTCCGGAGCTTTGATTATTTAACCAGATATCGATGATCATTAATAATATGTTTTTATTTTTCATACTTTCGATGCAAATGATAACAGGTGCGTACGCAGTAAATCATATCGAAACGGTATTTGCTTTGCTTGCCGTTGTGCGTGTATTTTTGAAACAAGAAGGCGTGAAGAAAGAGTGCGTTAGGTTTGTTTAAAATTGTTAATTTTGTTATTGAATAGGCAGGTAGTTGTTTTGTCTATTTATGAATCGTAATCATTGAAGACAAGCCAGGCTTTAATTGATTGAACCGAAAACGTTGATGCTTGACCTTGAATAACTTTTAAGCAAACATGGGATCTTTCGGTGTTTTATTTATAATAGTGTACCCCAGGTAGGTACCAAAATTCAGTATGTTGGGAATTAATGCAAACTGATCACTATTTTTCTGGCTAATTTGACGGGACTATATCAGGAATAAGAAAATAAACTGTATAGTTCTTTATTTTTTATATTAAAAGAATTATAATAAAAGTAAATAAACCATAAACTATGATTATATCATTTACGTCTTGTAATTTGAAGTTCAATATTTAGTTCTAAAATATCGATACTCGTTGTGCAACCCTAAAAATGGACGCCATTTTATGTTATTTTTCAAGTTTAGGTATGCACGTTTTTTTCGTACTTAGGGCTTGTCCATTGGTTGAGATCAATGCTAAAAATACACAAAACGATTCAATTCAATTCTGTGGATGTAATGGCAACCAGTCATTGATACTACTTGAAACACAAAAAAAGATGCAAGTAAACCTTAACTGTCTAAATTACATTTTTTCCGCCATGATGTTTTTTTTGATACAGTGTACAAAGACCTGGCCCAGACTCCTTGCATTTTGGGACATTTCTTTTAGTAGAAAGGATAAACTAACAAAGTTCCGCGTTTGGGTTATAAATAAAATCAGAAAACAAATATTACAAATTAACAATAAAATTGTGTCTTACTATGAATATGAAGTTTTAGACATTTTTACAAACAGAAATGGGCAGCTCTAAAATGCGTACAAAAAAATTACATTGACAGCGACAAGCTTGACATGACGAGTATTTGTTCAAGGTTTCCAACTTAGGCGGTTTTCCCACAACTTTACAAAATAAGAATGTGAAATGGGATTTTTCTATGCTCTATATTTTTACCTTTTTATATATCCCATTCCAGCCATATCCGATATTTAACTTCCAATCATATTTAATAAATAAGTATAACACAGTATTACAAATTTGAAGAATGGTTTAATTAAAATTGCAATGAAATGTTGGATTACACTTTATCCTTGCAATAAAATTTTTAAACAACGAACGCCGGTGTTCCAGTTAGAAATAGGGCAACACGGCATTCGAATCGCCTAATCCACCGGTGGGCCAGGCTAACGCGTCATACGCATTCCTACAGAGTTTCTTTCTGGTTCTTTGGCAGTAGATGATCCTTCCGAACCAGTGGTAGTTTCAATATTTGACGTACTAAGCGGAGGTCTGTGCCCTCTCAGGTACCCCTAGGCGTGTCGTATGTATGAGTAGTTTAAGTTCCAGCTAGGCTACAAAGTCCGGTGAAATTTAAAAGGCCTATGGGCCATAAATGCAGTGTCCATTTCGAAAAAAAAAAAAAACATAAGTTTTCATTTTATTCTATACCAAAGTGCATGATTTTTAGAGTGCAGACTTAGGATAAAAAAATATCAAACATCAAATAGCTTAAAGAATAATTATTGTAGAAAATGTTCTTTTTAGGTGGCTTTTCAAGAAATTGTGATTTTGGGGATTTTGACTTGAGTAAATCTTTTTGGGAGTTGGTACCACTAGTTTGTTGTTGTTGTGCAAGAGTTATTGTGAATATCACTGAATTAAAATATAATTTCATTATGACGAAACCAAGGCCCTGCGGTTGTAAGGGCTGCAGAACTTGTCTTATTTGTGAGACTCAGTTTGGTGCTGAAAAGCTGAAACTCCAAATAACCTTAGATCAAGATAAAGGTTATGTCTTTTGTCCATTTTGTAATAAATTTTGGAAAGGATGGGATATTAATTCATACAAAGAGCATCCTTATCATACTGGAAATCCTGTTGACATTCCAGGCTTTTACGTCAAATTGGACTTTCTATCTGAAGAAGAAGAAGCACAGTTAATGAAAAATATAGATGAAGTTCCATGGGATACATCACAGAGTGGTCGCAGAAAACAAAATTACGGACCCAAAACTAATTTTAAAAAGAAAAGGGTCGTACTGGGCACCTTCAATGGTTTTCCTAAGTTTTCCAAGTTCATCCAAGACAGGTTCAGAAGCATTCAGCTACTTAAAGACTATGAGGTTATTGAGCAATGTTCATTAGAGTATGATCCTTCAAAAGGTGCTTCTATTGACCCTCACATTGATGACTGTTGGATTTGGGGAGAAAGAATAATTACTGTAAACTGTTTATCTGATTGTGTCCTGACACTCACACCTTATAAAGGTGAAAAAAGTAAATATAACCTGCCCTGCACTGAGGAATACAGCACAATAGTCAAACCAGACGGGAGTATCGATTTAGCTCATAATCATGGAAATGCTTATGAAAATTCGAAACTAGATCATGTTTATGATATTATTTTAAGAGTACCAATGCCGAGGTAAGTGTGTCGAGTTTGAAAATGTCTACTCTTTTTTATACTCAAACCTTTCATCCTTATTATTATCTTGCTTTGTTTTTAGGTGTTCAATATTGGTTATGTATGGGGAACCTCGGTATCACTGGGAACATTTTGTTTTGCGTGAAGATGTTACCACACGCAGAGTATGCATTGCTTACAGAGAGTTTACACCTCCTTATATAAACGGAAATCAAAAAGATATTGGTGATAAAATTAGACAAAAATCTAAAGTCTTCTGGGATCATATACAAAACAATGATATTCCTGAAACTAGATAAGTATTGAACAGGACAAAGACAAAATAAATAAAGTATTTACATAAAAATTTATACAGTTTCATTTCAAGCTCAATGATGCAATATCATTTGTAATAATAAAAAGTGTTTGCTATTTGGAATACAAAAAAAAATTTATAGTAATAGTGCTTTGTCTGAAAGAATAGTTCCTGATAAGTCTTGTCAGTATTTTGTGTTAATTGAGAAAAGATAATTTTTATTTATTTTCACTGCTAGGAACATATTCTCTCAGCAGCCAGACTGTAGGGGTTTTCACATTTTTCTTATAAAAGTGTCATAAATAATTTGATAGCTTGATATATTTGAAAAGTAACACATAATAAGTGCTATGTGCAATAAATCATTAAAACAAAACTGTCACTTATTGTAATAAACACAATTATTTGTAATGTATTTTAATCATAATATGTTGTACTGAAGGTCTTGCTGCATGTATAACATTTGTTCTTTCACTACCCATTCCAACTGGGCTCGCTGGAGTTTTCCTTTCCGTATTGAATGGAATAAAGATAATGCCAACCCCAGTGCTATAAGCTGAAAATACGAAAACACTGCTTAGGTCATATGTGTTTGCCCATTCTGACTTGTTTATCAATGTTTCAATAAGTATTTTACAAAACACATACAGTATAACAAAATAGTATACCTGAACAAACAACACAGAAACTCCGAGAACTCCAATGCTGTTCAGGTTTCTATCGACCATATTGGTGAACAATGCATAGCATCCACTGTAGACCGCTGCACAGTCAACGGGCGAAATGATGTGAGCGCAGCAAGTACTGGGTATTAGGACCTGGTTGTTGAGCCACAATAAGTCGTGGGTTTCTGTGTAGTTTACACCTATGTAATCCTTGTATGAGGTGCCTCCGCAACACTTCAGCTGGAAGTTACATTAATTAAGTATTAAAACAGTCACTTTTGCTTGTAACTATATATCAGGACACACAAACCGAACGCATCTGTAGCAGCAATCCATTGCATATGTTCAAATTAAGTACATGGGCATCCAATTTAGATTTAGATTTAGAGAATTTAGGTGTATAGACAAACACCTTTCAAGTTAATATAGAAGAGTTAAAAAGCAATTATGATGATATTATATTTAAAAAATACACTATATGTATTTGTTTACACAAAATTGAAATACATGGGTCCCGAACAAATAGTCAATGATAGTTTTATGTGAGTCGAGCTATTTGCTATATCGGATTGTCAGTGCGGGGGGTTTTCTAAGGTAGTAATTCTGTTGGAGAGCGGAAGCGCCTTGCAGCGTATAGCTCTGTGCGCCTCTGGCCGCAGAGGGGCACAGATAGCTTATACCGTGCTAAATAAATTTCTCGCGCTGGTGCGTGGGGGTGTGACTCTTGGTAGGCAATGGATCCCACAATTTAAACTATATTTTGAAGTTGCTTCTCTGGACAAAGGAATTAGGTATAAGACTATAGATACAAAATGAACCCGTTAATGTACCATGTTGTGCTAATGCTTGTGTAAATAGAAAATATATAGTTATTGCGCATAGACAGCGCGCCGTGGACATGCCGTTGCGTGCAGGTAGCCCTAACGGCGCTCCGTGTGGTATAAAAGACGACATTTACCACCTTGTAATGGTGCTCGCACAATCTGCGGACTCTCGAACATCTCCGTCGAGCGTCCCAACCCTCGCGGGCACCCTGGGCAATGCCATCGTTGCCAGCTTTACGGCCACGCAGCGGCTAATTGCTCAGCCCCTCCCATGTGCGTAAAGATCCGCACAATACAAAGGAGTGCACTCGTACTATATTCGCATACCTAGATTATTTTTTAATGTATGTATTTATCTTTGAAATAAAATATGTAATAATTATAGCATCAAAAGAGGTTATCCTTCGTTCGTCAAGGTGGCCGTTAATCATGCGTTGTACAGCCGTATTAAGTTCATTGTTGCGAGCAGTGGTCAGCATTCCGAGAGAGCAGGTTCTAGCTCGATAGAGCATTGTAGGTGACGGCAATCGGATAGAGTCCCGACTCCTTTTCCCCCCCTGCAAGTGTGCTGTGCAGCCAATCCGGCCACACAGCTGACTACAGGGGTTGTCCGCGCGCTCCGCGCTCCGCTGCTAAGAGGGCCGCGCCTAAACCGGTGCCGCCGCTCACTCCCGCCAACTTCCCGCCGCTGTGCAACCGGGCTCCCCCGGAAGCAAAGCCCGTGCAGCCGACGCCGACTCCTGGAGACAGCGTCCGGCCGCTCCACCTTCCCGTCCTATCCCAGCTCCCGTAGCTCCCGTAGATCCACGTCACGCTCCGTCGTCTTCACCTCAGTCGTCGCTGGCTGAGGACATGAAGACCGTGTTCGACGTTATCCAAAACGTCGATATTAGGGAAATCTCCGTACTCGCACGTAAACTGCGAGCCGCCCGCTCTCCTCAAGAGCGTCTATTCGCATTAGCCGAGCACCACTCGCTACTTAGTTCTTTATAAATTCTATATTTAGTATAAATTCTCTTAATAGTAAATAAAATGTCTAGACCTGCAAATCCTGCGTCCGGTCGTATCAAACCCAAAGGCTTATCCCTAGTTTCATTTAACGCTCGTAGCCTTAGTTGTAACCTTCCTGAGCTCAAACTATTCGTTCAGAACAATAAGCCAGACTTACTGCTTCTCCAAGAGACGTGGCTCACTCCAAACGGCTCCAGGGGATTCGCTATTCCCAAATACGCGCTCACTCGTAACGATAGGCCCAACGCCGACGGTCACGGTGGCACAGCTATTTACTATAAAAGAGGTTTCCATTGCTCTCCTCTCACTACCCCTCCTCTCCTCAACATGGAGGCCACTGTGTGTAGATTTTCACCATTCTGCCGACGTCCTCGATTTTGCAATAGTAAAGCATACCAACCTTGATCTCAGGTCTATCGAACCGCTCGATGACCTAGGCTCTGATCACCGCCCCGTTTCCCTCGTGCTAGGATCGCCCAACGCTTTAAAAATACGTTAGCTTCAGCCTTAGATGCCCCGAACTCTCCGCTCGCGATCTCGCCCGACTCTCTAGATAGCCCGGTCAAAATAGACTTGTAAGTCGATTTCCTCACTATTGCTATCAACTCAGCCATCACAGATAACGAAAAGATCGTTAAGCAAGTCAAACTCACGCTTCCCTTAGCCGTCTGCAATCTCATTAAAGCTAAGAACGCGGCTCTCCGGAGAGCCAAACTCTATCGCACGCCTGCCTATAGAACAGCTGCGAATCAGCTGCAACGTAAAGCCTCTTGCCCCGCGGAACTTCGAGACGTTCAGATGAACGATCTCATGGAGAATATCTCCCCGTCCCACGAAGCGTATTATAAAATGGCCCGAGCCTTACGCGTAGACGCCGCTTTCCACGTTCCTCCTCTCACTCGGCCCGACGGCACTACCGCCTTCGAAGACGAAGAGAAAGCCGAATGTTTCGCCGACAGACACTCACACACAGACCTCATAATGCTCGCCCAGCATGCAACCCGCGGATCCCACCCACATCCAGGAAGTGGAGGACGAAGTCCTCCGCAGGGACTCTCTCCCCATCACCGCTGACCCCGTCACAGTATCTATTGATGAAATCTCGCTTCTCATTAGAAGTCAAAAGTCCAAAAAGGCTCCGGGTGCGGATGGAATTTCCAACCACGCACTTAAGCACCTGCCTCAACAGATGCTTACATTATTAGCTATCATTTTCAATACCTGCTTCGACCTTAGCTACTTTCCAAAAGCTTGGAAAGAAGCGACAGTCATAGGCATGGGTAAACCTCTGAATATCCCGGCTAATCACAGACCCATCAACCTCCTCAAGGCCATGTCTAAACTTCTCGAGAGAGTCATACTCTCTCGAATGTGGAACCATCTGTTTCCAACGGATGGCGATCCTCTCATTATTCCCCATCAGTTCGGCTTTCGCGCTAAGCACTCCTGCCCTCAGCAAGTCCATCTAATCGTCGAGTACATACTCGAAGGCTTCTATCCGTGGCGTTATAAAACAGTGGCAGTTTTCTTTGACATAGCCAAGGCTTTCGATAAAGTCTGGCACAGCGGTCTCGTCTATAAACTCTACAAAATAGGCTTACCGGATCGTCTAGTTAGGATAATCTCGTCGTTTCTCAAAGACCGCACGTTTCGTTTCAAACATGAAGGCACGCTTTCCGCGCCTCGTCCCATAAAGGCTGAAGTCCCTCAAGGCTCAGTCCTCGCCCCTCTGTTGTACACCGTGTACACTAACGACATTCCCATTCCGCCGAAAGACGTCGAACTCGCCCTCTTTGCCGACGACACAGCCCTTTACACCAAAGGCCTCAGTGTCCCGGGTCTCGTCACCAGACTCCAAAAGGCCGTAAACGCCCTCGGTGCATGGTTTCAAAAATGGCGCATCGATGTGAACCCAGACAAGAGTTCTGCGGTTTACTTCGACTGCAAACACCGTCGTATAGCGGATCACAATCTCCACATCCGAATGTTAGGCATTCCCATCCCTTGGAAGCGCAGTACCAAATACCTTGGCGTCACCTTAAACCAGACGCTTTCTTTCAAACCACATAATGATAGAGTAATGAAACTCGCCCGTTTTTACTTAGGCTGCCTATAAAGTATGTTAGGTAGAAAAAGTAAAATGTCTTTGAGAAATAAACGTACGCTTTATAAGATCTGCGTTAGACCTGTCATGACATATGCCTCGCCAATCTTTGCCCACGCCAAACCCTCCGTCCTGCACAAACTGCAGGTAGTTCAAAATCTCTTCTGCCGCAGGGCCACAAACGCACCTTGGTTCGTGCGTAACGCGGACCTGCACATTGAACTTGAACTACCTACAGTGCAACAGCACCTCAAAACACTCGGAAGCGTTCTTCAAACGCTCCGAAACCCACCCCAATCCTCTAGTTCGAGATTCAGTCTCGTATACTACCCCTGTCTTAGATTCGAAGTTCAAAGTTGCTAGACCGAGAAACGCACACACGAACGTAGCGACGCAGCTGACGCTAGATCTCGAAGCCCTTCTGGCCGCAAATTCCAATTCTAATGTAAATTAGAATTAATTCAATTTTTATTTTTTCATTTTGGGCACCTTCAGTGCTATGTATTCACCTTCAGTGCTTTGAACACCTTCAGTGCTATGTAATCCCAGCGGGTGACCCCTTCTGGGCCCCGCTAGCGCGGCCTCTTTCTCCAATTGGTCGTTGCTCAGATGAAGGCTGTGTGGCAAAAAATTGCACGAGTCATTCAGGGGGTTTTTTAGTGGGCAGGGGCTCTGGTAGGCTCGGAGTGAGTCCCAAATAACTCCGATCGCGCGCGCGGAGTATGCATCAGAGCACTTTTTATCCTCCTGCCCTCTCCGTGGAGGGGAACAAAAAAAACCTTGTAACGGAGTGTGTCCGCAGCGCGATATGTAACGAGAGATTTATACTAGGTTTAATGTTACAAAAGAAAATGTAGGTTTATTTCATGGTACCTTAGCTGCGCCTATATCGGACGTGGCTGGGAAGCTCTATAAATGTACTTACATACAATATCCTAAACAAATTAATATTATGCATAATTTTATATGAGTGGACACTATGGCACTTTCAAAGTTGTCCCACAGCTCACAGTCCCTTAATAAAATAAGAATTTAAAAAAAGTATTAAAACTTGTAGTAAGTACCCCACTGTGCGGATGTGGGCGGGCATTTCCATTGCAGATATAACGGAGCTGGTATTCATACCTGGTGGAGGTCGGACGTGGGGCTAACCGCAGAAAGATACATTAACGAATTATTCTGCTAACCCTATCCGACTTGAATCCTATAGAACAGGGTTTCTCGAAATGGGGTGCGCGAACCCCTAGGGGTTCGCCATTCGACGATAGGGGGTTCGCGAAATGATTTACGTAATGGTGGCTAGACGACTTAAGGTAAAATTACTCCTAAAATCGACTCGATAAGCGCAAGAAAACTAGCCCATTCATCGCATTAACTCAAAAACCTATTTATTTTTGATACTGTATTTGCTACATTTTATTGAAATAAAAAACTTTATTTTCTTCAACAGCCAAGTTTATATCTTTAGTTTCATATCTTTAGATATAAAGTTTAGGGGTTCGCTGTCATATTAAAACTTTAACAAGGGTACGTGGAGCCATAAGTTTGAGAACCTCTGCTATAGAACATTTGTGGGACGAGCTGAAAAGGCTGGTACGAGGAAGAACTCCACCTCCAGCATAGATAGAAGAACTCAAAAGAGCTTTAATCAAAGAGTGGCAAGAAATCCCACATGATGCCATCAGGAAACTCATTCGGTCAATAAATAACCGTTTACAAGCAGTAATTAGGGCCCGAGGGGGTTACACAAAATACTGAAGGAAATATTGTAAATACATTTTTATGATTTCTTTGATTTTCGTTTTATTTAGAGGCCATCAATTCGACCTATCTCAGTTAATTCTTGATTTTTGATAGGAAAGTGACATCAATTTTAAATTATTGAATACCAGGGCGGCTGATAAGTTCGAACCCTGAGGTACTTAGCGATGACTAATTATCTCGATACTGATAACACTAGTAGCCCAACTAAGTGGAAGTATAAATAACACCCTTTTGTTTAATTCGGTCATTCTCGCTCCGATCGCCACGCGGTGCGGACGTGCAAGACCCCGTTCTCCGTTGATCGGTCCTTTCCCGATATTCCGTGGCGCTCAGTCTACTGACGTCACAGTGCAGCGTGTTGGTTCCGTGCTACGGCTTTCAAGGTTTTTCTACTCCCTCTGAGTGCTATCGAAGTGCGATTTTTGTTTGCGGCTAAGCCCCTTAGTCTTCAAAGTGCTGTGCTAAGTTGTGTTGTGCTTGTGCTGAGAGCACTGTTGTGCCCAGCGTAAGTAGTCTGGTTTCAGTACAAAGGATACTTAACGGTGACAACGAATTTGTACTGAACCAGTCCTTTTATTTTTATTTTTATTTTATTTCTCTATTTTATTTATTTTTTCTTTTCTCCTACTTTCATATTTATTTTTATCATATCTGTGTGTTTTCGTGTGTATTTGTCCTTTCTGTCGGTAAAGGTTGACCCTAACGCGGTCAACTCTTTACCTGCGTACTCTTTTTTTTTAGGTTTCTAGGTAGCGGCCTTCGGCGTACTACTGTTAGTTTTAAGTTATTCTCCCCAGCCCCCCTACCGCTGGTAGGGAGGTTAGCCGCTAGGGTTCGCTAGGTTTTATTTAGGAACTCTAGGCATATATATATTGTTGTCCCTCCCCAACCCCTCCGCAATGGCTTCCCTAAGCTCTGATGAGTTTAGGAAGAAGTTACTTGATAGTACCGGTGCTGAAGGCATGTCTATAAATGCTGATAAGTATCGTTTCTTGGATTCTCTTATCCCGCATATCATGGCGTTAATTCCCTCAATGGCCCCTCAGGCCACCCCAGTCCCCCAGACCCCTCTGGTCTTAGGCCCTCCCGCGTCCCCTTCCTCCAGTGACGTGGAGTGCGAAGTAGACGCCTCACCGATAAGCAATATGCTTATCACACTTATGCTCTGTCAGAACAGCATAAGATCAGAGCGGTACTCAGGGGAGTCCCATTAGAATTATCGAACGAGGCTATCCTGGAGGATCTGCAGTCCCAAGGCTTCCCGGCACTCGCGGTGCATAAAATGCACAGCAAGTACGGGAGGCGTCACCCTCTCGCTTTGGTGGTTCTCGCCAACGCCCCCAAGTCCAGGGAGATCCTGAAAGGGGTTAGCACTATATGCGGCCTCTCTGGAATCTCGATCGAGGCGCCTCATCGCCGCGGGCATCCCGGCCAGTGCCATTGGTGCCAGTTGTACGGGCACGCGGCGGCCAACTGCCGCGCACCGCCCAGGTGCGTCAAGTGCCTGGTCCCTCACTTCACTAAGGAGTGTTATCGCACTCCTGAAACTCCCTCTCCTCCCGATTGCGTGCTTTGTGGCCAGTCCGGCCACACCGCAAATTACAGGGGCTGCCCTCGTGCACTCCGTTGTATGCGTTCCAATTCCAAGAGGGCGGCACCCAAACAGGCCCCGCGCCTTTCTCAAGAAAACTTTCCGCCGCTGCTGAGCTGGGTTCCTCCGGCTGCAAAGCCTGCACAGTCCAGGCCTGCCCCAGAAAACTGGAGCAGCGCCCCGCATCGAATCCCATCCCGGCTCCTCGCCCATACAAAACCACTCCTCAATCCTCCGTAGCAGACGATATGCGGGTACCTCGGCAGCAAAAAAAAAAATGTATTCGGTCAGTCTCGGTTAGCGTGCGGATTCGTTCGCATGTGGATCGCAGACGCTATTCCGCCCTCTATCTCGTCTCCGCACTAGTTGAGCGCCCCAAATTGTGCACGTACCATTGTATCAAATTTTAGTTTGGTAAACATCTACAGTACATCTTCGCATGAGAGCTACGTCGACGGGATTCATCGTTCCAGCTTCGTGTGTGTAAGTTCGTCGAGTTCAATACTTCGTGAACTGGTGGATACCCGTATCGGTGCCAACGAAACCATTTGAGCGTTGCCCCGGTGCGCTTTATTAGCCCTTCAGGCCGTAAGACACCGGAAGTCACGATCGCAGTGCACTGGGCCTCACCCAGGGTGACGGAACAGCACTGTCCGAATTAGGGGCACCGCTGTGGTCGTCCCCACCCCCCCTACCGACGGTAGGCTTAGTTAGATTTTGACTGGTTTAGGTTTATCATTACTTATATATTTAATATATTCAAATTATTTTGCTAGCTCCCTCTTCCTCCCCGCCTGACGAAATGGCTTCACTACTTTCCCTGGAAGGCCATTGCCGCTTCAGGCGCCTCTAGCAACGCTGATACACTTTTCAAAGTGAATAGCGCTCTTGTCCCCCAACTCACCACCTTACTGGCCCCACAGGCCCATCAGGCTGCCTCACAGCGCTTCTCCTTCCTCCGCCTCCAGAGCAATGTAGTGCGAATCTACCGATTCTCGTACCTCGTCGGCAACGACCGCGACCTCCGCCTCCCGACTTCACAAGCGCACTGCCTCAAGCAGCAGTGCCGAGTCCACTTCCCAAGCGGGACACCCTCACCGGCTCCCACTGAGCCCACCGTCAGGTTCACGCTGGTGGAACGTCGCTCCAAGAGAAGCAAGAAAGCCCTGGTGTCGCCGACACCTGCCTCCAGGCCGGTGTCTCCGACACCAACCGCCTGCCCGGCGACACAGTCGCCCGTCCCCCCCTAATGTCACTGAAAGTGACACCTCCCGCCGGCCTAACCGCCGCCACCACCAAACCAGCCTCGCGCTGCTCCCCGGTCCTCGCGAAAGCGAAGACCCCTCCCCCGTGTTCCTACGGGAAAAGGCAAACTGGCCTCAAGTCTCCCGTCTTTGCGTTGAGCAAAACATTAATTACTTACAGGCTTCAAACATGTCCGAGGCCGTTAAAATCACAGTCCCCACAATTGAGGATTTCAGAGCGCTGACGCGCCTCCTCACTCTCAGGCATTTCGCTTATCATACTTACGCTCTCCCTGAAGAGCGTATGATCAAAGCTGTCTTACGGGGAGTCCCGTTCGAGTTTTCGAACGAGATTATCCTCGAAGACAATAAATCTCAAGGAGTTCCCGCCGAGAAATCCGTCATCAGTTCGGCGATTTCAATACTGACTGGACGTGCTCACACCCACTCACTACCCGGATAATCCGCTTCCCGTCCCGCTCGTCCCGATGGCACTATCACCTTCAAGGACGACGAGAAAGCTGAATGCTTCGCCGACAGCACATGCCAGCCTGAATGCTTCACAATGCTCCCCGAGTACCCAACCTACAGACCCTACGCACATCCAGACGGTGGAAGACGAAGTCCTTCGCAAAGACTCCCGTCCAGTCATCGCCGACCCCATTACAGTGTCTAACGATGAGATTCTTTTCCTCATCAGAAGACAGACATCCAAGAAGGCCCCGGGTGCGGATGGATTTCCCAACCACGCACTTAAGCAGCTGCCTTGGCAGGTACTTACCTTACTTGCGATTATCTTCAATGCCTGCTTCGACCTTAGCTACTTTCCAAAAGCTTGGAAAGAAGCTACAGTCATAGGCATTCCCAAGCTGGGTAAACCTTGAATATCCCGGCTAATCACAGACCCATCAGCCTACTCAAGGCCATGGCTGACTTCTCGAGAGAGTCATACACGCTTGAATGAATGACCACCTGTTCCCAGCGGACGGTGACCCCCTCATTATACCCCACCAATTGGGCTTTCGAGCCAAGCACTCGTGCCCTCAGCAAGTCCACCGAATCTTCGAGTACATACTCGACGGCTTCTACCCTAGACGACATAAAACAGTCGCGGTTTTCTTTGACGTAGCCAAGGCTTTCGACAAACTCTGGCACGCGGGCCTCATTTACAAGTTATTAAAAGTAGCTTTTAAACTTAACTTAACTTGTAACTTTAAAAAAAGTACATTTACTAGTCAAACTAGTCGGCTCCTACCTTAAAGACGAAAGACGTGTTTTAAACACGAAGGTACGCTCTCCACCCCCGCCCCCTCAAGGCTCTCGGCCGCGCAAGGCAACTCGCCCCTCTATTATACACCACATACACCAATGACATACCTATTCCGTCTAAAGGTGTTCAACTCTCCCTCTTTGCCGACGATACTGCCCTATACGTCAAGGGCGTGCACGTCGACACCCTCATCACAAACTCCAGAAGGCCGTAAATGACCTCGGAGCCTGGTTTAAAAAATGGCGTATAGATGTAAACCCAGAGAAAAGCTCTGCGGTGCGCTTCGAACATAAACGCCGTCGCCCCTACGACCCCCATATTCGAATGCTAGGTACGCCCATCCCGTGGGCACTAACCACCAAGTACCTAGGCGTAACGCTCGATCGTGCGCTTTCATTCCGACCTCACATACCCAGAGTTACCAAACTCGCCCGTCTGTACATGGCGCGCCTACACAGTATGTTAGGCAGGAATGTCTCTCAGGAACAAGCGAACGCTTTTTAAGGTTTGCGTGAGACCAGTCATGACGTATGCCACCCCAATCTTTGCACATGCCAAACCTTCCTATTTGTATAATCTGCAGGTAGTCCAGAATATCTTCTGCCGCCAGGCCACGGATGCTCCGTGGTACGTGCGAAACGCAGACCTGCACAAGGATCTTGACTTACCTACAGTACAACAACACCTTAGGACGCTCTCCACCTCTTATTTCAAGCGATCCGAAAATCAAATTTGGGCTAATCTGGACCAGCTTAAGGCTGCCCAGGCCGACTAATCATCATCCAAACTGTCACCTGCACCTTATGTGATAATTTTCTCAGCGGGTGACCCTCTAGCGGGTCCCCGCTTGCGCACCCACCTCCCTACCCGGGTGTCACTCCGATGAAGGCTGTACAGCATTCCCATGCTACAGCCGGCAAGGTGGTTTTTAGTGGTTAGGTGCCACTTTGGTGAGTCCCACATCACCGTCGCGGAAGTCGGTTGCCTGCGGCGGTATGCGTAACGCATCTTCCACCTCCCTCCCGTGAGGGTGTTCCTTAGGCGGCATAAAAAAAAATTTATTCGGTTTATTAACACTTCATCCCTGGAACAAGCAACAACACCATGTCGACCGAAACTGAAAATTCTCGCTAATTTGAGCACCGCGCAGTGATTAAATTCGTTGTGAAAAAAGGAAAATCGCCGAAAGACATTTTTGAAGAAATATCATCGGTTCTTCAAGATTTTGGGCCTTCGTACACCATGGTAATAAATGGGCCCGGCTTTTTCAACAAGGAAGAGAGAGCTGTAAAGACAACCCCCGCCCGGGTGACGGTAGACACTGAAGAAAATGTTCAAAAAGTTGAAAAATTAGTATGTGCCGACCATAGAATTAAATTGTGACATATAGCTGAAGAGTTGCAGATTAGTAAAGAGCAAATCGGAGAAATTTTACACCAAAATTTAAACATGAAAAAAATTTGCGCGTGTTGGGTTCCGCGAATGCTCACGCCGCTCGACAAACAACGACGGCTTGCGAATTGTCAGGATTTTTTGGAAACCTGTCAGAGCGATTTGGATGAAATTTGTAATCGCATTGTAACCGTAGACAAAACCTGGATACGTCAGTATGATCCGGAGTCCAAACAAGAGTGTATGCAGTGGATTAAAAAGTGAGAAAGGCCACCAACGAAGTTTAAAATTGAAAAGTCGCCCTATGAGATTATGGCGACCATTTTTTGGGAATGCGAAGGAATTTTATGTATTGATTACTTGCCTAAGGGAGCTACAATGAATGGTCAATACTACGCTAATTTATTGGGTCAGTCACGTGAAGCTGTCGTTCAGAAGAGGCGAGGCAAGTTGGCGCACAGAGTGTTGTTTCTGCAAGACAACGCGCCCGTTCACACCGCTCGCGTTGCGAGGGATGCCTTAAAAGCCATTAGGTTCGCAGAAATCGATGACCACCCCAAAGTCTGTACCAGGTTTCCAGCGATTGTTTCCTTTTTTCAAAACTGAAAAAGGAGTTGCGGGGGCGAAGATATTCGGATGATAATGAAATGAAGTCGGCCGTAAAGAGCCATTTTGAAGAGCTATGTTCAGAATATTTTTAAGTGGTTTAATGGCCTACCAGGCCACGATGTGAAAAGTGTATTTCACTTGAGAGGGATTACATTGAAAAATAAAAATAAAAAAATTATGATTTTGTTTCATTAAGTACCCTAGGCCGCGAATTTATCAGCCGCCTATCTTTGGAAAGCTAACAAAATTACCTTTCAAATGATGTAACACAAGCTATAGTAAAACTTTGTCTTGAGCAACCCGCGATGACGTGATTCCAATTTAAAGCTCGCAAATGTATAATTGTTAAATCTTTGAAAAAATTCCAATCAAGCATGATTTGCTGGACTGACGAATTTATGAATTGTTCCTTTTTGGTGCGGGTCGCCAAGGTGTGGAATGAACTGCCTGCGTCTGTTTTTCCAGAAAACTATAGTCCTAGTTCTTTCAAGCGTCGAGTGAATAGGTATCTCGTGGATAGACGTGTAACACCTTCGTCTTCATCGTCACTTTCCATCAGGTGAGATAGTAGACAAACGTCTTATCCTTTTTCCCAAAAAATAAAAAAAATGCAATATTTAAATTGCTGTAAGTTTTCAGGCAATGATAAGTCTGTTAGTAGTTCAAATAACATTCATACTATCTTCCCATTTTCCATTAATCTAATTTATTTTACATATACTTGCAGTAGGTTTTGCCGCCATTTACAGTTCATCCATCATTTGGGACTAATGTTTTAGTTTTATCATTTAAATTAACAACATTCCCGTTAGGGTTTGCATGCCGGTATGTACTCACAGTCTTCTGCAGCAGGTTGATCTCCGTCTTCAACTCCTCATGACTACCGTACTTCGCCACGGGGATGCTGATGTAGGCGGAGAGCGAGTCTAGGTCCACGCTGAACGCCAGCACGACGCCCACCAGCTGCACAAGCCATAAGGCGCTGAGCACCACCGCATACTGGATATTTGAAGCAGCATTTAGGGGTCAATAGTTTTGGTCAGATATTATGTATTTAGTTTTTTGCCGACTAGAGATTGATATGAACGGTATCTCTCTACCGCTCCTGATTCCATGAAAATTTCTTGATTGATCATATAAATTTCCTTAACGCATTTTCTACCAGACCCTAGAAATATCCAATGATTACAGGATTTAAACAGAAAAGCTAACTATTATTAAGCTTTGTTACATTGCAGCATAAATTATATCTGTCATTACCTGCAACATAAGCAAAACTAAACCTAGGCACACAATACCTACTGTATACACCAAGCAGTAGCTCTTCAAACTCGCGGCCAGCAGTCCGCAGAGCGTGAGGACGACCAGCCCCGCGCCAAGCACAGCTACCATCAGCGACGGCGTCATCAAGCGCTGGTGACCCGGCTGGAAGAAATATGACCAACTGTGGTAGTGGCCGTAACCCGCCAACCCAGCCACCAGCATCAGGATGGCGATTAACTAGGGAAAGGAGTAGATCGTTATTGTTTTAGTAATAAGTGTGTGGCGTGTTCAAGATTTTATATTTTTAGAGCACTAGTCAGCCGTTCATTTTTAAAGTGTAATAATCAGGTTATCGTGCTCCAGTTAAGAGAATCTCAGTGAAACAAAGAAATTGAATGAATACAATGTCAACTGTAGGTACCACGTTGGGTAACCATAGTACCAAGTCACTCAAAAAGTTTTGCAAAAAAAAGTTTTTATGTCTCGAACGCTGGCGTGGTATAATTTATTTTAAAAAAAAAGATTATTTAAAAGTAAAAACAAATTTATTTCAAATTTAAATTTCTCTCTTCAGTTTTTAAAGAGCGTTATGAAATTATTGTGTGCCACAGTAAAATGGATCTGCGTCGGAAACATTTTCGTTGCAGACTGGAAAATGTGCTTTGAAAATTTATTACAAAGCACATACAAAACTTTCTGATTGTCCCACGACTTTTGCTATGAAGCCTAAGTTATAGTTTCAATGGGCACGGGCTGCGTCAATTTTCTATTATATACTTAGATGTTATCAGTGGTCACATTCACATTTATTGGTAATGATAGGTAGAAGTAATCAAAAATGAGCGAGAGGAACGATGAGTGTTAATTTTAGTAACCACGATCAAATGTTATGTATCTTGTTGAATAATTTTTTGCCCCACGTCATTATTAGCGCAACTACATTTTTTTCTCTGTTAAACTATCTACTATAATTATAGAATACAGAATTCTGTATAAAGTTCGCAGTTTACTTAAGTAGTTAAATTATTAGGATGATTGCAAAAAAATTGGTTTATCTGTATAACATTTTATTTTAATGACGTTTCCTAATCTGCAGATTATTTGTCAACCTGAATTCCAAAATATACCGTCATCAGTACTCACAATAGATATTGATGAAACACACTGCAATAAGATTTTCAAAGCACTCAGTTTATACGCAGCCTCCATTTTTGTAGTCTCCATATTTTACGGCAAAGGTTTTACGGTGTAATCGTTATAAAAAAAACTGCATTTAACACATAGACATGTAGCGATTATATTTTCATTATTTGTGATATAGTGATTGTGGCCCTAGCTAATCGAAGATAAGCGTGTTTGAATCAGTACAACACATTACCCCTATCTGATAATGCATGTTTAGGCCGAAATTGCCTAATTAACGAGTGTCTTAATTTATTTTACACATCACAGGAGAGCGAACAGTGTGTAAATTCGTTTGTCTCGCTAAGATAATTAATAAAAATTGCAAAAAACAATTTTATGATAGGTTCCTTATTTTGTCGTCTGTACGCGACTAGTTTATATTCATTTGATCCTCTAAAAAACTAATTGAGCTTTTGTACATGAGCTCTTAGGTTAGGTTTGGTTTCGCAGGCGTAGCGAGCACGGCAGGACCAAATTAAGTACCATTTCCAGCTTTTCAAAAAAGCGACTTTGGCTTAATTTGGTCCAAAGAAACATTAAAACACGAAAGAAGATCAATTATTAAAATAGATGACCATTTAGATTATTTTCTTCGCCTTTTTTGCAAAATTATAAGGATAATTTTAATACATGCCAATATTTACTGATTTTGAGAGTAGTATCTTATTTTCTTGGCACCTCCAGATTGGCATATCAAACTACTGAAACCCCAATAGGTACTTGAAAATATTTAGTTTACAAAGTAAATTACTTTTTTGTCCTCAACAAGACCCTTAAGTAAGCTCAGTTACATTAATAAAGCTGTTATAACGTAAGGTGGTACCTGTCTTTCGCCTATATCGCCGGAGATCCTAGGTTCAAGTCCTGGTCGGGGCGTTCATTTGTGTGATGAACGTAGATGTTTGTTCTAAAGTCATGGTTGTTTATGTTTATATATGTAGGTATGTTTATTCTGGGTTCCCCCCAGTTCGCAGTATCCAAAACACAAGTATCTACTGAATACTTTGGGGCCATTTATTTATTTATTTGGAAACTCAACAGCTTATTTTAAAGGTGCATAATAAATAAATCTTACAAATTCAAAACTTAAGCCAATTACAGAGTTCACAACATGCATAAGACAATCAACGGTACATAAGAGGTGTATGCTAAAGGGACAAGTAATTGAAAAGAACAAAATATGAGGTAAAAAATAAGTAAATTAATAAAGCAGTAGTTATTCACACACACACACACACACACACACACACACACACACACACACACACACACACACACACAGACTCCTATTTTCTGGTTTATGTTACAGTATTGTCAGTTTTATATTGTACAATACATTATGTGTTTCCAATGTCTTATAAGTTAAGTTATAGATAAATTTAGTCGTAATATATTGGGTAAATAAACCGACTTATGCATAAATACTTACAAAAATATATTTTGTACCTATTTTTGAATATATTGTATATATTTTTGTACCTGTCGGGGATTATAAAAAAAGTCTAGGCTTCAAATTCTAGTGGAAACAGATATTTTTGTGATAACCACATATTGTTGTTTACGAATCGTTTGTTTTATACCTCACAAAAGTCACAGGATGCCTTGGTATTTTGTGTGACCTAGGGAAAGTTTATTGTCTCACTGAAGCACAAAACTCGATATATATTATAAATCTATGGTAAAGGAGGGCGATGGCTGGATCCCACGTTATCTCGTGAACGAGTACCGTTTGAGGGTGTTCGTCGTTTGTATACTTGGGGGGCAGATAAGAATAATTTTGTATAGACATAAAGAGAAATTGTAAATTATATCCGTGAAGTTTTTCTTCACAAAAGTTTTTCGAACTGGTGGTAGAGTCATGCTTTATTTGACGTCAATAAGAACAAGTAATTACCAATGTTGAGAAATATTTGAATTTGAATTTGAATCACGTCTTTATTAGTAACATAACATAACATTCTGCCTTGAAGGACTATTAATTGAAATAAATCCTATTACCTTTGTATGTAGTTACCATCTAGTAGTAATGCCAATTTCTCGGCATAAGGAACTATCGTTTTCTGGATCGATACCGACAATACTGATACTAGATACCGTGTCATCGCCACAGATGCCATCAGTATATACATCGGTCAATGATGAGTGATTCACCTTTCCGAAAAACTTCAAACTTTACTTTTAGGTTTTTTAAGACATCTCTTTTGCTTTCTTTGCCCAGAAAAGAATTCTAAGACTGTCTTCCGTTGGCCACGATTACCCGTCTATGGAATCCATAGAAAAAAATGCAAATAATAAAATATATAAATATTTATTCGAAACCAGCATGAACCGAATACTAGGATGGACATTATTTACTAACAAAAAAGCGTTTACTCGGAATATGGAACATAATTAGCTTACCTTGATGGTAATCGAGAGTCATCGAGTTGGCGAGAAAACCAGAAACTTTCGTCGCATGGAAACGCGGCGCGCAAAGCGAGCAGCTTTATCTTCACGTCCCTCGTTAAGAGCGACACGTTAACCCTTAATAAGGCGCGAGCTAAAAGGGCAACCAATGAAGAAGTTGAAGTGGTTTTAGGGTATGTGGCTAGCGAAGAATTCCAAATAATATGGAAAAGGGTAAGTACCTCTGGGGGAAGTACCTTTTTTGGGTGGGAAATAATATCCGTTTGCCTTATGAAGGGTTAACACATTTCAAACGCCTAAATTATATTTTACTGTTTTAGTAACGTGCGTGACCATCATTGTCCGCTGATCACGATTGCTCCATCTTCCCACAGCTAAGGCGTTTGATTGCATTAAGCATGATACTCTAATCAGGAAACTCTATCACTACGGCATCAAGGGCGGTGACCTTAAACTTTTGACCACAAGCCTGACTAGAAAAAAAGGTACAAATAAAGTTGATATTGACTTAAAAGGGCATCTGGGTCGGTTAAATTCAAATTCAAAATATTGCATATGAATTAAATAAACCGTTAAGTTCGGATTTTAGAAGATTTTATAGGTAGACCGACTTTAAAAACTTTCACTTTTCGAATTTAGGTTTTCGTAAAGTGTAACCATTTATGTACCAAAGAGAATTTAAATATTTTGAATTTTTGCATTAGACCGGAATAGCTTTGTCACGAACTAACTACTAACACAAAGTATTATGTATATTGGGTATTATGTATATTTTCTTATCCTAATATATGTGTCAAGTACAAATCAAAACCACATTCTTCAATTATTACTTTTTATTACATAGAATTTGTAAAGCACATACAACATGGCGTTAAAACATAAATAAAATATAACATCTTGAATATGCTAAATACTAGGCGACACTGGACTCCGGCTGGGTGATGTACACGGTGGTTTCTGCCTCGACTTTCATCTCCTCTCGTCTCCTCTGTTCCTGGCGTGCTCTGATCATCTGCTCTTTCATCCTCCACTCGAGCAGAGCTCGCTCACTTTTGTTCTTACGTATGCAGCGCGCCAGCAGCAAGGCGAAGGTGATGCCCAGGACCTGGTGAGATGGAGACATGTTACTCCAACCTTAGTAGTTGTAAAATATTTGTAGGGACTGTTTCAGTACTTTAAAATAAGGTTTTATTTAGTCGTCTGTACAATATATGGATTTGTGTAGATGTACGATGTATTTTCAAAAAAAAAGTTCAAAGTCTTTAGATGTATAAATCGCGTAGTTTCGCGAAGTACAGTTGATAAAGTTTTAAGAATAAATTTTTTTTATCTGTAGAACTAAGGGTACAATGGAATTTTCTTGTCAAATTAAAATTGTAATCGCTAAAATTTACAAATAATAATTTGCTGGAGGTTTTAAACAATAAGTAAGGATTATTTATTGAAAAATAAACAACTAATCTTATAAAATACATTCCATTCATATAGAAAATTGTTCACCCTTTTGTAATTTGTTATGAGTAGAAAACTTCGACATACGGCTTTTGATATTCGGAAAACTTTTCATCGCATTTCAATGATTTTTAAATGGTCATATGTCTATAAAATATCACTTTCTATAGAAAATATGTCAAATTCTCAAAATTATTCCATATTATCATTATTGTTATCAAATATGTTAGCTTATTATATAAACAAAACACAACCGTCACATATTCCCCTGAACTACAACATCAACGTTACCTCAATAAACATAACCGAAACGCCCAGCACGCCGATGACCCCCGCATTCTGAACCACCAAGTCCACCAGGGCGTCCCTGCAGCCGCGCTGCCGCACCAGGTCGCACGTCTCTCCATCCACGCTGATGCTGCAGCAGGAGGCCGGCAGCAGCAGCGTCATCTGGTTGCCGTTGAGCACGTTGGAGTACGGCATTGTGAAGTGACTGTCGCTGAAGGGCACGTGCAGGTAGTCCATGAATGAGGAGCTGCCGCAGCAGTTTAGCTGGAATAAGATTGAGCAACTTGATCTGGTCAGTCTATCTCAGATAATAATACTAAAGACCTTTGCAAATAGCTGGAGGACTAATTTTAAACTATTTGAAATGGTCCCAGGAAGTTCTAATTTTAACAGACAAAATTTACTCTGGAAATCTTATATTTATTTGAAGAAATGTACATCTCTACTTTGATGTAAGGTTTGCTATTAGGTACGACGATAAGCGAAAGAAGTATAAGTTCTTTCAAATAAGCATTTACTTATTTATTTATTTCTTTATATTTATTTGGGAAACAAGCACTTAAAACAATTTACTCAATCAATCTTAAAGTTTATTCAACATATTACATAAAGTTGAAAAATTATACTCATATGTATTTTACTTTATTCAAGGTTTGCAATATTTTTTTCATCTTACGCTTGAATTGGGTACATGACAAATTTATTTTTATTTCATATTTAAATAGTTTATCAACAGTAAATAAATATTGCAAAAGTAACAGTATGTTTACAATCAAAAGTTTTCTAGATACAGCGATGTGTTCGAGGAGCCGCTGCGAGTCGCCGAAAAACGTTCCATACAAAACGGTACTGAGCTGTGACGTCACGACTTGTGAGTCATACTAAAATTGTATGGGCGTTTGGATAAAATGTATAATAGCTACGTAGATAATGCGTTTACATGCATACTGTCATAGTAAAAATTGTTATATTTAATGTCAGTAAGCTAGTGATATTTAAAAATTTAACATATACTATAATAAGATTTTGCTTCTTTTTTTAAGTTTTCAAATCTATATAATTTCGATATTAAATTCAAAACTATATTTTTCAAAACATTGTACCTGTCAAAATAACTAATATTTTATAAATAAATTATAAAAACTTGCATTTTTAAATTGTGTCATCTACCCAATTGCTTTAAAGAAAGATTGAAATTAACCGGGTCACTAGACACTCATTATTCAAATAGCAAGATCTGCAAATAAGTGGACAGTTAGTACGCATTATGGACTTATATTCCAGTGTATTGACTATAATGGTGAAAATACATTTTATACCATACCTACTCTAAAAAGTTTATTTTATTCACGCAAAACAGTGAATAAAAAGGCCTTTTATTCACTGTTTTGTTTTTATTCACTGTTTTGGTGTTTGAATTTGGAACACAAAATACGTATATCCGATCTCCATTTCAATGCTTACACAAACTCCTTGCGCTAAGATTCGAAATTCAAACTCTTTGGTGCAAATAAATTCTCGAGATTTGATTGGTCGATATTTGCGACAAGGAGTTTGGCATTAGATTAAAAACTGTTTTGTGATCTTTGCTGCCATTATAGAAAAAAAATAAATATTGTTTCACAAGTTGACAACCCTAATGATAATAATAAGAAAATTACGCTTAATTTCAGTCATTGCTCTAATTTTAATGTCCATTTCAATTAATGTAACATTTATAATTTCTTGATTAAATTTCTATTTTCGCTTAAATGATGTCTTTTCTCGTAGTCGTGGTATAAAGTATAGTATGCAACTCTTGAATAAAGTACGAATTTATATCGAGGGCCATGAATCACTCGCGTCGCTCAGGATTCTAACAGTTGAATCACTCGCTGCGCTCGTGATTCAATCATCTTAAATCACTCGCTACGCTCGTGATTCAAACGTTAGAATCCTTCACTTGCTCGTGACTCATCTACGGCCCTCGCTTTAAATCCGTCCTTTATTCACTAGTTGCATAATATATTATTACTAAGCGTGGTTTTTAACTGACACCATTTTCGGTGTCGTTTCTATTTTTACAAGTAGAACTCTTATTTTTAAGACTTTATTAGTCTGTTAGCTCGGCAAGTCGCGGGCGAAATAGTGCATTCGGTCCACTGAACTGTATGTATTCTACACAGACCACCAACGTCACCGCGAAACTGCCTATTCAGTACCCCCCAACTAACTAAGATTTTTCACGTCTCACGTTTTTCTCCCATCTTGCTTTAAAACTATTGAAACTTCCGAATACGTTAGTATTCCACAAGCCTTCAAGTTATCCCTATCCTAAAAATTGAGATTCACAATTAAAACTATACGAAAAATACAATACTAACTGAGTACTGTAGGTCATCGACCTCGGTCTGAATCTCGGCGTCATCGGCGTAGCTGTCCACGGGCACGGCGACGTAGGCCGCCAGGCTGTCGGCGTCCATGGTGAACGCCAGGCACACCACCACCAGCTTCACTATGAGGAGGATGAACAGGATCACTGCGTACTGGAGGTGGAGGAGAGAACCCGGTAGATGAGACAGAAAAATTATAAAGTTGTAGGTTAAGTGTACTATACAATACAATACAATAATTCTTTATTGCCATCATAACACATATAAAAAAAAAATCATAATAATAACAAAATATCACAAGCATGAGACAATTTAGGCGGAATTATTACTAAATAGCAATCTCTTCCAGGCAACCTAATAGGTGAAAGAGATATGATAATGACAGGATTTTTAAATCAATTACTGTAATAAGGATTAAGTTCAATAACTAATGTGGATAAAAATATATATATACATAAATATACATACATATACACATAAAAAAATAATAGTAAACACAAATGTACCCACTATTAAAGAAAATCTAGAATTTAACAGCTCAGTAATTACGCTGAAAATACTTGAAATTAAAAACATCTTTCTTCAAACAATTATAAATATAAATTATAAAACAGCATCCCATTTATTTCAAAATACCTTGTGTCATCATAGGAAAGGAAACTTGATGCATCTCTTCTATTTTTGATCTTTAGCATCTTCTTCATGACCATAGGGTAACCTGGGATTTTAAAAGCTATTATAGGGGGAGAAGACAGAAAAAGAAAACTCACGCACTTACCAAATTAACCATACAAGTGCTCTGCTTCAAGGTGCCGAAGAAGCCGAACATCGTGATGACCATGAGCACCAGCCCCAGCAGCACGCACAGCACGGACGGCGTGAACACGAAGCCGCCGCCGCCGCCCTCCAGGAAGAACGCGAAGCTGTGGTAGTGCGAGTACACGGAGATGCCCAGCACGATCATTAGACTGGCTATCACCTGGAAATTGGCTTTTTCTTTTAAGTGATGAAAGTACATGTCAAAGAAAGGGTTTATGTGTGTTATAGTATTTGCCACGTCGCTGACGTAGAGATCGATGATCGAGAAGCGGGAGAGCTAGAAATCCTATACGAGTTGGTTGGAATAACCGCCAATTGAGCATCGCTCATCAAAGGAGGACGCTCAAAAAATACCTGGAGTCGAATAAAATAATAAATATACTGCAAAGTAGACCTTAAATAGGAAATCTGAAAAACGCAATTCGTTTCTCTCAAAACCGTCTCCAAAACCGCCACATACATAGTAAAGTATATACCTCAACTCAAAGAGAATACCAATAAATCGAGAATAATAACGATGGTCCGATGGGTTATAGAGCCCATGAACGGTCGCTTCAAAAGAGACTTTAAATATTTAGAAATAATTAAATTAATAAAACATCCTGATGGTAAGCGGTATCGAGACCCATGTACATCATTAATTAAAGATGGTAAGATTCATGATGCGTTGCCGACCCAAGGCTAGTGCTGATAAAGCTTTTTATTCCTGTCATTTCCCTGTCTATCCTTCCCTTTATCCGGAACACAACCACGCTCACACGTAGTTGTTATGGCGGTTAAAACAGGAAGGGTGGTAATACCACTCAGGCGCCTCTGAACAGAAGAGGCTACCTAAACTGCCCGAAATATCAAACAAGAGGCAAAATGTACTAACACATCTAAGTAGATTTTTAGTACTTGGTGATGGTTTGATCAAAAACGTATACTGGATTTGAGAAATAAAATGTTTTCTCTATCTAACCGTACATAAATGCTTTTAATCGACTCCGGGTATTTGGTCCATACGTTTTTGAGCATCCTCCTTTCATCTTTAAGGACCCTTGTCGATGCTACGATGCAGAGAGACTGTTCGCAAGGTCTACAACTAATGCAAGATTCTTAATTCTTCATAATTTCTTAATGAGGAAATAGTAGACAGGTTGTCGCTTTCTCGTCGGAAGTGGAACACGTGCCTAGGCCAAGATGTGGAGGTACCGATGCTACAGGATATGCATAACCATATTTATAAAAATAAATATTTGAAATGGCTGTTTGTAACGTAAAATCCACAGGTCAATGCTCACGGTTCTTTTACCAAAACTATTTTTTGTGTGACCGGTTGTTTCCGGTAATTTCCGAATCGAAACTTTTTTGTTTTGTACATCAAGCGAACGCTATTTAGTTATAACGCAAAAATAAGAACAAGTAATTGTCAATGTTGAGAAATAAATTTTAAAAAAAGCAAATAAAGTTTTCGAATAATGTCGAATAAGGATAATGTCTTTATTTCAACTTTTTTATTGAGTATGTTTTCTTTTGCGAGTCGATGCTTCAGAATAACCAGATAATATTAACAAATTTTTTTCACAAAATAATTATGGAGCTTTTTAGTAAGATTTAAATTAAAGTGACATTTTTCTGTTAATAAAAGTAATCAGCGCAGCTCAGCAAGCAACTCTTCAAAGTAATGCCTCTCGGGTCTGGAAAAAGTAGTGCTCTACGCGGTGGACGGAGGGCTTCCAGGTTCAGCCCTTGTAGCTTGCAGATCGTCTGTTGTGGAGTATGACGTGGTCAGGCACCCATTTATAACCCTTTTTAGGTTGTCAATTTGACGCAAATGGCCAAGTTTAATTTGATGCTAACGTCATAAACTTTGAGTTTCACTTTGAGTTGATTGAGTTTCATCAGCTTCCAAATACGACTTTAATTCTTCACCATCGATCAAAGTTTTCGGTCCAACACCGGGTTAACTTTCAGATCGAAATTTCCAGAAACCTAACCAGTTGTGCGTTCGTTTCAAATGTTCGCTTTGTATTCGTCGTTGCAGCAGCGTGGCGCAAACGACGGTACTCGTATTTCATTATACTTAACTCGATTTTGTAACATATCCGTCATAATAATAATAAATAAATCCCCAGACAAACTCACCGAGTGTACGGCCCCAAAGTAAGCAGTGATTGTGCTATGAATGACCATACAGCGATCTAGATGGGATACCAGAATACACATACGTATATAAATTTAAATATCCATGGCCCAAGAACAAACATCTGTGTTCATGACACAAATGAACGCCCTGACCAGGACTCGAACCTGGGACCACCGGCGTATAAGGCAAGGCCACTTTCTCTACTCGTTCGTCAATGATTTTGTCAGCATATAAAATATTTTTTACATAATACAAGTCGGCAATCGGTAAACCGCGACACAAACCCACCAAGTTAATAATGATAACTCACTCCTTATAGCTAATTAACCAATTAGTACTGACCTTCTGTATTTCACGTAGGTATTTCCGTCAGTTAATGTAAGGGCGTGGGGGCTCCCCTTGGAGGACAAAAATCTTACTAAGTACAATGAGTCGTTGTTAAGGGATTAGAGAATATGGTCATATACTTATCATAAATTTAAAACACAAATGTCAATCAACTTCGTATAAGTGCAACTATATCTCGCGTTTAAAACACTTAAACCAGCGCGGGCGCTATAGATAGTCAAGACTGTATGAAATATAAAAATGCGTCCTACCACGCGGCGACTCGAGCTCAGTCTCTTACTGAACTATTTAAACATTATTTTATGGAAATTCCTCACGGCAGCGAAGCAGGCGACAGCCCGGCCGTTCCAACATTTCGCGCGACAAGTGCGGGTAGGTCCTAACATTTTTGGCTTTAATTTATAAATTACCTACACAAAACCTGTGGATGCGTTCTATTCCGACACCGAGATTACACGATGTGTCGGAATCCTAGCTTTTATATTAATTTGGTTGTTTCTGCTTTATACCTTTCCTTTTACTGCCATAAATAAATGTATTCATAATGGCGGTTGCTCTGAGAATCTGAGACATGAAACATCATTAATTACCACAAATAATGTGAATATATTCAGAATACCTCCCACCCTCGCAGCTCCTTTATATACCAATATATTTTTATTAAAAACGAACCGATTTAAAAAACGAATAAAATTTATTATAGCTGTATATAGAATATAATAATTTCATTCTATATACAGCTATAATATATTTTATTATATGTTTCACAATTAGTCTAGTTGAGGCAGACATTGCTCTTCACAATTATATTTGAAGAACTTCTTAGATAATAAATAAAATAGATAAAGATAAAAATTAAAAAGAAATGTCTCTGGGACATTAGTACCAATAAAATAGTAAAAGTTCCCATGGAGCACGCATGCGCCAACACGTCACTTACGGTCAAAGGTATTGCAGAAATGCTGTTTTTAACGCAGTTCAAGATCCATCCTAAAGTTTTATTAATATTATACTGTGTTGTTCTAGGCAGGTGTTACGGTAAGTAAATTATTCGATGGTACTATTTTTCTCCCTCTTTCCCTCACTCCCGATTCTTTGTCTCTTTTTTAAACTAAACTGGAAAAACCTTTACATGACATTCATAAATGAAATGCTTAAACCGAAAGGCTATATCTACTTAAATCAGTTAACGCTGAAAAATTAGGCTGTTAACAACGGCGTACGTCACTCTGTACGTCACTTTTGTGAGAAGTATACTAGAGTATGGTAGTAGTATATGGAACCCTCAGTATACTCTCTACATACATAGAATTGAACAGATCCAGAGAAAGTTCTTTAAGTTTCTGCGATTCAAAGAATATCAAGTAGACTCCACATATGCAGGGGACCTGGTACACTACCGCCTTGACTCCCTAGAGTCGCGTCGCCGGCAAGCGGACGTGCTGCTGCTGCACGACGTGCTCAGTGGCAGAGTAGACTGTCCGCAGCTGCTGAGCGCCATACAGCTGCGCGCGCCCAGCCGACGCACTCGCCACACTGTCCTACTACATGTTCCCCACTCCAGTACCAATTTCCTTAAGAACTCCGTCATCTGTCGAATATTGCGGCTATATAACAAATACTATTCGTTCGCTGACTTATTTCATCTGTCACGGCAATCTTTTTGAAATGAAGTGATCAAATCAAATCGTGCATAAAATACACCTCATACACAAACACACAAACACACACACACACACACACACACACACACTAAACACACTTTCACCTACTCCACACCACTAACCCAATATGTATATCATAATTTCTAATTTAAATTAATTAAATTTGTTTGTTTTGTTTTTTTTTTCATTTTCTCAATTATTTTTGGATCACTCAATTTGGTTTTTATGTTTTCTTTATATCCGTATATATCTTTTTATTTATAATAATTTAAATTTAAAATAATTTAGTTGTTCTAATTTCTCTATTCGCTTTATTTTAAGCTTTTATAATGGTGTATTTCTATTATTGGCTTAATGTTAATAACTATTTGTAATTTTAATTATGTTCATGTAAAAGCTGTTGAAATACCAACGAATAAATAAAAAAAATAAACAACGAAATTTGGAAATTTTATTGATTCTTGTATTTCTGAAATGTTTACAGGCCCGACGGTACTAATGTGTGTGGGACAAACTTTCAAACACACACTCATCAACTGAATCTAGGTATATAATAATCCTAAATCATTAACGACTTTATAGTTTGAATTCTTTATATACAGATTATATACAGATTTTATATACAGATTAAAATCTCTTTTATACTATTGTCTAAATGAAAAAAGTACCTAAATAAAAAGAAGCAAAAGAAAAACAAAACACGGCGGTAACATTGCTAGTAATTTATTCGTTAAGAAAAATTATAATTGTTTTATTGATATTAATTAATGAATATTGATTAGAGTGTTTTTCATTTTTATTTTAACGCGCCGTGAGAGTTTTGAGAATAATGTCACGTCGTCATTTGAGTCAAGATGAAATGTGACGAGAAAATGGTGCTATTCAACGCGTCGTTGCCGAGGTTGCCCCACACACCAGCCAAAACGTGATATCAAGGTTGTGGTCACGTGACCGCAGTACTGGGGATGTGGCTGAACGGCACACAGGGTGAAATCGTATTACTACGCAGAGTCAGGATCGATTTCTTCAAAGGACCGCAAGAAGACAACCCAATACCACAGCGATGCAACTAGTACAAAGGCCCCAGAAGGACCACCAGCTGCTGGTAAGCGACCAAACTGTGCGAAGGAGGTTGCATGAAGTGGATCTTCATGCTCGAAGACCGTTACGTGTTCCAGCATTGCGACGTGGCGGCTTTCGTGGGCTCAGGAGCATTTACCATGGAGTACGAACAAAGGTATTTGGTGCTATTGACCGGTGAGTCTCAGTTTGGGTTTCATCCGGATTCACGAAGAACACGCGTTCGGAGAACTCCAGGCAGCCGTCTACAGCACCCCCTTGAAGTCCACTCATACCAAGGCGGGACTATCATGGTGCGGGCAGGAATACGGCTTGGCGGACGAACCCAGCTCGTTTGGATATACCTCGAGGAGGTAGCAGAGTCTGTTATTATCCCACGCAGATTCCAAATGGGCCAGGAATTTATTCTCATGCACGATACTGCTCCTTCCCACACGGCGCGGCTGGTGTCGGCCGCTCTCCGAAACCACGATATGGAAGTTTTGGCCTGCACAGTCGCCCGACTTACATCCTATCGGGCATCCCTGGGACATGTTACAACGAAGAGAGATGTCCCACCAAACTTGACGACGGAACGACAACTTTACGAACACTTGCAAAGAACGTGGGACATCACACCGAAGGAACACATTGACAATTTAATTTTAAGTATGAACAATCGATGCCGATGTGTAATTAATGTAAGGGGTGGCAACACTGATTATTAATCTTTACATTTTTCAAGATTTTTGCAATTTTAATTAAAACTGATAGTTCTATAAAAAGAAAAGAAGCTTTTTTATCAGACAAAAATCTACGGTGAATAAAAAAATAATTTATGTTTTAAATAAAACACAACAAAAATCACGAAATGTTTTTATTTATTATTTAAGACCTTAAAATAATCTATAATTCTTCAACTTTAAATAAAACACTTTTTACCGGATATTATCGCGTATATTTTATATAATATTAAATATACGCGATAATATCCGGTAAAAAGTGTTTTATTTATAATTCTTCAATTTACAATACCAGCAAATTCTTCATAGTATTTTAGTTATTTGATAAAATATAAAATATCCCTCAAGAGTCTGTTGATACTATACGTGTTTTGAAACTTATTTTATTACATTTTATCATTTCTGATATCTCTTTTTTGATATCGTTATAATTAAAAAATAGATTAATCGTTTGTTTAATAAAGCTAAGTTTTCTGCAACTATTAATAAAACATTGATGGAGCCGACGAAACTATGCGGAAGTTAGTTAGTGTTAGCGTAATAACGGTTCTAAGTATAGCTGCGAATCAATATATGCAAAATAAATATTTCACATATCACAGGAGTTGTATAAATACCTATAAAGGCTCAAAAACCTAAAAAAAGAAAGGTTTTTGAGACTATCTTCGCACAGTCCATCTTTACTTTCATTTTTGATGATAAGGATTAGGTATCTCAATCTAACCAGATTTGGAAACTGGAATATGGTGTAGAAGTAAGTACCCTTGCCTTCCATGCCAGAGGTCCCGGGTTCAAATCCTGGTAGAGGCAGATAGTTTATTATATTTGCTTTCTAGTCATGGATGTGTATTTTTATTTAAGTTTATTTCTAATGATTTATATATGAAAAAAAAATATCTATTTGTGCTTATATATTTCTTAAGTTTACTTATCCGTTATCTAGTATCCATAACACAAGTTCTTCATGATAGTTAATTTGGGCTAGATAATGTGGTGTGATTGTTAGAAATATTTATTATTTATTTTTATTTAATTAAATAAAATGAAAAGTACTTTGATTAAAATAGCTCCTGCTTTCTTATCACTGTGCGATTTAAATAAATACCAAACATACCCATAAAAAATACTTCAAGGAAATTCCAATACCTACTATCCAGACATTTACTTAGATTTAATGTAAGTTTCGTCGAATAACTTATTCTAATTTTAATCCAACAAGAAGTTGAATTTAAATGATGACTGCATTTGAATATTCATAGTCATGCCCAACCTTCACAGTGGCGGATTTACCAGCAGCCTGAGCAGGCTGGAGCCCAGGGCGGCAGATTTTAGGGGGCGGCAAATAAAACCCAAAAAAATTATTTTGTCTTATAGAAATGAATAAAAAGCATTATTATATACACGGAGGAAATGAGTCGATAATTTAACAAAAATTACAATATTTTAGTACCGTACATTATATTGATTACTCCAAAGTCCATTTATGAAAAAATACTAAAAGTAGCCAGTAGGGGAACAAAAAATCAGTAGGAGCGGCAAAATTTGAATGGCCTACTGGCGACAAATGTGTAAATCCGCCACCGGGCCTCCACGAACAGCCCACAACACTTACGATAAACATTGTCGTGATCGTCAGCAGCAGAAACTTGATGGACTTCATGTTGTACTCCGTCTCCGTCTTCGTGAACATCATCTTACCACTCCCCGAACTCTGGACGGTCATTCTGTTCTCTTTTACCACTGTACACGAAAATAACATGAACCTAAAGCATCAAAACTACAAACGACACTTCGATAAAACTATTTTGTCCTCTACTGCTCAGTCTAAAACATGATAAATGATAAGGAGTTTCCTATCACTGATAACGGTTTGTTTTCCGATGTCAAATTAGCTTGCAAGAGTTTCCAGAAAGGCCTGAATGTAGGAACGAGACACCGGCGGAACTGTCTACTCGAGGCTCACGAATGCAAGCGGCTATAATTACGCGGTCGTGATGAAATTGATCGCCGTGACCGCGCGACGACTAGCTTATTACTTCAGTGTCTGCTTGTCGAAAGACAAAGCGATCTATGCTATGTTTAATTACTTTGCGTAGAGAGTATTTATCTTTAATTGTATATATGCTGTTCTTTAAAATACTATGTTCACGTTTGCATAGGCTTTATTGCATACGAGCCCGATTCTTTTGAATACTCTCAATAGACACCTACGCATTTAATATTGCGTCGCACTAATAATGTACCCCGATAAGAATGAATTCGTTTAAAAGGCAGGTCATATATATCTGGCTACCTAATTGAACTATTCATGAGTTTATTAGACGTAGGTATCTATGTCAATTACAGATCTACTCTCGAGGAATCCAACGGTTAACGACTTTAATCGCCATCCTTCAAAAATATTTGATTTATTGAACAATAATAACTGTTTTTAAACTATCGTGGTTATTTTCACTATTATTTAATGAATTTAAGGGATTCTTGCAACGATTTTCGATTTTTATTTCGCGCGTCCGATATTTCGATGCTGTTGCAAGCACCATGATAGCGGACTGGACTGGGATAGAATCGAAATGTGGTATAAATCCCGTAAATTCTTAAAATTTATTGGACAAGTTGCCTACTTTATCTACTCATTCTTTACATAGTTTTATATCGCCATAACTATATTATTCTAAGGAATATTCGACTTTTCTAACGTTTGAAAAAAGTCAGTAATGTATTCGGATATTCTGAATTTAACTGATAGGATTGTATGAACTATTTTGTAATTTTCTATCCATCTGGTTCCATTGTTTGTCCCTAACGGATTTGTTTACTATGGAAAAGGTTACATTAAAAATATGAATAACTGTTTCCCGTCATTTTCCCATTGTTTCCGTGTTCGATGAAATATGCGAGTCTAAAGAAAAATCGATACATTCTAAAAATGTATATTAAAGAAGTGAAAAAACATTGTGTTGTTAGGATGTCCGTTGCAGTTCAGTAAGACAAAGTTGCTCGCCCGAGTCGCCCTGTTACGGATAAAGTCGACGAAATTTTTTAAAAGCGGAAGAGTCGGGTGAAGGGTTGCTCACTTGGTTTGTCGATGGAATTGGACGTCCTAGGGCTAGGGCCTACTAGGACAACTTGAATACCCTTTTTTAAGCCTGAACAATTTTGATAGTTTAATTTAAAACACCCCCATTATGTAGGTATTATTTAATTCTATAAACTGTTAATATAAAGATAAGATTAGCCAACTCAATTACGAATTCGTTAGTAATTTACGCACCAAGCAGCGGGCCTAGTGTTCGTTTACAAAGCGTTTTAATGCAGCATCAAATAATAATAAACTATATTTGCCACAATTAAGTTACAAAATAAGATTAAAATAACATAAAACAAGACAATGGTTGGGCCTTATCGCATAAAGATTTATACCGATGATATCATTACTAAGCACGCCGTATTTGCAACGTCATTCCCGCAAAAAGTCGAAATTTTCAAGGGTCTTTTTTTTAATATAAAAAATATCTTTTTTTTTATATTTCGTTTGCTAGGGTTACGTTATCAATAAATCTCTGTCATCGCGAACAAGTACCAAAAAAAAAAACACTGAGAAACTATTTTTCTGCGGAAAGTAATTGGGAATCGAATGACATATTGCTACTTTGGGATCCGTAAACTTTATCGATTGTTACCTACGTAGAAGATTGGAAACACTGGGTTAGCAACATTTTCTCAAGGGTTTGGGCTCTTACAAACTCGCGCACAGCTTACATAAGGGAAATGTTTTAAATAAATAAGTAATAAGTATGTTAATAACTTGATTAATATATTCTAGCCCCATTGTTTACACCTCATAAGGATAACAAAAGGATCATTATATCTATATGGAGTGCGAATCGAATGAGGTTGACTCGTCGCTCGCCGATTTTCTTTGTGCGATATGGAGATAACGCTTATCAACATGATGTTGGATCTAAATTATCTTAAATGAAGATATACAGGTAGTAAATTCTACATGAATAACATGTAATGTAAATATCGATATTTGTTTTGTGTCACTATGACTTTTACTTTAACCCAAAAAGTTATGTTACTGAAATGATACGGTATTTTTAAATTTACCAACTGAAAAGTTGCACATTTTTTATATATCTTCTGTGTTTGGAATTAAATTATGGTTGAAGATATGGGAAGCTCATTTCTAGCATTATGTGAGATTTATATTGAGATAGGAGCCTTTTCAGTTACGATTCGTAAGAAAACTTTATATGACTTTCAGTTAATAAACCTATTTAGTACTTCATAGAATGAATTCAAATTCAAATTCAAATATTTATTTCTCAACATTGACAATTACTTGTTCTTATTGACGTCAAATAAAACATGATTCTACCACCAGTTCGAAAAAAACCTTCGTGAAGAAGAACTGGCAAGAAACTTCACGGGTATATTTTTTTTTTCAAAATAAATTTACAGAGTCTCTTTATGTCTATACAAAATTATTCTTTTCTGCATCTGTTAGCTCGGCAAGTCTTCCCTCCCTCCAAGTATCCAAACGACGAACACCCTCAAACGGCACCCGTTCACGAGTTAACGCGGGATCCAGCCATCGCCCTCCTCAACCATATTAGAGGGAAGTGAGCGACCCGTCACCCGACGCTACCATAAGAAGACGTACTTTAGTGACAATGACGCTTTAGATATTCATCGGGACGAAGAATTCATCGCACAAACAGACACATTACACATGCTTTGTTACAAATACTAGTACAATCCTGTTAATGAGGGGATTATACCCAAGGGCTTTTATCATCCAAATAATCGGATAGTTTATAATATGCTCTAGCACACAACTTCTCCTTTATAGTTTCTTTGAATTTGTCAATAGGAAGACCTTGGATATCCTCAGGAACCTTATTATAAAAGCGTATACATTGACCCATGAATGAGTTAGTGACTTTATGAAGCCTGCTATTATGAGCTGCCAGCATATTTCTTCCTCTTGTGTTAACATTGTGCAGATCTTTTTTTCTTTTGAACAAGGTTATGTTCTTTTTAACATACATTAAATTTTCTAAAATATATTGTGAATGGAAGGTAAGAATATTTATTTCCTTAAATTTACTTCTAAGTGACACCCTTGGACCGAGCTGATAGATTGCGCGAACAGCCCTTTTCTGCAGAATAAATATAGCATCGATGTCGGCAGAACTCCCCCACAGCAGAATACCATATTTCATGAGGCTGTGGAAGTAACCAAAATAGACTAATCGAGCAGTTGTTTCATTTGAAATTTGTCTAATTTTTTTAACAGCATATGCGGCAGAGCCAAGCCTTTTCGCTAAACCATCAACATGCGGTCCCCACTGCAGTTTGGCGTCTAAGGTTATGCCCAGAAATACAGTTGAGTTTACAGGAGTCAGTTCCTGGCTCTTAACTACAATGTTTGTGTTTACCTGTTTGACATTTGGCAATGTAAATTTAACACATTTCCTTTTTTTTTCATTAAGGAGCAAATTATTAGCTGAGAACCACTGCTCTGTGTTGGAGATGCATTTGTTCACCGCTCGATAGTCAATTTCATGTCTTTTGATTTTAAACAAGAAGGAAGTATCGTCAGCAAACAATATGACCTCGCATTGATTCTTAACGACCGATGGCAGATCATTAATATAAACTAAAAATAGGAAAGGACCAAGAACTGAGCCCTGGGGCACACCCATTGTCACTGCCGATCCTGATGATTTTTCTCCATTTATTGCAACTTTCTGTTTTCTATTAGAAATATATGATTTAATCAAGGCAAGCGCTCGGTTCCCTATAGGCTCGCTGTTCTTACCAAGTTCATCGCTATACATAATTATATTTAATTCACTTTTATTTGACTTCTTATCTAAGCTACTACCTGAGTTTGATACTACATGCTCAGTGACATATGGCTCTTCAGGTTGACTGGATATTGGCAGAGGGCAATCTGATGTATTATTTGAATTACTTTCATAATAATTGGTAAGGGACTCAAAGCGGTCATGATTAAAAAGAGAGAATAAAAAGAGAGAGCCTTTACCTAGTTGCTAATTGTTATTTAGTTAGTTAGTTATTTAGTTAGTTGTGTATTTAAACGATTTATTAAAATAACTTAAACTTTAATTTCTCCAATATTCCAAGTCATGTTTTGGGAGACCAACACCAGCGTCCAGAGATATCACCCTATGTGTTAGTTTTGCATGCTTTATTTTTTCGTTTCAATGCGAACGGCATAATCCATATTTGATAAGATCAAATGGAAGCAATAATACCGAGACGCCGGTGGTGGCTCGTCGGTCCCGACGACTGCTAACTACACCAACGAGGTTAAGCAACTTAGTACATTACGTCGACTGGTGTAACGGTGAAGGAAAACATCACGACGAAAGCCACACACCGAAGAAATAATTTGAAGGTAAAAGACTAGAAACTGACTCGAGGCACCCCGCACCCTCGGTGAGGGTGATGGCCCTGTAGGGGGATAATTAAGCTGTCGTGAATGTGGTAATAGTATCTCCAATATAAAATAATGTTGCGATGAACGTGAAATTACAGGGACAGATTGAAAGTGAAAACTAAATTTTTGGGTGCATGGACATTTTGTAGGGTTGTAGGGTATGTAGGGTTTAGTAGCATTGAAAAATAATACACAGATATTTAAATTTTATTTTATAAATACATCAATAATCACATTTAATTAAGTATCCCAAACACATTTAATGCTATGTATTTTTCTACCTATCACAATGTTTTATTATTTGTCCATAAATTGTACTCGTTTTTCAAGTGATGTTAATTTTTATAACATTTATGAACAATGACTAACCCGCAGTTTTTATAAGTATGATATGATTTAAAGCCGGTATCCATAGGAGCTAATTCTTTGCTAAGTAATCTTATGACAGTATAAATTAATAGTTAACTACACTTTAAACTTAAAAACATGAATTGCCAGAAGGTACAACAATATTGTGTACGTAAGGTACCGGATAACTTTCTAGTCTAAGTTTCTAAGATCTAAGTTTTTACAAACATTTTGAACCAAATAATTTGCGCCTGGCAATACTAATCATAACATTGAAATGAATATTAACAAGTAATTTCTTACACTATAAAATATTAAGGCATCCATCTTATGGACGTAAATAGCTTCAATTGTACAACTAACGTTTCTAGTAGACATTCTTTGGACACAGCTATCGTTGTTTACAAGGACTTGTGTGCTTAAAATAGAAGGAAATTGAAATGTATGGAATCATAGTACACAGTAGAGGACATGTGAAAATATTGTTACAGTTGACAAGAAAGGATACAATAGGATAAGATATTGTACAAGATAGTTATAGATAACATTATTGCAACTTTACATTAACACAAAAATGGAGGATCTCGCCATCGGATTGCTCTTATTGTGGATGTAGGTAAATTTGTTAAGTGACGATAACAAGGAACTGCTGCGTAAAATCATCGGAACGAAGAGATTCAAATAGAAACCTCGACTTTTTTATCAAGAGAAAAAACACACAAAAAGTGTCGTGAAATTTAAACTAAACTGCAGAATAATACAATAAGCAGGAAGGCTCTATCCAGAAGGAAAAAATTGACTAAGATACTGTTGATATGAACTTTCCCTGCTCAGTAACCTCAATAACAAAGTTTACCTTCATCACTTCCGCCATAACCTAAGGGACATAACTTCTCCCTCCTTAAACCCCCTGGCAAGACCCCACCCCTCGGCCCTAAGCGTTGGTCTGTCCGTGGAAGGGCACGTAGACGATGGGCGCCTGCTTCTCCTGGTCGGGGTTGAGTGAGGTGTACGCGTTGATGACTCGCTCCTGGATCTCGAAGCGGCGGCGCGCGCGCTCCGACTTCGTCTTGCGGATCGAGCGAGCGAGAGAGAAGGAGAACGCTATGCCGATTATCTGGAATTCGAAGTCATTAGTATTTATATCTTTGTATGTATACTTTTGTTGTAATGCGGAAAGATATTTTTGTTTGTTTGTTTAAACTATAATAAACTCCCACTGCAGAACCGATTTTAATAATTCTGTCAGCATTAGACAGAAATTGCTACGTAATCAGAAATACGCGGACGAACCGCGCGACGATCTCTGCTAGCTACGTAGGGCGTTCAATGTATTCTCGGTATCGAGGTGATATACTAATGATGAGGGTAATTTAATTATCTCATTAGTTAATGACACTCTTTGAGGGTATAAATACAAAATTTCATTTAATTGCCACCATTAGTATTCAAGATATCATTGCGAAAAGACAACTATGATGACTGATTCGACAATGATGAATAAAATCGAGCATCGCGCAGTGATAAAATTCCTCACAAAACAAGGAAAAACTCAAAAAATTATCCATGAAGAAATGGTGGCTGTTTACCAAGATTCTGCGCCTTCACTATCTTCAATTCAGAAGTGGTCAAGTGAATTCAAACGGGGAAGAGAGAGCATTGAAGACGACCCCCGCGCTGGTGGGCCAATTTGTGCCGCTACTGAAGAAAACGTCAAATTAGTCGAAAAACTTGTACTTGAAGATGCCCGTGTAAGAGTGAAAACATTAGCAGAAATGACTAAGCTATCCGTGGGTACTATTCACACAATCCTTCATGAGCGCCTGAATTTGTCAAAGGTCAGTGCAAGATGGGTGCCGCGAATGCTCACCGCGCTGCAGAAACAAGTGCGAGTTGACTGTTGTAAGGAATTTTTGGACCTCTGTGGTGAAAATCCGCAAAGTATTTTCGATCGGATTGTTACTGGTGATGAAACGTGGGTTCATCACTATGACCCTGAGAGCAAGCAAGAGTCTATGCAGTGGCACAAAAAAGGATCAGACCCGCCGAAGAAGTTCAAAGTCACTCCGTCCGCAGGAAAGCTCATGGCCACGGTGTTTTGGGATTCTAAGGGAATCTTGCTAATCGAGTACACAAAAAAAGGTCAAAGTATTACTACTGCATCATACGCAACCACCCTGCGTAATTTAAAGGAGGCAATTAAAGAAAAAAGACGTGGAAAATTAACCGCAGGTGTGTTGCTGCTTCACGACAACGCGCCGGTTCACAAGGCGCGCCTTGCCCAGGCTGCTCTGCGGGAGTACGGATTTGAAGAAATCAATCATCCACCCTACAGTCCGGACCTGGCCCCTAGTGATTATTATCTATTCCCTAATCTTAAAAAAGACCTTCGTGAAAAGCATTTTTCGGACGATGAAGAGTTGAAGGGAGCAATAAACGAACATTTTTCGGGCCATGAAGAAAAATATTTTTCAGAGGGAATTGAAAAGTTACTTTCACGAGCAAATAAATGTATTGAGATGTTAGGGGAGTATATTGAAAAATAAAATTTATTCAAAATTTTCCGCCTTTTCCTTCATACCTATACCGAGAATACATTGAACTCCTGAAAAGGTAGGTACAAGATAGACTGTGGATACAGAAAGCTATAAAGAATGCAAAAAAGAATAAAATAAACCATTTTGATCGAGCACTGCTCTTAAGCAGTTTGTTCACTGTTTAAACAAAACAAAGTCACCCCACCCGTCCCCCACCAATGGAAAAGTTCAATAAAGCTTTCTTTATTAAAAGTGTTGATATTGCGGTGTAGAGCTGGAGTCGTCTTTACGTGATTGAGCAGTGCCCTGCTACAACTTCATAAAAAAGTGTTGATACGTTGACAAACTTCTACTTAAGACTTTTGGTATATAAAATACTAAATACTATAATTTAACTTTGGAATAAACCGAAAACAAATATGTTTACGCAGCTTGCGGACGAAATTAAGCCGAACTTGTTATCGAACCAGTCGCTAGGAGCTAATTGGTTAGTTCTAAAATATAAATACTACTAACGAGTTATTTGCCGATAATGTTCTTTTGTTAAAAATAATTAATTAGGATGATAAAATTAAAATATATGTATTAAAAACAAAACAAAAGCTAAAATTACACATGAGATTCACCATTGAAAATACACACATCTTTGTATAAATTATTCGTTTCAATATTTAAATTTGTGGTTTACATAATGTTAAATCGTTTACGATGTGATAACAATGCTAATGGATATTTCAAATAACCTGGAAGTAATACCCTTGTGTATTCGTTAGTACTGTTCAAAACCAGGTTCGACTCCGTTGGGGTGAATGTTCGTGTTACATGAAGATATTTGCGTTATTTGCTTCGGGTCTGGGTGGCGTCTAGAATCCCGTTTTAATTTGTGACAGGATGATTAAAATACAAAAAACAATCAAAATCCTTGCTTAAATCAAACAATTGTGACAAGATCTAATCAAATAAAATAAATAAAACCATAAAACCTTTTCTTGCCTCGGTTTACTTTTCTCGCTTGCTATACACGTAAAACTAATTTTTAATTTGCAGGCTGTCTTATATCTCAGACACTGCTTATATAACCTACTAACTATATTTGTGCGACGCTTGTAAATTGGAAGTTCCTGCAAATAGTACCAACAAACCCTGACTCTCACCTGTATGAAGGCGATAGTCATGGCTCCTGCTCCCAGCAGCCCCGCGCTCTGGTACACGAGGAACACAACCCGCGGTAGGCAGCCGTTGGCGTACAGCTTCGTGCATTCTGCGATCTCGATTTCATCTACCACCTGGGGATGTAAGTTTTGTTAATATTACCTATAAGGGGAATTATCTATGATTATTTTTTGGACTTCTTCCGATATCGATGCAGAAATAACTTCACAGGAATGTCACTATTCTTGGATCTGTCCCCCCTGTAACAAGGTGTCAGGTTTACGCTCCGTATTTCTATGAAGTTATGACTATGGAATATGTCAGTGGGTCTATTGAATTATTTGCAATGACCGTACAGTCTATTATCGGCAAATAACATATTGTTCTGTTCGAAATCGTCTCCATATATAATATTTAGTGTAGCTATAATATTATTAAACACCTATGCCCCTATTCACACAGAACTTTCAGTTAGAAACGATATAATGTAAGGTCGAAACACGGAGCATCCGAAGGCACAGATCGAGTGACATAGTACGTTAAGAGCGAAAGTTGCGGTGTAACGTATCGTTGCATGGGATATCGGCCATGTTCACCAATATTCATGACAAAAACTTACAAAAACGATCATATTTTCAAAACAACCTACACCTTTGATTTTTATGAATCAAATACAGGAATATGTATACAGGATGTAATCGTTAAGTGTCCAGGCGATTATTCTGTAACTATTAAAGATATCAAAAACTAGAAACTGATATCGAAAGTGCATTACCTAATGAGTAAAATGACATTAAATTGTTTTTAAATCAAACGACGAGTATCCAAAGTCAATAATTATATCAATGTAAGGTCAACCTTATGGACCGATGAAAGTAATGTTTCAAACTGCGGCAATTACAATAAAAAAACTCACATTTTTGGTCAATTCACAATCCTCGCCAAATTACTAAAGTTAGAGCTCAGGTGCGATTCTCAATTAATGTATGGTGTGGTATTCTTGGATATGGGATAATCGGGCCATATTTTTACAGTGGAACCTTAACTGGACAAAGATATTTCACCTTTGTACAAAACGATATGCTAAGTCTCTTAGAACAAATTCCAGACGATGAAAGAAGGTCGATAATTTTTCAACAAGATGGAGCACCTGCACACAAAACAAATGTTGTCATGAATTTCTTACGAAACAATTTTAATGGTTTAATAGCCATCAGCTTCTCTACTAATCTCATACTAAATGTATGGGAATGTTTAATGTCAAAATTTTGGACACTTGTCGTTTGATTAAAAAAAGTTATTGATGTCATTTTACTCATTAGTTAACGTACTTTGGATATCAGTTTAGTATCAGTTACTTATATCAGTTAGATATAAGTTTTTTGATATCTGTAAAAGTTACGGAATAATCGCCTGGACACACTTATCGATTACACCCTGTATACATTTCGGCTGGCTGGGGTTACCAAAGTAACTTGTGGTTTGATAACTTTTCTAATTTTCTATCTCATCTGCTCTATTTCAATAACATGTTAGCATCTAGTGCCTTCATGTGAGGCAAATTCTTTAAATGAGGAATGTGTCACATCCATAGTAAATATTCCAGTGTTTTCTCATAGCCCAACGAATTTGGTAAAAATATGGACACTAAATTATTAAACAGCAGAGAAAATTTTATTAATTATTGTACCAGTTACCAACCAGAGACTACAGTAATATTATTATTTGCGAGGAGGGAAAGTATAACACAACAGGATTTTTTATTATATGTACAAATTAAATAACCTAAGTGTAAAAAAACAATATTTTGTTTACATTGTACCTTAAGTATGCCACCAAGTAAAATAAGATAAGATACAAACTTAATATGTTAATGATTAACTTTGCGGGCTCAAATAGGATTGGTTTAAATGATGCCACACCAATTTTATTGAATCTAATGGCGCTCTAATGGCTGGTTTACACGCGTTAAGTGGTTAAGTTGGTAACTAAATTTTAACTAAATTTTAAGTTAAAAGTTGTGTGTAAACAGTCAATTAAGTGACAAGTGGTAACTTAAAATTTAGTACGCAAGTGATTAAGTAGATTAGGATTCGTTCTATTTTTCGTATAAGTGGGTGGGCGGGGCTTCTCAATTAACACGTTTGGACGTGATTTAAGTTGCCGGCATCAGGCTTAATATTGGTGTATGCAATATCAGGTCAACAGAAGTGGAACATATAACTAATTATCTAGCTAAGTAAGGTTCACGCAAGTTGACCTAAGGAAGCTATGTGTCAGTTAGTTGTCAAATAAAGAAATATGTTTCTTTGTAAAGTAAATATTTAAAAAGCAGATGAACCTGCGACAGTACCTCGTATCGTGACTCGGCGCAGCAGGAGTTGGGCACGGTGATGTTGGAGACGGAGATGCCGGAGACGTGGCTGGGTGTCGCCACAGACTGCCAGTCCAGGTACGACTGCACGCCGCAGCAGTTTAGCTGGAAGGTTGCAAAACCTTGGTCAGTCGACTTAGAGCTATCTTTAAGACTATCGTACTTTATGGCGATATAAAAAACGCTTTATTTTAGGGTACTTAGGGATAATTCTTGAATAGCTACTTCCCGGCAACCACGTTGTGCACTTATGTAAGTAAATAGATTCACTTTAATTTAAGAGAGATATATAAATTGAAAATATCTTTGGTAACTTTTCTCAAACAGAAAATACGTTGAGTACCTTAAATACGGCGCCCAATAAATTTCCAATAACGACTGTTAAAATGCATAATCCATTCTTTCCATAGACATGTCATTATAAATAACAGTGGGTTAGCTTTATTGTCAGAAAAACCCTCAGTTATAAAACAGTAGTCACATACATTATGTAAACAACTAACAAGCAAATGGTTTTTACGATCGTCATTCTATAAAAAAAAATTATATAAACCAAACGGCGTCCAGTAACGTTGAATAAAGAGCAGGTTATAATATTAACAGTCAAATCATGTTGCCTCGTCTATTTCTATAATGAAACGTGCAATAACTAAATACCTTTTCCTCTTTACAAATATAGGAAATGAGCATGTTTGATCAACTAGCGAGAAGACACGCAGTGGTTTGTCCCAGTTTGGTACAATACATATTGCATGAGCCCATAATCTACGGTAAATGAACTAGGTATTTTTTGTAGCTCACATAAATTTTAATAGCTTGTCAACCAGTTTTTCTAAACAAATATATTTTTGTAATTTTTTGCAGGGAACTAAACCACAGAGATTCCGCTTTAGTAAAGTCTTATTTGTCAATTAGAACTAAAATGATGCTTTATTTTCTATGCCAAAACATAAACCTTAATTAATAATGATAATAATTATCATTCCTCATAACCACACTTCTTCAATTCAAACGTAAATAAACATGTAAGAAAAAATCCGCGTGTAGACTGTCATACTGACCCTGCTCTGAATAAAATCGAAGGCATCTTCCACCTCAGGGTTGTCGTAGTACGCCGGCAGGGTCTTGTCCAGGTTCTCGGCCAGGATGCTGGAAACTTGCGCGCGCAGGCTGTATGCGGCAATGGCCGCGGCCAACTCCAGCACCAGCACGACGCTCAGGATCACTGCGAACTGAGAGAATGGCGCGTTAAGGATGCACGAGGTTTACCCTTGAATTAGGACTGATCTGTTAATTTGGGCTGAGAAGTGATCTATGGAGTGAATAGATTTGTATGTTTGTTGATTTCAGAAATATTTATCAACAGAAAACTATGTATCTATAAGTAGCATAGGTTGTGTTATATTAAAAAACAGCGTGAAACTTCTTCTTTACTAAAATACTCAAAAAATTACGAGAATCATAACCTTCTTTAACGTTCCATAGAAGCTAAATATATTTTAATTTTAGTTTAAAACCTAATCTAGCCGTGACACCTAAAATAATCTTATTGTACGTTTCGGAACTAAAGATACATATTTTGATCTCAAATCCTATAATTGATTAAATATTTCTGCTAATTTTGTAAAACACTCATTCCTGCAAGTGAATATTGATTTTCAAACATACAAGTTACTTTATCTACTGATAAACGACTACGCGATAATTTGTTGAGTGTTCAATAACAATATAGTTACTGTGTTTTACATTGGCATATTTTATTTCATTTTTACGTCACCAACCAACAATGCGAAATTGGTAGTTTGAGCAGACGTCACGACTCACAATCATGTTCAGCGTTTGTTGTATATATGTATTTTTAATGAAATTCCATAACTATCTTGGTCTTTTTGATTTGTGTTTTTTTCTAGATTATTATTTGAAAGTAAATACATAAATTTATACTTCTCTAAGTCATCCGAGATGTGATGAGACTTAAGGTGGATTATTCGGTACATGGCCGCATTCATTTTTAGCCAATACCAAGTTACTATCTTTGCGTGTACAGAAGTAAAAGCAAAATCTGATTGTTATATTAAATAGCAATCACAAAATGAACCTTTAAATCACCTCATGGTATCTGGCAGAGCGAATAGACACCTTAGTCTGGCCCTTTCTTAGTCTAATACCGTTTAATCCCGACAAATCTCTCATTAGCAAGACACCTACATGTCATTACAATGTGTAAATCTTGACACCTTATAACGTATACTTAATGTGACATAAGCCTCTAGAAAGTTTAGGTTGCTTAACACTGACTATTAGCTAAGAATATCAACTTAAAGAAGAAGAAGTGAGAGTCCCAAAATCTGTTTTCCACTAAATGCTTAAAAGTTCTTTAAACTGCTAATCATGAACGTAGCATAGAAATGACTTTTATTTCAACTTTCGGCTCTCTCGAGCATACTATATGTTATTTAGCTACTAATTATATAGCTATATGTTACACACCTACTTGTTATAAAATTAATACATTACAATGCCGACTTTTCACAACGAAATGGTAAGAGAGTGACCAAACAATAGTATTCTTCGATTTGCAGCGGAATCGCCAGCAAAAGCTAGTCGATAAAAGTATGAAAATATTTTCTAAGGAAATACTTGTATAAAAAGTAGTGTTGTTAGTCTAGGAGACTCCTTGCGGAATCCCGCTCACCTTTCGATCTCGTTTGTTCGACTCATTCACCTCATTCACCTCAGTCACACCGCTCTACTCACTCTTTTAAGTGGTTTTGTATTAAGATTGCCGTTGCATGAGTTAAACGGAGTCTGCTCTACAATTTAACTAACAACATTTGATTTATTCTCATTATGACACTCGATAAAAAAAATAATTAGTATATCTGCATGTATAAAACAATTGTTTACATACACGAGGAGCTCCGTTGAAACGACTTCCATATTTTCATTCTTAATTGTTATGTGATAAAGCACGTGGCATTATATTCGTTAAAACTTTAATTGTAGTAAATCTTTTCAGCCCCCTTTCCTGCATAATAACATTAAAAAAAGTAATTTGACTTACAATATTAACCAAGCAGGTGCTTTCCTTCAGCGCGCCGACGCATCCGAACAAGGACACGAAGAGCATGATGACTCCGATGACAATGATGAAGGTGGCCGGCGAGAAGAAGTGGTCCTCCAAGAAGAATGACACGTCATAGTAGATGGCGTATATCGTGGTGCCCACGGATATGATGAGGGCTGATGTCAGCTGAAATTATATGAGAGGTTAAGAAGAGAATTGGCAATTGGGTTGGTAAATTGAGTGGCTAAAGTACGGATTACTTGTAACAGACGAACCACGCCGTACAAAAACCTTTGCTCCCGCCTTTTTATCTAAACCTACTCTATCCGCGCGCTGATGAATTCGCGTAAAATTGAGCTTAAACACAAACGCAATACGGCAATTTTCTTTGCTAAAGGCGCTGTTGACCCATTGCAGAATTACTTGGAGTGAGATCACACTGGGTAATGAAATTCTGAAAAAGGGCATGTGCAACACTTATAAGCGCTGTAAGTACGATGCCTTAGATTTCTGTTTCGTTTTATTTGATTTGGGAAACATACAATGAAAACAAAACTTTATTTTAGATTTAACGAAATTAAAATTGAAGTTTCCTCTGATAATAACTCATCACAGATGAGAGGTGGTTGATAAAGAATACTAATCATACCAACATGACATTGTTGGTACGACGTTACGTAAACATGTTTGCTGCCATTTACAAACATTAAATTTTAATTTTCAGTAAGTTTTTCAATTCTCTTAAACATAGTTTAAAGTGATCTAATTCGGTATATATAATATATACTAACAAGTTCTTTTTTAATGTTACTTGCGTAACATTTCTTTATTCAAAGGCGTCCATGTCATGAAATATGTATTTTTATTGTTTGAAAATGTGGACACGCCTATAGACATGACACTTTGTCTTTATCATTATTATGTCCATAGATTGTTACTGACCACCATGGTGTTAACTTCATGGTAAATATAGCCTCGATGTAAACATGTTTATAGTACACACCGCGGCGTGATTCACTCGGTGAGGCGCGTGTTATGGATTAGGCCGCGCTCACTTTGGACGCGCACTCGCACGAATGTTACACGTGCGAAAACGTAAAAACACGCACGAACATTCCCGCTCTTCCGAAAACTATGAAAGTGCGCAGACTGCATGCGAGTCAGTCGTACGTATACGTACGTTAAGTTACGACGGAACGTCCGAAAACCAAATGGATGTAGAATAGTTAATTAATTTGGTTTACGGACATAAATGTTTGTGGGATCAAAGTGATTCTTGTTATCACTTAAGTGAACTACAGCGTAGGGCATGGCGTGAAATTTCCAAAGTAATGGAAAAATCTGGTGAGTATTGTGGTGAGAGTATTTATTTATTTAATTAATGATAAACAGATCGCTGACGCCGTCGCAATATATGGTTTAGAAGATGATTATCTACAATACATAGATTATTCATCGCACCAAAGATGAGATCATCGATGATATGACCTTACACTGCCTACTTGACGGAGAGAAACGTATTCAGTGTGAGCACTCAATTCGTACGATCACGTTCGTACGTTTCCGCACGAGTAATATTCGTACGAATTCGCGTCCAAAGTGAGCGCGGCCTTAGAAGCAAACAAAGTGTAGGTACATTTGAATGTTGCCAATTGGCAGGTTAAAACATTTATTAATTAAGGATTCCGGGATATACCTACTTTTGCTGTGTGTGATTGTACCCAGTACCTACATTAAAGTCAGTAATGCGATCAATAAATGTGTATAATAATAACAAACTTATTGATCGCATAACAATTACTAGTAATTATCGAGTAGAAATATACGCTCTTTGTTTTTATGAAGAGTTTTACCATAGCTACAGTGAAGGTGACTCAGGACAACTTTTACTGCTTTTGTATTTTGGCTAATTACAACAGACTCATCATGTTGTTATGTTATGAATTTCGATTGAACACAGTTAATTTCTGACGGTTCTAAGGAAAGCAAGTCATGATTGTAGTTAAGGAATCAATGTACTTAGTTTGTTATTAGGCCTTATTTGCTGATTATCAGATAGATGCTATTGTGATGACGTACAATCAAATAAGAAGCTTGTTTTGAATTTACCTGTACTCATATGGTTGTAGTAGCTAGAAAAATGGGATTCAAAGTCAAATATTTATTTCTCATCATTTAAAATTGCTTAAAATTGTTGTGTTTATATAAAGCATGACTCTGTAACCAGATCGGAAAGACCTTCGCGAAGAAGAACGGTGTCTACACGCGTGTCATTTGTTTAAAATAAATTTAGAGTAGATGTTTCAGATCATTAAATTCGATTTTGCTGGTTGCATCGTCAGTGGCTCCTGGTCGTAGGAAAACAGGCAGCACCAGAAGTCACGCATTTGTTTTATGAACACAGTCATTTGTTCACGCACCGGTTAGGGATATCTTCTATGTGTATGCATTATTCAGAATCCGCCAACTACCTGATTGGTCATCCATAACAAAAACTTTGCTTACTTTGAGTAATAGAGTGGGTATTCCGACATTATTTTATATATATATATATATATATATATATATATATATATATATATATATATATATATATATGTACAGTATAAATCAATAAAGCTAGTGTTTAAAGAACATAAGTAGTTGAATGTAATCAATTCTATTTTGAATTTAAAAGAAACAGGAAGGATTCTTTATAGGATTTTAGTTTTCCCGTTTTACATTCTCCATAACTACTTTAATTTAATTAATAACATTTACCCGGAAGAATGAAGCTGTCATACAGGTACAGTTAGAAAAATAACTTCAGTTTAATACTAAACAAACCAAACTTCATAAGTTTAGTATACTGTACGAGCGTTTACCCTTACACCACCGGGTTACCCTTGACCCTTCACCGTGCCTTCAGATATCGAGCGGGGGCACGTGTCCCGCGGCCGCCCTGCACTACAGCCGCGGACTAACTACGACACGGCCACTGGGGCTATTTTCAGTTGGATTGTGCTTCTTTCACAAGGTTCTCCTCCGAATTACATACGGCATCTATACTGTAGATGCTATCATACAAAAGCCAAAGAAAAGTTGTCAAAATTTAACCGCCGTATGTGATTTTCCGCCCTTGAGGACCAAGTGGTATTTCGCTTTAGCTCTTTTCTCGACTCTACATTTATTTTAATTAATTATACAAAAGACATAAGCCAGACAAGTACATGGTCTACTTGTCCACCGTACTCCAGGCTGCGTTGTCCTCACCTTGACGTTTCACACAAGGCGTCTCGCGTTATGTAAGCAGGCGAGTGCCAGCTCACGAATACTTTCGAATATCTTATTACTGTATACCTCAGAGGATATTTTTTTACTTAGATATGTTAATTCTCAGTAATAGACGTCTTGAAAATATCATAAACTTTAAACAATAGTAAAGTAACCTGTTCTTAGATTTGCTCAGTATTTAGCCTTGGCTAATTTTCAGAATAACAAACAGATTCAGTTAATGAGGGAAAATGTTTTTTGAATATTTTCTTTCCTGTTAATCCAATTTGAGAAAGGACATCATTTAGCGACTATTCATCATGTAGCATTTATTTTTTGTTGCACTATTTTGTTATTTATTTATTTATGATGTTGACTTTGTAACTTGGTATAACATCTCTCCCTCTTTTAAATTAAAATTTTTTTTTCTGTGTAATTGTTAGTCCTTAATTGGCCGTCAGGGCCAAATAAAATAATGTTAACATTCATCTAAGAGCTGTGGTACGTAACGAAACAAATAAAATAAAATAAATAGCCGTGTTGTGAAAAGCAATTATATTAAACAAGCACAATACCATGTTGCAATGGACCCAACTCAATTAAAAGTTTGAGACATTGATGAGTTTAAAAGTAAACACGTGGAGTTAACCGCATAGCAGCAGGACGCAGTATTGCCTTGAACAAATATTATTGTGAAAACAGGAAAATTATTTTTCCTCTTTCATGAATTATGTCCCGTATTCTGCTGCAAAAATAAAATTTTAGACTAAAATATAGACTAATGTGCATGATAAAGTTTTTGCTAAAACACAAGCGGGCTCTAGGTGAAAAAGGTAAATGATAGGGTTAGATTTACAATGAAAAAATTTTATAAATAAACATAGTACAGTGCAACCTCGACATAACAAATCGGAAGAAAACGAGTAAATATTCGTTAAGTATATCAAGTAATTCGTTGAACTGAGGTTTGTTATGTTGAGGGTAGGTTGGTCTAAAATTCGTTATAAAGGGGTAAAAAATAGTTTTATTCACCTCAACATTACGTACTCTTCTTGTTACAGCGAACAACTTCTACAAATAAATGATACCACATTTTATCAAATTACTGTATGTATTTTCTATTTAAAAACAAGTAGGTAAGTAAGGTAAGTAACACAATGTTTATACCATATCTCCTCTAAAGAGCTTATTTTATTCACGCAAAACAGTGAATAAAAAGGCCTTTTATTGCGGTATCGTTATATTGAGGTACGTCATATTAAGGTTGCACTGTATTACAATCGAAAAAAAAAATTGTTCATCAAGCTAATTTGTCTCGCTATTATAACTACACTCATGCCGACTTGAGTAAGCTAACCTGGGTTAAGTGTTGCTGTCTCTGTCAGGCCAATACAAACTGACAGTGACAGAGGGACTTTTTATTAGACTAACTCCGAGTTAAATTGTTCAATTCTAAAATATGTAGTAGACTAAGCTCTCTTTATTTTAAATATTGTATCAAAAGGGGGATAGAATATAAGTTTATTCATTTAAAAAGGCAACATGCTTAGCCATGTATTAATTCAGCTTGCAAACAAAAAAAAATCTACCAAATTCGGTCCATTAGTATGGCGGGTATAACGTATTTTGGGTACCGCAGACAAACAGGTACACACGTCTAACTTATGTCACCTCGTTTTAATTGGGGGGTTAAAAATAAAGCTAATCAGCAAATGAGCTGTTTGCATTTTACAGTGTTCGTGCCCACCCCTAGTTAAATTTCACAATACTGGAAAGCGTCGAATTCCTCTAATGAATGTTCTTCGTACACCAAACAATCAGCCACGTGAGCCATGTTGCACAACTATTGGCTCGCTCCGCGGTTAGCGCATACAGCCAACATTATCACAGAAGCCAAAGCATTGTAGAACTATGCGTAAACGATCGGCAACAAGAAGCAGATGTAATGTGGACATAGTTTGATTGGTACGCCTTGTTTGAATAAACAATATGACTTTCCTCAGGGAATATTATGCTGCTTTTTCTACTTACGTAAATAATCCTAACAGTACTCTTATTTATGAGTTTTATTTAAATTCGAAAATTAAAACATCTCAACAACAGTATAAACATTGAAGCACTCTTTTATTTTATTTTTATTGTACTTATTAAAGAAAAAACTGATGCATCAATAATGAGCTACAGGTTTAACAAGTCTCCCCAATTCTTCTCCCCAAACTTCCCTCTAATTTGGTTGAGGAGGGCGATGGCTGGATCCGGCGTTAACTCGTGAACGGGTGCCGTTTGAGGGTGTTCGTCGTTTGGATACCTCGGGGGAGGGAGACTTGCCGAGCTAACTGATGCAGATAAGAATAACTTTGTATAGACATAAAGAGACTGTGTAAATTTATTTTGTAAAAAATCATACCCGTGAAGTTTCTTGCCAGTTCTTCTTCAAAAAGGTTTTTTCGAAATGTCGGTAGAGTCATGCTTTATTTGACATCAATAAGAACAAGTAATTATCAATGTTGAGAAATAAATATTTCTTTTCATTTTCCCTAAAATACTATTTACAGTTAATTTTACTGTAGAACATTAACTCACAAAACAACAATTTGGGTATTTGACAAAAAAATGTATTCCATATTTAAATAGTTTATCAACCTTTAAAAATATTGCAGAAATAACAGTACATACGTTTACAATCACTAGTTTTCTATTAGATACAGCGATAGTTTGAGGAGCTGCTGCGAGTCGCTGAATAGCGCTGCATATACGACGTTACTTAGTTGTGACGTCACAACGTGTAAATCATGCTAAAAATTGTATGGGCGTTTGGATAAAATATATAGTGGCTACGTAGATAATGCGTTTACATGCATACCGTCTTAATAAATATTTTTGTATTTAATGGCTGAAAGCTAATAATATTTAAAAAATTACCATATTTTATGATAGGTATTTTGCTTGTTTTTTAAGTTATGTAATCTATATAATTTCGATATTAAATTCAAAACTTTATGTTCCAATACGTTTTTCATGTCAAAAAAAACTTATATTTTTTAAATAAATGACAAAAATTTGCATTCTGGAAATGGTGTCAAATACCCAATTTACTTGCGTTCCTGTACATGAAGTAAAAAAAATCAAAGTTTTAGCAACTCTACACCACAACTTATCGAAATAAATTGAACTGTAATCTTAATAATACAAATGCAACAGTATGTTTGTTTGTGTATTCATAAATGTGTTTCGTCCCCTTTCACGCATATACGTCGTGTAAGCGATCGTACCGAAATACCGCACAGACTAGGCCAGGCAACTCTTCATCCAGAGACAAAGTACGTGAAAGATGCGCGAGCGATGCTGCGGGCAAAGCCTATGTGTCACGAATTCAAATATTACTTTAAAGTTGAACATAAGTCTTAAATAGCGATCCCGAAAATTGGTGTTCTGACAGCGTTACAAGATACCTACAGCTAAATTTAAATTTCATTAAGTTTTATCTCATTCAACATTTATATAGAGTGCCTCATCCACCAGTCATTCTTAATATTTTCTTACATTGAATCATAGGCCACTATTTAACTGCCAAACGCCTTTCGTAGCTTCTGGTTCACTTATTATGATCATAAAAGGTAGTAGCGAATATATAGTAAATATTTTTTACTAAATATGTTAACGAAAAACATCGAAAGTATTTTAAGCTATTTTACCTTTAAAAAGTTGTCGAATGATCAATAATGAATACGAAAATGAGCCCTTCTTGTAGCCCCTACACTGTAGAGAATTACGACAAGAGTACAAAATTCGGAAATTATCTCATGCTTGTTGTTGATTGGTTGTTTGTTATACGTACTTGGTTTTCAAATTCCAATGGCTATGAAACAGCTGCTCCAATGTTTACTAACAGATCCTCTTACCTAAAAAAAAGTTTATAGGTCGACGGCAAATTTTATAAACAAAGTCCACATGAGAACGAAAATCATTACACCTGGTTACTCCAAAACAAACAGAAAACAAACACCTGACGTGGCCTTACCGTGTACAGGGGTGGTCGGTTCGATTTTCTGCCCGGTATTTGCCAACAGTTTTTATTTGGCATAAATAAAGGGAGCATCCATTTATGTTCAACAAACAAAAATTTAAAAAAAATTGAATTCAAATGCAAATGGGCAATTTTTCTTCGCTCATATAACAATTATATATCCCAGGTGATAGGTCCTTTTCATGGCATATTAAAACTAAAAGAAAACCCATCTCGTTAACAAATCATTTTATGACATCTAATGATGGTACTGAGATCATCGTCAATAAATCATAGAACTGGCAATTAAGGATCTCATAGAGGCAAAAACTATAAATTAATAATTAAGTATCGCATGACGGAAAATGTATGACGTTGAAATGAAATTACTGCTTTGCAGGTTTTTGAACTGTCTGGGTCAAGTGACAAAAAACCTGCTCGTGACTCAAGGGCAACTAAGTTAGTTTTTTTATTATACTGCTCTCCTGGACGTAGCAGATAAACAAAAAATTACAATCTATGAATCTCTGAAATCTATCTATGAAAAATTTTCATCTTTACACCAAAAACTACTGTTTAATGAACAATTACAAGCAAACAACGCATATAATAGTAAATCCCCGCTTTATATGAAGTAACATTAATAAGTGATTAACATCTAGGTAAGTATGTAGGTACTTAAAGGAAAATGAAAACTTTATCCTCTTATCAAAGTATTACTAAACCATCTCGCTCTCGCAGACAGGATGTGAGCAAGACGAACAGCTCGCACTCGTGTAGCAAAGTTAGTACCATGTTTATTCAAATGTAATTACACAATATTTTCATATGTTCCAAGTTTTTCATTACTCATTCATTGTCACCAAATTGAGACTTATTACAAACAAGTCCGACGCAATGCGTCCTTATGACTAATATTACAGTAAAATTAATTCTTCACATAGCGACATTTTATCTTTATCAGTTTTCAAACAGAGCAAGCCATGGCGCAATATCGGAAAATCCTTCAAACTTACCACGAAAATAGCTGTGATGCACAGGAGCATGTATTTAATGCACCTCATGCCCACGTCTAGATTGTTCGAAGTTTGCGCCATTTTCACAGAACCACGTCACTTTTTTTTAATGTTCAGGGGCGATAAGGCTTACCGCACACGACGACGTCCGTGCGCGAGGCTCGATAGCGACTGACTCGTACCTTGAAAACACATTTGAGTTTCCTATTATCGCGACCGCGCTGAATAACGTCAAATGCCTTTGCTCGGTAAATAATGGACGTCACCTTTTAAGCGAAAGATTGGAACGAAGTCGTAGAATTAGTTTGGCTTGTTAAACAGATGTTGTTAAACATCAGTTTACAATGTAAATTAGTTTTAAGTTTCACAATTTTGATAAATCTTGTTTATCTCGATGAGGTTCTTCAATTTGAAAAATTGTTTTTTTATTTATATTATGATACAATACTAAACTGTAGAATATAACACATTATTATAATTTTTTTTAAATAACAAAGGTTTCGTCTTAGTAATATTTTATTGAAATATATATTTTATCACCGTCCTATTTCATAACAGCTCGTCATGGTTATGACAATAAAGAATCTAAGATATGACTGGGATAAATTAAACGTTTCGAAATAAGGGGCATTTACATTGAAGCGGAGCGGGGCAGAAACAAAGGACACAAAATTATTAGTATTAATAAATAAATAAATAAATATCACGTAGGTGACGGCGCTTGTCTACATTGTCTCCTGTCGCACCCTGTCTTTAGGCTCATACTAGGGTAGCCGTAGCTTTTCAAATCGTAGGTATTTTAGCTATTTTGTTGTATTATGTATAATTAAACGAGTACCTAAGAGACCAAGTCCGCGTCATTTACTAAGAAATTCCCCTGCTTCTTTGACTGTAATAAATGTAAATGGTTTCCAGGATTTTAGAGAAAAAAGTAAAATAATACGCAATTTTATGTAAAATTTGTGTAAAGAGATAAATATATGAAAGTTTAATACCGCAGAGCGTATCACATTCCTTGTTACGATTATCATATTTTTTTAAATTCAGGACAGTACTTCTCCCGCCTTTGTCCCGGATTCTAGGTAATACTACATATTATGTCTACATATTATGGCAAATCATAAGGTTTAAGATTTCTTTATTTCTCAAAAAATTACAAATCACTTACGAGAAACTAATACTATTTTAAAATTATGTTACAATAATTTACGAGCATACTGAAACGAAAATGTGGGTAGTTTCAAAAAGAATACAATAAATAAGTTACGGATGGCGACACGAAATCATCACATCACGTCCTGATGTTTTGGTTATACAAAGAAGCTTAGAACTGTGCGTTCACACTACATGCGATCCGATTATTTGGATGATAAAAGCCCTTGGGTATAATCCCCTCATTAACAGGATTGTACTAGTATTTGTAACAAAGCGTGTGTAATGTGTCTGTATGTTCGATGAGTTCTTCGTCCCGATGAATATCTAAAGCTTCATTGTCACTGAAGTACGTCTTCTTACGGTAGCGTCGGGTGACGGGTCGTTCACTTCCCTCTAATATGGTTGAGGAGGGCGATGGCTGGATCCCGCGTTAACTCGTGAACGGGTGCCGTTTGAGGGTGTTCGTCGTTTGGATACTTGGGGGAGGGAGACTTGCCGAGCTAACAGATGCAGAAAAGAATAATTTTGTATAGACATAAAGAGACTCTGTAAACTTATTTTGAAAAAAAAAAAAATATACCCGTGAAGTTTCTTGCCAGTTCTTCTTCACGAAGGTTTTTTTTCGAACTGGTGGTAGAATCATGTTTTATTTGACGTCAATAAGAACAAGTAATTGTCAATGTTGAGAAATAAATATTTGAATTTGAATTTGAATTTGAATTTGAATTTGAATTTGAATTTGAATTTGAATTTGAATTTGAATTTGAATTTGAATTTGAATTTGAATTTGAATTTGAATTTGAATTTGAATTTGAATTTGAATTTGAATGCTTTTTTTTAAATGATATTAAACCTAATATCTTACATAATATTTCTTATAAAATGATAGATAGGTATCTTGTCAACAAGGACAAGAAAAAAAGCATGAATAACTTTTGAATGGCTGGAACCGATTTCCATCAAACATGTCTATGAACAATCTCAATTAAACCAGTTCAATGGCATTTCAATGATAGCATCAAAATGTAGCCATTCGCATGAGACAAACTACGCCACACACAGATACACATTTTAAGCTCTTTGAAAATTTAACCCCCCACTTTAAAAAAAGCCATTCATCCGTCAAACCACTTGACTTTAAATTTCATCTTCATTTTCCGTAAGGTAGCGCACCCCTTTCCTAACCGGGTGTCGGCCCGATGAAGCCTGCTTAGCATTCCCATGCCACAGCCAGCAAGATGGTTTTTAGTGGGTAGGTGCCACTCTGGTGAGTTCCACATCACCCCGCAGAAGCGGTGCCTGCGGAGGTATGCATGACGCATCTTCCACCTCCCTCCCCGAGGAGGGCGCTGCTTAGGCGGCTAAAAAAAAATCCGTAAGGCAATCCCAATATGACCCAAGCTCAAGGCTTGTAACCAATGTGAAAGAACGACGATGTCTCTGTTAGTGTTTATGTAAGACATACAATCTTATATAATAATAGTGTAATTACAGTATTGTGTTGTAAAAAGTATTTACTAGAATCAACTAGATAACAGATGTCGTGGCTGCATCGCACTCACGGTAATTTACTAATGTTTAATAAGATTTTGCAACGTTTCTGGCGTAACTAGTTTATAGTTCTATCCCTCGGGAACAAAACTTCTTATCGACGCCTGTTTCCTTTTCTTTGTCTTTATCAACCTTTACGACTTTACGATGATCAACCAATAGCAAATATACCTAGTTGGTAAAACAAACACAATTCGACTAATATTTTCGTATTTAGAACTTTAGGATAGGTAAGTAGGTAGGTAGGTAATACTCAATAGGTCTAACAATTGTGACAATGTATCGTTTTATATGTATATTAATTTAATAACCTTTTACTCATTTACTCTATAATATAAATAATAAACAAATCCCCACACAAACACACCGACTGTTTGGCCCTAAAGTAAGCAGAGCTTATACATTTTACACACAGCGAACTGGGGGGGACCCAGAATAATGAAATTAAATATTTATTTCTCAACATTGACAATTACTTGTTACAGTAAACTTACAAGTAAAAAGAATGTCCTATGAAATGTTTCCGAATAAAATATGCCTTAATTCATAGCCTTTGAGATATGTAGGTATACTACAAAATTGGTCTTTCTACTTTAAGACATTGAACTGCTTTTAGCTCTTTATCATTTAATTTTCCAATTAGGTGATGTAACAGGGTGGTTTCAGATACCAACCCTTCTTAGTCTGACTTTTAACGAGTCTCTCAGGACCAGGGTTGAAGATGACATGTAAAATACATGTATTTTTCATATCAGAATTGTTTTTTCCGTAAAATACAGAAACTTTCATTGAAATCTGACGAAGTATTTTACGTTTATTATTGTTTTATACATGTAGTTTTCGCATTTTCAAAAAATGGAACAACTACATGTAAAGAAACGTAAACTTGTGTACCCACAAATACAAACTATCATTACAAATACCCTATATTCGAAATATCGTGATGCAACGTTTGATGAGCCCGATGAAGTTCATGTTGACGATGCCTTAGATAGTGACATTGAAGATTTTGGAAAATTTGAAAAGATTGAAGAAAATTATAGATTTTTTTTTCATAATTGTAAATCTTTTTCCCTGAACACAATATCCAATAAATATTTATTTAAAAAAAGTGTCATTTTAGATGTTTTATTATATTTGCTTTCTAGTCATGGATGTGTAAGTATGTTTATTTAAGTTTATTTCTAATATTTATACATGAAAAAAAAAATCTATGTGTGCTTTTATATATTTCTTAAGTTTATTTATCCGTTATCTAGTATCCATAACACAAGTTCTTAATGATACTTAATTTGGGCTAGATAATGTGGTGTGATTGTTAGAAATACTTAAAAAAAAATTAAAAAAAAAATTATAATTCTATAATTTAAATTTTTTATATATTCCTAAAATGTTTTTTTTATCAAAGTTACTTGTAATTTACTAGAAAATTTCAATATTGCGAAAAAAACAAACGTGTATCTTTCGAAATTTTCATCCCTACTCAGGACACTCGCTGTTCCTCAACAGCCAGACGTGCCTACGCAGTGTATTTGTCAACCACTCGCTACTTTTTTATACGTTTTGTAAAAAATATAATTGGAACTAAGATCCTTATCGATATTATTTTTTTGTGTTGGAGCACAAGAACTTCGACAAGTTCTTTCGACCTAGCTACAAAGTTCGAATTACCGAATGAACTACCTGCATCTGAATTGCCAGGAAACAAAGTCGCGATGTTTTTATACTACATTAGAGGCATTAGGTTCCTCTAGGATACACAGGTAAAGTTCTCGTTTGACACGCCTGTGGAAAGCCTAGACACAATAAAAATCTAAGTTCAAGATTTATGCCACGCCTATATGTCACTCCATATTTTCGGCATCATCGAGACCCTGATAGAGACCGATACTAACACCTGGTGTTCTTGTAGGCATTCTGTGCCATCGGCGTTAAGTATAGCTACATTTTACTTGGTATTAGTTTGCCTTCTAGTAATCAAGCCAGAGATTTGGGTAAATAGGTGTATATCACGTCGATAATACGTACGAAGTAAAATATAAAATTTATTTCTTATCTTTTAATCACACTTTAATCATACTTAAGTAAAATACTTGTATGTTTTGTAATATTTATCCTCAGTCATGAAAGTAATCGAATGTACATAAGCTAAATAATTAATCAATCTGACATCGGAATGTAGAAAGCATAAAAAGTTATTCGCATTAAAAAAATCGTCCACCCCTCTGGAAGCAGGTTTCCCTAGAGCACCTCACCCGCCGCCGGACAATGAAAACAAAACAAAGTTGACTACAACAATTAGACTACAATTCACAACTTTAACCGCCATCAAAGCATTGTAAAATGGTTGCCTTCCGGTTAAAGGGAAAGGGATGATTAGGGGCCACGGACGGAAGCCAACATCGTCGGTCTACTTCCGAGTAACACCTACGATTTATGATAGCCTTGGGCGCTGATGCTTCTTACTATATTTAATATCAAGTGGATCTCATTCTCTCAAGTGGATCTCATTCTCTCAAGTGGATCTCATTCTTGATTGCGTACTACGAACAATGTAAAGAACAATCCCCGAAGTAATGTTTTTATTCCTACAAACGGTTCAAGCAATGCTAGTCTTAGTTATTTATTTTCATAAAGTAGAGAATGCAAAGACAACTCAAATGTCACTTCTTTACGTCACCAATGGATAACTCATAGCTTTCTAACTCACAAACAGACCTCAAAAAGAAGTAACTCCTTCGAGCTTGAGCTAATTTGATTGGTTTTAATAAGCTGAATACATTTAACTTGGTGGTGAATGCCTGATGATGCTTCGTATGAAATAGAAGATGGTTTTTTTAAAACTACAGCCTATATTTATACTATTTTTATACCTCATTACTACCTCATTTTGAGATTTTGAACTCAGTTTATTTTTTGTATGGTAATTCAAAAAATTGTTTGGAAATGCAACTATTTAAAAAAACTACGAAACGTTGTACAGAATGCAAAATTACCCGAATAAACTTTCAATCGTTTTCTTACCTGCTCCTCTTATGGTGTAAGGGGTTTGCCACCGCTAAAGTTCAGGACTCCTGTATTCCCCACAATTAGCTCTGAGGTTAACCACACACCACAAGATTTAGATACTCGTTCAGTTGGTGCTGACCTGGGAGTCTCGATTTGTAATTTCACATTATTCTCTTATTCCTACAAAAATCTCAAATATCAACATAGAAGTTGAAAAACATACAAGTATTATCAAATCGATGAACAAGAAAGCCAGATGTGAAGGTATTAGATTAAAATTGGGGTTTAAAAGGAACATCAATATATGACTCACAGACACTGCTTCTCTACCTAGTTTTTATTATGCTATTGTTTAATTTCGCTGTAGGTATGTAGGCATGACAAAACCGAAGATGGCAAAAGGGTTCACGCTTGTGTAGTTTTAAAACTTTTTGCGAGTGTAAAGGGAATATTTCTCAGGCTGATATACCTTCTAAAAAAAAGAACTTGAATAATTTATCAAATATTACTATAAGTGTTAGTAGATAGAGTTTTTTATTTTAAGATCTATGTGGAGCGGTTTATAGTCTGTTTAGTTTATATTATATTAGACTGAAAAGTTCTTCCATCCATAACTCCAAGAGTCCATATTACAGGCAGCTGAACATAAACTGCAAGCGTCGTACATTACGTTTGTAGAACGGTCGGGAAGAACATCCAATGCTTAAAATTAAATAAAATCTCTAGCATATAGGTATATATATATTTAAACCTATTTTAAATTTATTCCATTTTACTTTAACATTTATAATAATTAGCGTTTCGTTAAACACAAAAAATACAAAAGATTGCAATATAAAACAGATCTGACAATACAAAAGTTCAAGTTTAAAAAGTTTTGGTTTCTATGTAAAAAGTAAAAAACACTTTCGTTGGTCTCACCCCTCTTCACCCCCCTCAGTGCTATTCATAAAATATTTTTAAATAATACCACTTGGCTTCGTATTCATGTTATTCATGTCAATATTTATTTATCCAAAGTTACTAACGGTAATTAAAGGAGAAGATTATCAGGTCCCTACATTCTGGGCCTAGATGTTAACAGCATGAAAGCCGGTTTTTGGAAAGAAAATTAAATAACAATTAATAACTTAACATTTGGTCAAAATTGTCAGTCTGGAAGTTGAGATATTGGGTGTCAAACGCAAGAATGTTCACGCGACAGTTATCTTAAAAATTCAATAATTGTACTAAAATAGAATCAGTCTCCCAGGTTCATCTGTTAATATCGATTAAAATACGAATTAAAGTACTTACTTACCAAGATCCAAAACAGTCCCAATAACCTACGTACAGCTGGAAAGTAGGTATGTATTATGGTTCGCAAATATAAACCATAATTATACTGTATTATGGTTTATATCGTTAGGTATTTTGCAAATAGAGAATTTTGAAACCAAATGATATTGTGGTCTACATGTCATACCAAGTACAATGTACATTATGATACCCCTACAAATAACTATACTATTTCCATTTCTTCAGACAGCTCCTGTGTAACCTTGTGCGAGCGTTTTTTTTACATTATGAATGCATTATTTTATAAAAATATGACGTTTACACACGTACAAGGTTCTATAATACCAGATTCGGGAAACTGATAGGGATGGAGCTATTGGATGGAGCTAGAAAGCATTATATCAAATTAGAACTGACATCGAGAAAATAAAGAAATGGAAATTGTGTTGTCAGTTCAACATTACGAATTCACCAAAGCAATTATAACATGAAACTTAAAATAAACAGTTTATGAAAGATAAGACTGTAGTAAAAATGGCGTTTTTAACTTTTTACTAAGCCAAGTCAAACCTGTTTTTAAAGTACTTTTCAATTTAACAACCGTTGGCCCCACCAAAAACCCTGTCCTCTAAGATGTCCTACTTAAGATTAAGATTATCCAGGCTATTAAGTGGATACCACGACATGAAGCTTGTCAATCAAATACATATATGCATTTTATACTATTTAATACAAAAATGAGGGTCAGTTTGTAGTCAAAATGTAATTGCATGTTTAGGTATTGTATAAGTAATCAGTAGGTATATGTAGCTTAATGTTCACACATGTTGATCCACATGTTATAGTTATAGACAAAAAGACGAATGACCATTCCTGACCTGTCAACATTTTGACAACTCGTATTATGTATAGATAAGTAATATAGTACGAAAAATTACAAATTTTTAGCTGAACTATAAAACTTATTTCATTTCAAAAACTACAATCCACAAAAAATGTTTTCAGTTTTCTTTTTATAGTCATTTATTGACATTTGGTATGCCACGAACGCGCCTAGTAAATATATGGTCTATGACACGTTTCGTTCCAAATAAAGCTCCAACTTCAAAATATTTCGAATTTGCTTATAAATTAATAGAAATATATGACTTTTTTAAGTAAATTAATATTCTATTTGCTAATTTATTGAAATTAATGCACATCAAAATGAAATAATCAGTTGTATTTCTTAAATGTACAATACCGCTTAACTGTCATATTGACAATGTCAAAAATTACAACGTCAGTTCAGATTTGAATTAAACGTTAGCATTCCTTCGTTTGCATTTGCGTTATTGTGTACTGTGCGATACTACTCTGGGTTTTTCTAACTTTTGATCACCATGGCATTCCGGCATTCATGGATGGCGCAACGTATGCTGTGTATTAACTGAAACATATGTGTTAATACTTGTAACACAGTTCGTCATCACGTTGTTATCGGTTTCTTATTTATATTCTAGGATCCTCGTAGTTCGCTACATGGTAACCCATAAAACAAGCCTTTTCTTACTTTGGGGCCATGTTGTCTGAGGACTTTTATTTTAAAATCCACACATACCTACTTATCTGTGTAAAAATCTTTAATCTAACTGGATTAAATGAATAGGTGTTTCACTATCTACATTACAATGCTGAGGGGTACTAAACATCAATGAACTCATTTAAAATCGAGTCTTTCACGTCATTTCATTACAGCGATAGAAGGTATGTCTACATTTTAACCGAATATGAGTTTTTAATTATTGAGGATACTTAGTAATTAGGTTTTGAAAGGCACTTCTTTTGCTTGTAAAAAATAACATATCCGTGAGAATCTGAAACCAAAATCTTGAAATGCTGCACTTTCGTTTTTCCAAGTTAAAAAGTGCCAAGATATGCTATGAAAATTGATTGAATTTGACATATAACCTCGAAATATATTGTTCAATGTAACTTTTTTCTGAATTGCTAAATTGCATTAAGTTGTTACCTTAAGTTTAGGAATATAACACTATTTTTTCCGAATCGTTTTTATATTTATACATTAGATCAATAAAAAACAGGTTGACAGGTCGTTGCATATATGAAACATGGGCATTGTTCTTTATATAAAAACATGTGTTTTTGGCACAGCACTATTGCAATACAGCTATACAGCTGGTTTATTTATTACCCAATATTTGCAATCTTAAACTTATAATTAATTTAATTTAACACTTAAGCTTCGTGCACGAAACCTACACAAGCAGCGGCGCGGCGGCTTCACCTGTGTACCTGTTAGTGGCATCTGTGGCATCTGTGGCATCTGTGGCATCGTAACTCCCAAACTAATGAACTGATTTTGATACAGCTTTTTTTGTTGAAATGATGAGTTAATTTATAGTGTTCTTAGTTGTGCTTGAAGGAAATCGGTTCATTTTATATGGAAGTGTTTACTAACTCGTAGACGTAGTGCCGTACGTAACTTTTTGTTTCAAGTTTAAATTAAGTAAAAATTTAGTAAAGATGTCATTTCATCCTTTTCTAATAAGTCATCTCTAGGGGACAACAAAGGCATTAATTTTGGAAATAGGAGAGTAATAGAGTTGTAACGGATATCGGCAACTATCCGGTATCCGGCCTTGTTTTCACTATCCGGTCGGATACCGGATAGCAACATTAAAATACTATCATTATTTTACACAAGGAAAATCATACTGCAATAGGTTATGGACACCGTTTATTACAATAATCAAAGCAAATGTTTGTTTTACTCATTAATTTAGTACTCAAAATTAACGAGTGGCAAATTAAGGTGAATGAATACCAAATTTTCGGCATTTGTTGGTAAGAGACGACTCCGCTTGGCTTCGTATACCAGACCAGCTTCTGAAATAGCCTTTCGCTTTCTTTCGATCAAGTTCATCGCCCTTATATTCACATAAAAATGGTCGTGCCAGGTAACGTGATAAAGCCGGATATCCGGCGCTCCGGTATGGTAGCTTGCCGGATAATCGGTATCCGTTATCCGGCCAAACCACTATCCGTTTCATCTCTAGAGAATATTTAATAAAAGCTTCCAGTCTCATTCCTGTCTACCCATCGAATTTTCGGAATGCTATCGTAAATCTTAATATTTCTGATAAGAATCGCCTGCTTGATTTCTATTTTTATTACATGTATCATATTTTTTTGGACACACAATAAATCGTAGAATAAAAACACTTGTGTCAAACACGTATTGTCGCCACTTTTTATTTTAAAGACTAAGCTTGCGATCGTAGCAACACTACGCCGTGCCGCCACTTTTTGCTTGCCCAGCAATCTTCCCGCTGACTTCGTGAGCGGGTCAGCGCCGCAGGTTGCGTGCACACACCCATGAGACAATTAGTGCCTTATAGGACAGTAATAAAGTGGTCACTGCTAGCGTTTTTCATGCACTTGCGACCAATCGTGCTCTTTGATATTGTTTAAAATTTAACTATTAATATATAGACCATCTGGTGCGTGAAATAACAATAAAGAAGATGTTGTACTTAAGACTTGATAACTGCGTCTTCTATAACTTATCTTCTGTATAGAGGTACTTTAGTAATTCAGTCTTCTTAGTATATTTTATGTCATCTGACTTCCTTTAGAACCACACCACCCAAGAGAAAATTAGAAAAGAGCCAGGAAGAAGTAAATAGAGTTGATATATATTTTCCATTACTTCAACATTTCAAAGAAACGTTCTCTAACTCACGGCCATGTTGTATCGGTTCCGGGATAAATAAGTATGTCTTTTATGGTAAGAGTTACGATAAAAAGTAATCAGAAGTGGCGTTTTATTACTAGCTAAATGTCTACCCCTGATTCAATTAAATCTCCAGCTTCTTCGGGAATGGTAGAGTCATCGGCGATGTCATATAGCAGACTTATTCAGATATGCTTTCTAAAATAATAATAATAATGTTATTAAAGTAAAATGTGCTGACGAATCGTTACTACCTTTAGATGATCACCATCCAGCTCTTAATGTGTATTTAAACTGCCTGAATTTGAAAACCTCGAGCCTAAAATAGAACCTAAATTAAATTTTTATTTGAGTGACCATGCTAAAATAAATCAGGATCTGTGTAGTTTGCGTTGGGATGTTATTTGGAATGGTATTACTAATGTAAATATAATGCTCGATAAGTTTTATTCTAATTTATTTGATATTATCAAGAAACATACACCGTTGAGAAAACCACGGGATGAAAAATTCCCTATATGGTACAACAAATCAATTATAAAAATATTAACGGAAAAGGCAAAGCACACTCCAATTTTAAAAAGTTCGGTAATCCTCGGGAGAAACTAGAATACGAGTGTTTACGGTCAAGATGTGATAAGCTGATTCGTGATGCGTATAAAAAATTCAAAAATAACAGTCACATCTTTCTATCAAATCCTAAATATTTTTGGACGCATCTAAAACAACAAAAAATAAAATCTCAAATTTTCCAAACGAAAGGTAATTTAAGAATGAAAGTGGTACTCTGCCCATAGAATTAATAATACTACTGGAAGGTCCACTTTTGCTCGGAACGCGAGCCGAAACAGACTGAAAGCTAACAGCCCGTTCACACATAGTCTCCGTATTTACGGTACCCGTTTTAAAGGATACGACAAAACATTATGCTTTTTTCACACCAGGCACCGTATAACGTTCAACGTATCCATCATTACTGGATACGATGTTCACACGCAAGGTCGCAGCGAAAGTACGCGTTCTTTATGAATGCAAAATAGACAATGCGGGCATGTGCAAGCTTGTTTGTCTAGCCCCGTCATCACACACACAGTTTATATCCAGTACAGTTATGTGGATACATGACGGATACGTATTCCGTTCATCCAGTATTCGATGACAAAACGGAATGTCATAACTTAACGTACCGACATTTTTTACTAAATGGCAAAAAAAGCAATGAGTTAGGGTGGCAATAAAATAATATATACTTACATTTAATAAACAACAAACAATAAATAGCGTTGGTGTTGCAGTGGTTAAGGTCTTCTCGATCTCAAGGTCCCGGGCTTTATCACGGTGACAGTCAAATGTACCAATGCTGTTGTTCTGTCCAGCCACTGTCCTGTTACTGCGCAGGAAAACATCGTAAAAAACCCGCATTCCAAAGAAACTATTTCGATGGTACAGTCGGGGAACTTACGTATAGACTGATTGATGTTATGTACAGTCGGGGAACTCGTGCAGGCTCAGATTCGCATTCAAATCCCCTGCAGGGTTGTCGCCCCTTAGTATGCGGGTCGCCTACAAAAGACCGAACAATGCGCAAGCGATTCTCGCCTTACCCTGAGCCTCGTGTGTACGTGAGTACACGTAAAAAGTCTGCCAACCCCCCGTACACTAGCGTGGTGGACTATATATGTATAACATTCCTAAAACCACAATCTTGACCCACGTGATGGTAGATAAGCGGCATCCGCACCCGTGAGCATCTTTACTCATAGGTGTTTTATTCCTTAACAGTAATTGTGATTACATCAACCAATAATGCGTTGCCGACCGTAGAGGTTTCAGTTGAAGTTGCCTTTGTTCCAGTAACTGCACTGTCTGTTCATATCCTTTCACCGGGACGCTACCGCGTCAACGCGGATGTCACGGCGGTCAGAATAGGAATAACTGTAGTGCCGTCCTAGACGAGATCTTAACATAAAAATCTGTATTACCACTAAGTACCCCTTGGATGGGCGGGGTGGTGGGGTGGCATCCCCCCGTAGCATTACCAAGTTCCTTATTTTATTTCACATCACACAATTACAAAAAGTAACAAAGCAGAGAAATAAAAACAGAAACTTGTACAGTACTTACTAAAGGAGGTCTATTATTACTACGAAGTGATTTCTTCGCGACAAGCTTAGATACAACACATGGAAACTTTGTGCTAAACAAAAAACAAGAGTAAATGTAATACTTTTATAATACATTTTAATATAAATATATTTAGAAATTAATAAATAAATTATTTAAAATACAAAGCGCTTCTTGTTTTGTAAATCTATACTTTCCCCTGAACTCTTTTGCAGTATACTGTTCAGGGATATTCTTCCTTTCTCTAGGTATAGATTCAAGCTTGTATTTGATGAAATGAAATGAAATGAAATATTTATTTCTCAACATTGACAATTACTTGTTCTTATTGACGTCAAATAAATTAAATAAATTTACAGAGTCTCTTTATGTCTATACAAAATTATTCTTATCTGCATCTGTTAGCTCGGCAAGTCTCCCTTCCCCCAAGTATCCAAACGACGAACACCCTCAAACGGCACCCGTTCACGAGTTAACGCGGGATCCAGCCATCGCCCTCCTCAACCATATTATAGGGAAGTGAGCGACCCGTCACCCGACGCTACCATACGAAGACGTACTTTAGTGACAATGACGCTTTAGATATTCATCGGGACGAAGAACTCATCGAACAAACAGACACATTACACATGCTTTGTTACAAATACTAGTACAATCCTGTTAATGAGGGGATTATACCCAAGGGCTTTTATCATCCAAATAATCGGATAGTTTATAATATGCTCTAGCACACAACTTCTCCTTTACAGTTTCTTTGAATTTGTCAATAGGAAGACCTTGGATATCCTCAGGATGGTCAAATAGTTCATTATATTCTATGATTTCCTTTAAATCTTCCATATTGTTTTCCCTCTAACACGACCCACGAGTTTTAATTAGTATATTTTTGTTGGTTAGAAGAACATGTTATAGTAATCGTAACGTCAAACTGTCAACACAAACCCCCCTAAACTCACCCCCGCGTGAGGTTTACCTATACAGAGCACTAATTCGTGTTGAGGCCACAGGTAACTTAGGGACTAACGCTAATCTGTAATTCTGAATGCAATTGTTACTAACACGGCATTAGTACACAGGTTAAGGCTGGGTTAGTTCAAACCTCGACCTAGCGAATGCGCTCTAAATAAGGCCGAACTGTATTAATATTAAGTATGTATATCGGGTGTCGCTCCGATGAAGGCTGCTTAGCAATCCCTTGTCACAGCCGTAAAGATGGTTTTTAGTGGGTAGGTGCCACTTTGGTGAGTCCCACATCAACCCGTAGACGGCTGTTGAGGTACGCATGACGCATCTTCCACCTGCCTCCCCGCGAGGGGCGCTGCCTAGGCGGCCAATAACAAAAGGTGTAAATGTTGTTGACAATTTGTATTTATATGGAATTTCATTACATTTTCTTCACTACAATACTTGCATTAAAATTATCATTCACTTCAAAAAAATTTCTAGATTATGAACCTCCGGAAATTATCCTACAAATTGTCCTCCTCAGGCACTACGGGCAGTGCTCATTACTAAATATGGCAAGGGGAGTTCAAACGTGGGCAATAGCCGAAGTTTAGGCATTTGAATCAAAGTTGAAGTAAGGTATATAACAACCCGGGTCCGTTTACACGCTGGTAGAAGGCGGACTTGCTTTGACAACGACTACACCCTTGGGGTGGCCAGATTTAAGGGATATTTAATATGCAGCGGCAAAAGTAGAGCTGCAGATATGTGCCAGCCTGTGGTTCGCCTCGGAGAGAATGTGGAGCAAGCGAGCATACACTAGCATGATGAAGCTATTGAAGTAGACCTTTGACGACCTAGTCATGTAGTGGTTAGTAGCCCAGCCTCCCCAGGTTCGGGTCCTGGTCGGGGCGTTAATTTGTGCAATGAACACAGATGTTTGTTCTCTGGTCATGTTTGTTTATATGTTTACATGTATGTTTATTCTACTACTGTTATTCTGCTGTTATTTATTATAATTATTTATTTATTTATCCATAACACAAGTTCTGCTTATTTTGGGGCCAGTTGGAGTGTTTGTCTGGGGATTTATTATTATTATATCAGGTACAAAGAATAGTTTAGACAAAAATAATATTGATCAAAATTTTAATATAATTTTTACAAAGTATAATTGGTACATAAAACAATGATACATAATTTAACGCATTTGTAAAAGGTAGACATTTTTATGTTTCGTGTTTCATGACAGGTTAACTTAATGTATTTACATAGACATTTTCAAAGTTTAATTACAAAAATTTTATGACAGCACAAAGCCAAACAGGAAATATTCAAACAGCAGATGTTGTTACCAGATCTGTGATTCTTAATTAATCTTTAAGTTTTTTAGAAGTGTGTCTAAGCACTGTGGCCTAAACAAGAAATCATCTAGATTAATGTTTCATGAATCACCGCCCGCTTTGCACCGTCTGCTTTGAATCTCGACGACAGAAACTTCAAGACTTTATTCATTAAAATTACTACAACTGGAGGAAAAGCCTTAAAGATAAGTGTAACTCAAGTTTCCACAGCTCCTCTGCTTACAGCTAACACATCTTAAGTTAATGACTAAAGCTTAGACTAAACGCTGCTAGTTGAACGCCCGTTCTTGTCGCAACATGTTGGCCATCCATAGCGCTCCCCCTACCACTAGTGCCTGAAATAATAACACAAAGTATTAATAATAATATAATTCGAGTCCTGGCCGGGGCATTTATTTGTGTGATGAACACCGACGGTTGTTCTCGTTGATTCTGGGTCACACCCCAGGTCGCTGTATGGTCATCCATAACACAAGCTCTGCTTACTTTGCTGGTGTGTTTGTCTGGGGATTTATTTATCATTATAATCATCATCTAACGAATTAAAAGTCCCCGTTGTCTTGTTTGTGATTGGTTAATTGATCTAGTAACGTCATCTCCACAGGTATCTCGTATCGGATTGGGTGGTTCGATTACAACGTAAAATATTAATAGAGAATTCAAATTGCTGAGAAAGGCAGTTAGAACTAGTAGAAAGTAGAAAGTTAAACTTTTATGGGAGGAGGCCTATTCTTAATAATAGGTTTTAAATTGTATTAAATGGCAACCTTGAGTGCACAGGTAAATAGCACATAGCCTCCAGTACACCAAAATCGGTTGTCTTCATTGGACTAACGGCATCGCCACAACAAATATTTTTTTTGCTCGAAACACAAATCTACTAGTTTGTACATTTTAGACCCGCATCTTCTTTTACTTTTCAAAAATCCTACGACCTATTAGAAAATGAATTCATGTGACTGTAAGGAACACAATAAATATTTTGTTCTAAGTTATTTTCGGTGTATCAATTGCGCAAACCCTTACCAATCCTCTAGCGAGGGTTACTCATTTCGAATAGAACACGAGGTTAACGGATACTATTAGCGAAAATATCTCACAATGAGGAATTTCCTGACAGGTCAGAAAATAGTAAAAAGCCAAAACGGTGGCGCTAGTAAACTTTAGTCTCCTATAAAATACATTTACGTATATTTATTTTGGGTGCTAATTAAACGGACTTCTTTTTAATACCATTATACGCCACAAAACATCTATATTGCTATCTAAATTAATAACTCAGCCACAACCGACGAGCGTCTAAATAATATTATGTTCGCCACTAAAATATATTGTCGCATGATGTTTTTGCTATAAAATTTTGAATTATCATCCAAATTCTATTAGGGCGCTTCCCGCACCCCGCTCGCTTCGTTCGCTCGGCTCGCGCATGCGATAAATGCAACCTAACATTAACCTAACCCAAATTTAACTACTACGCTTTCTATAGAATATTTAGTAGGCGTTGCAAAAAAGACGAATTAGTTTATTAGAGGCTATCTCATTTTCCCGTGGCTAAGTTATGACATTAAAAGTTTGATGACGTGGTCAATACAGAAATCTGTGGCTTGACTTATAATTTCCCTAATTATTTTTGTAAAACAGGTTGTTTGCCTACCACGCTTACCCACCCTTACCTACCTAACATATTTTACTAACCTGTACTACTATGTCTCATTAGTTCTAACATAACTATTTTAGAAATAAGGTCTCCCACATTGCCATACTCTCTTTTTATTTTATTTTAGTGTATTTTAAACTGTAACTGATTTGGCAATAAAGTGTATTCTATACTACGAGTATTCCACTTACGGCTTTTTTTTCAAAGCTGAGATAAGTTTTAGCAGTAGAATAATTTTGAGAATTTGACGTAATTTCTATGTAAAGTCTTGTAAAGTGTCAAAGTTATTCTCCAGAGAAGCTTTTCTTAGCGCCACCTCGCGGTATTCCGAACATTTTATTTTAAATAACCTTGAAGAAAATCCCTCATTGAATACTATATGTACCTGTATCAAAACAAGAAATACGCCCGCCACGCCAATGGAGGCCGCGTGCGCCTGTACCCACGTCCCGAAGGCACCAGAACATCCCTGCGCATACGCCAGTGTCGCATTGCACTTCACTTCGTTGATGGCGCCGTATTGTCGCGGACAGCAGCTCACAGGGATACCGCCTTCCGTTGAGTTTTGGAAGGCCGTCAGCCATTCTGACGCGTTGGTTACGCCGCAGCATTCAAACTGGAATGTTTCGAAAAAGGAATTGATTTTTTTAATAGTTTAGTTGGAAAAAGGATAAATTATTATTACGCCTCTTTGATATACATGACGACGAAATTCACTGGGCGGGAATGTATAGTTTCTGAGATATTTAAACTTTTAAGTTTCCTTTAAAGAATCCCGAGTTTGAGTAACAAAAGATTATGTAATTTCTTCTTTTTTTAATAATATTCATTTCAGTAATATCTGGTTGCTTAAATTTCAGCACTTAATCGAAATAACCCACTATGGCGTAGCTTCTAGACTGATTTACAGAAATATATCAGTTTTTTTTTTGGTTTCTAAAGTGCTATAACCGAGACTGTTCGTAATTATGATTCACAAAGTCACACTTTCGCAAAACAGGCATACTTTAAATGAGTCATGAGTAGCTAACTAATAACTAACAGATGTTAACTCTTTATTCGATTGCTCATATCGCCATCGATAATCGATAGTAAAAAGAAATTATTAGCCCCATGACTAGATTTCCTTGCTGCCTTTATATTTTCTTTCTGAAAACTAAACAGAAAACCAAAATTACAGTCGATTTATTGAAAGCATTCAAGGTGAGACATCGCTCACGCTGTGTCTTTTCTACGTCAGTCCGAGGTTACTTCGAAGGTCAAGTGTACCTTATCAAATCAACAGTTGCCTTTCTGATATAAAGAAATAACTCGACCCGGACATTTAGAGGAATTGAGAACCTAAACTGCTTGATTTTGTAATTTTTTTTTCTTAAAGCCACTCAAATAGTTACTTAATGTACCTGTTTGTGTTCCGTGAAGGGTCTGAATACATATTAATCTATATGACGACCGAGTAGTGTAGCGGCTAGTAGCCCCGCCTCATACGCCGGAGGGCCCCGGTTCGAGTCCTGGCCGAGGCATTCATTTGTGTGATGAATGTTGTTCTCGGGTCCTGGTTGTTGATATTTATATATGTATGGTTCTGATCCTGGCTCCCCCCTAGTTCGCTATATGGTCATCCATAACACAAGCTCTGTTTACTTTGGGGTCATACACTTGGTGTGTTTGTCCGGGGATTTATTATTATTATTATATGATTATTTAAAATATTGGCTACAAAAAGGATTTCTCATTTTAGCAATGAATTTTAAAAAATCCTAGCGTTATTTAGTTTCAAGCGGACGGGTTGGGAAAAATTAATAATGCAGATGACGACGCGTCACGTAATAACAGGTGAGGTGCGAAGGAATATATTTCAATGTCACGCAATTATTTAATAAAAACACTTTTTAGTATAATAAGTATTAAAATTGGTATGTACTATCCACCTGCTACATTACTAATTAATGTAATCAATATTGAAATAGAGTACATATATATGTCTAACGACTAATTTAAAGAAAAAGTCTATACCCTGTCTACTGCTAAATGTGCAAAATAACAGCGAATTATTACTTGTGTAATATTTTCAATAGATCACTGCAAAAGTAATCGTACTTAATGCCTAAAGTTCTAATAGCTTTTCATACAAAAGCCGAAAAATGTAGTTTACCGAGCAAGGCTTTTTAAAACTTCACATCCTGGTTTTGACCAGGGCCTATGTCCCCCATGGCTTATAAGATCGAACTTTATTTTCCTTTACAATTAAATGAAAGGATCTTAATTGCTGCGGAAATTCACAAACTTCAATTCACACACCCATTAACCAGGAAGATGTCTGAAGGAAGCGGGAATACATCCAAAACACTCACGTCAGTCTGCACCTCGTCCCACAACATGGTCACCGCACTGGTAGGCGGTCCGTAAGCGGGCATGGTCTCCGTGAGCTGCTGTTGCACTAACGCCACGGTGTTTCCTCGCAGCGCGTACCCCGCGATGCAGGCCGACAGCTGGAAGATGAACATCAGCACCATGGCACCGACAAACTGAAATTACAGAAAAAGGGTGGGTTATTTTAAACTTAGGTTATTAGATTCGAATATTCCACCCGGCCAATGACATTTGGGTTTTAGCGAGATGAACCGAATGAACTGAGCTGCATTAAACAGGAATGGACTAGCCGAGTAAGTGTAGTAATTAGACAGCAATAACTACTGCCGAAGCTAACGTGCCGGCTCGAATGAGTGGGTAGCGTGCCTAACTAAATGCATGAAGGTCCTGTACGTACAATTGAATTTTATACAATAAAACTTTGAAATGGATTTCCGTAAATTTATAAATCAGAAGCTATTCTTTGCGCGTAGTATGTGTGAATGGAGAAGACAAAGTAGTAGGCTATTTGGATCTTTGGAACAGCTTTTTGGAAGGCTGACGGAACAAGCGAATGAATTAATCATTTTATATTGTAGGTATCGACTTCTGCAGAAATGTTTGAGTTTTGTTTGCAAGCAAGTACGAAATGATGTTAAACCATTGAAAAGCTTAGAAGTTGTTTGCAAGAATTGCGGTATATGACCAAAGGAGTACTTTACTAGTGTATTTTTCATCTAATCCAAGTCATAGATTTCGCATTATAGCCATATTTAAGAAATGTATTTAATTGGTCATAATAAGGTATTATATTTTTGGAGAGGTTTTCAAGGTTAAGTTAAGAAGTTGGCTATGAATTGATGTCAACAGCAAGAGCAAGTACTCAGCAAGTATGACCAGCCAAGAAAGTAGACTACCACGAGTGTCAAAACTTCATGTGTAACCAAAACAGCTGTAGAATTTATAACAAGTTGACAATTCTTATTTTTATACTTCAAATTCTACGCAGTTTTACCTATAAAATATACTCCAAAATAACGTAGCTTTTCCAATAGTAAGTTTTTTTAATCATACCTTCAGTTTTAGTGTTTGTCAATTAAACATACACAAACAAACAAACGAATCTGTCTTTATAATTATAGCATAGATGAAGACTAATAGTACACGTAATCGCTCGCAGCTAACTTCAGCCTTCGTAAATATGCATATTATCTAAAATGACAGCATCCAAAAATCCGGAAAATTTTCGAATTTTAGCATTCGAATCTTGATTTTTGACCGAGCGCTCTGGAGTTTATCCTCTTAGTTTGACAAATCAGTTTGCGAATAGATAAACGTTGTGCAAAATATGTTCCAGGACTTAGGGTCATGAATTTCACTCAACAATCGTTTTGAAATTTCACTGAAGAGTCTATACACTCCCAGGACCTCATAGTCTCAACGACAATTACCTCAAAAATATGATTATTGCCCAAATGTTGATATTTCCCATGCTTCACACTTTCCACGACGTTACCAGCCGAGCCATCTTGAACACTGGTCGTAGGAAGGTCGAATGCCGCGAGAGTGTTTACGCCGGTGGCATCCGACGCCAGCGGCCATTTTGCACGCTACTAGAGGCCCTGGGGCAACAACGGAGTGGAGGCCGCTAAATAATTTCCGAAAAAATCAAGTAATGCCAAACAAATTAATATTATTAAAATCAAAAAATATGGACATAGTTAAATACAAAAATTATCAGAAATGAAAGCCAATGGAAACTTGCGAGTGTTTTACAACGAAAGGCAATGTTTTCGCTGATCGCTAGATCGGATTCAACACTGAGTTGTGATAGCATCGATAGATGGTTTTGCCCTATCGCAGTTCGAAGCTGAAGTATACTTTAATTTTGGAAACCAGCGCTCTCCTGTTCGACACCATCAAAATTAAATAGATTATATGTGTAATTTCACTGTTCGGGATATTCCATTGCCGGCGTAGCAGATTCAAAAAACATTTTAAGATCATGTCATACCTTACTTCTCTCATATCAATATGTCAATATCGTAACACATGGCTAATAGAGCGGTCTAGATAATTCATCTTCAGTCTAAAAGGTGCATTGTCTCTTACAATGTCTTACTGCTCTCATCTGAAGAAATGTTGGTTTGAACTTCTTCGATTTCAAAATATCTCTCGACACTATTTTTCGTGGCTTCAACATTCTTGTTGAGCTTCTGCTCGGAGATAATAAATTGTTTGCGCTTATATTATGTTTATTTAGTCATATGTTAATTAAGTAAATTTGATTACGTAATACATTAAACACTGTACGAATACATCACAAGTAACAATTGATAATAAAAACCTTTGTTTAAATACACACGAGAAAATAAGACGAAATATTGAAATGTGAACTGTTAAAATAAAAATTCTAAATATAAATTGGCAATATGTGAAGTTCGCATTGTGAACAAACGGTACCATGAAATTTTAGAACAAATTTAATATAATGAACAAATTATTTGTGACTTTCCAAGAAAAATGCGTCCGTGAACAATTATTTACATAATTATGAATTTATATTTACTACTACATTAAATAAACATTTGCGAGTCGTGACGAGGAAGCGAACACTGAACCTTCGAGTTGTGGAGAGATTGTGGAGATTGGCAAGAGTGAGCGAGACTTTGATAAAAGTAGCGTCACTATCGGCCTCGCTCACTCTTGCCAAACTCCACGATCCATCTCTCTCATCATCATTCATCATTTTGCCGTAAAATTAAGGACCACCAAATAGTTTGTGCGAATCAAACACATTTTAGCTATAGATATATGTAAACTGGATTCTTCAAAATCGGATCACTTCAAGTATTTTTTTATTTTTTACTCATATTTTTTAGTATTAGGCCACCAAATGTTGTACCATTTTTAAATCCTGATTAAAGGCGCCAACTTTTGATGGCACTTGCCAAGGCACTCTAATACATTTTTTTTCAGGAGGCTCTGTCAAAGTCGGGGCAAAATTTGGGGCAATTGTGTTATTATTTTTTATTGTGATTAAAGATATGTTATTTAGGTTTATGAAGGCACGTTTCAAATGAACAAAAATAACCAACATTAACCACAATAACCAACAAATGGTTATTAAAAATGATTAGGTAAATATTGAGAAATTCTGCTTTATTTTAATGCTCCTAATTTCTAAAGAACATGGAGTGGATTTTTTTTTCTGATTTTTCTGATTATGGTTACCATCTATACTATAGTCCCGTTTCGGCTTGACGTTAAACCTTAAAGTTTTAAATACGTTAAACCTTAAGTTTTATACACCCTGTATAAAACATTTAAAAAATCTTTAAAACAATATATTTAATAAGTATGTCAGAAATCTGTGGTCAGAAACATATAAAAAACGAACACATGTACACGGTCAGTTGACACAAAAGTCATATTGAGGAGAGATTTTTGGTTTGGATTAAAAATAATATATCACCACAATAAAGGTTCTTTCATTATTCAGGAGTTTTATCCTGAAAACCTAACAGAACTTCTACTGAACAATAAAGAATTAGTATTTCATCTCGCCTTTTGTCATGGAATGACTCAAAAGATAACGAAAAGGATACTTTCGATTATTCTCCGCATGACAGGCATGAGTCATAACTCACAGACGCCATTTCGTTGATAACACAGATAAAATTAGGTGTGCATGATATAAAAATCAATGTGTAAAGTGCAGCAGGCTGTGTACAGAAAGGGAAAACTTCATCCGATGCCGTCATTACTGCCTTTTTTTATTATTATTTTTTTTTAATTTAATGTTCACAGAACCAACAGCACTTATAAAAAATGCAATGGAAATAATTAGGTTGTTTAAATATTACCAATAAAAGGTTCACAATTTTAAGATTAAACTTTTGAGAGTAGATGTAATTAAACTAACAAAGGTACACAAAAGAAATAAAATAAAAGAATTACTAGTTATTTTAAGAACTAAACACAAATCAGAACAAAAACATAAAAAGTAAGAATGAAAAATTACAAAAATAATTTTAGAATGTACTTAATACAAAATACAACCAATAAAATTATTATTAATAACAATACGCGCGGTGCGGTACACGACCACGGAAGTAGCGTGCTTGTGTATGCGTGTGTGTGTTTGTGTACGTGTGTAGTGGGTGTGTGTGTGTGTGTGTGTGTGTGTGTGTCTGTTGAGTGAATGTGACTAGAAAATTATATAATATGTATTATATGTAAACAATTATGTAATAGTGTGTGGTATTTAAGTATTACACCGATAAGTAAATATAAACCTAATTTTTTCTGCTCAGTTGCAACTTTATATTACTTGAAATCAGATTTTTAAAAGATTGTTTTGTTGTATGAAAAATATCTATGGATTGGAATTGTTTATTATAACAACTAAGTATTCGGCTGATTACTGAATTTTTTCCATAATTCGAGCGACTAAATGGGACGTGGAACAGGGAACAATGCCCAGTGCGTCTAGTAGGTGTTCTGACACCAATGCATAAGGAAATCAACTCAGGGCTATTTATACTATTGCTGCAGTCATCATGCAAAAACAACATCTGCAGCATGGATCGTCTTTCTTTTAATGGAAGCAAATTATAAGAGCAACATAACGCGTTATAGTTACTTGACCTTTGCGCTTGCATACGATAATTCAAAGCTTTGAAGAATTTTGCTTGAATTCTTTCTAAGCTATCGATATAGGTCACATAGTGTGGATTCCAAACAACGCAACAATATTCGAGCACGCTACGAACATAGGCGCTATACAACATCTTCATGCACTCGGGGTCAGAAAACGGCTTACTTACGCGAAGAACAAATCCAAAACCTTTGTAGGCCTTTGAGACTGTGGTTAATATATGTTCTGACATTGTCATTTTTGAATCAAGGAGCACCCCAAGATTCCTTACAATGTCTGTAGCAATTAGTCCTTTGCCCTCCAAAACATACTGACGTACAATCTTTGCTTTCCTGTGCGTAAAAGATATTTGTAGGCATTTTGCAACATTTACACTGATACCATTATCCTTGTAATACTGACAAAGATTATCGAGATCAGCTTGGAGTTTCGCAGTGTCTTCGATAGATTTTATGTGAGCATAAATTTTTGTGTCGTCAGCATACATTGAATATTTTGCAAAACCGAAGCACTTGCCGACATCATATAAGTAAGCTACATATAAAAGGCGTCCCAGAATTGACCCTTGAGGTACTCCGGATAGGACACTTAAGAATTCAGAACGATGACCCGCTTGAACAACAGCCTGTGACCGGTTATTCATGCATTTTGGGTTGATTCTGAAATATACCTTATTTTTTGTTTTTTGAGGATCTTGTGACGATGTGACGATGTTTTTTCGAGATTGACATTTATCTGCACTTTTTTTTCTGAGTTGCCATAAATTGTAATTTCATGAGTAAAATAATCATCTCCCTCATATCGATTCGGGTTACAAAAAAAAATGTTGAAACCAAATAATTTGTAGTAGAACAAAATGGAATTTAAAAATAAATTTTTAAACATAAAATTCTAAAAACGAATTTAAAGTGTTTCTTAGTACATTTGTTTTTAAAACTATGCAGAAATCTAAGCAAAAGCAAAAAGCAAAATATTTGTTCAAATCGGTCTAGAAATGTGATATTTAAACGATTTAAACGAATGTATCTCTAACGTAAAGAAGTGGTTCTCAGCTAATAATTTGCTCCTCTAAAATTTGAAATAATTAAATAAAAACTACATTACCAAACGTCAAACAGGTAAATAGAAACATTGTAGTTAAGAACCAGGAACTGACTCCTGTAAACTCAACCTTATTTCTGGGCCTAATAAAAGACGCTAAACTCCAGTGAGGACCGTATATTAAAAAGACAAAGCGCTGCAGAACATATTATGGTAAAAAAATGCGTCAAATTCAAAATGAAACAACTGCTCGATTATTGTATTTCAGGTACTTTTATAGCCACATGACATATGGCATTCTGTTGTGGAGGAGTGCTGCCGACATCGATACTATATTTGTTCTGCAGAAAAGGGCCGTTCGCGCAATCTACCAGCTCGGTCCAAGGTGTCACTTAGAATTAAATTTAAGTAAATAAATGTTCTTAATTTTCATTCCAAATACATTTTATTCAAAATTTTATGTTTTTTTAAAAAAGAACATATCCGACGATGTTCAAAAGATAAAGAGATCTCCACAATGTTAACACAAGAGGTTAACATGCTGGCAGCTCATAATAGTAGGCTTCATAAAGCTACTAACTCTTGGATGGGACAATGTATGCAAAAAAAAATTAATTAATTAATACAAAAAACTATAAAGCCAAAAGCTTAGTATAAAGTATTCGAGTATTTGGATGATTAAATAACTCGGAAATAATTCTCTCATTCACAAGGTTTTGCTAGCATTTGGAATAAATCATGTGTACTGTGTCTATTTGTTCGTTGAGTTACTCGTCCCGATGAATGGCGAAAGCATCATTGTCCCAAAAGCACGTATGGAAGCGTCATGTGACGGGTCGCTGACATCTAATATGCTTCGATGGCGATGGCTGCATCCCGCTTTAAGCCCGTGAACGGGTGCCGTTTGAGAGTGTTCGTCGTTTGGATACTTGGGTGGAGGGAGACTTGCCGAGCTAACGATATACATGACTAAAGTTATAAAGAGACATTGTAAATTTATTTTGCCAAAAGGACACCGGTGAAGTTTTTTGCCGGTTCTCCTTCACGAGGCTTTTTTCGATCTGGTGGTAGAGCCATGCTTTACATAACAACAAGAACAAGTGATTGTCAATGTTGAGTGAATAAATATTTGAATTTGAATTTGATGAGGCGAAAATACATAATATTCTCCTTTTATTTTATGTCACATTTTTGACTTTCCTCATGTAAATGTTTTTATTTTATAAAAACAGTTTTAGGTCTTTCGGAGATAAAAAAATACACCCGTTTCGTAGTACATCTGCCTTGAAAAAAAACATTTTCCTTATCCGAATTTAAAGTTTACCAAAAAGAAAAAAAAAAAAAAATGTGGAAATTACGCAAAATATAAAACAGGTGTTTAAAAGGATTTCTTAAAAAATAAATCTTAAAATTAAGTTATTCTGGTGTTTTGACCAGTTGACCTCTGTCAACTACGTCATCAATTCCTGTATGTTCGAATATTCCTCGTGGTGTATTGAATAACCCCATAAAAATATTATTCTGGGAGACGTTAATCAGACGAAGTCAAAGGTTTTATGGAATGGATGCTGCTCTAAATCCGTTTGCAAGAGGAGTCCGAGGAGAATTAAACTGGCAATATCTTGCGAGATAGACCGGGGGGGGGGGGGGGGGTAGACGGATCGTCTGCCCCTATTTACTTTTGTTTTGGGGCGCCTTTTTTAGAAGATGCTGGCTTAGTCAATCGGTCGGATGCCGGTACTTCAATTTTTAATTATAATAACAATACATCCCCAGACATAACTCATAACATATCCCCAGGATAACCATACAGGGAACTGGGTACCAGTTCGCCTGTAATAGACATACATAAATATAAACAACCGTGACCGAGAACAAACATCTGTGTTCATCACACAAATGAATGCCTCGGCCAGGACACGAACCTGGGACCTCCGGCGTAAGGCTACTATTATTACCACTGACGCCACTCGACCATTTTGATGTAATTACCAAAATAAATCTGCTTATTCTTGTGTTTTTACTTTAGTTTGGAATTGGAAAATGAATTGAAGATGTTGTAACCGTGAAATATGGTGCATTTTTTATCATAAAATAAAAATTTCGGTTTCAGAGAATAAAAACATGAAGGAAAATCAAATTGGGCGAAACTCGATGTTGGTGTTATCATGGAATCTTGCCTGCGTAGTTTTTAAAAATAGTAAGGAACACTACAAGTACCTACATGCTAAGATTTATTTTTTGTATTCTTGAAAATTCCATTTTGTTCTTTTTTTTGTAACTTTTATTGATGTGAGATGTGATTATTTTACTCATGAAACTACAATTCATCAAGAAAAAAGTGCAGACAATTGTCAACCCAAAGATAGATAAAACATCGTTATAAGATCCTTAAATAAATGAATGAAGTGAAACCTCGCAGCAAAAATCACTGGACAAACGCGGGGTTTAAAGATAAGTGTGGTAGTTCCCTACCTTCTCGCATCGGCTTGACACTTGATGGAAAACACCCTGTATAATGGTTCCAAGAGGCGTCGTTCACATAAAATAAAACGGCTTTAAGAAAATTCTAGATCATTTATATCTGTTCAGTCTTCACCAAATTCAAATATTTATTTCTCAACATTGACAAGTACTTTTTTTTATTGACGTCAAATAAAGCATGACTCTACCACCAGTTCGGAAAAACCTTCGTGAAGAAGACCTGGCAAGAAACTTCACGGGTATAATTTTTTCAAAGTAAATTTGCACTGTCTCCTTATGTCTATACAAAACTATTCTTATCTGCGTCTGAGCTCAGCAGATGCTCCCTACCCCAAGTATCCAAACGATGAACACCTTCAAACGGCACCCGTTCACGAGTTCACCCGATCCAGCCATAGCTGGGCCCTAACATGAGCAGGATAACTTGTGCAGATTTGCAGCCTCAAGGTATCGTTTGTAACCCTCGTATACCGATGCTCCCGAGTTCGAAAACTGGTTGTAGCGGACATTCCTACATTGAAACAGATAATTATCACGGACGCTATGGATATGGTATGTTTATGAACCCCTGAAGCAATTGGGGAGTTTTAAATAAGTTTGACGTGTGTCTCTGTCTGTGGCATCATATCTTTCGTTAGAACTGACCGAGCTTGATGCAGTTTTTTTTTATTCGAGAGTGTTCTTGAGCATGTTTATTGAGCAGCCCGTTAAAACTTATGAAGGATTTTCCCGTTAATCGAAGAGATGCGCATGCTGATGGATATTATAAAAAAATTATGTCCACTAGTTAGGTTTGTTTTTTTTTTTTGAACATATGAACACATTTGAGAATAAAATTATGTTTGGGACCACAACTAGTGAGTCATAAAAATTACTTATATATTTTTATAAACACTGATATATGGGGTTATTTGTCCATTCGTGTGGGAAAACCTTTGGCATAGACGGGCTCAGATACACAAAATTATAACACGCCTCTTTTTGCGTCGGAGGCTAAAAGCTGTTTTACTTCATATTATTTACATTTTACACAGATCTTAAAACTCTGAAGGCGCTCTCATTTACCCTGACCATATTAACCACATCTTAGCAGAGACATTGTTAATGACGTCACGAAACATTTCCTAGTATCTAGGGCGTCGCTCGCAGACAGCTCACTGTTATATTTAAACCAAACAATATATTTGACGTCACCTATTTCTGGATCCATCAAAATAACTCGCATAAACAATCAATACATACATGCACAGGAGTTTATACAACATTGTGGAAGAATGCGAAATAAAGAGAGGCCATGAGGAACACCACAATGAACTTAGTTTAAAGATATGTTATCTTTGAAAGAGGTGCCAAACTCCACTAAAACAAAGAAATGCATGGTCTAAATATACTTTTAATCTATATAGATTAAGAACTTATTCGAAAAATAAGTCATAAAACGTTAATATCCTTCATTTGTTCTTTGCTAGATCTAAGTATATTGCTGAGATATAACCCTAATATGTGAAAGTATGCAGTACTCACAGCCATGTTCATGTAGTAGTTTTCCATGAAGGCTCCGTAGAATCCGAAGAAAGCGATGATGAATATGATGACGCCACTGGCGATGCAGAACGCGGGAAGAGAGAAAAACCTCTCCGACAGGAACGGGTGATAGCCATTGTACGCCGACTGCACTGAACTTCCAACCGAAAGCACTATAATTCCTGTCAACTGGAAACATTAACTTTTATTGCTAATTAACACTATCGAAACACACAACCACCATAAGCACCAGGTAAACTTACCAAAAACAGAAAATTGAAAAATATTAACGAATATTTAACCGTCGTAAATATTTTAGAAAACATTTTGTCATATATTTTATTTTATTCAAGTGGCTTCTCGTACGCGATAACACTACACCCGCCTCAGTTTACTGATAGGTTTTGCCACTATCAGAAAAGATTAATGTAGATTACGAAAACAAACGAACTTTATCAGTGGCGCAACTCCACGGGAGTTGTCGAATGATTTTCTGTCATTTATTTACTTTTTTTGTTGCAAAATTGACAGCGATACAGACTATGCTGCAGCGGTTCACGCGCGCAAACTGAATTCAAAATGGCGCGGCGCTCGCGTGTTGTGTAAAGCAATAAAAACACGTAAAGACTGAGGCTGAACGTTTACACATTACATGTACAGTTTCGAGCTTCATTTGCATTGTTATCTATCAAGTTTGTTATGTAACCGACACAGGTAACTGAAACACGAATACGGACAGTTTTGAATAGTAATTAACTGTGAAGAATAAGAGGACTACCTACTTGTGCTTTATTTAGCTGGAAAACCTGGCAATTACTTCAAGAAAAGATTATAAATGTAATAAATAGCATTATTTAATCTAAAATAACAATAATATATAACTAATTAGGACTCTAGTTGAATTTCTTCAAACTTGGATTTCCACGCCATCCAGCCCGACATGGACGTTATCACGATCTGAAACAATGAAAATGTGTCCAACCAAAGTGACTTTCACTCCTTATCAATAGGTACAACTAACCAGTTTTTGTTTAGATGTAGGTATATGATACGAGGGTAGATTGAAAACTTCGCGGCATAAATAATAAAACACAGGAATAATGCAATTTTTTATATTTATTTTTCTACATACTCTCCTCCTAGGTCACACCACTTAGTTCAGCGGTCCTTCAAAGCCTTGATCCCATTTAAATAGAAGGTCTCGTCAAGGTCTTCAAAAAAGGCATCTACAGCCACTTTGACCTCCTCATTGGTAGAAAATTTCATTCTCAAGTGTTTTTTTTAGTTTTGGAAATAGGTGGAAGTCAGAAGGTGCCAAGTCAGGTGAATAAGGGGGTTGAGGAAGCAATTCGAAACCACAATTCACTATTTGAACCATCGATTCTGCAGATGTGTGAACACGAGCATTGTCCTGATGAAACAAAACTTTCTTGGTCAACAATCCTGGTATTTTAGACTTTATTCCTTCGCGTAAACGATGTAATAGTGTGCAGTAGTATGCAAAATTTATAATTTGACCTCTTTCTAAGTAACCAATCAAGATGACACCTTATAATCCCAGAAAACCGATGCCATTACCTTGTTTACTGAAAAGCACACCTTGGCTTTCTTGGGGGTCGGAGATCCGGGTCTCTTCCATTGTTTGGATTGTCCAAATTCAGGCGTATAGTGATGAACCCATGTTTCGTCTATAGTAACAAACTTTGCCAAAAATTCGTTTGGATCAGCTTGAAAAAGCTCTAAACGGTCTCTAGAAATCGTGAGCCGAGTTCGTTTCTATTCAAGTGAAAGGAGCCGCGGAACCCATCTTGCAGACACCTTGTGGAACCCTAATTCGTTAACGATCATTTTTTTTGTACGTTCATATGAAATTCCTTCAATCTTCTGTCTCCCATGATGAGATCACATATTTTTTCGATGTTTTCCGAAGTCGTAGCTGTAGAAGGCCGTCCAGAGCGGGGGTCATCTTTGATGCTCTCTCGTCCACGTTTAAATTCAGCTGTCCACTTTTTTTATCATTGTATACGGCGGAGCAGGTGTTCCTAAAGTAGCCACCATATCTTCATGAATCTGCTTTGGAGTTAAATGTTGCTTGTGGAGGTATTTGATCACGGCACGGTGCTCTAAACTATCCATCTCCATAATTAATGAAACTCACTCTCACTTTATGTTCAATAAAATAAATAATTACGCATCTATCTCAGAGAAAAATTGCACAGAAACAGACAAAGATTCTAGGTTTCATATGAGGATAGTTTTATAATAATACGACAACGAAATCTGTTGTTGACAACGAAATGTTAGGCTGCGAAGTTTTCGATCCACCCTCGTACCTATGCATTTGTCTACCATCGAATTCGTAAAGGAAAGTGACAAATTTAGACGAATAAATTGGATCGTTTCTTTTAGGGCATTGTTGTTTTAAATTACTTACATTGTACTGTGTTCATTTCAATTCAAGTTATTAGTAGGTAACTGAAATGTTTTAGCAAAATAAATAAAATGTTGAATGATTGAACACAAATTGGAAATCATCAGCATGATACCGAATTACAAAAGTTTTTTTCCGAGCTAGACTTATTTGTCCTCGGTTCGAAACTTTCAGACAATTATTGCTGAATGGATTTGTGGATCTGATGAGTAAGTAAGGATTGGGATCTATTTAACCTAGGTATGTTTTCTATCAATAAAATAAAAAACATGCAATAGAAATACTTAGTGAAAGTATGTCAATAAGACTATTAAAATAAACTGGCATCCGAGTTAAAATGTCAAAGGTTTAAGTTGATTCTAAAGAAATGGTAGATCGAAAAATGTTTTTACTCTAAAAATAAATATCTAAATGTCAAAAAACTTGATATGAATTTGTAAATGAGTGTATTGAGTTGACTAGTAATTTAATGATTTGAGTATCACTCTAATAATTAACAATTTCAAATCATATACATATTTTTTTTATTTGACTTTGCCAGCATGCATAGTCAAATAAAAAAAAATACGTTTTTAAAAAAAATATTTTTTTATTTGACTTTGCAAGCTATACACGGTAAAATATGAGAACGAATAATTATGTAAAACCACCACAGACTACCATATTTTCAGCAATAAAGACTAACTCATGAGTATTTTAGAAAAACGCCATAAATTTTATGGTAAATCACCGAACAAAATCCCACCTGTACACAAGTGACAACGAGCGAGGTCACCCCAACGATACAGGCATGGTACTGGAGCCAGTCCCCCAGCGTGATGATGCAGCCCACGTCGTACGCGTTGCCCGTGTGGCAGGGGTACGGCGATATGGTGCCGTAGTCCACGTGGCAACAGCTCACTGGCATGCGGTGGCCCGGCCAGTCCGTGCGGCTGGACACGCCGCAGCATTCCAACTAGGGGATAGAAGGGATGTGAGTGGATGGCCTAGTTGGATATGAGTGGATGTTTGGCGAGTTGGTGCAGTCGGCCGAAAATGTGGTTTATTTGCACGTCATAAAACTAGAAGGTTGATTTTCCCTTGTTATAATATTCTGCCAGTTGCTGAGTCAACCTTACAGCTATTTGGGTTACATAAGAAGTTCTTTCAGGTTCACTTTGTTGGGCGACTGTGCTTTAAATGGCTTGCCCGTCTGATATAAAAGATAGATGGCGCTATCTTTAACCTCATGGTAATGCACACAAAGTGGCCTATTATTGCTATTATCATATACCTAAACAAGTACCAACCTGAAATATCATAATAGTAACGAAATTTCGCTATAAGTATTATGTTATATAAATTACTTATGAAAATTTGCCTGCAATCGATATATTTTTACTATTTTTGCATTTAGCAAACCAACACGCTGGTGCCAAGTGCACTCATGGACATTATTGATCGAAGGCGTTTTATTTATTAATGTTGATTAGTGTTGTTGTATTTAAATGTCGACTAATGATGGCAACCGTAGGATTCAGGCGGAGTTGCCTATGTTCCAGCAATTGCTCTGTTTGTTCCTTCCCTTTAACCGGAACACAGCCACGTAAACCTGGTCATTATAGCGGTCACAATAGAAAGGACTTTAGTACCGGACTTTAGTACCACCAAACACGAGATATTTAACTGTTTTTCTAAGTACAAGTTTTATTGTTCATGCTCTCCATAGCGCCAGTTTGGACGCCAATTTTTTTAATTAGGTATATTTTTATACAGCCGATTCTGCAGAATAATAATAAATCCCCAGACCTACTGTATGGCCCCAAAGTAAGCACAGCTTGTGTTATGGATGACCGTACAGCGAACTGGGGGGGAACCCAGAATAAACATACAACCATGACCCGAGAACAAACATCTGTGTTCACCACACAAATGAATGCCCCGGTCAGGACTCGAACCTGGGACTTTCGGCGTATGAGGCAAGGCTACTTACCACTACACCACTCGTTTGTCTACTGATGTCTACTGACGTCTACTCACTGATTGCTTAATGCAAAATTTTTGCAAAACAATTAAAATCTATTTTACAAAACCTTATTATTGAAAACTACTAAAATATGAATTGCCTATTACGAAATTATCTCCTGGCACTAAACGACGTTACAAATTGGTAACACCTACAAACTGTTTGAAGGAGTTTTCTTCGATTGCTTATTTTATTTTATATTCTAAGGAAAACTTACAGCTTATTGCCACAATAAATAAAAAATAATAAAATAAATATTGCTAACTAACACACCACATTATCTAGCCCAAATTAAGTATCATTAAGAACTTGTGTTATGGATACTAGATAACGGATAAATAAACCTAAGAAATATATAAACACACATGGATATTGTTTTTTAAATATAAATATTAGAAATAAACTTAAATAAACATACATACACACATCCACGACTAGAAAGCAAATATGATAAAATATCTGCTCCTACCAGCTTCTACCTTCGAACCCGGGAACTCTGGCATGAAAGGCAAGGCTACTTACCTCCATACCAAACAGTGGTAAGATCAACAAAAGCTTTTTACAAATAGGTAAACAAAAATGTTAAACCCATGACATACTGCGAAATCGTGACAGATTGAAACTTTTAAACTTGCACACGGTGCGGATGGAACACATTTTCACTTTTTATTGCAGTAATTTTTAACTTGAAAATTACATTTAGAAGTGGTCTATTTGTAAGTGAAGTTTTGTTTTATTTGTGATTTTTTTTAAAAGAAGGCCTTATTTATTTCCATGGTTTACTTTAAAAAAACAATAGTTTATTAATATACTTATCTGCTACTTTTGTTGCCTATATCTCTGTGTATTAAACGAAGTATCGGCCAAGCCGTCTAATTTTCGAGGGATAAAATCAATCAGTTTATGATGAGTTTATTTTTGACACAATTCAAATTCAAATATTTATTTTTCAACATTATATTGCTTGTTCTTTTTAACATTATTGCTTCAGCATGTCTTCATTACCAGTTCGGAAAGACCTGCGTGAAGAAGAACTGGCAAGATACTTCACGGGTGTCTTCTTGTGTCTGTACATAATATATAATTCTTATGTGCATCTGTTAGCTCAGCAAGTCTCTCTTCATGGACTATCCAAACGACGAATAATCGCTCTCCACAACCGTATTGGAGGGACGTGAGCGAGCCGTCACACGACGCTACCGTAAGAAGACGTTTTTTAGAGACAGTGACGCCATAGAGATTTGAAAATTTAAATGTCTGGCATGGAGAGATATAAAAAGTTGTATTTGTTCATAATTTTATAGAGGTTTTGTAATCTCACTGGATAGATTACAGCAAGATAAGACGTGTTTACCGTTTGTAGGGTGACACATCCAGAGGAACCAAACTACTCATATTTCACACAGTTATAGAACTAAAAATATGCGTTGTTTTTCTAAATCAAATAACTGATTAAATTTATTTAAATGTCGTTCCTGGTTAAATACTAAGATATTACAAGCGAGTACCTACTTATAACAAAAATAGAATAAAAAGAACCTATACCTACGTGTATAAATAAACTTCAAATTGTAGCTGTCAAGAGTAAGGACAAATGTTTCCCACCTTCGACTTCCTCTTCACGTGCCATCGTACAAGATGGAATGAAAAAGCTTTCTGAGGAGTGATGCAAACCCACTAGTTTTTTTCTTTGCGAACATACTAAAATTGCAATTTTATTAAAGAAGGTTTAAAAGGATCAAAATGGCATTAATATTGCACTTACCGATCGCTGCATATCGTCCCACACTTTAGTATGCTCTGACCTGACTCCGTACAGGTTCATAGAATTGGCCATGGGAGCTCTCAGCTCCGACCGGACGTTGTTCTTCAGCCCGTAACCAGCAATAGTTAGAGATATCTCGAAGATAAGTATCACCACGCAAAGGCACATGTACTGCGAAAAGGAATTTAAAACGTCTTTAAATGGAAACTATAGAATCAAGATACCAAAGAATCCTACGAAATTGCGGTATCATTGAGTAGTTAACCCCTTTTTTTAAGGTGAATCTAGAAATAATCACGAGTTTCTATCTGAATTTTAACTAAGAGAAATCGACTCCTTTAGCCAAGACCGTTAAAGCGAACATATACATACGTACTTATATAACTCCGGCTAATAAATGAAATGCTAATACCAATCTTACGGACCCCAATAACACTTTCTTTTCACTTTACCCAATAACACTTTCTTACCCAATAACACTTTCACATTTGTATTGTGACGTGTGTATTTATTGTTTGGGGACCTTTACACCCCAAACAGTCAGATAATATTATTTTGGCAAATAATTTTTTAATTACTATTATTTTGCCCTTGTATTTTTGTAGTGTTATCTTGACAAATTTAGGCGCTATTGCGCTGCATTTCAAATAAGACTGGGACCTTATACATCCCTTAGTTAACACGGACAACTAAGCGTTTCATATACTTTATATAGAAATATTATACATTATTTACAATTTTATTTATACACATTTATTATACTTTACAACTGACGACCACCTCCAATGGCTCTCTACCGTACACCAATTAAGATGGCTGGCAGTGAACTTGATACCCAGAAGTCACCGCCTAGAACAGTAACCCTTTCCAAGGTAAGACGTAGTATAGGGGAATGGGAAGCGGTGGGGTCAGATCCGATCTCAGTTTCCCCTAAAACTACTAGGACAGCACAGGAAGGACCTGAGACTAAGTACAAGGACCGCATGAGCGAGGCCAGGGCATGCCTCAGCAGGGCAAAGAAACACCTGAACAACTCGCGAAACTTGAAAAGTGAAATCAAGAGTAGCGTTGCTGAGGCATGTGACAGGCTATTCCAAATTGTGAAAGAACTAGATAGCGAATTAAAAGGAAAGGGTAAAGGTCACGAACAGGCTCAAAATAAAGGTGAAGACATTAATGAAGAAAGAGAAATAGTAACGACTGAAACAGAACTGATTGCCCAATTAAGGACCACTTCTAAACACCTTAAAGAGAACAGCCAAAAAATAACGGAGCTACAGGAGACGATAGAAAGACAGAAGGAGACGACGCCCGAAACCAGAACAGCCAGCTACGCGAGTGTGGTGGCAGACCGACCAAAAGCTAATACTTTTGAACGGACGACGCTGCACTCCGTAGTTATTAAGTCAAATGACATTAACGACACGGGTGAAGTCGTCTTGAGCAAGGTACGTGAGGCCATGAACGCCAAAGAAGGATGGGTGACAGTTGAGCGGGTTCGGAAAGCTCGAGATCAAAAGGTGATAATGAGCTGCAGGACTGAGGAGGAACGAACAAAAATAATAGAAAAACTGAAGAATACTGATGGGAGCCTCAATTGTGAGGAAGTTAAGAATAAAGACCCTCTCCTGCAGCTCAAAAGCGTCCTTGTAGCCAATACCGATGAAGAGATCCTCAAAGCACTTAGAAACCAAAACGCGTCCATCTTCGAGGGTCTCAATAAACAGGAGGACAGAGTAACAATTAAATTCCGGAAAAAGGCAAGGAACCCGCTCACATGTCACGTTATAGTCTCCACGTCTCCAATCATATGGAAAAGGGCAATTGACAAAGCATCAGTGCACATAGACCTACAAAGGATCAGGGTCGAAGATCAATCGCCCCTGATCCAGTGTACACGATGCCTAGGCTATGGGCATAGCAAAAGGTTGTGCGGGGAGTTTCTCGGACTTGTGCAGCCACTGCGGCGGACCGCATCTTAGGATGGAATGTGCAGACTGGCTGGCCAGTTTGGCTCCTTCCTGCAAAAATTGCAAAACAGCAAAGATGCCACAGACAGAACACAACGCATTCAGCCAGGTATGCCCGATACGACAAAAATGGGACACTCTTGCGCGATCGTCTGTGGCTTATTGTTAAGGTTGCTCTGGTAACAAAATTTCGCAGCATACATAGAAAAAGCTCAGAACCAAAAATTTTGGAAGGCCGATTAACACAGTTGCAACAAGTGATAACATCACTGAAAACACGAAAGGGGATGGGGTCGACTGTCTGGTCGGTGCCTCCCTTTCTTTTAAGAAGAGAGAAACCGTTACCAGAGTGGTCATCCTTTGCACCCAGGCAAAAAAAAAATTCGGTCGACCAGAGAATAGTGAGAGCACGTGGGGATATAAATAATCACTGCGTCTATGTCTATGACTGTGAAGTTGGAATAGTAAGGAGCATTTGTAAGGAAAACATCAAAACTGAAACCAACCCTGAAAATCAGTATGGCGTCCAACAAATATCTAATAAACTATGTGGTGAAAAAAATTTATTTAAGATGGTTGAAAAAATTGTATGTTAAAGATATTAAACAGAAATGGAGAAATAAAATATGTTTTATAGATATTATGAGAATATTTGTATTAACATATGTACAATAATAAAAGCAAGTAAAATGTAAGTTGGTGTCTTAAAGAGATTACAAATGAAAAGAAGTAAGAATTGTGAACCAGAAATGGAGAAAGAAACAAATATTAAAAATCAGATAAAGGACATAAAATGCAACTGTTATATTGGCACGAAAAGTGTACTGATGTAAGTAAATTAAAATGTGTGTACGGATTTTATTGTAATAGAATAACAAACAAAAACGTAGTTAAAGAAGGCGTATAGTCGGGTAATCCCACCCGCATGAGAGCAAAAGCGAGAAGTATGAAAGATACAGTAAGAAACACAAAAGATGTAGAAAAAGTGTGAAAGGAAAGTAGAGTGAAAGGAAAAGAAAGACAAAGTCTGCGCCACTGCCGGCGGAGGTAGGAGAATAAAAAAAAAAAAAAAAAACACTTTCTAACAATACAGCAACAAATCTAATGCAAATTAAATGTATCAGTTATCTACCTTACCATATCTTTGGCAGGAAATGGCAACGAAAAAAAATTATTAAACAAAAAAATAACTACATTAAAACAGAAAACATTAAACAAATAACAAATATTTACTAGACAATTTTAGCAACATTAAAAAAAATACAAATTATCTTGCCTCATCCATCCTGCCCATAATCAATGGTTTGTTAATTTAACATTCTGCACACACGGGTAGTTTCATAATAATTTTTGTATAAGCAAATTATTGGTCTTGTTTTGTTTTGTCAAAATATCCTGATTACTGAAAGTTGTACTTTATTTATTTATTCTTTTATTTTTGGCTCGCTTGTATGTTTAACTTGATTAAAATTGTAATGTCGTTCATAAAAAAGAGAAATTGTATATTTTCTTATTTAAATAAAAACTCTTTAAACCGATCATACTGAATAGACTTAAACATGATAATATTGAACCACAACTCTATTTCCACAATTCACCCGAAAGTGCAAATCTCGCTTAAAGGTAAAAACAAACGTTACGAGTATATCAGGAATTTCTGACAATAATGGAGTTGGTATACTAGTGGTTCTCTATAGATATACCACTTCTGCCACAGACATGGCAATAACGGAAAAGTACGTAACTCAAAGTATTGTTAGGTACACTCCTACTGTAATAACTGTTTTAAACTATCGCGGTTATTTTCACTATAATTTAATGAATGTACGGGATTCTTACCACGATTTTCGATTATTATTTCGCGCGTCCGATATTTCGATGATGTTGCAAGCACCATGATTCGTGGAGAATCGTGGTAAGAATCCCGTACATTCATTAAATTATAGTAGTTAAATTAATCATTCATTGGACTCCTACTGTAGGTTTAAAATTCACCAAAAAACGAAGTCGCCTTGTCCAAATGAATCTCTGTCTAATCAAATGACATATATTTATTAAAATGAGTTACAAATTACTGTGAATTAAAAAAACCTGGCAATTATATTATAAAAAGAAATTAAATTATAAAGCATATACCTTTATGAAATGAAATGAAATGAAATGTAAGTCATTTATTGGAGCATAGACAGAGATTACATTTGACGAAAAATACAATATTTTGTTAGAATTTATTTTTGATATTCTAATGACTATGCCACCGATTGGTCAGCTTTGAAGCCAAAGCATCGCCTGGATGCCATGACGCTGGCTTTCAGTGGCACCATGAGTGATAATAGTTACATTACGGATAAATATACATCTAAGCCAGTAAAGGGTTAAAAACTGTCTTAAAACTATGTTACTATATTATCCTAGTACTCTTCAATAATCAGATTTCGTAAAAAAAAAATGAAAAACAATTTTGAAAAATGTACATACAAAGAAGCAAATACATAAAAATAATAAACATAATAAACTGTGGCAATGTCATTCAGAGAGGAATATATAAAGTATATGTCAAACTGTCTTAAAAGCTATGTTTATGTATTATCCTAGCACATTTTTGATAACAACATTCAAATTTCGTCAATAGTTTAAAATAAATAAACAGGTAAATAACAAAAAATAAGCAATGTCATTCGGTATATATAAATAAACAGTATATTTTTATAATATTAATTATATATCATATGTCAAGCAATCAGGGCCAAAAAGTAAGTATTTGTTGAAATGTAAATAATATTTTACAGTAAAAATAAATTTAACATAGACGTAGAACGACTTACTATGCTGGAGAGACTTGTGTGTCTAGTAGAAATTTCTTTAAAGAGCGTTTAAAAATGTTTAATGTTTTGGAGTACCTAATAAGTGGTGGAATGTTGTTCCAGCATTTAGTGGCAGCATAGCGAAAGCTGCCCCGAAAGGCGGTCGTTCTATGTCGTGGATGTGATAGACGTAGGGGATCCCTAGAGTTTATTTTCGGAAATTGCAGTTTTTCGAATAGATACGAAGGCTGTCTTCAATTTATGACTCCGAAAAGTAATGAGGCTAAGTGTAACTTTCGTCTGGCATTCATATTTAATAGGCGATTGCAGTTCAAAAATGGAGATACATGCGAACGTCATGGGATTTTGAAACAATACCGAGCACACGCATTCTGTACTCGCTGTATGATCTTTTTAGTGCGAGCCAGCATGCATTCTCCAATAACTGTATCAGCATAGTTTAGTTTGGATAGAATAAGTGATTCACAGAGTTTGATTCGCATTTCAACCGTTAGACTATCTCGGATTCGGAATAAAACTTTGAGTCGATAAAAACAATTACGCATTGTTTCTCAAACATGATGTTCAAATTGCAATCTACTGTCCATTTGAACTCCTAGATTACGGGCGTCAGGGACGCTAATTAAGCCACTTCCTGTAATGTAAATTTGCGGGTCTTGCAAGGTTATACTATTAATAATATTCTTGGAATATCATAAACTTTGATTTTTCAGAATTTAATACTAAGTTATTGCGGGTGCACCAATGGTATATTCGGTTCAGATCAGAGTTTAATTTAGCAGTTGCACTGTTGGTGTAGTCTGTTTTAAACGAAATGTATAACTGCAGATCGTCTGCGTATATATGATATTTGCATTCTTGTATGACTTCAGTTATATCGGCACCGTACAGTATGAAAAGGATGGGTCCTAATATTGATTCTTGAGGAACTCCTCTATTGACAGGTAAGGTGTTGGATTTTGATGGGATGCCGTTGTCCCCGCGTATTTCAACGAGTTGCTTACGATCAGTGAGATAACTTTCAAACCATTTAAGCGAATTTGAGTCAAAACCGTAGTAGGCTTACTTCGACAAAAGGAGAGCAATGTTAATTAAGTCGAAAGCGCGCGGAAAATCCAATAAAACAAGGATGGTACCCTCGCCTAAATCTTGCGCTGCTAAAATATCGTCAACAACGCTCATTAAGGCCGTGGCTGTACTGCGACCTTTTCGAAATCCGGACTGTTTCTCCGGAAGGATGTTGTTGTTTTCCAGATATTCAGTCATCTGCAGACAGACAGCTCGTTCGACGATTTTTGACATGCATGGAAGAATACTGATTGGACGCAGTTCTTTAAAGCTATTCGGATGTTGTACCTTGGGTATATGGCTGACAATCGCTGTCTTCCACGAGTCAGGAAAGATGCCAGTTTGTATCGACTTGTTAACTAAAGTAGTAATTACATTCAAAGTACGAGGTAGCGTTAGTAAGATCATATCTAGAGTAATTCCATCGATTCCTTGTGCATTGGCTGAAAGAGATTTAATTATATTACCAACAGTAATTTCAGAAACTGGAGTTAATGAGAAGACTGCCGTACTAAATCGGTCAGATTTGAATCGGTTTATTAGTGACATGTCAACAGAGTTATCACCAGGAAGGTTTAAAAAATGTCTATTAAGTTTTTCGGGATCATTTAAGTTAAGGGGCAAGGCATTTTTTTTACTTTTAAAATGTACTACATAAGTTATATGTTCTTCCAAAGTACTCGAGGATTTTTCAGATTAACATTATTCAGATTTAAATATGCGGATTTTGATCTTTGAATTGCAGTTTTACAATATTTTTTAACTCGCTGTAGTAGTTTTTGTGTGAATCCAGTTTAGTGGATTTATATCTAGCATGTGCTTTATCTCGCAGTTTCATCATCTCTTTTATATTGAACGTTATCCAAGGATAAGAGCGATCTTTTATACAAACATGTTTTTCAGGGGCAAATTTATTACATAAATACAATATACGTGCATTGAAAAACTCTAACATCAAATTTATGTCACTGGTATATGTGTAATGCCATTGCATATCATTCAGTTCATTTATAAAAAGCGTACCATCAATGTCTTTTAGAGGTCTATAAATTAGCCATTTGGACGGTGGTTTGTACTTCTTAATGTTTAATTCAAAAGTAATAAACGCATGCCTACTGAGATCTGGGATATAGTTCACAGACAAGTTACAAATGTCTGCGTTGCAGCAGACCACGTCTAATAATGTTTCACTGTGGTCCGTGAAGTGAGTTGGCTGGTTAACATATTGCATCAAGTTTATGGTAATTAAGAAGTCCGAAAGTTTTTTAGTTCCAAGGTCACTTGTTTTTAACATATTTATATTGAAATCACCCAGTAAGAGGATGTAGTCAAATTTTCCGAGCGAGTTAATGGTTTCACTTAAGGCATCTATAAATATGTCAATGTCAAACCATGGCGGGCGTAAGGCAGTGCCGATTGCTAGCCTTAAACCCCCTATGCTCAGGCCAAGCCACATTTGTTCGACAGAGGGCGCCGGTGGGTGCGCGATCAATCGACCATTAATACCTTGTTTTAAATAAAACCCGACCCCGCCGCCTCGAAGAAGGGTGCCCGTGGGTCGCGGGATGTGACGTAGTCTGTAGCCGGGCAGCGCGGGCGCACGCGCATCCTCCCCGGCTCGCAACCATGTCTCGTTAACAGCTAAAATATCTACATCGTTTTGGATCACAGCAGCGACAAATTCATCATGGCGCGTACCAAGAGAGCCGGGATTTAGTAAGCCAAAAGATAACTTCCTATTTTTGAGAAATTGATAAACTAACGAGTGTATAATCTGCGCGAACTTATTGTGTAGTAAAAATCGTTTCAAAAGCGTTATATGGCGCCAATCCATGTAAGTACTATACTTTGTACAGGGGCATGTTAAGTATTTAACATAAAATGACAATTTAGATAAATGAATTCTAGCTGATCTCACAAATAAATATGAATATAATGATAGAATGAAGCTGAAAATACAGTACTTAAAATAAATATTTAAATAAAGATGTCTATCAGGTTTTATCGTGATTAGCATTACATTGTTCAAAGTAAAATGGCCACCTCATTTTCGTCAGTTTGAAAATCGCAAACAGTAGCATTAGACCTATAGCTGGTCCCTTTGAACAAGAAATACAGCAGAGGTTGTATGTTACATGCTTATGAATTCTGGGTTCTCCCCAAGTTCAATGTATGTGATCACAGGTCACACACAACACAATCTCGTGACTTTATTACAATGATTATTTCAGGAATTATACTTAACAATTATGTTTAATTGAAAACCTCAGCAATAAATAATTATAATCGTTTTATTACGGTTATAAATAAAGGCGATCTGTCATATTGTGCAATTTACCATAAATCCATAAACGTGGTAAAAAGTTTTCTAACAAAAAAAAACAGTAAACTATTATTTCGTGTCATCAGCAAATGATGACACAGGACAGCAACAATGAAGCCTGCACTTTGTATTCCACCTATTACTGTGTGTATACTCTCCCTCTTGCAGTATCTATCCACGTAAGGAGGGTCCAGCGGCTCTGCAAACTTCTTTGACAAAAAAGGTGTTTCAGGCTGGCGATGCCAGCCCGTTCCCTTATCAAATATTTATTCATTCGGATCAATATTTCTTCCTTCTATCATCGTGTCGTCTTCCCATCGTAATAAGTTAAAATAAATAATGTATAGGTACCACTAAGACAGGAGAGAAAATCATACAGGTTTGGCTAAAGTAAAATTATGGAACTCTTACCCCAGCAATATAATAGAACTCCTCCGACAGCGCCCCATAGAACCCCAGCGCCGCCGCCAGCACTATGATGACGCCCGTGGCTATCATGAACTCTGGCAGCGAGTAGAACCTGCTGGTCACGAACAGCTCGTACTCTGTCAGCATCTTCAGCTCCACCGCGCCCGTGATGATGAGGAGGAAACCCGTGAGCTGGGAAGAGATTAAATGTTATTAACGGTCTGATGGTGTTAGGTACAGACTGGTATTGTCTGTGGCATTCAATAGGTACAGAATTTCAAAAGTAAAATCAAGTAAAATGGAAAAAAAATTAAAATAATTTTATATCTGCTTGATAGTTTATCATACTAGTATATATAATGAGGAGCTAAGTAAAATCTGTCATACCACCTACTACACATATTCGGCAAATGCCGATCGGGGTTTGCCCCCCTGTGAAGGGTTACCCGTTAAATATGTTAACGGGTAACCCTTCACAGGGACATTATGCAGTGCATCTGTTACTCTTAAAGTTTATGCGAATTTTTTTTTTTTGTTCCCCTCCGCGGTAAGGGCAGGAGGATAAAAATGCCCTGACGCATACTCTGGCGCGTTATGTGTTTTAGTAGTTATGTGGGACTCGTCCCGACGCCTACCAGGACCATACCCACTAAAAACCCCCTGTCGGCTCGTGCATTTTTGCCACTCAGCCTTCATCTGAGCGACGGCCAATTGGAGAAAGAGGCCGCGCTAGTGGGGCCCAGAAGGGGTCACCCGCTGGGATTACATAGCACTGAAGGTGCTCAAAGCACTGAAGGTTAATACATAGCACTGAAGGTGCTCAAAATGAAAATCAATAATTAAAACAAAAATTAAAAAAATTGCAAAATAAAATTGAGTTAATTCGCATTTACGTTAGAATTAGGATTTACGTTAGAATTATAATTTACGTTAGAATTAGAATTTGCGGCCAGAAGGGCCTCGAGATCGCGTGACAGTCTGGTGGATGAGTACGCTTGCGCATTTCTAGGCCTAGCGACTTTGAACTTCGAGTCTAACACAGGAGCAGCATATGAGACCGAATCACGAACTAGAGGATTGGGATGGGTTTCGGAGCGTTTGAAAAACGCTTCAGAGAGTGTTTTGAGATGTTGTTGCACTGTAGGCAGTTCAAGATCTCTATGCAGGTCCGCGTTACGCACTTACCACGGTGCGCCTGTGGCCCGGCGGCAAAAGAGGTTTTGAACTACCTGCAGTTTGTGCAGGAGGGAGGGTTTGGCGTGGGCAAAGATTGGCGAGGCATACGTCATGACGGGTCTAACGCAGACCTTGTAAAGTGTACGTTTGTTTCTGAAGGACATTTTACTTTTTCTACCTAACATGCTATTTAGGCGGACTAAATAGTGACGAGCGAGTTTCGAAACTCTTTCGACGTGTGGCTTGAAAGAAAGCGTCGGATCTAATGTGACGCCTAAGTATTTAGTACTGCGCTTCCAGGGGATGGGAATGCCTAACATTCGAACGTGGGGATCGCCATCGGGACGACGGCGTTTGTGGTCGAAGCGCATCGCAGAACTCTTTTCAGGGTTCACATCGATGCGCCATTTTTGAAACCATACTCCAAGGGCGTTTACGGCCTTTTGGAGTCTGGTTACAAGGTGCCGAATACCGTGGCCTTTGGTATAGAGTGCGGTGTCGTCAGCAAAGAGGGCGAGTTCGACGCCTTTCGGCGGGATGGGAATGTCGTTGGTGTACACGGTGAACAGCAGAGGGGCGAGGACTGAGCCTTGAGGGACTCCAGCCTTTATGGGACGAGGTGCAGAAAGCGTGCCTTCGTGTTTAAATCGAAACGTACGGTCTTTGAGAAACGACGCTATTAACCTGACTAGGCGATCCGGTAAGCCTATCTTGTAGAGTTTATAAACGAGACCGCTGTGCCAGACTTTATCGAAAGCCTTGGCTACGTCAAAGAAAACCGCGACTGTTTTATAACGACGCGGATAGAAACCGTCAAGTATATACTCGACGATTCGGTGGACTTGCTGAGGGCAGGAGTGTTTAGCGCGAAAGCCGAACTGATGGGGAATAATGAGAGGATCGCCATCCGTTGGAAACAGATGGTTCCGCATTCGAGAGAGTATGACTCTCTCGAGAAGTTTAAACATTGCCTTGAGGAGGCTGATGGGTCTGTGATTAGCCGGGACGTTCAGAGGTTTGCCCGGCTTGGGAATGCCTATGACTGTCGCTTCTTTCCAAGCTTTTGGAAAGTAGCTATGGTCGAAGCAGGCATTGAAAATGATAGCTAACAAGGTAAGCATCTGTTGAGGTAGGTGCTTAAGTGCGTGGTTGGAAATTCCATCCGCACCCGGAGCCTTTTTAGACTTTTGATTTCTAATGAGAAGCAAGATTCCGTCATTAGAGACTGTGACAGGGTCGGCGGAGATGGGGAGAGAGTCTCTGCGAAGGACTTCGTCCTCCACCGCCTGGATGTGTGAGGGATCAGCAGGTTGCGTGCTGGGCGAGCATTGTGCGGCAATGCTGTCGGCGAAGCATTCGGCTTTCTCTTCGACTTCGAAGGCAGTAGTGCCATCGGGACGAGTGAGAGGAGGAACGTGAGAGACGGTGTCTACGCGTAAGGCTCTGGCCATGCTATAGTACGCTTGGTGGGACGGAGAGATATTCGCCATGAGATCGTTCATCTGAGCGTCTCGGAGTTCCGCGAGGCAAGACCTAACTTTACGTTGAAGCTGAGTCGCAGCTGTTCTATAGGCGGGCGTGGGATATTTCTTGGCTCTCCGGAGAGCCGCGTTTTTAGCTTTAATAATATTGCTAACGGCTAAGGGAAGCGTGGGTTTGCCTTGCTTAGCAACCTTTTCGTTGTCACTGATGGCTGAGTTGATAGCATCAGTGAGAGAATTTACTAATGAATCGATTTTATCCGGGCTATCTAATTGTTCGGGAGAGATCGCGAGTGGAGAGTTCGGAGCCTCTAAGGCTGAAACTAACGTATTTTTAAAACCTTTCCAGTTGGTAAAGGTCTTAGGAGATGAGACGTTATCGTTCGGCGGTCCTAGCACGAGGGAAACGGGGCGATGGTCGGAGCCTAGGTCATCGAGCGGTTCGATAGACCTTAGATCAAGATTGATTCGCTTGATAATTGCAAAGTCGAGGATGTCAGGAGAGTAGGACGGGTTGTTGGGATAGTGAGTGGGAGTGATGGGGGATATGACGTCTAGGTCAAGGGAGTTAGTGATGTCGAGGAGAGCGATACCGCTGGTGTTAGTCGATAGGCACGTCCAGTCAGTATGTTTGGAGTTAAAGTCTCCGAACATAATGACTGAACGGCCGAGGGCGAGAATGGCCTCAAAGTCGCTGCGGATTGGTCTGGTACCACTAGGTATGTAGATTGAAGCTATGATGATGGTCGGATGACCAGTCATAGCCAATCTACACACAGTGGCTTCCATGTTGAGGAGAGGAGGGGTTAGAAGAGGACAGCAGTGGAAGCCTCTTTTGTAATAAATAGCGGTGCCGCCGAAACCGTCGGAGTTGGGCCTATCGTTACGAATAAACGCGTACTTAGGTATAGCGAATCCCCTGGAGCGGTTTGGAGTAAGCCATGTCTCCTGGAGAAGGAATAAGTCAGGTTCTTTGTTCTGAAGGAACAGTTTAATCTCGGGAAGGTTGGTGTTAAGGCTACGAGCGTCAAAAGATACTAGGGATAAGCCCTTGGGTTAAATACGACTGGACGCGGGATTCGCGGGTCTAGACATTATAATTTACTTATTTACGAATTTATACAAAAAAAAAAAAAAAAAAATTATAACGAACTTAGAAGCGAGTGATGCTCGGCTAACGCAAATAAACGCTCTTGAGGAGAGCGGGCGGCTCGCAGTTTGCGTGCGAGCACGGAAATTTCGTTAATATCGACGTTTTGAATAACGTCGAACACGGTCTTCATGTCCTCAGCCAACGACGACTGAGGTGCGGATGACGGAGAAGGACGCGGCCCTACGGAAGCTACGGGAGCTGGGATGGGTCGGGAAGGTGCAGGCGGAACGGCCGGACGCTGCCTCCAAGACAGAGCCGGAGTAGGCGTCGGCTGAGCGGGCTTTGCTTCCGGGGGACCCCGGTTGCGCAGCGGCGGGAAGTTAGCGTGAGTGAGCGGCGGCGCCGGTTTAGGCGCGACCCTCTTGGCGGTGGAACGCGGAGCACGCGGGCAGCCCCTGTAGTTAGCTGTGTGACCAGACTGGCCGCACAGCACACAGGCAGGGGGGGAAGTGGATTCGGGAGTGCGAGTGCACTCCTTCGTAAAATGTGGATCCAGGCACTTAACGCACCTGGGGGGAGCTGAGCAGTTAGCCGCTGCGTGGCCGTAGAGCTGGCAGCGGTGGCACTGCCCAGGGTGACCGCGGGGGTTGGGACGCTCAACAGAGATATTTGAGAGTCCGCAAATTGTGCGAGCCTCTCTAAAGATCTCCCTCGAGTTGGGAGTATTCGACAAGATAACTAAAGCTAACGGAAAGCGCCTACCGCGGTTAGAGTGCATCTTGTGCACTGCTTCGGCCGGGAAACCCTGGGACTTAAGGTCCTCGAGGATTTCTTCATTCGCGAGCTCGAACGGGACGCCCCGTAGTACTGCGCGGATCTTACGCTCCTCCGGGAGGGCGTAGGTGTGGTACGCGATTTGATTTAACCCGAGCAACCTGGTAAACGCGCGGAAGTCGTCGACGGTCGCTACTTGAATTTTGATTGTATCGCCAGCGTTGGCGGCTTTTAAGTAATTAATTTTGTGCTCTTTGCACAAGTTAGAAACCGCGGTCCAGCGCGTTTTTTCACGCAGGAAGACGGGCGGAGGGAGCTGAGGTTTCGGCGGGACGGGAGCGCAGCGCGTCGCTGGCTTCGATGGGACCGACGGAGACGCGGTCACTTCGAGTGACATGAGCGGCGCAGGGGCGGGTGTAGAAGACACCGGGGTTGGCTCGGGTGTTGAAGACACCGCGGCTTTTTTCGAACGCTTCTTGGAGCGTTTGGTAACTAATTGGAAGGCGGGCTCAGGAGAGCCGGTTAAGGTGGCGGCGACCGACGAAGCTTCGGACGCGGCGGAGTCTGAATCGCTCCCGGGAGCGGTACGCTTCCTACGAGATGATCGCGAGGATGAGACCGACGCGCAGTCCATATCGGATGGAACGGGAGACGCGGGAGAGCTATAGACCTGAGGGGTCTGGGTGATGGAGGCCTGAGGGGCTGGAGTTGGGGCCTGAGGGGCTGGGGACGCGATTGATGCCTGCAAGGCCTGCGTTAGGATGTCTTTTGGGATGGAGACGCCTGCCGCAGCAAGCGCCTGGGTGAACGCGTTAATAACGATTAGCGGATCCATTAGGGACAATATGTATAACTATAAGTATAAAAAAAGATGCCTAGTCCCTAAAAACCTAGCAAAATCTTAACGGCTAACCTCCCTACCAGCGGTAGGGGGGCTGGGGAGAATAACTTAGAACTAACAATAGTACGCCGAAGGCCGCTACCTAGAAACCTAAAAAAAGGGTGCGCAGGTAAAGAGTTGACCGCGTTAGGGTCAACTTTTACCGACAGAAAGGACAAATACACACGAAAACACACAGATATGATAGAAATAAATATGAAAATAGGAGAAAATAAATAAAATAGAGAAGAGAAATAAAATAAAAATAAAAAGGACTGGTTCAGTACAAATTCGTTGTCACCGTTAAGTATCCTTTGCACTGAAACCAGACTACTTACGCTGGGCACAACACTGCACTCAGCACAAGCACAACACAACTTAGCACAGCACTTTGAAGACTAAGGGGCTTAGTCGCAAAGAAAAATCGCACTTCGAAAGCACTCAGACGGAGTAGAAAGACCTTGAAAACCGTAGCACGGAATCAACACGCTAGACTGTGACGTCCGTAGACTGAGCGCCACGGAATGGCGGGAAGGGACCGATCAACGGAGAACTGGGTCTTGCACGTCCGCACCGCGTGGCGATCGGAGCGAGAAAGTTCGTTTATGCGAAGGTTGACTGCACGCATTTATGTATCTAATGTGGTTGTCGAGGGCGCGGGCTTAACGCAGGAGAATTAACTAGTGAACGGGTGCGTTTGAGGGTGAGTTTCTTGCCAGTTCTTCTTCACGAAGGTTTTTTTGAACTGGTGGTAGAGTAATGCTTTATTTGACGTCAATACGAGTAATTGTCTTGTTGTGAAATTAATATTTTAATTTGGTTTATTTTACGCCTCGACTCGATATGTTCTGATTTCTTGCCACAGTATCAGTTTGTGGGTCGACAGCCAGTCTTCTAGACCTAAGTAGTCATCAAGAAGAGCACATGAGTAGCCCGGAAAAAGCTTCTTTCTTCTTTCTTTGAAGAGTTCAAGTTACTATTAAAAACATGGATTATGATATTAAACAATTTTTGAATGATAACGCTTTATGACATCCTATTGAATTTATTGTAAATTTGTTGACCTCATTGTTTTTCTGAATTTAGACCTTACTTTGGACATACTATATACCTAAAAATACATTGTTTAAGTACTAGTCTGACATTGTATTGTATTATCAACAAATTATTAATTTTTTCACAAGTTTGCACGCAGTATATCATATACTGTATATATATGAACATTTATGTGTACCTATTTTTAAGAACTTATACTTACCATATACTTGCAAATAAAGAATTATTATTATTATTATTACATATCGCAAAAACTCATCGCACGCTATCTGAGTGAGTTGCATTAACTTTATTCAAAATAATAAAAATGCGGTAGTTTACATTATATTAGTGAGTATCTACTTACACAGTTACGCTAGTCACTACCTATTAGAAACACATCCATATCTCGTGCAAGCTTGCCTTTACGCTACAAATAGAATGTGTTTCCTGATTCGCAATTTTTCAGGAAAGTCACATTTATTATCAAATTATATAAGGTTGGTAACGTATAGCATTTGGTTTATAGTAATATTTATCATTTGGTGTTCAGATCAATTTAACATAGGAGTAATAGTTTATTATCAACAACCGAAATTAATTGACATCTCTTGTTTTAAACTTAATAACCTGTTACTACTTTATCTTAAGAAGAAAATATCTCAGAACGTCAACAATCTTAGGACATAACAAATGAACATTGGACACTTACCAAAAACAAACAATTCGTGACCCCCAACACATATTTAACCGACTTCAAATACTTTGGCACTTTCGGTTTTTTAATTCTCATTTTGGGAGAACTATCTTGAATGATCCTATTGGTAAACTAAGCGAGATGAGTCGGTAAAATGTACATAGCCGTCGTGTTATCAGCAGGCACCGATGCGGTTAAATATCCGTTATCTTGTTTAACGCATCTAATCTCAATAAAAATAACTAGCTCGTGGATATCATCGAGATAACTTTTGATTTTTGGTTCATATTGCCTTTTGTCTTCTCTTTTGACACAATGACGCGCCCCTCTCGCGCATATGATTTCCGTTTTAGCTCAAATCCTAGCTTTTCTTCCAGGTATAAGTATTTCATATGTATCGAATCGAAATCAAAATCTTTTACTTCATCGTAGGTAAAAAAAATACAAGTGCTGAATGTCTACCTTTTCTATATCTTCATCGAGATTGCGTAAATACAACCTAATTTCAGCTTAGAGCAAAGGAGGAACGAGAAGAAAAAGAGCCGGCGGAAAAAGTCTCTCGGCACTCTTTTGTCAATATTGTAAAATACTTGAAATAGGTAATTAAGTACACCTACAGCTCGACTACAACATGAAAGAAACAAACACAAGACAGTGGTTGTGTGTGCTGGTGTCATGTCGCAGCCAAGCTGTTACACACTGTTGAAACAGGCTGTGAAGACCTCAATCCCACGCCCTTTTGTCATCCAAATAATCTTTGATTTTATTATGAGCTTTTCGACATAAAATTTCTTTGATAGTTTTCTTGAATTTATCGAAGGGCAGGATAGTCCAATACTGAACTAATTTCGGAATTTTATTAGAACAACGTATTGAAATTCCGATAAACGATTTGCTGCTTTTAGCTGGCCTACATTTTGGAAACGCTAAGTTTTGGTCGTTCCTAGTCCTTACAGAATAATCACTATCACGGTTATTATATAGTTTCAAATTTTTGTCAATCGTTCTATCATTTATTATACAATTTATGTACGTACAAAAACAAGAAAAACAAAATAAAGAATTCAGTTACCTTAAAAATATAAGAAATACCTACTTATACATAGTCCTTATTTCATGAAGAAATTTCTTTTAATGCGATTTTAATGTGTTCCTAACAAACATGATGTATACCTAAAATACTTGAAGTATACATAAATAAATACCAGCATACTAGCGTTCTCTTGCGTTCTTACTTGATTTTAGAAGGAACACACGTAGCTTATTTTTCTTGTACAGTGCAGCATACATAGCGTTTACCTGGGCGTGAGGATATGCCTAATTAAATAACACAACATGAAATATTCATAACATTTTAGATTTATAATTTCCTAGGATCGGGCTAATACTCTCTCTTATTTGCATATTTATTTTTTTGAGTTTTATTTAGGCAAGTATCCAAACCGCAATAGCAATCTCTCGCATCTGTACAACTTGTGGTATTAGACAAATTGCCTGCTGGGATTTAGAAGGCTTCAGGTTTAATTTTCATTCAATTTAGGATCTGTGTTTTTATATGTGGCACCGCCGTTTTATCGGAAAATAAGTATGATTGCAAACGTACTGGAATCTATACGAATAGTTCAATGATTGTAAAACACAGCACACAGTTTATTTCTCTATGTTCTCTCCCTTGTATGGATGTTATGTAGTTATGTACATAACAGGACAGGCTAAGTATCTAAAGTTGTGCGAAATAGGTACCTGTTTTATGAACTAAGTACCCTGTAAGCATTAGTAGGCTCATTCCGCATTACATTTAATTCTTAATTGGTAATTATACATCTTAATAATAATATAAAGTTTAATAAAATAAAGTAGAAATATTTACTCGATATAAAAAAAATACAACAAATCAGAGGTAGGTTTCTTTCCCATGACAATTTTTATTTCATTATATTAGTACTTCAACCATACGCTTATTTCAACCTATATATTTGACCGTGGTTTTTTGTAAACTCGCGTTCCTTCCATGTTTCGTAACTGACATACTAATAAATCCACAATTACTTTCCCGCTACCAGCTTCAAAAGCCAATACTTTTTTTTGTTCCGCGTTTGGGCAGGAGGTAAAAGATGCATTTCCGCATACCTCTCGCGCGCGTTACAAGGCATCTGGGACAAGCTCCTAATGAGCACTACCCACTAAAAAACCCCCTAAATGACCCGTGCAAAATTTTGCCACACAGCTTTCCTCTGAGCGACGATGCCAATACCATAGACGATACAAAAATTTGAAATTGTTTTTACTGCCATCCCTGTGTCAACTACTTCGAGTATTAATTCATGTTCCACTCTTGCACAGTCACTGCTAACGGAAAATGTAAATTCATGCGATATTGATTTTATTTTTAAACATGTTACTGTTCCACAATTTTAAATGCATTTAAAAGCATTAAAGTAAAAAATACTGCCGATTTAGATGAGATTTCTGTTAAAATTATTGAATCTGTCATTGATGGTATAGCCCCGTACTTAGCCAGTATATTTAATGACTGTGTTGATAATGGTGTTTTTCCTGATTTAATGAAATTGAGTAAGGTCATTCCAATATTCAAATCAGGTAGTATGTCTGACCCTAATAATTTTAGACCTATATCAATACTACCAACGCTCAGTAAGATTTTTGGAAAATTAATTTTAAATCAATTACTTTCTCATTCTTACGGTAATAGTTTAATGAATTTTAGATGCCGGTGTTGAGCTCATAAAACACGTATTCAGCGGCTGGGAGGAGTCGTGTGATGCTATTGGTGTCTTTTGTGACTTGTCCAAGGCGTTCGACTGTGTGGATCATACTACTCTACTCATGAAACTGCACCATTATGGCATAAAAAACCGAACGCTTGCCTTGATTAAATCATATATTTCTAACAGAAAACAGAAAGTTGCAATAAATGGAGAAAAATCATTAGGTCTTGGTCCTTTCCTATTTTTAGTATATATCAATGATCTGCCCTCGGTCGTTAAGAATCCATGCGAGGTTATATTGTTTGCTGACGATACTTCCTTCTTATTTAAAATCAAAAGACAAGAAACTGACTATCGAGCGGTAAACAAATGCATCTCCAACACAGAACAGTGGTTCTCAGATAATAATTTGCTCCTCAATGAAAAAAAAACGAAATGTGTTAAGTTTACATTGCCAAATGTCAAAAAACACAAACATTGTAGTTAAGAGCCAGGAACTGACTCCTGTAAACTCAACTGTATTTCTGGGCATAACCTTAGACGCCAAACTCCAGTGGGGACCGCATGTTGATGGTTTAGCGAAAAGGCTTGGCTCTGCCGCATATGCTGTTAAAAAAATGAGACAAATTTCAAATGAAACAACTGCTCGATTAGTCTATTTTGGTTACTTCCACAGCCTCATGACATATATGGTATTCTGTTGTGGGGGAGTTCTGCCGACATCGATACTATATTTATTCTGCAGAAAAGGGCTGTTCGCGCAATCTATCAGCTCGGTCCAAGGGTGTCACTTAGAAGTAAATTTAAGGAAATAAATATTCTTAACTTCCATTCACAATATATTTTAGAAAATTTAATGTATGTAAAAAAGAACATAAGCTTGTTCAAAAGGAAAAAAGATCTGCACAATCTTAACACAAGAGGAAGAAATATGCTGGCAGCTCATAATAGTAGGCTTCATAAAGTCACTAACTCATTCATGGGGCAATGTATACGCTTTAATAATAAGGTTCCTGAGGATATCCTAGGTCTTCCTATTGACAAATTCAAAGAAACTATAAAGAAGTTGTTAGCGACGCAACATGAAACGGATTCGGCATAATAGAGACATAGTCATATAATAGTTTTGTAAATAACGCTAGTCCACGCCCTCACTACTTGCGCCCACACTCGAACACCGGGTCGTTCAAATTGTTAGTAAGTCATATGATTCAATGGTAATATTTGCTTGTCAGCGCTATCGCTACTTGTGCCCGTCCTCGGATGGGTGGTTATTTTCGAGTGTGACGTAAGCAAGTACTAATAAGATTCTTATAGGAAATTAGGATGTTATAGGAACCTAGGTACAGGTATATTTTGAATGCTATTTTGATAACATTGATTTATGGTTGAATTGATGATATTTGTGTTAAATAAAGTTCTTAGAGATTTCATTGGTAGATAAGCGTAATATGAGAAGCTTTATGTATGTCTTAGATAGAAATTAGACCTAGGTTATTTGTCAAATACTGATTTGTTTAGATTTGTCATAATTGTGGTAATTTTATGGTTATTTCGTATCAGATTAGGTACATAATGGTAGATTTATTTATTTACTTTATTGGAGACAAAACAGAAATAAAAGATAGAACAGATATAAACAAATTTTAAACTAAAATAATTACAATTATTTCCTTAGAACGCCTAACTGAGGACAAACACAGATATAAAAAAAAATGGTAACAATTAAGGCGCAGCAGTGTCTGATATAAAAATAAAAACAAAGAATAGTTAAGAATTGTACAAATAAAGTGCTGTTTATTATAATGTTAAGGTACACAGGTATATTCTGAACTAAACAATTTCGTGAGTTCAGCTTTATACTTAGAATGGGAGCACGAAAACAAATCTATATTATTCAAATTGTGATTTTGAAAGGCACATAGTCTGTGAAGTGGTGCACGCTTACCAGCATTAGTCCTAGTTGATGAGATGTGAAATAAATTTTTTGATCTTGTTGCTTTAGAGGGTATACGAAAATCTATTTTTGATAACAAATGGGAACATTTTATATCTCCAGTGCATATTTTTTTTAGCGTTAGAGCGTCAATTACTCGTCGTCTGTCAGTCAGGGATAATGTATTGTGTTTGGCTAAGAGTTCATTGTATGAGCAGCGAGGGATGCGCATTCGAAAATTAAGCGATCTAAGGAACTTCTTTTGCACCATTCCTATTTTATCTATATAGACGGCGTATAGTGGGTTCCAGATTGGAGATACGTACTCTAAGTGCGATCTAACTAGACTCTGAAAGAGGCATGCAAATGTTTCTTTACGCTTAAAGGATTTCGTAACTCTTGTTATAAAACCTAGCATGCGGTATGATTTTTCCAGAATATTTTCTACATGCGTATCAAATGTGAGTTTAGTGTCAAGATATATACCAAGATCCCTGATTGTTTTCTTATTGTTCAGAGTGTGACCGCCTAGTTGGAAACTAGTGGGAAGTAAGTTAATGTTTTTTGTAAATGTCACGTGAATACATTTATCATAGGCTAAAAAAAGTTTATTAGTTCTGCAATACTCTTCAAATCTATTTAAATCATTTTGTATTAATGTTACATCATTTCTATCACGAACACTTGAGTACAATTTTAAGTCATCAGCGTATAAAAGAAAGTTGCAGTGTTGCAAGCAAGATGAAATGTCATTTATGAAGAGAATGAATAGCAATGGCCCTAATATCGAGCCTTGGGGAACGCCCGATGTGGTAACTATGGAGGAAGAAACATACCCGTTAACAACAACAGACTGAACGCGATTCTTAAGGTACGAGCTAAACCATCGCAAAAGATTGCCTTTGATGCCGTTGTAAGCTAACTTTTCCAAGAGTAGCAGATGATCCACTTTATCAAACGCTTTTCTAAAATCTGTGTAGATAGTTTCAATTTGGTGTTTTCGATCTAAGCCGTTAAAGAGATAGTTTGTGAAGACAAGGAGATTAGATAAAGTGGATCTTCCACTTACAAAACCATGTTGTTGATCTATAATATTATTTTTTACAGTCGAGTAGACGTGATCGTGAACCAACTTTTCGAAAGCTTTCGCAGTTGCTGAAAGAATGGATATAGGTCGGTAGTTTTCAATGTTACTTTTCGAGCCGGATTTGAAAATAGGTGTTATACAGGCCCGTTTCCATTGATGCGGAAACACTCCAGCTGCCAAACATTTATTAAATATAATTTGTAAAGGGATTGCAATAGTTTTGTAAGTATTCCTTAAAAATATTGGGCTAATATGATCGGGACCGGCACCTTTGTTAGGATCTAAGTTTTTCAATACTTTACAAACCTCGGGACGGGTAAATACGATTTTATTTAAATGCACGGGACTGTCAGAATCTTTTTCATTTAATTTACTAGTGTCGTATGCTCCAGATGACGCAGGTTCAAAAACTGATCGAAAGTAATTAGAAAACATCTCGGTTATAGTAGTAGGATTATCTGAAGATTGATTGTCTAGTGTCATTGTTTGAGGGTATCCTGAGTTTGTTTCCTTAAGGTCAGAAGTATATTTCCAGAAGAATTTGATATTTTCTTTCATTGATGATTCGACATTTTCAATGTACTTTACAATGATATAACGTTATTGTATATAGGTTCATATAATAAAGTACGCATTTGAAGTAATAAATGACGTAATATGGTTAGATATTTTCCCGTTGAATAACTACGTAATTATAGGGTTTATTGTAATGGTTTATTGATAATAATGTGTAAATTGCTTTCTTTTATTGAAATGTAATAGTTATTTTCATGGTGTTTTACGTATTTGAAGAGAATAACGAGAAAACCTTTGTTGTTGTATATGTTCCTAATTGGTAGTTATATCTTGTTTGATTATGTTAAAATCTAATTGTAATTAGAATGTTTGCATATTTTAATAATGTAAAATGATAAAATTATATTTGTAACCGTTTCGCCTTAGGTACAATGTTAGGCTAAGTAAGTAGTCTGCCGGCGCAAACGGTGTTTTGAGATAGTCTTTGTTCTAGAAAGTTTTATTTATTTAATTTTATCAAATTGATATATATGTAAACATATAGGAATCGTTTCGCTCTATTATTTGAATATAATATTGTAATAGTTTTGATTAATAGTTTGAAAGATAATTCGATGTAAAGTTAGAATAAAAGTAAAACTTAAGTGTAATTAGGTGCAAATTGCACAAACGCGCCAGTCAATCAGAGCGCTGGAATTATTTAGGTCGAAATTTGTATAAAAGGCGCACGCCAAACTATGGAAGTCACATTCTCGCTCCGATCGTCACATTCTCGCTCCGATCGCCACGCGGTGCGGACGTGCAAGACCCAGTTCTCCGTTGATCGGTCCCTTCCCGATATTCTGTGGCGCTCAGTCTACTGTCGTCACGGTTTAGCATGTTGGTTCCGTGCTACGGTTTTCAAGGTTTTTCTACTCCCTCTGAGTGCTATCGAAGTGCGATTTTTCTTTGCGACTAAGCCCCTTAGTCTTCAAAGTGCTGTGCTAAGTTGTGTTGTGCTTGTGCTGAGTGCAGTGTTGTGCCCAGCGTAAGTAGTCTGTTTCAGTACAAAGAATACTTAACGGTGACAACGAATTTGTACTGAACCAGTCCTTTTATTTTTATTTTATTTCTCTTCTCTATTTTATTTATTTTTCTCCTATTTCATATTTATTTTTATCATATCTGTGTGTTTTTCGTGTGTGTATTTGTTCTTTCTGTCGGTAAAGGTTGACCCTAACGCGGTCAACTCTTTACCTGCGTACCCTTTTTTTTTAGGTTTCTAGGTAGCGGCCTTCGGCGTACTACGGTTAGTTTTAAGTTATTCTCCCCAGCCCCCCTACCGCTGGTAGGGAGGTTAGCCGCTAGGGTTCGCTAGGTTTTTATTTAGGAACTCTAGGCATTTGTTATATAAATAGGTGCTAGGTTGCTAGGGAACCTAGGCATTTTTTTATATATTTATATATCATATATCGTAGGACCAAGCCCTCCAATGGACCTTGTTCATATCCTTAGGACGTTCGCCCAGGCGCTCGCTGCTTCCGGCGCCAGCATACCCGATGACGTACTAACACAGGCCTTACAGGCATCTATCGCGTCCCCGGTCCCTCAGGCCTCAACTCCGGCCCCTCAGGCCTCCAACGTCGAGACCCCTCAGGTCAACAGCTCTTCCTCGTCTCCCGCCTCGTCCGAGATGGACTGCGAATCGGTCGCATCCTCTCACACGTCGCGTCGCAAGCGTACCGCTCCCGGGAGCAACTACGAACCCGCGTCTGATACGTCGTCAGATGCCGTCACTTTAACCGGCTCTCCTGAGCCCGCGTTTCAACTTGTCGCCAAGCGCTCCAAGAAGCGCTCGAAGAAAGCTTCGGTATCATCAATACCCGAGCCCTCCCCAGTGTCTTCAACACCAGCCCCCGCGCCGTTAAAATTGCTCGAAGTAACCGCGCCTCCGTCGGTCCCATCGAAGCCAGCGACGCGCTGCGCTCCCGCCCCGCAGAAGCCTCAGCTCCCTCCGCCCGTATTCCTCCGTGAAAAAGCGCGCTGGACCGCGGTCTCTAACTTGTGCAAAGAGCACAAAATTAATTACTTAAAAGCAACCAACGCAGGCGATACAATTAAAATTCAGGTCGCGACCGTCGACGACTTTCGCGCGTTCACCAGGTTACTTTCTCTTAAACAAATCGCTTATCATACCTACGCCCTCCCGGAGGAGCGTAAGATCCGCGCAGTACTACGGGGCGTCCCGTTCGAGCTCGCAAACGAAGAAATCCTCGAGGACCTTAAGTCCCAGGGTTTCCCGGCCGTAGCAGTGCATAAGATGCACTCCAACCGCGGCAGGCGTTTTCCTTTAGCTTTAGTAATCCTGTCAAATACTCCCAACTCGAAGGAGATTTTCAGAGAAGCTCGAACAATTTGCGGACTCTCGAACATCTCCGTCGAGCGTCCCAACCCCCGTGGTCACCCTGGGCAGTGCCACCGCTGCCAGCCATATGGCCACGCAGCAGCTAACTGTTCAGCTCCCCCCAGGTGCGTTAAGTGCCTGGATCCTCATATCACTAAGGAGTGCACTCGCACTCCCGAATCCACTTCCCCCCCTGCCTGTGTGCTGTGCGGCCAGTCCGGCCACACAGCTAACTACAGGGGTTGCCCGCGCGCTCCGCGCTCCACCGTCAAGAGGGTCACGCCTAAACCGGCGCCGCCGCTCACTCCCGCTAACTTCCCGCCGCTGCGCAACCGGGGTCCCCCGGAAGCAAAGCCCGTTCAGCCGACGCCTACTCCGGCTCTGTCTTGGAGGCAGCGTCCGGCCGTCCCGCCTGCACCTTCCCGACCTATCCCAGCTCCCGTAGCTTCCGTAGGGCCGAGTCCCGCGTTATCATCTTCACCTCAGTCGTCGTTGGCTGAGGACATGAAGACCGTGTTCGACGTCATCCAAAACGTCGACATTAACGAAATTTCCGTACTCGCACGCAAACTGCGAGCCGACCGCTCTCCTCAAGAGCGTTTATTCGCGTTAGCCGAGCATCACTCGCTCCTAAGTTCGTTGTAAATTCTTTTATTTTTGTATAAATTCGTAAATAAGTAAATTATAATGTCTAGACCCGTGAATCCCGCGTCCAGTCGTATTAAACCTAAGGGCTTATCCCTAGTATCTTTTAACGCTCGTAGCCTTAGAACTAACCTTCCCGAGATTAAACTGTTCCTTCAGAACAAAGAACCTGACTTATTCCTTCTCCAGGAGACATGGCTTACTCCAAACCGCTCCAGGGGCTACGCTATTCCTAAGTACGCGTTTACTCGCAACGATAGGCCCAACTCCGACGGTTACGGCGGCACCGCTATATATTACAAAAGAGGCTTCCATTGCTGTCCTCTCCCTACCCCTCCTCTCCTAAACATGGAAGCCACTGTGTGTAGATTGGCTATGACTGGTCATCCGACCATCATCATAGCTTCAGTCTACATACCATGTGGCTCCAATCCAATCCGCAGCGACTTTGAGGCCATTCTCGCCCTCGGCCATTCAGTCATTATGTTCGGAGACTTTAACTCCAAACACACTGACTGGACGTGCCTATCAACCAACACCAGCGGTATCGCTCTCCTCGACATCACTAACTCCCTTGACTTAGACGTCATATCACCCATCACTCCCACTCACTATCCCAACAACCCGACCTACTCTCCTGACATCCTCGACTTTGCAATTATCAAGCGAATCAATCTTGATCTAAGGTCTATCGAACCACTCGATGACCTAGGCTCCGACCATCGCCCCGTCTCCCTCGTGCTAGGCGCGCCTAACGTTAACGTCACACCTCCTAAGACCTTTACCAATTGGAAAGGCTTTAAAAATACGTAAGTTTCAGCCTTAGAGGCCCCTAACTCTCCGCTCGCGATTACGCCCGACCAATTAGATAGCCCGGATAAAATAGATTCATTAGTCAATACTCTAACTGATGCTATTAACACAGCCATCAAAGACAACGAAAAGGTTGCTAAGCAAAGCAAACCCGCGCTTCCACTAGCCGTTAGCAATCTCATTAAAGCCAAGAACGCGGCTCTCCGGAGAGCAAAGAAATATCCCACGCCTGCATACAGAACAGCTGCGAATCAGCTTCAACGTAAAGTTAGGTCTTGCCTCGCGGAACTCCGCGACACTCAGTTTAACGATCTCATGGAGAATATCTCCCCGTCCCACCAAGCGTATTATCGAATGGCCCGAGCCTTACGCGTAGACACCGCCTCTCACGTTCCTCCTCTCACTCGTCCCGACGGCACCATTGCTTTCGAAGTCGAAGAGAAAGCCGAATGCTTCGCCGACAGCATAGCGGCACAATGCTCGCCCAGCACGCAACCCGCGGATCCCTCCCACATCCAGGCGGTGGAGGACGAAGTTCTCCGCAGAGAATCTCTCCCTATCACCGACGACCCCGTCACAATCTCTAAAGATGAAATCTTGCTTCTCATTAGAAAGCAAAAGTCCAAAAAGGCTCCGGGTGCGGATGGAATTCCCAACCACGCACTTAAGCACCTGCCTCAGCAGGTGCTTACCTTGTTAGCTATCATCTTCAATGCCTGCTTCGACCATAGCTACTTTCCAAAAGCCTGGAAAGAAGCGACAGTCATAGGCATTCCCAAGCCGGGTAAACCTCTGAATGTCCCGGCTAATCACAGACCCATCAGCCTCCTCAAGGCAATGTCTAAACTTCTCGAAAGAGTCATACTCTCTCGAATGCGGAACCATCTGTTTCCAATGGATGGCGACCCTCTCATTATTCCCCACCAGTTCGGCTTTCGCGCTAAGCACTCCTGCCCTCAGCAAGTCCATCGAATCGTCGAGTACATAGGTACTCGAAGGATTCTCTCAGCGTCGTAAAAAAACAATCGCGGTTCTCTTTGACGTAGCCAAGGCTTTCGACAAAGTCTGGCACAGCGGTCTCGTTTTTAAACTCTATAAAATAGGCTTACCGGCTCGCCTAGTCAGATTAATAGCGTCGTTTCTTAAAGACTGTACTTTTCGATTCAAACATGAAGGCACGCTCTCCGCGCCTCGTTCCATAAAGGCTGGAGTCCCGCAATGCTCAGTCCTCGCCCCTCTGCTGTACACCGTGTACACTAACGACATCCCCATCCCGCCGAAAGGCGTCGAACTCGCCCTCTTTGCAGACGATACCGCCCTTTACACTAAAAGTGAAGCGATCCCGTATAACATCACCAGACTCCAAAAGGCCGTAAACGCCCTCGGTGTTTGGTTTCAAAAATGGTGTATCGATGTCAACCCAGAAAAGAGTTCTGCTATTCAATTCGACCACAAACGTCGTAATCGCCACAACGATCCGCACATTCGTATGTTAGGTATTCCCATCCCCTGGAAGCGCACTATCAAATACTTAGGCGTCACCTTAGATCAGACGCTTTCTTTCAAGCCACACGTCGATAGAGTAACGAAACTCGCGCGTTTTTACTTAAGCCGTCTATATAGTATGATAGGAAGAAAAAGTAAAATGTCTTTTAGAAATAAACGTACGCTTTATAAGGTCTGCGTTAGACCCGTCATGTCATATGCTTCGCCAGTTTTTGCCCACGCCAAACCCTCCGTCCTGTATAAACTGCAGGTAGTTCAAAATCTCTTCTGCCGCAGGGCCACAAACGCACCTTGGTACGTGCGTAACGCGGACCTGCACAGAGATCTTGAACTACCTACAGCACCTCAAAACACTCTCAGAATCGTTCTTCAAACGCGCCGAATCCCATCCCAATCATCTTGTTCGAGATTCAGTCTCATATACTACTCCTGTGTTAGATTCGATATACAAAATCGCTAGACCGAGAAACGCGCACACTAGCGAACGCAGGCAATTAACTTTAGATCTAGAGGCCCTTCAGGCCGCAAATTCTAATTCTAACGTAAATTCTAATTCTAACGTAAATCCGAATTAATGCAATTTTATTTGTCAATTTTTAATTTTTAATTTTTTACTTTTCTTTTTGAGCACCTTCAGTGCTATGTAAATCCCAGCGGGTGACCCCTTAAGAGCCCCGCTAGCGCGGCGTCTTTCTCCGATTGGCCGTCGCTCAGATGAAGGCTGAGTGGCAAAAATGCACGAGCCGACAGGGGGTTTTTAGTGGGTATGGTTCTGGTAGGCGTCGGAACGAGTCCCACATAACATATGCGTCAGAGCATTTTTTATGTCCTCCTGCCCTTCCCGTGGAGGGGAACCAAAAAAAAAAAAACTATGGAAGTCGACAGATCCGATCTGCGTCTGGACCCGTTCGGACGTGTTGAAGGTCGCTCCCCGCTGCTGAGTCACGATTGTTGTCTCACGACTTCTCTCGTATCAATACTCAAACGCCACTCTCAGATCCGTTCTGCGTCCGGCCCCGCTCGGACGTGTTCGCGGTCGCTCCAGCAGTTGAGTCACGATTGTTCGCAATACTCATACGCTGATTGCCTCTTCAGGGCTTACGCTGCGGCCGGTTTCGATCGGCTGCAACTAAGTCGGTCTCTTGCACAGCAACAACAGAGCTGAGCTTACCGCGGTCGATTAAATTCGATAGTGGTTCGCGAGGCTCGGGCTGTTTTTCTGGCTGCGTACTTGACGCTTGGCGCCTGCTACGTAGTCAGAGACTCGCTCTGCGGCCGGCCCCGGCCGGTCGTAACGTAGTCAATCCCGCACTCTGTGCACCCCTCGCATTAAAAACCTCACCTCGGTGAGTGCAGCAACAACAGGGTTGAGCTTACCGCGGTCGATTAAATTCGATAGTGGTTTGCAAGACTCGGGCTGTCTTTCTGGCTGCGTACTTGACGCTTGGCACCTGTACGTAGTCAGAGACTCGCTCTGCGGCCAGCTCCGGCCGGTCGTAACGTAGTCAATCCCGCACTTTTAGTGCAACCCAACTTCGTCAGGTCTACGGCCGGTTTTTGTTGTCAATTTATTGGCAACATACTCCGTAGTAGATCCGCGTTTGATCAGGTGGATACTTGACGGTGACAACTAAGCCTGATAGCGTTGCCCCGGTGCGCTTCCAAGGCCCTTCAGGCCAAGGAGAAACCGGCTGACCCGATCCCATTGCACTTTGGCCTTTCCCAGGGTGACGGTACAGTGCTGTCCGAATTAGGGGCACCACTTCGCGTCGTCCCCAGCCCCCCTACCGCGGGTAGGGAGGTTTAGGTGCTAGGCTTGCTTTAGGTGCTAGGCTTGCTAAGGAACCTAGGCATTCTTATATATTTATATATTTTTTATATCCTAGGACCAAGCCCTCCAATGGACCAAAGCGTCGTAAATATTCTTAGGTCGTTCGCCCAGGTGCTCGCTGCGTCCGGCGTCACCATTTCCAATGACTCATTAACGCAGGCCTTACAGGCATTTACCGCGTCCCCGGCCCCTCAGGCCTCAACCCCGGCCCCTCAGGCCTCCGACGTCCAGACCCCTCAGGTCTATAGCTCTCCCGCGTCTCCCGCCTCGTTAGAGATGGACTGCGAATCGGTCGCATCCTCTCACGCGTCGCGTCGCAAGCGTACCGCTCCCGGGAGCGACTCCGAACCCGCGTCTGATACGTCGTCAGATGCTGTCACCTTAACCGGCTCTCCTGAGCCCGCGTTTCAACTTGTCGCCAAGCGCTCCAAGAAGCGCTCGAAGAAAGCTTCGGTATCATCAATACCCGAGCCCTCCCCGGTGTCTTCAACACCAGCCCCCGCGCCGTTAAAATCGCTCGTAGTAACTGCGTCTCCGTCGGTCCCATCGAAGCCAGCGACGCGCTGCGCTCCCGTTCCGCCGAAGCCTCAGCTCCCTCCGCCCGTCTTTCTCCGCGAAAAAGCGCGATGGACCGTAGTTCAAATCTTTGCAAAGAGCAAAAAATTAACTATCTTAAAGCAACCAACGCAGGCGATACAATCAAAATCCAGGTCGCGACCGTCGACGACTTTCGCGCGTTCACCAGGTTACTTTCTCTTAAACAAATCGCTTATCATACCTACGCCCTCCCGGAGGAGCGTAAGATCCGCGCAGTACTACGGGGCGTCCCGTTTGAACTCAATAATGAAGACATTCTCGAGGACCTTAAGTCTCAGGGATTCCCGGCCGTAGCAGTGCACAAGATGCACTCCAACCGCGGTAGGCGTTTTCCCTTAGCTCTTGTAATCCTTACCAACAGTCCCAACTCGAAGGAGATTTTCAGAGAGGCTCGCACAATTTGCGGACTCTCGAACATCTCCGTCGAGCGTCCCAACCCCCGCGGTCACCCTGGGCAGTGCCACCGCTGCCAGCTATATGGCCACGCAGCGGCTAACTGTTTATTTATTTTATTTATTTAATTTATTTTGAAAAGAAACAAACAGTCATTCACAAAAAAATAATAAGTATATGTGGTTAATGTAGACCTATAGAGTCCTAAAATTTTTATACAACACTAATAAAAAAAAAGCAAACCAACATCCAAGAAATCATAGCTTAGTACAATGTAAAATTAAAGCTAAAAAGCTTAAACATAAAGCAACTTATTTTAATATACATTCACAGTTATTTTTATATTTAGTTGTTATAGTTATTTTATTATTTTATCAACAATTTCTTTATCTTGTTCTTAAATTGTGCCATTGTAGTGGAAAAGATATCTATTTCTATAAACTTACTGTTATACGATCTACAAGCTCGCCGAATAAATGAATTGTTTGTGTTATACAAATCTTGTACTAGTCGGTACATGAAATAGAGATCTCAGGCGACAACTTCTTTCGCGTCTGCGTGGTATCCTCAACATAATTTTGTGTAGTAAAGAAGGTGAAATAATCAGGTTATTTAAAATTTTAAATAAAATAGTACAATCGATGACGTCACGACGATCACTCAAAAGCTCTAGCCTATATCGGGCAGCTGAATGTTCGTAGTCTAGATAGCAATGACCCATTCTATAATCTAGGGTTTTAGTGAACTTGTTTTGTAATCTTTCTATTCTTTCTATGTGGATTTTGTAAAAAGGGTACCAGACGCTACTTGCAAATTCTAAATGACTGCGGACATAACTGAAATACAAGAGTTTATATGTGCAAGACGATTTAAAACATTTACTTACTCGAAGTATAAAACCCAATTTTTTATACGCTTTATTCAAAATTGTGTCAATATGAGCGACAAACGTAAGCTTAGCGTCAATTATTACCCCTAGATCTCGAATTTGATATACCCTGTTAAGAGTTTCATTGCCGAGCTCATAGTTGGAAATAATTGGAAATAATTTTCTGGTATAAGTTATTATTTGGCATTTAGAGTAATTTAAGAAAAGGTTATTATTTTCAGAATACAATTCAAACTTCTTTAAATCATCTTGCAGCAACTCACAATCACGTCTGTTACGAATAACTTTAAAAATTTTAGTGTCATCCGCATACAGTAACATGTCTGAATGAGCTATACAGTTAGTAATGTCATTCATGTACAAAATGAAAAGCAAAGGCCCGAGGTGAGACCCTTGCGGGATTCCCAAACTAACTGTTTTATATTCAGACCGATACCCCCCCAACACTACAGCTTGACTTCTGTTCTCTACGTACGATTTCATCCAGCGAAGAAGATCACCGTGTATACCGAGTTCCCAAAGCTTCCTTAATAATGTATCATGACAAATTTTGTCAAAAGCTTTGGCAAAATCGGTATACACAGCGTCCACTTGATAGCCTAAATCCATCGCGTTTAGGATAACATCCGTGAAATGCAATAAATTGGTATCTACGCTTCGACCTCTATTAAAGCCATGCTGGTTGGGAATTATATAAGAGCGAACTATATCTTGACTGATAGGTCCTTTAGGTATCGGGGTTATGAAAGAGGTCTTCCAGATTTTCGGAACTCGCCCCTCGCGTAAAGAATTGTTTAATATAATTGTTAAAGGCAATTCTAATGTACGCGAACAAGAGTAAATTAAAATAGGGTGAACACCATCAGGACCAGCGCTTTTATTTTTATCTATAGATCTAATTTTATGATGAATTTGTGCAGATGTTACTTCTAAGGAGTGGAAATTTATAAGAGCGTCCGCACTTAACGTTCCATTATCATAATTCGAAACGCTGGAATTTGATGGTACAAAAACTGAATGAAAATGTCGATTAAAAGCATTACAAATCGTTTCTCCGTTACTAATAGATTCGCCTTCATAATACATAGTTTGGGGTAAACCTTTGTTTGATTGTATTGATTTTATGTAAGTCCAAAGTACTTGGGGTCGGAGTTAATTTTTCCTTCAGCATATTGTTATTGTAGCATACTCTTTTCATTTTTATTGCACGTTTTCTTAGAACTCTAAAGGTGTCATAGTCTAAAGGATTACTATACTTTTTCCATAATTTGTGAAACTTTCGTTTTTCTCGAAGTAATTTTATTAGAGGTTTTGTGTACCAAATAGGTGTAGCGCTCGATGATTTCAGCTTACGCATGGGAATAAATTTTGTAATACAGCTATTTAAAAGATCGTATAATTTAGATACACATTCCTCTACGCCAAGTGAACCGAAAAATTCGAACCAATAAATTTTTGATAATTCTGAATTAATGTCAGAATAATTTCCAGCATAAAAATTAGGGACTTGTTCTTGGGTTGCCCTTAGCTCCGGGACGTATTCCAAAGTGACATTAACTAAAAGTGAAGGATGGTGCGAGTCTTCCGTTGTTAATGCTGAATCCGTAGGCTTTACAATACATTCGCTGTTACTGAGTATCAAGTCCAGTATCCGCGAATTTGCATTACGTATGGTGTTGTACTGCTCTAAATTAGAAAAAGATATGAATTCATCTAATAGTTGTGACGAAAGAGAACCATTGGGCAGTAAATTAATTCCACGAGAACTAGTATTTATCCATTGTGCCTCGGATATATTAAAATCTCCACATACAAGAAAGACATCTTCAGGTCTGTCCAAAATAATTTGGCTCGTGGTATCAAAAAACGACATTAGCGCTTCACGATACCCCGGACCTTGAGGCTCACACCACAGGCTAAATTTAAGCATTCACGAAAATCACCCACCCCGTTGAAAGATTGATAGGATCGGGTTGCCCGTGCCTTTCCAATCGGCATAGAAACCCATAGTGCCTCGGCAGCAGCGAGTGGCGGTACGGGCCAGTCGCGACGCACAGAGCACAGCTTGTCTCGCACGGCCACAGCCACGCGCTGCGCCACTCGCCTCGGCAGATCTATCAGCGCGATAAACTGTGTATCTATTATCAAAATATTCACGATTAAAAAAATCATCAGTGAGCCATGTTTCAGTAATACATATGAAATCATATTCAGCCAGCCCTACTTCAGCTAGAAAATCGTGTGACTTAGTTCTTAACCCTCTCAAATTTTGATAATATCCAAAAAAAGTTTTGTCAAGCATTGAAATAAAAAAAATATACCACCAAAAATATACAGAACAAATAAAATTATTATGCAGAGTCAATTTACCAGGCAGACACGAAAAACACTTATAAAACATATTAATTTTAAAACACTTAAATTGGATGTGATTTGTTACCATAATTACAATATGAAAACATGTAGGCACCAAAATAATAACACAGACAGAAACGATAATAGCCATCAATACAGTACAGTGAAGCACGTTTGAAAAGCTTTGAACTAATTCCCAGATGTTAGGATAGAATGTAACTAAATTGTTTGTGCGTATACTTATAACTAAAAACAACAACACATAGCGTAAAAATACGATTATACTAACAAATGATGCAAAACGGATCCTGTAATGTCATTTCAACTTTTTTAGATCACTAGTGCTGGAAATACGTACAGTGCCCGACTTATCATTCTTTCGCATAAGTATCTTACAATCGCAATCCAGAGATAAGAGTATCCAAGTTGTATTTTTAGCTCTCGAGCGCGCTTAAGCAGCTGTTTGTTAGCTGGAGTTAAGTGATCACCTACGTAAATATTGCTAGCCGGGCCGGCCAAGTTGATGTCAGCCGAAGAAAGGCCGCGACGCGCGCGTACCGCAGATAAAAGTTGATCTTTACATAAACGTCTCGTAAATTTTACCACAATAGCTGGAATGCGTGACGTCGTTTTCACACGTTGTTGGGTATCTCTCTCATCAGTACCTTCAAACCGACGTACACGATGTACACTGTCAATATCTCTGTCATCTAACGTAAAACCAACTTTACTGCATATTGAATGCAAAATTGATTTTAGATTCTCTCCACTGGTTTCTGGCACTCCTGATATCTCCACGTTATTCATTCTGGAATATTGGTCCCGCACATTATTGCTTTCCTCTAGACTCAAGATAGTATCCCTGGCCACGCTGAGGTCCGATTGTAATTTTGTGTACATAGACATTTTATTCTCTACCGTAGTAAGTCTATCCTCCATACTGGAAAAACGAGATTCCATCTCTGTCCATTTAGTATCCAGGTTTTTTATAGCTGTTGTAGCATTTTGTAGGTCAAGTTTTATGGTACAAAACTCATCTCTAAGCCCCTTAATCTCCTGCAGAATGGTCTGGAATTCCGCGACGGACGAGGCAAAAGCTACAGTAATCGGTTTTACAGATTTTACAGAACGGCATTCAAGACAGCGCCACGCACCTTTTTTATCAGCACTCAGCTTTCTATAGCTGGTTTCAGCTATTCCGGCACATTCGTAATGCAACTGTCCATGACACTGGCTACAAACCACGAAATCAGTAGCGTTATTTCCGCATTTTTTGCAAATCATTTTCTATCCAGATGCGCAGTCGTGCAATTAAATCAATAAAATAATTTCGTTATATTGTTGAAAATCCGTCCCAATAATTAATATGAGCCCCACAAATCGGCAACACAAAACTCAAGATCACTTAACAATCAATCAGAGTATCCAGTTGTCAGAGTTTTTATAAATATTAGGAGGGTAGTTATATAAATCAATACGTTAGTAAACAATATCTTTTTGATGTAATTTCTTACTGTTCAGAAGTCTCCAAAGATTATTCGATTGTTTCACAGACTGTTGAACGCACTGGTTATACTTTTTGTAGATATAAACTTGGATTTAGCACAGTTTAGAGTTTTTAATATGAGAGCAATATTTTATCAATGTTGTCAATTCAGTGTTTCCGATACTGAATTGTGTAGATGATATTGTGCCGATGCTGTTCAGCTCCCCCCAGGTGCGTTAAGTGCCTGGATCCTCATATCACTAAGGAGTGCACTCGCACTCCCGAATCCACTTCCCCCCCTGCCTGTGTGCTGTGCGGCCAGTCCGGCCACACAGCTAACTACAGGGGTTGCCCGCGCGCTCTGCGCTCCACCGTCAAGAGGGTCGCGCCTAAACCGGCGCCGCCGCTCACTCCCGCTAACTTCCCGCCGCTGCGCAACCGGGGTCCCCCGGAAGCAAAGCCCGTTCAGCCGACGCCTACTCCGGCTCTGTCTTGGAGGCAGCGTCCGGCTGTCCCGCCTGCACCTTCCCGACCTATCCCAGCTCCCGTAGCTTCCGTAGGGCCGCGTCCCGCTCCGTCATCTGCACCTCAGTCGTCGCTGGCTGAGGACATGAAGAATGTGTTCGACGTCATCCAAAACGTAGACATTAACGAAATTTCCATACTCTCACGGAAACTGCGAGCCGCCCGCTCTCCTCAAGAGCGCTTATTTGCGTTAGCCGAGCATCACTCGCTCTTAAGTTCGTTATAATTTTTTTTTTTTTTTTGTATAAATTCGTAAATAAGTAAATTATAATGTTTAGACCCGCGAATCCCGCATCCAGTCGTATTAAACCCAAGGGCTTATCCCTAGTATCTTTTAACGCTCGTAGCCTTAGCACTAACCTTCCCGAGATTAAACTGTTCCTTCAGAACAAAGAACCTGACTTATTCCTTCTCCAGGAGACATGGCTTACTCCAAACCGCTCCAGGGGCTACGCTATTCCTAAGTACGCGTTTACTCGCAACGATAGGCCCAACTCCGACGGTTACGGCGGCACCGCTATATATTACAAAAGAGGCTTCCATTGCTGTCCTCTCCCTACCCCTCCTCTCCTCAACATGGAAGCCACTGTGTGTAGATTGGCTATCACTGGTCCTCCGACCATCATCATAGCTTCAGTCTACATACCATGTGGCTCCAATCCAATCCGCAGCGACTTTGAGGCCATTCTCGCCCTCAGCCATTCAGTCATTATGTTCGGAGACTTTAACTCCAAACATACTGACTGGACGTGCCTATCGACCAACACCAGCGGTATCGCTCTCCTCGACATCACTAACTCCCTTGACTTAGACGTCATATCCCCCATCACTCCCACTCACTATCCCAACAACCCGACCTACTCTCCTGACATCCTCGACTTTGCAATTATCAAGCGAATCAATCTTGACCTAAGGTCTATCGAACCGCTCGATGACCTAGGCTCCGACCATCGCCCCGTCTCCCTCGTGATAGGTACGCCTAACGTTAACGTCACATCTCCTAAGACCTTTACCAACTGGAAAGGCTTTAAAAAAAAATCTCCTGTGTTAGATTCGAAGGGCAGGAGGATATAAAAAATGCTCTGACGCATACTCCGCGCGCGCGATCGGAGTTATGTGGGACTCGTCCCGACGCCTACCAGAACCACTACCCACTAAAAAACCCCCTGTCGGCTCGTGCATTTTTGCCACTCAGCCTTCATCTGAGCGACGGCCAATTGGAGAAAGAGGCCGCGCTAGCGGGGCCCTTAAGGGGTCACCCGCTGGGATTTACATAGCACTCAAGGTGCTCAAAATGAAAAGTAAATAATTAAAAACATTTTTAAAAAAATGAAAAATAAAATGCATTAGTTCGGATTTACGTTAGAATTAGAATTTACGTTAGAATTAGGATTTGCGGCGTGAAGGGCCTCGAGATCTAAAGTTAACTGCGTGGGTTCGCTAGTGTGCGCGTTTCTCGGTCTAGCGACTTTGAATTTCGAGTCTTTTTTTTTTTTGGTTCCCCTCCACGGGAAGGGCAGGAGGACATAAAAAATGCTCTGACGCATACTCCGCGCGCGCGATCGAAGTTATGTGGGACTCGTCCCGACGCCTACCAGAACCATACCCACTAAAAAACCCCCTGTCGGCTCGTGCATTTTTGCCACTCAGCCTTCATCTGAGCGACGGCCAATTGGAGAAAGAGGCCGCGCTAGCGGGGCCCTTAAGGGGTCACCCGCTGAGATTACATAGCACTGAAGGTGCTCAAAAATGAAAAGTAAATAAAAACATTAAAAATGAAAAATAAAATTGCATTAATTCGGATTTACGTTAGAATTAGAATTTACGTTAGAATTAGGATTTGCGGCCTGAAGGGCCTCGAGATCTAAAGTTAACTGCGTGGGTTCACCAGTGTGCGCGTTTCTCGGCCTAGCGACTTTGAATTTCGAGTCTAACACAGGAGCAGTATATGAGACTGAATCTCGAACAAGATGATTGGGATGGGATTCGGCGCGTTTGAAGAACGATTCTGAGAGTGTTTTGAGGTACTGTTGCCCTGTAGGTAGTTTAAGATCTCTGTGCAGGTCCGCGTTACGCACGTACCAAGGTGCGTTTGTGGCCCTGCGGCAGAAGAGATTTTGAACTACCTGCAGTTTATACAGGACGGAGGGTTTGGCGTGGGCAAAGACTGGCGAAGCATATGACATGACGGGTCTAACGCAGACCTAATAAAGCGTACGTTTATTTCTAAAAAACATTTTACTTTTTCTTCCTATCATACTATATAGGCGGCTTAAGTAAAAACGCGCGAGTTTCGTTACTCTATCGACGTATGACTTGAAAGAAAGCGTCTGATCTAAGGTGACGCCTAAATAATAGGCCTTTACCTATGAAACTGCCGTTTTGCCGTACTGGCCATTTCAAATGCAAATATTTTTTTTTTTGACTGATAATTCTAATTTCGAATTAATTTTATTTGACAAACATGGAATTCTTTTTCTAAAATCGTCATTTGTTTAATAGTTAGTGTTTTGTTTTAAACGCATTCGAACATTTTTCGTCATCATGGATAAGTTAAAAATTCGAGTAATTATGGAGTATGAGTACCGTCGTGGCAGCAAAGCGGCACAAGCGGCACGCAACATCAACGACGTTTACGGAGCGAACACTACAAACGAACGCACCACCCGCTATTGGTTTACCCGCTTCCGTTCTGGAAATTTTGACCGGAAAAATGAACCCCGTGGTCGTCCGAAAACTTTGGTCGATAATGACGAAGTAAAGGCAATTGTGGAAGCTGATGAAACTCAATCCACGGCTGGATTAGCAGCAGCTTTCGACGTTAGCATCAAAACAATATTGGTCCATTTGCGTCAAATTGGCAAGGTAAAAAAGCTTGACAAATGGGTACCCCACGAACTCAATGACCGCCAGCGCGAAGTACGCGTGGAGACGTGCCTTGCACTGCTCAGCAGGCATACAAATGAAGGAATTCTGAACCGCATTGTTACTTGTGACGAGAAATGGATCCTGTTTGACAATCGTAAGCGCTCAGCAAGTTGGTTGGACCCTGGTTCAGCACCCAAACAATGCCCTGAACGAAAACTTACCCCTGGAAAAGTGATGGTCACTGTTTGGTGGTCTAACGCGGGTGTAATTCATCACAGCTTCTTGCCAAACGGGACAAGCATTACTGCAGATGTGTACTGTGAAGAACTGAACACAATGATGGAGAAGCTCGCACGTCTCCAACCAGCTTTGGTCAATCGTTCGGCTCCACTGCTCCTGCACGACAACGCGCGACCTCATACCGCACAGCAGACGGTCCGCAGACGCTACAAGAGTTGGGGTGGGAAGTTCTCCGTCATCCGCCGTACTCACCAGACCTTGCGCCTACAGACTTCTACTTTTTCCAGAATTTGGATAACTTCTTGGCGGGAAAAAAATTCAATACCCGAGAGGCAGTACAAAATGCCTTTGAAGAATTTGTTGCCTCCCGTCCAGCTGATTTCTTCAAGAAAGGCATCAATAAGCTACCAATGCGTTGGCAAAGATGCATTGATTGCATGGGTGATTATTTTGATTAATAGAAATAAAAAATATATAAAAAAATTACGCTTCATTTATTTCGTGAAAAACGGCAATTTCATAGGTAAAGACCTAATATTTAATACTGCGCTTCCAGGGGATGGGAATACCTAACATTCGAATGTGGGGATCGTTGTAGCGATTACGACGTTTGTGATCGAATTGAATAGCAGAACTCTTTTCTGGGTTGACATCGATACGCCATTTTTGAAACCAAACACCGAGGGCGTTTACGGCCTTTTGGAGTCTGGTGATGTTATACGGGATCGATTGACCTTTAGTGTAAAGGGCGGTATCGTCTGCAAAGAGGGCGAGTTCGACGCCTTTCGGCGGGATGGGGATGTCGTTAGTGTACAGGGTGTACAGCAGAGGGGCGAGGACTGAGCCTTGCGGGACTCCAGCCTTTATGGGACGAGGCGCGGAGAGCGTGCCTTCATGTTTGAATCGAAACGTATGGTCTTTAAGAAACGACGCTATTAATCTGACTAGGCGAACCGGTAAGCCTATTTTATAGAGTTTAAAAACGAGACCGCTGTGCCAGACTTTGTCGAAAGCCTTGGCTACGTCAAAGAGAACCGCGATTGTTTTTTTACGACGCGGATAGAATCCTTCGAGTATGTACTCGACGATTCGATGGACTTGCTGAGGGCAGGAGTGCTTAGCGCGAAAGCCGAATTGGTGGGGAATAATGAGAGGGTCGCCTTCCGTTGGAAACAGATGGTTCCGCATTCGAGAGAGTATGACTCTTTCGAGAAGTTTAGACATTGCCTTGAGGAGGCTGATGGGTCTGTGATTAGCTGGGACATTCAGAGGTTTACCCGGCTTGGGAATGCCTATGACTGTCGCTTCTTTCCAGGCTTTTGGAAAGTAGCTGTGGTCGAAGCAGGCATTGAAGATGATAGCTAACAAGGTAAGTACCTGCTGGGGCAGGTGCTTAAGTGCGTGGTTGGAAATTCCATCCGCACCCGGAGCCTTTTTGGACTTTTGACTTCTAATGAGAAGCAAGATTTCATCATTAGAGACTGTGACGGGGTCTTCAGTGATGGGGAGAGATTCTCTGCGGAGAACTTCGTCCTCCACTGCCTGGATGTTGGAGAGATCCGCGGGTTGCGTGCTGGGCGAATATTGTGCCGCTATGCTGTTGGTGAAGCATTCGGCTTTCTCTTCGACTTCGAAGGCAATAGTGCCGTCGGGACGAGTGAGAGGAGGAACGTGAGAGGCGGTGTCTACGCGTAAGGCTCGGGCCATTCGATAATACGCTTTGTGGGACGGGGAGATATTCTCCATAAGATCGTTAAACTGAGCGTCTCGGAGTTCCGCGAGGCAAGACCTAACTTTACGTTGAAGCTGATTCGCAGCTGCTCTGTATGCGGGCGTCGGATATTTCTTGCCTCTCCGGAGAGCCGCGTTCTTGGCTTTAATGAGATTGCTAACGGCTAGGGGAAGCGCGGGTTTGCCTTGCTTGGCAATAATTTGTTGTCGCTGATGGCTGAGTTGATAGCATCAGTGAGAGTGTTGACTAATGAATCTATTTTAACTGGGCTATCTAATTGGTCGGGCAAAATCGCGAGCGGAGAGTTAGGGGCCTCTAAGGCTGAAACTAACGTATTTTTAAAGCCTTTCCAGTTGGTAAAGGTCTTAGGAGATTTGACGTTATCGTTAGGCGCACCTAGCACGATAATTGCAAAGTCGAGGATGTCAGGAGAGTAGGTTGGGTTGTTGGGATAGTGAGTGGGAGTGATGGGGGATATGACGTCTAAGTCAAGTGCGTTAGTGATGTCAAGGAGAGCGATACCGCTGGTGTTGGTCGATAGGCACGTCCAGTCAGTATGTTTGGAGTTAAAGTCTCCGAACATAATGACTGAATGGCCGAGGGCGAGAATGGCCTCAAAGTCGCTGCGGATTGGTCTGGAGCCACATGGTATGTAGACTGAAGCTATGATGATGATCGGATGACCAGTCATAGCCAGTCTACACACAGTGGTTTCCATGTTGAGGAGAGGAGGGAAGGGAGAGGACAGAAATGGAAGCCTCTTTTGTAATATATAGCGGTGCCGCCGAAACCGTCGGAGTTGGGCCTATTGTTACGAGTAAACGCGTACTTAGGAATAGCGTATCCCCTGGAGCGGTTTGGAGTAAGCCATGTCTCCTGGAGAAGGAATAAGTCAGGTTCTTTGTTCTGAAGGAACAGTTTAATCTCAGGAAGGTTGGTGCTAAGGCTACGAGCGTTAAAAGATACTAGGGATAAGCCCTTGGGTTTAATACGACCGGACGCGGGATTTGCGGGTCTAGACGTTACAATTTACTTATTTACGAATTTATACAAAAAAAAAAAAAAATTATAACGAACTTAAGAGCGAGTGATGCTCGGCTAACGCAAATAAGCGCTCTTGAGGAGAGCGGGCGGCTCGCAGTTTGCGTGCGAGTACGGAAATTTCGTTAATGTTGACGTTTTGGATAACGTCGAACACGGTCTTCATGTCCTCAGCCAACGACGACTGAGGTGCAGATGACGGAACGGGACGCGGCCCTACGGAAGCTACGGGAGCTGGGATTGGTCGGGAAGGTGCAGACGGGACGGCCGGACGCTGCCTCCAAGACAGAGCCGGAGAAGGCGTCGGCTGAAAGGGCTTTGCTTCCGGGGGACCCCGGTTGCGCAGCGGCGGGAAGTTTATTTATTTATTTTTTAAAGGTTTACCAACAGAAGTACACCATAAAACAGTTTAAATCTTAAATCTAATTTAAAAGTATAGTGCAATTCCAATAACAGGTAAACACAACTTATGCCTAAAGTTGTTGTAAGATTGACACTTAAAACTATAACAATATTATTTAAACATACACAAAAATTATATTTGACTAATATTGGCAACATAATCATACAGAGCTCTCTTAAATCTAGATAAAGGTACACTATAATGTAAATCAATTTTGGTATCTTTATATATTTTGTTATGTTCGCGGCATATTCTGTAACACGGTGACACGGTGCTTTAACAGCCAATGTTAGTTCTGAAAGTTTTGGTTGCGAAAGGACGAACGTTTGTAATTCTAGCATTGGAACGTGGCACCGAAAAGTTTATTTGAGATAATAATTGCGGGCAATCGATATGATTGTGTAAGATCTTGAAGAGAACAATTTGGTCCATGATCCAGCGCCTCTCAGATAGTTCAATGTATTTAAAGTAAGTTAGTCTTGATTTGTAGTTTTTAGAGTTTAATATTCTAAGTTTTTTTTGATGAACGGATATGAAAAACATAAAACGTTTTTGAATTTTCTCTAATCTATACACGTCGCATTTATAGTGAGGATTCCAGACGCTTGAACAGTAATCAAGATTGCTACGTACTAAACACGCATACAGCATACGTAGAGCTTGAATATTCTTGAACTGTTGAACGGGAGTGAGCGGCGGCGCCGGTTTGGGCGCGGCCCTGTTAGCGGTGGAGCGCGGAGCGCGCGCGCAACCCCTGTAGTTAGCTGTGTGGCCGGACTGGCCGCAAAGCACACAGGCAGGGTGGGAAGTGGATTCGGGAGTGCGAGTGCACTCCTTCGTTATATGAGGATCCAGGCACTTAACGCGCCTGGGGGGAGCTGAGCAGTTAGCCGCTGCGTGGCCATAGAGCTGGCAGCGGTGGCACTGCCCAGGGTGACCGCGGGGGTTGGGACGCTCGACGGAGATGTTCGAGAGTCCGCAAATTGTGCGAGCCTCTCTGAAAATCTCCTTCGAGTTGGGACTATTGGACAGGATTACTAGCGCTAACGGAAAACGCCTACCGCGGTTGGAGTGCATCTTGTGCACTGCTTCGGCCGAAAAACCCTGGGACTTTAGGTCCTCGAGGATTTCTTCGTTCGCGAGCTCGAACGGGACGCCCCGTAGTACTGCGCGGATTTACGCTCCTCCGGGAGGGCGTAGGTGTGATAAGCGATTTGTTTTAAAGAAAGTAACCTGGTGAACGCGTGGAAGTCGTCGATGGTCGCGACCTGGATTTTAATTGAATCGCCTGCGTTGGTTGCTTTTAGATAATTGATTGTTTGCTCTTTGCAAAGATTTGATACTACGGTCCATCGCGCTTTTTCGCGGAGAAAGACGGGCGGGGGGAGCTGAGGCTTCGGCGGAACGGGAGCGCAGCGCGTCGCTGGCTTCGATGGGACCGACGGAGACGCGGTTACTTCGAGCGATTTTAACGGCGCGGGGGCTGGTGTTGAAGACACCGGGGAGGGCTCGGGTATTGAGGATACCGAGGCTTTCTTAGAGCGCTTCTTGGAGCGCTTGGTGACTAGCTGGAACGCGGGCTCAGGAGAGCCGGTTAAGGTGACGGCATCTGATGACGTATCAGACGCGGGTTCGGAGTCGCTCCCGGGAGCGGTACGCTTGCGACGCGACGCGTGAGAGGATGCGACCGATTCGCAGTCCATCTCGGATGAGGCGGGAGACGCGGGAGAGCTGTAGACCTGAGGGGTCTGGACGTTGGAGGCCTGAGGGGCCGGGGTTGAGGCCTGAGGGGCCGGGGACGCGATAGATGCCTGTAAGGCCTGCGTTATTACGTCATCTGATAAGTTGGCGCCGGACGCAACGAGCGCCTGGGCGAATATTCCATTTCATTTCATTTAACATTTATATAGCCAATACGCCTTTTATTTAAATATTGCTGTAAGAAAACAATTAATCCGTTCAATTCACTCATTCAAGCATCCATTCCTCCATCCAACCCTCCATCAATCACGTACTCTCTTCACTCACTCACTCACTCACTTTGAGAACTGTTTATGATACGAACGGTGGTGTTGCTTTGTTTTGTGGTGTGTTAATTATTTATTTGCGCTTAATTGTTACTTTTTAGAATATATTCCTTAGATGTATGGACACTTGTTCTTTTTCAATTATTTTTTATGTAAATTGTGCTTTAGTTAACTTTGTATCTCACGGTATAATAATCGATGCTGCTTACTACGCAATGGCAAACAACTGAAGAGTCAAGTACTTTGGTAACATTACGTTTATTTTGTTCTAGATCTCGTAATACGAATATTAGAAAAAATGGCAATCGGCAGTGGAATGTCGTGTGTTAAATATTTACTATTTTGTTTCAATCTACTGTTCGCGGTGAGTACCAATTTTTTGTCTGTTGAAAAGCAAATCCTTTGTATTCGTTAGGTTTCTCTTTGACGCCTAACTCTAACTTTATAGTTGTTGCTATTATTCTATATTAGGCAATACATTACTGGAAAGTAAATTACCTAAAACCAAATTGTAACAGAAAACTAGTTGGTGTATGAAGTGATAGCACAAGTTTTTGCGATAAAGGTTAAAAGAAATGCAATTTATGAGTTCATATTCACAATTAATCTTGTTTTATCTCCATACTACGAAATAATAATAAAAATGACAAGTACCCACTATTTGTAAAAATCATTTGAAGGTAATTTAGATATTTTATATTTAGATAACTGGTTTGATCATCCTTATCGCTGGAGCTAAAGCTGAGATTGACTCATACCCATACATTGATCTAACCGATGAGAACTTCTACACTTCCGGGCCCATTGTGCTGATAATTGTGGGCCTGCTGGTGTTCATCGTGGCATTCTTTGGGTGCTGTGGAGCAGTCAAGGAAAACCATTGCATGATTGTTACAGTAAGTGATGCAATTATTTTATAATCAAGTTATTTCATAAATTTATTGTAGATAGTTAGATAATTTTTATTACTACTCTTTAAATACAAGTGAAACACATAATATTTTTTAATCTAAAACTTGTAATAAATCTTATTTTGGTCTGAATTGTAGTACTTAATTGTATAATATTTTGCTTGATTTCTTAATATTAAAAAGTAACATTCAAAACCTCTGTTCGACCTTAAATGTACAGTCAAGGTCAGGCAAGAGAGACTAAAAGGAAACTAGTTTAATGAAGTAGGCACTAAATATAATAATAATGCTTGTAAATTGAGCACATGCTATGTTGAAATTCCACTGGGACTCATAAGGAAGTTTTAAGCTTTATGAGATGACTCATTATTTAAGCTTACTATCACATCAATTGGCTCAGTTTGTTTAACTTACCTGATTACTTTATGAAAATTATTGATGTATTGTCCAAGTATAATATGAAATATATGAATCAATCCTTGTTTTTTTGCTTATCTTTGCAAAGTAATTAATAATTCAATACTCCTTCACCCCCGCAAAGTGCAGTGTAGGAGTCAAAGCTTAAACATTCTTATATTATTACCTACATTTCTTTGAGGTAATTAAAGGATTATAATAAGCCCTGCCCTATTTAACGTAAATTGCCAGTGAATCCCCGTAACAAGGTGAATCACACAGCAATCCAATAAGCCAGGGTACAGTCAACAAAAGTTGTACTTAACTAACAAGATGATCAAAATATACATACTTTAAACGAAAATAGTTTGTTAACTTAATATTTGTTAAGTACATGAGATTTTAAAAATAGAGACACTTGCCGAATCTGAGGAATTATAAAAATAAATTATAATCTTGTGTCCAGACTCATTGCTTTTTTAATGATGACTCACGTAATTTTACTTTGATATGACCTACATAGATTTTAAGAGATCACGAGCAGATAACCCTCTTAAATAGTGTGTCACCACAATCTCTTGGAAAATTCGTACATAATAACGAGTTTTACCGAACAATTATTCATATAAAATCTGAGGACGACTGTACACGAATTACAAGCATCTATAGAGTCAATTATATTAGTAGTTTCCTGACCTTTGTCCTGCGGTGCGCAGACGCCATCTCATGCTCAACTAAACTGTCATTTCCTTTCTATTTGCCTCGTTAAGGAGCCAATTATTTTATTGGCAGTTCCGTTAAAAACATTTACATTCTGTTAAATGAATGATTAAACTATAGTTAATGGGATTTCATTCTACACTAGTTAGCAACGCAAGCGAGCGAGCCGTTTTGTAGAATTAATTTAAAATTTAAAAAGAGATCGTCTGTAATATTTATGTAATGGCGCATTATTTACTTCTCATTAAACATAGTTAGTACATAGCATAATACTACATTCAAGGATGAATTAATTTTATTCTAAACATATAATTCTTCTTAAATACCACACTTATAAAATAATAAATTCTACGGCTATTTTAATCAAGTTATTTGTAAATTTTTTTATATGCTTTAAAACCCGCAGCTCAGTTTTTATAATTAGTTAGCTATACAAACGAAATCAAGCTTCCTATTAATAAAGTTTTATAATAGAGAGTTAAAATTTGCCAACGTGGCATGGATCCAGGAATTAGGCCGCCGCGCCGCGCTGCGCTTACAAATACCGGGGTGAAGCAGGCCTAAATTTGTTCGTATACGGATAGAAAACCAACGCCCCAGTTGTGAAAGTTGAGAAGAAAAACATTATTGGTCTTATCGTTGATGTAATTAGCAATATCGCCTGTCGCTTTACAGAGTGTTGCACACGCCCTTAGTACGTAATACTGATGTGTGTGTCGCGATGTATAAAAATAATGGAATAATGGAATTGTTCTAACGAGAATAGAATTACCCTTTGTTGTTTACTTATAGATGCATTAGTAAACATTATCGATCGCGTATTATACGATTTTAAACATTGATATAAAGACTTTAATAGTTGCATGTTATCCAATTAAAATGCAAGACAGTTTTAAGAGGCAAGATACAATTATACGTCGTTTTCAATAAGATCACAGTTTTTGGTGAGGCGGCTATTTTGTAGATTAATTTCAACAAATGATTGTCCTAACTTTAACAAGCCGTGCGTCATACAATGCTACAATTACAGAAACAACACAGTAAACTTTAATTAAATGTTTCTTTCTAAGTTCTTACAACTGAGCTCAGTCTCTATTGGTAATCTCAGGCAATATTATTTGACATAAAATACTGCTTAAAGATCATTCTTTTCAAGTTTCAGTTTGACAGATTTCAACTTTCACCTTCTTACCCTTTAGTAAAATTTATAACGCGAATATATTGTATTCATAAACCACTCACTCTTACCTACCTCAAACCTTACTTTATGACTAGACCCTTAGCACTACTATCTAATAGGAACCAATTTCATCTTTACTTTAAAGAATTTACATTTTGTACAATCATTATTTACTGTAAACTCCGATTTCTCCCTGTGCAGTTCTCCGTGTTCCTGCTCATCATTTTCGTGGCTGAAGTGGCAGTGGGCATCGCAGGCTACGTCAAGCACCAAGACTTGGAGACCTCCATCGTTCGTCATCTCAACGACAGCATCAAAGAATACCCCGTTAACAAGAAGACCTTCGATATCGTGCAGACTGATGTGAGTACATTTTATCTTGGTTGACTCATACCACATCAACGCCCAACCCTAATTCTTGAATCTAAAATAGTTTTTTGCACGTTTAGAATTCTGCCAGATTTCATAATTTAAATTACCTTTAAAAAGGTTACTTGAAACTATTAGGTACCTTGGGAGATATAGCTAACAAATTGTTACCGACATAAATACCTATTCTATTGTATATAAACAATTAAAACGTGCGTTACAAGTTTAAAAAATACATATCCGTTACGTAGTCGTGTAACTACTTATCATCAATACTAATATGACCAACATTTTCACACACATCCAAAACAAAACGCGTACTTAGGTACGTCAAAATGCTTTTCTGTGGACGTGGACCTACCTACTTAAAATGCAAGTATGTTTTAAGTTCAGCTAAAAGTTGCGCCGGCTTGTGGTACTTTTTGAAAAGTTGTGCTTAGTGACAAAAATATTTAATGTTTTTTTTTGCCTACTCACAAAGTATTTTACTTTGTTTGATAGGTGTAATCTGTTTATTCATTATTAAAAAAGTTCGTAAACGAATGCCGGTTACGTTGTTTTAAGTAGGCACTTGCATAAGTTTGCATTAGAATGTCTTTAGCTTTACACGAACATAATAGTAAGAGATCTGTATTGTATATTTGTAATTGACAAAATCTGAAATTGAAGTGATTTCAAAATGTTCTCGTCATTACGACGTCCTGACTCAGTAATTAGTAACATGAGAACTTAAATTTTTCAGATCGGCCGCATTGCCTTAGTAATTTTATTAATCATTAGACTAGTAAAGGAGACGTTTAATTTTCGGCTAGCGTGATGTACCCCAGTTCGAAATGTATGAAAAAATGAGGTGGACACAAAAAATTTTTTTTTAATTATGCCCTGCGTTATGTTCTACTTTGAAACAAAAACAAAACATCGCATGGCCACACCGAGGTGACGTTTCCATACTCCGTAATGTTGAACGAAAGTAAGAAACTGCATGCTTGTACCACTGAGTCTGTAACAAGTCGATGTCTTTCTAGTTTGTAGTTTGTTCAGATTTTGACGAACTAGATCTGGCTGTAATAATCGATATACACTGCGAGTTACGACTTACAAAAATAATTAAAAATAAGGTATAACTAAAATTTGAAAGACTTTGGAGGTGTTTAATGTTCGATTACAATAATCATAATGGCAACCTGAATTAATCAAAATATCCCTTCACTCACGATGTTTTGTGAACAGAATAAATACGAAAATTAGGGCCATGTTTTCATTATGTAGTGTGGCTCATTTACAGATTTGAAAATGTTTGCTCAAGACGAAACTAAATGAAATTATGAAATATTGGCTAATACACACACTCGTTCTATTTATTCAATACAATCCTAGGAACACCCGTACAAAAGCTTGTCAAGTCAAATATTCCCCTTAGATATAGAAATGTCTCCTTTTGACTACTATTTCGCTATTTATTATTGAGTTTCTGATTAAATAGGTCTAATCGAACAATAATAAATATATTACTTTGATATCGTTTTGCAAAAAATAATTATATTTTTTTTTTCAAAACGGACAGCTTATTTTTAAAGCCTTTTAAATTTCACCTGACTTTGTAGCTTAGCGCTGACGGCACTTAGCCGGAACTTAAACTACTCCTACATACAATACGCCTAAGAGCACCCGGCCTAGGACGTCGTATATTGAAACTAATACTGGTTCGGAAGGGTCATCTACTGCCAAAGAACCAGCAAGAAACTCAGTAGGAATGCGAGCCTGACCCACCGGTGGGTTAGGCGATTCGAATTTTTGCAAACAATCATTGGCTTTTTGTAAAGAAAAGCAAACATTTGTAAACTGTTTTTAAAAACTCCGTCGATTGTTTTAATTTCATAATATTTATAATTATTTACAATAATATATATGTACACACTGTTTATAAATATTAACAAATAGTGGTCTTAGCGTCAATAATTGACCCGTCCACAATAATACATAGTCAATTCTAGGAAAAAAAAACTGTGGCCATTGATCATAATGTACAGTTGATGCATTGGTAAACTCGGGCTCGTTCTACTAGGCTGAATAGAGATTAAATATTGACCTTGTTGACACGGGTATAGTTCATATAATTGAAAATAGCAACCACGCAGAGCAGTAGACAGGATCGACTGTGGATTTATAATGGGGAAGTGGACCGTAAACCACAAGGCCCCGTATAACGCGCATCTGCTATCGGGTTACGTTTGAACCCAACAGGAAGGACGATGAAGTTACGTAGGTTAACAGTATGTTGGAAATATCTGATTTGATAGTTTGTTGTATTTCCAAGGTCTTTCGGGATTTTTATTATTTAGTAGTTTATGGTACTACAATATGAAGTTATTGCAACTAAATGTAATTTACTGTAGACAACTTATTCACGGCTCAAACAACCTATATAATATAGAACAGAAAACATCGAAACTAAGACATAACCTGTATGATAGTTAACTATATAAAAATGTTGGTTATTTGCTTGTATTTCCAGAACCGCATTTCATACAAAAACCGATGCTTGAAATAATAAAATATTGCATTTAAAATTACCAATTGCCATTAATATTATAATTATAAGGTAAAAACACAAAATCTTTTTCACCAATATACCCTATACATAACCACATTTCAATTACTTAAAAACCCTTTCCCAGTTGCAATGCTGCGGCATCAACGGACCCGAAGACTGGGCTGCCAACAACCTGCCCATCCCAGAGACATGCTGCGCTGGCCAGGAGATCCAGGGTGACTCTGTGGTGCCCTGCTCCATGAACTCCCCCAACTTCCACAATGTTGGCTGTCTGCCCAAGCTTATTGACCACTTCCAGTATATTGCTCTGGTGCTCGGAGGAGTTGGGATTGGCATTGCTTTGGTTCAGGTATGAAATTTTATAAGTATGAGAATTCATTCTTTAGAAATACCTTAATGGAGTGTATTGGTGTGAATCATATTAGCCTACATTTTGAAAGGTAGCATGGATAGGTAAATTTTTTCATGTGAAGATCTGTATGAACAAGTTCCATATGTTCTACTAAACCTGTAATTTTAAAAATGTATGTTTGTCATACTGCAACTGTCTAATCAGAGGCGCAACTTAGACGTGACTTCGTGATTCAATTACAATATGTCTATCTTGTATTATTTTATCTTTTCCTTGATAAAGAATTCAGTACAAAAACAAGTAAGTTATCAGGATAGTATTTAGATAGATAGATTTCTTCAAATATTTATTTACTTTGAAAGTGATGTGACTAGGGTGTTACCACACCAATCGATCATCCGTTGATCCATTGGTCTGGTATAAAACCGTTTAATGACGTTGACTGTTCTATTCTTCTACTCTGCAATCGACGGTCGATTGATTGGTGTGGTAACACCCTTATAATGAAGTATGTTATTTATAACATACTACCATGTTATTTTTTTATAATAATTAATAAAATCCCCTAACTTCCAGCTGCTGGGTGTGATTTTCGCCTGCTGTCTCGCTCGCTCCATACGCAGCCAGTATGAGACAGTCTAATCAAGAACTCAGCTATCACAAGAATTTCCCCATGAACAGTTTATTTTTTATTCCTTTTATGGATATTTACAATTTTTGTATATTTTGTTAATTTTTTTGAGTGTCTTTTCTATTTCTGTCCAAATACTTGTCAAGTCTTTGTAATGTAATCTTTCAAGTAGGTATCAACTGTTTTAGAAATTACAGTAGCATTAGTTGTTTTTGTGATTTTTAAGATATATTTTTTTTAAGTGAAAGTGTCAAATATTTTAACTATATAAATGTGACATCTCGAATGTATCCTCTAGTAATGTATATGAGATTGTTCAATTAATTTTCACCAAAAGTTTGGTCACAATATTCGTGTGAAAAGCACAATGCACTAAGATTACAAACTCAACTGTGTGAAATGAAAATGTGTGCTCAGTATGTTTTAAGACTGAATTTCATGTATTTAAAAAAGACAAAATTCGCCAAGTCAATCTCATATGTAGTTTATACTTCTTTCATGATATTGGTGCCTCCCATTTTAATAGATATAGTAAAATGGTGCACATATTTGTAACTAATAAAGCTTTTAATTCCATGAAAGCAAAGAAAAATGCTATTGTAAAATAGTTTGTCCCATGGAGTTTAAGTTTTATTATTTTAAATATTAATGGTAGTTTCATGTTCATAAGATGCAAAAAATGGTAATTTATCAAGAATTTAATCATCTAACTCAATTTTTTGCATCTTATTTCAAACATAATCTTTGTATCAATATGAATGTTTTATAGAATTTCTAGGTATATTTGTAATAAAATTCGTATCTACAGCTTGGACTTTTATTGACAGGTTAAGATCCAATATAATGAAACAGCAATGGCTGCACTATTCTACACACATTTTTATTTGATTATCATGATAAAGTATTAACAAATGATGATCAAAAAAGTTCAGAATTGAACATTGAGTTAAGGAACATCAGTTACATTAAATACGGCTTTCGTATTGCAAGCATACCAAGTAATAGAAATTAATAAAAAATCACATTCACAGGAATTTATTTTCTAAATCGGATACATAAACAATTATATCCCAGTATGTGGCCGACAAGTTTATTTTCACAGCACCAGTTCACTAACACCCATTGTCTAATGGCGACCAAAACCATCACACTGCCATGACACTCCGAAATTTGCAAAATGTTCTATCATTGCTTGCTGCTACAATTATTGACTACAACTATGATTAAGACATACATACATTATCACCTAAGACAATAACTTACATCTAAAAATTGTTACATCCTGAATAGTGCAATGTGAAGAGTAATTGCGGCCAGGTGGACTGATTTGGCACATGATTCAGGAATGACTACTCAGCAGTAGTTTCAGAAGATTCAGACTTTAAACTAAGACATAAAATTCAGTTTGATATGTCTCTGAACTCAAAATCTATGCCGGTAAATATAAATGCCACATCCCAATGTGAATTTTATATAAAAAAAACCCTAGAAACAAAAGGGCTATGACAAATATCACAACATACAAACTGAGATGCACTTCTACAATTATTATAAAAGAAATCAAGTATAATAATCCAAAAATTTTCTAATCAGTACACCTCTTAATTTTACTATACATACAATATAAAAATAAATAATTGCCTTCTTGCATTACACATTTATATCATGTCTAATTTTAGGAGACTGTAATCACATGTCAGGATCATTGTCGGGTTTCAGTAATTTCAGTTCATAACATTATTTGCTTTTGCAAGTAAATGAATAAAAATCCTAACTTTTTATTGATAAAAATAAAAGCAATGTCACTAAGTGAATTAAGTTTAATACTACTGAATTTTTAATTACAACACATGACAACAGGCTGAATATGAGATCTTCAAAATTTTATTTTTTATCACTGGATCACTTTAAATACAAATAATTCTAACATTACAAATTTGATTCTTCTTATATTCCATATTTGCACAATTGCAAACCTTGTAATTGACAACTTGTTCATAAATAAGAAGACACAATAATGGAAGCAACCAAGAACAAGGTAAGAAAAGGACAACATGAACACTTGAAGAGTTTTAACAAATAAAAGTAACTTGTCCCCTAAAATTATACATATACACATCACATTAAGTAAAAAATCAAATATATTGCAACTAAAATGTTAGTGAGCCTTCAATAACGTTTTTTGCGAAATATTCAAGGTTATCTATGTAAAAAAATTTTAACCAAAAAAATCCCTATGAATATGACGCAAAAAGTTGTGATACCTGATGACATTGTAAGCTTATATTAAGTTGTACAGGATGGATTTAAAACAGAATGGTATTGAGTATAAATCATTAAAAGGTTGTTTGATGTGATAAAAGAGGAATCATGTCGCATAACGCTTGGTCCAGAGGCGCGCAATACGATCATGCTCCTCTCTGTTCTGAAGATACTGAGTAGCAATGCTTCCGACCAAGGGATCAGCTGAAAATAAAATGATATATTGTTGAGAACAATATGGTTTCTTTTATTCTTGTGTTTCTGGTGTGATCTTTTTGATCTAAACTCGCTACTATTTTGTTTATATGGGCGCATTCAAATTAAAAGGAAGGAATAGCTAGTGAAATTAAAGTGACCATGGCAAAATGATTGCTAATTAATACTGTATGTAAACAAAAACAAAATTTGGAATCACAGCCACAAAAACGATTATTTGAAACCTATAATTAGTTAAGACAACAATCATGGATAATACTATGGTGTTTCTATGTGAAGTAGAAGAAGTTCCCACATTGAAGGTGTTTTTTAGGTATATGCGACACACATCTATGGTAGCATACTAAAATTAAGGCTGATTTACATTGTTCCAGTAGCTGGCGTCAGTGTTAGTGCCTGCCCTCGCTGGATCACCACTGTTGCAATATGATAAATATGCAATATAATAACTCATTTAAGTTTTTCAGCGAGGTAAGTCTCACTGAGTTGCACTGGTAAGGAAGTGACACTGGTACCAGCTACTGGGTCAATGTAGTTGCCTTTAGCTTTGTAGCACGAGTTAATTTTTTTTTTTGAGTTTCTCATATATTTTCAATTTTAAAATTACTTCAATGATCTGACATTCATAAAAGTTCCAACTGTGAAATAGGAATTTTTAGTATCATCATAGTTCAATAAATAAATATGTTATTGAAGTCATTACTCACTTTGCTTTGTACTTTCTATACTGTTACCATATCATGATATTATACAATATTTACAGAAACAAATGAGGTGATCTAAATAAACCTATATTATTTAAGAAATTAAGCTTAAAGGAGTTCATTCTCAATGTTAATAAAAATCTAAACTGTGGTAAGAATCCTTCTTTAAATCATTTATTAATAAACTGATCACAATAGTCTGAAACACTTTAAGACCTATAATTTAGATTTATTTATTTATTTATTTTTGATAATATATTTGATACTACATTATCCAGGAGTAACATCTAAACACTATTTTGAATCCAGAAATCAATGGGGTTCAGAACAACATGGATTATATAAATTACAGAAAATAAAAATGACACAAGTAATGTCTATGTCTGTAGTGGGCTACCACTACAACATGCAATGATACTTATATTGTTCACAGAAATAATAAATTATGTAACAACATACCTGGATTGCAATCAGTCAGCAAGGAGCATATTGAAAGAAGTACTTTAGATATTGTCAATGCAGGTGACCAGTTATCTTTCAAGATATCTAGACAAATCACACCCTGGCTGTTGATGTTGCAGTGGTATATCCTAGTTCGGAATGTAACCTGAAAGTAATACCATTGTATCATCAGCCTTATGGTATCGGTCATAGCAGTGGTATATTATGTCAATCCTGGCACTCATAAACCAAGATTATTTCTTAGTTACAGATGTGTTCTATCAATATATGTACAATATGTCTAGGCAAGCAAAGCTTGCATTATGGTTACACAGAGAGATTAGAAAGTGATGAAAATTCTAATGGTGGATTTTGCACTAGCACGTTACTGAGCATCCTCACACAGCTTTGCACCTTTATACTTTGATAGCTGTAGTGATACTAGTGTCTGTTTATATTGTTGAAATTAGCCCTCAGTCATCTTTAGCTGCTTATCTAAATCAAAAATAAGTCACAGATAGAACCTTTAAGATTGGTTTAGTGTTACTTTAGCTTTAAGGCAACTGTTTATCATTCTTATCTTAATCATCACTTTCCATGAAGTGGGATAGAAAATCCAATTTTATACAATTAAACTTTTTTATATAATTATTACAAAAAAGTATGCTTGCCCTAAAAACAAGATAATTGGGCGAGTTACAAATATATACTGGTTTAAGACTTCATAACCTTTAAACTTTCAAATGAACCATAACCCAAAAGCCTTAAAAAGTAAATTTCATTATTTTATAAATTACAAACTAGATATATCATTGATGCAGGACATTAGTAATAAATTATTAAAGTAGGTAAAACTTACTTACTTAATTTCATTTTAAGATTGACAGAAGATTCATTGATACAATGAACCCATAAAATGAAGTACTTTATTATTTTTTACAACAAAAGGACTAATTACAATATTTAACTTATTAGATTACCTTTGGAGGTTTAAATGGGTATTCAGGTGAGAAGTGTATGTCTAAGAAGAAAACTCCACCTTCATACACAGACCCTGGGGGGCCTAGGATTGTGGAGACCCATTCATATAGGCTGTCACCCTTGGGCCCTGCACTGCAGTTTGGTGGAGGGTCCAATGTAATCTCTGCCAGTTCCTTCTGGATTCTTTTTGCAGATGTTCCCAGTGCCTTTGACATCTTGTGATTAGGTTTGTTTTCTTTAGTTTCTTTCGAATCAACTGCTACACCGTTAGATCCACCTCGGCCTCTACCAGTTCCACCTCCTGATGAACCAGATGCACCAGACATTATCTAAAAAGTAGCACACAACTCATTCCGCTACATAAAAAGCTTTAAGCAACTAAGAGTGTGCAACTAAAATAAACAAGTTTTGTAACGTGAAATACTGTGAATTATAAATGAAAAATAAATCCTGTTCTTAAAGTTTTGTACACACAAAGATGTCTTATTTACAGAAATATTATGAAATAATAACACTAAGTAGTAAAAAATTTTATAAAAACAAAAATCTAGACAAGCTTACAAAAAAAAATCGAATAGAACAAAGACATCATCTACCACACTTCACTAATCTCCACTAACGTATTTTATAACCAATTATGGACACTTAATTATGAACTATACAATTCAGTAAATAAAAACTCATCTAAAACTCAAACAACTACAGGTAAATGGAAAATATTAGTACCTTTTTACGAACAACAGTCGGCCATCTTGTGGTCTGGCGTTATCCGATTATTCACAATTTTATTCTAGTTAGTAGCGAATATATCAATTATTATGAAAAACCTTTATATCAACAATCATTAACAATTTGTACCAAGTAGTTGAACCATTAATTTCTTTATTTCTCAATATCAAACAATTAACAATTTCTCGCTAGAGAAATTCACACTGGAAAGCAAGCGCAAACTTTAGGTTGTTCGCTTTGGAATCGATATTTTTAAATAATAAATCTATTAAAACGGTCAAGTAATACCTGAAGCAAGTTAACTTCGACTTTCCACGATTATCAAACATGAATTGAAGACCACTTTACCACATTTCGTCCATTAGTTCATCACCCTCACAAATACAAACAGACAAGATTTACGTACGGCACACACGTTCAAAAACTTTAACCAAACAGAATCTAAATGTTAGTTGAATACCAAATCAATACACAAAACGTTTTTACATAATATATGGGTTGGAAGAAATTAACGTTGGCAGATAATAATGATTAATTGAATACTGTTTTTACAGAAAACAAAATAAGATTACGAACAGACAAATTGACCGACCGACAACATGCCGCCGACGAAAACCAACAGACCGCCGACCGACAGATTATGAAAAAAACACTTTTCTCGGTGTTGCTTGTCGTAAAGGGTAAAGTTTTATTTTGTTTGTTAATTTATTTATACATATTTATAGGCGATAAGTGTAATCGATGCTCGAAAACTAAAGAATGGATTTAAATTATTTTCACGATATGGAAAGCTATTATGAAATAAAATTGGCTATAACTTATCCAAATATACTCACATGTTTAGAAGCTACAACTGAACAGGGACTTGGACCACTAGTTTAATATTACATAGAACGAAACATTACAAATACAAACACAACTTATTTTGACCTAGTTCCTGTATAAAATTAAAAACAGTTATATCGTATACAGCCCCAAAACACAACATACTAACGAAGCTCAGCTTGTCGTCACCTGAATATAAAAATAAATGTATCCCGTAATAATGCTATATCTTATGCTAAGTATTACGAATATTTCATCGCGAAATCGAATTTAACATAGTTCTATTATTATACAGGGTGTCCCAAAATTCAACGTCAAGCCGAAACGGCACGATAGGGTAGATGATAACCATCATTAGAAAAATCTGAAGAAAAATCCATCCCATGTTCTTTAGAAATGATGACATATTACATATAGACAAGTTGTCCACTCGCAATACTGGCATCACAAATACAAGGCCATTTCCCGTATTTCACTTAGCTTAGTCTTATGCAACCCAGCGTCACGGCTGAACGTCAAACAAAACTTATTTCCAATTCTGTGTTTTTAATACCGTATAATGCTTTCTGTATTCTGTATAATAACAGCGATAGAACTTCACTTGGAAGTTCGTTTAGTCGTTTATTATATTTCGTCGCTTCATTCTTCAGATAGTATATAATTAAACAGGTAGATTTTTAGAGACTAAGTTTTGTTTTCTTTTGTCTTTACAAATTATAATTAATTTAAATACGTTTATTCATTTATTCCTTACTTTAGTACATAATTGAAGAATTCAGTAACCTTTAGGCATTTATTATACACTTGGTGATTGCCAAATTAATTAAATCAATAAACAGAATAATTTAATTTTAATTAATCGGAAGATATTGGGTGGTTTGTACCTTTATTGAGTACGGACAAGGCAAAGTCGTTTAGTGGATCTAATATAGGTTTATGGTAAAATTGTGTAAAGGCCTGAGAGTTTTAGGTCCACCCAGCCGTTTTACGGATAACCTACACTGAGCACGTTCCGCGTGCTATGTGCGCTAAACACACTCATGTCAACGCCGCTCGTACCTAGCGTCTGCTTTATCCACCGACTTAGCGTCTGACTCGACACGGCTCTGTGAGGGACCTTTCATTTTACAAACAAGAACCCCGAGTCCGAAGCTTTAATATTTTTCGTCACAAAAAATATAATCTTTTAGAGTCGATACAGAACATATCATTATGTTATTTTTAAAGATTGGCAAGGATAACATAGGTTGTTTACGATTTGTGGCTGTGGTTTTAATGGTGTATATTATGATTATGTGTACGGATGCAAAAACTATATTTTCTAATTTAATGTCTGGACCCTATGTCGGCGCATGTGGCTTACGATGTAACGGTAACTTTTTGGTAATTTTTTCTAAAGTTAAAGTATTATAAGGATATCATAGAGAAAGCTGATTATGAACTAAATTTGGATCCCTAGAAAATGTGTACTTTGATTTAATTGGTTTCATTTTATAGGCTTCTTGTAAAATTTGCCTCATCATTGCCCATATCTTCGCCTAACAATAGAGACAAGGCTGAACGGTTTGAATTTAATGAACCGAACGATAAACCCTTATTAAATTGCTCATTTAAAAAACAAAGAACTAATAAAAGAGGTTTTTGAACATATCAGTATGACGTAACCAGGGTAAGGCTGGAGTGCTTTGCTTTGGTGCTGTTATGGGATGTTATGGGAGTTAATTAAATCTTTTGTTTCAATTCAAATCAATTATTTTTCTTACATATTTTAAGACAACGGAAAATGGAGGAAATGATTAAAAATACGCAGAGGCCCAATTAATCATAAACGCATCGACTGCGACTGCATCCGGTTCGGGCTACCTAGTTACAAATGCGTCACATATGCAAACAAACATTAAAGCAAAAATCCATAACTTACGTTCCTCGCCAAATACCATAGCCAAATGTGTCTAGTTAGAGAATTAAAATGTGGAAATTGAATACCACCCATTCTATTGATGTAACTAATAGCGGTGGTATTTTCAATACGTAACAATATTGCACAATTTCTTTCTTCCCCGGCTGAACTTTTGAAGCCTAAGGAAACGGCTAGTAATTCTAGCTAATTGATATGGTATTATTTTTCACTATGTTTCCAAGAACCATCAAATTTATTGTTTTGGAATACTGCGCCCCAGCTTGTTCTGAATGCATCTGTATATATCTTATAAATTTGTGAAGTAATTGAACAGGAAATGGTATATTTACTTATACTTTTCTACCAGACTAAATCTTCAAACAGTAATTTAGGGAGTTTAATTTTTGCCTTATAGTTGTAATTATTTTGTAGCTAGACAGGTTGCCACCAGTACACCTATATGTTTGACGAAATCCCGTATCGAGCATATTTAAAGTTTCATAAAGGACATTGGCAGATGGCCATACATGGTTTTAGTTGGAGTTAAAGTGGAGCGTTTAGAAGTCAAAAATATCAAAAACTATAGGACATAAAATCCGGTTCCATTTAAAATATATATATATATATATATATATATATATATATATATATATTAAGGAGTATGTCTAGGAACAATAATAATTGCATTTTCATTAATTTCTAATTTTGAGGTTAAGATTTCAAATTACCTACATTCATAGGTATTTACTACTATCACCAACCCAACCATGATAATAAAGGCACGTAAATGTTCATCCATATCTTTAACTTAATCAACTAGTCCAAAAATCACAGCAATAAGTCGTCGTAAGCGAAAACTACCGAAATCCTTAGGCACAAAGGCTTATCACGTTATACAAAATTACTAAAAGAATCGCAAATCGTCAGAACAAAACCATGGCACTCACACACACATAAGTGACAAGTCCAAGAGTAACGAAACGGTTTCGTTTTCAAGTTATGTTTTTTATCTGAAACTCGCCGGCTGGGCTAGGTTGGCACAAGCTATAAGGACTCCAGCGAGTAGTAAATCGTTTTCACTATGAGGAATATAAAAAAAATATTCTTACATAAAACTGAGTCCTTACATTTTGAAGTGACTATAATTGCCTCTATTTAAAATCTATATAACTAAATCATATACTTGTGCTTGGTCACAATCAATCCTATGTAACGTAATAAAGAATGACAGGAGCTAAAACAAACTGATCAAGTCAAATCAAGCTTTATATATCAACTATTTTTACGGAGACTTCTACACATGAAGCTAATATTATGGAAATTCACATAAAAAAATAGAATTGACAAAAGTACTAGTTAATTTATTAAACGCTCGCTGTTTACATAAATAAGGATTTGCCATATTCTTTATTTATTTTATTATAATGCTTATCGCCAGGTAAATAAATAGACATCTGTCTGTTCGATGTTAAATATAAAGCCTAAAAATGTTACTGACTTTGTCGGTACTAGTCGATTTTTGTCCAAACAAGTGACTCATAACTTTGCGCATAATTTTTGTAAATAACCCCCGGATAATCCATACGGCACGGCCGTAAACTCGTATGTGATTGGCTCAAACATACCGTTTTCTTGAAATTCAAAACGTAGGTATTTTTTGTAATTAACAAATATACGTGATATATCTATTACAGATTACAGGTATTTTCCGCATCTTTTCAACAAAGCGAAGTTATAGTCTATAAATAATAGACATCAGGTAGAAAACTACCAGGAATTTTCGCAGATAGCGTGATATATCTATTATAGATTACACGTATTTTCTGCTTCTTTTCGACAAAGCGAAATTATAGTTTAAAATAATAGACATCAGGTAGAAAACTACCAGGAATTTTTCGCAGATAGCGTGATATATCTATTATAGATTACACGTGTTTTCTGCATCTTTTCGATAAAGCGAAATTTTAGTTTATAATAATAGACATCAGGTAGAAAACTACCAGGAATTTTTCGCAGATAGCGTGATATATCTATTATAGATTACACGTGTTTTCTGCATCTTTTCGATAAAGCGAAATTTTAGTTTTTAATAAAAAACATCAGGTAGAAGACTAGTTACCAGGAATTTAAGATTTATGATATTTTCAGAACAAACAACTTGCGGCGGCTCAATGATCATCACTCATAAGAGCCTAACATTTAAAGAACGCACTGATATTGTAAGTCTGTCTGTTGAGCGATCAGTTGAAATAGCCTGTATTGAGACAGGGAATATTGTTATAATAAGTGTATACAGACCCCCATCCTCACCATTTGAAGTATTTGAGAGCACTATGGATGAGGTATTACATAAAGTAAATAACGAAAACAAAGAAATAATTATTTGTGGCGATTTTAATATTGATTTATTAGTAGAGACGTCACAAAGTAAACGATTCTTGAATCTTTTTAATTGTTACATCCTAAAAAATATTTTCTTAGAGCCTACGCGAATACAGCGACCTCAGCCACATGTCTTGATAACATTTTTACAAATTTAATGCCATGTACAAAGTCAGTAATTAATAAACTACAATCAGATCATAGTGGGCAGTTGGCCACTTTTGATATTGGGCTAAAAAATACTCTAAAAAGAGAAATTACCTTTATACCCATGAATGAGAGACGGCTTGAAACATTTAGGAAAAATGTATTTGAAAAAACATTTAAATTAGATTACTGTGGAGATCTTATTACTCAATATAACTCTATTCATAATATAATTAGAAATGAATGACTCTGTTTTTAAAAAAAAGAAAATATGTATAAATAATAATTTATTTAGGTTTAGTGACTGGGCAACAGTGGGAATATGCAGAAGAAGAAATAGATTATATGAATTGTGCAGTGAAAGAACTTATAATCATAATAAGACATTTTATGAATATGTTAAAATGTATTCAAAATTATTTAAACGAGTTTGCAGTGTAGCTAAATCTAATTACATTAATAATAAAATTAAATATAGTACTAACATTTCAAAAACTGCATGGAATATAATTAATCAGGAAACTGGAAAAGCAAAAGAACCAAACACAAAATATAATTTAAAAATTAATGATAAAGTGTTGTCAACTGACAAAGAAGTTGCTGAAGCATTTGAAATTTTTTTACTGCCATCCCTGTGTCCACTACATCGAGTATTAACTCATGTTCCACTCTTGCACAGTCACTGCTAACGGAAAATGTAAATTCATGCGATGTTGATTTTATTTTTAAACATGTTACTGTTCCACAAGTTTTAAATGCATTTAAAAGCATTAAAGTAAAAAATACTGCCGATTTAGATGGGATTTCTGTTAAAATTATTGAATCTGTCATTGATGGTATAGCCCCGTACTTAGCCAGTATATTTAATGACTGTGTTGATAATGGTGTTTTTCCTGATTTAATGAAATTGAGTAAGGTAATTCCAATATTCAAAGCAGGTAGTATGTCTGACCCTAACAATTTTAGACCTATATCTATACTACCAACGCTCAGTAAGATTTTTGAAAAATTAAATTTAAATCAATGACTTTCTCATTTTTACGGTAATAGTTTAATGAATTTTAAGCAATTTGGTTTCACGCGGGGTCGCGCAACAACCGATGCCGGTGTTGAGCTCATAAAACACGTATTCAGCGCCTGGGAGGAGTCGTGTGATGCTATTGGTGTCTTTTGTGACTTGTTCAAGGCGTTTGACTGTGTGGATCATACTACTCTACTCATGAAACTGCACCATTACGGCATTAAAAACCGAGCGCTTGCCTTGATTAAATCATATATTTCTAATAGAAAACAGAAAGTTGCAATAAATGGAGAAAAATCATCAGGATCGGCAGTGACAATGGGTGTGCCCCAGGGCTCAGTTCTAGGTCCTTTCCTATTTTTAGTTTATATTAATGATCTGCCATCGGTCGTTAAGAATCAATGCGAGGTCATATTGTTTGCTGACGATACTTCCTTCTTGTTTAAAATCAAAAGACAAGATACTGACTATCGAGCAGTGAACAAATGCATCTCCAACACAGAGCAGTGGTTCTCAGCTAATAATTTGCTCCTCAATGAAAAAAAAACGAAATGTGTTAAATTTACATTGCCAAATGTCAAACAGGTAAACACAAACATTGTAGTTAAGAGCCAGGAACTGACTCCTGTAAACTCAACTGTATTTCTGGGCATAACCTTAGACGCCAAACTCCAGTGGGGACCGCATGTTGATGGTTTAGCGAAAAGGCTTGGCTCTGCCGCATATGCTGTTAAAAAAATTAGACAAATTTCAAATGAAACAACTGCTCGATTAGTCTATTTTGGTTACTTCCACAGCCTCATGACATATGGTATTCTGTTGTGTGGGAGTGCTGCCGACATCCATACTATATTTATTCTGCAGAAAAGGGCTGTTCGCGCAATCTATCAGCTCGGTCCAAGGGTGTCACTTAGAAGTAAATTTAAGGAAATAAATATTCTTACCTTCCATTCACAATATATTTTAGAAAATTTAATGTATGTAAAAAAGAACATAAGCTTGTTCAAAAGAAAATAAGATCTGCACAATGTTAACACAAGAGGAAGAAATATGCTGGCAGTTTATAATAGTAGGCTTCATAAAGTCACTAACTCATTCATGGGTCAATGTATACGCTTTTATAATAAGATTCCTGAGGATATCCAAGGTCTTCCTATTGACAATATCAAGTAAACTATAAAGGACAAGTTGTGTGCTAGACCATATTATAAACTATCCGATTATTTGGATGATAAAAGCCCTTGGGTATAATCCCCTCATTAACAGGACTGTACTAGTATTTGTAACAAAGCATGTGTAATGTATCTGTATGTTCGATGAGTTCTTCGTCCCGATGAATATCTAAAGCGTCATTGTCACTAAAGTACGTCTTCTTATGGTAGCGTCGGGTGACGGGTCGCTCACTTCCCTCTAATATGGTTGAGGAGGGCGATGGCTGGATCCCGCGTTAACTCGTGAACGGGTGCCGTCTGAAGGTGTTCGTCGTTTGGATACTTGGGGGGAGGGAGACTTGCCGAGCTAACAGATGCAGAAAAGAATAATTTTGTATAGACATAAAGAGACTCTGTAAATTTATTTTGAAAAATTATACCCGTGAAGTTTCTTGCCAGTTTTTCTTCACGAAGGTTTTTTCGAACTGGTGGTAGAATCATGTTTTATTTGACGTCAATAAGAACAAGTAATTGTCAATGTTGAGAAATAAATATTTCATTTCATTTCATTTCATTATGCGGATAACGTGATATATTTATTAAAGATAACACGTGTTTTCTGCATCTTTCCGATAAAGCGAAATTATAGTTTATAGATACCAGCGATCACTTATGAAAAAAACGAAAAATGGCATACCTCATCGCAAGATATAACGAGTCGCTATCGTTTATTGTTTATTGATAGTTCTAATTTTCGAACTTTTAGTACAACTTTTACAGCATATTTAATATTAAACTGTTTAGTTACTCATTTGTATAATAAGTGTGCTTGTTACCACGTACGAAAACGGAATGAAGACTTGCCGGGACCGGGGTTGATCAAGTAAAAAGACGGAAAGTTTTTTGAATCAGTCAAATGACATACTCAAAGTTTTTAGCGAAGTTACCTAGCACCTTAAAAGGACTACCTGTTTAATTATATACTATCTGAAGAATGAAGCGACGAAATATAATTAAAGTATCGCAATGTAATGCCGAAAAGAAGTACCCAAGCTCAAATCGAGCACTATGCGAAGATAATAAAAAAAACCCGAGGATATAGAAAGACCCTCCTCGAATCTTTATCAGAAGATGAAGATAAGGCATTTAAATGCGCCACCCTTTTTATTTACTTTTTTCATATTTGGCCATTTAATGTATATCAATTAAATTTTAATGTTTATACATTAGTTGTTGTAGTATTGATACGCTTTGGGATTGACTGCGAGTCAATAACTTTGACGTTTTCAGAACTAATTTTATTTATTTATTTTATGCCAAAAAAGCATCGGGGTTGACTGCAAGTCTTCAACGATGACTTAATTCATTCTAATTAGATAAACTTTTATTTGCGCCCTAAAATAGAAATACTCGAGTGAGTTTTCGATAAAAAAAATTTCATCTACCCTCGCTAACCTAAAACGTTTTTTCAGGTAGCGAAAGTAATATCGGGGGCGTGGCAAGCACCCCCAATTATGCACTACAGTTGCCACTCCAGAAGTACAGCTTCCGGAAGAGGACGCTGGTGCGTCTGACGTCATTCCCGAATCGGAATCCGACCCAGTTCCTGATCCAGAAGAATCGGTGTCGACTGATCCCGTTTTAGACCCGGACCTACTAATTACTTTGGGAGAATCAATTTTGGAAACGGTCTACTATGGTCCCAAAATTTTCGAAAATTTATCGAAGTTATGGATTCCCTTTTTGAAAAAGGGATAGAGGACGGAGATAAACTGTCGAAACATTATTTGATCCCGAACAACTGCAGGCTCTTACAAGCTCCTTCACTAAATGCAGAAATTTCTGCCGATGTCCCAGATATGGTCCGAAACCGAGACAACATGCTCACGGCTTATCAGCGGTAGCTTGGTTGCGGCATCACAGCCATACATTTTTTTTATTTATTTATTTATTGTTTCACAGAGCCAACAGCACTTAGGTCTAATTTACACTTGTTTGTATTTAATTGCTTAAACAGACCGCCAATAACAGGCTCACAATTTTTAAAATGATCTTATAGAGTAGAATACCTATGTGAACTTTTTTACATTTTTGGACTGAGAACACTATAAACAAAAAACAAATGACAGAGAGAAACACAAAAAAGAAATTTGAGATAAATTAAACAAATGTATGTATATGAATTTACAAATAATAATATGTGTAGTACGCGAATATGTGTATGTGTGTGTGTGTGGGTTTGTGTGTGTGTGTGTGTGTGAAAAATTATATATATGTATGTTAGATTTACGTTCAAGTGTTACACCGGAAATAGATTCGGATGTCACTTTTGATCTCCATAGAGTTCAGCAATAACAGAATTTTTAAATGATTGCTTTGTGAGATGGAATATATCAATTGAGTGAAATTTTTTATTGTAGCAGCTAAGCATTTGGCAAATTACCGAGTTTTTGGCATAATTTGAGTGATGAGTAGGAATATAGAAGAGAGTACAATGTCTAGTTCGCTTAGTTGGTGTTCTGAGTTGTAAGACGTGCGAGGTTAGCTCAGGGACAGGGTTGTCAATTTTATTATTACATATGTCATGTAGGAACAGTATCTGTAGCAAAGTGCGTCTGTCTGTCAGTGGCAAGAGCGTGTGACTACTGCACAAGTTTGTATAGGAGGAGTTTTTAAAGTAGGTGCGATAATTAAGAGCTCTCAGAAATCTCGACTGTATTTTTTCAATATTTTGAGCATGGGTTAAATAATAAGGGGTCCAGACAGCACAACAATATTCCACTACGCTGCGGACGTAGGCAAAGTATAACAATTTTATACATTCGGTATCAGACAAAGGTTTGGTTACACTTAGGACGAATCCCAGATTTCTAAAAGCCCTTGTGATAGTTGCAGCGATGTGGTTAGTCAGTGTCATTTTAGAATCCAAAATCACTCCAAGGTCTTTGACAGTTTTAACAATAGAGGCATCGATATGCTCCTTAAAAGCGACGATAAGTATGGCGCTAAAAAACACCTAAGCAATGGATGTCGACTACTCTGTGCTTCACACTACGCGTCTGCACAGAATCGCGTTAAACTAGTAACACAGAGTCTAGACAAATCCTTACTACACATGATCACTGACGGTGAACGTGATGAATCCTTATTTGAATCTATGCTGTCAGAAAAAATCAAAACTGCCAAAGCTATCGAGAAACAGGGGCTTCAAATAAAGAAGCCATTTAAACCTCAAAGGACGACGGTTCCTCAAACCAACTCGCCCGTCTACTTCCCAGCAGGGAAACTGGTTCTGCGCCTCCTCGGTACCCGGCGAACAGGGTTGGGGGTCGGGGAGGGATGCGCCAGCAAGCGGAGCCCGTCGTCCTTTTTTGATGCTCGACCAGAGGCCGCCACGTGCGGGGCTGCAGGACAAGCCTCGTGCCCAACCGCCAGCGTCCCATCACTAGCTCAGGTACGTCTTCACGCGAGTAGGCTTACTCATTTTTATAACTGTTGGTTAAAAATAACTAAAAACGAGGTCGTGTTGGATTGGATTAAGAACGGCTTTCCTATACCAATTAAAATGTCAGGTACCCACAGTAATATACCTACCAATATTTTTTCACTCTTATAAAACAATGAAATAGTAATTGCTATCCAAAAATTTATTAAACTCGGGGCCATATCAGAGTGTCAAACGGAAAAAATCCAATTTGTTTCTAGAATTTTTCTCACACCTAAACCTAATCATGGCGAACGCTTCATTTTAAACTTAAAACAGTTAAATAAATTTAAACAGACTGACCATTTCAAAATGGAGGATTATAGAACCGCCTGCAAATTAATATCATGTAATGGATTCCTAGCAACAATAGATCTTAAGGAGGCATTTTTTTAGTAACTATAAGAAATGTTGACCGTAAATATTAATTCAACTAACAATCAACTATACTATTTCCATTTCTTTATTTTCTCGATGACAGTTCTAATTTGATATAATGTAGTGTTGAGACCAAATAAGTATGATATCGATCGCATATATTTATAACAAAAACATTCAAATATATTTTTTCAAGGCATACCGCCATTTTGTGTTTGTTTTAATCTGTCACTCGCAAAAAGACGGGCGTGCTTGTCACTACATTTCTGTTCGCTGAGTTTTTCACATTATCCCCATACGTTACGTTGTGTATTTTGTGTTCCTCCGTGTTGATTGCTGCCCAACTGTCAAATATCAAAATGCCGAAAGGATCTGTTCTGAAAAGGCAGGTGAGAGAACTGGTGATCAAGGTTCGTAGTTACTTTGAAGCAGAGTATCAAAATGGTGGCCCGCTATTACCACTGTCGCAAGTGCGAGAGCGTGTTGCGGCCGCATTAGGAATTAGTGTACCTACTGTTTCAAAAATTACTACTGAAGCGGCATGCAGGAAAATAAGCTTCGTAGGCCGAAGAAAAAACGCCAACCACGGCGTGTGACATCGGTTGACATTTGACAATTAGTACAATTGAGTCAGGTTTTTCACAATCAAATAAAATAAAACAATTTAACTCTTTTCCTTAGCGTAGTGTGCTAGTTTCCGTCAAAATTAGTACTAGGTTGTCCAACCAACTAATAACGATAGTTTTAGTAAAAAAAACCCCTGAGTTAAAAGATATTTATTGCAGCTGTAGGTAAAAAAGGACCAAAAAGTAGAAATTTCATGAAAAATCACAAAAGTGGCAATATCTCGAAAACCAGAAAACTTTTACTGGAAACATGTTGGTGTTATCTGATAGGCCTTAAGTCCATCTACCACCAGTGTCACCCTTACGTGTAATTTCTGGGACACCCTGTATAACCTTGTACGTATGTAAACGTCATATTTTTATAAAATAATGCATACATAATATTTAAAAAACGCTTGCACAAGTTTTTACAAGAGCTGTCATCGAGAAAATTAAGAAATGGAAATAGTATAACATTCGAATTTGAACCTCACAATTCTAGAAATAAGGTTAATTATCAATTCAACGGTGTGGAGGTAAGTACCCTTGCCTTCCATGCCGGAGGTCCCGGGTTCGAATCCTGGTAGAGGCAGATATTTTATTATAATATTTGCTTTCTAGTCATGGATGTGTATGTATGTTTATTTAATATTTCTAATATTTGTACATGAAAAAAAATATATCTATGTGTGCTTATATATTTCTTAAGTTTATTTATCCGTAACCTAGTATCCATAACACAAGTTCTTAACGATACTTAATTTGGGCTAGATAATGTGGTGTGATTGTTAGAAATATTATTCATATTATTATTTATTTATTTATTGTTTATCAGTCGTTCCATGCGTGTTTACTAAAATTATGAGGGAAGTCCTAGCTTTTCTAAGAAATGAAGGCTATAAATCAGTCTATTATTTAGTAGACCATATTTTATGAATCGTGGATACGTATGACGAGTGCGTTGCTAACGTCAACGAAACGTCACGGTTACTTAACTCTCTCGGATTTGTCATTAATTATGAGAAAAGCAATTTGAATCCACAACAATTATGTAAATTTTTAGGATTTAACTATAATACAAGAAATCAAAGCATATGCTTTCCCTCTGATAAGCGTAGCAGAATACCCGAGTTGGTAATAAAATTTTCAAAATTACTCTCCTTCAGCATTCGTGAGTTTGCTCACTTAGTTGGCATCCTAGTTGCAGCTTGCCCTGCAGTAAAATATCGTTAGTTAAACAACGAGATCTTGAAGCGTCATAAATTTCTCTCTTTACTCAGTGCTCATGATAATTATGAAACTAAAATTAATTTACTAAAGATATTACTACAAAACTTGTCTTGGTGTCCGTCAAATATTGAAACCACATCGATTTTTATGAGACTCCCAAACTTTGTACTAGAAATTTTTGCACATCTAAGACCGGCTTGGCAACAGTTTGCAATTCTAACAAATTAAACGGCCGTCGGAAAGACGTAGAAAAACTTAATCACATTAATAATTAGAACTAAGGGCAGTTTTTCTGGGTTTGAAGTCATTCTTAAACGAAATCACAATCTCCGCTATATTGCTTCGCATTGAAAACATGACAGCTATTAGTTACGCAAATCGGATGTTAGGTATACAATATCCCCATCTATACGATTTGGCTCGTAAAATATGGCAGTGGTGCGAGCAGCGCGGCGTTTTTATATTTCCATCTTATATAAATACAAAAGATAATCACGCCGACGTCGCATCGCGAATCGTGAATCCAGATGCAGAATGCACAATTTCCGATCTGGCTTTTTATTCTAGTCTTGTAAAATTCGGTAGACCCGAAGTTGACTTATTTACTTCACGGGATAACGCAGCTAATGTTAGCATCGTTCTACGATAGCACTATTAAGCAGTACAATTATGCTTTAAGATTATGGGGGCAATTTTGTATAATCAACAAAGTTAATATTTTCAAACCCTCGGTTAATTTTGTCCTTTCATTTCTTACAAATCAATCCAATGCTGGTTGCTCTTATGGTACCTTAAATTCCCATCGTTCTGCATTGTCAGCTATCACTGGAAACCTATACGAAACAGCCTGGGTGAGAGGTAGGGAGGAAATGGTTTATTCTTTAAAAATGGTTTAAAGTCTTTTAAAAATGTGTGGAGCTACCTAGCAAATGGAGGGACTACCTAGTAAATATCATATCTTCATATGAAGCGACTTATATAATTATGATCGAACTTCACATCGAAGAAGTTCGTTTGATCATTAAGTATTAACCAAACAAGTTTTGTACCATTTTGGAATCCTGATTAAATGCACCAACTTTTGATGGCACTTGCCAAAGCGCCTAGTACATTTATTCTACTCAAAAAGTGTTACTTCTATGAATATTGGGGCAATTGTGATATTATTTTTTTATTGTGATTAAAGATATGTTATTTTGGGTTTATGGTGCCATGTTTTAAATGGACAAAAATAACCATCATTAATCACGATAACCAAAAAATTGTTAAAACATTGAGAAATTCTGAATTTTTTGTTTAATGCCCATAATTTCTAAAGAACATGGGATGGATATTTTTTCTGAGTTTTCTGTTGATGGTTACCGTCTATCCTATCGTTTCGTTTCGGCTTGACGTTGAATTTTGGGACACCCTGTATAACGGATTTCATTATTTGAAACGCTCGCATCCAAAATATTTATACACTTTTTTATAGTTTTCACTGCTAGTAAATGAGCGTGCAATCCACACGAAAGTAACTGGTCTCGCTCCGTGTCCATATATTATTTTTAAGGATTTGTAGATATTTTTTAATAGCAGTTATTTTAAATAGTATTGCGCCACAAACCATAGGATTTAGTTGCAAATGTATATGGTTCAAATGTATTTCACGCTACAAAGCCCATTAAATTTTTTTTTTTAATACCTAATTTTAATCCTTTTGTTGTTTTAATTTCAATGGATCTTCCTTAACTGTAACTATAATTCATCCATGATAAAGTGACAATTATGGTTTGAATTACATAGTCAGTAGCTTGGATTGCATGTTAGAACAACTCTAGTACCTATTATCTTTACCAGATTCAGAAAAAAGCTTTGTAAACAATGAAACGTCAATGACCCTTTGGCATTTTAGTAATGTTACTGATTATAGAATTATTAAATCTAATCGCTTTGGCAAAGCGATAATCGACATCAACAAATCAACAAAATTATTTTTTTATCAAAAATATAATTTCTTTTTATTAATGTAATACAATTAACAATAAGTATTCTTTATATTTTTAAAATAATAGAATCAGACTAAACGAAAATAAACTAAATGTTATGTTTTCTTTCCAGATTACACAATCAAAACAAAAAAACAAATTAAATGCACTTCTAAAATCAATTTTAAGTTACAATCGACTTAAGTCAATTGCATAATTAGCTTATTCCGATAGCTCTAAAAGTTTGCCCTTCTAGGTAGTTTGCAATCAGGCAATAAAGCTGGCCTGCCCTGTGAATAAGAGGTATGCGTACTCGCTACAGGTATGGGTTTGCCATCATAAACCCAGTTTAAAGTTGCCACATTAAAAAATTACATTTGAAATTAATATAAATGTACAATGTAGTTTTATGAATTAGAATAAACAAAATAAAAGCAAACATATTTAATTTAAAAAAGGATTTTTTTCTTCCGGATAGGACTTATTATACGAAAAAACGACACATTCTAGTGGTACATCAATTCACGGAACTATAAGCAGAACGAATTATGCTCAAAACTCACCTAATAAAAGAATCCGTAACAACCACAATATTGTTCCAACGGCAAAAAGTCTTTGTAAACTATAATTTTACTAAATTACACTGAAAGTAAAAACATTCATTATTACATAAACATATTTATCTGAGTGATTTAGCCGTATCGGATCTTGTTGTATCGGATACATCAAAATGTCGATACGAATCGGAATCGATACCTGTCATTCAATCATTCTCATTTTATGTCGATGGTTATCCCTAATGTTTGTATTTAAAAAAATTAAATAACCTCAATTTTTTTATCCAATTGTAGTTTTTTTAGTTTTGCAAGTTTTAGCTCCAAGTACCACTTAAAAGTTGTTTAATAAGAGGGCGGCAGTGTTTTCTGAGTTACTGGTGGGCAATTGTAGTGTCTTGGAATTGGGATTCTTGATGAAATTGACGAATTTATATCCGGCAATGGTTTGTTTACAAACTTTTTTTTTGAATATGGTATACTCTATACACATTATTATGTAAAGAACTGGAGATATTGAAGCGGTTTCACTCGCATATCCTTCTAATACTACTCTCTATCTAAGATTTCTTGTTGAGATTTCCTTGGATAAAAGTTCAATATATCCGAGTCTAAACAAAATATAGTTCTTGTATTATTAAGTATTGAAACGTTATGTACCCAGAAATAATAATGCTACTTAAATAAAAAAGAACTATCATTTGGTGTCAACAATTTTATTTTATTTTTGTGAAAAGTACTCGTTATTTTTTTTTACATTTTGAAACAAAAATGGTGAGTGAGTGAATGATCAATAAAATCCTTTCTTCCATTCCTATGGTATGGAAACATTCCTATTCTAGAATAGAAATTCTATTCTTGTAATATATGGCAATCAGTCGTCGTAACGACTCGACAGACTATTACTGCCAGGAAAAGCCACGGTTATTGAATGACGTTGGGTTCCTCAGAGCAGGAAACACCACACTCACTAAAACAAAAACCAAAACCTGTTAGTTCACTTAGAAACTATTAAAACAAAGGACTTATGGTTAGTGGAAACTACAACATGTACTAATTTACTTTGTTTACAAGTATATTTTATACTCGAGGATATAATTAGTAAGAGATTTCAAAATTTGGGGGTTGAGAGTAGATACTAATGTTTTGGAAGGATATCATATAATGAGGTGGAATGGAGTGGACAGTTGAAAAAGATGTGGTGTATTGTACCAATTTCTTGACCACAGTCACAGAGTCACAGAGTGGGGAGTTCCGGACACCTATACTATACGGAAATTCAGGACTACAGCAATGATCCAGATGTTTTATCTAGGTTTTTATATCTGGAGAACTAAGGTTTGTTGGTAACTGCAGGTTGGACATCCCCATAGTGTTTACCTACCAGTTTCCAGGTCCGGTTCCAGTCAGAAATCCATGTCACATTCAGACTTTCTTTAGCCAGAGTACCAAGGTCTTGGGTCAAACATTTATATTGGTCTAATAAACCGATTTGAATGGAATCTTTGGCAAATTTGTCAACCACGCAGTTTCCTGTAATGCCTACATGGCCAGGTATCCAGCTATTGCAACATTTATATTGTGGATGTAACATTGGTAGAGTATATACCTGATCTGTAGAATGACCGGCAGTTTCGAGCCAGTTTTAAAAGGATTGGAGTTTGGGGCAAGCACACAGGTAAGGCAGTCCGAGAGTATTAGTGAGTTATTAAGTTTGTTGTCACTCACATATCTGAGAGCCTCCAAAAGTGCGATGACTCCCCAGTAAAGACAGAAGATTGAGGGGGACATTTATATGAGAGAAGAACTGAGTATTTTGGGATCCACACAGCTGACCCAACACACCCTACACTGGAGAGCTGTGAGGCATCTGTGTAGATCTGAGTCCAATCTATCCATCTTTCTTCCACAATGCTTATAAAGGTGGTATTGGCTTGTGGGTCATTTTTGGTCATCCCAAAATCAGGGACTATATTAGGATTAAATATAAGTGATTCATAAGGGAAGGTATAAACAAAATTATGTTCACAGTAGAATATGGGGGTAGGTGAATTGTCGAGATTGTAGTGGCTTTGTATAAGGCGAGGGGACTTTTTGCTATCCCAGTAGCTAGAGTTGGGGATGGTGGACTTAAGAGAAGAAAGTTTAAGGTGTATTGGATGGGAAGAGAATTGAAGGGTTCTTGCCAAGAACCTGTCTGACAGCAATTGTCTTCTGAGTTGGAGAGGAGGTTCACAGCACTCGACTTGCATCGCTTTGATTGGTGATGATTTCATTGCACCCAAGATGATCCGCAGACATTGGCTTTGGATTTTGTAAATGGTTATTAAACCTGATTTGTTACATGGCTCAAGTAGGAACGAGCCGTAGTCGATTACACTTCTAATCAAGACGTTATAAAGGAGTTTTTGGGTGCTTGGATGAGAAATGGAGATTGGGGGGCAGATTCATTTCCTCGTGAATACTATGGCTTTACATTTACGAGTAGCAAGAGCAAGGCCATGCAATTGTAGCCAGTTGCCAAGGTAAGAAAGGGTATTGTTAAGAATAGGGACTGGATCTTTGATCACACGAACCCTAAGGTATAGGGCAATGTCGTCCGCATACTGAAGGATGTTGCAGAAACAATAAAGGGCTTAAGACTGAGCCCTGATGGAGCCCCTGCCAAACAGATCGGGTAAAATGATCAGCGTGTTCACGTCGGATTTGGATAGATCTGCAAACAAGAAGGTTGTATATGAAATATGTCAGTCTCGCCGGAACATTCAGCTGTTGCATTTTCTGCCTGAGTGTTGGGAGTTGGACATTATCGTACGCTGCAGAGACGTCCAAGAACACCCCCACCACCGATTCATTGCTAGACAGAGCTAGCCTTAAATCAGCAACGAAGATACTCAGGCTATCCATGGTGCTCATGCCTTTCCGTAAACCAAATTGGGAGGGGCTTAAAAGGCCACGGTTCTCAACAAACCATTCCAGGCGGTTTTTAATTAGGAGTTCAGTAATTTTTAGGATAGTACAAGACATAGCGACTGGTCTGTAAGAATTACTATCTGAGGGATTCTTGCCATACTTCAGGATAGGATTACCAGGTAGAGTTTCCAAGAATCTGGAATAATGCCTGTTAGGAAACTCATATTGATGGTGTTTAGTAACAGCTCCTTAAATGAGAGCCAGACCTGACCAGAAAGGAATAGGTTGTACCATCTGGACCTGGAGCAGTATCTTGTGGGTTGCTGAGTGCTAAGTCCAATTCTTGGATATAGAAAGGAGTATCAAGAGGGTTGGTTGATGTGAGAGTGGGGTATGGAGTTGAAATTAAGTCCTTGGAAGGGACAAAGGGGGAGCGATTTTATCAAAAAAGGAGTCTAGCCACACAGAAGGGTTATATTTATTAGGTGTGACGCTAGGGTTAAGGAACCACGGAATCTTTTAAGTGACATCCAGACTACAGAAGGGGAGCTGTGCGAGGAGCTAAACTTTCGACAGAACTTTTGCCATGACACTCTTTTTTTCTTTTTAAACACTCTACGGGCTTTAGCCGAAACTTGTTTGAAGTGTAAGAAGTTCTGGAGAGTCATTGAGGCACAATAAGTAGCTTTAGCAGTCTTTCTTTGTCGAATTATATCTGAGCACTCTGAATCCCACCATGGAGGGCAGGACCTATGTTTGCGACCGGGTTTTTTCTTTGGTATGTGGATGTCAGCGGAAGTTTGTATACATGACAGCAAATCATTATAGCATTCAAGCACATTATCAGGGTTGGGTGATGGAATCGCAGGAAATGGAAGCAGCCAAGGAAGGAGAGCAAAATGAAACATTCACGGCACTTGGTCTTTGATGAGGTCCTGTAATGCGTGTTGGGCGGCCGTCATTGAGGACACACAGATTGTGATCATCAATAACATCCGCCAACTTCCGGCCGGATGCATCATCAAGTTGCGGGTACTTACTGCCCCACAAGTGGTGATGGCAATGAAAATCCCCAAGAATAACTATTGGGTCTTGTAGGTTAGCTAAGAGGGAATGGAATCATCTAGTAAGGCTATAGTAGGATCAGATATGTAAACAGAAATATGAATAAAGTTTAGTATTTTGATGGTAGTAATATTAATTTCAAAGGAGTGTTGTGGAAAGCCTTTCTGCCATCCTTGGCCGTCAAAAGACTTTCTCGAACAAACATTCAGGAAGAAACCGTTAGTGTCATAATTTTATTCAAAATGTTTTATGTATTTTAAGTATGATTGCGTTGTATAATACAAACTATAAAAATTAAAAGTACTGTTATGACATTATTATAAAAAATCATATGATTGCGCCATTTTGTTTTGTGTCAAACAAAATATTTAAAGTGTATGGGTTGCCAATAGGGCAAACAATATTCGCCCTGAAAATGATTCAAGTTTTACAAATACCACTACTTACTTGCATTATTCGAAGAATCCGAATTTGTCAAATGTTTGAAAAAAATTACAGATTATCAATATGAAATGTCATATGTTATTCTTCAGATAAAAACCATCTGTCGATCGAAAAATCAGCCATAATTATTCATTGAACAAAAGTCTAATCTAATCATTTTAAATAAAAAATAAATAATATGTATCTTGGATTTTACTTTACTTATTTGCTAATTGAAAATGTTTAAAAAACATACGTGCATACATTAATAGACTGCAAAAAAAATTAAAATTCCAATAAAAAACAAGAAGAATAATAACTAAGAATATAAACTATGATACCTTATCAGAAATATAGTCTAAGGTAAACTGTACGGTACTTTTTTTAGATTTTTTTCGAAATGTAGTACTTATAATTATTAAGTTCCAGATGATAGAACCGCTTATTAAATCACATCAAGAGGTGTCAAAATGTTTAGTGACGGACGGATTTAGGGTGCAAACTTGAGGAAAATTGAAATAAAGACCTGGCAAGACTAAAAGATTATTCGCTTCTGCTTTTTGCGTTGTGTATGTCTACTTGCGATTTGTGTGCACCATAATATGGTACCTAGGCTGCGCAAGGCATGAAACAATATACTATTACCTGCCCAGCATTTAGATAATGTGTTGATTGCGTATGATGATGAATAAATTATTATAAGCCTATTCTTTTTTTTCACATGCTGAATTTCATTTAAAACATATATATTATGATTTATATTTACACTTAATAACTAATATTACGTACTTTGGAATAGGTTTCCTAAAATAAAATAAGTCCTTTATTAATTAAAAATTATATGTCCACCTCATAGCCAACAGATGTATGAGAAACGGCAGGAAGCCTTTAATAATGGAGTATATTTAATAATTAGGAATGCGAGTGAAGGTTTCACAAAAATGGCTACACCTCCATGACCATCCCACCTATCATCCCTGAGACAGGCATACCCAGGTAACCGATAATGGCTACCAGGGATTAGCCATGTCTCAGAGATGGCAAAAGCTAAAGGGTCATGTTGGCGAGCCAAATGTGAAAGTTCATGGGTCTTAGGACGTAAACTCCTGCTGTTCCATTGGAACAGCTTGGCCATGGTCAAGGATAAGGCTAGCTAGAGGAGTCAGTTTACTTGCAACGTTGTTCAGTAAGGGTATGTCACTAAATTTCTTGAGTATGTTAAGAAGTAGGGATATAATTATTAAATCTAAGAAATTATCATCAATGTTTGATGTAGGGATGTAACGAAAGTGATGGTATCGGAACCGGAGTCGGAGTTGGAGTTTTTAAATTTGTTTTATCGGAATCGGAACCGGAGGCGAAAAAAATCTAAAAAGACTTCTAAAAGGACTAAAAATATTTTATTTGATTTCATGAATTGTGGGACCCCAAGTTTAGTAAAATATTACAACAATATTTAATCAACTTATTTAATATCAGATAAAAAAAACAATACAGTGTGTTACACCTACCTAGATGTTAAAAGAAAAAATCTAAATTATTAAACAGTGGGTATTAGTTAAAAATCAAATCAGTAAATTAAATCAGATCAGAAACTCCAAAAGAATCAAATTATATTTTAGCTTGTAGCTTTATCTCCTTCCAGTATAAACTTAATGGATCATAGATTAAGCCAGCACCACTAAAAAGTTGTTCGCTTGCTAATGAGCTTGGTAGACACGACAAATAATGGCGGGCAATCGAATCCAGGGGTTGGAATTTAGAATTTACTTCCACCATAATAAATGATAATCACTGATATGAATACGTTTTCTCTAATGAATGTTGCCGCGCGCCACCTCCGTCGCTGCATATCCACCTCCGATATACCTCCGATTCAAAAGTTTCGGAACCAGGAACCAGAATCGGAACAGTAAAACCAATCAGAAGTTCCGACCTTTCGAAACCGGAATCGGACCTCCGTAACATCCCTAGTTTGATGTATGGGGATCGCCCAGGGCACAACCAGGTTTAGGTGAAGGGTTCATATTGGCTAATTAGGGCCCTATGGGCATCCCTGTCATAGCCAGGGGAGAGGGTAGCTCTACTTGGGTTGAGAAAAAACTGTTTCTTTGTAGGTTTGATTGTGGACAATTAATGGGGAAGAATTTGATGGTTTAGGAGAGGAATAGGTTTCAAGGCGTCGGCATAAGACAACCTTACAGCCGGATACTGTGCTGATGCTTCCTTGAATGATAAGTTATCCTGTGACATTGATATTTTGATTGCCTTCTGGCGGGAAAACTCTGGACAGTTTTTGTCTGTTGCCAGATGGAGCCCTGAAGGCCTACCATCAACTTTTAGTTTGCCATTCAATTCCGATGCAATCCAGTTTAGGTACCTAAACTGAATCGCTAAGATTCGTACCATGAAGTGCCTTTAGCTAACTGGCGTTTGAATCGCTCACGGAGGAATGAAAGATCGAAATTTGTCTGTGGTCCACGTGTGAGAAAGAGATGACGCTGTACACTCGTTGCATAAGTCTTACTCGAACCATACGCATTGCGTTTCGAAATCTAGTTGATATGATTTTAGCGGTGTTTTTTGTGTAAAAATAACAACAAATATATTTTAAAATTGCGCTTTTTAGTGTCAAATTATATACCATAAGCCCGTTTTAGTACTCATTAAATAATAGAAATTTATGTAATTCTTTAAATTACAAATAATTAAAGGTTTCCTTAGTGTTGTCGTAAAAATAAATATATTATGACGAGTTTAGAACGCACCCAATTTGACTTCTACCTTTGTCTCTACTGATAAATCAGTTGATTTTGTTGGATTTTTCAACAATGGGCTCAACTCATCACACATTTCTAATACCAATCGTTTAGACAACCGATGTCCTTTTTGTATATTCTTCATCTTCCAAATAAAAGGGGTCCGATTGTTTCCGTGTTGTGTTTATTTCATTATCATTTTCCAAAAAAATAAAAAAGACTAATTCGTCAGACATCTACAATAAAAAATAGCTCTAGAAATCACTTTTTCACATTAACACATAAGAAACAATAAATATCCAACTGAAATACCTTAAATTACCTATATTTTCAACCATTTTTTTAAAGATGAACCGAAACGATTCACTTCACGCCAAGAAAGTAGCAACTTTTTTTGAATCGCTTACTTTGACATTTAAGTCATCCAATATAGGTTGAAATATCACCTCATGGTACGAAAAATGAACGAACTAAAACAGTTTGCGATCCAATTGCCGACTTGATTTGGCGTCAACCTAAACTGGATCGCTTTAATGACGTCGTGGTATGAAATAGCAAAGCAGTTTATTTTAGGTCGTCAATTGAATCGCAATAATAGTTCATAGTAGGCCTTCTGAACATTGTAGACATGGGGGCTAGGGGCTATTCTCCATAGGGACTAGGCAGGAATCTCCTGCGTGGGGTTGAGAACAGTTGAAAATAGTTGGTAGTATATATATATATATGTTTCAACAGGAACGGAGGTATTAAAAATGAAAACTTTTTTGGGGAGGTTTGACCTGAGAATGTCAAGACTACAGAACCGGTTGGGTCCCATGTTGGACCCGAGGGGCTCACAGTCTTACGGTTCAACCTTCTGGCCAATCAAATCAATCATTCATGCAAATCATTAAGATTTGCATGAATTATTTGAATGAACTTTCAGTGGGTGCAATAGCTTGGACGACCTCCTCCATGTGCCATGTAGTAGGGATTCTCCTAAAGAGGCCCATGCAAGTTACAATTTATGTTGGGATGCTTGCTATATATTTATGGGAAAGCAAATAGGGATTTATAATAAACTCATTAGCTGCTTCAGCTGTGTCAAATTCCACTGATATCCTATTTCTTCCTATGCTTTTTACACCATCTTTTGTAACACTTGTAACATTAGCTGTAAATAGGAGCCAACCAAAATTAAGAGGGTTAAGAGATGTGCCAGCAGAAGGATGAGATTCAGCCCTAGATATATGTACTATAAGTGTACCAATATCTAAATTGGAGTATACTTTGTTTTCAAGAAGGGTTGGGTGGGTGTAAATAGTTTTAATAGAGGGACTGGAAGTAGAGGGTTCCATTATTATCTTCTTTGGTCATGGCAGATTGCAGTCTGGGTCATTAGACGTTTCCTACTTGTGGTCGGAGTCGTTTGAGTGTACTCTCATGGGGCTCATCCATAACCTCAGCTCCGACCATTTCCTCGCAGGTGGGAGGAGGATCTGGAGGTTTGGGTGGAATAGATTCTCTATCCATTGTTACCGAACATACAAACTACAAAAGAAGGTTAGTGTCAAAACTTACCAGCACCAGGAAACACAAAGACGCACACGGTTAGTATAACAACACAACAAACTAAGGAACAACTGTAAAATTGCTAATAAACAGTCAAAACACGTGTCTAATCCGCAAACGCTAACTTGACAGTCTCCATGCAAATTATAAAAACCAATAGCTCTTTTTAAGGTTAGTCGAAAGATATAATGTTTGTTTTTTAATTCTATCTATCAAGCAAGTCGCTCTGACTCAGGGAAACATTTCTTGCCTTTCCCAAATAATGAGGTTTTCAGAGTGTCAAAAAATGGTACCAATTCTCATAATAGATGTCTCTGCCTAAAACTAATATGTCTATGTCATTGAATGGCTCGTGTAGGTTGTAGAAATAAACTAAAATACTTTAAATAAGCAAATAAAGAATCTACGAGTATAAAACTTAAAAATTGCTTTTAAGTTAAAACAATTGAGGGTTTAATTAGTGACATTTATTATCCTCATGCATGATATTGTCGTATTACAGGTTCAGAACAGCGCCCACTAATGAGATTTATTCATAACTCCTTTTTATTTTGAAAACCTGTCATTGGAAAAAAATAAAATTAAAGCTTTTGCTCCATGTCATTGGCATTTTTGGCGGCAATTCGACGAAGGAAGTGGCCATCATTTTCATTTTTCATCGATTTAATTTATTGTGTACGTAAGTTAGGATTTAGTGTATAATGGTGATCGTGCATTGTGCAGTGAATACTCATTAACATGTACTATAAATAGAAAACCCAATGAGGAATGTAAACAGTGATTTTATTTTGCTAAAAAAACTCCACGGGTTGATAGTTAAATGGCGCCATCACTTATGACTTTCACCGTCATCGTCATCATTATGATACAATATATCATCATCATCACAATAAAATAAGAATAAATTATATTTTCGACAGAACAGGCTGTATGGCTTAGACTCTCTTTTACGAGCGAAAAGAAACAACAACAACAAATATTAAGAAAAAAAGAACCTCTTACGAATATATAGGGTTGCTGATCAAATAACGCGCTCAGTTCAGCAACTCATGGGAGATTCTCAAACATATATACCCATATACAACTTCATTCAAGTCACCGTTAAGAAAATATAAATTTTCTGGATTGGAAGAAAAGTTAAAAAGTACTTTACTGGATATAAGAGGTTCTATTTTACGGGACTGGGATCTGGAGATATGAAGCTAAAACACTGATATTATGGTTATTGTAATTTATTTTATTACATACACTAACACTATTTCATATTTACACTAGGTATTTTTTATATTATAACTATCAGATGTTACATCGTTCGTGTCTAGATAAGAAGTAATTCATAACAGAAAACAATCATCTGTTATGACATTTAAATGAACAGTTTAATATTAGAAAACTGTCACTTCATACGTGACAAGTGTTGCCTGCCATTACTCACATATACAACCTCCAACACACCCCCTCAACACTTGCACACATTCAACTCCCTGTATATAATTTAATCATTTAACCCCCTGTATATAATTTAATACAACATACTAACAAACAAATAACTCACCTACTTAAATTAAACATTATCTTCCATACATACCTAATTATACATTAAAATCTCACAACCACTTACATTCAAATACTTCCACTTAATTCCATCTATTTAATAAAGAAATATTCCCTCTTAATTCAACCAACAACTATTAATTCAATCTTTCAAACTTAATACCAACTTTAAAGTTGCTACCTCTTTAAGTTTATTTAAAAACCTTAAACTCCTTCTCGACTACTCACTACATAAACTACTCTAAGTTTATTTAAAACTTTAAACTCCTTCTCGACTACTCACTACATAAACTACTCTAAGTTTATTTAAAACTTTAAACTCCTTCTCGACTACTCAAATAAAGTACTTTAATCATATCTACTTCATACATAAAACATAGGGAACCAATACTCTAATTGAGTATTGCCATTCCTACTCAAATCAGTCAAAATCAACTCAACTCATAAACCATAACATAACTTAATACAAACACAACAACCTCACATAACTTTAGACTCAACACTTGAATTCAAAAAACACATACAACCTTACATTATGTTCAATTATTTGAACTTTCATTTTCTTTTATTGTCTTTCATTTCTTAAATTTTCTCACTTTTTCCACACATTAACCGTTCAATTATTTTATTATAAAATCAAAATACCAAATAACTTAAAACAAAAACAACAATAAAACAAAACTATAAAAGCGACATAAAAGGATTTTAAAAACAACTGTAAATATTTTTGTATCTTAATAAATGAGTACTTCACTTCTTACATGGCTTTTATTTTAATTAATAAACAATTATATTTTTATGATAAATAATTATATTTTTATGATCACCCCCTTAATTGTTTATTGAAAAAACACCTCCTTAATTGTTGAATTATACTTGTCTCTTTTCAGTTATATCTATTGTTGTATACTACATTGAAATTCCCCTATAAAACTTATAAACACAATAAAGAAAACAACCATTTCCCCTGAAACACCATAAGTTCACATTTGATAATTACCACACTCTTTGTTCCGCTGCAGTCTTCCAGTTCTTGTATTTTCTAAAATTCAGTATTTCACTGTCAATAAATTCTTCTCTTTTATCCATATAATCATTACTTCTTATAGTCATTTTCATTTGTTAATATTGGCATTTGTTGCGCTGTCATTTGTTTCCGTTTCCCTTTCAATTGTTCCGCTGTCATTTGTTTCATCTTCATTTATTTCACTAAATACATCTCTTTCTTCAGTACTTATAATACTTCCTCTTTCTTCTCGATTTTCATTTTTTCCTCTATTATTTTGCCTTATAACAACAACTTCTCGAACTTCATTAACTCCATTTCTATTATTTCTTCCTATATCACCTTCTCGAACTACATTAACTCCATTTCTATTATTTCTTCCAATATCACCTTCTTGAACTCCATTAACTCCATTTCTATTATGTCTTCCAATATCACCTTCTCGAACTCCATTAACTCCATTTCTATTATTTCTTCCAATATCACCTTCTCGAACTCCATTAACTCCATTTCTATTATTTCTTCCAATATCACCTTCTCGAACTTCTCTGACTTCATCTTCACGATTTCTTATATTCATTTGTGTTAATTCTGTTGGTGTTCTCCCTTTCATCAATTCTTACAACTCTCGCTCTTATAATTTTCTGTTCGTCTTCAAGCCAAATTTTATCTTTAAAATTGTGCTGCCCATAACCTATAAGAGGTTCTATTTTAAGGGAGTGGGCTCTGGAGATATGAAGCTAAAACATTGATATTATGTTTTATTGTAATTTATTTTATTACATACACTAACACTATTTCATATTTACACTAGGTATTTTATTTTTATAACTATCAGATGTTACATCGTTCGTGTCTAGATGAGAAGTAATTCATAACAGAAAACAATCATCTGTTATGACATTTAAATGAACAGTTTAATATTAGAAAACTGTCACTTCATACGTGACAAGTGTCGCCTGCCAATATTCACATATACAACCTCCAACACTGGATTTTTTAAAATACACGGATTAAGACATATTGAATACATTTGTTCAAGAAACTGATAAGGAATTTTCCCGGATTATGATATACCTACTGGATTGACAAGAAAATATGATGACTTGGCATTTTGCCTTAAAAAAAAAGGAATCTAGAAGAGTATTTACAAACATAAGACTAGGCTCTTTGCCTTCGTTATGCTACAAGAAAATGTATTAAAGAAAACATAAGAACAGGCTGCATGGGCTAGATCCCTTTGCCTTCCCCTAAGGGTAAAGAATTAAAAAAACAAACAAATTGATGTATTATTTACTTTATAAATAAAACGAATTGTTTCATTCAAAAACATTAGTAATAAAGGTTTAACTTTTTATCGAAGCTCCGAAAAAAAAACTGTAAAATGGGGAAGCGTCAACATCAAAAAGACAAAATGTAAGGTTTTGACTTACAATAACAACTTTGCTTTCATGCTTTAATACAAATCTAAAACTACTTTTAGGTATTTGACGTACACCGAGTGGACAACATTATATGGTGGTAAACGTTCAGGGACTTCCACTGAAGAGGATACATCCTTTAAAAGATTACCTTATGATCATTGTTGCCTGTGTTTACAACCGTTTGATGATCCTTACTGTGACGCTGATGGAAACATATTCGAGTTGGAAGCTATCATACAATTCGTGAAGAAATTTAAAATAAATCCAGTGACAGGAAAGGTTGTTTAATTCCTGTTACTGTTTTAAGAAACAAATGCATGTCATTAATAAAAGTTCAATGTACATTTACTGACCATTTTGTATAGAATATATTAAAATGTCTGATATAGAAAAAACTTTTCATTTATTTGAAGTTCTAACCAAATACACATTTATTGTTATTGCAGAAATTTGATGTACAGTCCTTGACAAAGCTTAACTTCTTCAAAAATGCTCAAGAAGATTATCACTGTCCAGTTTTATTCAAGCAATTCACAAAAAACTCACACATTGTTGCCATTAAATCAAGTGGTAATGTATTTTCTTATGAAGCTGTGGAGCAACTCAACATTAAAGGAAAAAATTGGAAGGATCTCATCAATGATACCCCTTTTGTTAGGAGTGATATTATTACCATACAGGACCCACATAACTTGAGCAAATTCAATATATCTACTTTTCACCATATTAAAAACAATTTAAAAGTTGAGACTGAAGGTATGTTTAGTAGTTGTTAATATAATAATAAAATATCACTTAGGGGCTGTAAGAATTATTTAAATTATAATTTCAGAAGAGATTGCTATGAGAAAAGATCCCCATGCACGGTTAAAAACTGTTTCTGCTGAAACTAAAGACATTCTAAATGAGTTGGAATCTAATTATAAAGCACCAGAAGCAAAAGAAACTAAAAAAGAGGTGAGTATTTTTATAAGTAAGTAATTATAGCATATATTAAAATTGTGAGTGAAATTATTTTTGTGAACTAATAACATTTTTAGTAAATCATTCTTTTTGACATTATTTTGGTTCACAATAGGTTACTAATTGGACAGCCTAGGATTACTTCAATAAAACACTTTATACAGAGCACATGCAATTTCAAAGTTTTGCGATATTTTTTTGCCTTAATCATTTTCTTAAAATTCTAATACAGTCAGTTTGATAGTTCTAGATATAATAGGCTCTTGATTAATTCTCATAGAATCAACTTTTGAGCTTTTGAATGAGCTCTACTAACTTTTTCAAGATTCTACCACTACACACTCATAGGCTTTATGTTTGTAGGTAGCAGACAAGTTCAATGCAGCTCACTACTCAACGGGCATGGTTGCTGCCAGCTTTACTTCTACAGCCATGGTGCCAGAGACTGTCCATGAAGCCGCCATTATCAGCGAAGATGATGTCAAATATGACCGAGTAAAGAAAAAAGGTACAGCTTTTACCAATTTTCATTAGGTTTATAGCTAGCAGTAAAGTTTAAAATGTAAGTTAAAATTTAAATATTAAAAATGAATTTTAAATTAAATGCACTGAGCATTTGGTAAAGTTCATAAAATAATGTGGAGAAACAATTCGCAATGTTCTTGTATGTTTTAACTGTTCAGCCTAATTATTTTTTGGGAGTTATTTGCATCCACCCCTAGTTTAAGCAAGAGAAGCCAACAGACTAAAGTTAGTTAGCAATAAAAGTAATTAAGCAATGTTCTTTCAGGCTATGTTCGTCTCATTACAAACATGGGACCTCTTAACTTTGAGCTCTACTGTGATGTGACTCCCAAAGCATGTGATAATTTCATAAATCACTGTAACAATGGATATTACAATGGAACGAAATTTCATAGATCCATACGGAATTTTATGGTTAGTTATAAATTTAAGAATACACAATTAATTTAAAGAACATAAAAATAATCCATAATTATGTTCTCTTCTTGAACTCAATAAAGGGCTTTGAACCTCTTTGGCATACCTCAACTTGCAAGTACCAATAATTTAAATGTTGGGTGTGTTAACTTATGAAACATACTTACATACATAATAAAAAAAAAGATAATTTAGATTTTTAGAAAAAGTAAGAAGTAGTTTTTCCCTTTAAATTGATTTAAAACTCAATTAAACATCATGTTATTATATATATAAGTTGAGTTTTGTATTTTACAAGGTTTAATTAAACATTGATTCATTAACCACAAGTATGCATGACATTTACATTTTTTGCCTTAATGTGAACATGATGATATGTAGTTTACTTATGATTTCTTAATAGATCATCAAACTTTTGCATTAAAATCAACATGACCAAGGGATGCACCACTGTGTTTAGAATAATAAAAAATTTCATAACAAGAAACATGTTTCTTAATACCCTGATATAAATAAATATTTATAACCTGGGAAATAAATTGCCTAACATGCAGTCATCTTCAGCTAGATAAAACTCACTGAAACTAAGTTGTTTTACTACTGGATGTATCTTGAAATTAAATGAAATATTTATTTCTCAATATTGACAATTACTCGTTCTTATTGACGTCAAATAAAACACGACTCTATCACCAGTTCGGAAAAACCTTCGTGAAGAAGAACTGGCAAGAAACTTCACGGATTAATTATAATAACTAATTATTATTATTATAGATTATTAAATATTCGATTCAACTAGTAGTAGCCACCTATTCCTGCGATTTTAAGAGTTTCAGTATTTTTCATCATGTATATGACCCATTGGTTGATTCTTTTTATGTTAAAATTCGATGGTGTATTAAAAAACCTAAGGGTGTACCCACACCAATCGATCGACGTTGCCTGTTCCATTCTACCTTCGATCTATTGGTGTGGTAACAACCTGAGTAAGCAATCACCATGTTTACATAATGGCAAACAATTTATTATGTCGGGGTGGTTGTGGATAATGAGTCACATTCAATCTATGTATAAAACTCAACTTGGTATGCAATGCAAGTAGTGTTAAATTATACCCAAAACAAATTTATATAAAAGGAAAAACAGTACAATTTTTTTGAAGTTTTAGACTAAAACATCTCAAAAAGTACATCACTTACGACATTTTATTAGAGTAATTGTTTTGTAAAGAGTAAGAGTAAATTTAGATTTATTATTAATAATGGTTTCTCTATACACATGAAATTTATTTCTTTGTTTTGTAAGATTCAAGGTGGTGACCCCACAGGAACTGGCCTAGGGGGTGAATCAATTTGGAAGAAACCCTTTGAAGATGAAATCAGACCAAATTTACACCACACAGGTCGGGGGATACTATCTATGGCTAACTCTGGACCTAACACAAATGGTTCACAGTTGTAAGTTCTGTTTCTTATTTTTTGAGTATTCTAGCTGATGGTTTTTTAATGACTTAATCCCTAGGTAAATATATGCACAGCGCTGTGTCCAGTAGCGGCAACTGGTTGTTTGTTACCAACACGGCTCGCAGAAAGATACTGTAGTTTACGAAGTACAATTGTTTGAAAAGTTAATGTTGCTTGGCATCACACATAATAACAAGCAGTAATAATAGTAATAGCCAGGTGCATACAGCGGATTTACATTTATATTATGTTAATCCGAATTTGCAACATTATGTTAATAATGTTGCAAATAAAAAAAATATTATTATTTCTTCCAGCTTCATAACATTCCGATCATGCAAGCAGTTGGATGGCAAGCACACAATATTTGGTAAATTAGTGGGAGGCATAGACACATTAAACGCTATAGAACAAATAGAGGTTGACAATAAAGATAGGCCTATTCATGATATAGTTATTGAAGCTGCTCAAGTTTTTGTTGACCCATTCGCGGAAGCTGAAGAACAGGTAATTTCTAAAAATCTTATATCTTTAGTTATGGTTGTCCATGTTGATCACTGAATAATAACATTTACATTAGAATTAATTAAGATATGTACAGTAAAAGTAATTCATTTACTCTACATATCTTAAATAATTCTATTAATTAATGTAGTCATGTGGTAATAAAAGTAAAATGATGTTAGATACTGATTCTAAAATTATACTCTTTCACTTGGCTTCAAGCTTACTGATATTCCAATAATTCAAGGACAACTTTAGTCAAATGTAATTTCATACTTCTGATCAATAATAGTAATATCTTATTCAGATTGCAGCTGACAGAGCAGAGGAGATAAAAAGACAAGCTGAGGCTTCAGGGCCAGGTGTAAAGCCCAAGAAAGCAACCAAACAACCTCTTAAGGTATTCAGGAATGGAGTTGGCAAGTACCTCAATCTACAAGAAGCAAATACCAGCAAAATGTTGAAAGTTTCAGAGGTTGCAGCCAAAAAGGCTAAAAAAGATGTTAAACCAGGCTATGGAAACTTTGATGCTTGGTAATTAATGACAAAAAGTTATTAAAATTGTAAATAAATAAGTTATCATCATTTTATTCTTTTATTTTAATGTCAGTAACTTACATAATACTAAAAAACACAAATGTGAATACTTATCCTAATAATTAAATTTCATCATACAACTCAATAAATATTAAGAAAAAAATTTAACTACTTATCCTATTGAATAAACATTATTCATTATAAACAATAACTTTTAATACCATCTCATGGATAGAGAATTAATGATTTAAAAATAAAAAGTTTTACTTATTTAAATTACTAGGTAATACTTAATTATAATTCTGTCGCCTTCTAGTGGTTCTCTGCTTATCAAATCTCATTTCCATTTCTTCCAGAACCTTAGGTGTATATCTGACCACAAGTTTGACAGATCCTACTGCCTGCTTGAGCAGTTCCACTGCTTTCTCATGGTTTTCTCCCTCTACAGACACACCATTAACTGATAACAATTGGTCTCCCCGTTTTAAACCTCCATGGCGATCAGCTACTCCACCTGGAATGATCCTAGAAATGTAGATAGGAGAGTTTTGTTCTTTTCCTCCCATGACGTTGAATCCGAGACCCTCTTCTGTCTTTGGTAGCTCCACCACTCTGGGATGTGCATGTCCCTCTGCGGCAGCAAAAGCAGCCACGGTGGCTTTCGCAGTTGCTGAAGCCCGAATATCGGCTGATCCTTGAATATCAACAGTTTCATACACATGTTCATAAACTTCGCGAACTGCATTCAAAAAATCACTTTGAAGCACTTTCTGTAAAGCTGCTAACTTTGTAGCAGGAACTTCACCACTTTGCTGCAGTTTTTCAAGCAACTCTATGGCTCGTTTGATGTCTTTTGCCAAGGTAAGTTGTTCACCGGTGGCACTCATTGTGAGTGTCTTCCTTGATAATTAAATACAGTTCTCTTTTTAGGGCGTTGACAAAGTTATTTATGAAATAATCAGCTGCAATATTGATCGAATGAATTAGAAGTATTGGAAGTTGGAACGAAATAAAAGCTACCAACCATCTCTTTCCTTGTTATTTTTTTATTTATTTACGGTACGGATATAAGGCAACCAATTCTGTCCGTTTACTGATTGAGTGCAGTGCTTTGGCTATGGACATATTGGCGGTAAATGAACGGAGAAAATAACTCTTTATTTAAAAATCATTACAATTTTCCTTTTTGTGTGCCTAAGTAAGTATGTATTGTAAAATGATGATAGTGTATTGTGCTTTGTATACATCTGCTTTTCGTTTCATTTCAAGAAGTCCTCTAGCTGATCGTGAGTCACACAATCACTTTACAGCCTTGAATTTCACCTTTCTCGTTTTCATTTAATTTATAATATGATCATCATAATCATAAAAGAAGAAGAAATATTAAATAAGATGGGCTTTAGGATTCGTATCCATCGCCGTAAATAAATAACAATAATTTAAAAGTTTTGCCCATGTAACATTTGCTGCTTTCCTTTTGCCGATTACAGCGCTCACAGCGCTAACGTGCGGTTTACATGTATTAAGTAGTTAAGTTGGTAACTAAATTTTAAGTTACTACATATCACTTGTGTGTCCAAACGGATTAATTAATTAATTTATTTATTTACTTCTATTTGGGCGGTTTACAGCCGTTTACACATAATAAGCTAACAATTTAATCGCTTAAGGCTAATAACAAACCTCCACATATAGTGATGATTTAAAAAAAAACAACTAGTATGTAACAAAAAACTAAGATAAATCAAATGAAATTGACCAAAGTGCTGTAACATTAATTACAAATTATATGGCATGCTGAGAAAAGTAAATGTTGGCTAAATATTTAGTAATAAAGATAGGCTTACTGTTGATAAGTCTAAGTCCGGGGCATTTTTAACAGTAACATTAAATGTAGAGCAAGCGCGAATTATAAAACAGTTTTTTCGGAAATTAGTGCGGGTGATCGGGGTGTAAAGGGGATTTCTAGGGCAGCAATGTCGTGCTGGTACATTCAGGTGGATGTTTCCGAGGAGTTCAGGGCAGTCAATGGATGCTTGAGCTATTTTAGCAAGAGTTCTTAGATCGGAAATTTCACGTCTTTTGGTGAGTGGTAGCAGGTGGAAATGTGAGCAACGAAGGTTGTAGCTAAGTTTAGGCACTTTGAACTTAAAGCCAAGATAACGTGTGAACTTCTTTTGCACTAGCTCAAGCCGTTTTGAATGAACTGCGTATTATGGATTCCAAACTTGGCTGCAATATTCTAAGTGACTGCGGACATAAGAGCAGTAGAGAATTTTCACTGTTTTCATTTGATTAAAGGAGCTGGAGTTACGCATTATGAAACCAAGAGTAAAGGAAGCCTTATTTGCAATTTTTTCAACATGGTGGTTGAAGGTGAGTTTGTCATCGATCGAGACGCCCAAATCGTTAACAACAGATGTTCTAGCAAGTGTCGTACTAGAAATGTGGTAGTTGTATATAAAAGGTTCTTTTTTTCGCGTAAAACTAATAACTAGGCATTTGGGCAGACTTAGATCGAGGGCATTAATGCTGCAGTAATTGGCTAATCGTTGCAGATCCTCACATAAGAGAATAGCATCTTGCACATTATTGACAGTCCTATAGATTTTCATATCATCGGCAAAAAGTTGATAATTAGAGTTGGCTATAGCGCTGCCAATGTCATGAATGTATACCAAAAAGAGGAGAGGACCGAGTAATGATCCTTGTGGGATGCCGGACGGGATAGTGGTCCACGATGATGTGTATCCACATAGGGCTACGGCTTGTGTCCTTTGTTCGAGATAGGAAGAAAACCACCTAAGCAAATCACCAGAAACACCAAACCAAAGCAATTTTTTTAAAAGGATTTTGTGATTTATTCTGTCAAAGGCTTTGGTGAAGTCAGTGTAGATGGTATCAACCTGGTAACCTCTTTCTATAAGTTAGTTAAGTTCATGTGTTCAATGAAGATGAGCACTGATGAATGTCAAGGAATTCGTCAATTCTTGTGTGTTATGTGGTAAACGTGATTTTGGACAAATTTTGAGAAGAATTTGATTCGGAAATTAAAAAGCTTTGCAATATTATGTATTTTTCAAAAATTTTTACGTCGACGGGTCGCCGTCGATCTATGGGCAATCGATTGGTGTGGTACCTTTACTAATTAGGTACCCTTTATAATCACTGGAGGGAAATCAGCCTCTCCCAACGTCCGACAATTGTAGGCCATCACGCCTACTGCGGGTTGGCAGACTTAGCAACTAAGGGTTGGTGTCAGGCAATTGTAGGCCATCACGCCAACTGCGGGTTGGCAGACTTACCAACTCAGGGGTGGTGTCGTCAACCGGTCGACGGTCGATCGATTGGTGTGGTAACACCCTTAAATATTCTTCCACAAACTTTAAAGAAGAAACCTAACTCTACTCCAACATTTAAAAAAAAGAGAAAATGCGACATAAATATGAGCTCTTGCCGCCACCCGCTTTGTCAACTTATGCACTTAACTAAAAAATCAAGTCCAAAAGTAATAAGTGAGAAGCCCCGCCCACCTACTTATACGAAAAATAGAACGAATCCTAATCTACTTAATCACTTGCGTACTAAATTTCAAGTTACCACTTGTCACTTAATTGACTGTTTCCACGCAACTTTTAACTTAAAATTTAGTTACCAACTTAACCACTTAACGCGTGTAAACCGCCATAAAAGTGCTCAAACAAAACCATTCCGATTCGTTTGAGCGAGCCAAAAGTGTTATTAGTGCTATTGCAATTGGAACGGTAAATATCGCGCTAACATTCTGATTGTTCGTCGTTTAAGTATAAAGTTTGCCGATTACAGTACTCACAGCGCTCATATACCCGTTCCGATTGCCCGTGAGCGCGCTCACAGCGATATCGTTACGTCATCAATGACGTCATAAACGCTGCCATCTTCCCACTCACAGTGTCAACGCTACGGAGCATGGTCGCTGTGAGTGGCCTGTCAAAACTGACAAATGACGTTACTTTGTTGATGTTTTTATAAGTCGATTAAAGATTTTAAAAGCTTGCTTATTAATTTTCTTTTGTAATAATATAAAAAAATGGCTCCTGCTTCATTCAGGGTCAAAGATCTCAATGAAATTGTAACTTTACACTTAAGCGACGAACAATCAGAATGTTAGCGCGATATTTACCGTTCCGATTGCAATAGCACCAATAACAGTTTTAGCGCGCTCAAACGAATCGGAACGGTTTTGAGCACTTTTAGCGCTGTGAGCGCTTTAATCGGCAAACGGAACGCAGCAATATATTGAAAAGGATGGTTGGACAGACAGAGGTTATTAGGAGAAACAAGAAGAATGATCCAATTAAAAGAGGTGGTAATACTTCAATTGTGACATTAACGGCAGTTGAACGTCGAAGGTACCTTCATGTTTGGAGATTAAATAAACATACTTCAGAGGATCAGCTGAGAAATTATATAATACAAATACTAGGAAGCGAGTCGGAGATTGATATTGAAAGAATAACTCACAAAACTGAAAGAGGTTACGCGTCATTTAGAATTGGAATATCTATAAGCAACTTTGAAAAACTGTGTAATCCGGATGTCTGGCCGGTTAACGTAGAATTCAGTGAGTGGATTTGGTTTCGTCGACCAACCAAACCCTAACATAAGTAAAAACAATAGAAACATCAATATCCTGTATCAAAATGTGAGGAGACGGACAAAAACTACTAAATTTTTATGTCTCCTAAAATATTCTGAAAACGATTTATGCGCCATAACAGAAACTGGACTCAATGAATCAATACAAAATGAAGAGTTTTTACTTCCCGGATATCAAACATTACGTTGCGATCGGGCGGACGGGCGAAAGCAGGGAGGCGTCCTTGTAGCAGCGACGCCGCGGTACGAGCCACGGTGCGTGATGTTACCGGACAATATTAATATAGATAATCACAGGCTTGAATTACTTTGTGGAGCTGTGTATATACATAATAGGTTTTTATTTATATGCTGTATAGTTTATATCCCACCAAAGACAGAAGATAATGAATATATGTTGTTGTTTAATATATTAGAACAGATATGTGTTAAATATAAAAATAACTTAGTGATATTAGGAAATTTTAATTTATTTTCATGCAGTAATAACATTTGTGTTTATTTTGAATATTTTATGAGTTTCGGTGAGCTGACTCAGTGTAACGCGGTTCCTGATTGTAAAGACACGCAGTTGGATTTAGTAATGTGTGGTTGCGATCAGGTGTCGGTGTCGGTGAGCGGGGCTGGCGAGGCGCTGGAGCCCGTCGACGTGTGCTATCCGCCGCTTGCAGTGCGCTGCGGGCTCGGGGTCCGGGCGGCGGCGGCGGAGGGGCGGGTCAGGGTCGCGGCGGCGCGCGGTTGTGCGCGGCCCCCGAGCCCGCAGCGCACTGCAAGTGGCGGATGGTACACGTCGACGGGCTCCAGCGCCTCGCCAGCCCCGCTCACCGACACCGACACCTGATCGCAACCACACACCACTGCTCCGACTGTGTCTGAGCGTACTCAGCGTTCTCAGACTCCGATTTTTGGTAAACGGTGGAATTTCAATAAAGGTAATTTTAATCTCTTATATTAATTATTAACTGCAATTGACTGGAGTGAAATATATAATTTAAATGATCTTGACGATATATTAATATTTTTTTTATAATAAAATGTATGAAGTTTTCGATGTATGTGTTCCGCTAAAAGACTGATAGTAGGTTATATCCGGTGTGGTACACTAAAGATATTATTAGGCATATAAAACATAAACACATACTTCATAAGAAATATAAGTCTAGTAAATTACGCAGTGACTATGTAGAATTTGCTCGACTTAGGGCGATAGAGTAAAAGAGATACGCAGCGGGCACACGACACGTACCGCGACTGAGTGCAGGCACATCTGTCAACCGACCCGAAAGCGTTTTGGGATAACGTAAGATCAAGAAGAACTAGCGTCAATAATAAAACTATATTAAAGGACGGGCGTGTTTTATCCGAACAATAATGTGCCTCGGAGTTTGCTCTGTTCTTTCAGTCTGTGTACAATCAAGAACCGGCGTTGCTGAATGTAGATATGGTGAGCGCCTCCGCGGTCGAGCATATGAGCGCCAGGACGCATCTCACACGGTTAGGGCTTGTCGATGTAACGCGTGCGCTCGCCCGATTACCAGCCAAACAATCAGCTAGCCCAGATGACATTCCAATTTTTATTTTCAAAGATTGTAAGGAAATTTTAGTTAAACCATTACTATATATATTTAATTATTGTATCGAGAGCGCAACATTTCCGGATCTTTGGAAGCTGACGCGAGTGGTTTCCATACCTAAAGGCAGCGGGGGTACTGCTCCCTGTGATTACAGACCTGTAGCGGTACTTTGTACTCCTGCGAAGGTGTTTGAAGCGGCAATTCACAGTAGTATTTACCCACAAATAAGTGCTCAGCTGTCGGATGCACAACATGACTTCCGTCCTGGAAGGGGGACAACAGGTAACCTTTTAGAGCTGATGACACATTTAGTACCATCCGTAGACGCAGGAGCTCAAGTTGATGTGGCATATTTTGACTTTAAGAAAGCATTTGACACCGTGGATAATGACCACCTTCTCTTAAAGCTGGCTAACGTAGGTTGCACTCCGCGCACTTTAACATTTATTTCTAGCTACCTGCGAGATAGACGTCAATATGTAGACTGTAGTGGATGCCTTTCGGAACCATACTACACGAGATCTGGTGTGAGCCAAGGTAGTAATTTAGGGCCATTAATGTTTATTATAATGGTAAATGATTTACTAAAAGTTATAGATATTTCTTCACGTATACTCTTTGCCGATGACCTAAAATTAGTTAGTATAATAAAACATGAAACGGATTGTGAACTCTTTCAACAAAGCATTACCACTGTCGTAAAGTGGAGTAAAGGAAATAAATTATATTTTTATGCCGCGAAATGCTCCGTCTTATCATTTAGTCGATCTCGCACACCACATCTTCACCATTACCACATTGAAGGACTGCCTCTGCATAGAGTCTCGGAAACTAAAGACCTTGGGGTAACTTTTACATCCGATGTATGTTTTAGGAAGCATATTAATAACGTGTGCAAAAAAGCATACCGTAACCTAGGCTTTATGTTACGTTTCGCGTATAACTTAACAAATGTCGGAGCTTTGACAGCGTTGTTTGACGCATTGGTTAGGAGCCATTTGGAATGTAACGCTGCAATTTGGTCTCCGTATGAGACTAAATACAAATTGATGGTTGAGCGCATGCAGAATAAATTCGTAAGATTTTTTAATAAAAAACAGTATGGTATTTACCCAGGCTATCCACTGCTTTATCCAACTGATTTTTTGCTAGGTATGGTGGGCTACTACAAATTAGAGGTGCGAAGGGAAATGGCACTTGCTACCTACGTCTTCAAAGTAGTTCAGGGTAAGATACATAATCCGCGAGTTTTACAACAGATTCAGTTGTACGTTCCTAACGAGAGCACGACACGCCGCCGCCGGCCGACGCTGCTGTTGGTGGGGCGCCCGCGCACCGACTTGCTGTACACGCGCCTTGTACGCACTCGCTGCGACTACTTAATGCCGTGTCAGACCACATAGATCTGTTTTCGTGCACACTGAGTGAGTTCACAAGGGCTGTTTATTTTTATCTTTGTTATAATAATTAAACTGATGTAAGGTGTTATCTGCGTGTTTTTCTCAAATATGTTCTACAATATCGTATTAGGCATTGCCTGTAATGATAGATGTAAGTTTGATAAAAAAATAAAATATAGATACCTACCCGATATATACAGTAATATAATTTGTGGGAGAAGGAAAGAATAATAGAGTTCCCTTGTTGTAAGAAAGAGATACCTATGTACTTCGTGACGTTGCTTCGCACTAATTGGTCGCGAGCGTACGCGACGTAGCACGTAAATTATCGAAACTCTATAGCGTTGTCTCTTTTACTCCCACATACAAAATCATATTATATCTCACGCTTCGAGTTTGTTGAACCGAATAGCCATGTCAATTTTAAAACGTCATTTTAAATAGCAAAATAAAATAATGAATAAGATAGTTATAAAAAAATTGTACTTACCCATGAAAAGAAACGTTTATTCTATCTTTAACAGTGTAATTAGTACACTGTCTAAACACACAAGAAGGCAGTTTTGTTTGGTGTTTAGTCGTGACACTGGAGTCAAATAGCCGGCAACTGCTTTGCATTTGCGTTGCCATTTTTGAGAGCAGAGAACTTGTCTATATGTAATATGTCATTGTTTGCGATAACAAAATTTATTAGCCTCGAGTAGTTCGTGTGTGTAGAGTCTGTCTACATAATAAATATTAATACTTGAAATTGACAGATATATGTGTTGAGTAGTAACAACAGCTGATTGCCATAATACGCAAAATTGAAGTGAATTGAAATTGTTGAAATGCTAGAAGCTTTCAATCGAATAGAGCTATATTTAACAAAATAAAACTCTAAAAAAGCCTTGCAAAACTATTTGATTCGTCATTGACGTGATTGACTAAGACTCGAGGCTGACAGTGACAGTTCCAGTGCCAAATATTTTGCTCAGCTGCTAAGTTGTAAAATAATAAAAAAATTAAGTAATATCTAGCTATTTCATAAAGAATTAAATAAGTAATTTAAAACAAGTATTATAATTATTAGTTCTATTTAGTAACACCGTTTATAATATCTGTTTAAGTGCTCTACTGCAATGGATGACCTGGGTAAGTTTTCTAGTTATCATAACCTGTTTGTTACACGAAATAATTTATTTCACGATGTATTTGTAACACATGTATTATTATCTCTGATCGCAATTTTAATGTCTTACCCATATTTGCCACTTGGTTTATTGTAGATTTTACGAAGTTACTGTATGGACTTTTTTCTTTTTAAATATATAATTGGCTGACTCTTTTTATGAATCTCTACTCTAGTAGAATAAATCTAACAAACAGAAAATTGCACATGGTCTCCTCATAATGAATAACATTTTAAGACTGTTTATACGATTTAAATGTAAGCACAATTCGGTTGTGATGTTTGAGTTTATTTATTGGCCATTGTTTGTTTATTTTAAACAATATTTAAACTTAAGCCCAATTTTAGTGTGATTTGTAGGGTTTAATTATTGACCATTGCTTGTTAATTAACAGAAATACTGAAATTTTATATTTTTGCAGTACTTATATAAATAACACAGTTCATTTATAATTTCATGTTTATTCTTGAGGTTTCATACTCTTAATAGTCCTGCATATAATGAATAGTATCATTAAGAAAAAAGCTTAACAGTCAATTTAACTTCATGTTAAGTAGTAGAAAAATAACTTAGGTTTACTAAATTATGACAGACCCATAATTAAGAAAACCCAGTAGGCAGAAATTGATCACCTTGAATTGAATGTTGATCGGGGTATGTAATCTTTGATCCAATCAAAGATTACATACTCCCTTTTTTATGGTATCTAGGCCAGGTCTTGTACCCCAGGTATTAGATCAAAATTAAAGATTTCCCTTTTTTGCTAAATTAAAGTCAAGTGTGTAAGAAAAATTTTTAACTATTAAATGCTTTTTAATTATTCTTGATGAAAAATAAAACTGAAATTATAAATGAGTATAGACTAAAAACCTGGCAGGTATATATGTGAGTTTATTTCTGAAATTTTTGTTTATGTTATAGTTGTGTTTCTGCAGTGATGAATTGTGATTTGAAGATATGCTATTCTGTGGATTAGGACTATTCTTGTGAACATTTGTATGTCTCACTGACCTATCAGATCTATTGTGAGAGTCTATGTGGCAATCCACCACTTACTCCAGTCGACTGGAGTTGTGATGCATTTGGCTGCTAGTTTTCACCTATCCATGTCTAGGAGTGTTGGTTTTTAAATGCAGATCAATATATATTGTGTAAATGTAATATTGTGATATCATAAAACTTAAACCTAAGTTAGGAAATTAAGTAGGTAACCTTTAATGTTCACCTTGAAAAAAAAACCTTAACAGACATTTTCTTGTTTTGAATTATATATATGGTATTGTTCATTTAAGTGCAAGTTCATAGCAACCATATTTTAAATCAGTTTTTTTATCTAAAAGATAAAAGGTTCAGGGTTTCGAAATACCATGGCTCTATTGTTTTCCTCAAGAAGGCAGATGTAGTGTAGGATGAGCTCCGGATCAATTGACAGATGATTTGAACAAGGTGGTTGGGAGTGGATGGATTTGATTGGCCCATGATAAGGACAGTGGATGGCAATAGGCTGATTATATTTATAATATACCTCTGCTATAAATTTTTTTTTAATTGTTTAGTCCAATAATATCTATAACCCATTGTACCTATGATATTATAATACTTGAACTACTATTGCACCTAGCGAAAAGTAATAATTCATTTAACTGAAATCAATAAAATGGTACATAAAAATCATGGTGCTTTTAGTGGTGAAAATGAAATGAAATGAAAAATATTTATTAAGTAATCTTTTTTAACATAACATTACTGAGCCTTCCCATTAAGTAATCATGAGATACTTGCGTTGGGAATGACCCGCTACTCCCCTTATGGACTATATAAGATTACAATTTTGATTAGGTAGTTTAAAATATATTTGTACATTTATCTTTTGACATAATTAAGTAATTAAAAATAAAAACAATGTTAATAATACAAAAAAGCATGTTGTTGCAGGTGTAGCAATGTAGGTTTAGATAGTGTAGTGTGTGCCTGTGTGCATGTGTGTGTGTGTGTGTAAGTGTATAAATGTGTGTATGTGTGTGTGTTCATTTTGTGTATGTGTGTGTGTTCATTGTGTCTGTATGAGTGTGCATGTGGTTGAGGTCTATTTGGGTTTCATGGTTAAGAAATTCTAGTTAAAAGATTTTCTACTTCGTTATAACTTAATGAAACCAACCATTGCTTTAATGTTATTTTGCACATATGTAACCGCATCGGATAAATTTGAAGTAATTTATTAACTTTATTATAAATATATGCAAACTGAGATTGATACTGTCTTCTAGCAAATACAGTACGCACAAGTGGCGAATGAGCAACAATGTCGTTTCTTCTTTTCCTTTGACGTGATAGTTTAAATGGTAAGGATTTATGACATTGTAGGGTCAAGTTGAGTATGTATAACTTTCGATTTAGTGTGACTCACTTTGCTTATAACCGGACAAAGACACGGATAGTTATGAGAACCTGAGCAGCTGTGGATTTTTATGTGTAAGGTGTTCGCAGGCTGTGATGATGTTTATTTTTTTTTTATTAATAATTAGCAGGCGTTTGTCTTCCATCTCACCTGATGGAAAGTGACGATGAAGACGAGGATCATACACGCCTGTATAAGAGGTACCTATTCACTCTACACTTGAAAGCTCCGGGGTTATATTTGTATATATATGTGTAGGGAGCAAAGCATACATAGTTGGTCTTTTGAATATTTAAGGTTAGAAGGTTCTTCCTTAGCCAGTCCGATATACGAGCTAAACCAAGCATAGCCATTTCATGAGCAGAACTCAAAGTTTTGGCAGAAAAGACAATAGCAGTATCATCCGCATAGGAAAGTATCCTGCCCCCAACGCCATTTAAGTTACATAGATTATTGATGTAGATAAGAAACAGAGTTGTGTGATAAAACACTTTGTAACAAATAATAGATCACCATCAAGTTACTACGAATTTAACTTTCATTAAGGCAGCTCTACACTCTCTTATTGCCTAATATAACATGGTTCATTAAAGAAAGGAATTGAAAATGGCGGTGCTTATCATGTTCTCTCGCTCGCACACTAGTGCCATCTATACTCACTCTCGCGCGTACTGTAAGTAAAAAAATATAATCTTGATTTTAATAATATTCGTGTTTTATTTTAACCAACTTCATAATAAGGATTCTCCTGAAATTTTGTTATTTACTTTGTCAGGTGTACAAAAATGGACATAAGGTCCTTTCATCCCGAAAAAGCACTGTTTCCGATGAAAACAACAAAAACGTTCTAATGATAATGGATGGCGCCACGTGTCTTTCAAACTTTCACGCCGACGAAGCCGTTGTCAGAAGCAAGTTTGAAAACCCGATCTTTTTGTATTATTTTTTAATAAAAAAAATCTTTTGAAAATTTGTATGCTAACTGTCAATGCAAGTACAAGTCGCCATTTATGATTCCTTTCTTTAATGAACCATGTTATATATTTTATGTACGCAGAGAATATCAATAAACTGTGTACTGGGCGGTGTTGAATCCTCAGTAGGCTAATCCGACTCGCCAACATTGTGACCGACGCACTACGCACATATCGGGTTACTTACTTGATCGCTGCAGCTTAGGTAAAGCTATTGTAGGGTTTTTTTTTGTCATATCGCCTGTAGTTATCCAACCCCTCGTATATTAGCCCTCATTAACGAGTCTCCGTTTATAGCAAACGATTTATCTGACAAAACAAAGCAATCCAAAGTTAGAGTTCAGTTAGCAAGATGTCAACATTTGTCTCATTCTGAAAAGACAAACTAGCAGAGGATAAACAAATTCCCGAACATGAAACGGCATATAAACAAGCGCCCGAAAATTTAAAAACCCGACTGCTTAAGTTATTTTCCCGTGTGATTCCTGTTCCCATGGGAATTCCGGGACAAAATGAGAGCGTAAATAAATCAACTGCTGCAGAAATGCTTTTCTACGCCAAAATTTGTAAAATAGAGGGTCGGGTCAGGTAACGTCCTATGTTACCACGGCGGTTTCAAAATTAGTGTCGTTTTTCATCCAGCTTTTTGTCATACTTGCACAACTTTTTTATCATCATTATTTAAAAGCTTTCAGCTGTACCAGCTGGGTTAGCAGCGCTATACACGATGAAAACTAAAGATAATGTGTACTAATTCCTCCTTTCACAGCTAGTTTAAGCGAATGCCGTAGCTAATTTAATGGCCAGATACAATGGATTAACCCAGTTCCCTGTGGACATTCGATGACGCCATGGTCGCGTCACGGGCAAGTGCGTAGTGTGTGGGGTTTCTTAGTCGCACGCGATCCGGACCCAAAAACACACCTATCATTTAAATTTGACTGTAGTAATGTGAGTTGGGTGTTTCGAGAGTACTTACGAAAGGAATAGTGTAACGTAACGGTATTGTGTTTATATACATAAATCATCATTGGCATTGGGTACAATTTGGCTATGATTACGTATCTATATCTAGTAAATGTGAGTGCGTTTCGCAGCCAAACGTTTACAATAAGTTAATTTTTGTCGGTTGTTTCCTCGTGCTCAATTCATCAGTTAGGTATGTAAGTGGGATATGTTAGTTAGCGTCGGGTTCATGCGCAAATATTTGCTTCCTTATTAGCGGTCAGCTGGCGCGGGAACAATGCTGTGTTGGACCGCTAGTTGAGTGTTTATGGAGGCAGTTACGTTCGTTTACTGCGTTGCACAGAGTTCATGCGTGTATTACGCGTGGGTTCACCTTAGCACCCATTCAACTTTATTCATTACAACTGTATTCCCTACTTTGTCTGTGTTTTCAAACGAATTCTTTGAAAATTAAGACGTGAGATCAAAGTGGAAAGTTCTACTTATAAATGTCAATCGTAAAATTTAAAAGAAATTCTATAGTGAGGATGAGAGGCGGAAGTGCCTCCCGCGCGCCGGATACGCCGCCATGACGCATCACTCGCGTCAACTAACTACGAAATTAGAATATACTTCTGGAGTACACGTGATTGATCACTTTCTTTGACATCTTGCCTTAACTTTCTACGATCGAACAAACGATTTCGGGAATTCCTCGTGAAGACTGATTACTTTATTATGATTTGAGTTCCGTAATATACCGATCTCTTTTATGTTCTTTAATTGGAATTGATATTTATGACGGTCCTTTCTAAGCGCGTTTCTGTTTTGAAAATAGAACAGGTGCTTTTTTTAAAAACAGAACAAATAATAAACCTGCGCGTCTTTCTTGAATTATTCGATGTTTATGTAATGTTACAAGGCTGACGAATGTTGTTGATTAGCGTGGATAAGTGAATTATAGCTACCGGCGTGGGGCCGGTGACGGCACGAGAGCGGCCGTGCGGCTGCGCCAGCGCCGGCGCGCGCCTCAGCCTCACGGGCATCGTTAGTTGTGACTTCGCCGCGTTGACGAATGCTAGCTCCGAGCACGCGCGACCTCGCCCCGTGACATTGCCTTATCTCTTATCAGTAATATATCGCTATCGCAAACCCGAACGAAATCAACGATGTTACCATGGATGGTAAACTATTTATTTGTTAATACACACCAGGAGCGTACGTCTGATAACGTAATCAGAACTGAAGTGCATGAACAATTGTTATTCATACGCAAATGAACGAATGCAAGTATAGTACATTTTCGCGGCGCGTAGGCAGCCGTTTGTGGTTTGGATTTAACTGAATCAAGTGTAGGCTGTGATTATGGTGCGAATTGATTAGCTTTGGTGCCGTGGGTGTTTTTATTGAAAAAACTGATCGACGATTGGTTCGCTATGGACCGCACGATGTATGGGAAGGTGCTGCCTGGCACTTATTACCCATTCCGCTGTGCCATGAGAGAACACGGCATATCGCCTGGCTGTGAGTATATCATTCAGATTTTATTACATTGCGTGAGATTACGCGGCTGTAGGTGTCCGTTCAAACTAATTGAACAGTCTGATATATTTATTTTCTTGTCAGTGCGCTTCAGTATAAATATTTATTAAGCGATGATTGTTTGTTTACTGGAGAGCGTGAGGCGCGACTCTTTTGTGTATCCCTGCTGCTTGCCAGAGTATTTTCGGAGTATTTCAGTTAGTTGAGTTTATTTTATCCAGTGATGTGTCAACAGGTTTAAATGTGTGACTGTGAAATGATCTACGTTCGTTACGTTTGATGTATTATTGCGTTAGTTTAAGAAATTCGGTACAGAGACGATTACGTATCCAAAAGGCTTAGATTATTTGCTTCGTTAGTTATAACCAACAGTTAGTTATTGTGACGTTATTTTCCTAGACTTTTTATGACGTTTTCATCTATTTCTGGTAATTCCGTGGGTGGTTCCCAAACAGAATCATAGTTTTAAAATTTTACAGTCCCATTAACAGTTTTATAATCTATTTACTGAGAAAGGTTGCCGTGTTTTAGTTTCATCACCGATAAATTTCGCATGTGCGTCTTAACTGTCTGTCTTAGGTGGTAACTAGTTATGTTAAATCATGGATTTTACGGCGGGTGTCTTGCCCGGATGCATTTTAATGAGCCCTTCGAAATAATTCTAGAATCATAGGGTTTTAGGTGGTTATTAAGAGCTCTCTGTGCTAGTAGATTACAAAAGATGAATGCATTTCTTATATATTGAAGGTTTACTTGCAGCTGTTGTAACTAAAAAAACATTTCATAAGATAAGACTTCGCTAAAATTTATTCTCAAATTGTTGACGAATTTGTAGCTGTCACGAAAAAGATTATGATAGGTACAAGGTTTGTAATACCTATTTTTTTTAAATCCAATCATCAGAAAGATATGACCAACCATTTATTATTATATTTGAAAAAAGAAAAGCTAAATAATGTAGGTACATTCTATCGGCGAACAACATCAAGTAATGACCTAATGCATTGCGTAACGCCCGCGCCAACACAGGCAAGCGTACAGACAGACTCCATTCATAGTTTTCCTTGACCTTAGCTTATAATTTTTACTTGAGACATGTGAATTAAATCTCCTTGAGTCGGTTATTTTGTATAAAGCCGGCCTTTAAAGGACTTGAGGACCCTTGGACCAGTTTCGACTGAGCTAAGTTATGGCACGGAAATACTGTAGAAAAAGCGGTTTGATTATGATCATTAAATATTTAAAAAAATTTGAATAAATAGTTATGGCTGGTTATAACTTCTTGTCTTGTTTTTAGGATGTAAGTAACTTTGAAATCTAAGAGATTCATGGAATTTCATCTTATAACCCAATCTTATACTATATTGTTCGTATTTCATGGAGGAGTTCGAATTTAACACGCAAAGTTTTCCTTGACCTTACAAACGTCATTTTTACTAGGCTGCGTATACACGAAAGGTCTGGAAGGATAAATTGACCAATAGGATAAGAAGATTTGTTTTTATTTAAATTAGAAAATGTAGTAATTGCATTGGACGATCTTCTAAGTGTGCAGCCTGATTCACAAGGACTTAAGGCCCTGTTCCACCGCGATAAGCAAACAGCTGTTTAGTTGAGAATAAACTTGATGGTGGATCATTGAAGCGACCCCGGCCGAGGTCGGCGGATATAATGCGTGCGCGCACAAGCGGTGCTCGTGGGTTTGTCGTATAGTTTTATGCATGACGAGTTGTGTGGTTACAACGACGAGGCGATTTTTTATTTATTTTCTTTGCTTTGATGAATGAAGGTATTTGAGAAATAACAACATACACAAAACCGTTTGTCTTAGCATAATGGCCTATAGGTTTTTGAATGTGCGTGTAGACTTCGTCGTTAATTTTCATATGGAGCACCCGAAGAATCTAAACAGTTAAGTTATTTATGAATACATTAGTTAGCACAGGGTTAAATATTGCTTTATGTCTCTATCATTTCAGTAGAAATAGAAAATGACGGAGGATCATTTAAACTAACTAACCTGCGCAAGCCCAGATCTGTACAAGTGGGCCTAAGTTCCAGTCAACTGTAATTTTAACTGATAACATGACAGATGTCAATTAAATTTGACGCACGAATAAAACCTAAGTAGGTTTTCCAGCAACCGTTTTGAAACATAAAAGAAATGAAAACAATCCGATTACCTCAGCGAACTCCTTAAAGTGGAGGTTCTATATCTATTGTAGTTTTAGATATTAAGTTTATTATTTCATCAATACAACTAAATCCGTAAATAATGATATGCTTATTCTTAAACATTATACGAAAGTAATTCGTGGTATTTATGTCATTTAGTAAGTATTTCAACACCAGGTGGTAGTAATCGATCGTGACTAAAATTGTAAGTTACCCATACGCCATATGTGGATCTATCAATATTCATAGAGAACTTCATGGAGCCTACACGATCGCATATTTTTATAATATTTGTATGAAAATCCATATAAATTACTTATTAATGAGGCCTTAAATCTATATCTCTGCTATATCTACAGAGGAAATGTTCGTTCGTTTGTTTATGTATATTCAATAAACTATGAAACTGGCGAACCGGTTTAAACAATTTTTACGCCACGAAATAGGTACATTATAAAGAAGTAGCTATATTTTGTCCAAAAATTCCCACGGGATAAACCGCGGGTAAAACGGCGCCATGTACAATGGCCATGTTTGCACACGTGTACGTACATTTTCAACTTTAGGGTGATACCACACCAATCGATCAACGTCGATCGATGGTAGCATGGTACAGGCAACGTCGATCCACGTCGATCCGTCGACGGTCGATCGATTGGTGTGGTAACACCCTTAGTTCCCAAAATGGTGACAGCCTATTTAGAATTATAAACATACCTATTTTATGTATTGACCACCAATATCTTTGTAAAATTGAATGCCTATAAAACCAAGTAATGATCAAATTCTATTAACTATTTTATTGCCTAGTTGTAATGAATATATTTAATTATATAAGCAAACATAGAAACATAGCTGTTTAATGTTTTATCATTATTAAAATTTTTTGGAATAGGAATAATAATTTTCACAATAATTCGAAGACAGATAATAAAGTAACAAATCTAGTGATGAGCGTCAATGTAATTCGGGTTCAAGTAAGCTTTTTAAGACACCCTTCATATTTTGAATGAATTCTCAGATGCTTTCATCATAGAAATATTTGTTCTACATTCACCGAAAAAGCAAAACATTTCTATAATGCTACTGTTCATATCGCAAGCACACATTGATCAATAGAAAACTTGAAAGATAAGCTTTGATTGTCTTTTGAAGTTATTTTTGTTTATTTGATCTATAAACAATATGTAATGCTAGCTTACTTAAAGGTATCTTAACTTCCTAAGGCCAATTTGATACTCGGGTCTGGCCCAGGCGGAGGCTTGAAGTAGCATTTTAACTCAGAGTTAGCTAATTTGAGTTAGAAAATTGCTAAACGTATGACCGGCTAACTCCCGGTTTTATTTTTATTACTCATGTCCGTGGAAGTAGGTTTTATACATTTAATAAATGTTGTTTATTGTCATATTATTTTGACCAGTACAGCGCAATGTATCATCACGGCATGAGTCACGTCGCGAGTCGCCTCAGAAGGCCGGGGTCTTGTCGAAAGCGAGTCTTGTCCATGTTTGGGCGTCCATTAGCCAGGTGATGCTGGTTCACCTTTGTATGGTTGAACCTTGGTTCGAGTGCTGTCAAAATGAGACTAGTATTGGGATAGGTAATCTTTTGTAGAATAAGAAATCTGTCTAAAGGTTCCAGAGAATGGTGCATTCAAAATATAAAACAACAGCAAGCAACTTGTAAGAAGAATTGCGAATTAACCTACAATTTTCGATCACCATAGCATAAACGCCTGATTTTCGATGATAGAATAGAATATCACTTATTTATTTATATTATAATATAAAATGTATGACAATTGGTGGTCACTATGTTATTTTATATTAATATACGCAAACTAATTTATTTTATTCTATTTATAAAATACTTCACTTGTGAGTGTCATAACTGGTTTTTTTCAAGCTATACATACCTATCGTGCAAATCTTCTAATAACAGCAGTAAAAATAAAATCAGATTTTGTCATAGAATATAAAAATTGAATGAGAGAATAAGTTGAATAGAATGAAAATAAAAACTTCTGTTGTAGCCCGATACAATACACGGGTGACATCGTATAAAAATTGTTTAGGTTTAAATATAGTCATAGGACGTCTGTTTGTATTAGGTCATTACATATGGAATTGGCGTTTTGTAAGAGAGGAACATAAACTCAATTTTTTTTAATAAAATATATTTCTCTAATCAAAGTATGTACCATTGCTATCTATGCACTTTTGCCATCTCACAGGTAGTTCATTGATCCCTTTACTAAAAAAACCATTGGGACAGGAATCAATAAAACCTTTTAAGGCGCTTTGGACTGCCCCATCGGGGTTGAATTTTTTCCTTGCAAGAAATTATACAAATTTCGAAAAAAATGGTAATTTGTTGGAGCAAGGTCCGGAGAGTACGGTGGATGTCTTAGACTTGCAATTGAAGCTCCTCTAACTTGGTAGCCGTCTGTTGTGCAGTGTGTGGTCTAGCGTTGTCCTGAAGCAGCAGTGGCCTAGAGCGATTGACCAGCCTCGGTTGTTTAGCAGCCAGCTTTCCCATCATGGTTTGCAGTTGCTGACAATAGACATCTGCCGTAATCGTCTGGCCAGATTTAAGAAAGCTGTAGTGAACGACACCGGCGCTAGTCCACCAAACGCTCACAAGTAACATTTTTTGAGTCAATCTCCGCTTGGGACAGGATTTGGCTGGTTCGCTAGGGTTCAACCATTGCGATGAACGTTTCCGTCGTACAGGATCCACTTTTCATCACAGGTAATGATTCGATTTAAAATCCTTTCATTATTGTGCCGGTTGAGTAATGTAAAGCAGCAGTCGACGCGCGTTTGTCGGTTTGCTGCACTCAATTCATGAGGTACCCACCTCTCAAGCTTTTTTAGCTTCCCAATTTGCTTCAAGTGGATTAAAACAGTTTTGTCACTAACACCGCAGCCTACAGCTAACTCAGACGTGGTTTGCGATGGATCCGCTTCCACTGCATTCTTCATTATCATCTTTGCTCTCCGGCCGTCCACGGGGCTTGTTCTGCGGAAAACGTTGAAAAAAAAACGCACTGTGTTTTCTTTTGCGTTAATACTCCGAGCCACGGTGGAACTCGTACTCGTAAATAACGCGATATTTCAAGTTTTCCATTTTCCAAAAGAGGAAAAAACAAATGAATTACTGTTTTCGGAACACAAATGCGTGAGTAAATAGCTTTGTTAATTTGAAATTGGAATTCTTAACCAAATAGGAGATAATAAAGATCAAAGTGGCCAGTACGACAAAACGCCAATTTAATATAAAATATATAAATATAAATATAAAAATATTTGCAGTTTTCCGATAATGGTAATTTTTTATTTCATTATATATTTTTTTGTTTGTTTTACTTAACTTGTAACTCATTTTGTAGCTCTATGTTTTAATAATGGTAATGTCTTCTTTATGTCGTCGGGTTACCTGTAAGAGATCGCTTTCTCTGTTTACATTTTGTGTTTTTGTGTTTGTATTGGCTATAAAATGTATACTAGTTGTTTGCGTGGATGAAAACAAAAATCATACATAACATGTATTTAGGACACACTTTTCATTTAAGAACACCTGTTCCATACTTTGTTTGTTCCACTCTAACATAAAATAATATTAATAGCTATCGTAAAATGATAGTGAACTACAACAATAATTATGCTCGTGTACAATTAAAATTACAACTATTTAAAACAGTAAGGAGATTACTATTTAAGGTACCGACGCGATCAGTTCGATCCGACATGTGCTAAGTTTTATAATGCCCGGTACCGAACGTGGCGTGGATCAAGCAAATATTAGAAAGGATATCTTAATAAAATCAATGTAAGAGGTAGAACTAACTTTTTTTATAAATAACTGGCAGGGATTTGTCTTCGGCTCACTGGAAAGTGAAGATGGAGCCTTTCACTCTACATTTTAAAACCCCGGGTTTGGAGATTCCCGGAAAAACAAACGAGGCAGTACATTCCATACGTTGGCGACTATTGAAGATTTCCCAATATTAATTTATTAATTTACTGTTAGTTTATTCAATGTACTCATCATTCGTCTATCAAAGAGTATTGGTCCCGAAAATAGTTCTATCTAATATAAATATAATTAACCAACTACCAAAAAAGTTTGTTTGGATTATATTTGAAAACGGTGTTTTCATAAATTAAAACGAGTTTAAATCCCTTCATGTAATAGTAACGTATGTGGTGATGTTTGTATGTTGGCGTATTATTAGAGATTTTCTAAAAATAATACGTCAAAACAAACTTGGCATTCCTATCATGGAAACCAGTTAAGTATTTTAGAATCTATTAAGCGTCCAAGGAGATTTGCACGGTTTATTAAAAAGGCAAAACTTTTCAATTAATTTGAAAGACGGGGGGTCCTTGCGCGGTTGCTCCCGAATAGCTCTAGATTTCATGGGAATATTGGGATAAAGTCAAGCCTTCATTCTGGTTAATGCAGATTTCTTATCGCAAAAAAAGGTTAAGTGTGAAATAAATTGACTTGTTCCAGGCAATTTTGTCCTCTTTATAGTAAAAAAATAAATAAGGAAAAATTAATTATGTGGTACAAATAGTTTTAATAAACTCTAAAATACATTTCACACTGTTGTTTAAAATGTATCCTCATTGTCACAAATTGAGGCTTAAAGATTCAAAAAATTTTAATTATTTGGATTCATCATCAGTAAAAAAAGCATCCAATAAAAACCTTCATCTTTATCGTCAAAGTGAAAATACTCCTGAAACTGGCTGTTTTAAGGCATTAAAGGTTGACTGAGACGATAGAAGAGTATCGGAGAAAAATCTGTCTGTACTCTTTTGTCAAAACGCTTACCTAAATATTTGAAATAGCAGAGTAGGATATACAATTAGAATGCGACATCAAAGAAACATAATAGATAACTGATTTTTAAATGTAACCAAATTTCGTAGAAATGATTCACCATCCCGCCGATGAGGTCGTTGCCTAGCATTTTGAACGTATTCCAAAATTGCTAATCATTGTATTGTTAAATGATCGTACAAATTGCTAACCAAACTTTGAGCATGAAAGCAAGAAGACAGTGACGCATCATGTGACGTGTTTATTTCTATTTTCAAATCGAATTTTACTCATTTTTCAATTAAAACATGTAGAATTGAGACATGGACGAACTCTTTTGCATCGATTAAGAACTAGATGAACTATTTTTGAGTTTGTCGTAGCAAATTATATAAATATAAATTTCTGACATTCATATTTTTATAAAAGAAGTTTTATCTTTATCCTGTGCCTGATTAACAACAATAGATGGAGAATTTTGTTCTATACAATATTTTTTCAAAAGCCTATTTTATGAAAATGTAGTTAAGTTGAAACAGGCAACCGTTGCAATATATGATTGGACGAACTCTTTTGCATTGGGGCTCGTATAGGTACTGTATATGTTGTTTTGGAAACCCCTACTGAGGGTTCTAAGGCCCTTCGTTTATGTTATAATATAAAACAATCTATTTAGGACATTAGTAGTGCATTTTATTATGTTCATCCAGCTAATAATATTCCAACGGCTGCACTAAGTCAGACGCGGTAAATGGTTAGTGGAGGCGCTTCTAAGTTAAGATTTGCTTAACGAATTCAAACTTAATCTACGTATATACATTCAAATTCAAATATTTATTTCTCAACATTGACAGTTTCTTGTTCTTAAGGACATTTAATTTGTATTCTTTTTTCTTGTATACAGACTGATCAATAGTAATTGTTAGAATTATGTTCTTACCTAATCTTTGGAATTGGAATACTAGATAATTATTATAAATATTTGCACGCCTTAAGGTTGAATATGATTGTACTTCCAAATTATTTATGACCGTGTTATATTTTGACCATTTTTAAATTTAACCGAATAAAGCTGATCTTTCTTTCTTTCTTATTGACGTTAAATAGAGCATGGATGTACCACTAGCCCCAAATAACCTTCGTGAAGAAGAACTGGCAAGAAACTTCACGGGTATCGTTTGTCAAAATAAATTTACAATTGCTCTCCCTCGCCCCAAGTATCAAAACCCGTGCACGAGTTAACGCGGGGTCCAGCCATCGCCCTCCTCCACCATATTAGAGGGAATCAATCTATTATAATTTTCTAAATTCTATATTTAAAAGCGTCTTTAGGAACAGTTTGACTTGTGTGGCTACGGTCGAATCTATTGTTTCTTTTTTGTGGCAAGATGTTATTCGTTAACACATTAAAGCTTGAAGTGTAACAAATCGCCAACGGTAATTATTCGAAGTAGCTACCTATTTTGGTGGCCATTCGTACGGAGACTTCCGTGTTCCACTCCTCATCAGACAGTCTCGAGCTGGAATGACAATAAAACGAAGATGATTGAAAGCTTTAATTAGATTAAACTTAGATGGGTTACAAATGGTCTTTGAACTGAGAAAAAAAATGGCGGCCCCGCCGCCGCGTTCCCATAAAATTTTAATATAGACAATAAAATCTAAATTAAGCTAATTCGAAATTAAATAACGCGCTAACTTCGAATTTTAATTTAATAAAGAATTCACTGAAAATATTTTCCGACAATATTTTGTCCATTACAAGTTATGAAAAAAAGGTTAATATTGAAAATAACGACAGAAACGGCTCGGAAAGTATGAAAGTTTACCTCAATTTGTTATTTAGAGTCGTTATGATGTAGGTGTGATATACCGAAGACATACCCAATAATGTTTCTGAGTGCAGAAAACATAACTTCGAATTTTAAAAAGCATCTCTAAACCTTAAAAAAGATAATATATAAAGTTGTAATATAAATATAAATTTATTATAATTAAGTTAACAAAATTGAACTACCTGATTGAACTAACTAATATGTACCTATTGCATACAAATGTATGATAACATTTATAATACATAAAAAAAAAGAAAATCTATTTTAGGTAATACATATTGACAAAATATAATAGATATAACTATTAAACGGGTATATTTAACGTACACTAAATTAGATATATTCCACTACGTATCTAATTTACATAATATTTAATTTCAACTTAAAATTTTTCAAGTTAATACTAACATACAAAAGTCACAAAAATATAAACATATGACAACTAATTAACAATCATATTTGTCACTTCCAGTGCCACATATTGCTGTGTATCCTTAGATATCGCTTTGCCATTCAGTTCCTTTTGTAACTATTGTATTTACCTGTACAAGTACCGTCATTTTTTGACACTAATAGTTTTACTGTCTCGCCAGGCGCAGAAATTTTTTTTATATAAAATACCCTCCGTTTTCTCATGTAAGTGAATGTTATTCTTTACCATAATCTTAAACCAGAAAAGCATCTCCTATGTTGTTTTAAATCTTCTTTAGGATTGCGAGGTAAAGTCCAGGAAGAACAATATTTAAAAAGAACTAGGTACTTAGCTGTTCAAAATGAGATTCTTCGAATGTTTTATCGTCATTTAGTGTTTTATTATTTTAATTCGAAAATACTCGGTCAACGACTTTATACTGAACCAAAAGTTTGCTACAAATTGATAGTCGTTTATTGGCCTACCTCCAAATCTTAGATTTGGAAACAAACCCGTGTTTATGTCAGAATAAAACTTTCATTATCTAGCCAGGTTCTCTTTACGACTCCGCTTTCTAATTTAAGCATAGACAGTGTGTGAAAATTCCTGTTGGGTTTTAGTTAATTGCTTGTTTGAGAAAAACCTAAGACATTCATCATATGTCTTGGGCGTCATAAAAGTATGTGAATTGATTCGATTGTGATCTCATCAGTGATGTTTGATTGTGTGGGTTTTGTTCCGTTATTGTTGTATTTTATTGTGCTGCTTCCTTACCTTTGTTGCATTTCTTCTGGTAGCATTGCCCGCGTTTACGAGTGGGACTTTAATAATTTCTTTTGACTATTTAAAAAAAAAACTTTGTAGTTATCCTTTAGATTTGAGCTATCGGATGTTAAAGGAGCTTTCCAAAATCTCTGGTAGTTTTTTAAATTGTCTTCTTTGGAACGTTTAATTTTTTATATGATTCCAAGATCCATCCAGGGACTATTGTTGAACTTGTTTGAACTTCTTTCGTATAGTATTAATAGGTCTTTACCTATGAAACTGCCGTTTTGCCGTACTGGCCATTTCAAATGAAAATATTTTTTTTTTTGACTGATAATTCTAATTTCAAATTAATTTTATTTGACAAACATGGAATTCTTTTTCTAAAATCGTCATTTGTTTAATAGTTAGTGTTTTGTTTTCAACGCATTCGAACATTTTTCGTCATCATGGATAAGTTAAAAATTCGAGTAATTATGGAGTATGAGTACCGTCGTGGCAGCAAAGCGGCACAAGCGGCACGCAACATCAACGACGTTTACGGAGCGAACACCACAAACGAACGCACCACCCGTTATTGGTTTACCCGCTTCCGTTCTGGAAATTTTGACCTGAAAAATGAACCCCGTGGTCGTCCGAAAACTTTGGTCGACAATGACGAATTAAAGGCAATTGTGGAAGCTGATGAAACTCAATCCACGGCTGAATTAGCAGCAGCTTTCGACGTTAGCATCAAAACAATATTGGTCCATTTGCGTCAAATTGGCAAGGTAAAAAAGCTTGACAAATGGGTACCCCACGAACTCAATGACCGCCAGCGCGAAGTACGCGTGGAGACGTGCCTTGCACTGCTCAGCAGGCATACAAATGAAGGAATTCTGAACCGCATTGTTACTTGTGACGAGAAATGGATCCTGTTTGACAATCGTAAGCGCTCAGCAAGTTGGTTGGACCCTGGTTCAGCACCCAAACAATGCCCTAAACGAAAACTTACCCCTAGAAAAGTGATGGTCACTGTTTGGTGGTCTAACGCGGGTGTAATTCATCACAGCTTCTTGCCAAACGGGACAAGCATTACTGCAGATGTGTACTGTGAAGAACTGAACACAATGATGGAGAAGCTCACACTTCTCCAACCAGCTTTGGTCAATCGTTCGGCTCCACTGCTCCTGCACGACAACGCGCGACCTCATACTGCACAGCAGACGGTCTCCAAGCTACAAGAGTTGGGGTTGGAAGTTCTCCGTCATCCGCCGTACTCACCAGACCTTGCGCCTACAGACTTCTACTTTTTCCAGAATTTGGATAACTTCTTGGCGGGAAAAAAATTCAATACCCGAGAGGCAGTACAAAATGCCTTTGAAGAATTTGTTGCCTCCCGTCCAGCTGATTTCTTCAAGAAAGGCATCAATAAGCTACCAATGCGTTGGCAAAGATGCATTGATTGCATGGGTGATTATTTTGATTAATAGAAATAAAAAATATATAAAAAAATTACGCTTCATTTATTTCGTGAAAAACGGCAATTTCATAGGTAAAGACCTAATATATTAAACTCTAGTAGTTCCTGGAGGCTGGGGTTGTAGGATGCGATTAGCTCCAATCAAAATGAAAATATTTTGTTTCATCATAGGGAAAAACATTTAGACCAGAGTCGCTGTTAGACAGAAATACAAAGTAACCTAGATTGACTGTACACTTCGATATTATAATTTTCTGATGATTAAAGAACTTTTACATCAACAAATCTATTCTCCCCATTGACTTCACTGTAATCTATTGGTTGAGCTTTTCCTCGAAAAATCCAGCTGAGCTTACTAGTATAGCTTTGATTGACACGTAGGCTATGGCTCAATTCTATAATGACAATAAATTGTGCGACTAATAACATCAGCCAGCGCAATCCTTAATACTATCTATTAAAGTTAAAAAAAAAAAGTTTGAAACGGTTTCAGCCGTTTGCCCTTTTGTGTTGTTGTACAAAGCGACGATGTCCTTAGGCACGAATGCCTCTCGACATCTCATGCGTCCGGCATTCATTTTCCGTTTCAAATGGATACAAAAACGATAAAAGAATTATAAAGCTTTTTTAAAAGCTCTTCAATGCTCAAGAAAGCTTACATATGTAACAGCTTACAAGATTTTCCCGTAGTTCTTTTAGTCCTTCAGTTACGTACAATTATGTTGATATTGTCCGCGTTTCGGCATTTCCCTTCAGAAGTAGGTGAATGATCTTATTAAGTTTCAACTGATACATTGAGAATTGAGGTCATCTCGCATATTTTTGTATCATTCCACTCTAGATTGTCGGCTGCAGTGAAGTATTTTTATAAGATTAAAGTAGTAATTTCTGAACGAAAAGATCTTCATTAGACAAAACAAATGTGAAAAGTTTGAAGTAAATCAAGAGGTTATTGGAATAGCGACATCTATGTCTGAATTGTGGAATTTATGAACCGCGACACAGCTAGTCTCAGAGACTGGTAGAAGTTATTTACATCCGCACTAGGTGGCGCGCTCAATACTCGTATGAAAATGTTTTTCGTGATCTCTTCATTTCATTTAATTTTAACCAAATATATGTTCTTCAAATGCCATTTTATTATAAATTTATTGACTAGTTTAAAAATATGAAAATCAATCATTATATTTGTAGAAAGAAACGGAACTATCTATAGGAAAGAAAAAAATATTTTATGCGTCTTTTTTCTTTAAGAGGGAATAAAAGAAGATAATAATAATGTTCATTACTGTCTTATTCGCACTTTATCAGCATTGGCCAAGGAGGCCGACCTTGTTGTTCTGACCTTGTTGAATTAACATTTACTAATTCACCATGCACTACAATAACGAGGAAAATATTTTGGTTTTATATATTTTTCTTTTCATAATAAACCTGGTATTTAGTAAAATTTACATGAAACTTAATGGCAATAAAACAAAATTTATCACTTGTAATCAGCATAATCAATCGTAAATATTAGTTATATAATTATCTAAATTGTAAATGTATATAGAAGAAAATTAAAGAATTTCAACAGTATATTTACCTTTATTTGCTAGTTAGTACCCACCCACACCCATTTCTACTCCATTTATTTTTCTCTCCTGCAAAAAGTCTACAGTCTGATCAAAGGTATATCTAGACAAAATATTAAATTCAAATTCCAAGAGACCATTTGAAATCCCCGTCATTCCGAATTCTTGCTAGATCCAATCACCTCAATAAGTGTTCCCATTACAAACGACACGAAACAGATGGTTTCGTGTAAAATCTCGCATTTGGTGGGAAACCTGCGAAAGTCCCGCTTGTATTTGAGCCAGAAGAAGACCTAAGAATATTCTGTGTCCAGTTTTTTTGAAACTGGTCAAAATGTCTGGTGAGTGTTTCATAAAAGCTTGTAGTTTTGGGGTGGAAATGTTCATAAATTTGACATTGGGCGCGTTTTCATTTTATTCTCGTTTAGGAGTGAATTATCAGGAAATCCGGTTGCATAAAAGAATTCTGTTGCTAATTTACTACATACACTAAATTTCACCTAGAAAAGCTTTTATTAGTCAATTTACATGCATTTAAGATAGAATACATTTCTAATATCGTCAGAAGCATTATATTTGACGAATGCGTAGCGTAGTGATTCGTAGCTCTGCCTCATACGCCGGTGGGCCCAGGTTCGAGTCCTGGCCGATGCGTTTGTTTAATGAACAAAAATGTTTGTTCTCGGGTCATGGTTGTTGATATCTATATATGTATCTTTATTCTGGGTTCTTCCAGTTCGCTGTATGGTCATCCACAACACAAGCTCTGCTTACTTTGGGGCCATACAGTTGATGTGATTGTCTGGGGATTTATTTATTATGTTATTAACATAGTGTAAAATAACTCCTTTTTTACTTTAAACATTTTAAAGTACGTCGCAAGATTCTGTATTGCGGCTGCGTTTGCGCATATCACCGCGTGTAGTCTGCAATTAAATACGCCACGGGCGATCGCTTTGATTGAGAAAAAACTGTCGTTCTGTATAAATAAATCTATCTGTAGCTATACTCGGATCTTTTTTGGTACTGTTCAGCCATTTAGCTTTATTAGGAGGGAGAAGCTATTTACTGGCACATGTCATAGTCTGTGGTGAAAGTTTTTGTCTTGAGAAACACCGCACCGGTACGCAATGGGAAAGAGTTTAGCCTTTTATGTCAGGTCTTTGTATGGACTTTTGCTTGATTCCTGGGAAACTCGTTGCCTAATAACTTGTAATTTATAACTTGCTTAAAATTAAATATTTCATTTTACCCATAAATACAAACTCTTGCATTCCGTATTAGTAGTTTTGATTTCGTCTAGGCACGTTTTCCGCGAGTCTAGAAAAATTCAAAGCCCTTAAGTTATACATATAGTATTTTACTTAGCCCTTAAGTTATTATATTGAGAAATCGTAATAAATATTACGCTTAGACTTCGAACTTTAAGAGGGTAATATGGGTAAATTCAAATATTTATTTCTCAAGGTTGACAATTACTTGTTCTTATTGACGACAAATAAAACATGACTCTACCACCAGTTCGGAAAAAACTTCTTGAAGAAAAACAGGCAAGAAACTTCACGGGTAATTTTCAAAATAAATTTACAGTGTCTCTTTATATCTATACAAAATTATTCTTATCTGCATCTGTTAGTTCGGCAAGTTTCTCTCCCTTCAAGTATCCAAACGACGAACACCCTCAAATGGCACCCGTTCACGAGTTAACGTGGGATCCAGCCATCGCCCTCCTCAACATGTTAGAGGGAAGTGAGCGACCCGTCACCCGACGCTACCATACGAACCATAGGAAATAAGCCGGCGAAATACTAACCTCACGGCGGTCTTGTTATAAAAATATTTCATTTGTTTCCACTACTGTATAAAATTTAATTAAAACAGACCTAATAAGTAACAAAAAGAATCTAAGAATCTAAATTTAAAAAATTGGTACTTTTCTTTTTTTATAATTCAAAAAATAATCCAGTAAACGTCATCTTCAAAGTTTAAAGCTTAATTAAACTTTGGTATTCATTAAAGTACGTAACGTAACGTATAAAATGTATACATTATTTAATAACCGTGAAATGCGTCACGGGCCGAATCTTAATCAAAATAATGATCCATGAAAATATAAGTAATACTGTTAGATATAAGTCCATAGGTAATAAGCGAATTAATCGACTTAAGATTACTTTTAATGTATTCTTAAAGTTATCTGAATCACCAGGGTCGATATTTATGTTTTATTTAAAAAAGAAACATGTACCTATGTTTTTCGGTCATAAAGTGCGATTATGAAGACATAGGAATCATGTATACAGCCTGTCATAGTTTTAGGTTAACTTGTCTTTCTTCTAAGGCAGACTTGCGTAAAGCTGAGTTCACAGTTTATCTCGGAGTCAGCTGGTTAGTCAGCCATCGCTGTCAATTCCTATTGGACTGTCCGAGACATTGAGCAATATTTTAACCAGAATTAGCTTAAGGATGTATGTAAGGTCAAATCCACAGTACATCTATTTATTTTTTAAGGTTCATTTTCATGTGGAAATGTCAATGCCCAATCATATCAGTTCGCATTTTATAATTTGTCATGAAAAAATTATGTCATCTTGATCATTAATTTACGATTTTTAATAAAATTAATACGCAATTTGATATTTGTTTAAAATTTTTATTGTATTGAATTATGCATAAATACTTCAATGAAAACGTAATATGCGTTATCATCAACGATAACGCATATTACGTCGTTATATACCTATATATATATTGTCAAGTGCTGCGTTGCCGCATTTACGTTTCCAATATGGTGGACGTACTGAGTTGAACACCAGTTCACAGAACGCTACTGAAACGTCAAAAATTAACCACGAATATCTCCATAACGACATCGGCAACAGTGGTTTTTTTTTCCGTGAAAAGATAGACAAGTAGATATATTTTACATACATCCTTAAGTCCTTTACTCAGGTTTACGCAAGTCGGCCTTATAGGTAGGTCTGTACGTTGCATGAAAGCCTCAGGTGCACTATTCGAATTTGGAACTCGTGGAAATCCTTGAAAACTCATTTTCATAATAATAATTTAACAGACTGAACATCGTTCTGACCGGTTCTTATAGAAAATTATATTTAGTATTTATTTATTTATAATTAGGTTTTTTTTGATTCGAGGTTGTTAAACAACAACATCTGGTACCTATATCTTTGTAAAATAAAAGTTTTCACCTGATTTTCTTGTAAAATAGTAGGTTTTTTAGTAACAGTAAATTAAAAAAAAATTTTAAACACCGTTTTTCCGGTTTTTAGTTTAAATAGGTTCCTTTTGACCGTCCGCGGCGATTGGACATCTTCCGCGCCATTCGGACAGTAAAACAGTTGCATAGAAAGCCTGCATGATTACCATAAAACTGTACGCGCTAGCGGGCCTGACGTGATTCGTTTATTCTACTTCGATAAGGAGAATCGAGTAATCTTATCGGTGAAATTTCATCTTTCATGCAGCAGTCTCCCCGGACAATTTTCGATCCTCGTATCCTCAAGCTTCGGCTGGCGGCCCCCAGCACATAAACCTCGGTGAAATATAAAAGGCATTCAAGCTATAAATACTATTATAAAAAACTGAATGATAGCGGTATCTGCTTGTAAGGTCTGATCATAGAAAGGTTTATTCTTTTTTAATGGTGCAATGCTTTTAAATAAATGTGACCCAGTGACTTGATGTTGGATGAAATTATTAGGTTACCGTATCATCTACGCTGGAAGTAATTGGGTAAATTAATGAATAAATATATTTTTAATGTTTTTAAATTTCTAACCCGAAATAAGAATAATAAAAAATCTTGCGTACATGTTACTCGTTCATTAATTAAATGGTAGTAATCAATTGAAATAGAAATAACCTATAACTTAAAATAATTGTCGTTGTTCGTCATAGAAATCGAATATCACTAAGATTTGAATTTGGGACCTCTTGCAGGTACAACCAAAGAATTCGTAAAAAACTGGTAAAATGGTGGTTTACACGTGTTAAATAATTACTAAATTTTAACTAATTTTTAAGTTACCGCATTGTTACACACAGTTACTTGTGCGCCAAACGCTTTAAGTAGTAAATAAAGCTTATAAGTTCAATAAAGATGAACAGTGATTAAAGTTTAGGAGTTCGTCAGTTCTGTACTTAAATTTGTAATAAGCGAGATTTTGGACAAATTCAGTGAGAAGAATTTGTTTTGGAAATTGAAGTCTTATATTCAACAAGCATTATTATTTTAAATATTCTTCAACAATTTTTAAATCAGATTTTAAATCCACTCTGAAATTTTGAAAAGCTCTTGCTGCCAACCGCTATGTCAACTTCTGCACTTACCCGTATCAAGTGAGAAGCTCCGCCCACCTACTAGCCAGAGAAATAGAACGAATCCTAATCTGCTTAATCACTTGCGTACTAACTGTTAACTTACCACTTGTCACTTAACTGACACGTCATTTTTCACAAAAAAATTAGTTTAACTTTAGTTACCAATTAAAACCATTCTCGTATCTCGGTAACGTGTAATTTAATATCGAGCGATCTTAGGGGTCTTACATTCACAGTCGGGCCGGCATGGCCGAGCAATGTCGAATGTGTGCTGTTGAAAGTTCGGGAACAATAATAAATAAATCCCCAGACAATCACACCAACTGTATGGCCCCAAAGTAAGCAGAGCTTGTGTTATGGAGACCATACAGCGAACTGGGGGAACCCAGAATAAACAAACATATATAAATATCAACAACCATGACCCGTGAACAAACATCTGTGTTCATCACACAAATGAATGCCCCGGCCAGGACTCGAACCTGGGACCACAGGGAGGCAGGGCTACTAACCACTACGCCACTCGGTCGTCTTTATATTTATATATAATGTCGCCCGGCCAATGCATTTCGAACGAGCTGACCGTATAAAGCTCGAATGGATTATCCGATCGACTTGCCGAAAAATGAGCTGTCGTTGGTTCGGGTCGGCATTACCTTACAATGTGAGTAGCGCCGCGTATACAATAGTTGCAGTTAAGTCTCTAAAGTGGTGGCACTGTATTGCGGTGTATTGACCTACAAATTAATTACATAGTTATGTAAGTACCTACGTGTTTGCTTCCGTTGGAGCTTTACTCATTCAAACCTTCCTCAGGGAGAAAGGATGGCGAGGACCTCCTCAGCGCATAAAATTAGTTTTGGCGAGAGTTTGCAGGTTCGGTGTCCGTGCAGGATACCGCTTAAAGAAATTGTTTTGAATGTTTTGCTGTGTAGATTATCTATTTAAGTTTACTCTTAGGCACTAGGATTTTTAAGGTTTTAAAACCCACCCACACCTAAAGTTTAGTAATTAGTATTAACTTGAATATGTATTCACATTTCTTTGGTATACCAGTTTTGATAACCGTCAACAAAATATTTGAATAGCTACTATGCATTCGATGGTCCGTTAATTAAACTACGACGAGTGGCCTAAAGGAGTCTCATGACGCCCACAAGGTAAAACTCAAAAACATGTTACGCAAAACGTAACATGGATATAATAGGATACACAAAAAAACAAAACCAAGGATATAATAGTGTTGTTTAAAGAAAAATGTATGCGAAACCACTAAAGAATCCAAAAAATAAGATAATCTAATAAGGCGCTTTTTTACTTTTATGAACACTTAAATAATATATTCTAAAGCATTGTATATATGCTTTGTTCAAGTAGCTTCAATTTGAGATCAAAAAGCATAAATTAAAAACTTTCCCTCCACATTGCATGCCTTTTAAAAACCAATGACATGCATACCGGCATCGACCGCTACACTTTTTCCTTCCATCTGCTTAGCTGGACTTTATGCAGGATACCGTATCCAGGGCCAGCGACACCATTCCTCCGGCCATTCTCATCCGTGGTAGATTCCCCGAACGCCCGTCTATGACCGGCGTTGTCCATTCTCGGACTACCGGTTTTTTAATATAGCACCTAAAGTGGCAGCCATTACTAGCTACAATAAAATCAAGACGGATCATCGTAGGAAACGGTCCCACTAGATGCGGTCACCGCTTGCTGTCAGTCACTCTGACGACGGCCATTCGGTTGTGCCGCTCAGTAAAACGCGCGCTGTCACTTTTGGATTTAGAAGTTTGTTCTTTTTTTGTTAGTGGCCAGATATAGTTTAGTTAAACTTTTGTTTTTTTTTTAGTGGATTAGGATTTTTTAGGAGATCGTCTGTTGTGGTTGTGCCTCGTTGTGTTGTATTTTGGAATTTCGCACAGTCGGTGATGCATCGAAAATTAATTTTATGAAAAGCTTTGAAAGGCCGATTTTGTTTAAAATTGGCGTGAAAATTTACGCATTTATTGTATACCGAAACCCTTTTATGTTTATGTAAATAACTTTATTTCATGTAATAGTTACTGGTTCGTTTGTGTGGGCTCGGTGGTCAGCATAGCACAAACAGGACATATTGCGGCAAAAATTACCTTATACGACGACTTGTAGTAACAATGGAGAAACTAATGTTCCATTGTGTATGGAAGACTTTGGTGGGAAAATGTCAACGGTCTGTCAAATCGACATGCTGTCAGATAACATGCGCGTGTGCAGTTAGGCAACAAAACAGACTATAAATTAAATCGTATGTCATCGCCGTGAACTTTAGAAGATTGATTGACAGCGACAAGACTGTATTTTTATGGCTTTTTTGTTGCTTTACAATAACTTCGAGGCAAAGTTTAATTTATCATGTCAAGCATTGTATAGTCACGCTGACAAATATCAAAACAATAATTGTTTTTTTTTAATTATGTGCTATTCTATTGTGCAAAGATATTTAATTGTTTTTGAAAAACCCTTTTAAATTAATCATTTTTACTTATTACAGATATAAAAACTTAAATAAGTGTTTTGTTACATACTAGTTGCTTTTTTATACTATAACTATATGCGGAGGTTTGTTGTAAGCCTTAAGCGATTCAATTGTTGGTTTATTTTGTGTAAACGGCTGTAAACCCCCCCAAAAAAAAAATCATAGGATACTTTACACAATTCGAAACCGAAACCGTACCTTACTTTAAAACAAAGGCAAATAATTGACAATTGCTGGTTTCGCTTCAACGGACCGCGACCTTTGATTTATACACTAGCGACCCGCCCCGGCTTCGCGCGGGTCGACGTCCCTGCATTTTAAATCTGTAATATCTTCGAAAATATTCATTGAAATTACACACTGTTCAGGGCCATATTGATCTATATTACAAGCACAATGCATTTAAGGTACTTAATTGGATATGGATTAATGCTGTATTGCTTAAAATCGCTTCGTAAGTAAGCCATTATTTCTCGTAAAAAGTAAAGGATAAGAAATGGTGTTTGTGGGTTATCCCTAAAAGATAGATATATACTATCGCGGATTTATTTGTAGACCTTTTTAAGGTATACAGTACTGTAGTACATTATTTTGATCTATCTCGTAGGGTTCCGCCAGCGTTTGCAATGTAAGCGCAAAAAAATGTGTTTACGACATCACATTAAAAACTTCTAAGGTTCTCAGCGTTTCTCTACTATATTATGCATGTATTATATGTAAACGTTCCTCTTGAATCACTATCTATTAAAAAAGAACGCATCAAAATCCGTTGCGTAGTTCTAAAGATCTAAGCATACATAGGGACACACAGACGGCGGGAAGCGATTTGTTTCATACTACGTAGTGATTATACTTAATACTTAGTGATATAAAAACTCTTAGAACATAGCTATTATGTTACTGGCTGTAATTCTGTTGGTGTCACCACATGTCATTTAGATTCGTTATGTAAATAAACTTATAGTTAGCTTTAGGAGGTAGAATTGGTTGGTGGTAAGAGTAATCATGGCCTAGAAAGCTCAAGAAGTTTTCAAATATTCAAATGTCTTTTAATGCATTTTTTCTTTTTAAATATAAAGGAATGTTTCCTAATAGTAAAACTTGCTATATCAATTATTTAGAGTAGTTTTCCTCCAGGGGGCATCGCAAAATTCCACCCTGATTCCAATATTTAATTAAACTATTAAATTAACCCACTTATTACTACCCTTTGATATATGGAGTTTGGAGATGATTCTGTGTAACAATAATATTTTATTTCAAAACCATTTTTTATAATGGCTTTAAATATTTTATACCTGCCAATGTAAGATAAAATTATTACCCATATCTTAGATGAGGCTGAGCTTCTTAGGTACAAGTTCTTCCTGAGAACGTTTATAGCAACTTTAACATAAATTGAAATCATTAATAAAATATTATTTTGTTAATGTATATTACTTTTGTGAGTTTAAAGCTACTCACTCATACGTACCGCGCTAAACCCAATTCCAAAGCAGATGTGGTATGAACCTTACGATTATGGACTTCTAGCGTTTTGAAAAATCATCTATGGAACCCTGAAACCAAGCAGGTTGAAAAACGACTGATATTTTTTTAATATGCTGCTCTAAGAATTTATTTCTCGGGCTTCGAGCTAAGTAATTTCATAGCAACGAAACATATTAGCCTATTGTTTATCTGTTACGTTATTATTTATTCAAAATAATGTAGATGGCTATAATTTTGTCGAATTTGTTGTCTACATGCTAATTATACTAATTATAGTATATGGCAATGAGTTTTATGAAAAAACCAATGTCATATGTATAAATTGTTTGGTACTATCATTATAATCCATTGTTATAAGACAAAGTTTCGTAAAATCTTAATTTGATAAAAAATCTTAGTTTTAAAACTATGATATAAAGAATTTTTAACATGGCTTATCCAACAGTAAACAAGGTAGAGCCTCGGCCTTCGAGACTAGCCTACCCACGCGGATGGGCCCGCCTACCCGCGACCAGAACAATGCTCTAATTACTGAGCGATCAGCCTTGCTGGTTTATTGCGATCTATAAAATATCGATTTTCGATGACATTGAAAAAGTTTTATCTTCATCTTGTAAGCAATTTTAACGGTGTTTCGTTTTTGGACCATAATGTAGTCAATTTTTGTAGAGTAGATGCAAATCTGCCTTTAGCGTACCTACTTCAAACTTTATTAAAATCCCGCCTGGAGCTGTCATTCCGTGTTTATTTGTTGTACCGTTGTACACGGTTGTGTTCCGCTCAAAGGGACGGAACAGCCGGCGTAATGACTGGAACACAGGCAACATGATAACATTCAATATGATTATCACAGTTAATGTTCATAAATACAATACCAACGATTAAATATACAAATATCTCGCTCGCGCAGCAAAAAGCTCGCCCTGTATATTGAAGACTGGCTCAAATTGTATTTACTGTTTTATTATTACCTATTGATTAATTGATGTTTAATATGCGCTGTAATTATTCAGGTTTAATTAAATCCTATTCATATATTTATTAAATTATTTGCACCTACCTTCTGACCAATATCTCAAATATACCAAGGTTTTTTCGAATTGTTGGTAGAGTCATGTTTTATTTGACATCAATAAGAACAACTAATTGTCAATGTTGAGAAATAAATATTTTATTTCATTCATACCACCTTGCAATATTTATAACGTTGCCACAACCATCTTGTAACCCTAAACACCTTAAAGGGGATAGGGCACGACAGAAAACCAGCGTCGCTTATGCGGCATTATGCTGAGTCGCTTACCCTTTTTTTAGAAATAAGTAAAAAAAATTTGTGATTATTTCCTTTTCTTTTTGTTAGTTTTTGAGATTATTTCTAAAATAAAATATTTTCTTTCTTAATGATGGCCGTGGGCACGAATATCATTTACCATCAGGTGGGTCTAGCTATGTGTGGTGGCTTTCAAATAAGTAAAAAAAACAAGACGTCACTAATATACGTAAAAGCTGATAACGTACAACAAATATTGAGCCGGCCATGTTTGTCTAATCTTGTAACCAGATCAAACTTTCTCGCAGCAAAAGGTCACGTTGTCACGTGCCATGTTACAGGGGATTTGATTATGTTTGGCCATTGACCAGTCAGCGCCAATCACAGCTCTCCCGCCATTAACAGGTTTATTCTATTTACCTTGACAACACGTGAGCTTTGCCGCAGATTTAGTAGGGCGGCGCCCGCCCACGCCCCCCATCTACACCGTCGTTAGTCTGTCACTTATATAACGTACAGTCGATTGTATTTATAGATACTGGACACCGATATCATTGAAACATTCGTGAAGATAACCTAGAAAAAACTACAACGTGCCGAATCGATTCGGAACGGTAAAGATCCAATTAGTCACCTAACTAGGCCATCTGTCATCTCCAATGCGATGGAATAAAAAGGTTAATGAGTTTAGTTTCGCGACGTCTTGTGAAACCGACGGGAAGCGACCACCTGACGGGAATAGCACGTTGCGCAGCTCTGTCGCCAGCGCCTCAGTGTGACCGCGGCCTCACCAAGCATCGCTCGCATTCTCTCTGTTGACCAGTCCACTCGCATCCGCGGCACAACCACGACTGCACGCTAAATTGAGCATCAGCGCCTTTTATACGAAACGAAGGGATGACGTCCGTGCGCACGCGCTCAGCATCCCCCAAGTCTGTCTCCTTCTCCCCCATCTTGGAGAGGAAGTACAGTGCCGATAGAGGACCTTCGTCTCCTCCAGAGCTCAGTTCCTACGACTGGAGGAAGTACTTCACCGACTTCAGCGCTTATCTCGGTAAGTCTTAGTTTAAAATCGCCTACATCATAGAATGACTGAAGTCGCTTTTAATGGACGACCTTGCACTATATCGGTATCGGGTAAATGTGGCGTTGGGAGCATATCGCGTAAACAAACTTTACGCAATCGCATGGAGTGGCTCGCAACTAATGTTGCACGCTGCTGATACTGGCCAGATGTGTGTTAAATCGCAGAAACTGTCTTTGATACTTGGTAGCCCCATTTCTCACAGTAAACTAAGTTGATACTTGGTTTTAAGTGTTGTAATGAAGTTTAACGTCCCAGTATCGGATGTTCTAGAAAGGAGGGTATTGTATTAGAGACCTCGCCGCAGAGATCGGTCGCACAGATCTGACCGCATGGGTTTGTTTACAAGAAGCAACACATGCAGCATTATGTCATCTCTTCAAACACAGCAGCTTACATCAGCGTTAACTGATACGCGCTAACTGTTTGCATTTACTTGTTAAATACTTGTCGATTGTTTTACTCATCGATTCGATCTATTTACTCGTCACTGGGACTATTGAGTGAATTTTGTGATTAGGATCGCACACGACGCGACACGCTAATTTAGTATTTGACAACTCCGTAGTGGATAAAGATTTTAATCTTTTTGTTTATAATACCGTAGTTATATAACATTATTTCTTTATTGATTTAATATACATTATAGTATGAATACTCGTTTGGCCGTGATTTCCAGGCCTGCCAGCGCTTTGTCCTAGCCAGTTTGTCTTAGCTTTTATCTAGCTTTAGCTAGCCAAAAATCAGGCTCAGAAAGGAATCTTTTGCTCGTAATCCGTGTTTGGTAGACACCTCGACACTAGAGTACGACGACACTACAAGGGATTCTAATGCAATTCTGAACCAGCACCAAGTCAGCCTGGAGCCATGCCTGTTCACGAGGCAGTCTTCAGAAGGCTCAATGCTGTTTTAGAAATCTCCTGAACCCTAAATTCCCAATACAAACGCCCTAATAGCATTTATCAATTGTCACAATAGCTCAGGGAAACATTAACACTCGTTCGTAAACTGGAATATACCGGAGAGTTGTATTCTTGGTTGTTGTAATGACCCATTATAATGAATGATGGTTTTGTGTCTATTTTGCATTTACGAAATTAATACGTAAATGATTTCGCCTTGTACTTGTAAGACAAGGTTATCATTTGAAACAAGAAAATTGCATTATATTGTACAAGCTGTTTCAATTTTTTTTTATTTAAGTTCGTACCTATTTAGTTTAGTTGCTTTTCATCATCAAGAGATGGCGCTCGAATCACTCTTGACAATAAATTTTTAGTCATTCAACTAAGTAATAAAAATCACATATTTTTTACTATGTTCATAACATTGTGACTATTACCTCGACTGATAATGCGTTCCCGGCCGTAGGCTTCCGTTGGGATTGCCTTGTTCCAGTGACTGCCCTGTCTGTTCCTTGCCTTGGACCGGGACACAGCCACGCAATACCTGATGATATCTGAAGAATGTGGTACCGCCCCAGACGAGACCTTCACAAAGGCCTGGTACGGCCATGTATATACGTACACATCAGGCTGTAATATTAGTTTAAACGTATTTTTTATACGAATAACGGAATAGTCCTAATTAAAACCGAGCTGTGACGTCACAACATGTAAATCATGCTAAAAATTATATGAGCGTTTGGATAAAACATACAATAGCTGCGTTTACATGCATACTGCGGTAATAAGAATTGTTACATTTAATATCAGCAAGCCAATAATATTTAAAACATTAATATATTTTGTGATAGATTGTTTGCTTCTTTTTTAAGTCAGCTTATCTATACAGGGTGAAACATAAGTCGTAAACAGAAACTAAGCAAACAATTAAACTTTATTCATAATAATTTTAAATAGCAAAAACACGAACCTTGTGGTCACCCTACTCGCATACAGTAACAAGCTATGGGTCTATGACAGTTTAAAGTAGCAATTAGGGTGACCATGACTCAGTAAATTTAAAACATTTTTTTAAATTAACGAATCATCAAACAACTTTTGCATATTTCTGCCTGTTGTCACGTCCACATGTTTAAACTAAAATTAAACAGTAAGAAACACATATTTCTGTTAACGACTTATGTTTCACCCGGTATAATTTAGATATTGAATTCAAAACTTTGTTTTTTAAAACATCTTCGGGTCAAAATAACTTAGATTTTCTAAATAAATTATAAAAACTTGCATTTTCAAAAAGTGTTTAGTACCCAATTGTTAAATTGAAGCCACAGCCTTAAAAAGAAATATCACTTATGATAATAATATTATGAAGCCGTATAAATGTAGCCGTACGGAATCTGATTAAAATTTTGCGTAGTAACTTGCAGGTCGAACCATGTTATTTTAAGAATGGCAGCAACACTTTCTATGTTGATTATCTTTTGTATTTTTGTATGTAGAATTTTATCATAAAGGTATAAAATAGTAGAAATTTTTATTCAATTCTATATAAAGGATATCCAAAAAGTCGATATGGGACCCGCTATTTTGACATTCTCAAATGACAAGATGTAAAACGAATACTTCTACAAAATGTTATGCTTTACCTCACTCTCTCAAGAAACTGTTTTAACCACCATGTTTTGCAGAAAATAAAACGTTTTATTCCAATCAGTACATTCTGTTTGAAGATTAATGAAATGTTGATTCGCCTTTCTATTTGTGCAGAGCAAATCATATTGGCAGCTTTGCTACAACTTTAGATCAGGCGTTCAAAAAGCTACATACTATGTAGTATCAGCAGTCTTATCGTACGTCATGTTACTTTTAAGGACGTAATGTTGACGTATTCGTGTTGATTAAAGTATTGTGTGTTGTTTTCAATTAAAGTACATCCTGTCAAACGTGAAAAATTACAATGAATGCCTCTTGGCGTAGTTTCGTGATTATAGCCATGTCCATAGCAATATCGGAGGTCCGGAGTTCGAGTCCTGGTATTATGTAATCGTTTTCTATGTGGAGTATACGCATATGGAGTAATTCATTCTCTGATAACCACAATCTAAAAATCTATCTATTGGTGTGGTGTGTTTAGGGATAACTGCAGAAGGTTATCCCTAAGTTAGATAAATAAAATATGTTAGCCTAATTATAATAGTTTTTGGGAAATGGTGGTTACAAACAAACAAAACTGTCATCTTTGCTAAAAAAATTTAATTGAAAAAATTTTAATCACTGCTTCGTTGTAATCCGAGCAACATTCTGTACAATCCAAAGCTACATCAGCAAAGAAAGTGCTCATTTAAACCCTTTTGAACCCTTCGCTCACCCACACAATTTTAAACTCTATCCGTCATTAAATAAGTTTGACATTAGTTTGTTAAGAGCAGAATTCCTTAGGAACCTCGTCATCGTATGACGCCTTGAGTCGGCTGTTCATTATCGCAGCGGCGTCAGCGCTCATTGATGAGTGTTCCTTAAAGCGAATCTAGCGCTTTAAAAAAAGGTATCGGATGGATACTTAGTCTGTGAACAAGGAATGTAATTTGAAAAAATGTTCTAGAATCTAAATTTAAATAAATGTAAAATAGTTTAATAGTTATGAGGCGTTCCAAAAGAGATAGGTATTGTTTTGTAATAAATGAAGTTCAATAAGAGGAGAAAAGAGAAAACTGAGGGAGGAAATGGAAGGTGTTTTTGAGATACCCGTGAAGTTTCTTGCCAGTTCTTCGTCACCAAGGTTTTTCCGAACTGGTGGTAGAGTCATGTTTTATTTGACGTCAATAAGAACAAGTAATTATCAATGTTGAGAAATAAATATTTCAATTTGAATTTGATTTAGGTAAATAATTACACTTTCTCAAAACTATGGATCTTTACCTTGTTAAAATTGATCCAAATACATATAATAACTATATCTTGTTTATTGAGAACTGGTTGATAACAGCATCTTTAATTTTTTTTCAAGATACATTTATACCGCTAATTTGTTATGTAGTTTATTTAAATACTTATTATTTTGGGATAAATCGTTTTGACTTTAAGATGACTTTACAATCAAGCGCGTTGTTTCCATCGATTGGCTACCTTAACACAGTTATGACTCAAATCCTATAAAATATTTCCAAACAGATCATACGTATAATTTCATGAATGATTGGCAAATGTTTACACGAACAATGTGTAATGTGTTAAGCTGTTGAGCTTCGCAGTTTTTGCGGTCTGCCTGCCGTCGGTGAATCAGTCTGCATTAGGCCATAAGAGAACCGCGCGCCTTTTTACGTTCACGATTTAAATTTAGAATTATTATCCTTTGCCCTCGGCGGGACCGCTCACGATTCGTCCTTTTTTTTTTTTTTTATTTAGTGGTCGGTATGAAACGCATTTGAAAGTTTTCTGCCAGTGATACAGTTGTGTTTCGTTTTTAAATTTGTTTATAATGTCGAATGCACACTATACTGTGAATGATGATCTTTACGGGAAAATTATGAAGACGCATAACAATTTGACGCCTCAAACGAAGCGGACGGAGTATTCCGAAGTATTTGAGGCGGTCGAGGGACTTGGTAATGTATTTTAAACATATGCACACTAAAGTAAATATTCACATAGGTAGATAAATAAAGTATTCTTGCGTGTGACGTCAATAGAAGTTTCTTCTATATGAACAGTGCGCTCCTAGCTTGATCTTGACATAGATTTTTATTACTTTGAACTATTTTATTGGCGCTAAACGTGTTGAGTAACAATTGTCTTTATTTCTTATTATCCACGCAGATACAGTAAGTAATGTATCTGCGTGGTCTTATGAACAGACGGTTGGTATCTCGTTACTAAATACTTATGAAACACAATAAGAGTCTTTGTTGACATTTTTCTTATTAGCTTTTGATAAGCAACTAAACTATAGAATATATTTCGTTCTGTTTTTAGTTTATCTTTATAATAATTTCATTATGCATTACTTTTATAATAATTTCTAAATAACAGCATATTTTTATGATAATTCAAGTTTTATTACTCAAGTATATTAACTGATAAGTTTTTTTAGTAATTACAATGAAAGGTTTTTAATGACTGAGTCAATGAACGTTATTTTGATAATGATTAAGCAGTTAGTAAACAGTTACAGTACAGTACGGTACTCGATATAAATGTACAGTTGCGTACAATTTGACCACAGTTAGTTATAATTGTGATCTCAAAATTGCCTCTACATCCACCCGAATAACATAAGCAAATTAGCATCCATTATTTTTTTGTGATAAAAAGCTGTGAATAGTAAAGTTTAAGAAAAAAAAACCTTTATAAGTGATGAAGCAATATTTTTGATAAATTTTACAAATACAACACTCTGGGGCTTTAAACGTAAGATAAATAGGTTCCTCTTGGACAGAGGCGTCACCCCCTCGTCTCCATCGTAACCTTCCACCAGGTGAGATGGAAGAAAAACGCCTGTCAATTGTAAATAAAAAAAAATTATGAAAGGATCATGTAAATTTCGTATAACTCTCGATCCCACGGGAATTTCGCGATAACATATAGCCTATATTGCGTCTGGATAAAGTATTTTTATAATCGGTTAAATAGCATCACAATGTACCGATTACATACAAATAAATAAAAAAATAAATCCCCTTTATAATAATAATAATTAATTTATTGACACCGTGATTTGTATATTATAGAATTCAAATTCAAATTCAAATTCAAATTCAAATATTTATTTCTCAACATTGACAATTACTTGTTCTTATTGACGTCAAATAAAACATGATTCTACCACCAGTTCGAAAAAAAACCTTCGTGAAGAAGAACTGGCAAGAAACTTCACGGGTATATATTTTTTTTTTTTCAAAATAAATTTACAGAGTCTCTTTATGTCTATACAATTATTCTTTTCTGCATCTGTTAGCTCGGCAAGTCTCCCTCCCCCCAAGTATCCAAACGACGAACACCCTCAAACGGCACCCGTTCACGAGTTAACGCAGGATCCAGCCATCGCCCTCCTCAACCATATTAGAGGGAAGTGAGCGACCCGTCACCCGACGCTACCATAAGAAGACGTACTTTAGTGACAATGACGCTTTAGATATTCATCGGGACGAAGAACTCATCGCACAAACAGACACATTACACATGCTTTGTTTCAAATACTAGTACAATCCTGTTAATGAGGGGATTATACCCAAGGGCTTTTATCATCCAAATAATCGGATAGTTTATAATATGCTCTAGCACACAACTTCTCCTTTATAGTTTCTTTGAATTTGTCAATAGGAAGACCTTGGATATCCTCAGGAACCTTATTATAAAAGCGTATACATTGACCCATAAATGAGTTAGTGACTTTATGAAGCCTGCTATTATGAGCTGCCAGCATATTTCTTCCTCTTGTGTTAACATTGTGCAGATCTTTTTTTCTTTTGAACAAGGTTATGTTCTTTTTAACATACATTAAATTTTCTAAAATATATTGTGAATGGAAGGTAAGAATATTTATTTCCTTAAATTTACTTCTAAGTGACACCCTTGGACCGAGCTGATAGATTGCGCGAACAGCCCTTTTCTGCAGAATAAATATAGCATCGATGTCGGCAGCACTCCCCCACAGCAGAATACCATATGTCATGAGGCTGTGGAAGTAACCAAAATAGAATAATCGAGCAGTTGTTTCATTTGAAATTTGTCTAATTTTTTTAACAGCATATGCGGCAGAGCCAAGCCTTTTCGCTAAACCATCAACATGCGGTCCCCACTGCAGTTTGGCGTCTAAGGTTATGCCCAGAAATACAGTTGAGTTTACAGGAGTCAGTTCCTGGCTCTTAACTACAATAAAACACCTGACTCCTAACAAACCCATTAATTTTTGTTGATACTAAATTCAAACCTTCTTGTTCCATTGATATACAGATAACTGGTTACATATTAACCTCTACAGCCAACATTTTCGAAAATAAAGCAGGCACTTATACAGCCGTCGTCCATGCGTCTCTGAAGCCCGGAGGTCAAACAAGCGTCGCCTTAAAACCCCGAAAGGCATTAAAGAGTTTTACATCGACAAATAAATTTAAGGTACTTACATGTAAATGTGACTTTATGGGGATATTGAACCGAATGCTAAACTAGTTTGCCCAAAATAATTCCAAGGTCGGATAAGGATGAAGCCGAATTGAAACTGCGAATTGAATATGCGCGAATCCAAAATGTCATCTTTTGTATTCGAAAAAGAACTTTGCGTATCGGTTGTTGTGATTTTAATTAGATAAAATAAATAAATAATAATAACTAGATTGATACTTTATCTTTTTCCTTAGGATGTTTTTTAAAATTTCTAAAGACTACGTTGTTGATAATGTAAAGATATTATTTTTGGTTGGCGGGGAACTGGCGCCTGAATAAGTTTCAAATTCAAATATTTATTTCTCAACATTGACAATTACTTGTTCTTGTTGATGTCAAATAAAACATGACTCTACCACCAGCTCGGAAAAACCTTCGTGAAGAAGAACTGGCAAGAAAGTTCACAATAGTTTAGGAGGTTTAACGGACTATAATATGCTTTGCATTATATTTAGTAACTGTATCAAATTATTATTTATATAACATAAATTTCTGTTAAAAAGTGGGTACACACTACTTTGGCCTGCACCTTTACTTTTTTATAAGACATGATCTGCTATTTAAGTTATTAAGATATAATAGGATTTTTATTATATTGTAGAATATGAGTAAACCAAACGTTAATAGCGTTCAGATTCTGTCAACGACATAAAAACGCTTCCCATAGTTGTTCGCATATTAAAATAACTAGGGAATAACTTTCATTTGTTTCCCATAATAGAGCTTTAGGTGGAGTATCAATCATTGTATATGATACGTCTAGCCTAGACAATCTTGTTAGTCTAGTGCAGTACAAACATGCCAATGTTACTGGAGTAATGTAAATATGTAACATAGGTCGTTACGATTACCTTTCTAATCGTAAAATAATTATTAAAATATGCTTATAGTTTTAAATATCGCGATTATAAACCAACAAACAAGTAGCATCTTTTTTTTTTAAATTAATAATTGATATAGCTGAACAGTTGCAAAGTTCTTTTCACCTGCGCAGGTTCTCTGTAGCTTTACATACTAGTGACGGTTCTACGAGATACAGTCTATGATGTTTAGAAATCTGATCAATGGGTACCGATTAACTTAGACGGCCGAGTAGCGTACTGGTCAGTAGCCCTGTCTCATACGCCGGAGGTACCATGTTCGAGTCCTGGCCGGGGCATTCATTTGTGTGATGAACACAGATGTTTGTTCTCGGGTCATGGTTGTTGATATTTATATGTGTATGTTTATTCTGGGTTCCCCCCAGTTCGCTGTATGTTCATCCATAACACAAGCTCTGCTTACTTTGGGGCCATACAGTTGGTGTGATTGTCTGGGGATTATTATTATTATTATTATTACCTATAACGATTAACTAGCGTTATCCTGAGTTTTGAAGTATTATATGAACGTACCGTTGGAACAATTATTCCCGCCTTGTTTACCATATATTACGGTACCCTTCTAAAAGGGAGGACATATGCCTTACCACAGGTTACGGCTCTAATCCTGGTAGATATGAAAGTATTGTATGTTCACGTGTTTTAGATGCCTTTTAATATTAATAAGGGTTTCTGTAATTTTCTCTACGGTTTCTACTCACTCTGTGTGGTTCTAAATCTTAATCTTAAGTTCTGAAAACTATACAATTACTGTTTTTATCTAGATTTGATCCTGAATGCAATACTGCCCAATTGAAGACCTCTTCTGTTGAAACAACCAATTTCCTGCTATTCACAACTAATCTCCCCGACCATCTCATTACAGATGCGCTGCTAGCCGACCTTCAGAACTCGATCAACCCTGGCGCTCGCGTCAACAGCCCGGGCCGGGCTGCTTCGCCGGGCTATCGGGCGCAGTCGCCGGGCCGGACCGCCTCCCCTTACCGGACGCAATCTCCAGGCCGCACCGCCTCTCCCAGTGCGAGGGGAGCCTCGCCCGGCAGACTCAGCTCGCCTGGAGGAAGTCTAAGTTCTCCGACGTCTACGGGATACGGATCCATTAATGGGTCTAGGAATTTGGACTATGGGAAACCTGCTTCGGTAAGAGTCTTTTGTTGTGGTGGGAGGAATTTGAAAGTTATGATGCCTTTTCGAAAACATACAGTTGGTCAATCAGAACCTGACTGTCTGATAAAAAGCAGTATCAGGGCTCGTTACGTTTAATGTTATAATAACTCGTGTGCAATGAGAACAATCAACGTCGCTGGCTTTCGCTTAAGTCATTCCACTGCTTCCATCCTTTGAAATAGAAAGGAGATGTTTTTCTTCATCATAGCTGGCGTAGAAGGTTGGTTATATAATACTCGGTTGGGTCAGGATTGCACCTCGCTTGAATGCTTTTCAGGTTGTGCAAAAGAATACAATACAACAGTAAACAGTCAACATTTTTTAACCAACATTATACCCCAGACAACCACACCAACTGCATGGCTCCAAAGTAAGCAGCGCTTGTGTTATAGATTGAACAGATTACAATAGTGTAGTAACATAATGAAAATTCATTTTTCTGCTGAAATCCTTGAAACGCTCTGGACTGTGTATATCAATAATAGATGATAATATATTTCTTGTTATATATAGTCATCTTCTCGTACGGCGAAGTTAGGATCAATGTTGCGGTTTTCAAAGGATTTACTTTATAATTCCTAGAACACATAATACCAGGAAAAGTTAAATATTTTAAATCAAATACGACGAAATGTACGTAAGTCGCCACTCTGTGTCTTTATATTAAGTAATTTAATAGTTTTTAAAGGTACCTCGATGGACCCCTATATTCAGGGAATATTTAAGAGTACACTAGCAGGGATGGAAATATGCTTTTTATACTTTTTCATATAATAAGATGGAAGACAACATATTCGATTTTCAGAAAAGGTCTTGTTCAAATATCCTTTTATAATATTTTTTTAACAGGTTTGATTGATCCCTCATATTTAATCTATGTTTGGTTGCGATATTCTTAAAAGTTTCAAATAATGTGTAAGCCGGCCACCCTTACACTTAAAATTTTCTTTTTCAAAGGATTTTGTAGTAGTATTTGTAGTTTATAAATCTCTGAGTAAAGTACATAATAAATTAGCTTTTAAAAACGTTTTGAACTTCTTTCGACACTCCAAATGTTGGTTTTCATTGTTGGCATTCCAATTTCATGTTACTCTCTATTTCCTAATAAATCGTTAATTGGTTAATTGTATACAAACAGCAGTATAACAATAGCATTTCTAGCCTCTCGTGTAGAGCTATTTTTAATGTGGTTTCAATACAGCCCCATCTAGTAATCGCGTCTGTGTACTATTTTGAAGGTTGGCAACTCTTGTGTGGTTTGGCACTTATAAGTATGACTGCTCGCAGATAGATGGCAGTTTTCAACAAAGCAGTGATAAGCATATCTTTCTGCGGTTTTTTTAAACGTTGTCTCTTCTAATAGACACATCACATGAATATCTATTATGTCATGTAATTGTTACCCAAAAGAAGATGTTTTTTTATTGATTGCATTGACATTTGGACTCTATTGGGGCCCCAAAAACTTTTGAAATAAGATAAATTGTTTAAAAAACCGACATTTGATATAAACCTTACATATTTTATTCACCCAAATCCACAAAATAGATTTTAAGTTTATAATATTGTTACATAAACCTAATCAACAGTGTTCTTCCACAGCCCACCTACCAAAACACAAGCTCCCTCCACGAGAAAATCATCCCTGTCAAATACACTGGCCAAAACGCTCCCAATTACAGCACATACTCTTCCACCAACTCGCACGTGCATTCGCCAAGCTACGCCAGCGGTCACGCCAACCATTCGCCAAGCTTCGCGACTGGCCAGGCCAGCCATTCGCCAAGCTACGCCAGTGGGCAAGCCAATGCGTACCATAGTCCGGGTTATGTTGGCAACCAAAGTGGTGGTTATGGGAAAACAAACAGCAGAGGCATTACGGAGTTGGATACCTTACTCGACGACCTGAGCAATGCTAGATACGGCAATTATGCTGAGTCAACGTTTAATAAGTCAGTGGACAGACATGGTGAGTTAGCTTTTGCTTTCTAATTTTATTTTTTTAATTAACGGTATCGTTTGATATGTGGAGATTTCTGTCTATCGGTCTGCCTGAAGTAGGATAAAATGTCATCATTTTCAATTGGACATTTACAATAGCGAGTAGCGCAGTGGGTAGTCGCCCTGCCTCATACCCTGGAGGTCCCAGGGTCGAGTCTTGGTCGGAGTATTCATTTGTGCGATGAACACAGATGTGTATTCTCGGGTCATGGTTGCATATAACATATATATATATATATATATATATATATATATATATATATATATATATATTCGTTCGCTGTACGGGCATCCATAACACATGCTCTACTTACGATGGGGCCATACATAGAATTTTTAAAAATAGGCATGATATAGTGACAACGACATGCCAAATCTCAGAAATAGTCGATGAAAGATTCCAGAGATATAAAGGTACCCTGGTGAGGATTATGGCTTGAACATTTGAAAACTTCAAATTTCTCCGGAACGCTTACGGCTTTCAGTTTAAAGTTTGTTTCGAAAAATAGTGATGGAATGATTTCAATGAGTTGTCAATAGTGACTATTTCTATATATGACAATATGACTATTTTTTGGAACCTAAACCAAGTAGACAGACCTAACCGTTTGCTTGCACGAGAGATGAGGATTACAGCTTGATGTTCAAGCCATAATCCTCACCAACCTATAGCTATAACGCCGAAACTATAATACGACTATTTTTTTTTTACATGTATTCTATTTATCACTATTTCATGACTATTTTTTAGCATTGTCTAAATTCATTTTCATTGAGATTTCAAATATGAGGATTACAGCTTGAAGGACACATTTATCTGCTAGGTCGCAGTGTGACAGGGCGCTGTTCAAGTGACCACATAGTCCCGTAAAATCAATAAATAAAATAAAAAGTCAAGCCACATAGGATTATTTCATTTGTATAATTAAGAACAATAAAACAAATGACGTTATCGTATTGGCTGAGGTTTCCTTGCCCGCTGCCGAGCTGTTGTATTTATTTTTATTTTACTTTATTTGGGATACAAACAGTTACAAATAACACTTATTACTATTTCACTGTTTCAAATACATTAACCAATGAAGTTTCCACTGTTTGATTATACATATTAGAGCGGTATGCATGTACAAAAACAAAACAAAACAAAAAAACATTAAATTATCTAAATAACGACTTTAAACATCGAGAACAAAACAGTGTTTTATACCTAAACTTAAGAACCATTGTAAATTTCAACAAAAGAAGCAAATTAATATTTCCAAAATCAAAAACTATATTCATAACTATTATCATAATTGCAAGTTTTATTTAATTCTTTTTTAAACTTTGACAAATCAAGGCTGTAATCTAATTCTAACAGATTTTTATTGTAATAATCACAGGATCTTTTCAAGAAAACATTTTTAGCGTAATTAGTTTTATTGAACGGGACATGAAACAATAATTTTCGTCTACTATTTTTACTACTTTTTTAAGAGGTATCGATTTCTTGCAATGCTATGATCGATACTAAGTCTTAAACAGAAAAATAAACTCTATAAGATTAAAAAATATACTAGATATTTGCAGTATTACTTAAGCAGATGATTAATATGTTGTCTAAATGCATCATTTAGATGATGTATGTGCGCGATATAAATATCTGCTTGTAATATTTCGTGGAGTGCTCTGAGAATACTAGCCGGGATGTTGATGTTACTGCCATATTCAAATATTTGTTCTAAGCAAAGAAAATATTGAAAGTACGGAAATGTCTTAAGTGTAGTTTGTGTTGGGTTCGGTTTCCAAAGGACTTTTGGATGTTGACAAAAAATGAACACTTAATAAACGTTGATATAAAAGCTTTGGCTTAGAAAAAGGGACTTAGTTAAAAAGGCCGGCGTAAAGTCGACCTCATTGAACTCTCTTATCATAAACGTTCGCTAGCTACTTAAAAATGTGTAAAAATTAACAAGGACATGAAAGGAACATGTTTATTTTCAATTTCTATCAAGTAAGATATCAGAAAAATATCGGATTTCCATCCGCGAACCAGCCTCACAAAGGGTCACAGGATTATGTCTAAGATTATATACAGGGTGACTGGAAATTAGTGAACACCCTTGTTAGGGAGTATGGTACAGGTCATTTGCAACAAATTTACTAATTTCCAGTCACCCTGTATATATGATACCCTATCTTTGATTTTATGAAATATATTTTTAATATTTTCATTTTATCAATTTTACCGCTCGTATGAATGTACTCGTAAAAGTATGGACGATTCATCTTTAAATAAAATTGCAACATGACAATGTTTAAATTTGTTTTACCACAGTTAAGAAGTCTAAGAATTACTATAAAACAAACTTTTATCTACATAAATATATAGAAATAATGTATTTCCTAATACGTATAGTTCTGGTAGCTTTTAAATTTGAGTAAAATGATGCTTCTCGGAATCTTTTGTAGTCAACTAGACGAGGTAACTGTAACTTGGATTACTTTCTAACGAATATAAAATATAATAATAATAATAATGTTTATTGGGCACCATATTTTACAGAAATTACTTAAAACTAGGACAATAATGCAAATAATCTGGCAGGTACATAAATAATATCTGCATGCATATTTTTTTAATATATCAACTCCCGAAAGAGGAACACCTGTGACGCGGGAGCCAGTGTCCTCCCGCCATTTTAAAAGATTGATTCGTTGTTCAAACTTAACGTAAGGGGATCAACAATAAAAATGTAGAACAAAGAAAAGTAAAATTAATATACAAAAAAAAAAAACAAGTGAATATGAAAATGTGCGTCTGCGTGCGTATGTGTGTGTAGGTACTAGGCAGAACTATAAATCAATAACAGCCAAGCTGAACTAAATCTCGTTAGAAAGAAACATCTGTATGTATTACTCGTCTGCTCTACAAGCCGACGCACAATTACACAACAGCGATATAACTAAGCATCAAATACACATATTTCCGATATGTTTACACGATGGCCGCCTGGCTCTCCGTGTTGAAGCTGGCAACTGCGCCAAGCTTTCTTGCGCGCAGAAATAGATCATACGGCTGTGTGCTTGTGCGGTGGAACAGCTTTTCTTTATAGTTAGACGTGAAATAATAATAATAGATATATTTTTAGACGCTAGACCTTGTTGGTGGTTGGACATTCATTTCACTAATATATTGGTTTGGTGGCTAGTATTTGGTTTTACTAGTATTTTTCCCAAAAAATAAAACAGATGCTGACAACCTACGGTTCTTTGGAAAAACAATTACATAAAATAAAACAAAAACAAATTTGTTTGAAATATACCATATGTGACTAACCATGTAGGGTAGTTATCGAAAACTTTCGGGTTTCTCAAAAAACTTTTGCTTATGACTTTTTTTTTTGTATATTATTTAAAATAAAAGAATTACTTTTTTTTTTAAATGACATTTGTATTAGTTACATTGCGAAATTGATTGTAAAAGTTCAAAGTTTACCCGGTAAGGCTAGTGTGATGTTTTCTTCCGCCTATGATATACGTAGTGACAAACATTCCCCGAATTTTATGATTAAATTAAGCAAAACAATCACTGCCATATTTATTAAATTCTGAAAGTAGAGTTTCTTTGTGAAGATCTCGCCGTAGTGTACTACAGTCGCCGTAGCGTCGTAGCGGTACTACAGTCCTTCCTAGTGCATTGCTGGAACCGAGGCAATTCCAACTAAAGCCGACCGCCAGCAACGCATCATTAGTCGGGATAATAACCACAACTACTATTAATTAAAAAAAACACCTAGGATGAACTATATTTCCCGGGTGCGGATGACACTTACCATGAATTGGGTCACGTGGTTGTTTGCCAGCTTTGAATATAGTAAAAAAATTTGGAACATTTAACTAAATTTCTGAGTTTGGCATCACGTTCAGTCAAAAAGAACCTTCTTAGCTATGTCTATCTCTTGGTGGTATTTATCTTTGCCATAATAAAGGTCATAGATATTTACAGAATCCAGAACATCATTTTCATTTAATTCACAATATAAATTTCGTAAGACTGGTCCCCACCCAGTATCCTTCAACCAGCAGCTGTCGCGAATCAATTCACACTTCATACATAGCAGAAACCTCGTTTATACGACAATTAAATACATAATTTGATTCACATATCCACTGATTTTATTCCCCGAAGTTATATTTTAAGTGAAAAATTGTGATAGAAATGTAATATTTTAGTATGTAAAATAAATGATATCGAAGCGGAGGTCTGCAAATTCATAGGTACATTCTTTTATTATGACAATTTGATAACGAAACGACAGACCGAGGGCGATACGTTTTAAGTTCGGATGTTCCAGTAACCTTGTGACAGGTACAGTCTGGCTATAGTGATTTGAAATATAAGGTCAATGATTGTTACTTTGTAGTCGACGTAGTTAAAGACAACTTGTTTCTTGTATTTTACGGGTTAAATTCCAACGAGACCAATACATAAGTTGTCTGATATTAACTCGAACGTTGCATTTTTACCGGTCGCATTTTGTAAAACTCAAAAAATTTTATTTAATTAAGTGTAAAGAAAATGTAAGTAAATGAGATTCTTCTTATCTTCATCATAATCGTAAATATACCTTAAAACTTAGCAGTTCAAAGACCAAATTCAAATATTAGTTACTCAAAATTGACGATTACCACCAGTTCGAAAAAACCTTCGTGAAGAAGAACTGGCAAGGAAACTTCACGGGTATAATTTTTCAAAATAAATTTACAACGTCTCTTTATGTCTATATAAAATTATTCTTATTAGCATTCCCATTGTTGAAAAACTTTACCATTCCCAAACATTGTACCATTAATGCTGAATGCACATTTAGGGATACATTGGTTACGAATTGTATCAAAATAATATAATTGAGTTATATGGCGGAATGTGTTTTGTTACATGTTTCCATTATCCGTTTCCGTTTTGTTATATGTCTCACATTGGATATTTCCTGAAAATCTAATTAGGCTACAAAGTCAGCTTGAATTATAGTGAACCGGTCCTTTTTAGGGTTCCGTACACAAAGAATGCCGATAAATCGGTACTGACGCTGCGTCTATCTGGCTATTGGAGTCGCATGGATCGTTGTCAGAGACAGTTGAAATGTTTACAGATGGTCCAGTTTTGTTTTTGTCTAGAATAACAAATAATGGAAGTTCAATTGAATTTCCTTGTCTCTAATTAATATTACAAATGCGAAATTAAGTACAATTATTTGTTTCACAACTGATTGTTATGAGATTTTGCATACGCGTTCTCAGGATGTCAGAACCAGACATACAGCCTCGGACATACCAATAGACCATTCGATGATGTCACAAATAACACCCCGGGGCAGCTTTTCAATATGGCATCACTTTGTAATTGTTTGTATTTGTACTTGTGCGTTTTAGTGTATAAACGAATGTCTTGTTTCTAGCCTAAATAAAATCTAAGGCGCTTCTAACTATAGACTTTTCATTACAAATTTATACTCTGTATGTAATGCATCTAAGTTATAATTCAGAGCACCCTATGTAACTTTTATACCTGAGTGCGGCCGATAAGCCGTTTATCTATTAAAATCTAAAAAAATAAATTTATTGCCTATAATATGGTAACGTTTGTAGGTCTTAAGTACATAAACTAATTGGAACACATATCTAACTGTATGACAGCACGCAATCGTTACTTAATTATTTCTAAATATTATCCTATAATTTTAAATTACAAAGCCAAGTATAAAGTTAATGTCAATCATGTTAAAATTGATTCTATACAGAGAGATTAATTTGTACAGTTTATTACTATATTTCACATTATATTACTGCTACAAGACAATACAATATTCATTTAGTGAATAAAACATTTTTTAATGAGCCATTGCCGTAGAGTTTTTAATTTATGTAATTGATAATTTTATGTGGTTAGGTAATTTATTTAAAAATAAAAATACACGTATATAGACTATTTCTTATAAATATTTCCGTTTTAATATTAGGTAAACATAACTTATCAGGATAAATAGAACTGTAACTTAAGTATATTTTCTATCTGAAAACATTTTGGGCGTCAAAAATGCCAGTTTCGCGTATATATAAACTGGATGTTGTTGGCGTATAGATAAAAAGTACTGATCCAGAAGGATACGCGGGTAAAGCCACAAACAAAATGCAGTAATTTTAAAACTTTTAAACCCAAATTCACCGCGATTTGAACTCGCGCGCGGTCTTGGCATTGAAGCACTTTTGTCCAGCGGCCACCTGTCCGCTCTGCACTTGGCCGCCGTCCTAATTCACGCGAACTATTTGTGAATACCCGCATTTTGTCTAATGTACCTGTTTATGTTCTCCGGGATTATTATTTTGTTGAGTTATTTGTTGGCTTATAAATGGAGATTGGATATTGTTGGCGTGTAAAATTTGGTGATTATACTATTTGCGCTATAGCATGGTGCGGGTGACAGTTTCAGGAACGCTTCGTTTCACACTTGAACGTTGCCGCGATTTATAAATTATGACTTAGTATTTCAGCTGTACCACATTCGTAATATATTAAATCATTAATAACTGCAGTAAATTAAACTAAACCCAACCAGAATGTTCTAGTCAACAAATAAAATCTAATTGAAAGAAAAATTAAGCAAAGTTTTATGTGTATAACGTAACGCCATAGAAGTGTCATGAGATGACAGATGTCAACGTCATACAGGCAACTGTCACCCACACTTTTTAAATTTGTCTTTAAACCTAGGTTTAGTAAGAGGAGCTTTTATCTCAATGGCTAGAAAATAAAATATATTCAATCCAATTTTCTAAACTTGTAACAACCATAATAATTATAAGTTAAATATGGCTGTCTGGAAGAAATTGCTGTGTAACGTAAAGGAACTGTTTGTGCCATGTTTTCCTAGTGTTGAGGTATATATCAAAGGGTAAAATAAACAAATAAGTTATAACATGAAATATCACAATACAAAAACAGAGTCTCTTCTCTGAGAAATAACACGACATGAGAGTTTTGTCCTAGCCAGTTAACGTGTCACGCGCAGTCCTCAAATGTTTCATTTGGATATATACCTGCATATTATTATTAATTAATTTTGAAAAGTTTGCCTTTATCTCTTTCGAACTATATTTGAGGCAGCCCGTTATACAGTTATAGCTGAAACTACTATTTCCTTAAGTTTGTACGATTCATTATCCGTGCATCCTATTTTTTCCCGTTGTATAATCAATAATTCTCACCGACGCGAACTTTATTTGGTGATCATAGACGAATTATATTTTCGTATGAATGAATGAATGAATATACGTTTATTTGCACATACATACATTTACAATAAAACAAACATATACCAATCAAGACTAAGTTCAACAAAAATGCTGACATGGTACATGTGCAAAAGGGCCATGGCTCAACGGTTATCATTTGCACATTTGAGCAAATCGTTGATTTTCTGCCATGCCATTTGGGCCCACGGTGAGTGCAAACTGGCTAAAGTCATTAACTTTTATGCGCGGTTTACATGTATTAAGTAGTTAAGTTGGTAACTAAATTTTAAGTTACTACATGTCAGTTGTGTGTCCAAACGGATTAAGTAGTTAAGTTCATAAGTTCAATGAAGATGAGCAGTGATGAATCTCAAGGAATTCGTCAATTCTGTACTTTGATATGTGTTGAACGTGATTTTGGACAAATTCAGAGAAGAATTTTATTCGGAAATTTAAATCTTTACGAGAACATGTATTTTTTTAAATATTTTACCTCGGTTATTCTACAAGCATACCTATTTTAAATATTCTTTAACAAATTTTGAAGTTGAAACTAAACTCCACTCCAACATTAATGAAAAATAAGGGAAAATGCGAAATAAATACAAGCTCTTGCCGCCAACCGCTTTGTCAACTTATGCACTAACTAAAAAATCACGTCCAAACGTGTTAAGTGAGAAGCCCCGCCCACCTACTATACGAAAAATAGAACGAATCCTAATCTACTTAATCACTTGCGTACTAAATTTTAAGTTACCATTTGTCACTAATCTGACTGTTTACACGCAACTTTTAACTTAAAATTTAGGTACCAACTTAACTACTTAAGCGTGTAAACCAGCCATTAAGGGTGTTACCACACCAATCGATCGTCCGTCGATCGACGTCGAGCAGTCGACGTCCGATGGCCTACAATTGTCTGACACCACCTTTAAGTTGGGAGAGGCTGATATCCCTCCAGTGGGCGTGGTCGATCGATTGGTGTGGTAACACCCTTAGATAATTAATTACTTAATAAATATTTATTATTTAAGTATGTCTTTTTTATTAAATAAATATGTTATATACAAATTTATTTATTCAGGCTAAAAACAAGACATTCATTTATACATTTAAACGCACAAGTACAAATACAAAAATTTCAAAGTGATGCCTTATTGAAAAGCTGCCTCGGCACGTTATTTGAGATATTATCGACTAGTCTATTATAAAGTAAATCTTGTAAATCTTAAATAAAGACTTGTAAATCTAAGTGAGCGCATCTAACTGTACCACCCTTGTCTTCAGACGGCTACGGCCGCAGCAACGGAGCCACCAGCCCCGCCGCCAACAGGCCCAGCGTCGACTCCCTGCTGGAGCAGCTCAGTGCCGACGTGCCTAACGGGTGAGTCCTGACTTTGAACCTACGTACGAACTGCAAAAAGTGATCTTAAATAGATAGACATATAAATTACAACCGTTTAAGGACCTTGTGCTATGACGGTTAGTTAGTTAAAATGTCCCTCCGTCACTTTCTAGTTCTATTGAACTGATAGAGACATAAAGCAATATTAAGCCTAGTGCTAGCTAGTTTAGAGCTACCCAAGCGGACCTAAGAATGTTTCAAAAATGAATATTAGTATAAATGTGGATTGCTAAACTTTTAAAACCTTTTCAATAATTTGGACTCCGAAAGACTTGCGTTGTCTTTATTTGAATAATCTGTTAAACACGTTTAACAATAAATGTTGCAGTCATACTGGATGCAGTTATTTCATTTGAGCACAGTTACCAAAAGGGTTGAGTTCAAAATGTTCGTGCCGTCGGCCACTTATGTTTCAGTAAAATATACAGTTATGATTATTTTGATTATAATAATCAATAAGGTTAATACCATATTTTATAGTCACCTGAGCTAAATACTAATTAGTTTATTTTTATTTTTAGTGTTAAAATAGCCATCATTAGAGTAAACTTATAATAACAATATTGTATTGCACCACAAATTCTTTAGTCTAAAAATATTTGTAACTTTATTTAATATGGAAAAAAGGAAAAAGAAACAATTAACTACTAATTAATTATTTATTGTGTTAGTTTGCTATCTCATAAGTCAGCGGGCTGCATTCACTTGTTGCACAAAAACAGAGCGAATGTTTTTTTTATTGAGGGTTGCCGATCAAAGAAAATAATTTCGCTCATACACCCAAACAAATAAAAAGCACAAAAATAAAATATTGACTATAAAGCTGACATAAATATATATTTTAGTGATATTATTTAATATGCTATGATTTTGACACTTTTTAAAGTAATTAATACAACTGAATATCTATGTCATCTATTTTAAATCAAAAAGATTACCTCAAGTATTTCTTTTTCCATAATGATTAACCCATAGTTCGAGAACCTTGTCTCTAACGGTAAAGTTGCACGCAGTTACATATTCTTTGATTTCTTTTATGTCTTTTATATATTTATATACATAATTTGGTTCTGACTTTCTTTTTATTAATTATTATAAAATGTTATAAAAATTAAGGTATAGTACCTAATTTTTTGCGTAAAGTACTGAAATCAAAAGCTTATTGAGGGCCTGGAATGAACTTAACTATTTTATTTCAAATTGCGTTAGTTATTTTTATTTTTTTTCGAAATTGACCTCTTGGCCTTATAAATTTTACCGGACTTTTTTTTAAGTTCAGAATATACCGTTATATGAAAGTAAACAGTCCCAGAAAGTAACCTTCCCTCAAAATATTAGCATATGAATTTACATAACTTCGTACCGTTATCTAAATTATCGTAACAATCGCATAATTCACATTTATATGGAAGGGTAATTTGCTCTAACAATTCATGCCAAGTTAAGTTGCAATATAATTGTTGTTTGGCAACGTTAATAAGTAATTAGTCTTCCTAATCGCGAAATATCGAAGAGCAGTACAAAAGAGATAAAATTCAATATATAAAGTTCCGCCAGTAAAACTTCACTGAAGCTGTCAACGTGACATCCACACGCATTACATCATAGTACGCGTTAACGTTTTCTTTATATTTCCCGCGCTCGCACGCGTCGTCTTGGGGTCGTGTGAAGCGCGCCTATTTTCGCGCGCGCCGAAATGGCGGCCGTTGTGGCGCGATACGTCATCGGAGATTTCGATTAGCTGTGGTTAAGTTTGCTGTAGGGTGACCGTGAAATTCTGGTAGGAAAAGAATATTTCAGAAACAAGGCTCAACTGCGCGCTTTTGCACCAAATATTAAACGTTATTTATTGTTAGTCATATCAATAAATATCATACTACTTCCCTCCATTACTGACGATTTCTATAAGCCTTAGAGATAAATTATATAGCAATATTTTTAACCTAGGCTAACTAAGATCTGCGAAAGAGAATCTTAGGATTTTCGGTCATTCATGTTAATGGTTCAAGAAGTCGGTAAAGTTTCACCGATATGGCATTCTGCTTTGACATAGTCCTGACAATTTTCGTAGCAATTATTTCTTAAAATGAACTGTTCTTAGTTAAATGTCAAACAATTTTCCAGATTTTCCACGGTTATTTTCCCCCTACGAAAGCATATAGATTTTTTTAAACTCAATTTGAAGTTTAAAAATCCTACTCAAGCTAAAGAACTTAAGTACTTTCCGATAAACAAGGGTCTGGGGCGTTTGTTTGTCATGAATTGTTTTCAACTACTGTAATATGAATATATGTGCAGTGACCCACTGTTGCAGTTGCCGCTATTCCAAAGAGTTTTTATTCAACACCAGAAATCTTCATAATTGTTCTATAAAATGTTATTTGTACTTGTCATGTATTTCAAAAATACGTTCTCAAAAACGTTAATACAGCGTAATCTTTATTATTATTCATTGTTATCTCTATTTTTGGCAACGCTCAGTGTCGCGTTATTCCTATCACACTAGTATAAAAAAAAGATGCTCTCGTCCGATTTTCACATTCGGAACAAGACCATCTGTCAACAACATAATCGATATTTATAACATTTATAAAATCTTGGCAAGTAGGTTAAGGAAAAATCAATAAATACTATGAAATATTTATTAAAAATGTTCTGTCCTTGAAATGGCCGCGTGTTTTTACATGATTTATGGTTTCCGTTCTGGTTATAGTTTTAATATTCCACTGGCCGACATTTTAGTGTTTTGTAACATAATATCGCATTATACGAAAACGCGGTTTATTTGAAGATGCTCGTGAAGGATTTTCCGGCTCTTGAAATAAAAGCTCGACTGGAAATGTATTATTGTCGCTGTAGGATGATAAAAAAAGAATTTTGTGCGAAAGTTAATGTTTATAATGTGTTTGGTTACTGTTATACGGGAGTTACAGCTTTTTTTTCTTGCATTTGTAGCTATCGTAATTTAGCTTTCGGCAAGGTTTGGTTAGAATCAGCCATGGGCTTTACTGGAGCGGGGTCTCTTACAGAATGACGTTTCCTTCTCTTCTAAAACCTCCGAATTATCTTCAAAAAAGTCTCCTTCAAATCGGTGCGACACCGGTCAGCACTGTGGCGCCTTCTGGCGATCTAAATGCGATCGTCTTTGGGCCACTTCTTGCTTTCCCACGCTGCGTCTTCTGGAGCCCAGGAGAGCCCAGAATCTGATCTTTACTGAAATCTTTACTGCCCTAATGCCGATGTACTTTGAAGCGGAACTCTCTATCCCAACGAAATCATAAAATAACGAAAATACATTAATTAGATCAATATTGTTCAACATTTGACTGTTTTCTGAAAATGTATGTTTTTCTGATAACCTTGGCCGCATTGAAACTATCATTCGTGTAAATAGGCATTTGGTTTAGTTCGGGTATCTTCGAAAATATAGTGACCACGTTTGTTTTTTCGGATCGTCGTATAGCACCTTTGTCTTCATGGTTACTATTCATCAGGTCAGATGTTTGAGAATCATTTTTGAACCATTTATAGTAAAAATAAAAAAATACGGAAGGCTAAATTTTTTATGAAGAATTTAGTAAAGAATGTGTACACTTAACAGTTGTATTTTTAAATATATTCCTAGTGAAACTACAAAGTACATTTCACACGAGCAATGTAAGCCACACAACATTTGTAAAATAGTTACAACGACGGGTTGAGTTATGTGCACCACCAAAAACGCCCCATTTAGACATGACCTGCAAACATCAGCATTTTAGTACCGAACTCACAGCAGCCAAAACTATCCAGGTTGTCGTACAAAACGTGTTTATGTACCGAAACTAATTCCTAACTTTACGATCGCAATAAATTAGAATCCACACAATAGCCGTAATTGTTTTTGGCGAGGTGCATCAGTGTGCAGCATTCGGCGAAGTAATTAGGAAACGAAACACCTGTTTTTGAGGAACGAATTGATTCGATTAATTACTGCTGGGAAGTTGGCTTTGGGGAGGTGAAATTGATTATTGCGTGTGTGTTATGATGTCTACATCATTCATGACACACAGTTTAAGGTTTATATTAAACATCTCCGATGTTACTATTGAGCTACGTTTAACTTAAATGTCTTTGTTATTTAATACATATTATTAACTGAATAACATGATAGTAGTCAAATTGTATACATTCTGTTCCATGTATGTATCGGGTATGTTTGATAAAAGAGTGCCGAGAGATTCTTTTTCCTCTCCGGTCTACCTTTGAAAATCTGAAGTACGAAGTGGTACATGTTCGCAGGACATTACGTTTCTGCTGTAGACCAATAATCAAATAAAATATATATATATTTTTTTATTGATGAGTCTTATTTAGACTTAATAATATGGCTTTCGCATAGAAAGCGTGTTACCAATGAGATAACTTTGTATCTATAACTGAACAGCAATAATTCGAAGTCAGGCTCAATGGCTTTCTAAATGGTGTAATAAATCAGTAAATATACAAATTGGCAGACTGCCATTAATGAAATCCATGGGTTTAGCATCTTAACATTAGGTGGATCAATTTCTAATACAATGTCATGTATTATCAATAGTTCTTTATTAAATTATTATGTAGAGCAAAGATTTATTTGTTTGTTTAATAGTAATCAATAAACGTAAAAAAGTGTAAATCGGTTCAATACCCAGAAATGTATCCCGAACTTAACACGGGATCCGTGTAATCGCGCCGGGGCTCCATAACCACAAGTTTTGACACAGCATTTATATGAAATAATAAAAATGACACAATTTCGTTCGTCATGGCAGAACTATGCCTCTCCCTATTTGCACTCAGGTCAATGGTTACCTGATTACTACACACTCTTCCTAATTCCATATCCAACCACCAGGCGCGCCTCCACCTCCCCGCTCCCCACGAGCAGTCTGCCGCGCCCCGGCACCAAGCAAGTCACTGTCACCGTCCAGGAGACGGTGGTGGAACCCGCCCACGCCCAGCAGCAGCCGCCGACCACGCAGGCCGTCAGGCACCACCACCACGCCTCCAGCGCCACCAAGGAGCTGGATGATTTGATGGCGTCGCTGTCGGATTTCAAGGTTAGTGAAACTAAGGCTGTAGTTGCGATAATACACACAAACATGCCAGCAAATCTAATTTATTTCAAAGAGTAAACAAAAAGGCCGTAGCGACCTCGAAATTACAGGTTTGATGATTTTCCAATTTCCATTATACATTTATCATCTGATTTGGAGCAGTATATAAAACCCCAGTAAATTTTTAAAGATTTATATAAATATAATACAATGTTGAAACGAGAGTGTAATGAGTTATGAACACCATGAGACACACCAATAATTTTCAATTCTGACATTCTAGACGTCCTACTAAAAAAAAAATAAACCGCCAAAGAGGCGCAGTAATCAAAAAGGTTTAGATACGTATTTCTTGCAGGCTGAGGCTTAAGGCATTGTCATAAAAAAAATTTGAAGCTACGATTTGTTCTTGCACAAAGTTAGATGAGGCTATCACGGTAGTTACATATGGCTATAATTTTTAGTAGAAAAGATTTTCTTGATATTTTCCTTATTTATGTTACATAGGTATCTAAAAAAGAAGGAATCCTGTGTCCTTTCCAAAGGAACCATATTTTTTGCTATGTCAATGGTTGCAAGGTGGAAAATTAGTAAAAAAATGAAAGAATAACATTGTTTTACTGTGTTATAACTTTTAATATTGATTGACTAGTTTAGAAATAAGATTCTTTTAGAAAAGTAATTTTGCCATAGATTTGACTAAAAGATTTAGCTTTTATTTATTCATTTTTAATTTTTACTAGTAGGGAATATTATTTTTGCTGGTTCCATGGCGTTTGTGTCGCTTGCAAGTTCTCCTACTTCACAAAGTTTCAGTACATAGCTGGCATAAAAAAAATCTGAGTTAGTATTGATGCTTCTAGTGGCTCTAAATCGGGCGTTTAGCCAAAAAGAAGCTATGGAACGGACCATCTTATGTTTTGAAAAGATATTCAGCGTTTTATTCTAAATCAAACAATCTCAAATACAAATCTCCTGTATGTTGATCTTCACAAAGTATATAACCAATTCACTCCAGCTTATAATCGCTACCAATTCAAATCTGCTCTGTTTGACAACACCGGTAATCGCTGTTACAAAATCGATTGCGTTTACTTCGCGTTTTGTCAATAAACGATTAGAAACGCTCAGAATCGAAAGCTTGCGTCGCTGGTTTATATCCCGAGTCTAAACACCTGACGATACTGAGCTATTTAAAGCTAATGTTCATTCATAAACGTAGCTAATGGTAATTTAGTGGGTTTATTTAAAATCGTTCGAATGTGAAACGGATCAACCGTTTTATAATCCGAGGAAGGACGAGTGAGTCACTGGAGCGACGGGGCTGTCAGGGCCGCGCGGCACACTGCACTATAGCTACCGTTCGATTATTATAATGTTTACAAGTCTCCTTTCTTGGTCGACTGCTATTTCCAGCCGCGGCGACGTCAGTCCAGCGCGCGTCTCGCTCGCTCCGGTCCCGGCTATCTTTAGCCGCGTTACATCACGCGGGGAGGGGCCGCGAGCTTATAATATTAGAGATCGTAGTGAAGCATTTCACTCGGACCGCACTCGCTCCAGAACCTTGCGCTCAACTGGTTCACCAGTACGTTGCGATAACAGCTCGAACTTGCAGAAGTTTCAGCTGATACCGCGAGGTTTTAACAGAGTCTCGTCCTTAGGTAAGCGGCAGCGGTGGCGAAGGAACTCACGTGTACCGTGAGAAGCACCTGTGGCAGGAGACGTCCCGCGCCGCGCCGCAGCAGCCCGCCGCCGGCTCCCTCGAGCACATGCTGGGCTCGCTCCGCGCCGACATGAGCCGCCAAGGAGTCCAAACCCCTCAAAAGGGATGCTGTAACGCCTGCGAGAAGCCCATCGTTGGACAGGTCCAGATTTACTCAGTGCTTTCAAAAAGAAACTCTAGTGTCGCTCCTTTTGATTGATATTTCTTTCTGAGTGCAGTTTTATAGTGTCGGTTTTGTCCAGGTGATCACGGCTCTGGGCCGCACCTGGCACCCGGAGCACTTCACGTGCGCACACTGCAACCAGGAGCTGGGCACGAGAAACTTCTTCGAGCGCGACGGCCGTCCCTACTGCGAGCCCGACTACCACAACCTGTTCTCGCCGCGCTGCGCCTACTGCAACGGACCCATTCTTGACGTTAGTTGCACTTTGGAAACTTACTGCTTCAGGGGAAAACTTCGAGGGGTTTCACTTCAATTTTGTTTTTTAGAAATGCGTGACGGCTCTGGAGAAAACATGGCACACGGAGCACTTCTTCTGCGCACAGTGTGGTCAGCAGTTCGGGGAGGATGGGTTCCATGAGCGCGACGGCAAGCCGTACTGCCGCAATGATTACTTCGACATGTTCGCACCAAAATGTGGAGGATGCACCAAACCCATCATGGAGAACTATATTTCCGCGCTCAACACCCAGTGGCATCCCGACTGCTTCGTTTGTAAAGTAAGTCAAGAGAAGAATCTTTTCATCACAAAACTAATTCTGTTTTTCAGTAGAAATCCAGCTGGAACTTGAAGATTCAGAGTTCGCTATCCACAAAAAGGTTTGATATCAATGATCGCGTCTACGCCAGGTCAAGTATCCAAACTTCAAATAAACAAAACCATCTTTTGTATAATTGAAGGTCACAAATGTAATGTGATATTTATTTAACAGGAATGCCAAAACGCCGTCAAAGGCAAATCTTTCTATGCCATGGAGGGCAAACCCGTCTGCCCAAAATGCGTCGGAGTCGACGAGGAAGACTAAAGGGATGACCACGATGTATGCCCAATGGATGCCCCCCCCCTTTCTTTTACAGCTATCTACGCCTATGAGTAGTTACGTAGCGTAGGGACGTACTGTAAACAAACAACACGGATGTTATCACCAGCACACAGAACACGCTAGGCTTTAAAATAATTGTTAGGTTAACTATCATGTATGTTAATTTATTTTTGTAATGTTAAGAAATAAAGAGAACAAAAATAAAAAAATAAAAAAAAACACAAAACAAAACAAAAACAATGAAAAACTGACATAAATAGTAGGGTCATTACGAGTTTCGCGTCCCGTCGGTCGCATTGGTCGAAGGGTCAAGGTCGCTCAGGAAGGAGCCAATGACCCTTGATCGATCATTGCTTGACCATGCAAGGACGGGAGCGAAGCCTGCGAGTTGCAACGCGGTCAAGTGCCGTGCAGAAGTGCTGAGCCGCCGCCTCTCGAACTGGGCCGGGTTACAATTAGGCCATGACGTCAGGGAGATCTGAGACACGACGGCTGCAGTAAATCAGTCCGCTTTGTTTATGAACTAACAGATTTTCAGCTATATTTATCTCGATCTCAAGTTCTTGAAGCGTAGTTTTTATGCTTAGTACGCGCGCCATGTGAGTGTTACGGACATGGTGCTATTTCGATCAGAAATAAATTGATTTCGTTCGTATTATTGTTTTACTCAATATTGAACTTAACACTAAATTTTGCTCTTAAAATATTACACATACTGTCTAGAATTGATTTTAACATAAGTTCTTGTAAACATGTGGTACGATATTTGTAAGGTTTTAAGTAGCTTTTGTAATTAACTATAGCGATTTTATTTACATATCATTCGGTTCGAGATTTTATTTAAGGCATAGTGAAGCTGGAATTATAAATTATTTAGGTATTACGGTAGATCAATGTTTTGAAAAAAAAAACTAAGTCTAGGCATCAGAATAAATCAAGTTTAAATCAAATACATTATTAGCTTGTGCAATTAACCATAGCGATTTTATTTCAATATCATTCTTTTCGAGATTCAAAAAATAATTATTAAATATTCTAGGAAAATACAAACGATTTTCAATCGAAAATTTAAACCACTGTACTCTTGAAGTCGGCTGATGACAGATCTAGAACAGATAAACGAATTTTCTCTGGACCCTGATAAAACAGATCCAAGAGCTTTATATTTCACCACCATTAAGCGAACAAGATGCAACGACATTAAGGGATGAAGCGTACTTAGACTGCGTTGATAAATTTTCAAATAAAAAACGACTTGGTTATAAACTGCATACTGATGACAATATCCGTAAACCATTTTAACAAGATCAGTGTCACGTGTTTTCAGAATTATGTACTTTATGTAGTACGACATAAAGTCACTTTTTATTTGCCAATTTATCTGAGCTAAGACTAATATGCTTTATTATATCGGCCTTAGTGATAGAATGCTTTAACCTTAAGAGTCTTAAAATAAATAACCGCATAATATTTCTATTTCTATTTTTGTTCTACAAAAAAAAATGCATTAAATAAATAGTTATTGAATAGTTGCAGTATTGTTAGATTACTGACGTGAGTTATCGCTGTAGTTGTGAATGTTTGTAATTGCTGCGCAAATCTAGTTAGTTCGATAAATTCTACCATTGACACTGATAAATGAAACAAAGTGCCAGCAACAAATACCATTGAAATATTAAGTACGTACTGCTAGGGTAATAATAATTATTATTTATTTTCCTCATATTTTGTCTTTACAAATGTGGTGCGGTTCAGTTTGTGAGGAACTGGCGTCTGAATGGGGCATGAGCCTGAAATGCAGATCACCAAGTCCCTAACTCGCCATGACAATTTTTCTACACTAATTCGCTGCCTAAAGTATTTATAATAATTTTATGGTACATATAGCTAAACCTCGACACTGCGAATTCTTTATATGAACTGCCCTGAGGTGCCCACCACCCAGTGGTGCGCTACTTTGTCCTCACACGGAAGTTACCCATTCAAATCCAGGTAAAAGACACATTCTGACCGATCTACTTGTTATTCAAGTGTCATGACTGTTTTCCTGAATAAGTATTTTTATCCCGGGTCTCCTCATGTTGCTGATGGCAATAGGATGTTAGAGCGCAAAGTAACGATATAGATTAAAAATCTCTCGCGTGTTCATTCCAAGTTAAGTCCGTTATCTTGACAAGGTCTGTTGGTGGGTGAGCTATTGCAAGTTGACGGCAAGGTGTATATTGTGTGCTGGTGATGGGGTACGATTTGAACACTATCTTTTTATTTCTGTCCAATTTTATACAGTCTGGTTTTGTTTATGGAAAATTATGATGGAATTTAAGTGAGATCTCTCTCCAAAACGTATCTTTACCATTAAGGCTTCCAAATTAACCTATTTCCACGCTACTAACTACAACTCCCAACTCCATTCTTCCAGGAATGCCGCGAGCCATTCCACGGCGGATCCTTCTTCGAGCACGAAGGGCAGCCATATTGCGAGACGCACTACCACGGCAAACGCGGCTCCCTCTGCGCCGGCTGCCACAAGCCCATCGCCGGAAGATGCATCACCGCCATGTTTAAGAAGTTCCACCCGGAACACTTTGTTTGCGCGTTCTGCCTCAAGCAACTGAACAAGGGCACGTTCAAGGAGCAGAACGATAAGCCTTACTGCCACATATGCTTTGAGAAACTTTTTGGTTAGGCTTAACTTTTTTTGTGTAGTGGAGGTAGTTAGAAGTTTAAAAATGGAAGAGTAATGAGTTTGTTGATATACTCTATTGCCTTTTAGATACTCTTTGGATCGTGAGTAATTCCGTAAACGTAGATGGCGCTGAAATTAATTATGTCTTTTTTGTGGTATCGAATGGATAGTCTGTGTAAAGAAATGTAATACGACGTTTAGAAATGGAATAGCAGAGTTATTGAAGCGCACAATATGTAGACTTTAAATAGGTAACGATTTACTGCAGTTTATGGTACAAAACATTATCTTTATATTCAATATAAACTCAGATTGTTATGGATGGAAAAGCGATTTGTATTGTGTTTTGTCGTAATGGTGTGTTATCTTATCACAAGCCATATTTTGTACAAAATAACTTTTTATCCATATTTTATGTATGTCTGTATGGAAATGCCTAAGTGGGTATGATAAAAATTAGGTCTGTAGGGATAATTCGAGACTAAAATATCGTTAATGTATTAATAGATTTGAACATTGTGCGTCGTGCGAAGAATCTAATTCTTGTAAAACAGTAGGTACGTGATAAAGGTGGGTGAATGTCAATGAATTATCGAGCTGATTCTGGTCGTTTTTGCATTAAACAATGTGTCAATTTTTTTTTACTTTATCAAATATATAATTAACAGATAATTGTCTATAAAAAGTTTCATCAGTTATTTGGAGTCCAATCGTCATAGTTTTACAGACCAATGCAATAGACTTGTACAGAATTATATTTGGTATAAACAGATAAATAGATGTAAACAGCATTTCATAGAAACACGTATAACTTTATTTTCCCGTTAAACGTTGTTATTTATTTGGGATTTTTTTTATTACTTTTGAATGAAGCCTATTACAGAAAAATTAATTAAAAAATAATCTATCTCCAGAGTACTACACAAAAACGAAGACATATTTATATTTTTTATTTTAAATGCTTATTATTTTTATGCCATAACTGATCAGCATTAACCAATATAAATAAATAAATGAAGAAAACCAAACTATTATAAATAATAATAGCGGATTGGAATTAAACCTAGTGCAATTACTATGGTACTTTTATTTTGAAATCAATTGAACGGAGTCAAGGACACAACTTATACTATTTCCATTTGAAAACGTATGCGAGCGTTTTTTTTACATTACGTATGCATTATTTTATAAAAATATAACGTTTGCACACGTACAAGGTTATATAATTCCAAAGTCGGAGAAACTGATAGGGATGGAGCTATATCGATAAACGAGATAGATAGAACCGTCATCGAGTAAATAAAGAAATGGAAATAGTTTAGCAATAATCACTTGTGTGTGTCGAATTATAATTAAAATAGTAATTATTAATAAATAAAATCTTTTTATTAATATTTGGACTTGTGACATAAATCATTATGCAATTTAATTCTTCCATTAGTTTAATAGCTATGTACAGTTTTGTTATTGATTTAATGTTTTGTAAGTTTTACTATTCAATTAGGTTATCGGCTCATTACGCGAAGAAGTAAGTGCCGACTGCGACATCGGCCTTTCGAGAAGTCGCTACGTCTATTTGATATTTCATTTAATATTATTAACGCCAAAACACTGGTACTAACATGTCAAATTATATTTTGACAGCTTTCTATTGCTGTCTGTTATCTTGTATCATTTAATTTGTTATGCTTCTGTACAGTACTTTTGTAAATAGTTTTTGTAATCAATTTTATTTTTGCTTTCGATGTCATGGTGATAATTTGAATTGTGTTTTGTTGTGAATTAACAACGACGTGAATAAGTATAGGTACAACGTAGATAAGCTTTATTTACATAATTTATGTATCTTATTACTTGTAAGGTCTAATGTTTAATGAATCTGTAATATTTTAACAATTATACATATTTAATGTTTTTTAATCCGTTGTTTTCATTACGTGGTGTAAAGTTATTCCGTGTTCTACCCCAGGCTGACAATTGTAAGCACTGGTTGTGAGAAAATAACAAACGAAGCTTATATGTACGCACTGCCTTTAGGTATTTGTCCACGGGAGAGCTATTGAATCTGCGCTTCACAATGGGTAACGTGTATCGTGCAGAAACTAACGCAGGCAGATCGTTCCACTCCTTAGCGGTATGAAAACAACAGACTACATCAGTAGTCTAGTCAGTGGGGGGTAATTCTTAAGTTTAATGAGAGTGTAGGTCCTTTCTAAAATTAACGTGCATTTTTCTATATAATTTTATTTGCAATAATTAGTAAAGATTTTTGTTGCAAAAAAATTACGCTAAATTTTTTCATGAGCGCTTCGTTTGCTTGGCTCGCGTGACTATACGTTCGTAACTCTCAGTTTATAAGTGCTTTAATATAAATACTTATCAATATATTGACAAGTTTGGGTCATAATTGTTTGTAATTAATTTAAAGTTTCAATTGTCAATTAATTTCAACAGTGGCCAAGGTATTTTAAGCGTAAACGTTTCAAACTTAGCTGTGGACATATAAGCTTTTTCGACCATTCGGTGTCTCAACCCTTATTCCGAACTTTACTCGATTAGTCCGATTACAAGGCAGGCAGCGCCTGGTTGACCGGTGGAGAAAAGAGGAGGGTTCTATCAACTCGTAAAGAGCATTCAGACACTCTCCAACCAAAGTAATCCGTAAAATATTGATAGACTTTGCGACTTTTCGATGATGTTTGACACTCACAGAAAGCTCAAATAATTCAAACTTAATCGTAATACGATAACACAACAGTAGTTTTAAAAAATCTCTTCAACAAGCAACCGAGGTGTCAATAAAAATATTACAAGCTGAAAAGATAAAATGATGACGGTAGATAGCTATTATGATGTCGTGTGCGACTTAATCAATACGAAACATCACAGTAAGTTGAACTATTTAACAAATCACAAAATATACCATCGTCCTGAAACAAGATTTAGAAAAGCTCTCAAGCGTTATTAACGAAAACGTTTTTTAATTTCGTAAATTGCGAGGCTTATCTTCGCGTATCTACTTTTTTATAGCTCTGTGCCGGTGTAATCCGGACTATTGTACCCAGTCGTGTGGACTCATTATATGGATGTAAGTATATACTACAGAGGCCTGTAGTACCTACACTTATTTTTATTTCTATGTATAAGATTTGCGATTAAGATAACGTTTAAATTTTAGAAACGATTGCATTATAAGTAACTTTTAAAATTTAACTGAGAATGGCTGCCATGTGGAGGGTGTTTGGTTTTGACCCCACATGTGATATATTTTTATCGATACAAATGGCTGTACTAAAAGCCTCTACAGTCCGTACAACCGTCGCCCAAACACACGTGTACCTACTTACAAATTGTCAAGGGTATAACAAAGATTCTATCACCGAGACAATAGCTGATTCCCGAGAATAAATAAATACGTACTGCACTGCCCGTTCCTGATCCAGGTTGAGGGACCAACTGCTTTCAGTTTACGGTGAACTAATTAACTGTGGCACCATAACCCGAGAACAAACATCTGTGTTTATCACACAAAAGAATGAAGCCCCGGACAGGACTCGAACCTTGGACCTCCGGCGTATGAGAAAGGGCGACTGACCACTACGCTACTCGGCCGTCATAACGTATTAACAGTCATAATTAGGTTGTGCTATTGTTTGTTTACGATGTACAGCCATTTATTTGTGATTATAACGTATAATGCAGACAGGAAACTTTATTCATAGAATCATAGGTAGAATCATGTTTTATTTGACGTCAATAAGAACAAGTAATTGTCAATGTTGAGAAATAAATATTTGTATTTGTATTTGTATTCATAACTCTTCAACCACTTAACCGACTTGCATGCTAAGGACACTGTTGATTACATTAGCTTCCAAACAAAAAAAAAAACCTCCTCAAAATCTATTCTTGTCTGAGATAATATGATGCCCCAGACAGATACAGACGATAACTCCCCTCTTTTTAGGGGTCGTATCTAGTAATATTCGTACCTATTCATTTTGTACCTAAAAGGAGGCTCCTAACACCCGTTATAACCTTTTTTAATTTGACAGAGTATTATAAGATTGTAGGTACTTATTGTTTAGTTGCGTGGCCAACATATGAATAATTATCTATTCTTCGTAGCCATGCCAATATACAGGGTGACTGTTCCATGTTTCAAAAACAAATATGGTAGGTACGGTGACGAGATACTCAAAATAATGTCACAAATTTAAATAAGCCTAACAATCCAGAGTTAAATACGATTTTAGAAAACTAGGCCAGTAGTTATCCGCAACTAAGGCGCATCGACCAATTATGTATATTTTATCATGGTTTTTCTTATTTAAATTAAATGTTTACACAATTGAAGGCAATGTGAAATATAATGCAATTATTTATGCGTTATTGTGTTGCATTTTACCTTAACATGTTATTTATAGCTTGAATCTTAACATGTTAGCTTTTAATCTGCTTGTATGTAATATTGCATGCTGTTGTACAGTTTTAGAGTAAGGAACTTTTATACATTGTGAATCTTGATAACTCCTTTTGTTACCACCTATAATGCAATGAATTTTATCGGTTTTTTTTACAATTACTAGTAATTACCAGTTCCATTGTATAATAAATGCATTACTTTTCGTTTTTCTTCACAATAAATAAATAATAGATCGTTACAGTACCTACCAATACGCATATAGCAGTAAGTACCAAAGCAAGGTACTTACTTAAATTACATGTACTTATCAATCTTACATAGATAACAGTAATTTTAAGAGCTGTGATGCTGACATGCACCAATCAAAAGTCTCTACAGGCCAATGAACATGCTATCCCATTTTTAAAACTCTCGGAAATAAATTCGTTTTGTAAGAGTAGGTATTGTAAAGTATTGAGTATTGAGTATTGAGAGGTATACCTACAGTTAGCAAGGTCGATCCACAATCGATCAAACGTAAAAAAACATATTGAATATTGAGTATAATTGTTTAAACAGGACACTTGTTTAAACATTAAATGTGGAAAATAAAATGAAAACAACATTGTTTGTAAAATGTTGAAAACACTTTCTGCACCAAGCCACTTCGAAGATACCTGCCTACCTTGTGTTTTGACACCTTTCTAACTGGATACCGTATTCTCATATAAGAATACTAGTAGAAGTATGTACCTTTAGGTGGGTATTAATCCATTGGATATTGACATCAAAAAACCTAAGCAAAAATATAACAATACGGCAGGGCAATCGACGTCATTTAAGGTACATTTTGACGGTAAGTTTGATAATGATAAACCTTACACAATCTATGGTTACCTAAATCACGTGAGTCGGAAGCGGCCTCTTCGGCATTGAATGGAGCAGACGGTTGTGGCAATAAAGTGGACGCGCTCCTAGATAAGCTCCCTGATTGGCAGTTACAAACTGCGCCTGTTTTTCGTTAATAGTAATTACTTTAGTAGGTATGCAGCCTGGACTTTAGTCTAGAAACGCATTGCTAAAGTACAAAATTACAATTCCCGTGGGATACTATATGTTTGAAGAGGGCGATATGGCTGGATCCTGCGTTAACTCGTGAACGGTGCCGTTTGAGGGTGTTCGTCGTTTGAATACTTGGGGGAGGGAGACTTGCCGAGCTAATGGAAAATCAGTACGCCGCCGCCGCGCCGTCGCAACGTCCTTCGACGCTGCGATTTTTAACTTTAGGTGGTGTACACGCACTGCGCTGGACTCCGTTCCGGTGTGCGGTGCTGGGCTTTTCTTCGTAGTAGTCCGCAACCCCCACGCGGATGAGGCGTTAGTGTGTTACGCCGCACCACCGCAAACCGGAGCAAGTCCAGTGCAGTAGTCCAGACCTAGTTCTTAATCCACTGTACCTACCTATATTTGTTTATGTAGGTATACGTTTGAACATAGCTCTTTTGTTTCTGTGCAGATTTTAATTCCTTTTTTGCATTTGGTTAACTTTAGCTCGAAGTAGGACTTCGGAAATCTATATAACATAGAACTCCTCAAAATTAAATAGGAAATAAATACATACTAGATACAGTTTGTGACGTTCCAAATCAAGATATCTGCAATGAGTATTGTAGGACCTATGGTAGCTACTTTGATATTAATACGAAGCTGCAGTAAACATTAATTTTTTCAGTTGCGAGAACGGCATATACCTAAGAGAGAAGACAAAACAATACAGCAAATTAGAACTTAAAAAGAGCGTGACTCGGTACTCTAGCGGTCCGGGACCCTAGATGGACCAAGTCTACCCTAGGGAGGTCTTCCTAATTAACAAAGGAAAAACACATATACACACTTTTATTAATGATGAATCTATTTTATAATAACACAATCAATAGTTATTAGACTATTTTTGGGGACGAAGCCCGCAATGGAATCCCTTGGAACAATCTTCCATATTCTATCTATTTTACAATTTTCAAATAAAATAAAATAATGACAGACTTATAAGTTGCCAGTCATAAATGTCGGCAAGTTTGTTTGTGCAATAACCTCTTTTATTAAATACGGCACAAGCAAACGTTGCAATCGCCCCTCTTGTTTAATTTATTTAATCAGTGAAGCTGATTAAATAATTTCCTATATACATTTCATTCTTAAATAACGACCCTCCTTAAATCAGGACCATATACATTAATCGGGATTACTCTCAGATGAGCCCCCTACCGATAGGAATATATATACTTGATCATGTTTAAATGACAACATCTTATTACACCAAAAATGATCTTATAGTATTTATTCTCCATCAATAGAGCCTTAGCCACAAAACCTGATGAAAATCAGCCAAGATCCCGGCTGGTTAATTAATATCTAAATAAAACAGTGTAAGTTATTATTATTTCTCATACAATTCATTAATAATTAACAACCCCATATTAATCATTTACGTTACACAATTATACACAATTCAAATAACCAATACTTATTATTAAATTAATGAACAATTGTTACAATAACCCATTGAATACAATCAAAATATAATTATAATTAATTGATAAGTAATAAATATATTAATATCCCAATAAAAGTAAATTTAGTTAATCCTACTTATATTAAAATTAATACTAAATTAATCAAGTTATATTATCATACATTATCATTCAGTTGGCAAAACAAACACGTTTGACATGAACTGTCATATTAACTTTAAACTTTTCTGAATGATTAAAAGTTTATTTGAAAGTTTGTAACTTTCGAAAGTTTAAATATTATCTACCTAAATTTTAAGATTTTACCTGCCTAACTATTACCGGACAAACCTACCTATGAATAGATCATAAAATTGGATCCAAGTATTTTACTTAACCCAAAATGATACCTATAAATTAATAAGTTTATATTTCACAACGCAATGCAGAGAACTTTTTCAAAATGCACCGAAATACACCTGACAAAATGCTATACCAATAACGTTTAAAATACATTACCTATTCCATCACAACCCTTTTACTATTTTACCCCACTGAGGATCCTATTCTACATCCGCGTGTTGACCCACAGACAGCAATATCACAATATTATATATACTTGTAAACTTTGGCCGCATAGCTAAATCAGCTATCACCTTCTCTCTTATGGAGATTATTAGGCGTGGCTCAAATTAAACGTGCACATTATCAATAGTGTTATTTTAGTCTTTGAAAATTTACTTCTTTAGGGCATTGGCACCACACGTATATCTATGATTCGTAAATAAAATGTAACGCGGTAAATATGTGCCACGTGTACCTACCTGCCGACCCTTAGAGGTTTCTCTCCGGGTGTCTAAAATAAATTTAATATATTATTAGATAATATATATTAGGTCTTTACCTATGAAATTGCCGTTTTTCACGAAATAAATGAAGCGTAATTTTTTTATATATTTTTTATTTCTATTAATCAAAATAATCACCCATGCAATCAATGCATCTTTGCCAACGCATTGGTAGCTTATTGATGCCTTTCTTGAAGAAATCAGCTGGAAGGGAGGCAACAAATTCTTCAAAGGCATTTTGTACTGCCTCTCGGGTATTGAATTTTTTTCCCGCCAAGAAGTTATCCAAATTCTGGAAAAAGTAGAAGTCTGTAGGCGCAAGGTCTGGTGAGTACGGCGGATGACGGAGAACTTCCAACCCCAACTCTTGTAGCTTGGAGACCGTCTGCTGTGCAGTATGAGGTCGCGCGTTGTCGTGCAGGAGCAGTGGAGCCGAACGATTGACCAAAGCTGGTTGGAGACGTGCGAGCTTCTCCATCATTGTGTTCAGTTCTTCACATTACACATCTGCAGTAATGCTTGTCCCGTTTGGCAAGAAGCTGTGATGAATTACACCCGCGTTAGACCACCAAACAGTGACCATCACTTTTCTAGGGGTAAGTTTTCGTTTAGGGCATTGTTTGGGTGCTGAACCAGGGTCCAACCAACTTGCTGAGCGCTTACGATTGTCAAACAGGATCCATTTCTCGTCACAAGTAACAATGCGGTTCAGAATTCCTTCATTTGTATGCCTGCTGAGCAGTGCAAGGCACGTCTCCACGCGTACTTCGCGCTGGCGGTCATTGAGTTCGTGGGGTACCCATTTGTCAAGCTTTTTTACCTTGCCAATTTGACGCAAATGGACCAATATTGTTTTGATGCTAACGTCGAAAGCTGCTGCTAATTCAGCCGTGGATTGAGTTTCATCAGCTTCCACAATTGCCTTTAATTCGTCATTGTCGACCAACGTTTTCGGACGACCACGGGGTTCATTTTTCAGGTCAAAATTTCCAGAACGGAAGCGGGTAAACCAATAACGGGTGGTGCGTTCGTTTGTAGTGTTCGCTCCGTAAACGTCGTTGATGTTGCGTGCCGCTTGTGCCGCTTTGCTGCCACGACGGTACTCATACTCCATAATTACTCGAATTTTTAACTTATCCATGATGACGAAAAATGTTCGAATGCGTTGAAAACAAAACACTAGCTATTAAACAAATGACGATTTTAGAAAAAGAATTCCATGTTTGTCAAATTAAATTAATTTGAAATTAGAATTATCAGTCAAAAAAAAAATATTTTCATTTGAAATGGCCAGTACGGCAAAACGGCAGTTTCATAGGTAAAGACCTATTATATAGAGAGACCCTTTGTCTCAATATATAAAAACCTTTTCCTTATTGATTTTCTTTTATCTGCATTGTCCATCCATTGCATCTCCTTTTTGGTGATGCTGTTTGGATTGGCTTTGCAGGATATATCATCTCGGAACATTGCGTTGTGAAGTGTACATAGAATTTAAGGAAAAAAATATTAGTTTCTTATATTATTCTAAAACCCCAACGAAATTCTAACCGTTGCATATCTACAAATGAACGATATACATACTTGTACACCTAAATGTGTACTTGTACTCTATTAACTCTAAGAATAAAGAAATTACAATAATATTGTAATATTTCAAGAAATAAATGTATTTACAAAAACTTTATTTTATATATATAAATATAGACATAATTTTATCATTAGTTTTATTTTATCGAATATTATAAGGTTTTAATCTATTCACATGTACAATTAATTCTTGGTTATTTTGTATTTTTTTTATAAGATAATTGTCATATCCTATATATTGTAATACTCGAAATAAACCTTTATATGGTCGACTAAGTTTTCGACTTTTACCTGATATTCTTTTTGAACAATGTAACAAAACTAATTGTCCTACACGAAGTTTAATATTAGAAGCTTTTTTATCATACGATCTTTTTTGTACTAAACGAGCTTTCCTCAAATTTTCTCTCGCTTGATTTACTGCACTAATATAAGCATCTTTTTTTTTGCTGAACGGTCATATTACAATTAGGATTTAACCTTTCATCAAATGGAACTTCAGGTTCTCTACCAAACATTAAATAATAAGGAGAAAATTTAGTTCAAGCTTGTTTTGAACAATTATAAGCATATATTATAAAAGGTAAAATTTGACACCAATCCCTTTGACTTTGGTTTTCATATTTAGCTAATGAATATGAAATGGTTTGATTCAATTTTTCTACTAAATCTAAAGTTTGATTGTGCACAGTGGTAGCTAAGGAATGTTTTATATTATATTGCCTTAATAAAGACTTAATTAACCTTGATGTAAACATGGAACCTTTATCTAACAATACTTCACATACCGTCCCGAACTTTGTTAAAATTGCATTAATAAAGAAATCATATATTATTTGAGCTGTCACTCGTGGGACTGCTTTGCAAATAGCATATTTTGAATAACAATCTATACATGTTATTGTATATTTATTACCATCTACTGAACAATTAAAAGGACCTAGTACATCGATCTCTATCTTTTCAAATAAACGTTCTGTTACAACTGGGCGTAGTAATTTTACATTATTATACAATTTCTTTTCTTTACATGGCATACGACACTTAATATCTTTCTTAACCTTTTCCACTACATCAACTTTAAGATTCTGTTTCTCAGAGCAATACACAACTTTGGAGTCTTGAGGACTCGGGGGTAAATTAAATTCATTTTCACTGGGTTCAGTTACCACTAACTTATCATCATTACTAACTACTAAATCAGAAAAATAAACATATTCATCCTTACTTAATTCATTTGAAACCTGTATTACCTGAAGGGTATTTTCGTTAATATCCTTATTACTAAGATTATTTAGTTTATTTTTTATAATAAAGTTACAAATAATGTTGTTCAATTGAACATGACCTTCCTTAAAGTTTAATATTGCACCAGACTTCTGAAGAAAGTCTTGCCCGAGAATTAAATTTCTTTCAATATTATCGATCACGTAACAATTTTGTACATAAACAACATATTCAATTTCCAAGCATATTTGTACTTTTCCTATTATATCCATTCGATTACCATTAACGGCTCGGATCTTTACATTCTCAACCTCATGTATTGTTATATTCAATTGGTCACATAAGTTTTGGGAGATTACAGAAATTGATGCGCCTGTATCAAGTAAAGCTGAAATATTATTATTTTTTAGTTTTAAACTAATGGATGGGGAAAACTCACTTGTAGGATTATTTTCTTGACTATTTGGCATCAATTGAGTCTCCATCTGTCTGATTGACGATGATTGTACTCCAGGTTCATCCATCTTTGATCCATTGTATGCATCGCCACGGTCTCCTCTCCTTCTTAAAGCATACGGAGATCGGTTGTTGTCGTTTGCGAATCGTCCTCTCGCGTTCCCGTAGTCCATGTTGGTTAACCTTTGAGAATCTTTCTCACTCCTCGGTGACGTTGTAGAACCTACTGGTATTTCTCGTGACATTTGCATGTTTGTTTGAAGGTATAAATTTTCTTCCTGCTTCCCAGTAAAAATTTCATGCATCTGCATGATCGTTTCTTTTAACGATTTTTTATTTACATAGATTTGAGACGCATTTATACGTATATTTACAGTTTTGCAGGAAATGCTTGATAAAAATCTTTTCCGTTATTACCGCGCCAGCTTTATTTGCGCACATGTCCAAAGCATAGTAATAACTTATCAAATCCTCATTGGCTTGTTGCTTCCGTGAATAAAAGTTAGCCACATGATTTACTTCTCTACCAAATTCATGGATAAATCTATTCCTGATCTCATCAAATGTTTCACATGTATCAATTATGGTTTTGTAAAAATACAACGCGGGGCCTTCTAAATACGTCTGTATAATTAGCCTCTTACTTCCATCGTCGTATTTGTTTAATGCAGAAAGTATTTCAAATTGAGCTAAGAACTCGCTCACCAAAACAGTCGAACTGTCAGAATATCTATGTATATTTACGGCCATCTTTTATAAACTTTCTTCAATTTTTTTATTTGCCGTAAAATGTTGTCACCTGGAATAATCTGAAAAAAGGTAAAACACTACGCGGCGCCTCCACCATCTAGCGGTCCGGGACCCTAGATGGACCAAGTCTACCCTAGGAGGTCTTCCTAACTAACAAAGGAAAAACACATATAACTTTAAACCACTTTTATTAATGATGAATCTATTTTATAATAATACAATCAATAATTATTAGACTATTTTTGAGGACGAAGCCCGCAAAGGAATCCCATGGAACAATCTTCCATATTCTATCTATTTTACAATTTTCAAATAAAATAAAATAATGACAGACTTTTATGTTGCCAGTCATAAATGTCGGCAAGTTTGTTTGTGCAATAACCTCTTTTATTAAATACGGCACAAGCAAACGTTGCAGTACCTACCATTCTAAAAGATAGTAGAAAGGCACACTTTTTAACAACTTATGATGCGTCTGCTATATGTACAGCAAAGTTCGAAGCTAACCAACTGGCTGTTTAATAATAAAAAAACACACAGCGAACTGGGGGGGATCCCAGAATAAACATACATTTATAAATACAAACAACCATGACCCGAGAACAAACATCACACAAATGAATGAAGCCCCGGCCAGGGTTCGAACCGGGGACCTCCGGCGTATGAGGCAAGGCTACTTACCACTACACCACTCGGTTGTCTGAGCAGAAAGAGCATTGTTTATAAGTTATTTATAAACAGTGCTCTTCCTTTGGAACCCTTCCTGTCAAGTGTTGTTTCAATACACTGGCTTGGTCACTAAGATGTTTTCGAAGCGATCTCAAGCTGCAAAAGCTTATATCAAGTACAAACGCTGTTTTAAAAACGATGTACAAATTACAAGGGTTTCATATTTGTAGTGGTTTGTTTAGCGTATAGTCAGTTACAATAGTCTAAAGGACAAGCCATTTAGATATTATTACTATAGGCAAAGACGCAAAATAAGGCAAAGACGACATTTCTGCTTAATGTATTTGTAACACCAGGGCCACACACAGTCGTTTAAAGCTCACTTAGAACTTGTGTTAAGGAGTAGTACACATTCAGTTCCTCTGTGATTTTGATTATGACTTAAGCGATGCCGCCTGAAAATGCCGAGACCGCGCTAGGCGCGTTGCCGGCACTGCTAGAGGAAATAAATGAACGCGCCGTGTGCGGTCGACGGCTTTACTTGAAGGAAAGTACTTAGTTTGTTTCATATTTTTTTAGTCATAAACAGTGTTTGGGTGCTTGTAACATACAAGGTGTGAATTTATTAATATTCAGTGACATTTTAAACTCAAAAACATGTCAAACAACTCAACAAATAACATAAAAGGTGAGTTTGATTCGTAATTTATACAGAGATTCACAATGTGTTTAAATATAGATTAATGTATACACAAGGTTTTGTACGTCAACTTTTCCAATATTAATTCCAGCCGGCACAATAAATGTTTACTACCGATTATAGTTACGATATTAATTAATAAATAATTCTGCACCTTATTACGCTATAGTGAAAATAATTAAATATACTGTATTAAAGGTAGGTACACAATGTACGTTATATCTGAAGATGATCAGTTTCTAATGGTGATTTTGTAGCAAAATAAGACTAGAGATCTAACTGTAAGATGCAAAAAATATGACGTATTTTTGAATTTTGGTAATTATTACCTTTTTTTTATGAACTAGTAATCGATAAAGGTCCTTGCCAGACAGGCTAACAACAAAGGGTTCCGTTTTCCTTTTGAGTTACGGAACCCTAAAAACTGAGTAATACTTTCATATTTTGTAAGTATATTATAAACGTGAAAACGGTACCTGCTATATTAGTTGATTCATAAACTTAGAATTTTAAGTACAAAGAATGCCTAAAAATTAACAAAACTACAAAATACCCAAATAAAAGTGTCGAAAAAAGTTTATATAATATCAAAATCATACAAATTTATCAATAATCTGTATGACTTATATCGATAACAATGTTAACGTAATGTTATGGATCTAAGTATGGACCCAGCTCGTTGGTACTTAACCTACAGTTTGAGAACCCATGTCGCTGACCGTGCCCAGCGCATTCATAGCATCGCATGAATGACTTTTTTCACTAGGTAAATTTAAAAATGGTCTTTACAGCCGGGCCACCAAAATAATGTTATGTTTGTGGTGTACTAGTTCAACTCTATGATTTTGAAGTCTCAATACTCATTGCATTTGTTACTATTACGAAAACATTCAAAACGCGCTGAGCGCGTTGCCGGCATCCTCAAGTATATATACGAAATCGCGCCACGCGTTCCGGTTAAGCGTCCCAAGCGCTAGGCCACTTAGACCAGTCAAACTGAAAAGGCCAATAGGGCCGTACATAAACAGTCCATATCGAAAAAAAAGGTCTCGCGCTCCGAAATGTAAAATTTTTTAGCGAATTTATACTTTATTTGTACTTCCTCTTAATCTAAATTTGCTAAGAAAAATCCTCATTAGGAGCGCTCTTAGCAATTATTAGACGACTCTGAGTGCGGTCTTTAGGCAGTTAAATACCAAAGGGTTGAGTTCAAAATGTTCGTGCCTTGGGCCACTTATGTTTCAGTAAAATATACAGTTATAACTATTTTTATTATAATAATCAATAAGGCTTATACCGTATGTTATAATCACATGTTTTTTAGTGTTAAAATAGCCATCATTAGAGTAAACTTATAATAACTATATTGTATTGCACCACAAATTCTTTAATTAAAAATTTTTGTTACTTTATTTAATAGGGAAAAAAGGAAAAGTAAGCAATTAACTAATAATTAATTATTGATTGTGTTAGTTTGCTATCTCGTTACTAAGCAATCTGCATTCACTTGTTTGTTGCACAAAAATAGAGCGAATGTTTTTTTTAATTGAGGGTTGCCGATCAAAGAAAATAATTTCGCACATAAACCCATGCAAATAAAAAGCACAAAAATAAAATATTTGACCATTTAAAGCTGTCATAAATATATTTTTACTAATATTATTTAATATGTTATGATTTCGACATTTTTTAAAGTAATTAATTCAACTGAATATCTATTGCATATATTTTAAATTATAAAGATTACCTCAAGTATTTCTTTTTGCATAATGATTAACCTATAGTTCGAGAACCTTGTCTGTATCGGTAAAGATGCACGCAGTTACATTTTCCTTGATTTGCTTTTATGTCTTTTATATATTTACATACATAATTTGGTTCTGACTTTCTTTTTAGTATTTTAAATATAAAGATTTTGTCCAATCCTTTGCCTTTGATATTATTTATATCATATAATACAAGCAAATAAAAATACAGGCTTTGGGCGAATGTACAAACCTACATCCTGCAATTGTTGTTTCTAATTATTCAACAAGGTAAAGGATGTTTAAGTTGGTTTCGGTATTTGACAATGTATGTCTGGTAGATAGATTAGATATTATTTCTCAAAAGCAAGCTTGGAATTGAACCTTCTTTCTCTAGCAGTTTTAATATGTTTATATTATCGTAACTGAACAGGATTGTGATGGGAAGTAAAACAACAATTTTTTGACAGGACCATTATTTTATTTTCAAGCACTTAACCTAAGTACATCCCTACACTTAAATATAATTTGTAAAACAATAACTTTATATATTAAACATTAATTTGTCATTTCATATTGGTTTGAAATATTTCATTAATAACTTAACAATATTTAAACTAAAAATAAATTTACTCTTATCTTACAAACTAATCAGTCTTTGGAATGAATTATCTACAGAATTAGTTGGGTTATGCTAAACCGGGGAATAACTCTGAAAATGATTCACACCAAAAGTCTGACAAGTCCATAGATTCTGGTTCACTGAGGGGAGATGCTAACGACTCATAGCCAAAGTCGGAGCTCAGGCTAGAGTGAGCAGGAGACACTCCTAACATATTCTCTTCCACAGATTTAGGTGACAAGCTCATTGGTGACAACAGTTTCATGTCACATTCAAGTGTTAAACCACAGCCATTATTTGTTAATAAATTGAAATCTGTTTCAACTTCTGTTTTGACTTCTTCAACTTGTTCCTCGCATGGCACTTCAACAGTGATGCAATCATTGGCTTCATCAAAGCTAGCGTAGAACATGTCTCCTTTGTCATTGTCTTCTTTGCATTGTACTTCGTCTGTTGGATCAGTGACAACTATGTCAGGGCAGGGATGTGCATAGGAATGAAGGCTGAGTATCCTGTCAATATCATGCTTCCGGTCTATGACTTCACTCCCACTGGATTCCAAGAGCTTTGTTGCGGCCCCCACCACTTGATCTGTTTCAGAACATCCTTGATGTTGCTGGACTCCGTCCTGGAAAAAAATCATCTATTAAATTTGTAATGAAAGTAAAAATTTTATTGAATTACTTGTTTACTTTATTATGAGTCACATTATTTCATTTCCAAACAGTGATGACTCATCAACTAACAGTAACACATGGTACCTAGCTTGACTCCATGATGTCACAAGTTGCATCAGCCATTTCAAATATTTCAACATAATATGAAAAGTGAAGTAGGTGGAACATCCTGCATTGATAATACAAACCCATTTTCTGTTTATCTGTCTGAGATAAGATTACTAAAAGTTGTATACTGGGAATTGCTCCTACTGATGGTTGTTACAAATTATATAGCCATCAAAGTCAGGTTAATAAACTGACTATCAAACTAATTATAACAACTTACATCTTGAGGCGTTCCTGTAGAACCTGCATCAATTTCTTTGAGGAGGGAGTCTGCAAGTTGATGGAGCGTGTCCAAGTAGTCGTCGGAGTCGAGGTGTTCGAGGAGGTCTGTGAGAGGAGACACATCGCCAGGATGAGGCGAGCCGCGCGCAGTGCCGGGGGAGCGTCCTCCTGCTGCCGAGGAGCGGACTCTGCCGGCCCTGGCGCTCCCGCGACACTGCTCGCCGCCGCCTCTCTTAACGATGCGTTTTCGCTCAACAGACGCTCATTCAGCGCTTTCAGACTCTCTACTTCGCTTATCAAACGCTCATTCATCTCCTTGACTTCCTTGATGGTCTGTTCCATTTCATCCATCCTCGCCTTTTTCCGGTCGCGCGATGTTTGTGCTGCCACTCGATTTTTGAGTTTTCTGTAAAGTAAATAACATTTTTGAGATTCAAGTTAAATTTCGCGACGTATGCCGTTACCTCGGACAATCTTCGACGTAAGCAAACAATATAGCTTGATTTACTTACTTTCTTTGCATCTTCTCCTCCCACGATAGGTGGTCTAACCTCCGTTTCCTGGAGGGAGATGAGCTGACCAAAACATCTGAGTCGACATCCTCTACCGCTAGGTAGTTGTTAGGAACGGTGATTATAATAGGAGTACTCATGATCACAACTTTTCCACTTTATATTATATTAAAACACTTCACTTGCCACGTCACCTAGATGACTCGATTTTATAAGGAAAGCATGCTAGGCTTGTTATTTTACTTCACGTTATAGAGGCGTTACAGAAATTTCCACTTATTTTTCCAACGCTCGAAAGAATTAATCGCAACGCACATATTAATCGAGCTCACGAAACATAATAAAATCATTACACCATTCTGGAAAATGCTTATGTGGAAAGCTACGATTGGTTAATATTTGACAGGGCGGAGTCTATATAGCGGCGTTCAATAAAACTGCTGAGTACGCTGCGTCCATTATGAATATGTAGTTTTTATTATACTACGTAGTAAGTAGTCTGTGGAAAATACTTATTATAAAATCAAATTTAGGTGAGTAGAACTAGATAGCAAAAATAAAATTCAAGGTATTACAACGCAATGTAAAAAAAGCAATATCAAGGAAAATCAAGGTTGTTTACATTCTTAAAGTTTGTTAATACAAACAGTAAAAAAATTGACATATGATGATGAACTAGTACAATAATAGTTTTATTAATTTCTTAAATAATTTATTTTGAGACCACAAGATTCAACTAAATCAATAATAAAGTTGAAAATGTAGTTTTGACTTTCATAATTTTATTATCTGTGACAGTAAGACTTTAAAATTGACAATTCTTTTTTACTGTCAACTAAGTAACTGACTGACAATTGACTATCAAATCAATCACAACAAAATAAAGAAATATTGTATTCATAGATTGTAAAAATTTTGCTGAATTTATTTGACAAAATGGCTTCAACGAGTTCAGATTCTCAAGCAACTATTGCTCAAAAAAACTGGGTAATGGCTAATAATATAGAAACACTCTCGAGCGTTGATGATATATATCGCTACGATAAGAAACAACAACAGGATATTTTAGCTGCTAAACTTTGGGAGAAAGAGTATGTTTACCACATATTTTGTATATTTGTAATTATATAGTATTTTTTCTTTATATAACTACTTTTAACCATTTGTAATTGCAGTCCTCACTTCTTCAAAGACATTAAAATTTCTGCTCTCGCCCTTTTGAAAATGGTGATGCATGCTCGTTCCGGTGGTACCCTCGAAGTCATGGGATTATTGCTTGGTAAGCTTAAAGAAAACGTCAATCACGTTTTATTTGTTAAAAAACTTAATTTTGGAAACTATTTTTAGGTAAAGTTGATGCCAATACCATGCTAGTAATGGATTCTTTTGCACTGCCTGTTGAAGGAACAGAAACTCGGGTAAATGCCCAGGCACAAGCATATGAGTACATGACAGCATACATTGAAGCTGCTAAGCAGGTAATTTATATAGACACTTGCTCATTGAAAAAAAAAATTCACTCTGTGAATGTAAGTTTTGTATTATAAATGATTTATAGTATATTCTACTTTATGAATAACTTTCAAACTACATTATAGGTTGGCCGTCATGAAAATGCCATAGGCTGGTATCACAGTCACCCTGGCTATGGTTGCTGGCTGTCTGGTATTGATGTATCTACACAGATGCTCAACCAGAACTTCCAGGAACCTTTTGTAGCTATTGTTATTGATCCCGTAAGAACCATTTCTGCTGGAAAAGTTTGTTTGGGAGCTTTCAGGACTTACCCTAAGGTAAATTAACTTAAACATATCATAAATGTTCTAATGATATGTTCATATAAGCTGTAAATACATATATAGGCAAGTGTCCTAATCATATAATTAAAGATGTAAGTGGATGAAGGTGATAAGTCGCATAACTGTAATTTGGAGTAAATCAAGGTTAAAGTTTTACTTATAATTTTTGAAATTAGTAGCTTTTGAAATAATATGTCAACAAACTTTTGTTTTAAATTTATTTGTAAAACCTGTAGTAACAAGAATATGATAGAAATTAAACAATTTTGTTTGTTTTTCTATTTTAATTTGAAAAAAGCTGTACATAACTGCTTCCATTGACAGTTTTATAGTTTTCTGTAATCCGAGGTACAAATATACTGGGTGTTAAGTTAAAATTGTTTACTTTTCGTATTAGTATAAACAATAATAACGCAAATTGTATTTTAAAAATTAAAAATATGCATACATAAGACCAATATTTTTGTGGAACTACTCAAGTTCAGTTTAAAATCGATTAACCCATCAATTATGCCTACCATGCCCAAATGAGGACACCTTCAAATCTATCCTCAACTTTTTTTATTAATGTGGTAAGTTTGCTGACATTGTATTATTGTCGAGGTGATTAATGTGTCTTACGTTTTATACCAAACATTTTGGATAAAATCATTTATAAAAAGTATTTTAGCGTCATAAATAAAGTGAATCAGTGAGTTGCAGTGATTACCCAATGTAAGTATATCTTTAAATATGTTAACATTAGTAAATTCTTAATTTTTCTACATAACCTCATCGAATACTTTATTGACTTTTATCGAATACTTATTTTACTTTTATATAGTTTACTGAACTGTGAAACCCTTTTTTTGTTGGTGTCCCCAAATAGGGACATTGGGCACATAAAGAGTAAAATATTCCTTCTTTTCTACAGAGTTTTGATTAAACATAAATATGTCGAAACGGCAATTTACAGTAAGTGACAACTATCATAGACTCCAGGAGGCCCTTGATGCTGTTATCGCAGAAGAGGACTCAGATGTTGAATTCAATATTGTTGCTCTTCCTCCAGAACCAAGTGTCCTCACTGATGAAGAAGAAGGCTATGGATACTTGGAGGCAGTTGGATACTTGGAGGGAGGGAAGACTTGCCGAGCTAACAGATGCAGAAAAGAATAATTTTGTATAGACATAAAGAGACTCTGTAAATTTATTTTGAAAAAAAAATATACCCGTGAAGTTTCTTGCCAGTTCTTCTTCACGAAGGTTTTTTTCGAACTGGTGGTAGAATCATGTTTTATTTGACGTCAATAAGAACAAGTAATTGTCAATGTTGAGAAATAAATATTTGAATTTGAATTTGAATTTGAATGAAGACAATAATGTTGCCAATGACATACCAAAAGATATTCCTGGAAATGTCGAAGTTTTTGTAAACAGAGACAAAGAACATTGGGACCTGATGAAGAGCCTTTGTCAAATTCTGCTAAGAGGCGACGAACCAATCTTGAGTCCCGTTGGTGTAAATTTGCCTAGCTACGATTATATAACTTTTGATGAGAATAATGTACAACAACGAGTCGAAAACCTAATTACTGATCTCAAAGATAAAAATCCAATTTCAATTTTTGAGAAGATTTGTGAGATTTGAGAATATTGATTCTTCAATATTCTAAATTGTATGCTTCACAAAATAATAATATAATGGGCATTCTATCTCGATGTGGCTATCACACGTTGCCTCGCGAAAGTCTATTTTGGTCTTTAGACGAGGACTGCAACATACCTTTAGTTTTTAGATGTAGATATTCCGCAAGTATTTGTGAATTACAACAAAGGCATGGGCGGTGTTGCTCAAGCTGATCAGTCGAGGAAATTGGTGGGTGTTATTTACATACATGTTTGACCTGTGTATTAGTAATGCTTGGCTTCTTCACATGCTCAGTAACGACGTGAAGATGGACCAGCTACAATTTCGACGTAGTATTTCTCGTTATTACTTGCGACAAAATACTAATGAATGTTCTACTCCATCAGCCTCGCTAGTGCTCAATTTACAATTTGATGGTTTTGGCCACTTTCCGCAGAAGTTGACAAAAAGCTGCGATGCACTGTTTGCCATAGTAAGACACGTTGGGAGTGCAAAATGTGCAAAAATACATTGTGTCTTGAAAAACCATGCTATGAACAATACCACACTGAATAAGCCCAGTGTCCCCATTTGAGGACGGCTTTTTTTTTTCTAGTAAATAAAAAAATACAATGCATTTTTTATTGTTTTATGTTCAAACACCCTATTTCCTACTAAATGATATGAATTATTTCTTTTTTCTATGATTACTTTAGTCTTGGGCGTAAATGGGTTAATAAAAATAACGATTTAATACATTTGAGCTGATCTTTGAGGTTCTCCTTTTTCTCAACAGATAAGGATCCATATTTCCCGTTGACACGTAGAATTTCTAAGACTGTATTATGTTCGTCACATAACACCGTCCTTCACTGAAAAGTTATATAGTTTCATTCGAGCGTCATTGATTAGGTGATAAGTACAAACTTAACCCCTTCTTCCACTACAAAAAAACAAAAGTTTTACTTTATGCTCTGTTCGAAAAAGAGTTATAGTTCCATATCACTTTCATCCGCTATTATTTATAAAATTAAGTGTACATAACACCTTTATATACAAAAACTTTATTCCCAGAATGTACCTTAAAACCATGATTTTAAGGTTTGTGGTCGTTTATTCGATACAAAAAAAAACACCATAACCCAAAAATGCGACTTATCACCTTCATCCACTCACCTCTTCAATTATATCTGTTGTAATCATGTAGTTCATAATCATAAAGTAAATGTTATTATTATTCGAGCTACACTTATTGTATTAATGTTTTCTGTAACATTTGTATGTAGACTTTTTTTGTCCAACTTAAACTTATGTATTTTACTGTAAATTTATATCTAAGTTATACTTATTGTAAATTTCAATTGAATAAATAAACTTATTATTATTATTATTATAAAATAATAGAAATAAATATTCACATTAGCATTAGCAGATAGCCTTAATAATCTTAATATTATCCAGGGCTACAAACCTGCCAATGAGGAGCCATCAGAATATCAAACAATTCCACTGAACAAAATTGAAGACTTTGGAGTTCATTGCAAGCAATACTACTCCCTAGAAGTTTCATATTTCAAGTCCTCGCTAGATAGACGACTCCTGGATTCACTGTGGAACAAATACTGGGTGAACACTCTGAGTAGCTCCAGTTTAATTACCAATGCAGATTATACTACTGGACAAATATTCGATTTATCTGATAAGTTGGAGCAGAGTGAAGTCTGCTTAGGTGAGAAAATAAATAAATTTTGTTATTTACAGAATCGATTTTGTAAAATTTTACCTAAACAGCCTCTTCTACTTTATGGTTGGCGTCTTTGAATAAATTCCAGGACCTATTAGACTTTTGTTAGGCATCAGTATTTGTGACAGACTTGTGTTAAGTTAAATTTCTTTATAGTAAATTGTACAAGATATATTATTTATTTTCAGGAAGGGGTGGTTTCATAGTAGCAGGTGCTGATCCTCATGAGAAGAGAACTGAAGATAAACTGAGCAAGGTCACTAAAGATGCTTGTAAGACAACCATTGAGGTGATCCATGGACTAATGGCCCAGATGATTAAAGACCGGCTGTTCAATAGTGTCAGCGGAAGACCAGCTCCAGCCACTCCCATGATAGAATAACAATATTTTGATATCATTTTGTATTGTCTGTAACTAGCTCTGACTAGTCTATTAATAAAACAAATGATGATCATATTGATGTAAGTTGATGAGACTTTGTTATATAAGTTCTGAATAAATATATAAAATGTAAAAAAGTATTTACTTATTCCTATTCTTAAATGTTTTGGTGAATAAGTTATTTCATTCCAAATTCTTCCACAGCTGAGCCTAGGAACCAAGGCCAACCTAGCACAATGGTCAACCTTCTCACTATTCTATCTGTTTCTTTTTTTATATTGTATTTTAAGGGAATTTTATCCATATAGATATATCAATCCCATTGTACCCTTTTACAAAATAAATTCTAATGATTGAACTAAACTATGAACTATTCTTGAGCTACATAAAAATTGGATAAATTTAAATTAAATCGGTTTATTTTTTTAGTAGATAAATTAATTGGCACATACTTTTGGCTACTTCTGATATACGAGCCCCAATGCAAAAGAGTTTGTCCAGTCATATATTGCCAAGGGTGCCTGTTTTCAACTTAACTACATTTTCATAAAACAGGCCTTTAAAAAAAAATTGTATAAGGTAAAATTTTTCATTTTATTGTTGTTAATCGGGCACTTTTAAAGAAACCTTCTTTTACTAAAATACCTATATCTTATGGGCACTTTAATTTGCTACGACTAATTCAAAGTACGGTTATGACCAGAAATACTGTTGAGTTTGCAGGAGTTCTGCTCTTACCCGACTTTTTGCGGATGGCACGTTTCAGTGCCATCACTGTTTTTTGCGTGTGGCGTTAGGCACGGATGTGTGTCATTAAAAAATCGATGGTAACTCCGTCAATTAAGGTTTAGGGAGTTTTTACTCAGAAACAAGCTATCTTCATTTTTCACGTATATTAAGCTCGTAGCCTTCGTTTCTGGATATCGTAAGATTTTTTTTTAAATAGGGGTCACCAACCTTTTTTAAAGTTGCGTTATTTGATACTAAACCATCATATGATAATAAATTATAAATGTATTACTGTATACACCTTATATAACGTCACTCGATTAAACGACTAACTCTCTAATGCGGGGAAATCGCTCTGCTTCGGTTGGTTTAGCTTATCTTCTATAAAATGATACACCCACTCCCAATAACGATAACATTTAAACAATAAAAAGTTTTTTTATACAGATTGATATGCATGCAATATATATAATAATGATCTGAAGTATATTTAAAAAATACAAATACTTAAATCAAAAAATACTAAGACATAATTCCTAAATATTTCTGGTGTCTAGAATCGATCCTCATTTTGTATTTTCTCAATTGCAGGTCCATAAAATGATACAAACAGGGTAAAATTGAATTGTAAAGAACATATTTAAGCAATCATAAATATAAAAAAAAATTAGAAATAAAAAATAGAATTTTTTTTTTACGAAACGTCAATTATCGACTGGTTGTGCGTTACTACATCTAGGTGAATGCCGCGAGTTGTGCTGTCTTGGAGTGCGTTTCAAAAACCAGTGACACCACTAATTCAAATTCAAATTCAAATATTCATTTCTCAACATTGACAATTACTTGTTCTTATTGACGTCAAATAAAACATGATTCTACCACCAGTTCGAAAAAAAACCTTCGTGAAGAAGAACTGGCAAGAAACTTCACGGGTATATTTTTTTTTCAAAATAAATTTACAGAGTCTCTTTATGTCTATAAAAAATTATTCTTTTCTGCATCTGTTAGCTCGGCAAGTCTCCCTCCCCCCAAGCATCCAAACGACGAACACCCTCAAACTGCTTACTACAGACTAAAACTACTTATGTAATGTTTTTTATTATATAAATATTATTATCTAATCAAAACCTGGTTTTATTTAACTCTTGTCTGCTCTATACTACCTCATCTATGTTTATTTGGTATAAAAATAAACAAACAAAAGAAATTAAAATTATTTTTTTAATAAATATAATATTTTCTGCATCTCTATACATATTTCTGTCATATGGTTTGAAGCCCAATAATTTGAAACCAACTGGCTAAAATATTTACATCCACGGATGTCATATAGAAGGGCATAGAAGCATCTTCCTTAATTTTTACGCATTTTACACTGTCCATCATTATTTTTTCTGTGCATGTTGCACTTTCCACCATATTTTTTTCTATGCACGTTGCACTGTCTACCATATTTTTTTCTGTGCACGTCGAAGTATCCTTATTTGTTTTTTTGTTTTGTATTAATTCCCATTCCCAGTTTTCTGAGTGTTCCCGGTGTTGTGAATACGTTTGCGAATTCTGTTCTATCACTTCGTCATCGCCGCATCGATTTTCAATTTCTGTCTCGCAAATGTACTTTATTTTTCGCCGTAATTCTTAAACAATAATAAATAACCATAATACAATGGCAGTTATTAGCAAACTGTAATTTTCTAAACAATAATAATTTTGACATTTTTTGTGAATATCTATTATCTGTTAAATCGAACATGGCAGATTTTCATTTGCATAGTTTAAACAGTTGAAATTTGTCATGAGGAGAACCAAAACAATGTTTTTAGACCTAATTTAATGCCTCATAATCAATCAAATCATTAGGAAATGCAAAATAAGTTGAAAAGGTTTAGCTTACCTGTATTAAAAAAGTCACTTACGCTCCATTTCCAGAAATACACTTATTTTGCATCTTCTTATCACTTAAAACAATGTGCCTGGCCGTTCACGTTAGATTTCGAATGTAAACTAAAAGTATTCAAGCTTTGAACATGTAAAAAATGGTCAAAGTACTGTTTTCTTTTCTGAAGACACAGATGCGTGTCATTTAATCGTATGGTGGTGGGCACTAAACAGTGTCACGTTATTTTTGTTCGACGCCACAGTTAGAAGTTAGTGAAATTATACTATTTCCATTTATTTATTTTATCGATGACAGCTCCTGTGTAACCTTGTGCGAGCGTCTTTTTTACATTGTGTATGCATTATTTTATAAAAATATGACGTTTACACACGTACAAGGTTATATAATACCAGAGTCGGAGAAACTGATAGGGATGGAGCTAGAGAGCATATATCAAATTAGAACTGTCATCGAGAAAATAAAGCTAAGAGAAATAGTATAGACATCGCAACGAATAGGTTAACTACAAAGTTTGTATTTACCTGTTAGACATTTGGCAATGTAAATTTAAAACATTTACTTTTGTTTTCATTGACGAGCAAATCATTAGCTGAGAACCACTGCTCTGCGTTATAGGTACATTCGTTTACTGCTCGATTGTCATTTTCTTGTCTTTTGGTTTTAAATCAGAAGGAATTATCATGCATCAGCACTCAATATGACCTCGCCTTGATTTTATACAACGGACGGCAGATCATTCATATATACTAAAAATGGGAAAGGACCAATAACTGAGTCCTTGGGCACACCCATTGTCACTGCCGATCCTGAGGATTTTTCTCCATTGATTGCAACTTCCTGTTTTTTTTTATTAGAAATATATAATTTAATCAAGCCAAGCGCTCGGTTTTTTATTCCGTAGATAATGGTGCAGTTTCATGAGTAGTGTATTATGATCCACACAGTCAAGTCACAAAAGACACCAATAGCATCACACTACTCCTCCCAGGCGTTGAATACTTATGTCTTACGAGCTCAACACCGGCATCGGTTGTTGAGCGACCCCGCATGAAACCAAATTGCTTACAAGTCATTAAACTATTGCCATAAAAATGAAAAAGTAAATGATTTACAATTTATTTAAATCATATTACTACCACCATTAAATCTGGTGGTAGTAATGCTTCATTTGACATCAATGAGAAAAAGTAATTGTAAATGTTGAGAAATAAATATTTGAACTTGAATTCAATCCATTACCAACAAAGTCCCGAGCATTTTGTAAATATAGTTCACATTTTATAATGTCTCTATCACTTTTGTAGATAGCGAACGAAATCATTAGCATACTGCGGATTTGTTATATTACAAGACCTTGCGAAAAAATTATTTATTACGAAACATGCACCCAAATAGCCAGTCTCATAGTAATAGAGGCCTCCCTGCTCAATGATAACTGGATTCTTAGTAGTATGCGAGGGCGTTCATAAATGCAGGGTGTCCAGAAGGTCAACGTCCAAATGGAAGGGGTTCACGCACCATGGTCCAAATAATAAAAAACAAATAGTTTAAAAAAATCTATGTGGATTAGTTTAGTAGATATTGGATGATTCCTAAAATAAGTGAAAAATAACTCCTTATAGCAGTAATTCGTGTGCTGAATCTGTAATGTTCACCGATTTTGATTATTTTCGGTTATTAATTGGTTACTAAGTGTTTCTATGTAATAAACCTTTGATACAAGCAAATCTGTTATGGTACGATAGAAAAAAAGCAATAAAGAAAAAACAAATTTGTCGCAATTTTTTATACCTAACTTTCTCTGCTCCACCGTGTAAAAAACATGTACGAAATGAAGCATGGCATTTACTCTCAAAAGTTGGCGCATCTAATGCAGTTTCTAAAAAGGTATAATACTTGGCACTTAAATTGATCTGATTTTATTTATGATCTTTAAATTGAGGAAGCACCTATTTTTAAAATCATTAAAAATGAGTAAAGAGTTGAAAAATACTACTAAAAGATTACATGAAAGGGACACTTGCTCAGGTAGACGATCCAGGGAGTCGCTCCCCTCTCTTGTCACCCATCCCCGCGCCAGGCACCGAACGTCAGTCAGTCAGTACGTCAACTTGTTTTGTTCGTATCTTACGTCACGTCTCTCTCGCACATACATTTTGATAAATACTAACGACTCGGCTAGAACTTGAAATTTGATAACCTTTGATTTGGTTTAGTGTATCTTTGGAACTAACGACTTGGACTTAAGATAATCCCTACGATTTGGTGGATTTGACTTGGATCATTCTCTGAGCTTTCTATTGTGCTTGTGATTAGTCCAAATGACATACTTCTACGTTCTACTGCGGGGACGACCTCCTACCCATTCCGTGTGTCCATAAGCTCTCCTGCCGCCATTTTTTTTGCACTTATTCTATCTCAAGCTCTGTTTGTTTTGGTACCACTTTGTTATTGTGTTTGTATTTTTTCTTTGAAATACTGTCCTTTACAAACATCCTATAACAACAAGAAAATACTCTGGCAGGAATTAAATAAAAACAACCAGTTGATTATATAAACATTCTCAAATATTTATTAACCAATTTACATAAAATCATTATGTACATCTTTCACATAGCTTTAGTTATACACAAAATCATAAAATCTCAAGTTGTGGAGGGCATTCTATTTAACCAGATATAATGAAACAAGCACCAAATTACGATATATTTTGCCAAGCTCTCTTTACAAAACGAAAAAATATATGTCCATGATTATAAACTGCAAAATTGTCTAATGTGCAGCTAATTATCAAAATCTTAATTTATACATCTACACAATTCATTAAAAGGTGCCGATTAATGGGCATTTAAACATAAATAAGACAATCAATAGTTAAAATAAAATTTTTAATAATATGCTTAAAGTTTATACTAATCTATATTTTTATAATTGGGAATATAAAACATCAGTACAATAAATTCTCCTTGCAATAACACAATGTTTTATTTACAGATGTGTAATAAAGTATCTATCCACATAATGAAACCCAATCATAATCTAAGTTCGCAGCAATATGTTAACTTGCGAACCGAACACAAATGCAATAGGAATAATGTTTCATAATTATTTTCTATCCTAAAAATAAGAATACTACTTATTTTGTTGGGTTAACATATACAGCTGATTAGTATTAAGCAAAGCTTTGTAGCCAAAACAAATAACATTTAGCAAGAAATTGTAATCATAACGATAAAATATTTATTGCAAATGTGTGATAACTGCATATTTCCAAAATAACTTATTACATGTTAAAACTTTTAGTAAAAATTCATTTAAAATCACGGAAATTTAGAACTCATTATTTATTACATAAATAACATTAACATCTATTAAGTACATTACCTTTCACTATTTTGTTTTAAATCTACTATACAATGTGTTACAGTTCGGGATACATTTTAATTTCGAAAACCAATTTGACACACAACATGCAGATGCCCCAGATGTTAAAAATATTCTTAAGAATTAATAAATTTGCAATGTCTTTTGAGTTTAATAACTAGAAAGGTTAGTAACATCAGAAAAAATAATGGAATGTTTCTACAATCTCAAGAAGTACAATTATAGTTAGCAGAAGCAGAAAAATACATAAGATTAAATTATATTTTCGCAGTAATATAACTCATTAGATGAAGTAAATAAAAGGATAAGTATTTAAATAATTTAAGATGTATACAGAGGCAATATCGGTATGGGAGCAAATTTACTGATGCTGCACTAGATCTACATAAGAAAAGTCCTCAAACTACTAAAATCTCAAGACATTAGACCTTTTAGCTTTTGATAAGCATCATTGTGCAACAATTTTTTTAGGCTATTGTGGTATTAAAATTATAACAAAGCGTTTTAAGAATTTATAACCACAATTTCACATTTTACATTCAAATTGCTTATATTGCGGCACTAACAGAAAACCAAAATTGACGAATTACAATATGTGATCATGTTAAGAAATCTGAAAACTCTTCAAGCGGCACTTTCTTTATTTAAAACTCTATCTTTATAGCACTGAAACACTTCACTGCACGCACTGGTCACATAGATAAATCACTGCACTAGGAGCCAGGGGGTCGGAGCACTTGTCAGTTGAAGAGGTCTGGAGGGAAATTGTTGACTTCTGCCTGCTCGAGGACCGGGTTACCTTCAATTGTGTAGGAGACTCGTATCCTGAGCCGGAGGGCCGTCTGGGAACAGAAATAGGAATAGTTATCTAAAAGAAAGCCAGTTTAATGCAAAGTGCATTACATTTAATTCTTTAACAAAACTAATTTTGGCAAATACATATCTATTATACAGATTCACTAGGATTTATTACAAGCAAGATCACAAGTCAAAATCAAATAGATATTTCATTGAAACTCAAGAATTACACATTCATTTCTACAGGTAAATTAAATAAAGCAGATTCATTACCCTGGATGGATTAGTGATTTTCAGAGTTTGCGTAATTTCACCATTCGGTGGCAGCACCGTGCCAGAAGGAGACATCATGTCTAACTGTAATGTCTGTAAATATAACAAGTTATTAGACATGTTCAGCTGTATTTGTGGTACACGAGATTCACAAGCTGAAGTTTAAAAACATGAAATTTTCGTAATTTTCGTTCGTCTTTTATCATATTGTCCCATGCTAATTTATGAAATGTAGAATCTTTTCTTTTGCAGATTTTTGCTTACAGCAACGAATCTTTGCCTACAAGGCACACTTTAAATAAAACCATATTTCGGTTCGAAAACTTTTAAACGAATCAGAAATAGCTTCTTCTTCATTATAATTTATTTATTTACAATGTGCATACACAAAATAAAAAACAAAAATTTTATTAATGCATTTTAAATATAAATTAGTCATGGCGTTCCATACCCTCAACAGTTCCTGGGAACGGGTATCTGACACTACAATTGACCGGTATGAACGCTGAACGCCACGTTCTCACCGCAGACCCACACCACGCTTGGATATTGCGTCCGCGATGTTCTCGTGTTACCATACGATACAATTCATCACTTAGGCATTACCTTTTACGTTATTCCAACAAAAATGTTATGTGTTGGTAGGTACTGCAACGTTTGCTTGTGCCGTATTTAATAAAAGAGGTTATTGCACAAACAAACTTGCTGACATTTATGACTGGCAACTTATAAGTCTGTCATTATTTGATTTTATTTGTAAAATGTAAAATATATAGAATATGGAAGATTGTTCCATGGGATTCCTTGACGGGATTCCTTTACGGAATTCTATTGCGGGCTTCGTCCCCAAAATAGTCTAAGAATTATTCTTGTATTGTATTATAAATAGATTCATCATAAATAAGAGTAACTTAAAGTTATAAGTGTTTTTCCTTTGTTGATTAGGAAAACCTCCCTAGGTTAGATTAGGTCCATCTAGGGTCCCGACCCCCCAGAGTACCATATAGTCATTTCCATGGCAATTTTCACATTCGAGTTCCAAAAGAAACTCCTTTTTCTATTATAAAAACAAGCATTAATTTATCCGTTAATTATTTGTAATCTACAAACAATAACTACCTCTACATTTAACTTTTCAAATTGAATTAACAACCGAGCATATAACTGAGTATGTAAATTAAAACATAACTTTAGAATGGTCGGATAACATCAGAACAGAACGTTTCAACACCCATACCGGTACCGACCACAGAGAACCCTCAGTTCCCATCACCGTCCCGGGTATGAATACCAATAAACAGTTCCGATATTAAAAATAAATAACCTCACCAAAATAACCAAATAACCACACCGACCCATATCTACAATATACGTGGTACAAATATATTTCCACCGACTTGCCTTGGGCACAGCGCACTGGAACAAGAAGTCCGCGAGCGGCGCGTGCGCGCTGGACGTGGCCTTCATGGTCAAGGTGGCGGTCTGATGCCCGCTGGCGGCCAACAGGACTATGCGCAGCCCGTTCTTGTCCAGCGCTGGGATTTGGATCGTTTCTGAGGAGGGTTTGAAAGTTTATGCGGGTTCAGTAGAAGAAGAATAGACAACTTGACTTTTTTATTTGATCCCAGGTTTCCGCAACATGAGGCCGATTTGATATAATTTCATGTCAATTAATAACAATTAATCTGTAAGCCGTATTAAAATAAATATTGATTATTAACGACTTTTTTGTATTAATATTATATTATTATTTCATTAGTTAATAAATTAAGACATGTCATTGATAACTTTGACTGGTAGCACCACCTGTAGTTATTAAAAAGAACTAGAACTGATAACCAATGAAATCGTTTCACAAATTTATGGACGGAAATCCAAGAAAAGAAAAATGATAACGAGGTGTGGCTACCAGCCTGGCGTTGGGCATTCTGTTGCCAGCTTCGGAGCTAAAAAGTCGGTGTTATACCTAGTACTAGTACTAAAGTAAAGTTATTAGCTGTAAATACCGATTGTTATTGTAAAAAGAAGAAAATATAAGAATACATACTACGATCCAGTCTTTTATCTGCCGACCCTTCCCTGACGTGTTATTTATCACATGTTTGTACTATTATATGCATACTGTTATATTGAAAAATCTGCATTTGTTAACGCTGTGCTTTATTAAATTTTTTTAATACGGAAAATGATCATGTTGTAAATTTATCAACAAATCTATTGCCCCTGTATACGTTGTATACGCTATGAAACAACTACTAACCGTCTTACTATAAAGAATTTGAAATTCAAATATTTATTTCTCATTATTGACAATTACTTGTTCTTATTGACATCAAATAAAACATGATTCTATCACCAGTTCGGAAAAACCTTCGTGAAAAAGAAGCGGCAAGAAACTTCACGGGTATAATTGGACGTATATCCATGAAAAGGATCCAACCCACATTTTTGTTCAAAATCACTAACGATTCCAAAAATAGCTGTTACAAAAATATAAAGGTAAAGTGTTTTTATTTGTACAGGGTACCATCCCACTTATTATTATGTGTATTTCTTTTACTTATTGATACATGCTACATGGATTATTATAAATTAATTAATATAACAAGAACAAACGAAATTTCGTATCTAAAACATTCCAAGCCACTAGGATCCTTACAGCGTCTATGCTTGATCTTACCAGTCCGAGTATAAAACGTCATTATCTCAATAGTTACTGTGTGTGGGTTGGATCTTTTGAATGGATACACGTCCAATTTTTTCAAAATAAATTTACAATGTCTCTTTATGTCTTTAGTTATGTATATCGATCGTTAGCTCGGCAAGACTCCTCCCCCCCCCAACTATACAAACGACGAACACCATCAAACGGCACCCGTTCACGAGTTAACGCGGGATCCAGCCATCGCCCTCCTCAACCATATTAGAGGGAAGTGAGCGACCCGTCACCCGACGCTACCGTCTAAATATACACCATCGTTGAGGGCTTGTGTGTTTGGATTAATTCAAGATGTAAATATATACACAAAACTCTCACCACTAGGCACGTCTTGCACCACGGGAGCAGCTAGTAAGTCATCCAGCAGAGACGTCGGTGGGTTGTTGTTCACCGAGCTCGGGATCGGGTTCGACGGAGTCAGGTCCAGACCACTGAGCAGGTCCAGGATGTCCTGTGGCATGTGTGGAACAATAGTTGAGTACTGTACAATGAGCTTTTGTAATTTTTTTTTTAATAAATTGGTATAAACTTAATTGAACGTATTCCGCGACGGTTAGACTAATATACAAAATATAAAGTATTTAAAAAAAGGTTTTACTGATTTCAAAATCGTATCAATAACATTAAAAATAATATTGCGTGTATTTTAATTGCGTTTCGAAGAGATCTCACAAACTTACGGGACCCGTATTTTTTATTTTGTAAAAAATGTAAGTTTTCATATTTAAATTTTGATTTTGAAGTACAAAATATTTTCATCAGAAGTGACGTAACATCGGGGCTCAAAAAGTAGACATCCATTTGCCTAACATAAAACAAAACTTTATAATTAATAGTCACTAAGAAAATTGTCAGAATCAATGTTAAAATCCAGTTTCTTAATGTTTTTATGTAATTACCAATATTTTATTCAATTACCTCGTAAATATATTTTTTATAAATAATTCATTTTTGTTTTCAATGATTATTTTTAAATTAGTATTCCATGAAAAATACTTAGATGGCATTTTTTTTTCAACTCATTTCACACTTTTTTGTTGTAATTGTTCAAATCAAGCAGCAAAGGCAATAACAATACAGTAGCCGCGGTGTGACGTAATTGGCACCTTTTTAAATTTTCACTACATATTTTATACGAAATTTAGCAACAGAAAAATCGCGACAAATTTTTTTTCATGTTCTGCAATGATCAATCGCGATATGGTTTTTGAATTTCAATCGCGAAAATTTTTGAAACGTGGTCAATTAACAAAATTTCAAATCTCACAGTACTCCATGAGACAAGCTCTACAGACAGCTTGCACTAACACAACAGTATAACAACAAGACTTACATTGCTGGAAGTATTGTTGTTGGTGGCGGCAGCGTCTGTGCCGGAATGGTCCATGTCGCCGTTCGTCAGCGGGTCCGAGCTTATGATCAGGTCCAACAATGCGTCCTGGAATGCGACAAGAGTTGTAGCAATAAACGGTTTGCTGTTTTGCCATCTGCTAACTGACAAAACAGCAACCCGGGGGCATCCCACACCAAGTACGTAATACACCGGCGGGTGCTGTGTGACGAGTCAACATTTTTTAATCACTCTATCTTGTCTTCGGGAAGGTTGGTCAGGATTGTGGTCTGAGCCCATTTGCCGAATGATAAAAAGTCACCCGGTATATAGATGAAACACCCGGGGCCTTTTAACAAATATTTATATACTGGAACAAACTGTCTATAAAGCATTCTTTTCAACTTTTCAAACACTTTGTTAAAATTTAATACATCTACACAGGTCTACCAATTTTATAAGTCGCATCAGCTATATTCGTTTGCAGCTAACGCCGAATAACACCGAATGAGAACACCAATGAAATACGGACCTTATCACGTTAGATTAAGATCTTAAATACAAGCACAACAGAGAATCGCGCTATCTCGCTCGACTTCTACACCAAAAAATGGACTAAGCATTATCGAGATAAAGGTTCGCGCCAATAATATTAATACTTCTGCGTTCGTACACCAGCGTCATTTATAAACGTGCTAATACTGTACGCAAGCATATATGTATGTAGTTCAAAGTATAGGCTAATCAAATCATTTCTGAAGACAACTGAGTATGTCGCGAATTATTTGTGAGACGAAAACGTAAAACCACGGAACATCTTTATTTTCATATATAACTAAAACCAAAGGACAGACATAATAAGATCTATTCTATCCAACCTAGCCGCCGCAACTGTCTGTGCACTGACCGGTTCACTAGCGCCAGCGTGGCTGCCGGCGTCGGGCGGCGCGTCGGCGGGCGGCGCCTCCATGGCGGGCATGCGCTCCAGCAGCGCCGGCCGCAGGTGCGCGTACTGTCTGCGGACGGTATTACCAACATTTGTATTGATAATAATAATAATAAAAATACATTTCTTTATTGTGGCATATGACTAGGCCCATGTTAATTGCATCAACATTATATTTATAGAGTAAATCAAAAGTTAAAGCATGTCAATTCCTACTTTAGTGTTCATTTTGCTTGTATTAAACAATGTATTAAAAATCAACCTTTACTAATTAAAGGGAAATTATAAGTCAAATAACAAATATCTTTATTGGCCACGTGATTAAACTTCTAATTTTTTAGCAACGCCGATTAAATATTTTGTGGATAGCGAAGTAGTTAAATTTGGGTTAGGTTAATGTTAGGCTGCATTTATCGCATGCGCGAGCCGAGCGATCTGTTATAATGGAAAACGCAAACATTTAAAAAAAAAAGGTTTTTATTACACAACTTATTAAAATAGAATTACACTTAAATGAAAATAGAATTATGTATAAATTGAAATAGAAAATGTTTGATGTTGATACAGTGATACAGACTGACTTAAAGTGAGTCCCTTACTCTAGAACTGCTTCGAGCTAGGATCCGGGGGGCTCAGTCAGCACTTATCTCCACATAGTACATATGTAGCAGAGCGAAGCGAGCGGGGTGCGGGAGCACCCGGCAAAGCGCCATTATCGAAATTGGATGACAATTCAAAATTTTATAGCAAAAACATCATGCGACAACATATTTTTAGTGGCTACGATAGTATCGTTGAGACGCTCGCAAATTGTGGCTGACTGAGTAGTTTAGAAGGCAATGTAGATATTTAGAGGCGAATAATGCTATTAAAAAGAAGTCTGTTTAGTGAGCACCCTTAATCTAATAACTAGAGACCGGACTATATGCATTTGCATATTTGCCTATGCTTTTGCTAATTTAAGCCATTCTCAGTGGTAATAGAATATTTTACCTATGATCTAGTTATGATGCATATTGTCGGTACATTTACAACATGTTTCCGAGTGCACTCGCCCTGTGTTCCGAAATGCGATTAAAGCGATTTAACAATAACCCGGGTTTTGAAAGTTTGTGTCTATTTAATAGGACGGCAGAACTTTAGCCAGAAACTATGAGTGCTAACATAGCACTTATAGTTTCTGGCAAAAGGGTGCACCCAAGTTCAAATTCCGCCCAGTTACCTCAGTCGATGTGGAGCGAACCTTTTCCACTTACATAAATATTCTAAATGATCGAAGACACATCTTACCACTGAAACTTTGGAGAAATACTTGATTCTTTACGTCTACAAACATTTTAAATAGTTTTAATGTCATGTACTGTTACTGTATTTATTATAGCCAATCAAAAAATAATTTACTCATTGTATGCCGATGTTGAAATAAAAAAATAAAAACTTACTTTTCTTTTTTTTGGGGGTTCCTAAAATTTATCATTTAATTTCTGCCAATTTTCGTGCATATTTGCAGGCATATAACAAGCTTTTTATGTTGCATATAATCCGGTCTTTACTAATAACTAAACAAACAAGTAATGAATCAACGTTTTTTTTCGAAATGGACAGTTTATTTATGGCCCTATGGGCGTTTTTAATTTCACCGAGCTTTGTGGCCTAGCGCTGAGGGCGCTTGGCCGGCACTTCAACTACTCCTACATACGACACGCCTAAGGGCACCCGAGAGGGCGCGGACCTCGGCTTAGGACGTCGTACATTGAACCTGCCACTGGTTCGGAAGGGTCATCTACTGCCAAAGAACCAGCAAGAAACTAAGTGGTAGAAACAAGTAATTTTTATGTTCTATCGAAATATGTTTGCGTTTATTTTAATTTAGAATATTGTTTGTAAGTTCCTTCTAGTTACCTGTACAGCTGCGACAACTCGACACCTCTCTGTTGTAGTTCAATGTGTATGTGGGACCCAAATGTGTCTATAATCACTCGGATTTTGCTGGAAAAAAAAGATAAAGGAAGATATCAAAATTAATTAGCGATACACAGTAAGTTCATGATCATGTACCTACTACACTGTATTACGTTAGTGAAACAACCATTTTGATATGATCGATGTGAAAAAAAAAAATAATAATAAGATATAAAAACTCACTCCTGGCTGGGCTGCGTGGTGAACCTCGTCGACAGCTTAGCCAAAGAGAGCAGCAGGTACTCTTTCGTCGTGATCGACAGCTGCGTCGACCAGAGCAGCTTTTGATATATATCGATGACGTATTCTTCATCTGGTTTCTCGAAATCGTCTGGGAAATGGATAAAATTGAAAATTTCGTTTATGTAACGCGTATAATTTATTTGAATATTACAAATAACGTGCATACAAATATCGAATTATGGAGACAAGAAAATCAAAATACCACTTTCAAATACTGTAACAGACAATCAGTCATAATTTGACCCCCTACAGCAGACGCATACGTCAATTTTTACTTAGACTACTAAAATCAGTACATGCTAAATTATTCCTAACATTTGTTTTACTTGCTGTCTGCTAAAATCATTTAAAAAAATGTAAATCCATAACTGGCTGTTAGTGTTATATATATCTATATATTTAATTAATGTATTATTTTAAGTGCTGTGGATTTTGTTATAATTAAATAAATAAATATTTCGTCATGCATGTGAGCGAGTGCCGGCCACAAAGCACCCCACACATTCTTGGTTCTGCGGTCGCACACTACACGCGTACCCCGAGCAACAAGTGGGGCGCAATGTACTAACAAGTAGCTTTTTAACTCTTTTCTTAAGTTTTCACGATACATACTTTAAATAAAACACTTTTTACCGGATATTATCGCGTATATTTTAGTTAATTTTAAAATTATTTCGACGTTTCGGCATCTTTGCAGTTGCCGTGGTCACGATAGACTAAGGTGTTGTTCATCTATTGCCAGTAATAAAAACTACATGATTGTCAATACATATTAACACCATCTGTTTCTCAGTCTTCTCGCATAACGTCCCGGATTGACACAAAAGGCACTGACTGTGTCCTGAGTTTGCAGTCTAACAGTTTGCTGGTTTTTCATTTTGATGTTTTTAAGTATTGGATCCCATGTTGATGAAAGTTTCCAACCATCTTCTCTATTGAAATTTGGATGTTTTTTAATTTCAATAGTTTCTCTGATCATCCTAGGTATAAAATGTTTCTCTTTTGCTAGGATCTTCACGGTATCAAATCTTAAATAATGGTTGGGCTTGTCTATGGAATGTTCACAAACTGCAGATTTTGAGGTTCGTTTATTTTTAACATCTAATATATCTATCTAATTTAACAAAATAAACGAACCTCAAAATCTGCAGTTTGTGAACATTCCATAGACAAGCCCAACCATTATTTAAGATTTGATACCGTGAAGATCCTAGCAAAAGAGAAACATTTTATACCTAGGATGATCAGAGAAACTATTGAAATTAAAAAACATCCAAATTTCAATAGAGAAGATGGTTGGAAACTTTCATCAACATGGGATCCAATACTTAAAAACATCAAAATGAAAAACCAGCAAACTGTTAGACTGCAAACTCAGGACACAGTCAGTGCCTTTTGTGTCAATCCGGGACGTTATGCGAGAAGACTGAGAAACAGATGGCGTTAATATGTATTGACAATCATGTAGTTTTTATTACTGGCAATAGATGAACAACACCTTAGTCTATCGTGACCACGGCAACTGCAAAGATGCCGAAACGTCGAAATAATTTTAAAATTAACTAAAATATACGCGATAATATCCGGTAAAAAGTGTTTTATTTAAAGTAGCTTTTTAAGTTCGGGTAAGTTTTATTTCTCATTTCTAGTTTAAATACAGTCAAATTAAATTAAATCAATCATATTTTTGTACCTTCACACAAAAATTGATTTCTTTTATTGAATAATTATGCATTATGGTTTACTAGCATTTGATAAATATTCAAAACTCAAACTTACTTAAATTTTGGATTAATTTGATTACACTACTTATGTTGTTTTAATACATACAGGGTGAAAAAAGTGTATTGTTAATCCTTAAACAGGTAAAAGATTTGCTTAAACTGAAAACTTAGAAACATAGCAATTAAAATATAAAAAATTAAGACTTCTTTGTCTTAAAAATGCTATATTTCCTTTCGTAAATGCAAATGGCGGGCGCGGGCGTTCTGTTTGCGCGTGCCCAACGCGTATTGCAGTTCAGTGTCAGTTCACTGCGTTTTTTTATTTCTAATTCTTTTATTCCCTTTGGACCATATGCTTCTTTGGGAAAGCTTTTAGTTGAAGCAACTCTCTTTTTTCCACCCTGTACACAAAAATAAAAGCACATAGCTAAAAGTAAAGGCCTGATCTTATTACCATATTACCATGTACTGACAGTTTACTTAAGAGATTCATCTCGAAATTAAAGCCCTTAGACAATCGAGCTCTTATCTTTAATCGGTTATATAATATTATGAGATTGGCATGTTGATAAGTTACCAAAGCCATCCTCCTCAGCCATGGCAATAGCGCTGCTCGCCTCAGACACCAGCAGGTCTCCATACTCCCCTATTGTCCAAGCTGCCACCTGCGAAAACACTTCAATTAAAGAACTTCCACTCCACATTATTATACATACACATTTATAGTTTTGACTAAACAGCACACATTTTAAACTACACACAAGATTTTTCATTGACGTAATTCCAACCGCGAAAACCGGCGGTATTGTGAGAGTAGAAAAAAGCTTTCATCGGTAATGTTCGCGCCAAACACATTTCTACCCGCGTTAAGAATATTGACTCTCGCGCTTCGGTTAGGGAACCTACCCTGCGCGCGCACCTAACACGAGGAAGAACATACTGGAAGCAGTGAACCAACGCCCGCGACCGCGCTCGGACGTACGTTGCCTTCACGTCGCTGAAGTCCGCTGCCGCTCTTGCGGATTCTTGGTGATCAATTTGTGCTGGCGAACATGTGATCGCAGGCACGCCTAGTGATCTTATCGACCTGGAGTTATCTACTCTGCTGCTGGTGGAAGCAAGGTGCGTGCTATTTTTTCCGCCGTTCATACCGCTGTTATATCTTATTAACTTGATCCTGTGAAATACTGTCCATAGAAGATATTTAACATTGAAACAAGCATCCATCGTCCATCGCAAAGCAGCAGCCGCGCGGACCCGAATACTTTCCCTCTCGCACAGTCATCCGTCTCTTTCATAGTTTTTGCACACGGCACTGGTTCTATAAAAGCAACTCCGCACCGAACAGACCTCTCCTAAATAGTATGTTAGGTGTCTTTAGTAAAATGTCCTTTAGAAACAAACGTACGCTCTTTAAGACCTGCGTTAGACCCGTCATGACACATGCCTCGCCAATCTTTGCCCACGCCAAACCCTCCCTCCTGCACAAACTGCAGGTAGTTCAAAATCTCTTCTGCCGCAGGGCCACAAACGCACCTTGGTACGTGCGCAACGCGGACCTGCACAGAGATCTTGAACTACCCACAGTGCAACAGCACCTCAAAACACTCTCAGAATCGTTCTTCAAACGCGCCGAATCCCATCCCAATCCTCTAGTTCGAGATTCAGCCTCGTATATTACCCCTGTCCTTGATTCGAAGTTCAAAGTCGCTAGGCCTAGTAATGCGCAAGCGTACTGTTCCACAAAGCTTGTCTAATTTTAACTCGAATTAAATTAACTTCTTTTAATAATTTTATTTAATATAACTTCTCTTTGCAATTTTGAGCACCTTCAGTGCTATGTAATCCCAGCGGGTGACCCCTTCTGGGCCCCGCTAGCGCGGCCTCTTTCTCCAATTGGCCGTCGCTCAGATGAAGGCTGTGAGGCAAAAAAATGCACGAGGCATTCAGGGGGATTTTTGTAGAACAGACCTAATTTTAGCTAGCGACCGTGCTGGAGCGATAGTCCCTTACAGTCCTCCAGTAACAGTCCATTAGGTGAAGGAGTACGATAGCCCCTGCAGTCAACTCCGACGCTTGTTAGGAAGTAAATAAAGGAACACTCCCTTCAACAGTAATTTAAACCGCCGCGTATATTTCATTCGATTCAGGACACAAACAAGTCGTACCTGCACCAGGGGCTGCCGCTCGCTGGCATCGCCGCAGACGGCGCACTTGTCCAGACAGCTCCACAGGCGCATGGCGGCGTAGGCCTGCCGCTCGCTGTCCGCGCCCGAGATGATCTGCAGCGTGCACGACACCGTGTCGTCGCGGAGGTAGTTGCCGGCCTGGACAATTACATTAAATAACTTATTTATAATTTGTGGTTTACGGTAGCCGATCTCGGCCTGAGAATGGTAGATAATTAGACTATCAAGCTAGCAAGCAAGCTAAAACAAAAAATAATGAAATCATCCAAAGCAGGAAGTGCGACGATATAAAGTAAGGCGTTACATGTCACATATTATAGGGCCATTATAATAGCTCTCCTATCTCTAGACTAGATTATTAAGTATGCGAACAAATCAACTTTTTACCCAAAAAGAATTCACTTGCATACAGGAATATTGTTTAAACAATTTTTCCATGCTATTATAGTTTTATGTTGTCAGGTAATTAATCAATTTCTTTACCAATTAATATGAAACATTGTGATGATAAATATAATTAAATAGTTTTTTTTTTTTATAAAAGGACGACAGAGAAAGAAACTATGCATATTACAAAGCCGTAACTAATTTTAGGAACTTTATGAAATGTTAAATTTTTTTATTTATATTTCATCGGTATACTTCACTATAAAGAGGAAATATTATATTTGTATGCTTATACAGGGTGTAACGAAAGACTGAAACAGGTGAAAGTGTTACCGATACTTAACAACCTTTTCTAAGAAACAAAACGTCCAAGGTACAAACAAATGAAGCACAACGCAATGTATCGCGATGTGGCGGGAAGGCCCGCGCCGCGCCATGTGCGCTGCTGCCCATGCTGTCACAACTGGCAGTCAGGGCATCGGCGCTGCAGCTAACTTGAAAACTGTTCTTACCTTTTTATGCATTTTAATTGCTAAGTTGCTTCAGAAAAATTGAAATGTTGGCCAATAAATAAGCTAGAGACAAAAATAAAAATAAAAATTCATACATACAAACAAATTCAAAAATTTTTTTCTCAACGTTGATAATAATTTGTTCTTATTGACGTCAAATAAAACATGACTACCACCAGTTCGGAAAAACCTTCGTGAAGGAGAACTGGCAAGAAACTTCACGTGTATATCTTTCAAAATAAATTTACAGTGTCTCATATGTCTATACAAAATTATTTTGATCTGCATCTGTTAGCTCGGCAAGTCTCCCCCCTCCCATCAAGTATTCAAACACCCTCAAACGGCACCCGCTCACGAGTTAACGCGGGATCCAGCCATCGCCCTCCTCAACCATATGTATACATACATAATAATATATAAATATCAACAACCATGACCCGAGAACAAACATCTATATTCATCACACAAATGAATGCCCCGGCCAGGACCCCAATCTGGAACCTATGGCGTATGACACAGGGCCACTAACTACTACGCAGCTGTTAAGTTTAAGCAACTCTTTCACCTGTATCAGTCGTTTTGTTACACCCTGTATAATCAATTAAAGTACAAAACCAATTAAAAAAAAATTCTGTCACTATTAGAAATTCCCGTGGCTATACAAATCAAGTGAAATTTATTGTTTGGAAAGCCTATGTGACTTTTCTCCGAACGATAAAAAACATTAATCGGTCCATTAAGTCAACAAGTAAAATCATCTTCACACACACACACACACACACACACACACACACACACACACACACACACACACACACACACACACACACACACACACACACACAAATAAACTATACCTTCAACAGCACATGCATCAACGTATCCAAGTGCCACTTGGTGGAGACGGCGTATCGTTCTGCAGCCAGCACCATGGCACTCGAACAATGAGCCTTGAACTCGGGCTCGGACCGCTCCAGGAAGCTCAGTAGCTCCTTCATCATACTCCGGATGTTCTGTGAGTTGATTAGTGCGAACGACAGCTCCATGGCTCGTCTTCGGATAGAGATGTCTGGGTCCTGGAATATGGAAGTTATTCGTTTTTAGTTATTGTACTGTGTTTAGTAGATTTGTTGGTATAGACTGAATCTTTCATACAAATATGTATCTTGTTATGTTCTCCATATGAACAGAACAATTTTGTTAGGAACAGTTTCATATTCAAAATGTAACGAATGTCGTATTTGACTTCATCTGCGTAGCGTAAAAATACATCTTTAACTTAGGTATTTTGATATGATAAATCTGTTTGATTAATCTTCATAAACTTTTTCCTCTATTAATGTATAGCTGCATTCATTTAAATCAGTGATTCCCAATCAGTGGTCCGCAAAGGCTAAAGTAAGGTCCGATGGTTCGAAATAACTCGCGCCGATGAATAAAGGCGGGAGCACGCTTTTGAGTCTGCGGGTTCCTTGTGTCCTATGTGCGAATAAGGCATCGATTGCAAAAACAATCACCCAAAAATCCAAAAAAATTATGTTTCAATTATAACACTGTACTATGTTACTTTTGAATTTTTTACAATAAATTATCTGAAATGTTTTGATTACATTTTAAAATTGATATACCTAGTATATTTTTAATGCCATGAATATTAAAATGAAATCACAGTGGTCCGAGATCACAAAAGTTGGGAACCACTGATTATACTGAACTATCCACTAGCATACAAAATGCTTACCTTCAAACATTCCAATATAGTCGACCTATGGCGCTGCACCGCAGACGTATCAACATGGACCGTCCGCAGCAAGGTGTTCAACGCAACGTATCTTATGTTCTTATCATTATTCAACAGGAACCTTCCCAGGATATTGACGGCCAGCACCCGCAAGCCACTTTCAGACTTAATGTCCATGATAGAAAGCACAGTTTCGTATAGGATTGTGTTGCCAACGTTTTTGCTCGTCTCCGTGTTGGTGGCTACCGAGGCTAAAATGTCATTCATGGATTCTGAGGCTTCAGGGTCGTTTCGACCTAGGATTCTCAGCAGGCGAAGGATTTTAACCTGAAATTATTGATTTACTTGTTCATTTGTGTTTGAAGAATGAAATGAAAATTTTAAACTAATAACTGGCTGGACATATCTATTAAATCACCCTTCGAACTAAAATCCGACTTTTAAAAGCGGTACCTTGTTTTAAAAGCCTTGACTAGTTTTACAAAATAAACAAATACTTCATAAATGTAACGATCTTTTATCAAACCTTGCTAAAGTATTCTAACTAAGAGAGATGTCTTGTTTTGCCAGGGACAACCCTGAATGATCAGTCCTGAGTGAAAGGGCCAACCAAATTATCATTCGGTTTTTTTCTAGTTTTAGATTAAGTATATATAATATTTATAACTGGACTGCCAAAAAAGTGAATTTCTATTAAATTTAAACTGTTTATTCACACGCACAGAGTTTAACAAACCAGTTGAACCATAACACAACTTGGAGGAAATTTGTGTAGATTTCAAATATGTTAAATATAACAAAAATATAAAAAGTATTAGAAAATGCACAAAAAGAAAAGGGCAGAGTAAAAACTAATTTGATTAAGACGCGAAGTCAAAGAAACAAAAAAATACATGAATAACCAGCTGTAATTTTAAAAAGGAAGCTATAAAACGAAAAGATGACATACCTGAAGGAACGGATCCGATATCCCGCTGACGTCATGTTCCGGTGAATATCCAGCCAGGATTAGGTTCTTCAATATCCTTACCAAGTTAGGAACAATCTGGAAATCAATATACGTAATAAATGCAAAAGTACATTTAAACATAAGCTATACAACCATCGTGTATACCAGGCAAAGAGTAATTTTAAAGTTTCTAAATACAGAATTTACCAATACGATAATTCAATGCAATGCAATACTTTAAAGTATGTATGCAGCAACAAAAATATAAATAATTTGCCATCAAGAAAAAAAAATTAATGATTAATAAAAAAAAACAGATTATTTGTGCCCGAATTGTGAAAAGAAAGTGTAGAAGTTAGATCAATTGTGTATATAGATCACACAGTAATTGAAGAGGGTGTTATAGTTTAAGATTTAACTTTAACACAGAAAGTCCAGTATTCTTGGTATAAATAACAAACGTTACTTTGTAGCAATTTATCAAACTTACGCTAAGCGACATTTAGGTTCCGAATCGACCAAAGCTATGCGAGGAAGCGACGATGGCGTTTGATGTATAACCGGCCTTAGGTTACGATAAATCAAAGACTGCAATTTCAGTAGACTATCCTTTTTATATATGGAATATAAATTTAATGTAGTAAAGAATGGACTACTCTGGAAAACAGTATCGTACAAAGCGACAAAGAATGTAATCGTAGCGGGTCATGGGGCTCATAAATATAAAATATTAGTTTGACTACAACCTAAACCTATAGTCACTCTAGCGTTAAAGGGAAATGAAACTCGGCTACAAACATAAAATTATTATGGACTTTCTATTTGTACATTTTATCTTAATCTATTATGATATGACAACAAAAAGATAAATTTCATAGAAGAAATAAATTTAACACCCTATAAACCCAAGTGCAAAAGAAAATAAACACTATTATATTATAAAAATAACACGGAAAGCAGAACTCATTGTAACCACCGCAAGATATACTTTACACACCGTACTCAAAATGCATAAGTAAATATACATATTTAAATATTTGAAACACAGGTTACATTCATGCTAATTCGCAGTCTGTCCACATTGTACATATATTTCGGTGGTCGTATAGAACACAGATGTTATCGCTATGTGAAATTTAATATGTAAAGTTGAGGGTAGCACAAAGATATGGTTAAAGTTGCGAGACGTAGGCACACCGCAAACGTTATGAAACCCACCCACGTTCTACGTCTGTGATTATATTAGGGTTAATGTAAAGTATGTAAAGTTATGTTGTATGTATTTTTTAGTGTTATAAATTATCAGCAATATTTTCTTTTAAGCAAGCTTAAGACGGTACTAAAACTCATATTTTTTTTATTATATCTACTTTCCTACGGAAAAAACTTTGACTTTAGAATACGCAACAGAAAGATAAATGAATTAATTGTGCAAGCTGTAGGTAAGAGCTCATTACTAATGACTTTGTATTTCACAATGTGATTAAAGTTTTAATAACTGACACAGTGAATATTACAGATTGCCTAAATAATATAATAAACATTTATACTTTTACTATTTACACAGATTTGTCCCGAATTACGCTTTAAACTATTGCTAATTATTTTTAATTTATAATTTCGAGGGAAAAAGGAACCCGAAAATATCAAGAAAATCTACTCAAAAAGGAAACTTTTAATAGATAACTTTGTTATTTTGTCCATAGAATATATAGAAAATTACAGACGGCCGTCATCTCACATGTGACGGTATCTGCACAGCTACCGAAACGGCAATTTTTAAAAGCAATAAAATCCGGTTAAAACCTGTTTTATATGAATAAAATATTCCTCTACGGTACAATGTGAACAGGCCAGAGAAGACACAAGTGCACGAGTCGGTAGAATTACCTCACGCTGCCCGCTCTCCTACGGGACAATACAAACAACCGAATTAGTTTCACACGTAGCCGCTATTTAGTGTATCAAATGTATGCAAGGAGATATATTTGTTTCCAATTACATACGTACTTATAAGAAAACTTGCGAGGGTAATTTATCGGATACTATTTATTATTAAATAAATTAATATTATACTTTATAACTGCTTGATAAAACAGCCTTCGATGCGGACGTCGGCGTTTATTAAAACTTCACAAATGCGTGCACCATCTTGAGAGTGAGTAAGAGCAAGACAGGAATACTGTTTATGTATATAAAGTAATATCTGTCTTGCTTCTTAAGATAACGCATGATTTAGGTGAGGTTTTATAACGCGGACCTTAGATGGTCATGGGGTATAGTTCTGCTTAATAAACTTAAGAGATCATATTCGAATTCCTAGTACGAAATCATGTTATAGAGATGACAGTTTACAATGCACTTATGTTATTTACATTAATATACGAATATCTACTCTTGTTGTGACCATTTCATAATGGAGGTTACACTTTTTGATGGCCATACAATTAGTTCGATGTATGGGAAATCCATGCATTTATTTGTACTGATGAATCAGTCCAAAGGGATTAATTCACCTCACGCCATCAAGGGATAACAGTACAAGTACCATTACGTTATAACAAATTTCGTTCGAATACAAAATAAATTTCGTTTAAATCGAGATCAAACCTAAGCAAATATTTGAGAACCCTCTCAATAAAAATCCAATATTTTAAATCAACACAAGTCTAGAAACTCAGCGCCAGAAAATCGAAAACAAACATATCTCCGAAAAGACCTTACATGATTCTATAAAACTAACTATTTGCATGAATAACGCAATGAAGTAGTTTTGACCTTTATCTGAACTTACTTAAAATAATATGTACTGTAAACAAGCAACCTTGGAAATGAAATATATTTATACATGTACTCATATAATTTGTTCAAAGCTTATCAGTTAAAATTATGGTGTGAATGCAGACAAAAGGTGGAAAACTACTTCACGTAAACTGCATGTTGCAGACTAACACGTAGCGCCTAAGAATGTTTCGTTCTTTACCGATAAGCACAAATGTGCATGTCGCAGTCGGGTTGGATATTTTGCCGTTTTGCATTTCAGCTAGCCGTCTTGTTGAACACTTGTATCTTTACCCCCGACGCAAATATAGGCGTGTTATAAGCTTAACGACTCTATCTGAAGTCTGGAGAGTTATTTATTAGCTACATGAAAAGTATTTTTAGCATTTCAAAAGTAATGCACGCTGTAATTGTCGGTTGGGGTATTTTTTATCGTGTTATCTCTTTTTTTTCTTCTATTTGACAGATAATGAATTTAACCGTTCGCATGACTTGCAGACAAGTTTGAAAGGAACTAATTTGTCTTGGTTCGTAAACTTTTTGACTTCATGTCCGTTTCTAAGCGATGTACGGTAAAACTTTATAAAGTTTATGTTACATTGATTTAAGCATAGAAATAAGTATTTGTTTTTTATAATAAATTTAAAAAAAACATAACGGCTAGCTGGTTCCATTTTCAAAACGTTAGTAACACAATCCGCCGGCGACATATAACTCTTCATGCATCGCTTCTTATTTCTTGTAAAGGCAGGATGATAAGACGACACGTTGGTGACGTTGCATATTTACATTGGTACATTTGGAAGCGCGTGCCATGTGTAATGGTTCGCTTTATTTTGTCGTTTTTAGCACTAAAAAGCCATGATGCGTTTGAAATTATGTTCAATTCGGGTTCAGTTAGAATAGATTCAATAGTCAAATCTAGTCAAATAGATTTATCTAAACTTTCTTTATCTAAAATACGTTTATTTATAATCTGGTACGTTTATTTAAAATCTTAAAATATACGTTTATTTATATCATGGATATTTTTCGTGGCAACGTTTAAGCCAAACAGTAAAATGACAGAGTATTTATACTCGTACTAAATAGCAGCTAAAAACATAATATCATAATTCGAAAGAACGGTACTCACACATCTACCTAGTTAATGCTGTTGGTCGCTAGTACGAAATTTAGTTGAAGCGCAACAAATAGATTTAACCACTTCATATCGCTAACCAGTTAATTACAATTAACTTACATTAAAATTATTTGCTGTTATAGACGAATCATTAGTTAGGATACTAAAACATTTTTGTTATTTCCTGCACTCGAATTTAATTATAAGTTAAGCGATCGACTATTTTAGAAGTACAGTTCTTAAAACATGAAAGAATAGGTACTTTTCCTCTAAGTAAAATATTTCATTTCAAACTTAACATTCAAAATTAAACCTTGTATGTATACAAATAAGACAATACCTACAATCTATATAATCGTTCATCATTTATTTATTAACCATATAAGTCCGCTACTCCAAGATTTTATTTTATTTTAAATTAAAATCTTTCCAAATAAGGTATAAATTAGAGTGTACTGTATAACTTAACACTACATTGCCATTTCAAGACATACGTTTTGAATCATAAAGTACATAATAGTGTCATATAGCTTTTTAAATTTTGAGTCAAAGATACATATTAGCATAAGGTACACATTAGCATGATAAAATATCGGTTTATCTTACCTTTTTAAAATGATTGAGCGTGTCGGGGCTGTTCTCGCACATCTCTGTGATGAGAGTCACGCCTGTGATAAGAACTCCTGAAAGATGATATCAGAGATAAGAAAATGTAGATTTACTTCTCGAAGGATACTAATTTGTAAGATTTGAGGCATCTTGAGGTTAACATCACTATTGTTCAGTTGGACTATTCATAGTATTTGCAGACTATAACTATACACAAATAAACTTTAACTCTCACACTTTGTAATAAAATTCGATCATGTGTAGAAAAAAGGAAACTTTTGTTAAAAAATTAGGTTCATCCTTAAAAGAATTATGTAAGATAAAGGCCAACAACAGAGGTTAAAAGGTTCATCGATTGTTTTTTTGTTTTTATTGAAAATGGATTAGACGTTTGTATTCTATCTCACCTGATGGAAAGAGACGATGAAGACGAAGGTGTTACACATCTATCCACGAGACTAAGATCCTATATTGTCGACGAGAAAACTAATTATCGTAAAATACAAAAGTCACCCAAAAAAAAAACAACGGAAAATAGCACGTTTCTTTTAAGATTACCACATTATCTGCAAACAATGTTAAACGATTTAGAGTTGATATAGCGAGTTCAACTAAGCATTTTGACGGCTCTTTTGTATTCATCACCAAGGTATGGAACAGACTTTCTAGATCTAAGATTCGTGCAAAAATTGCCGACTGTTCAGTGAATGGGTACTATGCGTTTCAAATAACAATATGACCGACTTAGCGCCATATTGTGACGTCATAGCTGTCAATTCGAACCGGTTAGATAGCGTGAGCAAAAAAAGATGTTTTTAAAATAGAATTTATTTAAACAAGCGTTTGCTTCTAGCGTCAAACTCTCAATTTGGCTTTATAGCTTTTGACGTTTTTGTCATGCCATTGGATTTAAATTAGAATTGTAAAGTGGCAACCTCAAAATTTCAAAACCGTGAGAGTTGAAAATGTTATTTTTGGCAGAGTTTTTTGGTAGTTTGTGCCTTTTTATCAACTAATAAAAGTCCTTTTTTGAATACAGTTTTATTTTGAAAAATTTCTTTTCGATATACTACTTTAATAAATAAAGTAAAATAAATCATTATTTTTATGCAAAAAAAATTTCTTTGCAGATTATAATTTTCAAGTGAATAATACTTACAAGTGAATATATTGAATAAATACTTCAAGATATTCTCATTATTTTGACCAGAAATTTATATAAAAACTATATATTAATATTAAATATAAATTATACATATTAATATTATATATAAATTTATATTAAAACTACAAGTTTGACTAGAAATATGAATTTTTCAGTTAATAGAATTTTAGACTACTTAAATAAATAATAAAGTCTTTAATCTTTCGGGAAAAATTAAATCATGAAATTGAAAACTCCAACGATCACGTACGATATCTACAAAACGACGTTGTCAAGAAATCTACATAATCGATCATTTTTAGTTCTCATAAACAGACAATACATTATATTTGTCACTGCCATACGAAGGTCAATTTGTTACATTTACATATAAGTAACTGTGTTACCAGGATAGTACCAAACAACAACTCAATTATTCAACGGTTAAAGACTCGAGTTCTTAGCAAGAACTAACATGCGCCAGATGCATAACGCTGAGCAAGAAATATTTACTTTCATACATACTTTCTTTGATAAATTATGTAAAATAACAATACATTTCGCAAGTAGCGTGCAGGCCCTTAACACGAAGGTCGAACGACTGGTAAGATAGGTCATCTTGGTTGCACAATATGCGCCCAAGACCGGGTTAGCTGAACCAAGAATATAAGGTCTACATTCAACAGTGGACTGCTGTTCATAACTAAGTCAATTAGGTCCAATATTTCAAGTCAGCAACCTAAATTTATATTCTCTTTCTTGTTACTATGATCATCAATTTAAACAAAACTAGATCTCCCGAGTTCCTCAAACCACAACCTCTGCTTACTCTACTCCAATACTATTGATATCTTTTTGTACACTTTAATCGATAACCCCTACCAAATCTCAAATCTATCTACACCCCAATTTATCAGCCTAAAAAACCTACTTACCATGATTTTTTTCAGTCAGCAAGCTCCTCGTTGCAGGCAGGAACATCTCCATCAGATCCGGGACTCTCTTGATGATCCTGAAGGCACACAGAGCCGCTTTCTTCTTGATGTAGGCGTTGGGGGACTTGATGAGCCTCTCCACTTCGGAAGCCAAGTCTCTTGCCATCTCGGGAGACGCTATAGCTCCGAGGGTGCAGAGCGCGAGACCGACCACGAACTGCGTGTTGCTGTTCAGATCGCTGTTGACAATTGTTTTAATTTTGTATTTTACGACTTTTAGTGGCATTAATTTTAGATTTCATTACCTTATTCCTATAACGATGCAGTTGGCCAAAAATGTTGTCTAGCACCTAAGGATAAAGCCTATTTTCACGTCGTAAAACAGCAAGGTTGATTTTCCCTTGTAATTATATTTGGACAGCCTTACAGCTCTTTTGGTTACACAGGAAGTTTTGTTTAGATAAAAGATATCCTTGGAAAGATGTGTATGTTCTTAACAATATTGTAATTAATGAGCCCTGAAACTGCAAAACCGATTTGAATTCAAATTCAAATATTTATCTCTCAACATTGACAATCACTTATCCTTATTGATGTCAAATAAAACATGACTCTACCACCAGTTCGGAAAAACCTTCATGAAGAAGAACTGGCAAGAAACGTCACGGGTATATTTTTTTCAAAATAAATTTACGATGTCTCTATGTTTATACAAAACTATTCTTATCTGCATCTGTTAGCTCAGCAAGTCTCCCTCCCCCCCCACGTATCCAGACGATGAACACCCTCAAACGGCACGCGTTCACGAGTTAACGTGAATGCTTTTTCCCCCTTAGAACGTTATCCAAAAGTACCATGGGTTATGTATCATCCCGATGTCCAAACGGAATGGGGAATCAACCGGGTGAAACCCAGGGGTCTCTAACAATAATGTAGCAGGTATTAATAAATAAACAAAAATATATTCCTGCTTACACAAATCAGATAACGAAAACCCTGCAAAAGGCAAATAAGATAAGTTAAATAGTTTATATATCTTTAGAATTATATTCAGTAAAGGCAAGTCTAACGGCAGCACGAACGTCTGCGGATCTTTAATGCCCTCGTACAAGTAATATTGTTGTACAGGCGCATGGATTGATAATTAAATGTTTTATTGATTTAAATTATATTGCAAATGAGTCAAATATACCAGACGGTTCTTTATAAGTTGAAGTTATCTCGCACTGCGACCACCAAGAAAAGTAATTTGTAAAATAAAAACCCAGAGTAAAAAATTTGAATGTACCCAAAACATTTGCACATGTTGGTAATATCCAATTTAAATTGAAGTAATTAAAGTCCGTAAGTGTCACTCGTAACACCCACGTGACTGTCTGAAACTTTGGTAAAGGATCTAATCTTGGAGATTACCTGTATAAACTATAACTTCAAAAAGTTATCCTTAATATTGATTTGTTTGTGAAGACATTAATTTTATTTCAGTCAGAGTTGAACATTGTACTCTAATATGTACATTCATATTGTAAAATAAGGTAAAATTGTTGATTTGAAATCGGTGAATCAAAAAAGTGCTCAACCGATTAAATATTTTTTTTCCACGGCGTCAGGAGCCTATGAACTACTTGATAACTAAACTAAATGTAAACAACACGAATCATCAAACTTCACATTGAAAACAATTATTTATTACTCATTGAAATACTTGAAATACTCGATTCGGCGCCGTTCAGTTACGTAATAAAGTAATGTGAAAAAACAAATGTGAAAGTTCGTATGTAAGTTACTCAATCACGCAAAAATGGATGAACAGATTTGAATGAAATTTTGAACATCATAAAAACTGTCATTTGTTCCGAAATATTATAGTAATTAAATACATTTTGGAAATTCAACGCCTTAGATAGTTGAAAACGTTAATGATAGGATAAAAAGCCTACAGATTTTTAGTATGAAATGTGACGCCTAAAATTCCTTTACATCTAAGTGGACACAAAACTCTTCTATACAATAGTTACTTTATGACGTTGTTTTTTCCTATTTTAAAAACTTAATAACCTTGTCCTCAGATAGTCCAATACAATTAACTAAATGGCAAATCTGTGACCCATAAAACTCGTCGCAGTGACTGCGCTGGTAAGTCTGGCAGTAACACAATGGTGCGCCATCCACTGTGGGCCGTTGCTCGGAAAACTGAGACTGAATAAATGGTACACTTAAACTTTTATTTTATTTTTATACATTTATCTTTGGAAGACCAACAGTTACATTATAACATTTTAATACAAAAAATTAACAGTTAACCTATTACAGGTCTTCACTTTCTTCTTCAAAACAACTGAATGTTTAGATGTAGTCATCGCAAACGCTTTAGAACGCAACAAAATTAACATAAAATAACCTTCCTATCTACTAATCAACGAGCACATTGCTTAGTAAGCTTCTTGCAGTTTTAATACTTATTTAGGAAAGCCAGCCCTGTCAATTTTACTCACTTTACTTTTAAAGTTACTTGTAAGTTAAAGATATGATTACAAAATTATGATTAGAAATAGTTTCGCTGAGAGGTGTTACGTAAAACGAATTTTTCGATTTTAGGGTGATTTAAAAATGTCGTTTTCATAAGTTCCCAGAATGCCGAGATGGTGTAGCTAATTATAAAACCTGCCTGAAAGTCTTTTGCACCGCTCCTATTTCAAGCTGTTCCTAATTCCTATAATAACCAGACATACACCTAAAACGACCGCTAAACCACAATCTTACCCTGTTTGGTACAGTAAAGCATTAATAAAATGCAACGAGGAAAAAAACAAATATCACAAACTTTACAAAACATATAAAAACCCTCGTGACTATGATACTTTTTCGTTGCTTAGAGAAAGATTTAAGAAGATGGCAAATGATTATTACAAGAACTATATTTCTCTTACAGAAAACTCAATAAAAAAGAATGTAAAGTTGTTCTGGCGATACGTGCACAATAAGAAAGGCCATGTCTCAATGCCAAATGAAATGAAGTTTAGAAACACGACCTCCCGCTCTGGTCCTGGTATCTGTGAGCTATTTTCTCAGTATTTTAGTTCAGTATTTGTAAATGAACCGTCTCAGGACAACTCTCTCTTCCAGAATGATAAAGACTGCGCTGTGGATATTGGTAATAATATTTCTGGCTCGTTAACATCGATTGTACTTACGGAGTGTGACATCATATCTAAAATCATGCAGCTTGATAAAAACAAAGGTGCAGGCCCAGATAAACTACCTCCATTGTTTGTAAAGCACTGTGGAAAAGAATTATCTGTCCCATTATGTATTATATATATATAATTATATTATATAAATATATTATATAAATATATAATAAGTCTCTTTCCAGTGGCATCTTTCCTAAATGCTGGAAATCTGCATACATTGTCCCTATTTATAAAAACGGTGACAAGACACGTTGTGAAAACTACAGGCCTATAAGTATTTTATCTTGTCTTGCTAAATTATTTGAATCTTTAGTTTACAATTACCTATACCATCATATAAAGCCGATTCTTTCTAACAAGCAACATGGTTTTGTAAAAAATAGGTCGACCGTCACAAATCTCATAGAATATAAGAATTATATTTGCAAAACCTTTGCTGTCGGTGGCCAAGTCGACTCAATTTACACAGACTTTTCCAAGGCGTTTGATAAGGTCAATCACGGGTTGCTCTGCGACAAACTTGCATCATACGGCGTTCATGGTAGTATGTTTCGATGGTTCAGCTCTTACCTTTGCAATAGGAGCCAATTAGTGGCTTTAAAAGGATACATTTCCACTGCCGTTCCTGTTACCTCAGGAATTCCACAAGGCTCTCACTTGGGGCCCCTTTTATTCGTAATATTCATCAACGATCTTATTAACCTTCTTTCATGTCAGAGTCTTTTGTATGCTGACGATCTAAAAATCTTTAATACTGTTAACTCAACAAGCGATTGCGATAGTTTACAAAGGGATTTGGAGGTGTTGTGTGATTGGTGCAAAAATAACAGAATGTACTTAAATGCTGGGAAATGCTTTGTTACAACTTTTACAAATAAGCGTACTAAAATATTACATAATTACATGTTGATGGGTAAGGCATTGGCACGTTCACATACTGCTAAGGACTTAGGTATATTATTTGACGACAAGCTATCCTTTAGGCCTCACATACAAGAAACAATAACTAGAGCAAATCAGTTACTGGGCTTTGTCATACGGTGTACTAAGGATTTTAAGAACCCTCATAGCATGCTGTACCTGTTTTTTGCTTTAGTACGAAGCATATTAGAATATGGAAGTACGATTTGGTGTCCTCATTATAAAGTACACATAGATGACATTGAGCGAGTTCAAAAGAAATGCGTGCGAGTTTTATGTTTTCGCCAAAAGTTAGGACGTTGTAGTTTAAGTTATGAAGATAAACTGTCTAAATTTTGTATTCAGTCACTGGAGTCGCGGCGAAAACATGGAGATTTATTGCTTCTTTATAAAATTTTGCATTCCATAACGGACACCCCCACTTTGCTTTCCGAACTAACCTTTAATATTCAATTTAGTGCCCGTAGGTCTAATAAGTCCAATCTGTTTGCTCTTCAAATATAAAAAAACAACATATCCTATTATAATCCATTGGCAAGAATGGCTCGCCTGTACAATGAACTTGCAAAGGACACCGTTTTGGACATATTTATATCAAATATAGGAGCATATTCAAAACTTGCAAAAGATATCCTCCAACGCTACCCAAAAAGCTGATTGTATCTTTTATATTATTTCATTTTACTTCTGTGACATGATTATCTTACACATTACTTTTGACATTTATATTTCTGCTCTGACATAATTGTACATTGTTATTTATTGATTTTATCACACATGTTTGACATTATATAGAATAATTTTTCTTTTGACATTTCATTTTGACTTTATCACCATTATTTTGACATTATATAGTTTTTTTTTTCTTTTTAGTAAAAATTTCTTTGATACTTATATAATTTAATGAAAGTTATTGTTATTGTTAATGTATTTATTATAATTTCTCTTGCTTGACATGTTCCATTCTGTAACGGAGTTCAACTTTAAATTTTATTTTTAAGTTGCACATATTGCTGAGTTGCATCCCAGTTCCTACTATGTGTACTTCATAAATTTATTTCATAGATTGTGTTTTGGTTGTAACTTGTTTTGTGCATTACAAAATAAATAAATAAATAAATAAAATGTGAATTTTGTTAATATATAAATATTTCCAAAAATGATTACGTGGAAAATTACTCCTTTTTTGCCTCCCTAGATTTATCTTACGATAACATCGAGGCAAAATGAAAAAACCCTAATGGATGGCCAAGCAAAACGTAGGTACTCCAGTAACTTAGCAGCGATAGAACAAACTTAGTAAAAAAATGGCGATAAACGGTGGTAAATATTTTAATGGCAATATTTTAATGAAAATTTGCAATTACAACTAAGGGTTTTATTTAAGGAAAATATGGTCAAATGTGTTCAAGTTCACACTAATTGAAAGCTAATGTTCCGATTTATTAACTGAATCGTTGAAATCAATTATGCAATTTAGTTAATCGTTTTTCTTTAAGTAATAACCAAGAATAACTGGAAATTATAATTATTACTGAAGTCGAGCTTTGCCAAGCAAAGCTTATCGGTCAATATCTACCCCATACTACTACTAACCTGTAGTTCTTTGTAGCTAATTTAATGTATATCACAGTACTATACGTATGCGCTGGCTGTATTTAGGACACTTTTTATGTAACGTGCTATGCGGTGTACAATAAAAATGCATTGTTCATTATTAACCTGTGTTGAAAGTAACGTACCGTTTAATTCCAGTCCGTTTAACTAGATAAATACATCCAGGTTCATAGACGGAATGTTATTCCAACGTTACAACAACCACGAAATACGTACATAATGAGATAAATTTCTCTATGAATAAATAAATACATAGCCACGGGTAGTGCGGTAATTAAGCTCATCGGATTAAAGTACTTTAAGGTTTCCGTTAGCTCGCTAATTAACCAGTCATTTATACATGTTATACAGATACCACAAGCTCTAAATCATAGCTAACAAGATTTCTAGGATTATAACTTCCAGTATCGAATTTTCTTACTTCACTTCCAGCTAAATACAACTTTTACTCAGTCTGCCTGTAAGATACATGTATTGGTCGTGTTGTTGCTTTTTACGTTGCGTGTTACGCTATTTTTGTAAGGATAAATGAAACTTCCACCAATTTGGAAAATCCATCAGTGAAGATGAACCGTCATGAAACTCCATGGGAAACAAACAAAAATTCTTCGAGGGCGTAACTCCAAGAGTTATGAGTATAAAACAAAAGCCTACCAAATTTTAAATAAGAAATAATTTCAAAATAACAATTATCTTAAACAGTGAATTACAAAGTTCAAATACACTTCAGGTGAGATGGAAGACAAACGCCTGCTAATTATTAATAAAAAAATAAAAACTTTTATTTAGGAAAATGTAAAAAAAATCCCAGAAGCTTCAACTAAAAAAACTATACGGTATTATAATGGTAATAAAATGTTACGTCAGCAAACTGAAAACAAACAGTTGCATACCTAGGAAAACCTCTCTATAGGAGAAGAAAGAGCGAGTTTTTCTATTGTTATAACTCACAGTTTTTATTACTTTTGCTGGTGGCAAGACCGAGCTCTTTGGAAACTTTCAATTTCAAAGTTGTTAGACGTCGAGGGTTCTTACATCGGTTGCCTGACGTGTTATTATTTCTCTGTAGCCAGGGCAATAGGCATAATTTAATTTTATTAATATTAAAGGTACTTTGATCTATTATATAATTAAGAACAAGTTCCGCGTGGTCACAATATGTAGATATACGTAGTTCTTGATCTTAAGTTTTATACTTCCCAATAAATTTGTTATCTAATCGTAACATAACTATGAAATCATCATTCCAATTGCAAAGCTAAGTACAGTCAACTTGCACTTCAATACTACGTTAAATAACTTAAGGCTACGCCCACATAATCACTTCTGCTTAGAAACCCCGGCCTACACTCGGCTAGAACCCGTATGTTCGCTTATTGTCGGTAATTGCCTGCCCCGCATTCTAGGCCAATCAGATGCTCGGATACAAGCAAATTATCTAGGGACTGATATTGGCAGTTCAACTTATATATTATTAAGCTAAATGGTTCGTTTGTATCTTTAAACGAGTGATGATCAGATACTATATAAGAGACAAGATAAATTATATTATTTTTACAGTGTTTAGTCCACCAGCTTTTGTGTATAACATTGAAACATAGACACCTATCGGGTCTGCTTTCAAAACTGTCCGAACCAAAAGAGTGTCAATAGGCAAAGGTACGAAAACGAAACTAAATAATGTAATTTTAGTATACGCCCGCTCGCCGACGCAAAATAGAGTGCAAAGCCGTTCAAGCAAAAACCAGCAATATTTTAAATTACACATGTTTCAAATAAAATGTTAATATTATCATTTTATTTGTGTTAGACAAACAGCGGTAAAGCTGCGTACAAAAGCATCCAGGTGATGTAATTGTATCTCAAATCGTAGAACCTTTATTAAATAATAACAACACAATTACAAAATTTCGTATTCAAAATACATTTATGATTTTTGGAGAAAGGTTATGGAGGTTAAAACAAATGACCCAGGGCGTCGAGGCACCGCTCAATATTAGCTTTTATTAAAAATAAATTCGATAGGTGTTCGAACTAACGATAAGGTTTCCAATTACTATAGAATATCTGTTTAATCTGCCAATATTTGTACAGTCTAAATACTGTTCGTTCTGAAATTGAATTTCGTATCCGAATCAACAAGAATTGAGGAGTAAAATGAATAAGAGTCTCGATAAACAACCATTTTATCTAAGAAGCATACAAAATCGCAAAATGTCTTGGACATCAATTTATCATCAAAATAACTTTAATGTTTTACCAACATAAATTAAAATAAAATGTTTAAAAATAAAACTGTTCATTCTTACTTTATTATACTTTAGGGGCGGTATAGTTTGTTGAACTGCACGACCTCGGTCGGCACGAACTAATTACCGCACATGTTCGGCACGTGCCGATTTGCCAGTCCATCTGAGTTATATGTAGGTCGGCACATTCAGGTTGTCTCGCCAAAACCCGAACGGCATTTTTACGAATATTCAATAAGCTACAACCATTCAATTTAAAGTTAATAGTTATCAAATGTATTTATGTGATGAATACATTTTTAAATGACTTCATTCTAGAGTTATTGTAACAAAATTAAAAACTGTTTTCATGCTACATTTGTTTAAAACAGAAATATACACACTACTAATACTCCAAAATAACTTGACTATAACAAATTGGATCCAAGTGCTGTTGGCTCTGTGTAAAAATAAATAACTAAATTGCCTTAGCTTTATATGTCGTAATCAAGCTGTATATCTAATTACCTGTTTCATGCATTTTAAAAAAAGGACAAGCATATAAATCTACTCACTTCTTCAAACAATTAGTAATCAGCAGATGAACATCCTGCCTCTCATCCAAAAGAAGCATGGCACCCAGATACCCCACCCTCTTGTCCGTGAACCGTGGACTCGCTATGAGTTTGAGGCACTCGAGTTGACCGAAGTGTGCTGGGTAGCCCAGCATGTGGATGTACAGGATCTTGGCTATGTTGCGACATCTGATGGAAGATAAATGGTGTATGAATATGTGGCAGGGAACTCTTAAAAGAGATGATAAACTATTGCTATTTGTCAATAATCATTGTTAGCTCTTTTATTTTAAGTTTAACATGGACTGTAGCTCTTGGTGTGTGTTAAAGAAACTGGTTTGCCAAAAAATAGTACAATAATTTAAATATTCAACTACACCACTCACATCACCTCACCTACAATAAAAAATCAACAAACCTCCAAACACTGTCTTCTTCTCTAAAAGTAGACCGGATATAAGCACACTCCTTATTCACAACACTCCGTTCTTCTGCAGCGGTTCTGGCTGCCCGGATTTGTCTGATCAAGTCCCGAAGCCGGGTGGGTGTTGGCATTCGCACTGAAACCGGGGCAACTGTTAGGGGACGGCACACACACAGAAAAAGCAGTTATCAGTGCATTTGTTTAAGTGCATAGAAACTAAGAAGGTTAGTTAAGTATAGGTTTTTTTGTGGTTAAGGTCGGTCTGTGATATGAAAAATATCTAAAATAACAAGGCAGTAACTGTACATATTATTATGCTGAAACTGTGTAAATACATGAATAAATTCTGTTAGGATTGCAAATAACAGGTAAAATGAAGTGACTACAATGGTATACAACATTAACTAGAAAATAAAATCTCATTTATACTAATTTGTACATTTACAACTTTTGTTTTTTTGTAATTTATTTTTTGTGAACTTAACATAGTTGCGACAGACTATGCTCACATCTTTTTACAAGAGACTATAAAATTAAATATGTTTTAATAGTGCAAAAATTCATTTCCTTCATATTATTACAATTACAGTAAAAGTAATATTATATGTTTTTAAAAAGAAGATAATTAAAAGTATATGTGTAATTCTATGAGAAGAGAAACATAAAAATATTATTGCTAATCCATTTTAGTTTTTATAATATTTCCACAGTAGCTAGATTGTTAATGTCAAGAAAGAGTGAATTGTGTTGTCAAAAGGCATGCACAGAAGAATTAAAGTATCTATGGGATTTACAACCATTTTTGTTAAAATCTACATATAATTTTTTAAATTGTAAAGGCAGTAATAAAAATGTATTTATTACTGCCTTTAGAATTGATAGGGTATTGTTGAAAATCAACCAGAATGCTTTTATTTTTTGTTCAAAGTAATCAGGATATCTTCAAATAATAATTTGTCACATCTAAGTTATGACTAATTTTAATACAAAATGTAAATAAACACTGAAGTCATATCTAAATATTTAATTATCATTAAACATTCATAAAAGGTTTTGTGTGAAATTAAATCATGCAGATCTAGAATTGTTATATCAGCTCTTGAATAACATAGATAAGGTGTTTTAATATTATATTCATTCAGGTGTTGGACTACTTGTGCAACCTAATACATTACATATAGAAAAAAACTGTGTGTATGTACATTCTGTGGTGTCATTATCCTTACCAACTTAAGGCTAGATATACTTTATACTGTACCAAAAGATTTATTCCATATGAATTTTACTAATTTGTTTGTACACATTATCTCTCTATGCTTATATTTCAACTTTAATAATCAAATATAAAAACTATGCTATTTTTTTACATATATTGGTATGATAATGTGCAATGACTCAACCATACAATAGTCCCCACAGCTTACCTCTTTCAATTGCCTCATTTACCACTTGCTTTATGGTGGCAATATTAAATGCTGGATTAAATCTGTAATACAAAATTCTCTTTTATGACTTCCATCCAATTTGTTTGATATAATATAACACAGTAAAATAGAACTATACATGATATATGTAAAGTATTAACTAAGTCAGAAATTATAGATTTTTATTAAGTCAGCTCTTCAGTTTATTTTTTGTTTGTAAAATTTTATGATACCAGAGTTTGCCCATTCCTCACATGATAAGAAGATGGAAGTGGTATCAAATGGTGATGATATTAGTTAACAGTATACTATCACAGTATCAGGTAGTAGTGAAATGTATTTGATGACAGACAGAGGTCCTGGATTCAAATGAATTGGCAAATTGAACACAAATTTGAATTCACACATTGTGGATATTTTCGATTTTGGAGTATGTGTAAATGAATGGTTGCCCTTAACTCAAAAAGCTTACTTTGGGGCAACAGAGTTGTGTTATTCTTTGTTTTCGTTCTTATAGTCAAGGTTTGTAAGTTAACCTTAACAGCTATTCTGAGAACCATTTCGAACAGAAAAGTGATATTTTTCAAGCTCCGTTTAACCTAACTCTACTCATCATTTAAGCACTATAAAATTTATTTTGTTGGAATTTAACTTTTCAGCTTATCTTAATACAATGGCCATGTAAAAAATAATAACATTTTAATGTTAGGGATTGTGAGTGAAGCACTGATAAGAACTTAGAAGATTCACTTTGTATACTAGAGTTAACTTGCAGTGCAACCAATGTTCTCATTTATATACTTATCTCTGAAAGGATATAAATATTTACATTCTTTCTGGGTCAGGAAGTACTTTAAATAATAAATGAAACTTTGATGTCAATCCACTAATTGATTTATTAGTTTATTTATAATTCAAGTTAATTTGAGGCTGTATTATATTGATGTGGATTTTTTGCCATCCTCTTTAAATAGTTTATCTTCTAAGTAATACTTACAATAATTATCCTTTTTTGATAATAATTTACTTATATTCAGAGTATAATGCACCAACACGATTTGTGATTTGTGACTGCTATTAAACTCAATAAGATATTTATTTCAGCAAATACACTATTAACAAAATTGCAAACTCATTATTATTATTTTCTTTAAGACGTTTAAAACTACGGCTAAGGGGCAACATGAGTTTGACTAGACCAATATTCAAAACAATATCAAGAAAATGAGGTTAAAAGGTGATAATTAAAGTTATTACCCAGATTCAGAGCCGTTCATGTTTATTTTTGAGAAATCCTGTTGTTAGCACAATTCCAACACTAATTCCTGCTGTCTCCTCGGTAGCAGGTAATAAATACTCAAATGCCAGGTGTGGGTCAAAACATAGGGTCACGAATCAACGCTTTTTTTAACACTTGAAACTGAGATTTTCACTTTTTGTTGCACCAATAAAATACACACGAAAACTTAGGAAGAATTTACAAGTATTTAGTCAAACTTTCATGCATTTTATCTTGTCACAAACCATACAACTGCAGAGAAATTACATGCCACTGCCACCTTTGATCAACTTCTGTCATGTTTTACACATAGGTCTTGATATTTAGTAAGCCATACCACTTTTGAAAGGGATATCAATTTTTTACATTACAGAAATTATGATACTTTTATTTATCACAGAAAGTACAGAAAAATAGTGCACTAGCCGCCAGCTGACATTTCCCTGTGCGTTGTAAGAAATCCAATATGGCCGACGTGTCTGTCTGTCATGAGTAGTCATGACGAAACCAAAAGCTACTTTTAATATATATATTTTTCTGTATCCATATAAACCCATCGAAAATTCTTATAATTAATTGTCGACAGTTCGATGTTAGTTTTATTTTTAGTTTGTCGTATTTGTTCACTTTACAACGTGCAAATGATTATTGTTATGACCCGGAAGACTAGGCACCTAAATAAACTTCTTCAAAATGTGTGATCGTTCCTTGCCTTGCCAAGCCTACTAGTACGTGTATGTATAACTTTTTGTTGTCCTTTACTTGGTACTACCATTTGATCAAACGAATCAGTCATGACTGTTTATCTATCTGAACCTGCTTTATCTGTGTTAGGGGGATAGCAAGTAATTGATTTCACTACCTACCTTCGGTTTTGTTCAGGTGGTAAAACACTCCAGTCAACTTCGTACATAGGATAAGCCATTGTCCTCAAATAGATCAACAATTTGCACAAAAACAATTTCTAATAAAAACACATCACAAATAATGCCACAGCATACCACGGCAGTGTAAACGTTACTGTTATCAGGAGGGTATTATCAGGCACAGGTACTCCACAAATATTCAGTAATTGCGTATCTCTTATCAAAGGAGCCATTTATCACTGAAAGGGACAGCAACATATATACACAAACAGTCTTACTGATGTTTTATTTTCAAATACAATATGTACAAAACAATGAGGTGTGCTCATCATGACTATCTTAACAGAGCTCATTATTATTCATTGCACTACACAATAATACAGTGTAGGCGTGTGCCCCGGGCGAGGCAGAGACGCATTTTAGTGTATTATAAGTTATCCTCGTGATTGCGCGACGGCCGGTCTATGCTGTTCCTTTTGATGCAGTCCACCAACCAGAGAATGCCCTCGTCCACGCCAACCCTGGAGCAGACAAACAAAACGCACCGTTTAAAATATACATCAGGAGTTTAAACTTTAAAAACCATTTTAAGAAGAAGGTTAGAATGTAATGCGGTTAGAACTTTGGCATAATCATCTATTGTTACAGTTCAGGCAAACACCTATAACATTGAAATACTTATGACAGACAATAGTTAAGAAGGACAATGTATTATTATCTTTAGACTTAAATGATTTATTTAATTCACAAACACATGATATTTAGGTATATACAGGGTGTTGCTCATTTACTGAAAAAATGATTTGAGTGAATAAAGGATCAATTTGTGGATAGCTGAGCTCAAAACTTAATCTTGAAAGGGTAAGAGGCGCTACCTACACTTTTGGGGGGCACATTCACGTCGACAGTACATATTTGTTGCCAGCCCAAATATGTGGGTAGTAAGAAACCATTATACTATTATTTTAATAATGCTGTATTTGGTATTTGCTTTTTATTTACGTATTTAATAAATTGAGCCAGGAAAATATCCGCAACTGTTTTATAAAATATCAACTGCTTAGGGGCCCTACACTAAAGCTGCCGTTACAGCCCCATACAGCGAGCGTGCGTGGGCGCAATTCCTCGACATGTATGTGGGCAAAATATTATTTATGGTTAAATGGAGGCTTTGGTAAATCAATACCTATTTATAAAACAAATTCATAGAGATGGCACAGAAAACAAAATCAATCAACAAAATCACCACAGCACAGAGCCAGCACAGAAATTGGTAAACCTTATATTGAAGTAGTATCCTGTTTTTATTATACCTAGTGCTGTTATTAATATTTTATTCAGGTTTGAAAACGGTTGGTAAAGGAAGATTGAGATTAATAAATGACTTATCAATTATGTACATAATATACCTAATAATAAAATCAATATCCTTTTGTTTCTGATAGTCAAAGTCAAATCAATAAACTATTATTGTTAACAGCAATGTCCTTTGTGATGCCAATGTTATTGTGACTTCTTGGCCAAGTTTTAATAGACAAGCATTGCCATGTCAGGACGTCAAACCTAGAAAGCCTCTATGCTGCAATCATGGTGTCACTACACCCCAACCAAATATAGTTGGTATGTCTTGTTACCAAACTCGCTAAAGGTTTACTAAAGTCCTTAGGATCAGCTATAAGCTGTTGTGTCATATTTAAATATTCCACTGAGGTTGGTTCACATGTCTAACATCGACTCCAGTAACTATGTCAATGGGAATTCTTGATGAAACACTGTACAATTCAAAAGCTGGAAATTTTTTTCTTTTTCATAGCAATTTTGAAATTAAGTACTAGATAAAGATACTAGTGCATAACTTGCTCAGAATTAGAGATGGGCATTGGATAATAACTCATTCCACTCATTTGGGTGATTACCGGGTTGTATGAATTACAACCGGGTTTTAAACCATAATAAACCTTTTTCATAGGAGATAATTAATTGCATAAAGAAATTATATCTACTTAAATAATACCACATATAATTAAATCAAATCCATCCATACACACCACGTGAGGAAAAGTTTAAGTATTATAGACTTAGTAGGTACACAAAAGAATGAAAACACATGACAATGATCTCGTACTTTATAATATATTCTGACTAAATGAAATATCTCAATTAGTAGCTAGGTCTCGAGTAAAATTTCTTTCTTTGCTGTCTTTGAGACTGACATAAAGTCATTTGTTTTCATTGAAGTACCTTCCTTACTATACATTGAATTTTTCATTCAAAATAAAAAATGTATTAATCAAACATTATTGACAGTGTTTTTGTACAATTTATTACCATAACTAAAGTGACACACGGTGATGACAGTACTTACTGTGTGTATACATAATATAATATTTTATATTATAGATAAGAATAGGAATGGTACTTAGTATCAAATATTATATATAGTATTAGCCTCTAATGCTTGCTGTATACTGGCTGGTAAATATTTTATTTTTAATTTGTCATTCCTTAATCTACTTTGGTGAGCAAAACTTCTGACATAGTATAGTATTATTATGATATGTATCAGGTGTACTTTTTCCTAAAACAATATTTTCACCCACTGCTTTGGGTGAATAACTAGGTTGAAATGGACCCAGGTGCCTGCCCATCTCTACTCAAAATTAAAAGTTTCATATTTAGAAAGGTCTTATATTGTTGAAATTATATTTTTATAGCCTTACCAATGGACCAGGGTTCTGGCCCATCTTTACTCAAAATTAAAAGTTTCAAATTCAAGAAGGTCTTATATAATTGAAAATATATTTTTAGAGCCTTATTATTTAACAAGTTCGGAGGCGGTATGTAATTTGTTGAGTTTGCAGAATGACAGCGAAAAATTTCATACAAATTAGATATACGAATCAAGCCGTACTGGCCTAGAGCATACCAATAGTACGTTTGTGATTGGCCACCACGGCTATAAGCGTAGTACGGGTATGACTGTACTGTCGTTTTATTGCCGTTAACAGATAATATTGACTGTGTTTCAAAGCTCTGTGGTGTAGATACTTTCTCCAAAAGCTGCGCGACACGAGCGTCGTCTTGTTTACTACCTCCCGGCTTGTTCATCAGGTAATGAACAAAAATAGGTTATTATAATTATGCATTTGATATTTTTTATGGGTTAAATAGTATACTTATTGTATGATGTATTGTACACAAAAAATAATCAAAATATTGCGTACTTTTAACTCTACACTTATCCAAAAGTATATACAGGCGCAACAATTTTGGCGGCAAATACAACAAAATGATGCGGCACTTAATTGGTTGTCGGTGCGACACTCATTCACAGGTCAAATAAATTAGTATAGATACATTACGGCTGTAGCAGTGGTGTCAATGTGTGCACTTTCTCGTGTGTGTATGTGCTACACTCATTCAAAAATGGACTAAATATTTTGACAGTAAAGTCAAGGCAAATGTATACAGAGTGCTAGTACAAAACAGCTTATATAGAACTGTTATAGAAAATTTTTATACACTATCAAATCTTAATATTGACGATGAAGTACCAATACCTCCTATCTCATTTTTGTAGATTTTTTTAAATTGCTCAATCATTGTACTTTTACATTCTGCATCTCCTGTACAAAACACCTATCTCAATATCAGCTTACTAAGCCATCCAAACTCGGATGGAAATAGTTCCTAATTTATCTGTCTCCTGTAAAATTGCATTTATTTAGATAGAAGGTTTTGGTACTTCATTGTCAATATGGTAAAGCATTATATACATATGCAATTATTTTATTTATTTATTTTCGCTAGTCTTATAGTTTTGAATATTGATTGATTGGTGAGGAGTTATATGCAAAACTTCTAAAATAATGAAGGCTAACATGTTACCAGTTATCAAGGATTAAACTAAGTAAATAGATACCCATTCAAAGCTGAAGTGGCCATCAACATAATGTCCCTGGCACCAATTAGGTGGGCATTCTGGTTGAATATTGGTTTCACTGTGTGAACTCCCATGCAGTCTGGAATGTCTTGTTTGTTGGCAAGAACCAAAAGTGGAACTCCTCCTAAATGCTCTGAAGCTATCATTTTATCTGAAAATGTATGTCACCTTTATTAAAAACAACTTTATTTAGACTTTGGGTATGTTGTTGAAAGTTTTCACTATAATGTAGGTACCTTACCAAGCAAATGTATAGTATAGTATACCCATGTATAAACTTACCAAAGGTTTCCTTTGACTCAGAGATTCTATCTCTGTCAGAAGAGTCTACAATATAGATAACAGCATGACATTCTGCATAATACTGTAACATACATTAACTTTATAACAGATGTTTATGTTCACAATATCGAGTATGTTCTCTTTAAAAGTTTTTTTACCTTATCCCACAAAGACTGTAGTTCTTGTTGTCCCCCAAGATCCCAGAAGCTGAGTCTAACACCACCAACATCAATTTTTCCAATATTAAGTCCTACAGTTGTGGTTATTCTATTGGGATTCAACGCTTTGTACTTTTTACTAAATTTTGTTTTAGTGGCTTCAAGATAAGTCTGAAATGAAACAAATTTTATAATAACTGTACAATGTATGTTACAGAGTTGGTTGCAGAGTATAATATGGTATTTAATCGTTACCGTTTTTCCAGCATTATCAAGACCTAGAATTAAAACACAAAATTCATCTTTCTGTACTAAATATTTATAGAAGCCATGCAGTAAGGTATACATTTTATAACATTTTATTAATGAAAAACAACGACAAAAATAACAACAAACCAAAATACGTACGTATCAACTTGTGATTGATTGGCAGTAAGTAGTGAATGATTGACAATATTACAATCAGTCTTAAATTCTTGGATTATGATTAGTATTATTTGACTTACCTATACATTTTTTTCTAGACTGAACAAAAAGTTACTTGTATTTTATAATATCACTGTGGCCTTTTCATATAAAACAAAAAAAACGTCTGTTAAGCTATCTTCGCTAGATAGAGAGAACCATGAAAAAGAAGATTTTGTCTTATTGAACATTGTTAAGCGAATTAAAGCCTAATTTTAACCAAACATAATTTTGTAAAGTAAGTAAAATACTTTAAGTCATAATTGACAGTATATACGAAATATTTGATTGTTTAGTTATAGCACTATTTATTAGATGCATTTATTTCTTCATTCTATTAGTAATCTATGATTTTGCAATAAAATTTCTATACTTACAACTGTGATATAATAAAAAAAGTAAACAAATCCAAAAATGCCGCCAAAAGCTAAACATAAACACAAAGCATTCGCGATTGTAGAAGAGGAAAGTTTGGAATCACCCCGAAATATATATATATTCTTGAAACTAAAAGGAAAACCAGAAGAGGCCTGTAATTTTATAGCAATGTACACTAATATGATAATAATGGAGCAAGAATGGAATGATGAAGCGATATACGAAGTGCCAAATTTTCCTGTAAATCTGCGCGAAGCAGGGTCACAAAGCTTAGTTGCAGATTGTCCTCTGATTTTGTTAGGTCGTGCTCAGTCCTCAAAAAGTACTGGGGAGAATTATGTTCATCCAGGCAACCGTTTTGGTGGAAACGTGGATTTGTTTCCATTACTCTTAGGAGAGGAACAAATTTACCTAGAAGTTCCATTAGTCTCGGTGACCACTGGAAATAATTCTGGATGCTCAGTAGTTGTGCACGCTGGAGTTACTGGAGCTGTAGAAAAGTTTCATGTACCACTCGTAATTACGCTGATTTCCGTTAATTGCGTCCCTCTTGCTAAGGAAGGAACTGTTTATACTTGTGCTGTAGGACTAGATGGTGTACTCCGTGATGATGATAAGATCATAGATTTCGGATTATCCTTAAGTGATGCTACAGCTAAGAAAGCTTTGTGGGCTTCTTCCAGCAGTGCAGGTTTTATAAGCAATACGAGCTATGACCTTGTTGAAGATGACATGTTTATACCTGAAGATTTCATTCCAGAGACCAATGATTATTGCATATCTTTCTATTGGAATGCTGTAAAAAGGGTTCTAGTTGACCCAATACTTTTGAGTGAAAGGCTTTCATCAAATTTATTTATTGAAGTAGCAGGTGTGCCAAGATTAGGTAAACACGAATTACGAGGACGCTATATGGGTTTCATTGATGCTGGAGTTTTATTACAGCCAGGTCAAAGCAGTTTGACTACATGTGTTCAATTATTTCATTACAATGAAGCCAATGTGCCGAAAAATGTTGGGCCTTTGCTAAATTTCCCTCCAACTAGTGCCAAGCAGAGTGCCCGCGAGACTGACGTAGTTTACGATGAGCATGGTCATTATCCTTATGTGGTAATAAAATTTGACTTACCAGAATGCTTGGTTGCCAAATCAAAAATGTCTTCGCTCTTTAACTTGATTGGTTTTGCACCGCCCGAAGGACATACCGCTCCTATGGATGAACTTTATGTAGATCCACCACCTAAAGACTTTACTTTGGATGTGAGAAAAATTCGAAACGAAGGTGGTGCCTTGGCTGTGCATAAAGAACTGAGCCTATTGGCTTGTAAAGGCATTGAATGTATGCCCAATCAAACGGTTAAACGCACAGCCGCCAACCGTTTACTTATGAAAGTAAGAAATATGCTTAAACAATTTCCTCCTCAAGAGTGTTCGCTCTTAGATTGGCAGGATACCGTGACAGGTCAGCACGCTGCGTGTAAGCGAGCTGTGACAGCATCATTTGCTCCTCAACCACCACAGAAAAGCATGCCATCACGCAGCGCTGCCGCTAGAAGCCGCATTGCAGGAGACGACATGTTATCAGATTTTTATATTGCTTTGAGCTTATCTCATTCTCCTAATCATCCAAGAACACTTTTAGCGTACGTTTTGAGGTGCCTAGAAAATGATAATACTGAAGAAGCACGACAATATTTAATGCAAGCTTTAAATTCTCAAAGCAAAAATAGATACCTCTTATGGACATTCGGTGGTATAGAATTCGATGGAGAAAAAGAAGCACGTGATATGGCAGCTGCAGCCTATCGGATAGCAGTCAAAGGTGATTACTCTCATGGTACCGCAAACACTATTGGTTGGGCGGCTTTACATACCTTATATCACTTCGATGACAATGTTTACGCGGCTTTTGTAGCTTCTAAGAAAATGAGAAAGTCATTTGAGTTACCCATAGAATGGTCTAAGTTTTATCAAAACTGGGTTGAAACAAGCGGGGAGGAAGAAATATTCTGGATACCAAGAATTATAAGCTCAGACAATCCGTTTTTAATAGCAGCAGCATTTTTCCTTTGTTTAAGATGTTTTAATTTCTTTCAAAAACTAATAGACTGTGCTCAGCGAGGGTGTGCAGTACGTGGTTCAGCGAAGTCTCTGAAGCATCGAGATTACCCAGATATTTATTATTTGCGAGCAGCAGCGTATTTAATGAAATGTGAGCCGGACAAAGCTCTAGATGTAACATCACTTGGTAGGAGGATTTTTGGGCCAGCGCCCATGCTGAATCAAATGAGAGCTACTTGTTTAGCGTTTGCACGGGGCTGGGATGGTGAATGCGAGAAAGCGTTGCAGGCTGCCGAGAAGGCCGGGGCTGAGCTGAATCCGGCGATTCTATTGCGCGCCGCGATAAGAGGGTTTCACTATGACCCTGCAACAGCCCTTCAGCGCGCGGCACGAGCCCATAAAGCAGCTCCTTGTCCATATTCTGCTCTATTGATTGGAAGAGTGTACCTAAAGATGAATGAAAGGAGCTTGGCGGAACGTTGGGCAGCTGTAGCTGTAAAGATGGAGCCTCTGCTGGCGGACGGTTGGGCGTTTCTGGCCATCCTCGCAATTAACGACAATGATGTGAAGAAAGCTAATGCCATGCTGCGCACTGCCAGGCAAGTCGGCAAAGTCAGCCCGGACATCGAACGTGAACTTGAAAAGATGCGAAAAATTCTTAATGTGGAAGATTTACCTGAACTGATGGTGAAGAATGTCTGTTTTTGTGACTTTTTTTAACGTACCTTCTTTATTCATTACATATCTTATAAAGTAATCATTAATGCTAATTCAATACGAAATGTAGGATTTAAAGGATTTAGTTAACTTATCACAAACTGTTATTTGATATTTAAATAAATTATTTAACTATAAATATTAAGTTTTTTTTTATACTCGTAATACGTACATATATTATTGTTTAAAAGTGTAACGAAAACCTACTCAGGTTCTTATGTAAGTACAGCTAATTATAATTTCATATTTTGGAGTTACAATAACTGGTTTGCACTTCTCAAAACCTTGAACTCGAGGATTTTATCATTAGCCGTTTAAGAGTTCCACACGCAGCTCTTGACTCCATCATCAGAAGCGCGCCGTTAATTTTAAAATGTTGGACTTGTCAAGATGAATGAAAAGAGCCAAAACCCGAGAGGCTTACTAGTATCCCCTGAAGAGATCTATTTCCAGGCTTCATCATCAGACCTTGTTAAATGTTATGTTATAATTGTTATGAACTTATCAAAGTAAACCAAATTCAAATATGTAAGCCCAAATCAATCGAAATAAATAACTCAGTTTGTATAAACGTGGGCTGTTGAGACGTTCCGTTGTCTGCGTCCCAGGTCTAGTCCTGGATATCCTTGGCTATGTCTATGTACCTACCTTGTTTTGAATCGTCACAAATAAAAGAAACGTCAATCAGTCTTTCCTCATAATTTTAAATCCAGGCGAATTGAGAACCTCTGTTATTGATGAAGTTATAATAATGTGATTTGGTGTTCTGACACACGTAGTAATTTTTAACATACTGTAATGTTCGAAGTATTTTTTAATTATAATATTTATTTTATGATTTCAGTGTTGACTGAAATCATATGAAAATTATATAATTTAATTAATTTGTTTTTTTTCTTCTGTCCCCAAACAAACACACCAACTGTATGACCCCAAAGTAAGCAGAGCTTGTGTTATGGATACAGAGAACGGGGGGGACCCAGTTAAACATACATATATAAATACAAACAACCATGACCCGAGAACAAACATCTGTGTTCATCACACAAATGAATGCTCCGGCCAGGACTCGATCCTGGGACCTTCGGCGTATGAGGCAAGGCTACTTACCACTACACCACTCGTAATATTTAATACAGTGCTATAAATTGTAATATTTAATACAGTGCAATAAATTGTAATATTTAATTCAGTGCTATAAATTGTAATATTTAATACAGTGCTACGCGTTTAAGTTGCTATTGTAGTTGTATTAATGACATAGTTTCACTATAACCTGTATTGAATAAAGATATAAATATAATTTTTGTATGATAACTGTATTTTTAAAGAGTTTACTAAAATGTTGTATTAAGCACGCTTAACGTTCTTAGCGTTGGACAGATTTTTTTGGATTGATTGATTTGATCTACGTCTATAATAAACCATATATAAATTAGATTCGATTATTTGAATAGTTAATTTTTTAATTATTTCAAAACTATGAATAGCTGCTTACCAATAAGGTTACGTATGTGACAACAGTAGGGACTATAGCGCTTTTGTCGTCAAATAAACGGTTTAAAAGTAGGTATTAAGGTACTAACCTACCTTCTCAATTTTCATTTCATTTGTTCGGTGTCGGAATATTTTGTCCTTTTTGATTTAGAACAATGCTTACCTATAACAGTTTACCTTATTATGGATACCTATAAATAAACTGGACGGCCAGTTACCCAGATGGGTACTTGTTAAACTTAGACTTAGAAAATAGCGGCTTTTTACCGACATACCAACAGTTAGGTGTTAGGAAGAAAGAAATAGGTATATGCTGAAACAAACAGAAAACATAAATAACGATTAGTGGCATTTTCATATATGCTTCGCTCTAAATAGATTACGCTTTTCTATTTATAAAAATGTACCTCACGTATAGAGCTAGAGTAAAAGTATCTCGGTAATCGAGACACACAATAGAATTTAGGTCAGTTACGAGCTACTTGTAGCGAGTTTTCTATAAACACAACCAAACGCATATGACGCTTATCAAATCTGATAACGTTTTCAACATGTTCATGAGGTACCTACACACAAAAATGAAAGGATAAAAATCGATGATACGTAGTAAACAAAAAACGTACCTTTATCCCTAGAATTGATATAACTAATGGTTAAAAGATAAGCCGATAAGCTGAGTTTGAGAAGATAAAAATGTCTAATGTGTAATTTCGTAGCGCGTTGAATGCAGTAGTGCGGTTTGTAAGCCAGCGCGCGGGCCGCGGCCACAACGACACAAACATTCCCTGAGGTGGAACGACCGCGCTCTTTGTTTTCATTACACTTTAAAACAAGATTCTCTGTCATGTGAATACTGAAAATCACAATGGCTCTCTCAACGAATTGCTGGAAGTATCTAGTGCTGACGTTCAACATACTATTCGCAGTGAGTATAAATATAAGCTTTTATTTATAAATCTTTCAACAAGCTTTTCCCGTTATTTGTGAATCAGCGCTTTATTGTAACCATAACAACTAAAGAGACGCAATGTTTTAATGATTTTTTATGTGCAGAATAGTGACCTTTTTTATTTGTGTGTTTTACATTATCTAATTTGTGACACACTTTTCCGACGAAAATGATATATATTATCATTAACTCGCCGGATCTTTCTTTACAAAATCTTTCACGACGAAGTGTGTTTCTTATAACCCTACCCGATTAAAAAGACTTAACGTAACTCTACATTGACAAATGTAGCGCTAGTTTCTATGTAATTTGAAGAACTCGTTGCATTTTGATTGGTTAATGTTGTCATTTTAATTTGTTAGGGTGATATTGAAAGGTAAAAGTTTCCTTGTTTAATTCACAGATGTCAGCAGTAGTATTGTTTGGAGTTAGCGGGTTCCTTTTGTACAAACTGTTTATTTACCGGCACTTCATTGGAGTTTCTGTAGAATACCCGGCGATACTATTATTAATGATGGGAATTATAACATGCTCCATTGCATGGATTGGATGGAGAACTGCTAAGTCAATGCACCAAGTTCATATCATCATTGTAAGTAATTTACTTGCTAAATCTTATTCAGTAACTATTAATTAAATTCACTAGTAGGTAATTATATTTACGTGTATGTAGTTAAGCATATGGTAGTAAACAAAAACAATGATGAAGGTTAACTAGCAGTATTAGAATGCATTAAAACAATGTACGATTTCTTTTAAGGATTTGGTTAATTCATGTAGTGATTCATGTTGATTTACTGATTTTTGTTGGATTGAATTTAAATAAATACATTATTTTGATTGAAGACAATACTTTGCTTACTTAGCTTGTACTAAAATAAAAATGAAAACGTAAGTTTGCATGATGCGGATTGACATTTTTTCCGACAATTTTATTCCCGTGACTTCAATAACAAAGAGTGAGTGCAACCGAACTATCCGATAGGTATATATGTTTCAACTCTTTTTTAATTATTTCCTCTCTTGTGCCTGCGATCTAACCCTCAAAGCGTACCCAAGAGCAGTCTTTTAAGTTTCATATCGCTCATTACGAATTCAATGTTTCAACTCTTTCTTAATTATTTCCTCTCTTGTGCCTGCGATCTAACCCTCAAAGCGTACCCAAGAGCACTCTTTTAAGTTTCATATCTCTCATTACGAATTCAGATGCGGTTTTATTTGCTTGGAAGCTGAATAAATCCTGAGATGAACATCGGTCTAGCTATTCAAAAGACATGTTTCAGATTCCTGTCAGGCGGGAATTTTTTATTATAGTTTCTAAATAACTTGCACTTATACGATTTCTGTTCTACGGATTCCAGGCTGGGATCCTGATCCTCCTGGTGGTGACAATTGAGTTCTCCTGCTTCGTCTGGGCGATGGTGGTGTGGGACAACATAGAGATCGACATCAAGTCCACCATGACAACCTACTTCACGCTAACGGGAGATATCAAGGAACCTAACTCCGCAGATGCCATTCGATGGGATAGGCTGCATGTTCGGGTTAGTATTCTACGGCACTTCTTTGTGGTTAACTGGAGGTTTGTCCGTAACTTCCACCCATGTCGTTCCCGATAGCCTATTTTATCCCAGGAAAGGTAATGTAGCAGATATGGTATTTATCCTACTTAATTTTATCGCAGGAAAGGCAACGTAGCAGGTATGGTATTTATCCTACTTAATTTTATACAAATCGGTACGGTCAGTAATTAAGAGGTAGGTAATTAAGAGGAAGAACCCTCTGGAATGGGGCTATCAAACTGAATACGGCATTTTTAAATCCTGCCTTCTCTCAAAATTCTAAATATACTTATTTGTTTAAAAAAAGACTTAGCTTGTATAAATAGGACATGTATATAAATATAACGTTGAGAATGGTTCACTTGATCATCGGTTCCAGCATTGAGACTCTAAATGGTTAAACGGATGATCATATTTTTTTATCTTTGGTTGAACCTAATAAACTACTTTCTCATAAACCTTATAAAAATATGCATATTTAGTATAAATATTGCATTAAAATAATGTAGGTACGATTAAACAGATTTGATAAGTTCATGTACTGAATCAGTAATTTTGTTGAATCGAATTTAAATAAACACGTTATTTTGATTGAAATGGATGCTTTACATTAATTCATTGCACAATAATGACGAATACGCTTTGTTTTGAGGTGATATCTGTGTGAAAAATCTGTACAAACCTCATTCATGTGAGCAGTCACATTACAATAAAATTAACTCGTCGATCTGATACGTTCTACAATGTATACAGTTTATCTCACATCCCTGTACACGGTTAGACGTAGTGCTGTTGGGGAACGTACGTTATTACACAATACCTACTTGAATTTATTAATTTTATTGCGAAGTCTCTTGTTTTAAAAACAAGTAATAATAATAAATCCCCAGACAATCACACCAACTGTATGGCGCCAAAGTAAGCAGAGCTTGTGTTATGGATGACCATACAGCGAACTGGGGGGGAACCCAGGATAAACATGGATTCTATTCATATAATGAACAACATGTTCATCACACAAATCAATGCCCGACCAGGACTCAAACCTGGGACCTCCGGCGTATGAGGCAGGGCTAGTAGCCCAATACGGCGGCCCTCGGCTGTCCTTACTAGAAAGATTGGGGTGCTAACTATACAAAGAAGTTATACAGGGTGTAACATAAAGGAAGCATAATACTTAAGGGTCAGTAAATACACCATTGTTAGAATACACTGTAAAAGATATGGAGTTATTGGGACTGGTTAACCTTAACCAGACTTAACCAGCCCCTATAACTCCAATTCTTTTACAGTTTAATCTAACAATGGTATACTTTCTGACCCTTAAGTATTATGCTTCCTTTATGTTACTCCTTGTATAGAATTATCAAATCTATTCTTAAATTTTCGCGATGCATACTTTAAATAAAACACTTTTTACCGGATATTATCGCGTATTGCTTGGTGAAGAATTATATCCGGTAAAAAGTGTTTTATTTATAGAATTATCAACTAGAGGCCCCGTCCAAGTGGACAATAATCACATTAAATAAATAAATAAATACAAATATTTCTAACAATCACACCACATTGTCTAGTCCAAATTAAGTATCATTAAGAACTTATGTTATGGATACTAGGTAACGGATAAATAAACTTAAGAAATATTTAAGCACACATAAATATATATTTTTTAGATATATATATAAATATTAGAAATAAACTTAAATAAACATACATACACATCCATGACTAGAAACCAAATATAATAAAATATCTGCCCCTACCGGGTTTCGAGCCCAGGTCCTCTGGCATGGAAGGCAAGGCTACTTACCTCCGCACCAAACAAGCCGTCAAACATTAAATATTAATAAATAAACAAAAATATTGATAAATAAAACACTAAAGATGGGTCAATTATTACGGGGTGGCTGGCGTGTGTTTACCGGTTTTAAAAATAACGTCACATAATTATTGTGGATATGTTTTTCTAGTAGTGAAATAATTGGAGTTCCTGAGATCAATTAACTCAATCACTCAATCAACCCTTCCAGTTCGAGTGCTGCGGAGTAAGCGGGCCCAACGACTACAGCTCAACGGGGCACGTGCCGTTCTCCTGCTGTGGCCAAGGTCCCCTGGATTCCATCCACAAGCCCTACACGGCTGACTGCTCGACGCTGTTCCAGAGAGGCTGTGGCAAACCTCTGCATGAGTACGCGAGGCAACAGATGCTGTTGGTCGCCATGACGGCCTTGGCTGCTTCGATTCTGCAGGTTGGCTCTTTTGTTATTTGTATTTTTTTTTATACCTTTTAGTCGCCAATTGAAATTAAATGAACAGAAATGTTTGTTGCTACAACAAAGATATTATTTTCTTATGCTTGTTCATGACAAAGGTCGAACAAAGTTTTCGTAAAGTAGGACGGGTAAGATTTTAAAAATACAACGTAGGCATGGCTTATCTAAAATAAATAATTAAATCTAGTTTATTTCATTCATTGTACAGTACACTTATTGCACATGAAATGAAATATTTATTTCTCAACATTGGCAATTACTTGTTCTTATTGATGTCAAATAAAACATGACTCTACCACCAGTTCGAAAAAACCTTCGTGAAGAAGAACTGGCAAGAAACTTCACGGGTATATTTTTTTCAAAATAAATTTACAGAGTCTCTTTATGTCTATAAAAAGTTATTCTTATCTGCATCCGTTAGCTCGGCAATTGGGTATATGACACCATTTGAAAATGCAAGTTTTTATCATTTATTTATAAAATATTAGTTATTTTGACAGGTACAATGTTTTGAAAAATATAGTTTTGAATTTAATATCGAAATTATATAGATTTGAAAACTTAAAAAAAGAAGCAAAAACTTATTATAATATATGTAAAATTTTTAAATATCATTAGCTTACTGACATTAAATATAACAATTTTTACTATGACAGTATGCATGTAAACGCATTATCTACGTAGCTATTATATATTTTATCCAAACGCCCATACAATTTTAGTATGATTCACAAGTGACGTCACAGCTCAGTACCGTTTTGTAGGGAGCGTTTTTCGGCGACTCGCAGCGGCAACTCGAATACATCGCTGTATCTAGAAAACTATTGGTTGTAAACATACTGTTACTTTTGCAATATTTATTTACTGTTGATAAAGTATTTAAATATAAAATATAAAAAAATTTGTCATATACCCAATTCATCATATGTCATATATCCCTCTCCCCAAGTATCCAAACGACGAACACCCTCAAACATGGTTCATGAAGACCTCCTTCCTAGTGAAACTTATTAAAGGCCGGTCTCTGCAGATCCCCTTCTTCTGTCAAGTTACAAAATGGTCAGTAGTTTGTATCGCATAGTTTCAATTAAACTTGGAAGTGTTTGATGACAGAAATACATACAAATTAACAATAAAATAAGAATTATAAGCATGATCACATAAAACTTTGTATTTTGTAGTTATACAAAGTAAATCCTTGCGTCTACCTGTTATTTTGGAAAAGCTTAGACGGCCGTGTACCGTTGTGGGTAGTTGTCCTGCCTCATACACCACATCCCAGGTTTGTTCTCGGGTCCAGGTCGTTTATATTTAATCGTTACGTACATGTTTATTGTGGGTTCCCCCTTAGTTCATTGTATGCTCATCCATAACACAATCCACACACAAGCTCTGCTTGTTTTGGGGCCTTACAGTTGGAGTGTTTGTCTAGGGATTTATTTACTATTATCTATTATAACTTTGTGTTCATAAATTGTTCGAACAACGGACCTCTGCGCACAACACCCGATCACGTTCATTACGCAGCCATCGCGCTTGTCACCATATTGGGGGGAAGTGAGTGACAGTTTTGTGACGATGCTTGCTTCATGGCAAAATGTGACAAGAGTCATAGAGGTTATTTAAGTGGCTTAGGCCCTCTGCTGCTAGCCTCTAGTGTCAGGTATATATAAATTATAATTTTTAGTAATTGCTTTAATGAAGAGTAGTTAATCGGTTTCAGGAAAATTAAATTATAAAAGAGGCATCACACTTCAGAAATTGAGACTTTAAAATCAAAGATCATTGATACGAGAGTGGATTGAAAAGTTCGCGGCCTAACATAGGTAGCGTTGTCATATTATTATAAAACTACCCTCATATGAAACCTAGACTCTTTGTCAGTCTCTGTGCAATTTTTCTCTGAGATAGATGTGTAATTATTTATTTTATTGAACATTAGGTGAGAGTAAGTTTCATAAATTTTGAAAATTGGTAGTTTAGAGCACCGTGCCGTGATCAAATACAAATACCTCCACAAGAAACACTTAACTCCAAAGCAGATTCATGAAGATATGGTGGCTACTTCAGGAACATCTGCTCCGTCGTATACAATGATAAAAAAGTTGGCAGCTGAATTTAAACGTGGACGAGAGAGCATCAAAGATGACCCCCGCTCTGGACGGCCTTCTACAGCTACGACTTCGGAAAACATCGAAAAAATATGTGATCTCATCATGGGAGACAGAAGATTGAAGGTATCTGAGATAGCTGAAGCTCTAGGGATTTCATATGAATGTACACAAAACATGATCGTTAACGAATTAGGGTTCCACAAGGTGTCTGCAAGATGGGTTCCGCGGCTCCTTTCAGTTGAACAGAAACGAACTTGGCTCACGATTTCTAGAAACTGTTCAGAGCTTTTTCAAGCTGATCCAAACGAATTTTTGGCTAGGTTTGTTACTATGGACGAAACGTGGGTTCATCACTATACTCCTGAATCCAAACAACAATCCAAACAATGGAAGAGACCCGGATCTCCGACCCGCAAGAAAGCCAAGGTGTGTTTTTCAGTAAACAAGGTAATGGCATCGGTTTTCTGGGATTCTAAGGGTGTCATCTTGGTTGATTGCTTAGAAAGAGGTCAAACTATAAATTCTGCACACTACTGCACACTATTACGTCGTTTACGCGAAGAAGTAAAGTCTAAAAGACCAGGATTGTTGACCAAGAAAGTTTTGTTTCATCAGGACAATGCTCGTGTTAACACATCTGCAGAATCGATGGCTCAACTAGTGAATTGTGGTTTCGAATTGCTTCCTCATCCCTCTTATTCACCTGACTTGACACCTTCTGACTTCCACCTATTTCCAAAACTAAAAAGAAACTTAGGTGGAATGAAATTTTCTACCAATGAGGAGGTTAAAGTGGCCGTAGATGCCTTTTTTAAAGACCTTGAGGAGACCTTCTATTTAAATGGGATCAAGGCTTTCGAGGACCGCTGAAATAAGTGCTGTGACCTAGGAGGCAAGTATGTAGAAAAATAAATATATAAATTTGCATTATTGATTTCTTATTTAGGCTGCGAACTTCCTCGTATTAATTGGTACAATTTTAAACTACAAGTACCGCGCGTATTCTCTCGCCTTGTTCCTTTCTCAGATCATAAAACGTTGGCCACGTTAACTCGGCACTTCCAGTGTAATAACGGGAGCAACAGCCATTTTTTTTTACGAAGTGGACAATTTATAAATGGCCCTACTGGTTTTTTAAATTTGACCGGACTTTGTCAATGTAAGCATAAGGTGGTTGATACATTATTTCTTGACAATCAATCAATAACATTATAATTCATAAATAACGTCTACGATTAATTATGCCATGAGCGCGGATCCTCGTTTGCAGGCTAAGACGTAGGGTACAGTTGTCAATTAGTGAAGATCTTTAATTTCAAGTAAAATATTAGTATAAAAAGTGGCAGTTTTTGGGGGGGCTTGCTGTTGTTGTCTCTTAGTTCATACTAAAATGACCGATACTGACCAGCGCGCCAGCAATTCTTGTTAGCCTGAGCTACTTATGAAAAGCGTCTTCCCGTTACCAACTACCTTTTTCAGATCTCTCTATTCTCTGCTGCTCTTAAGACGATTGATATCTCGATATGCTCCAGGCTAGTAAAGCAATACTTACCTCGAAAAAATATCAATACCTATTATGGTATTTCATGGTATGAGTATCACCACCTGGAGCACCTTCACTTACTTATATTCGATTTACGCATCTCAGATAAGGGCTCAAATAACAAGCTGCAGAATTTGACAAATTTAAAAATCTAACTGCTAAAGTTATTTTCCCCTGTGATTCCTGTTCCCACAGGAACACGAGACGAATCTAATAACTCCTTCTGACAGTTGGTTTAAACTTCATCTTTTTTCTGCAGTTTTAGGTATGTAGATTGTGCGTAAGTCCGTATTCCTGACCATGTTTCATTTGCTTCTAAGAAACAACTCATATTCGTCGTAAATGAGTCAATTCACAGCCAGATGTACTAATCGTACAATTAATGGATACTGCACAATGTTTTAAATGGTTGTTTTATGTAATAATTAAATTTTATCATACAATTACAAATCTACTCAATTATCACATGTAATATAATAACATAACATTGTAGGCCAAAGTATAATTTTCTGAGGGCCGAAATAAATATAGGCTCATAAATACAAATAAGTTATCTGAAATTGCAACTTACATTTATTCCTTTTTCTTTGCTATCTTTGCCCAGATTGAGCGCATCTTTACATTTTACCGATTGTTCTAAAGTTTAACCAACTCCTCTACAAAAAGTTCTATGATGAATCATATTTTATTACTAATGGATAAAAAATAAAAGCTTGCTTATAGAATACAACTTATAATGTCCAAGCAGAGAATTACGTCCATAGAGTTTTGGTTGTACAAGAGGTTGCAACTTTTAATTCTTTTGTAACATTACTTTTTTATGAACTAAAGCGCTTTAAATGAATTATTTTAATGGAATTATTAGAAAAAGAGAGGTGCGAAAGTAGGATTTATTGACGTAATAAATACAATAAATAAATACAAACTTACAATAGTCATGTCAACTATCTGTCATTTACATCTCAAACTGATGGTCCTCAAAGTGTAGCGTCGTTATCAATCAGCAAAGTTTGTAATGGCCGTATCGCAGCGCCCTTTGGACTTATGTAATGACCTATATAGTGTTATGACCTACAATCACAAATTGTTTTATTCTTGATTTTTGTTCATTTTTGATGTACTTACAACCAATTGCAAATAATTAAAATAAATTGACCGATATTAATACTGCTGATATTGGATGCATGAGCGGCAGCACTGCTTCTATATATAATAAAGGACCTAATCCAGATCCTGGTATAAGTGTCCTGGCGATCTTTCATGTACATTGATGATTGTTAACTAGTTGTAAATATTTTTAATTGCCAGTGTGTTTATTACGAGATTTTGCAGGATGTGGTTTCGCTATTCCATCCAAAAAGCAAAAGCTTGCATTATTAGGCGACACGCCTACGTCACCTTCACTTTTGCCTAACTAAACTGTCTTCCCTATTATTTTCACGGATATAGGTACATCATCTGACCTTTGCACGTTCGCTAATCGAAAAATACAAACGAACGCATTCATATTAACACGTATTCGCGTACGGAATGCTAATTAGACGTAACCTTGTCACATAAACCTGGGGGAGTTAAATACAGTCACTCAAAGTCATGGGGGATTCTAATAATTATAATAATCACTCATTGTTTTATTTGATTGGTAGCTGATGAGTTACGGTTTTTATTATCCTTCGGTTAGGTCATCGCTGGATTAGTTTTTGCGCATCTATCTATTACGAGTGTTGTAAGGTGTATAAAATATTCTGAACGTTGTTTACCAGGTTGGTACTTACTGTTAAAAATCCTTACAATGTTCTATAAAAGAAGACATTTTGTTCTTGCTTATATTTTAAATTTTTGATGGCATCTTTACAAATTAAGTCGGTCTAGATTTGTAGATGCATAAAATTAAGAACATAATTAGGTAATAGGCTTTTAAACACGTTGAACTAGTAACAGAATAATCCTTGGACTTTACCCGATTAGCATAATATTTCAAACAGGTTGCATTTTCGGCAGGGTTCCCCATTATCTTCCATACCTCCGTAACTTAAAGAGGAAACTAATTCCTCGGCAATACTGCTATAGTCATGTTTACCACGCCACTCAGAAAGTTTCTATGCATGGAACGCTATAAATATTTTTAAACTTCGTTTCTTAAAAAGTAAAAAAATATAAGTTTCAAATTTAAATTTCCCTCTAATTTTTTTTACCAGCATTATGAAACTATTCTGTGAAATAGAAAAATGGATCTGCTCCGGGAACATTTTCGTGCAATTATTTTTCTCGACTTCATGTCCAACTCGAAACCTGATGAATCGTTTAATGGACTTCAATTAGCTTTTATGAACAAGGCGCCTTCCAAAGCAACTGTGTACCGCCGGTATAAAGAGTTTAAGTGTGGTAGCTTAAATTTGAAGGATGAATAACGAAGTGGTCTTCCTTTGACTGCTGTTACGGAATAAAACGTGCTACAAGTGAAAAATTTGATCCCTACAATTAAACCCAGCTCAAAGGGATACAGTTTTCATCCCCAGAAGATGTGCTAACTGCGTTCGAGAAGGCCACTGAAGAAGCACCTGTTGCACACTGGAAACGTGCTTTGAAAAATGTTCTCTGACGCATAACATTCCGAGTGTCCCGCGTAGTAACTTATTTTACAAACAAAGGAAAAGTCTCGACTAGGTCTTTGTACACCGTCTAAAAAAATTTACATATAAATGGTAATTATGAGCAAAATACTTATAATTGGATTTAATTAGTAGTTTGATGGTAAGAAAATACAAAAGTCAACATTATTTGTGTATGTTTAAGCGGGCAACATTGACAATGAGTCTTTTCTATGGCGGAAGTTGTCAAGTGAAGTTAGTTCACTTAGCAGAGGGGACAGCCACCTCACTTACAGCACACTTCACTCACATCACATTGATAGTTATCTGTCTGTGTGTTTGATTGTTCGTTGCGCTTGAGTTCTTTCTTTCGGTTTATTTTTAACTTTACAACTGTTAAATAAGCTAAAAAAAACACACAAAACAATTCAATTCAATTCTTTGGACTTAGTGGCAACCAGCCATCGATACTACTCGATACACAAAAAAAAAGATGTATGTAAACCTTAGCTGTCATAATGAAATTTTTTTTCGCCATGATGTTTTTTGTTTGTGTTGCACACTAATAATGACAATTTCATTTCCTACCAATAAACAAAGTGTTTTAATAACAATTTAACAATCAAAAAGTGTTCTAAGCATCTTAAACTCTTTTTTGATAAAGTGTACAAAGACCTGGCCCAGACTCCTTGCATTTTGGGACATTTCTTTTACTTTTAGAGCTTTCATGTCCATCTAGAGTTATTTTAGTTTCAATTACGAAAAATGTTTTTTTCCTTTATTGGTGATGTTTTCCTTTTTTTATAAATACTTATTTTCTGGATTCCTGTACTTTTTTTTCACTAAATGAGGGCCTTAGTTAACAGTTTTATTGAATTTCGAATTCTTTTATTATTGTGAAAAATTTGAAATAGGTAGTAATCATGATAAACAACATTTTTAATTCGAACCGTTAATTAATTCGAACAAGTAATCCAATAATGAGGTCGAGTTTCTCGTACGGTAGTTAAAGTTTTTTAAACATGGACATGCCTTACCTTTTTTCTGTTAAAATAGAAACGAAAAATAACATTTAACATTGTTCTTACGCATTTACTTATTACAAGAATGGGTAAATCAAGCATTCCAAAAACAGAAGGTTCATAGGTGTAAAGCTGCGCAAATTATTGATTACAAGTATTAAAAATTTGGAATAAACAATAAATTGGCAATATTGTCCTTGAACCCAGCACCTTGTACTTCGAGTCCTTCACTCAAATTTGACCTCAAGATGGTAATCGTGTTAAAGCGTACTCTAAGGACGCTTGTGCGGTGCTCCCGATATTAGTCCGAGAAAATTAAAATTGAGGAAACTCGTTTTCACCAATTAATCCAAGTGGAATCTTAAAAGTGTAAGTTTTATTACCGGGCCTAGCTCCTGAATTGAATCTACAATGGTTCGATTCGCGATCTTACTTTTATCTAAAACGTTGTTTTGAAAATAATTGACCATGTCCTTTTTGCCAAAATCAGTCAAAGATTTCCGTATGATGTGCTTGGCATTCAGTGGTAAAATAACAATTTCAATTTAGTCGTTTATAAAATCTTGCAGAATTAAGTGTACAATGCAATAGAATTGGGTTGGTACCTATTTAACACTCACTTAAAAATAAAAACATGGTAGGGTAATGAACATTACATCTTTACGTTTATTACCCCACAAATAATGTAGGGTATTTACAAGGGAATTTACATTATTTACAATGTATTTAGAACGAAATTTATTTTTTTAAATTGTAGCAAGGTTACTAAAAGTTTATGGGTTAACCAATTACTAGCGAACTTAGCTAGTTATTTAGATAATTTTATACTATTACGTACCTATATTTAAATGGAATGGTTAAAAAGTACGATTAAAATGTACCAATATAATTAGTTAGTATTAGGTAGTAAGTATTAATAGGTTGACAAGGATGAACTGTAAATGGTTACTACCATTGACGGCTGAGTAGCGTCTGTGGAAGTACGAAGCCTGCCTCATAGCTACGCCGGAGGTCCCAGGTTTGAGTCCTGGTCGGCGCATTATTTTGTATAATTAACATGTTGTTGTTTATATGAATATATGTATGTTTATTCTGAGTTCTTTCCAGTTCGCTGTATCAGGAGCACAAGCTCTGCTTACTTTGGGGTCATGCAGTTGGAGTGTTATTCTGGGGATTTAAAAAATAATGCGTTAGGCAAGAAGGATCTTACTATAAGGGAATCCACGTCAAGGTTCCCCTTACGTTCGGTTGTTGCGTGGAGAAAGGATAATTTAAACTAGTACCCTAAATGATGGATGATAGATGGATGGATGATAGATACCCTGATGGCTGAATAACAAGACCTCGGTTAAAAGGGGTTAATGTCGATCAGTGTACGGCGCTAAGTTGATTTTGCTATCTAGTGAGTGGTACTATTCAGTACGAGGGTGTTAGCTAATAATTTTAGCGTAACTATACATTTTGAAACAGTTGAAAAAATGTAAGAACACATATGATTTTTACGACGCACACAACGGATGTATACAGATAGATATACATGCAAACTTATTTAAAATAATGGCAATAAAAGATTTTCAAAAACTTAATTAATTAATCTAAAATCCATTGGAGCTTCGTACCATTTAAACAGGAACTTAAATTATTTTAGCCGTCGCAAGTTTGACCGCCGTTACGATATGTTTAGTCGTGTTTAAATTCGACAGTAGTGTTCAAACACGTGTAGTGTTGTTTTCACTAAAAGTACCTACTAGATCGCGTGTTGTACGTACGGCATAGTAACCTTGTTCTGAGAACCGGGAAACTGAGAAGCTATTTTTACGCCTGGAGCAAGTTACTGCTACCTTGTGCTAAATCCTCTTTTTATAGTCTAGATTTTGAAAACAATCCCAGAATATGCTATAAACGATATTATGTGATTATAAAATGAGGAAAGATTTTTTTTGTGTATGTACATTCAACAGCAGATCAACCTACCACAACATGTCAAAGGAGACGTTTGATTTTCGGCTAGCGCGATGTACACCAGTTCTAAAATTTTTTTTAAATGTGGCAGACATACTACAAACATTCAAAAAAATATTCCCTGCATTATGTTCCTTTTTGAAACAAAAAACGAAACAGCATATGGCCACACCGAGGTGACGTTTCCATACTCCGCATTGCTGAACGAAAATAAGAAACTGCATGCTTGTAGTCTGTGACAACAAGTCTTTTTAGTCTGTGGTTTGTTCTGAGTTAGACCTGACTAAACGGTTTTAATAAACCATATACACTGCAAATTACGACTTACAAAAATGTTTAAAAATAAGGCATAACTAACACTTGAATGACCTTGGACGTGTTTAATGTTCGATTACAATAATCATAATCGTTTTGGCAACCTGCAATAATCAAAATATCCCTTTACACGCTACCAATTACTCGATTACAAATTAAGATGTTTGCTGTTATATCAATGGTAAATAATAATAACGGTTATTGTGTAACCATTAAATCGAACGAAAAACGCCAAAGGAGCTCGTACATTGCACGGGCGATAAATTGGAAAATAAAAGTAACAACAGAATTAATAAAACATCAATATGATCGATAGCGCCATGTTTTCATTATGTAGTGTGACTGATGTACGGATTGAAAAAGTTTTCCTAAGACAAAACTAAATGAAATTATGAAATATTGACATATAATACTCGTTTTATCTATTTAATGCAAACCTAGGAACACCTATACTATACAAAAGCTAGACAGGTGCCCTTTAAATATCGAAATGTCTCCTTTACTCCGATTTCTAACCTACAGTTAGTACATTAGAGTTCACAAAATTTGACATTTTGTGGTAGATTCATGTGCTGTTGACTATACCTTGAAAGATATCGAAATTGCAGAATCACCGCCTTGGAAACTCGTCGAAAGCATCAAAATTATTTTTCACTTACATAAGGTTATTCCATTCAAAGCCGATCTGCTATCACGTCTCAATTTAGGCTCTAGGACCAGGAATTAGGTCCAGAACCGGCAAACACAAAGTATTCGCATTGCTAACGTACAAAAACATTACTTCTTGTTTCAGCCGACTTGTTTCAGTCACCTGGTGGTGACCTTTTGGGACCTGGATGTAGTTTATGACAGATTTGAGTTTTTCAGACACCAATTTAAACATGTCCTTGAGTGAACGCCCAGTGAATACTTTAAATTAATTATTAATAATAAATATATTTTTTTTCTATATTTATTAGGATAATTAATTTTGTAATTACTTTAAATATCTTGATTAATTTAATGAATAATTATTATCTGTTTTAAATCAAATTCTTATTATTGGAGCACTTTTAGAAGTAACTGTTATTAAATTTATGTTTAATTAAATCCCATTAGCATACTTATGCAAAACTAATGTGTGTATGCTGTTCATTCACAATTTCTGGGTTCCAAACCTGGTTTCAAACCAAATATTATACCTGATTTTTATTTATATTTTAAGTGATTGTTACCTGCCTAAATAATATAATATTATGAAACTAGTGAACCGAAAACCATAGAGTAAATTTTATCCGGGAATTCCCACGGGTTAGGGTTCAACGCGGACACTGAGACCTTAAGAGTGAAATAATTGGATTTGACAAATTTCGACCAAGTGTCAAACCGGCAGGGTCTATAATATAATAACAGGCAGTCATATTCCTAACAAAATTGTGAATATTTTGAAGTTTGACTTGTTTTTTGGTGGGCAGAAGTTACGACGCCTCCCTGTGGATTGCTCCTTTACTATCCTTGTCAGCTTCATAAATATTTGGACTGTTTGGTGGTTGTGAGCAGAAATATAGTTTTTGGAAAAATCTTCAAAAACTAAAATAATATAAAAAATGTGGTAAAACATCAGTTATAATTGACTATTAATTAAATACAGTTTAGAGAAATATTGAAATAAAGTTTTCGTAAATATTATTAAATCATATAGAATGTATTTACCAAATGTTGAACCCATAAAGCCCAAAAGCTACACGTTATGTTTTATCAAATTAACGACTAGCAGGCAGGTATGTTTAAAATACAAATAACTTAACCAAAGACGAGTTTTAGTTGCGATAAAAAGTCATCAACCCGAACAAATTAGCACTAATTAGGCACCATTATCTATACTCCGTGAAGTTGCATATCTGTTCTGAAATTAAATTATGAGCAATAAGATGCTGTGTCTATGCGTAACATCTATTTTTGTTTATGGATCACTAATGGATGGACCAGCAATGATAGTTTCTAATTATAAATTCTAAATATAAATGTTTCTAATTATAAATAAATAAATTATTATGTAATTTCTAAATATAATAATTAAACTTAAATATAAAAATTAAAATTATAAATCTTGCTGGTTCTTTGGCAGTAGATAATACTTCCGAACCAGTGGTAGTTTCAATACACGTCGTCCTAAGCCGAGCTCCGCGCCCTCTCGGGTGCCCTTAGGCGTGTCGTATGCAGGAGTAGTTTAAGTTCCGGCTAAGCGCCATTAGCGCTAAGCTACAAAGCCCGGTGAAATTTAAAAAGCCTAAACTAACTATCCATTTCGAAAAAAAAATCGTTGACCACGTCTTGTTAAAACACTTTTGATCCACAAAAACAATTGCAAAACCTATGTAGCAACAAAAGGTACTATCTAGCAGATTAGGTAACATTTATTTATCGAGTTAACCAAATAATTTTTACGTCAAGTTATAGTAACATGCGCCCAAAGCGAAAAGTATAAAAATAATGTTAATCACACCCAAGTGGAGCAGCACGTCTCGGCGCTGGCCCCCGACCGCGAGGTTCCGGGTTCAAGCTCCTGAGCCGCTGATAAACTTGTACAAATTCTTTTAATAGCTTTGTATTAATAGTTGTAGTCAAATTATATTGCGATGCTCATGTGTGTTTAGATATTTAACATTGTTAATTGAGATTATTTGATCTGGCAAGTTAGAAAACCAAAGTGCGATTTTTTTGTCAACCTAAATTTTTGTTACTTATATCTCGTTCATATTATTTTATTAATAGTGTTATATTTATGTTAGTTCTTGCCAACAGTTAATTATTTTTCACTACCTTAGTAAAATTCCTTTGAGACCAATTCCTAAGGGTGTTCCCACACCAATCGATCGACGTCGATCGATCCAGGTTGAATCTTTCTTTACAAATAGTTGGCCTCAAAAACTTAAAGGAATGACAATTGGGTATTTGACAACATTTGAAAATGCAAGATTATATAGTTTATTTACTTTACTTTAATTTTACCCAAAAAATGTTTCGAAAAATAAAGTTTTGAATATAAATCGAAATTATGTAGATCAGAAAACATAAAAAGAAGTTATTATAAAATCTGTAAATTTTTTTTATATTATTAGACACAGGTTGTGACGTCACAACTCGGTACCGTTTTGTATGGAGCGTTTTTCGGCGACTCGCAGCAGCTCCTCAAACACATCGATGTGTCTAGAAAACTATTGATTGTAAATATACTGTTACTTCTGCAATAATTATTTGCTGCTGATAAAAAAAATACACCCAATTGTAGCTACTTACGTATCAAACCAAAATCGACACCACAGTAGATCACCACCACTTTCTACAGAAACAAAACCAATCAAATAAATAAAATGTCCAAAGAAATCAAAAGTCAATAAATTACGTAACTAAAAAAAAAGTTCAAACACATTCAATAAGCCTGGCGACGGCGACTCTTGCGCAACACTAGAAAGTGGAAACGCTGGTCCGCCTACAGCTCGCCTATTTGGGCTTTAAAAATTACGACGGAATAAAATGTTGAAATCAATAGGAACTGCAAATAAGTATATAAGTAAATGTATATTTTACGTAGAGGGCAATACAATCTTTTGACGAAACACACAAACCTGTGTTCCCAAACAAATAGTTTTTACCCCAGATGACTTAGGTTGAAACTTTCTTGTAAATTCGTTTATAAATAAACAGCTTCAATTATCTACGGTTTCAACTATCACAAGGTTTTCACGTATTGTACTATTGAGAATGAACATACTACCTATTACACAGATAAACGTTTGAATAGGAACTGTTCCTGATAATAGCGTACGATAATCTAGATATCTAATAATAATACTCTCTATTACACGCCATACAAGTACAAGATGTTACAAAATAAATCAAGACACAAAAGGTGATCTTATCTCTCCAAAGAGATTTCTCCCATACAACCTTAGGTGTAATGTAACTTTGTTCTAGGTTGTAATTAAAAAGATAACAACAAATAGGATCGTTATAATGCTACATAAATATAATACATAAATGATAATATGTTATAAACACACGTGCCAAAATTTAATAATAAAAAAAATAAAAACACTTTATTGCTCACAAAAAACAGAGTACAAATTTACAACAGGAAACTTAAACTAAAGTGGGCAAAGGCGGCCTTATCGCTAGCAGCGATCTCTTCCAGACAACCTTTGTGTGGACGGAAAACTACAAAAAGAAAGAGAGGTAGTGCATTATAAGGAAAAAAGAAAAAAGAAAAAAAATATATGCAATACAGTGCAATAAATAAATAAATATATAAGGAATAAATGCTGTATACACAAATATGATAACATAACACTGATATATAATTGATAGTAAACTTATAATAAATAATTGTAACTGTAGATAAGTAATTGTAGATCATAACTTTTCCAAAAGATGTTTATGGAGTTTGGATTTAAAAGTGGTTATGGACTTCGAGTGCCGTACAACAGCCGGTAGCTTGTTCCACAGATGAGCGGACCTAACTGTGTGATATTAAATATAAATTGTCATCTTCTATAGTGTAGTAGGACCTACTTTTAAAAGGTGCTCTATGATCAATTTTTAAAGGAATTTATAGTCTTGGCTGACGTTATCTTAAGCGGCAGCTCATCATCTAAAATAACTTTCTCCGAGTTTTAAGGAAACATTATAATACATATTTTTATTATTCAAAAGGAATCTTATTCGTGGAAGCAAAGTTAATATTGATATAATGAATTATTCTGCGATATTATCCAGTTCAATCCATCAATCAACCAATATCAATATTAAAAGAGCAATACACAGTAGGCACAGTGCCGCCAAATTGTGTATTTAGGATCTAAAACTGGAAATAAAGATTTTGTTAACCGATTAAATATCAAACTTCGATTAAGCATAGAATGCAGCGCCGTCCTTAACTGCACAGATAAGCTGGTCGGACTGATTAAGAACTCATTATAGTTACCTTATTAGTCACCACTTATAAGAAAAATACTGGCCACATATTTATCCAGAGCTTTTTTTAAATTATTATTTTTAATAAGCGTAGTCACCAAGGAGGCTCACTCACAAAGGTTGCGACGACTTATCTATTAGCAGACCCGCCATTATTGTTTAGTTTAAGATATCATCGAGTACAGTGATGGTATCAGTATTTGTTTTCTTTTTTAAATTTAATTTCACTTTCTGTGGTAGGATGATAATGTGGAATAATATAATCTCGTCATCGGAGGTTTTAACTCTTGAAATATGGTGTTCTGTATCTGTTGGGAAAAAATTGCCTAACAAGCGTCAGGTAATTCATACCTGAACATTAACTTTGATATATTGTTTGTAAGATGTTTGATAGAGATTAGGTAAATTTTTAAAAATATAAAAGTAAATTCCGATATAAGATAAGTTTGATAAATCAGCCCTATATATGATTGACAAAAAAAACTAGTTGAATATTTGCGCTTTGATGAACCTAGCAACAACGTACAAATCGTAATTTACGTTACCTTGGGATACCCGTATTATAAAAAAAAAACAGTGAAATTACATTTAATGTTGTTTGTTTCCAATGTAAATAAAAATAATCATCGCCGAGGCTTTATCTGTTAAAACAATTAGGTTATTTAGCGATATCTCTAAAAACCAACTAACCTATTTTCCTCAAGCCGAGGTGTGCCCGAATATCAATAAGCCGAAACACCGGAAATCGCAGACAACTAAACTCAAATTACTCGTGGTGGTCCACTAAATCATGGCGACACACCCATCCGATAATGACTTCCATTAATTACTTAGTTTCTGTACGACCAGAATAGTCGCTAAAAATATTACTTTTGGTAATCTTATCTTACCAACTTTAATGTAGGTAAGTTTTATGTAGGGGGAGGTTGCAGTACAGGCCTATAACAAAATTACGTAATTTTAGAATAAGATTAGTATAATAAGTCTTTTTGACAATATAAAAAAAAAAGAAATATTTCCATACACATTTGAAATCCACATTAATAATGTATTTCGAAAGTTCCTCAAAATAAAACACAGATTACTTATTTGATTTGAGTTAGAACATCAAGTCTTAAAACGGTTCTGATTGGCTAAGTTTTAAATGACGTCATAGGCAAGTAAAAAATCTTGTTTCTGTCAATGCATGTCGTGTCTTGACGCCACTCTGTGACGTCACAGGCCAGTCTCGACGCCATATTGCTGGAGCAAGCGTTTTGACAGCTTAAATAATCAATGTACTTTGTAATTTGTTTTTTTTTTAATGAAATAATTATAATAAATAATAACCAATATTATTTCTAGGGTCCTTATACACCACAGAACAATGTGAGATGGTTTTCGAAAACTAGTCAAATAGTATGAATACGAAATAAACTACAATTTTACCTACCCTAATTTATGCTTTGTTTATAAAAATATGCCTCGGTGCCATACTTATAATTTTTAGCTAATTGAATTATCTGAAGAGAGTGATCAATGAAAAAATGAATGATCGATAAGTATATCTGTTAGATATGCATTTAATTCATATTGTGTTGTAAATAATAATATTCATTGCTTGGGTCGCCAAGGTGTGGAATGAACTGACTGCGTCTGTTTTTCCAGAAAACTACAGTCCTAGTTCTTTCAAGCGTCGAGTGAATAGGTATCTCATGGATAGACGTGTAACGCCTTCGTCTTCATCGTCACTTTCCATCAGGTGAGATAGAAGACAAACGTCTAATCCTTTTTCAATAAAAAAAAGAGATATTTAGGACTTGTACATGGTGACAGCTGACTGCACCAATGAGTTTCAACAACTTAAGGACCAACATAAAGTCGACTGCTGTAACGTAGAAGGAAAACATCGCGGGGGAAACCCACTTGTCTAAGAAATTTTTTCGAAGTTACGGGTGGTCTGCCAACCCGTGGTTGACTATAAATTTCCTAATACCACCCGTTGGTTGGGTGAGACGGGTATTCCAGCAGTGGGATTATTAAGGCTGTCGCGGAACATTCTTCATCGTCGCTTTTTTCCCATTCAGTGATATTTTTTCTCTCTCTATACTGTAGGAGAGCCCTGACAAATGTACCTACTTAATAAAAATACCAGGTTTTTTACCGTTCAGAAAAAGGTTACTTGAAATGAAATGAAATGAAAAATCATTTATTCGGCGTACGTCGTGCAGAATGTAAAATACATTAACAAAAAAAAAAAAAAATTGCAACACACCGAAAAGGTTACAGCTCAGCAATAAGCCTTCGGCCTAACCATCGAGGAGCGCAGGAAAATAAGAAAATTGTATGATAATAAAAGGTTAATTTAAATCGACCAGACAAAAATTAAAATAAAACTAAAATCACTACATAGTATAAAACAAAGTCGCTTCCCGCTGTCTGCCTGTCCCTATGTATGCGCCGATATTTAAAACTTCGCAACGGATTTTGTAGCGGTTTTTTTTTAATAGAAAGAGTGATTCAAGAGGCATTTATTGCGCTTACATTGCAAACGCTGGCTGAACCCTACGAGATAGATCAAAATAGTGTACTACAGTATTGTACACCTTTAAAAGGTCCACAAAAAAGTCCGCGACGGTATATGTCTATCTCTTAGGGGTAACTCATAATAAATTTACTGTTTACGAGAAATAATGGGTTATTTGGGAAGCGACTTTAAGCAATACAGCATTAATCCTTATCCAATTAAGTACCGTAAATACATTGTGCATGTAATATAGGTAAATATGGCCCTTTACAGCGTGTAATTTTAATGAATATTTTCGAAGATATTAAAGGTTTAAAATGCAGGGACATAGACCCGTGCGAAGCCGGGGCGGGTCGCTAGTTAATAATAAAAACATTACATTGACTCGCACTTCGTAAAGTAAGACATCATACTTCTTACTGTAAGAAACAATTATATATTAAACAAACTTAACACAACTTATTCCCAACAACGAGACTAAAATACCGTGTCGTCCTGCTCTATATATGAAATTAGACAAGCATTTACTCGTAAATACTCAGTTGGTATAAATAACTATTTATACCACTTACATACATTTATACTTTCACACCGCCAATCTGAATCAAGATTGTCTGATTGTCAGTTTAAAAGTTGAGAAAAAAGTTCGGCTGAAACAACAATATTGATAAACTTACATACCGCTTAATAAAAAAACCTCGACTTTTCATACAAAATTAGCTAATGCGTAGGCAGTATGTCACCCCTACATATAAATATAAATATGGACTCCAAAACAAACCACTACTTTGACAAAGGAACTTCAAGAATTATACGACTCTACATCTAAAAATATATAAAGCAACATAGATTAATACAAAGAGCACGTTTTATCCGTACTCACTACTACAATAATCACAAACAAGCGGCTTCACAATAAATACAATTTACCTTGAATTATTCAAATGGCTGAATATTTGCGTGAGCGCGCCGCTAAGATTGTTCGCAAGGTCGCGACGTGATGAGCTCATAGACACATTTTGGAAACCACTATAAGGAAGTTTTAAGATAATAACTCTTGGATCTTAGCATCTAATAAGATTTTAACGGTTTGATTGTTTTGATTTGTGTTTTTAGTATTGGTAGGCGCGGGAGTTATATCTCCCCTGATACAGCTGACTAAGAACGTTCGGATCTGTGCAAGAAAACTTTTAAAAGAACCGAGACTATAAGTGTTTAGATAAACAAAAGACTCTATAACTCATTAAGATTAACTCTCCTTGAAGATGAGATAAATAGGACTAGTACAATTATGAAGTATCCACGTATTGTTTACATTTTGTCAATGAAAGTATGTCCCTAGATATCCCTTTGAAAAAAAAAATATTAAAAGGCTTAGAAATCTTTTATTTATTGGTTTTTCTAATGCATAGTCTATAGAAGTAATTGGCTTTTGCTTTTGGTAATAATAAAAAATGACGTGTTACTTAAATCTAGATGGATGGCAATTCTCATTCATCGAAACAGTGTCGAAGTTAGAGAAAAATCTCGAATCTACAGATATTCCCTTCGATGTTTCAAATTTGATATTCTAGAGCTGTCGAACTCATGTCAAACTAACGAAGTTTACCGATCGACATAGCGAGTGCCAGTAAGCAGAGAGACGGAAATGTATATATACTGTACAATTGTAATGTACGATACTCGTATGCACTGAAAAAGAACTGCCCTACAGAAAAATAAAAATAACTCGCTCACAAAATTTGGTTCGTGTTGCCAAAGTGTGGAACGATTTGCCTGCGTCTGTTTTTCTAGACAAATATAACCCTGGAGCTTTCAAGTGTAGAGTGAATAGGTACCTCTTAGACAGGCGTGTATGATCCTCGTCTTCATCGTCACTTTCCATCAGGTGAGATGGAAGACAAACGCCTGCTAATTATTAATTAAAAAAAAAGCGCAACTTTGTAAAAATTTGTCAATTTCAGGAAAGTATTACACTTCCCCACACATGTAATCTACATGTGATGTACGACTTGTGAGTTTGTATACAGGGTGTCCCATAACTTGTACGACAAACTGAAATGAAAGAACGATTGAGGCGTGCCCTACCAGATAAAAAAAATTACCATATTAAAAGGGTCACTTTTGGTCGGTTTTTTTTGTTGGTGTGTGTACAAACATGCAGATACTTCTGTTTTTTTTTTGTAAGTATTCTAGAATAGTAGATCTACCATATGCAAACATCATTTTGTTAAATATCATTAGGTATCATACAGAAAAAACATATTATTCTCATTATTTTTTTCTACAAAAATTATTTACCTTAGCTTTGGCATTCAGTAGAGAGAAAAAAATGTACAAGACTGTCACTGCACATTTTATAAATAAATTACGTATTTAATAAAGATTTCAGAAATATATACTACTGGCCATATTTTTCTAGAAAAAAAGTAATTGCCAGTTTTGTGCCAAAGGGCTGATTCATATTAAATCCGACTTTTAAATTTAAATTACACATTTTTACTGATCCCTGGCCATGCTAAATTGATAAATAACATGATATTAACATGCGCTTAATTTTGTTTCCTACTAATAACGACAAACACAATGAGTACCAGAGGAGTACTACGGTATTACCTGTTCTGACCTTTATTATGATACCGATACCGATTCTTGAACGTTCAGACTATTTCATATCCACAGCCGTTGCTACTGTGCTTGTCTATCCTGTTTGCTATCTCGCTCTTACGATAGCTAAAGTTCAAGTTATGGGACACCCTGTATTTGTATTGTATGTTTTCTGCGTGGTGTATTTTGCAGAAAAATAAACTTTTATTACTTGTCAATAAAGTTGATATAATAAAGTGTATGAGATTATGTTACTACTCATCCCACGCTCAACTGCGTTCTTTGTTTTAAGTTTGTAATGTGTTTTATTAGCAAACTTTTAGTTATAATTTTGTTTACTTTATTAAACCAAGCAAACGAACACGTGATCCAGATGATGGTTATTGGCATCTTTAAATAAATATAAATAAATCCCCAGACAAATACACCAACTGTATGGCCCGAAAGTAAGCCGAGCTTGTGTTATGGATGACGATACAGCGAACCTAGAATAAACTTACATATATAAATATAAACAACCATGACCCGAGAACAAACATTTATATTCATCACACAAATGAGTGCCCCGGCCAGGACTCGGACCTGGGACCTCCGGCGTATGAGGCAGGGCTACTCATCACTACGCTACTCGGTCGTCTTTGCTCATAGACATCATTATTCTTAGATATTATTGATTAATTATGTTATTATTTATTAATTATCGATAAATTTGTCGTTGCAGACCGTAGGCTTAGGTTGAACTGAGTTCCTTGGGATCCGAAGTAAAATAACAAGCAAATTCCATGGCTCTTTTAATATTTTTGTACTAATATTTACCTAAATGTACGTTTCAATGACGCTCATTGCGTAATTCGCGACCTACCCGTCCACCTTGACTTAGCGGCTTTCAATCTCGCTCCGGATGTCGATGTGTCGGTTGCAAACCAATTCGTAAGTTTTCCAGCTAATTGCTACAATCATTACGCTATTCAATATTTATTGGAGATTCGTTAGTTATTTCAGTTGAGTTCTTTTTTTTATATGGCACATTTATGAAGTCTTGTTTACCTTGTTTAGGATCAATTTGTTTTTTTTTTACGTGTGTTCAAATCAAATCAGTTTATTGCTGGATATTTATTTTAACATTAAGGTGGAACATTTTATTATTTGAACACATATTTTATTGTAGAATTGTAGAACAGCATGCAATACCTAATGGTTGCTCTAATTATTAATTTTAATCACCTTATAAAATAAAGATTCAATTGTTTTGTATACATAAAATATTGCAGTGACAATTAAATATAAAAAATATTTAATTTTTTTACGTTTCACATCTAATTGCCAAGTTATTTTTATAAAATCTTCAATGTCTAAATCTAAAGCGTGTTTGTCACTAAAGTAGGTTTCTTACGGTGGCGTCGGGTGACGGGTCGCTCACTTCCCTCTAATATGTTGAGGAGGGCGATGCAATGCTGGATCCCGCGTTAACTCGTGAACGGGTGCCGTTTGAGGGTGTTCGTCGTTTGGATACTTGGGGGGAGGGAGACTTGCCGAACTACAGATGCAGATAAGATACTGTAAATTTATTTTAAAAAAAATATACTTGTGAAGTTTCTTGCCAGTTTTTCTTCACGAAGGTTTTTCCGATCTGGTGGTAGAGTCATGTTTTATTTGACGTCAATAAGAACAAGTAACTGTCAATGTTGAGAAATAAATATTTCAATTTGAATTTGAATGTTCTGTCAAAATTCTTTAATACATACTTTAGTTGCGCCCACGATGCTTGCCTCATTCGGACCAAGCATTGTTACCAGTAAAACCTTTATAACCCTATAGTCGCCCACAATACATTGCGTTTGTTATGCAAATGTAAAAAAAATCTGTCTATCAAGCTAATAACTTTTGGCGGAAGTGGATTATAGGTTAAGTCCGTATTAGGTTAAGTCGTCCTATTCAAGTCATTTCCACGTCCGCAGATCATGCTCAGATTGACTCCTGACATAAAAATGTATATTCTTATAAATATTTGTTGGAGAGTCGATACAGAGAGACACAAATAAAAGTTATTACCTAAAATTATAAAATATTTTTTTATTATTAAAATTGTATCAAAATTTCTCTCTTACTATGTTTAGGTGTCAAGGTAGCTTAGACCACGCGACCGATAACCACAACACAAAGTAAATATTTTTTACCTGTGCTATTAAAATGTTCTTAGATATGACGTTATTTACACAGCATTTGATTTACATGAAGCTACGAGACGTGTTGGATCTCATCGCAACCTTGCTCTTAATTCTTAAGTGACGCAATTTACGAACGAACTTGGTCAAACTTGATATGGCGGGAAAAAATGAGTATCCAAGCTGAGATAAAGGTTGTTGTTACCACACCAATCAATCGTCCGTCGATCGACGTCGACTGTTCTATCCTGCCATCGACCGACGTCAACGGGTCAACGTCGATCGGTTGACGATCGATTGGTGTGGTAATACCCTTAAAAATCACTGGAGGGATATCAGCCTCTCCCAACTCAGGGGTGGCGTCCGACAATTATAGGCCATCACGCCTACTGCGGGTTGGCAGACTCCACATACCTTTATATAAATGTGGGTGCATGGGTTTATTTTACTTATAAATTACCAACTCAGGGGTGGTGTCAGACAATTATAGGCCATCACGCCTACTGCGACGTCGACTATTCTGACGTCGATCGATTGGTGTGGTAACACCCTTTGAGGGACGTTTCAAGTGTTTGGGGTACGTTGTGTTTAGGTAGTAAAATCTAAATTATCTTTGTTCTTGTCGCAAATGTCTTGAAGTTAAATATACATATTTCAGTTCGAATGGCTATTCTTTTCTATTTGAAATATAACTTATCTTACTCGCAGCAACCATTGTGGTTCCATAAAAAGATATAGTTTCTGAATCAAACTATCTACATTTAATAAATCTACGATTCTGTTCGAAAAGTATCTAATAATTTAAAACGTATATAAGATAGTAAAAATGGTACTACATGTTGGCTCTTTAGGTCAAGAATTCTTAAGGAGGGCTTCAGTCAAAGCGTAGGGGTTTAGATTATTTTCGATGAATAAACTTTGAAACAACCATTTATTTAGTATTTGCGGAACTATTATGCATATACAATACTAGTATCTAATAATAATACTATAATCACCATTTTATAAAAATCATATTGAAAGAATAGAGGCAATCCAGAAACGTTTTTTGAGATATCTCAGCGCTAAGATAGGTATGAGGCGAAAGTTACCCGAATATGAGGATAGATTACGATATTTTCACATGAGCACTCTCCAATCGCGTCGCGCAGTCAGTGACCTTGCAATTCTACATAAGATTATTAAGGCTGGCCTAGACTGTGAGGAATTGTTAAACCATTTGTCAATTAGATTTGGTAATAATCGACTCCAAAAGCTTTTCTTATTGCCTACTTGCAACAACAACACAACCCAAAACAGTCCTATAATTCGTGTTTGTAAAATTTTCAACATTTTAAAGAGCTAGGCTTATTTTCGAATTATAAGGATTTTAATAAAAATTGTAAAAAGAAATTCCTTTTGACATGATTAATGATTCCATATATTATTACCTACATGTATTACAAGTATGACATGTATATTTCAATTCAATTCTTTGGGTGCTATGACATGTATATCTTGACTTGACATAATTATAATTAATCAATACCGAATTTGACATTAATTTATTGACATTTTGTAAAACTTATATTTACTGCATTTGTTCGCTATTTCCTTTTTTTCTCTAATTGCAATTGTATTTTTGTTTTAATAATAATTTAACTGGTTACTTGTTTAATATATTTCTTGAAAACGCTGTGCGTAGCAAAACTTATACCTATAAGATGTACTTGATAATTTTAGTTATAAGATGGTTTGTAATCTGTAGTTATGCCTAAAAATAAATAAATAAAAATAAAAATAAAAAACACTGTTAAACGAACGATTTAATAATCGACTGACTACTCGGCGCGGTAGGTGTATTATTTTATCCTTTATCAAAGTATACTGCAACCATCTATCGAAATTATCGATACTATTGCAGTTAAAAGTAAATATGTTTGGTTGTTGTTTGATATCGATAAACTCTAAAATTACTGTACCGATATGAAAAATTATTGTTAGATATAAATAAATTCATAATTCTATTCAATGTCGTAGACTAATGCAATTTTTTTTATGCGCTCCCTGTTTTTGTGCGTCGGGCATCCGATTCACACTTGACTTGTAGTTTACTTTAATTATCTAAAAGTACTGATAGGTGAGGCGTTGGTGGGTACGCCTTCCAAACTTTCGTATTTGCAATTCTCTGTGGCTTACGTGAACTCTTAGTTTGGCCTACATACATCTAGCTGTACGTATGTTGTAGCACACACGACCGTACAGTTTCTGAGGATGTTTGTATAATTATCATTAAATGCGATATAGATGCGACTTAAAGGCCGATTGATAAGGGTAAAAGCAATGTTCACCAAATCGATTTATTCATCTTTAAACAAACAAGTTTATACTCCTTCGTCACTAGAGATGATACCTACCGAAGAGCCCGAAGAGAATATTTTTAACAACTTTGATCTCACCACTAAAAAACTGCAAAGCCTCGACCATCGTCGGTAAGTTGCCAGTTTAGCAGTCTTCTACAGATTACATTTTGGAGAGTGCGCGAATGCTCTTTTTGATCAAGTTGAACCCACACCTTTCTTACATCGGACTACTACACGCAGACAGGCCTTCCATCCCTTTATAGTAGACATCCCAAGATGTCGAACCTAACGCTTCGATAGTTCCTTTTTAATGCGGGTCGCCAAGGTATGGAATGAACTGCCTGCGTCTCTTTTTTCATAAAACTATAGTCCTAGTTCTTTCAAGCGTCGAGTGAATAGGTATCTCGTGGATAGACGTGTAACACCTTCGTGTTCTGCGTCACTTTCCATCAGGTGAGATAGAAGACAAACGTTTAATCCTTTTTCAATAAAAAAAAATATATTATACAGCTTTATTGTATAACGCAAATGATTTCTATTGCTGTATCTAGCCGTAGCCAAGTTGTCATTCGATGATCGTTAACGCTAATTGGAGCGTCACGTGATATGACCACATGAAAGGCATTTTTCGGCTGAAAAGACTGATGCTCTAGCGACCTTAGAAGAGAATCTAATGACAGTTGTCTTAAAATATAAATGCTCACTACAATCAGTAATAGTATAAGACAAGGGGTCTTCTCAGAATGCCTTGTGAGTGAGTCAATGAGGCTATTAATTAATTAGTCTCATTATCTTGTTGATGAATCCATTTGAAGGGGATTTCACAGTTCACCAGTGTTATCAGTGAGCGGTTTCCGCCGTTTTGAAGTATTCGTTTAAAGATAAGGCTGTAGGAAATTACTCAAAGGGTTTAAGTTACAAAGTAACTGTTGTCTTGGAGTGTTTCCTTGAAATGTAGCTACATTTCATATTGAAGGCTACTCCGAATCCGTATATCTTGCTTATTTGCATAAAGATCAATAAAATTAGTCAATTCTGGTGTTACATTAACATTGACATGACATTCAAAATATCCTTCTGGTAAATGGCAAGACAGGAACGAAAGAGCACAATCTCACTCATATTCACAAGATTCATAACGTCTACGAGTAAAATATTTACAAACAATCAACACCAAACGACAAACAATAGGTGTAGTGTGGCAAAAATGTTTTGACTACAATAACACGAAACTAGCCTCATAACCCTAAAATAAACGACAGCAATCCTCGCCGCGAGCTACTCAGAACAATCAAACTATTATACCAAAAGACGACCAGATTAAACACCGCAATAAGGAAGTAGAATACAACGCGCGTAGGCACTACTCGACCAAGTGACTTAGACGAACGGTTCGAATGCGAGTTCCACTTTCAATCCTTTACTACTGAAATGAAATGATATATTTATTTCTCAACATTGACGATTACTTGTTCTTATTGGTGTCAAATAAAACAAGACTCTACCACCAGTTCGGAAAAACCTTCGTGAAGAAGAACTGGCAAGAAATTTCAAGGGATTTTTTTTCAAAATAAATTTACAGAGTCTCTTTTTGTCTAAACAAAGTTATTCTTATCTGCATCCGTTAGCTCGGCAAGTCTCCGTCCCCCTAAGTATCCAAACGACGAACACCCTCAAGCGGCACCCGTTCACGAGTTAACGCGGGATCCAGCCATCGCCCTCCTCAACCATATTAGAGGGAAGTGAGCGACCCGTCACCCGACGCTAATAAACCAAACAAACTCTGCTAAAGAGGAGACGCTCAATACATTGGTAATGTAGTCAGGTAAATAAATACTCGTATAAAATACCAAAATAAATGATAATGGTGCCGCGGTCCGTATCCTAAATAAGTGACGTCACATTTGACAGTGGTCTAGATGGCTTGGTAGTGTGGTTACCATGACGCGTGGTACGTTACACATACATCGTACTTGAATATAAACTGTGACTGGGCAACAAAGTGACTCTGTGTAGTAATTGTGTTAGTTTGTAGTTTGTAGCTACAGTTTGTTACAGTCTTGTATCACGACGTTATAAGGAGTAAATTCGGTTAACTGTCCAGTTTAGTTACGGCCCATTTAGCCTTTTTAATTTCACCAGACTTTGTGGCTTAGCGCTGACGGCGGTACTTAGCCGGAACTTAAAGTACTCCTACATACGATACGCCTAAGGGCACCCGAGAGGGCACGGACCTCGGCTATTTTTTTTAGCTAAACCTACAGATAAAAAATAGTTTAGAAAACTGACATAGCATTGTTTTTTTAATTACCTTCCTATTCTTCTTGAACTAACGTGTCAAAGCTAGATTTTTGTTTTTTCGTTGACATTTACTACTATTAAGTTTAGTTTATTATAATTAGCATTTTTTTAAAGTGAAATACGACTGTGATATAAGGTTATCAAAAAATCCAATAGTTAAAAACTAGAATTATCTTTCAGTCTGCTCTGTTCAAACAAGAATCGCAAATTCAATAACAAAATAGATGTTTATAATTTGAACATTTGGTCTATGCGATGGCAACTTTCGGGCCCCTGAAATCAATCGATTTCTTAAGTCTGAATCATTAAGTAAGGCCATTGGAGTATCTTATTTTTTATAAAATTTCCGTACCTACTGTAAATTGCAGCTTTAATGAACTCACAAATAAAAAAAAATGATTTTATTGTTTCATAAAGTTATAAATTAATGCACTTACAAATATATATGTTTATGAGTTCAAAGACTTGTACATAACTTTTACACGTGTTTCACATTTAACAATTGCATTGCCAAAAGGCCAAAAGAGGCAATAGATGAACAACACCTTAGTCTATCGTGACCACGGCAACTGCAAAGATGCCGAAACGTCGAAATAATTTTAAAATTAACTAAAATATACGCGATAATATCCGGTAAAAAGTGTTTTATTTAAGGCCAAAAGAAATTTCAATAAGCACTGGTTGCCATGGATGCCCCAACTTGGCTCAAAGGACCTGTATCTTGGGAAATCAGTTTCTATGTTTTTTTCATTATTAGGTTACTTTAATTTACAGTAAGGTGATAATATTAAAAAAACTTTTATTTAGAGATCATAAATAATAAAATACAGACCCAAAATATCAAAAGTGTCTGCCAATAAAAAACGTGTCCCTACCCCAGGTTTACTAAGTTGCAAAAATCGAGGACTAAACGGAGTAAAGGTTACAATGTTAGCGTTTCTGTAGCGACGTCTTTTACTGGATCCATTGTATCTGCTCGTGCTTCATTGTCAGTTTTCTTATCTTCGGTAACTGTAACCCAGACAAAGCAAGCGATAAAGACCAATCTACAAATGAGATCGTTGTTCCTTTGTTAGGAGGACGTCGTATGTTGGATAGTGTCCAACTGTTAGTTGCGTTTGCGGCTTCTTTTGTATCATTACGTTTCCTTTATTTTATACCTTTAAAAAGTCATTAGAGATTTTGAATGTTATCTCCTTTTGGCTAGGCTCAAATATACAGTAATATTTGTCACGAGTTTTACCCTCTTTAGTATCCACGTGTAATGTTGACTTTGAATTACGTTTTAATAACGGTCGCGCCTGTGTGCCGCTTCTGCTTAGCGAATTTATACACGATCTGTATTTAAGTATATATTTGCTAAGCAAAATCTCTACTCAACTAAGTAACCGTTTGTTTTATTTGAGTCCGGACCGTCATTTTTATCAGTCTTAGGCCGGAATAACTCAAAAGCTCTGCAAAAATACTCACTACTAAATGAATAAAAATTTTTTTATTGCGAATTACTGGAAGTTACAACCGAGTGGTAGTGGCTGAGCTTTGCCTCCCTCACTAGAAGCCCGGGGTAATGAGACTGACGAAGCCTATAAGCAGTAAAAATATACCATGTTTTGTAGTCACTTTTGTATGATGATTTCCCCTGTTTCCACTGTTCGCTATAAGGCTATCTAGACACAAAACTAATAAATACCCTTCTTCCACAGAGTTCCGGCATCTTCTGCACCTTCTTTCTCGCTCAAGCCATAACCAAGCGCCGGTCTTCCATAAGGAACTCCACCTCAGTCCGCGAGTCCACCTTCGCGGCCCCGGACGACTCCTTACTTGCTTCAGCGCCCCCCACCACCTTGCCAAAGTATTAGTAGGATATAGACGTACTTAGTTTAGGAAATTGACTAGTGCTCAGTTCATTGCTCATTCGGTCGGCAGAAAATTTGCATGAGGGATCTTCGGCATACGGCGTATCGACCAATGGAATCACGAGCTGATCAATTGGTCGATATGTCGCATACAAGGGACTAAGTGTTAGTGTAGTGGTGTTTTCTTTAATTTCCAGAAATTTCTGTCACTACGGTCAAGAAAACTATTGACCAATCATTGATTGCCTAAATTCGGGCATGGAGCCCGTTGTATTTTACAACTTTCTCACATCCACAAGCCGTACTGGAACGATCGACTAGTGAAATTGAGCACTCACGGATTTTTTGTCATAGGTATTATTTAGCAATGTTAAATGTAGGTTAGGTATTTGAATGCCGTAAACTGCCAAAATTTGAATTATCGACGTTAAAACTAGAGACTGTTCAGCAGGTTTTTTATTACTGCATATCGACAGGGTTTTGAAGAATTATAAAGAAATACAATAATTAAAAGTAAGTAGCAATGCGAATATTATTAACATTTGAACTGAATTGCTAATGATTGATCAATGGGAATAATATTAATTGAATCAGGCCTTAATTGATGGTAATTCCTATTTGAATCATACATTTCGTATTTGATATCTTTTCAAATTGTTATAAAAGTTATAAAAGGAAAACAAACCAGGTTTTATGACTATGATGTACACCGGCTCTATACGAAAAGACAAGGAAGGCTGTCGTATCATTTCTCTCGTCAGCTTGACAAAAACTGACATTGTACGCTTACGAGGAAAGATGAATGTTGATAGTGATAGCTCTAAAATCGTTTAATTATTCAGAAGTAATCGTAGTGTCATTTTATGGCTTTGCTCTGATGACACAGCTTAAATTCATTAAGTAAAGGATAACTGGTACTTTAAATCGGGTTATTTCTATAATCAGGATATGGGTCTAAGTGTGCCCAGCATCGCATTAGTTTTAGTAACTCGAATAATTCTGATTTCATTATCACTCGTCAAGTGCCTTTCTGAGTGCATTTAAAGTTTTAATTTTAAGAGATATCACCTGGGTAGGAAAAAAATAACTGTGTCTCATTGAAATATTAATTCTAAGTCAAAGTGTACCATTTTTTACCAGTGTGACATTTGCATGTTTTTACCCTTTTTTAAAAACCATTTTGTACAAAAATTCATTGAGTTTGTCATATCCCCCGAGAATTATATTGTTCCTAGAGCGTACCTATATTTCCCCTCCTTTAAAGTACGAAGATTTAAGTTTTGTTACAAAGAGGCTAAGAACGTTATTTTTTGTTAAAGTTTTAAGATGCTTATTATTAAGTTAGGGTGTGTTCTGGCGGTTGTGATTTGTTATGTGCGTTTTTAGAATTATCCCAATTTTGATAATGTTTTATATAGAAAGAATAAACATACCTTATTAAACATATGACTGTTTTGATTTTATTTTTCTAATACAAAACCTGTTATTGAGCTAGAGTAGGCTGGGCGCGAAATGTTTCCACTGCCCGGGACTGGCATAATCATTACAAAGCAGCAAAAACTAAAAATTAAAAAAAAAACAAGCTTTTGTTGGATGTAAGGTTTGGTCTTTAATTTAAGGAATTTACGGGATTCTTGCCACAATTCATATTTTTAAATTTGTGTTTAAGCGGTCATCCAAAAGTCCTAAATCCCCAGACAAACACACCAACTGTATGGCCCCAAAGTTAGCAGAGCCAGGACCATCAACATCGACCTTGAACATGAAATGTTGATTTATGAAGACCGATGTACCTACTTAATCATCTCATCGACATCTCGAGCATTAATAAATATGCACAAAAGACAAGACGCGATATCTTAATGCATTTGAGCACTCGATATTGAAAAAGTTGACTTGTTCTAATTTTCAATTAGAGGCAACTTGTTAAATCTATTGATTATGTGAGGGGTCCAATCCAATTTGGGCGGCAATAATCGGCAGTGCCGGGCGGAAATGTCGAATATAATAATAATAATGCGCAGACAAACACACTAACTGTATGGCCTCAAAGTAAGCAGAGCTTGTTATGGAAAACTGGGAAGGGCAGAATAATCATACATATATAAATATCAACAACCATGACCCGAGAACAAACATCTGTGTTCATCACACAAATGAATGTTCCGGCCAGGACTCGAACCTGGGACCTCCAGCGTATGACACAGGGCTACGATCCATTACGCTACGAATGTATTAAATACTTTACCGTCCACACATCAACAATCACATTCCAGAAGTACTTAGTGATTTTTTAATAAGATCTCATTGCGGCAGTAATACAACATTCCTTTTGATTTTACCGCCAAAATATCCGCCTTAAGAACCATCCGATGAAATTACAGGAACTAGATATTGACAATGCATCATTTCAACTCATGTATTTCAATCAATCTAGTTTTTTTTTATTGAAAAAGGATGAGACGTTTGTCTTCTATGTCACCTGATGGAAAGTGACCATGAAGACGAAGGTGTTACACGTCTATCCACGAGATACCTATTCACTTGACGCTTGAAAGAACTGGGACTATAGTGTTCTGGAAAAACAAACGCAGGCAGTTCATTCCACACCTCGGCGACCCGCGCAAAAAGGAACTATCGAAGCGTTTGGTTCGACTTCTTGGGATATCTACTATAAAGGGATGGAAGGCCTGTCTGCGTCTAGTAGTACGATGTAGGAAGGGTGTGGGTTCAACCTGATCAAAAATAGCATTCGCGCACTCTCCAAAATGTATTCTGTAGAAGACTGCTAATCAAGCAACTTTCCGACGATGGTCGAGGCTTTGCAGTTTTTTATGGTGAGGTCTAAGTTTTTGATAATTTTTCGGGCTCTTCGGTCAACTGCGTCCGTCGCTTCTAGTTGGTACTTTGCAGAACCATCCCAAAGGTAGCTACAGTACTCCATGCAAGATCGAACTTGAGCTGTGCACAAATTAAGTAGCTGTTCAGGGCTGAAGGACCGGCGGACCTTCGAGATGATTCCCAACTTCTTTGAAGCAGTTTGAGCCATGGACACAATTTGTTGCCCGAAGTTTAGTTGGGACGATATAGTTACGCCCAGAAGCCCTAGGTGGTCGGTTAAGGGTAGGTACTGAAACATTTAGAAAAGTGGGCGATTGACGATGTCCATAGACATGGAAGCTTGAAAATGATATATTTTGTCTTAATTGTCATCTAAATGAACTACAGTTTCGTCGGATACGGAAGTTACGGGCGGACATGTAAGCTCAGCCAGGAAATCTATACTTTTATCTGGTTACCCAAAGATAAAAAAATATAAACCAAAGATAAAAGGAGATAAGGCGACGTTGATAAAACCCGCGGATAAAAAAATGTGTACATCAACACAAATGTAATTAAGCGGAAAGACTTGTTTTCTGAGCCTTTAATCATTCCATCGCCATTAGAAAGCTTTAAGGGCAGCAGCCGTCGGGAACCGCGTTGGGAATGCACGCCGTAAACAGAGGGTGTTTGAAGGTCTCACTAAATTTTGTCCGCTATCTGCTGGGACAAGCAATTCCTACGGTCGGCAACGCATCATTAGTCGATATACTGAATAACTACATTCAATGTTGATAAATAGAACACCTTAAAAAAGAATATTGAAAAAGAATAAGCTGCAAAAACATCGCAATCAGCGTATTTGCGGAGGCGATTTTTGTAAAAACTATATGGTTTTACTATTTCTTTTATTAAATATCATTAGGAATTAAAAAGTGCTTTTTACATCCAAGTCTGCAAGTTCGTTTGCCGTTCAGGATTTATCATGCAGATTATGTTGATATCCACGGACTCGGAGTGGAAATTTGTCAAAGTTCCACTGTTTCTCGTGACGCTGTTTCCCGAAGACGCTGTATTTTGGCAAACTGTATATCCCCTGTGTCTTGCGGGCTCTAAGGGTGTTACCACACCAATCGATCGACGTCCATTGATGGCGTCGATCGACGATCGATGATGAAACAGATCACGATGAAACAGGCAACATCAATCGATTGGTGTGGTAACAACCCTAATTCAGCCTGCTAAATACCTCTGCATCCTGCCAGGGAACTTATGCGAGTTGTGTCACTTTTGAGAATGTTCCTGATACTACTGTGAGTTATATCTTTCCTATAAATAAAGGCTACAAACTTTTAAACATTATCATAACTTTTATATGAAAAGTGCTAATAAGTTTAAGAATAACATATTTTAATTTTATAATTTTAATTTACGCAGACAAAAGGAAATATTTCATAAGAATGAATCTAGACGAATTACTAGGACCAGACCGGAATACCCTCTCAAACGACTCATTTCACATAACTGATAAGGCGCTTTCAGGTGTGAAGCGTTGCATCTTTAAAGCTACTTTTAATTATGGAGTTTTATTACAAAAGATCAACTTATTAACCTAGTCAAATCTGTTATTTCTGCGCATTAAACATACATAAGTTTCTACAATTTCTTTGGCAAAATCACGTCATAACTGTACGTTTTAAATCTAAATATTGAAAAATGTCAATATTCTAATTATTAGAAACTTCCACAATTTCTTTCACAATTCTGATTACATTTTATGATTTTACGTTTGAAATCATTTTATTTCGAAAAACAGGGATCGAGGACGAAGAAGTTCAAACGCAAATAAAAATGTCGGAGATGGATTTAAATCTTTTAATTATGCTTCTTCTGTAATCTCGAATCAATAATGTAAACAATGGTGTTCGCATAGTCAAAATATATTAAACTTTCAAAGACATTAAAATAATGCATTAAATAGATACGACATGAAATTCGGAAAATATTTTTTATTGTATACACACTTCTATATTATAGTAATAATACAATAGTAGGTATATAATATAACATTTTAAAGTAGAAATATTTGATTTATGTATGTATAACTACATAACTGATTTAGAAAATTCTGCCATCTGTAAACTATTTGGCGTGCGCTGCAAAAACCGTAACTTAACACGAATAATAAATAATGTGTAGTAAAAATGTTTGTCTTAAATAGTTTTAAAAAATTCCGCGACAGCATATACGTGGGCCACTCAGAAAGTTTTAAGAAAAAAATAAAAATGTTCTTTAGGTTATATTTTTTCATTACATCTTTTCAAAGAACTCTCCACCTGCACCACACCACATATAAAGATTCATGCATCTGAATCAATTTTCAAAGCACATTTCCCAGTCTGCATCAGGCACTTCCTCAATCCCCCTCCCCCAATATGCGTATCCCCTTGAGCTGGTTTTTAATTTTTGGGAACAAGAAGAAGTCACACGGTGCAAAATCAGGGCTTTAAGGCGGATGACCCAAAAGTTTTACCGGTGTGGTGTTTAGGAAGCCCCTCGTCTTGATCGCGTAGCGCCTGAGCGCGTTGTCGTGGTGAAGCAAAAGGCCTCGGAGTCCCGAGTTCGTTCCCTTTTTGCTCGCATACTTAATACTTTAATAACCCGGTCTGAACTGCTTTGTCATGGACGATTTTCACTTGGTTTAAAGAACCCTTATTTTTATTTTAAATAAAGTTCTTAGACATTATAGTAAGGTACTATCATCATGAGTATTTACAGATAAATATTATCTTTATTTAGTTTATCATATCAGTGTTTAGCTTAAATCAATTCACAAATTATTTTATTGATTAATTATTAGTTAAAAGTTATCAGTGCTACCCGTCATGTTTAATATTTTTCCATATAACCTTTTTCCCGCCATAAACACGTACCTCAACCTCAATTTTAATTAGAGTATTCACCAATTATTTTATTGTTTCTTTTTATCCTTGATCGTAATCATCAATATCATCTGCAACCAACAACAACAAATTGTCATTAAAAAAAATTAAAAATGACCAAGTTTTGAGTAAAATAACCAGCTGCGACTGTCGCTTTTAAAAGTTTTGTCAGATTAAATACAAAAAGTATTTAAAATCAATCCAGCCATCGGGTGCTTGACTAAAATAGCAGTCTCAACTTTTGGATTGACACACTCCTAAAGAGCATTTACAAGGTCTTCTTCTAAATTTGATTGTGATAGTAATTTATTAAAGTAACGAAGAAGTAAATGAAAGGTAATGAACTGGAAAAGTGAATCTGTCTATTAAGTTTATTAAGTGGTTCGTCAGTTATAGAAATATCTAAGATGGGATTTTCATTGGATATTCGTCCAATCAAATCAAAGAGTTGCTGTGTACTGCAGTATAATAAAATAGAGTTAAATTATTGAATTCATAAATTAAGTAATATAGCAGAGTCTCATAATATCGGATTTTTATCTGACAAAACTAAATTGGAAATTCTTAAACCAAATGAAGTATTCTAAAGTCTAATATGAATTTGGAATACATTATTTGCAATATGCTTATTGCTTTCCAATAATTAATGTTTTATGCTTAATTTTGATTAAAATTGTATTTCTGATTGTTTGTTTAAAAAATGTTTAATGTTTTTTTACATTTTTTTTTTAAATCGAGATGTCAGAGGTAGAACTGGTACACGTTCCTGTAGCTTCGAAAAGTATTGTAAAAATAAAATATATTTAACTTAAATTTCTAGTGATTTTTTTAAATCTACGTTTGCCAGTAGGTTTATAGCAGTTTGATCATTTTCAAAAATGGAATCTTATTAACTTAATTAATCTGAGAAAGATCTACATCTAAACTAAATAATATACAATCAGTTTGCCTGATACAAGTGCTCACCTTCATTAAGCGTCGTGTGCGCTTCTGATTTTGGATGACCAATTCATTACACGATATTACTATCAACTGATGCCATATTATTTATTACAAGCAAATCCATTTCGTTTACATACTAGGTACCAACCTACATACATGTTTTAAAATGTACGGCAACCAGGTAGGTATGCAGTCGAAAGCGGCCTTTAGTGGCGCCCTCTACCGGCCACGCTTTCACTTTCTACGCAGCCTGCCTGCTTGTGGTGGTAGTAGGTGGCTTTGCTCGTGACTTCTCGTGGCGTTCCAGCTGTTAAGCGTGTTGTTATTGCGAGTTAACAACTAACGGACTTTTCACATATAAATAAACATTTAGCAGTTGCTTGCTACTCACCTCTCAAGGGGATTATTTTTTTTGTAGCCTCTGATGGATAAGTTTTTATGAAATCGTAACTTCAATATAACTATATACCTAACAACAAATCAGTTGATTGTGCTGTGGGGTGAAATGAAATGAAATATTTATATCTCAACATTGACAATTACTTGTTCTTATTGACGTCAAATAAAACATGACTCTACCCCCAGTTCGGAAAAACCTTCGTGAAGAACTGACAAGAAACTTCACGGGTATATTTTTTTTCAAAATAAATTTACCGAGTCTCTTTATGTCTATACACAGTTATACTTATCTGCATCTGTTGGCTCGGCAAGTCCCTCTCTCCCCAAGTATCCAAACGACGAACACCCTCAAACGGCACCCGTTCACGAGTTAACGCGGGATCCAGCCATCGCCCTCCCCAACCATATTAGAGGAAGTGAGCGACCCGTCACCCGACGCTACCATAAGAAGACGTACTTTAGTGACGCTGACGCTTTACATATTCATCGGCTGGAACTATTAAGGCTGCACGTACCTAACCTACTTTCTGATAAATCTAATACCTATACAAAAAAAATCTATCCATTCAAACCTAACCTGGTACGTTGCAAATATTTAGTATTCTTATACCAAAATAAATATATAAATATAAATAGGTACGGCTTGGGTAATTTACTTATACTTACGATGTAGGTAAGCTAAGCTCATTCAGTACAAACCTTACTTTCCTACAAATAGTTCCCTTCAAACTGAATAGAAAGGAAGTAAAGGTAAAAGTTGTAAACTACTTACTAGAGTTAAATTATGACAAAACAGAATTAATTCTTAACGTACCTGAATAATTATGTCAAACATTATTTGGTTTAAAAATTAATATAACCAATAAGTGTCTTTTATTTCATTATTTTTTATAATTTTACACTACGTAATACAAACAAACACGCACACACATACACATACACTTACACATTCACACAATAAATAAATACTAACATGCATGCATACAAACAAATCAGTCCAAAATGTAACTACCCAATTACATGTAAGATGTTGTTCGCTGATACACGGGGATACGGCGCTGACTGTCGTAAGTAATACAGGGTAAAACCTAGCACGGCAGCAGATACTACATTATTATCTTTAAGTCAATGTAATTAAAATAAGATTGATTATGCAAACCAATAATTGTTTTTTGGACTAATAAAGAATTTTTATTATTATTATTATTATATTAACGACAAAACATGAGGATACAATCTCATAAAAGAATACTAAAAGTAGCGATACTACCAAAACTGATTGAGTTTCTTAAAAAAGACCATAAAGCAATTAGCCAATTATACATTCTTCACTCGAATACAAAGTTCTCAAAACAAACAACTCGGGTTGATCTTTCTTATGCAAGCAATGCAAAAAGGATGATCTTATTCTTCTCGTTCGTCCAGCCATCACCATAAAGAGTGAGTGAGATAGACGAAGGCTGAATGAGGGGTCACGACAAGAGAGAACCCCTGGATGCGTATTTAAAAATATATGTATTTGCTGTTGATGTGTTGATGTTATTTTTACATATTTTTGACCTTTTATTTAGCCAGCCATGTTAGGTTTTATTTAGTATTGATTATTATTATTTAATCTTCCCTTTACAAGCTTGGCCTAGCGTGATGATTATGGACGCTTTATTGCAATAGAAAATTGGTCGTCTGTTTCAATACATTTAAAAAATATAGAACTGAAATAGGTTTTGGCAATGAAAATAAACTCAGGTAGGTTCTTCAGGAAAGTGTAACGTAAATTTTAATTAGTCGCTATTTTTTCACAAATTTGAGTAAACTAGAGTAATAAAATACGCATCCGTAGGCGAGCAAGGGGGAAAGGGCACGGGCGGGCAGGGTCGCGTCTTGCCGCGCTCGCAACGCTGCCATCGAGATTCTGGTGCCTGGCAGCCGCTTCGTTTATACAATTTTATTTAGTCGCTTTCAATCATTCAAGCGGGTGGGCTGTGCCGGTTTGTCAAAGGTGTAATTTGCAAGTGCAACCGTGAGTGACTCCAAATTTTGTGTGTGACTAAAGCCAGAACGCAGTGTTATCAAAATGGGGTGTGGAACGAGTTTTGTGAAATATGTGCTGTTCTTCTTCAACTTGATTGTCGCGGTAAGTCGAGCAAAAGGGCGGGAGAACCGGTTTGGTTTTGTTCCGGTGGAACGGCTGCTATGGTGGTCAGCGGACAGTGAAACTTACCATTTGCCCTACAACAACGTGGCGTAACCGAACACTTTTTATCCGAAATCATTATAAAAAATTTAACAATGGAAAGCAACAAGTTATCGCTGTACGACCCACTAGAATGTTTTTGATTTTGAAGTTAACGTTTCTTTGTGTTATGTTACCTATTATGGTTATTGAAACAAAGTTTTTGTGTTACTTGAATAGACTGTTCCCACACCTATGTGTAAATTAATTGAACGCTGGGCATTTATAATCGGGAATTATTCTTATAATTTTTCGTATTTGTTAAGTTTATATGCACAAGAGTTCGAACAAAAGATCAACTACACTTTCTAGATATTTACTACATAATAATATGCCAAAAAGATAACAAAATTAAAAACCAGGTATTTAATCAAGTGATTCAAGGCTTTATAATTATTTAATAAAGATACTAAGTTTCGGCTTATTTCACTGAATAACTCAAGATTGACACTTCAACTTGCCTAAAAAATTAAATGAACGCCAGTCACGCGTGAAATTGGAACAGTTTTGCAGAAAGGCAACTGTGTTGCTGTGTAATTTATTCCGTGGCATCACAGATGTTTCAAAAACATGCTTGTAGTGTGACATCATAGTCTTGGATTACTGCAACATGTACCACCTACAATGTACAATGTTACTCCGAAGACCTTGGCTTACTCATTTTACTACATTACGTTAGTATGCAAGAAAAGATTTCTTATTACTATATTGTCTTGACACTAGAAAAAAGCTTATTTGGCTTTTCAGAAACAACCTGTCTTTTAATTAGGAATCTGACCTCTCCTCCTTACTTGTGTGCTTTGATGATAAAGACATCATAAATGTTTGCTCTTAAATGTAGCATAGATTATTTCCCACATGATACTTTTACGTTGATTTTAGTATAGTAGATTTATAGCAAGTAAGAATGTCTCTTAGGGTGAAACTGAAATTCTGGATCTTGTTTTTAAATTTTCATGGAATGGAAGACAAAAACATATAAAAATTTTAGTCTATTATTATTTTTTTATATATGAACAAATTCAGGAATTTAGCTTAACTGTTAACCAAGCTGTTTTTATGTATGAGTCCACATTCTGCACTCCTGCATTATCTTTATAGTTTCACCTTCAACACGTCTGATCCAGAGAATATTGGGCTAAAGTGTAGCCTCTTTGCTTCTAAACCGGCAAAACCTTTTTAAAATTTAGTTCAGTACTTTCAGAGGATTTAAATAAACATTATAAGTTTTCCTATTTATAAACATAGTATTATACCTAAATGATCTATCACAAGTAAAGAGAAAGTGAACTTCCATCAGACATTTACTTAATAATCTAAACCATTAACCATACAATACATTCTAAGGTATTATCAAAAATGAGACACTTTTGAAATAAAAAGTACACTTTTATTATTATTTTGGTTTTAAACTGATTTACTTATTAAATATAAAACCTGCTATGCATTTCATAGTGTGAAATTAAAAATCTATAAAAATGACAAATGCACTATGATAAAAACTATACCAATCGTTATTTCAAAAAAAATTATACTTCAAAAAACAGTTCGCTTTGACTAAATATTTGATGTGCTCAAACTAGGACATAGCCGGGTTGGCGTGTCGACCGCCCCTTAGCATCCATTGCCGAATTATTGATCAACAGGTGTATACATATATTTTTGAATAATTAATGAATGAACGCTCCTGCGTGAATTTTTCGTGTGAGTGGTGTCCTGTGTTAATGGATTTTTTCCTGTCATTATAGTTATTTCATTGTAGGGCCTGTATTTCCCACTTTAGAAGACGTTCAACGAAAAGGCGCCCCGCAATTTTTTGCCTGATGTGGCACACTCCAAAAAAAGAGTGGAGTACGTCTTCGCGAATGACTCTCACTTTACTTTAAGAGCAACATAGGCTTTGATTTATGCAGAACGAGTGTAGCTAAAAATCTTAAAAAATTATGAAAGTAATAAATTATTCGTTTAGAGAAACAATACCTCTGTATTCGTTAAAAATAAAAAAGTTATAAATTAACTTAATGAATAGATATACAAGTCTAAACCAAGAAAAGCCTTTTGTAATGTCACAATTACTAAGTATGTAGCATTTTTTTCTTATCAAAATCACTTTAAGTTTATAGTTTCATAAGCAAACAGTAAATCCGTATCAAAATGTTAAAGATAAAATTGCCTCACGCTATTAAAAGACACATAAAACTACATGGCTCTCAGCAAAATGCCAAGGTCGAAAAGAGCATTACAGAAAAGTAATATCCATGTTTTCGAGAAAACTTTTCCCGTACCACTCAAGGACACGGCTCCCTCAAGGACTTAGGGAAGTATTTCTCAAGGCTGAGTCCTTTATTCAGGATAACGATGACGTCAGCTTGACAAATTACGATCTTGTAATATGATTTTCGGTTTTCCTTGTGAGTTTTTATAATGGCTACCCAGTACGTCTTACAGGTTATTTAGTTTTGTGTTATAAGTTTAATTTTGGTGTTCATTGTACGTCGTTTGGTAGAATTAAGTGTAATGAAATACCGAAACCCTATTTATTTTCGAATAGTTTCTGATGTTTTCAATTTGACGTCAATTTATTTAGATCAGGTTGGCTCAAGTACATACAAACGAGGCCTTAGTGAACTAAATACTGTAATATCGAAGTCCTTCAGTTATTGTTCAACGAAATAACCGCCGAATTAACCAAACATTTTTTCTACGTACGCGATTTCAAGTAGAGACATACATTAATTATATACGTATCTAATCCTGTTATGAATTCGTTCGCGTTACACCATAAAACTTTTAAAGTGGTACCTCAAAGGCGCTTCAAACTACTGGTAAATATTCAACGAAAATGTACCTAAGCTAATAATAAATAAATCTCCAGGCAAACACAAGTAAATAGCCCCATAGTAAGCAGAGCTTGTGTTATGGATGACCACACAAGGAACTAGGGGATCCCAAAATAAACATATATTAATATAAACAACCATGTCAGAACAAACCTCCGTGTTCATCACACAAATGAACACCTCGACCAGGACTCAAATCTGGGACCTCCAGCGTATGACACAGGGCTACTACCATTGATGCTACTCGGCTGTCTGATAGATAAATATTAAAAATCACTGGGCAAATTGATAGTGCCTTATTGAATGGAAATGGAATTGAAGGTTGATCCTTCAATGTTGCCATTGTTTTTGCTACTCTATTGTCTACACTTAAAGGTGTGTGATTGTTGACTTGTCCGTTACTTACTTGGGTGTGACTCAAGTAAAGAGTGATTAAAATACGTCTAGGGATTAGTGAAGTGAAGGAAGTGAAGATTTGTTACGTGGTATCGATAAACTGTGAAACCATTGAACCAATTTCATAATTCTTTCATCATCAGATATCTACAATATCCAGAAATAATATTGATATGTGATTCAACAAGCAATAAATAATATAAATATAATCATTTATTTCTAATTAATTAACAAATTCGGTATGTAATTTTGATGTCTTTTTTTTTCCTGAAAGAATGAGGTGGTTTGGGCTTTGATGGGTTGGTGATTTGAATTTTTTTGATTTCTGTACAGAATTTCATTTCCAATAAATTTTCAAAGGACTTAGAATGGTTTTACCTTTTCGAAACAAAGTTTATTATACAACCTGGAAAGAGCAGCTCTAAAATAAAAATAAAAAAAATATATAGCTCAAAATTACTTTACATACCGAATTTTCTATGGATTCTTGATGACAGATATTTATGACAAACATCTCTACAATTTAACCAAAAAGAAGTTAGAAAATGATGCTACTTTATGACGTCATAATATAGTGGTTAACTATGAGACAAATTATTTTCCGCATTTTCGTTAAAACAAGCTTAATCGCATTTACCTATGAGCTGTAAATAACAATATAGTTTAAAAAAGTGATACCTGTCTGGAAATGGTTTTTGAATGATAATAAGATCTTTTTCTTTTCATACCAAGTTGCTAGTTCTAATTACATCACATCTGATGTTTGCTATTGATTTTTTTCATGTATTCGTAATTAACAAAAATAATCCTTTACAAATGAAAATGCCACAAGTTGATTCAATAGCAATGCGCGGGCGTTAGTCATGTTACAATAAAAAATCCCCTTTTTTAATTAAAATAAATAATCGGATTCCATATACTAAGACAATTAAAATACTTATAGGAAACTTGGTTAAAAAACGCATATTTGAGTTCATGACATTGTGAAATCATGTTAACATGGCATCACGAAATCACGAATGAGTAACGTCAAACGTCACGTACCTATACTCATGCATCATCACCAGGTAAAACCCTTCACGGAAAACCGTATTATAAATCTTCTTACTCATTTATCTAATGAACAATTAAAACTTCATTGGAACTAGAAGGCCAAATTTATGTTTTTTTTTTAAATAAACAACTTTTCCTTGATAAATTAAAATGGGAATGGCATACTGCGCTGCGTTTCTCTCTATATTAAACTGCTTTTTATGTTCTACGGAAAATAACCAAAATACTGGTGAATTGAAACAAGTAATTTTATGATGCTCTACACTCGTGGTGCGAACGGCTGCGAAAGCCCGCGAAAACCGCGAAACACGAGTGTAGATGTTGTTCACGCTTCGCATTCGCGCTTTGCCGCGTTCCCCGATCAGTGTCGGTTTGCGAAGCGTGGACGAGAACGCGACGTGGACGCATCTACACTCGCAGTTTTCCGCAGTAGCGTACAAGATATCGCGAACAAGACTGTGAAGCTTGAGTGAAAGAATGCGAGAATGGAGGGACACAATTCACGCGTGGATCGTGGCGTATATTCACGTCGTGAATATAACTTCACACGCGAGTATAGCTTTAAACGAATAATTATCTATCCTTTTTTCAAAACTCGAACTGCGTCCTCCATTCCGTTACGAGTTATTCATGTTTAGAATCGGTCACGTGACCTGCGAGATGACATCATTCCGCGGAGTTTGAACGCCTAGCAACGCTCGAGCTCGCAGCTTCCATTGCTGAGCAGAAAGGTATGATAAACATCTCGTTCGTATGCGTGCGTCAATGTATTGCATTATACGCTGTAAGGACAATTAATAGTTTTGGTGGTAATGAGGCTAGAACTAATGCTTTGTATTATTCTGAACTGTTGTCGGATTTGCCCATCTGATTCTAAAACTGTTTATTGAATAAAGCCTTAGCTTAATCATATACGAACTATAATACTTTCTAAGTATTTGTTCTACGGTGGTGTTACGTGCCAAAGATTACCTTTAAGAATTCTTTTAGTCAGGTTTTTGTTAAAAAAAAACGTACGCGATTCGTCTTTATAAATGAAACTATACTTCAAGGTCACGTGACGTAAGTGAAAGCGTCAGCGGGAGGTTTAGTTATGGCTCCTGGCTGTTTAATTTCGTTATTTATCCCGGTTTTCGTCCCAAATTCGGTCCATGCAAGTTTTGTCTAATATATTTATGTTACATCCCGAAATTTAGTTTATAAAACTATCATAACTACTGAAGTTATTTTTAAATAAATGTTTTGGTTTACGGAGTTTATAAACCTTGTTCAACTGAAATTGCCAAAATAAATACTAGAGCAACAAGTGGCATTGAAGTAATAACATTTTGGTTAAGTGTCGGAGTTGTTTTCGATGCTTAAAAATAGACACTGTCGTAATGAGGTATAACTACAAACGTGTACATTATAATTTGTTTTCATAATTATATAAATATTGTCTGAAGAATCTTACTAGGAATAAACGAAACTCGCTGAATAGTCATATCGAAAGAAAAAAAGTCGCTGTGAATAAATATTGAAACCCGTTATTTAAAAAATAAGGGATTTATCTTTAAACCTAAGCTCTTTAATTGAAAATATACACATTTGTATGCTTAAACAAAGTGACTTGTTTCTACTTGTTCATTGAACAGGCTCTTTTTCTGGCATTCGCAAAGGATTATCAAACATGTAACATTCTAGTAGTCTTAAAATTATACGAAATTGACGACTAAGTCCAGTCAACAGCTAATCAACTTACCTACCACCAAATGTCGGATTTCCTTAATTGATTTTGAACTCTTTGCTGAAAAACTCTAGGTTGAAAATCCATTGAGTCAATTTGACATTTTGTGGTAGGGTCATGAGCTGTTGACTGTACATAACATATGTTACTCTTAAATTCAAAGTGCATGGATCCTAGGGTTAACGATGAATTATCTCATGTAGATACCTAACTTGTTTGTATATTGTAATTTTAATCTAACCCCTTCAGAATAATATTTACAAAACGACCTCCACTAACTATTTAGCCCACTTTGAAACTGAACCAAGCAAATAATATTATAATGAACCACCTCCTTACTCAATAGCAGGTTTAAATATTCGCTTAAATGCTATCGCAACTTCTTGTAGAATGTACGGTGCCAACAACTTGCCTAAACTAGAACTAAAGCATTTATTACGTGATTAAATGTCAAAATTCAGTTACGCATAGAACACAGCGCCACCCTTTTGCTGCACAAATAAGTTGGTCGGTACTATTTTTTGCGGGCGTTGCACTTGCGACCTTACGTGTTTTGCGAGTTTGCGTCGAATCGAGTTTCTCTTTCTGACATGTAGTGACTGTGGTATGGGATATATTTGACTTCCCTACAGGTTAACCAAACTATCTGCCTATTAAAGGGTGGCACTGCCTTCTGTGCGTAATAAAGTTCGTCATGTAATGCTTCCGTTTCAGTTTTACCACTGAACCAGTGTACAACTTATCTAAGCTTTGAGCTACTGGAGCTTATAAATTTGTTTTGGTGCAGATTTCGGTTCAAAATCTATGAGATTTCAATGTCGCTATAACTGTGTCATTTAGATTAATTTTTTGGTTATTAATGAATGATAGATAAATTATGCGTTTACTCGGTGGGCCTTCCATTCCCTTTATCCGGAATCTGGTTATTATGGTACTTATGTATTATATGTATTTCTTATCTTTTTTATCTTGCATCCATAACACAATTTGCATTTGTGTTCTTTAATAATCTTATTCGTTCGTTACTATGAAAATGTTGACTCTTATTAGCGGGAAGGCTTATTGCCTGTTACTTCTAAAAGCTCGCTAAAACAGTATTTATTTGTTCTCTCACATTGTATTTATACCAAACCCAAAAATAAACTCCACGTTTACTCTAACAAACCATACTTCATAATTACAAACGTAACATCTAAATACTACACTCAACAAGTAACGGCTATTAAGAAACACAAATACTGCGTGTTAAATACCATAATGATGTCAGCATGGCTCGCAGTACTTACAGCGGCCAACTCTTATATGCGGTGGCGAAAATTGAACTAAAAACCTCTGTATGGACTGTATAGATAGTACTGTATATGATACAACTTATGTGTACGTAGAAACTAGCGCCGCACTTAGTTGTAAGGTTAAGTTGGTAATGGCATAGGCGCGTCGTCGCCTAGTTCGTCGGGCGCCGTACTCCCGGCACCCTAAGGCTCCCGGATTTTCGCTGTCTGAACGAGTTTCTAACCAAAAACCACCCTAGGGCACGATTGATTGTTATTGAATTACGCCTAGCTGTGCTAGTTAGGGTAGCAAAGGATTGAATTTTAGGTTGAGGTTCGAATTACCGTTAAATATGTTATTTATTTTGTATATGATTTTATCGTCCTGCAGTGAACGTCTTTCGGCTGGATGAACAGTGTTGCCATTTACTACATGAAGAGCGTGTATAACAGATTTGTGTGTGACTAGGCGGCGCTCTAAGTACCTACCTTTTAGCTACTGACGAAATTCCGTAAATTTCCGTAATTTCCTACGTAAATTCCAAATTACAACCAAATCCTCTGGAGATTTGGTGGAGAAATAATCTAATAAGAAATTTCTTAAGTAAATTTTATAGAATTTGATATTTTTTTATTTAACGCTAAATTCGTTATTCAAAAACAACTTAAATTATTGTGTCAAAAACTAATTTGTAACCAGCATTTCCTGTTTTAAATAATTTCCGCTATCGTTCACAAAGAATGACCGATGCATTTTTTGTTCACCCAAAATTGATTGAACGTTCAAAATTCGAATTGATTGAACTTCGGGGTTCGCATATCGTTCGACGTGTGACCTGATTTTAATTGGATTAGATTCCGTTGCTATGCTTTCACAACTAGGCGTTTTCTTTTCTATCAGTGCGTCTACTGTGACGAGAATAACTAGTAAACGGAGCCCGGGAAAGTAAGTAGGTACACTCTCTAAAGCCTCACAATTTCTCACGTAGGTACCTACTTTATTCGATTTTAAAATTAAAACCCGTTTGGATTACTAGGGTTCGTGAGAAGTGTTAACCTTTCGTGTCTATAAAAGAGAAAAATGGGTATTCTTTTTCCCGCGCAAGCCTATATTTAGTCCTTTGTCTAGCACGGGTTGGCTTCATTGTCGGGTTCAATCACCCCGACGTTGCACCACGGAGTTCGGAACACCTGGAGACGGCGACCTCGTTACGTAACTTCTGCAGATATTTCGGTTTATGTCACTCTGGCGGAATTAATAAGTGTGAAATTACTAGGTGGTAGGGTGTTAATAAATTGATGGTTTATACTTCTTAATGGCTTCTTAATTAATCGAAAATTTCTCTATAAATATTATATCGACATGTGAGACAGACAGATAGGTAACCCATTTCTAGTGTAATATATCAATCTCCATATTAACCGTTAGCAAACCCTTCTTTTATGAATATTATACTAATAAACGAAAGTTTTTATGCAGATTTCCTAATCCTTATCTTACGTTCTTACATAAACAACGATTAAGTAGGTTTATAATTTTACAATCGTCCTACATTTCTCTGTTGACAGAGTAACAGGGCAAAACGTTGGAACAGCCTAGTTTTCTTCCTCGGCTCTAATCTAAAACGGTTGAGGCTATAAATTGCCTAACCCGGAGCGGGCTGAATAACCGTGCTATTAAGCTTCGTTAAAAAAATAGAACGAGATCCGTGGGCATTAATTGCTAATAAGCGCTGTAAGGAAAAATGGAAATAATATGGTATATCGGTACGATTACCGATATACCATATCAGGCTGGTTGAGCCATCACTTCTGCCAGTTCCAGAACGTCCACGTGGTTTGAATGTTTAAGGGGTTAGAGAAAATGACGCCGGATTGCAACCCCTAGTTAGAGACGACAACGAGAAATATGAATTTAAATTTATGACATCGCCAAATGCTATCATACCAAGGTTAAAATTGGGCGAAAAAAAAACGACTATGTGGAGAGAAAAGCTACAAGAATGTGGAGAAATAAGCAAAGAGCACAAATAAATTACATTCTTAAAAAAACGATTTGCGAACGAGTTGATTTCTTATCCAGCATAGCATGAACCAAATTGTGTGTATTATTTGTCCGTGTCTCTAATACCTATCTACTTTTAAAGGAATGATCCTTTTGTTTGGTTGTATTCGATGAACTATAAAACTACTGAACTCATTTAAAAAATTATTTCATAGATAGAAAGGTAGGTACATATTATCCCGAAGTAACAGGGCAATATTTTTTCCCGAAATTCCCGCGGTTTCAGAAGTCACGGAGGAAAACAAAAAATGTATAAAAAAAAGCTTAAATTCTTTTGATCAAAGTAAAATAGCGGAAGATAGGTTTCATGTCGGGGAGCAATATAATTCGGACTCTCAGCTGTATCAGAGCCCTTTTTCAGGTACAGTCGGGGATTTTTGTGTAGGCTCAGATTCGCATTCGAATCCCATGCAGTGTTGTCGCCACTTAGTATGCGGGCCGCCTACAAATGACCGAACAACGTGCAAGCGATTCTCGCCTTAACATGAGCCGCCGCCGGCATGAAAGAGATAGTGTGATGCCCATTGTTAGGGCCTGCGAGCTAGACAAAATATTTCGTGTCCGTATACTTACGTTTGTATTCGTGTCTTGTCGTATATTGACGGTTCAGTTCTTGTAGTGACTAAACAATTTTTCAAGTAACACCAGGTTGTTAAATTAACAGTTTATTTTTTATTACGTAGGTATTGAATAATAATAATAATAAATAAATCCCAAGACGAACACACCAACTGTATGGCCCCAAAGAGTCTGTGTTATGGACGAGCATACAGCGAACTGGGGGGAACCCAGAATAAACATACATACATATATAAATATCAACAACCATGACCCGAGAACAAACATCTGTGTTCATCACACAAATGGATGCCCCGGCCAGAACTCGAGCCTGGACCCTCCGGCGTATCAGACAGGGCTACTGACCACTACGCTGATCGGCCGTCGAAGTTGTTTGTTGAGTTCTTCTTACAAATGCTGCTCGGAAAACAGTGCTTTTCAATTTGGAGAATTTATTCACTCAATTATGGTGGAACTTACATAACCTTTGAAATGTCTTTAGTTGCCTGATTTATATGTTGTAAGTAAGTCGATTAAAAACCAGCTTTTATTGAATACAAACTTCATATTACATTTCATTTTCGTCCCTTTCGAAATTATCCCTCATATACAAATACAGTTCAAACAAAAAGTCTTTCACCACCCTCTTTCGCAGGTTTTCATAGTGATTAATAATTCCTCGGACACATTTAATGGAAATGACGGTATTTACAGTGTCACTCGTCGATTAGGGTCATCGTTCGATCGATAGTAATGTTCAGCGGAGTTGAACATTACTCACTTTTGTTCCCGAATTGTTCATGGGCAAAGTGGTCAAAAGTCGTTTCATCGCTATCGATAAATATTTTGCAAAACAAGTTTGAATAAGTCTTGTATCTCACACGAGTCTCGCTGATCAGTAATTTTGAAACACTAATGAATGCGTCTGGGGTCCTAAGTCGGGGTGCACACGCTTTTTAGTGAAATTTCAAAACGATTTATAAATACGCAATCATTATATAAAAAAAATCGTGGGGATATTTTCACGATTAGCCTTTGGTTTTTTTGTGTTATGCTTCTCTTCTAATTGTGAAAGATAAGTAAACGCTGTTCAGTTGTGTCAAAGGTTATTTATTCAAATGAATACAAACCTTTCCTCAAGTCAGTCTTCCTACAGTAACTCACATAATCTAAATATAAAAAACGTGATAACAATTTTTTCCCTAGTTAACTACCATAATAGTGTCTTATTAACTCACAATCGAGAAAAACATCGAATACCATCCTTACTCTTTAAAAAAACAAGTGAAAATCAACCATAATGAATCGAAAGTTTCAATTTCCCCGTCAGAATACCGTATCAAAGACTGCAGAATAAATAAACAAATATCTTTTTTGTTCCATGGTCAATCTCCAAGCGTTGCGAAGCACTTACGTAACTGAAGTCATAATATTTTGTATTCAAGTGCCGTGACGATGTGCAACTATTCGTGTGAGGCTACTGGGTGTGCGATATTGTAGAATTTAAATATTTTGCCTGTAGTGTCGTATGCTTTAATACTGTTTTTTTTTTAGGACTGCTAACACATTACATATTAATTCTGATAGTGATGAGTTAGGTTATTCAAAGACGATTGAAAGCATGTTTTTGAAAGCATGATTGATGTTTTTGGGGAGTTCCTTGAAAATTTTTTCGTGGACTTTAATTGTATGTGTTCTATCGTTTTGGATTTGCCATTAATGATATGATGACAGATAAAGGCGCGTTATCCTGGAAGTTTCAGGCTGAAAAAATAATAAATGCAGATTCAACTTCTTTTTAACCCCCGACGCCAAAAACAGAGGTGTTATAAGTTTAATGTATTTGTGTGTTCGTCTGTGGGAGCACATCCCTCTCATACAAAAGGACTGATTTTCTTGAGCAATGAATCTAGAGAACTTTTAGGGTGTTACCACACCAATCGATCGAAGTTGCCTCTTCCATGCTTCCATCGACCGACAGTCGATTGACGTCGACCGGTCGACATCGATGGACGTCGATCGATTGGTGTGGTAACAACCCTTAGATGTGAAATGGTTCAGCCGTTAAAAAAGTTTAAAGGCTTTTTCATCTGTGTTTACAAATAACTCGTACCATATGTTATCATATTCTTCGTTAAACTTAATATTACATTTAAATGCTTTTAGCAATGACCATTAAGAGAAATATATTACGCGCCCCACTCCTTTTTTGTTCTGTACTCGCACAAATAGGTACAATGCGTAACCCAAAAAAAGGAGTGGATACGATTTAGCGGATAGCGTTTACAAAACCCTGTGTTGCGAAGTGACATTTATACCATAAAAGCATTACTGTTAATTATGAATAGCAAATATCTCTGACTATAAACATATTCACATTAATAGCAAAATTATCAACGTGAACGAACAATAAAAACTTAACACAAGATATAAAAGTGTCACGTTTTTTACCTTTGAAGTACGTGATTTACACTGATTTGAGTATTTACATTACTTATTCTTTTTAAATAACATTTTTGGCATGAAACGTACGTGAGTACAATGATGACAACCCACCTATTTCAGGCAATAACAAATCGTTGATTCACTGCATTAGCATTAACTCAATCAAAAGTTATACATATGAAGTGCGCATGCGCAAGATGACCTGTCAAGTACTACTTGGTACTTGACAAAGCCAACGAGGCGACTGTCAAAGCGTGACGCCATGTATTTCGAATACCGCAGCAGCATTTTTTTTTAATAATTCGGTATTTTATCTCAGTGTTTATTTATCTGAATAAATCACCAGCGTATCAATTATTAGTAGTAAAGGGTGAAAAGTTGAAGCAAATTGTCTAAATCGCGTGGTAGATTAGTGCATTTCCAGTGCAGCAATAATGCTGGCAGCAATCACCAATTAGACGAGGTCAAGATGACGAGGATTTTACCTTAAGTGGCACTGCGCATGATTGCTAAATGAAGCGAAATGAAGCTTGCTTCAAGTTGAGGGTTTTTATGGCGTTGTTATTGTACTTTTTATATCGTTACTTTATTCAATAAAACTTAAGTAAATTAATTGGGTATATTAATTACGCAGATAGCAAGAACGACGACGGTTTGCCAATTTGGTGGCATAATAGTTAAGCATAGCCTATATCGTAGTTCCTGAGTTCGAATAATTGAAAATTAATTTCAGAATACCTAAGGCCGACAAATTGTTGATAGCTTTCTGATAGTTATTAGCGTTTTCAATATTTACATGCATTTTTATTAAAAGTTCAAAAGATCAATAATAAATAATTGTATGTTACTTCGTGTATTAGCCTGGAGTACTATTATAGCTCCGTCTCTCAAATAAATGTCTCATAATTCCAAAGACAAATACTAAGTTCGTTATCCTATAAATTGAATGTCTAGTCTTAGTCTAGACCCAGACGGTTCGCTTTACATTCGCTACGTTGGCTTAAAACTGAACTGTTCTTTCAACTCCAATGCATATGAATTCCATTTGCCCAATGTTCCCAGGATCTCAATTCAAATGCAGATGTCATAGCAATGTATTGTCAAACTTGGTATATTAACTGGTTATTGAGCAATCCTCGTAACGTAATAACGTTGTGAAAGATGTTAGCCAAAATAATGGGCGTGGTTCGTTTGAAACTGCGCTTTACTTGTTTACCAAGCCAATTACACCACTGTCATACATGACGTCATATGTTTTGTATAGGTACGGGCAGCAGGACTATTTTTATTTATTTCGGTATTAATGCCAGGATTTATTTTCCCGAATAAATTATAATAGTATTGAGCGGCATTTATTGGACAGCGCTTGTTTTATTTATTCTTTGTAAAGGATTAAAAAAAGGGAAGGCCGCGTTTCGTTCGTCTAAATCGCTTGGTCCGTTACTAGGTCTACGTCCCATCTGTGGGTAAATGTTTGAGTTATAAACGTGTAAGTGCAACATGGTCAGGTAAGCTCGGGCTCTCGCCGTGAATATTCCAATAGTAAAACGTGGAGCATCGACGGAATTATCAAACAAAAGGAAAGCAAAAGAGCGACTACAATTTTTGAACTTAAAGAAATCAAATCATTTTTATTTCAGACCATGAACATGTGTGTTCGTCATACAAAATCTTACTACCTATGTTAGTACAATATTACATTTCATGAAATCAATTTTATAACAGAATTATGGTTAGACTCAAATCAAATAGTTATATTACATTGAATGAAAACATTATGATGGAAATTAATTTGACAATTGGAATTATTCAGATTCAGACGATTGCGTGGGGGAAGATAAGCGTGCACCTGCATCCAACGTGCGAGCATTGGAGAGTCCCAGCGTTGACACAGCGCGCTCAGGATGCGGTTGGGCCGGAAATAAGTTTTTAACTTTCGTGTAAAAAGTACACAAAAACCTCAACCAACCAGTTACGCTCAGTGGTCTAGAGTAGCCCTGCCTCATACGCTGAAGATCACAGGTTCGCGTCCTGGTCGGGGCATTAAGTTGTGTGATGGACCCTGGTTGGGTCGTTCAGTTGTGCGATGAACACAGATGTGTGTCCTCGGGTCGTGGTTGATTATATTTTACATAGTTATGTGTAGTTATTCTGGGTTTAACCTCCAGTTCACTGTGCGGTCATCCATAACGCGAAGCTTGCTTACTTTGGGGCTATTCAGTAGCTGTTATTATTATTAATCATCTTTAAACTAGGTACTGTTACACATATACATTTTCAGTTCGAGTTTCTAAGATATATAATGAACTCCCTGCGTCTACTTTTCCTGACATATAGTCCAATAAACTTAAAAACAGATAAATAGGCATACAACATCCTTCTTCATCACTTTCCATCGCGTACGAAGAAAGAAACGGTAAACAATGTAAATATGCCACAGTACAAGAAGTAGGATCGCCCTCGAACCCAAGGATTGACACAGAAACATCTTGGCACGCAACCAACTCAACAGTTTGGTTAAACCGCCGTGACGTCACATCTCGAGTGACTCAGTAAGTGGTAAACACCAGAATCGTAATTACTGATGACATGAAACAGAATGACGAATCATTCTTTATTTAAAAAACTGTTGTGTGTGTGTTCGTTGCGCGGACATGGTTAATGGATTCGAATAAAACGTACATCGGAGATGTTCAGATAGATAGATCACAAACAGCAATTTCAGAATTTCAAATTCGAATTACGGAATTAAGTTTCAATTTCTTTCCAAAACCCGAGAATTACTGAAATGTTGCCGACATTTTAAAAAATCATCACTATTTAACCTTTTACCTATTTAATTGCCACGAAAATCGAACTTAACAAGCAAATACGCGGGAAAAACCTTGTACATCATACAAATGCTATTTGTGGATTTTCAAATGATTGATTTAATAAACACTTTCTGTTTTGAATCCATGAATAAACCTATTAATAACTATGCTTGCCGGTAGATGGCGGTGTTTTCATACACCACCACGAGACACGACGGATACTCGAATGTCAAGCGTGACGTCAATATTTTGGTATTTCATTCGCGGGTATAACATGGTTCATTAAAGAAAGTAATTGAAAATGGCGGTGCTTATCATGTTCTCTCGCTTGCACACTAGTGCCGTCTATATTCACTAAATAATATTCGTGTTTTATTTTAACCAACATCATAATAAGGATTCTACTGACGTTTTCTTATTTAAATTGCCACGTGTACAGAAACGGACATACGGTCCTTTTATCCCGAAAAAAAGCACTGTTTCCGATGAAAACAACAATAACGTTCTAATGATAATGGATGGCGCCACGTGTCTTTCAAACTTTCACGCCGACGAAGCCGCTGTCCGAAGCTAGTTTGAAAACCCAGTCCTGTTTTTATTATTTTTGAACAGAAAAAAATCTTTTGAAAATTTGTATGGTAACTGTACTATCTGTTAATGCAAGTACGAGCCGCCATTTATGATTCCTTTCTTTAATGCTCCATGTTATATAGGTACGTAGCTGACTAAATAACTAAAGTATTTTTTGTGGTAGTACAGTTTATGTTTAGGTCTCGTCTGAGGCGGTTCTGCATTCCTTCCTATTCTTCTATAAACGTGGTTATTATGGCGGTCAAAAGGCCGGTCGTGTTCCAGTCAAAGGGAAAGAACAGCCAGTACAATTACTGGAACAAAGGCCAATGCGCTCCATGTGCACGGATGCTACTTACCTTGAAAAAAAAAGGTATTGAGCGGTACTTGTTTTAATCCAAGCACTTAGTTTTTAAAAGTACAGAATTGAAAGGTAGTACTATGTTTGTCCGCTAGCGGCGTACGTCCTCTTTGTTGCTACAAGGTGAAACTACCTACATTACACGCTCGTCCGACGCACCTTGGTATTCCATACGTCGAATACAGAATAATGAGCGGATGTAGATACTTCTTTTTTCACTTGTACCCACATGTGAGTTGGGTTTTTAACCGCTACATTGATAAGAAACACAAACACAATTCTGCGTTCGCATTAAGTCGTACCCAAACAAACAGTAAAAGCAAGGAAGAATTTTAAACTATCAATATATGTTTGTTTCGTGAAAATTTTCGTGAAAGTTTCGTTGCAATTTTTTCGAACTTTTTGCAAAACATTTAGCAATAATGTCGTAATTTGTTCGTCACGATGTTTTCATTGAAATTTCGGTGTTTTGGCAAATAAACGCTGACCTACTCTGTATTAAGTTGTTAGTACGTTATTTATACGTATTATCAAGAGTACAGTCGACCTTTTAGCATATGGCTCGCTTGAAAAGATAACGGGTTGAGTCAAGACCAGAGATATCGATAATCTTTTTAAACTTCTTGTATGTTAAAAGAGATACGACACGATTGGACCATCTTGGGAGTTAACTAGTATAAATGGAAGCAAATAATTCAGATATAGGTAAATACCTGAAGATAACGCCCTATATGGACGATAATTATAAAAACTATCCAAAACAAATATATTAATTCTTAATATTAACTGGGTTTTTCAATCAACATATAATAAAATAAAATTAAAACATAATTTATATTATTAGGTGTTTATCGCAAATATGTACTTAAGTATAATTTACATTTAAAAATATGAGTAATGTTCTAAAGCCCTTGTTTTTCCTCAACGATGTCGTTCGTTAATATTCAAAATTGAACACCCCGCAGTATTTTAGGAATAAGATACCTACTATAAATAATTAACCCAAATTAAACCAAAAATTTTCAGCTCTAAATGAACCTTCTTTACATTAACATACCTAATTCACATCTCCGGAATGAATCAATCGTTTATTATTGGCCTCGATAACGTTGGTATGTGGCTTTTCAATCGCAGGACGTTTATTATTTATCCGAGTTATTATTAAATATGTGATGAAATGAGTTAATGCCGAGCTGAGGTCTCCTTGTTGATAGCTTTGTTTTAAAGAAAATCAGCTATTATAATAGTAAGCTATTGGGTAGCGTGTTTAGTGAAAGAAATATTGCTAGCTATTGCATTATTACAGCATAAAAATCTTTTGATACCGTAGACGAGTGCTGCCCAACTCTTTCATCACATGGAGATAAACCAGCTAAACTTTGCAACTTTCGATAGTTAAAAAGAAATCGATGGTACAAAGAAAGAATCAAATCTTCTTCTGTAGGAGTACGAAGAAAGCGGAAATAACTTCGTGATGCTGAAAGCTTGATGAGTTGCAGACTTGCAGGTCTAGGATTGAGCTCATTAGACTTTGTTTTCTATTTGGTTGTCTCATCTCATATCAAAAATGCAACATCGTTCGCACGATGTTCAACAGTATCTTCTGGAAAGTTATAAAAACATTTTTGCCATCGAACTGCCAGTTTTCATTACACAAATTACTTTCGCCATTATAGCCAGACAGGTGTAGCCATTATTAAAAAATGTAATTAATTACCGTATAGAAACTCTAATGATCCTACATAATGTTATTCCTTTGGGAAAAAATTTTAATAGTACCTGCTTATATTACGGGTACTAGGTACAAGAACTGGGTTCATTATTCACAAAAATGTATGTATTTATATATTAAAGGATCCCAGTAGACATTACATTATTTCATAAAGTGAACATAACTTGCTTACAACTAGGTATATAACATAAATGCATACATCATTCAAACAAAATAAATCAAGAATTAATATATCAGTTAGTTAAAACAAAAGCGAAAACATTAACAATTAGGATACGGCTAGAACAATAAAATCAAATTAAATTGTTCAAATCAAATTAAAGACCAAACTGTTCGAAAGTTTGAAATATGAATATGAGATGCATCGCTGAAAGTAAAACTAGTAATTTCTTTCGGAACTCATTGAGGGAATCAGTAAATATACGATATAGTTACATATAAAATGAGAAAAATATATAGGATAACTTTAGTTTTGGTAAGACGTGCCTAGTTCATCGGCCTTATAGATAGGCCGTATAGTATCAGTTACCACTTTAAAGTAGAAAGCAGATAAAAAAAGTTTTAAATTTAAGTAAATAAAACGGTTCAAACATGTGATGGCTGGATCCCGCGTTAACTCGTGAACGGGTGCCGTTTGAGGGTGTTCGTCGTTTGGATACTTGGGGGGAGGGAGACTTGCCGAGCTAACAGATGCAGAAAAGGATAATTTTGTATAGACATAAAGAGACTCTGTAAATTTATTTTGAAAAAAAATATACCCGTGAAGTTTCTTGCCAGTTCTTCTTCACGAAGGTTTTTTTCGAACTGGTGGTAGAATCATGTTTTATTTGACGTCAATAAGAACAAGTAATTGTCAATGTTGAGAAATAAATATTTGAATTTGAATTTGAACGAGTATCATTAAAGTAATATCTTACTCAAATTCCTTTAAAAAACAAAGTATAAATCAGTTTTACGTATGATTACTATCTTTGACGGTTATTGTACAGTCGGCAAAAAACGCGATGTTTCACCCTAAGGGTGAAGTTCATTTCCACGTCATAAAACAACAAGGTTGATTTTCCCTTGTAATTAAATTCTGACAGTTAGAGACTGAACCTTACAGCTATTTGGTACACAGGATGTTTTGTTATAAGTGATGGACTAATTCTTAAAAGTACATTTGCACGGCATATCTTTGACCTTTTGTATTTTATATGTACATATATTGAAAAATAAATAAATCAGCACCATTTTCTCTTCTTCTAGCTGTTCGGGCTGGCCGTGGTCGGAGTGGGAGTGGCTGTGCTCCTGCAATGGTCAGTCATCACGGAGGAATTGAAGGGCCACCTCACGGTAGCACCCTGGCTGTTCATCGTCATTGGAGCCGTGATGTTCGTCATCGCATTCTTCGGATGCTGCGGAGCCATTCGGGAGTCCCATTGTATGGTGGTCACGGTATGTATATCTATCGGTTAGTGGAAGTGAGGAGTTGTGATTGGTCAGTTTTTTTAACCCTGGCGCAAAAAGGGGGGTGTTATAAGTATTGTGTGTATGTGGCATCATAACTTCTTTGCGAATAGATCGATTTTAATGCGTGTTTTTGTTTCAAAAGCATAATGAATTAAGAGCGTTCCTAATCATGGTTCAAAACTTGTTAAGTTAACTTGTTAACTTGTTAAAACTTTCATCAAACAAGAATAATACAATTTAGGATAAATGGATATTATCGAATCGGATAAACTAATTTTATATTTCATCAATTGTAATTCTAGGGATAAAACCAGTATGCTTGGTAAAATACTTGTACTGCCGATTCGGATGGCATAACGGAGTTATCCATGGGATTAATTAAAGATGGCCTGTCAATCAGGCCCAAGTTTGACTTAGATAATGGGATAAATTTAAAAGATATCTATTGTTCCTCATTGATTTTGAAAGTGGAAACTCACAACTTATTCCGGGAGATCTTGAAGTTTGATGAAATCCTGTCTATGTCGTTCAATACTTATTTACTTTTATTTTTTTAATTTGTGGTAACAAATAACTTTTTTAACTGAGGCTCTGGTGTCCACGGCGTGTCGATTGAAATATCGCTTCGGCCAAGGACGTCAAAATCTGATGTAATAAGAGAGAGCCACCAACACGAATGAAGAAGTGTGAATAAGATCTTTTTAAATAAAACCGGTAAAATATATATTAATAAATATATATTAAGGAATTGATTGTTGCGGATTCGAAGCTTAGACTGTAGTATATATTTTTTCCTGTAATTTTACTAGGTGATCGAACCTTATCTTGTAATCGTCAGCGCTATCAATCGAGTAGTTATCATGGCGGTTCAAATAGGAAATGTATTTAGTGTCAGACACTAGTTTAAATTGATAATGCAGTTTAGTTCGAGTTCAAGGTTTATCTAACAAAATGAAGTTAGCTTTACACAGTATAATTTGATAAGAGTTAGTACTTATTTTAGAAATCATGTTAAATTTCAAAGAAATATATGAACTTATATTTTTACTTCCAAAAGATTAAATGTAAATTGGAATCGGATTTAAAATATGCGGAGAAGTAATTAGTAAAGCATAAAAAACGCAACAATACTCCTGCAGTAATTATTGGTTACTACACGCAGACAGGCCTTCCATCCCTTTATAGTAGACATCCCAAGAAGTCGAACCAAACGCTTCGATAGTTCCTTTTTGATGCGGGTCGCCAAGGTGTGGAATGAACTGCCTGCGTCTGTTTTTCTGAAAAAACTATAGTTCTAGTTCTTTCAAGCGTCGAGTGAATAGGTATCTCGTGGATAGACGTGTAACACCTTCGTCTTCATCGTCACTTCCATCAGGTGAGATAGAAGACAAACGTCTAATCCTTTTTCAATAAAAAAAAAACATACGAGTTCACATTAGTAGGAAATATTATAGTAAATAAATATTTTTCTTTATTTTTTTAAAATTACAAACTATTTTCTTTAAGGCCATGTTTCTATCACTCCCAATTTATAACATTTTGATTACAATATTTATCTTTTTACTAATTTCGATGAAGTAGGTCTGCACCTATATTCTATATATGGGGTCTAACTAACTTAAATTAAATTACTAAAAAGTTTAATTAAGTTTGATTCTAAAACGAAATTGCAGTCATAAAAAAATGTTCGTGCTAAAATATATAATAGAACTCACATAAACATTCACAATAGATTACTTTCAATCTTGTCACTAAAACCATGAAATTAAAAATAGTAAATGTTGGATTAATGTCATTCTCTTGTTATGTATTATTTTAAATTAAACCTGCACATTTAATTTTATATAGAGTTTATTTCTTAAAGTTTGTATGTAAGTGTGTTTTTATCTTTCACTCTTAAACATATAGATATTGATAAATTACGGGATACACAGGCAGATATGATTACAATCTGTAATAAGTAAATTAGTAGTTAGAAATCATTTGCGGTGCGATAAACCCTATAATTGATTAAAATAAACATTACCGGTTAAAAACATGGTCCATATTTTATTCAATATCACTGAAACATTTCTCACGAACAGTCCCTCCCATGCTCTCCCCTCCATGACACATTCAATTACACTTCTGGCCATTAACTCCCCCAGTGCGACCTAGGAACTAACAATATCACGGAGAGGATATACTCCTGAGACTATAATATAATCGTTAAGGTTGCTATAATACTGCAGCTCGGAAATTTATATACGTAATATAAAACTGCTGCAATTTTACTAAAAATGAATGACAACTTAGAATATACGGCAGATACTAGAGCCAATGGTTTTCTAGCTATCTGTAGTTCAGATATAGGTGGGTGCTATCTTAACTGCCATAATAATTATTTAAAACCTATTTGTGATCTTTTACAGCGTAATTACAATTCTTATTGGAGGCTACAGTTGGTAACTAATATTAACACTTACGATAAATTAAGTCCATGTACTTAATACTCATTCCGTCCTTATCATGATAACCTATGTATTTATGTCGGTGAAAAAGCAAACATTTATTCCTAACAGCAAAAGATTACTCATTTTACTACTCAGATGACAACATGTACTTGACTGCTATCTGAACATAAAAACATATAGTTATCTAGATAATTACAATTTATTGCTGTGTATATAGATTATTTTGAACTTGAGAGTTTCCATAGAACTTGCTGTTGTATGGAAGGCCCGCATTATCATGTAGTTATCATCGTTTTATGCTATTACCCACATTTTCTAAAGTGTTCTTGAAAATTATGAATTTTAATAGTCAATGTCATTAATTCACAAATATAAATGATGTTTTAACTGGCTCAAATTAAATGTACGTGCAGAGTACCTTCCGAAACACGCCTTCGTAAATTTGACTTTACATACATTAGTTTTTGCGACTTTGTTCCTATTTCCCATGAGAAAACCGGCTTAAAGAAGTTCATTTCAACACAAGCTACCTTCCCTCAACACTCCTCAAAAAGGAACCCAAACACACATATTTCCATATAATCTGACCTCATAAATCTCCTGCTTCCAGTACGCCATCTTCCTGCTGGTGGTGATCATCGTCCAAGTGATCCTGGCGGTGCTGATGTTCACCTACTCTGACTCCATCAAGGAGGCCCTGGTGCGGTCTCTCAACTCCGTGTTTGACAGGCGCTCGCATGACGTCACTGCGGATACTGTATTCAATAATATTCAGGAACAGGTAAGTCGTTCAAAGAAATTGAGAAATATAAGATTGCTACAATGTTAACATTTTAAAATAATAATTAGCAGTCGATATAAGAAACTTTTTTCAAGTCGGTTTTAGGAATGAATGCCACCTGTACCAACACCTTTTATTAAGACAATAATATTCGCTCCGAAAAACAGATAAATCATAAATTTTTTACAATATATTCAAATACCTAAAATTCCAGCTATCCTGCTGCGGTAAGAACTCAGCTTCCGACTACGGCTCCATAACCTTGCCCGACTCCTGCTGCGCTCGTGAACAGAGCATCGTTGGCAAATTCCTCGGCAAGTGTACGTACGACAACGCCAACCGCGGGTGCGCGCCGGTCGTCGCCGAGTTGTACGAGAAGTGGAACAAGACTATCGCTGGCGTGGCTATCGGCGTTGCTTGTGTTGAGGTGAGATTCTCGATTGATTTGTATTATTGGACACTGTTGAAAGTTTCGGCTAGTTATAATGTTGGAATAAATATTATTTCGTGACGGAATGATTTTAGAAATGTTATGATCTCTTAATGTTGGTGTTGAAGACCTAACTTCTACTCTGGTGTTGTCTAGATTCTGTAATGTGGACTTCTCTATGTAGTAATAGACAAAACATTACAAAGTAAATTTCATATTGATTATAATAACAATTTGTAAAAATGCCGTATATGCCTCCAGTGGTATTATTAAGGTCATGATCACGATACTTCACCAAATAATACAATCAGTGTTCATAAATCCTTGTGAATAAAAGGTCATATTCAAAAACTGACTAAAAAAAAGATTATAGATGCATATAGTATTTATATTTGTAGAGAGGCATTGCTGTTTACACGAATCCTCTAGAAGCTAGATGATTTTTATCTTTATGCTGAATTAAGAACGCTATATAACCGAGTGGTGTAGTGGTAAGTAGCCTTGCCTCATACGCCGAAGGTCCCAGGTTCGAGTCCCGGCCGGGGCATTCATTTGTGTGATGAACACGGATGTTTGCTCTCGGGTCATGGTTGTTTGTATTTATATATGTATGCTTATTCTGGGCTCCCCCCCAGTTCGCTGTATGGTCATCCATAACACAAGCTCTGCTTACTTTGGGGCCATACAGTTGGTGTGTTTGTCTGGGGATTTATTATTATTTATTTATTATTATTATTGTATGTTTAAACATATCTATCGAACTTAATTTAGGCAATGCTAAATTTAAAAAGTTTAATCTTGATCAAATAGAATACTTGTAGTTAAAAAACGACTGAGTAAACAAACCAAACTGAACTGGTTTTACAAAAGATGGTTTTTATTTATGCACGCAGCCCTTTGTGTGCGTGCTTGTAAATACGCAACTTATTTTTGTGTTGCAGCCGCCATCTTGTCCAACCTTGTTCTCGTCACACACAATTGCCACCGATACGAACGACACTACTAATTCCGGGCCATATTTACGTTATAAACTTATCACGAAAAACAGACCAACATTATTATCCGACAAATATAAAAACAAAAATCAAAATTTTATCTATAAGAAAATCTCGGTGTTAATTTAAGATAACATATATTATGAAATTTTAAAAATATATAAATTGAAATTTTATTTTTTCTGTATTTCAGGTCGTCGGAGCGTTATTCGCCCTGTGCTTGGCTAATTCCATCCGAAACATGGACAGAAGGTCTCGCTACTAAAGTATTTTATACCTTAAAACTGGTACCTATGAACACTATTATTTTGGTTGCTATTCGCTTGGCAAATAACTCATGCACGCTGTTTGCATTGCAGGGTAGCACGGTAGACTAACACATTTAAATTATTGATTCTCAAATGAATATTAAAAAATGGGATTTTTAAATGTATACTTACTGAGAATTCAGTAAATCAACTTGTCTATAAAAAATATATTTATTTTTTAAGCTGGATTTTATTTTTGTAGGGTAGATATTGATAGATAGTGTGGTAAGAAGCGCTGACAAAAATTGTGTTCTTTATTAAGCCAGCCAATTTTTACCAGTCCGGTTAAGTTGGCCGTAAAAAAACTATGAAAAACTAAACAAAACATAACTATAACTTAAAGTATTAAGTATAAGTGTTTTTTAAATGAACAAATCAAAAAACTTAAAAATCTATTAATGTTATTACGAGGGTGGATTGAAAAGTTCGCGGCCTAACATAGATAGCGTTGTCATATTATTATAAAACTACCCTCATATGAAACCTACACTCTTTGTCAGTCTCTGTGCAATTTTTCTCTGAGATACATGCGTTATTATTTATTTTATTGAACATTAAGTGAGAGTAAGATTTATTAATTTTGAAAATGGACAGTTTAGAGCACCGTGCCGTGATCAAATACAAATACCTCCACAAGAAACACTTAACTCCAAAGCATTTTCATAAAGATATGGTGGCTACTTCAGGAACATCTGCTCCGTCGTATACAATGATAATAAAGTGGACAAGCATCAAAGATGACCCCCGCTCTGGACGACCCTCTACTGCTACGACTTCGGAAAACATCGAAAAAATATGTGATCTCATCATGGAGACAGAAGATTGAAGATCTGAGATAGCTGAAGCTTTAGGGATTTCATATGAACGTACACAAAACATGATCTTTAACGAATTAGGGTTCCACATGGTGTCTGCAAGATGGGTTCCGCGCCTTTCAGTTGAACAGAAACGTATTCGGCTCACGATTTCTAGAATGTTTAGAGCTTTTTCAAGCTGATCCAAACGAATTTTTGGCAAGGTTTGTTACTATGGACGAAACATGGGTTCATCACTATACTCCTGAATCCAAACAATGGAAGAGACCCGGATCTCCGACTCCCAAGAAAGCCAAGGTGTGTTTTTTAGTGAACAAGGTAATGGCATCGGTTTTCTGGGATTCTAAGGGTGTCATCTTGGTTGATTACTTAGAAAGAGGTCAAACTATAAGTTCTGCATACTGCTGCACACTATTACGTCTTTCATCAGGACAATGCTCGTGTTCACACATCTGCAGAATCGATGGCTCAAATAGTGAATTGTGGTTTCGAATTGCTTCCTTATCCCCCTTATTCACCTGACTTGGCACCTTCTGACTTCCACCTATTTCCAAAACCAAAAAAGCACTAAGGTGGAATAATAATAATAATAATAATAATATAATAATAATAATAATAATAATAATAATAATAATAATAATAATAATAATAATAATAATAATAATAATAATAATAATAATAATAATAATAATAATAATAATAATAATAATAATAATAATAATAATAATAATAATAATAATAATAAGCTTCCCTAATAATAAAATAAATAAATAAATAAATAAATAAATAAATTTTCTACCATGGAGGAGGTCAAAGTGGCCGTAGATGCTTTTTTTGAAGACCTTGAGGAGACCTTCTATTTAAATGGGATGAAGGCTTCAGAGGACCGCTGGACTAAGTGCTGTGACCTAGGAGGCAAGCATGTAGAAAAATAAATATATAAAATTGCATTATTCCTGTGTTTTCTTATTTAGGCCGCGAACTTTTCAATCCACCCTTGTACATTTAGAACCAGCTCCAAATACATTAATAAGAATAGTTCACTTTCGTGACAGTTGGTGTCGTGTAAAAGTTCTAACCTATCAATTTCATTCCAAACATGTTCCATGAGTGAGAGATACAGGTCCTCTTTAGCACTGTTGAACAAATCATAGTTGCGACTGTCTTGAAGGCCCATAAGAAGTCTTGATCCACCGAAACGAACATGTCCAGAACGAACTCTATACAAAGGACCAGCTCCCTTCTATTTAACCCACATGTGGCAAACCATGGAAAACGAGGCCCTCTAACCATAATTGTGTATTTAACAAATATAATTTTTAAGCATCAAATAAATAGCTTTCTTATAATTTTTTCTTATTCTTATTATTTATATTATTATTTCGTAAACATAGTAGGTAGTAATTCTTAATATGAAATTGTATTTTATGTCCGTCACTCATTATACTAATATAGTTTGGTATCGACATTGCTAATGGCACTAATTACCGAAACAAGCAATTAATTATGTGGGCTGCTTTTAACCGCATTCAATTTAGACGCAGAAAAATAATCAATTTTTTACTTTTTTCCTTAGTCTATGCACAACAGGAAGTTTAGATTTATTTAAACATCATTTATTTAGAAATTAACACATCCACTGCAAGTGTCCATCCTGGTTGTTTACTTTAACTTCATTGGATGCCCTTGTCACAAATGGTTTGTTCTTTTAAGTGCCTGTGACCACTCTGCTTGTCTTTTGTTTGTTGAAACAAAGGAATATTCCTATTAACTTTCTTTGTTTTAAACCCTGTTAGTGTCTGTGAAAAGGGGATTATTCAATATTTTATGTCAACTTTTACTGTAGTGATAATAAATGGACAAAATGGCATAGATCTGAGACCCATATCGCCGCTGTCGCTATAATGTTTTAAAATATCTTAGATACAACAATTCCTACAACAATCTATTTAAAAACCATTAAAATGTGAAACAATTCAATTAACTATCTAAACTGATGTTTTTTTAGTTTGTTTATTTTTTAAATAGAATTTAAACAACAATATTCTATTGAAATAGCTAAATTACAACTTTACTATTTCCAGTCTAAAGCCCACACTGATAAAACGACATTAAAAGTGATAGCAAAGAAATCAAAAGAAAATTGTAAGAGATACTGTTGTTTGTTAAAGTAGTAATATTTTTTGTTAGTCTTAATTTGGAAGAGACAATTTTTTATGGTGGTTCAAGTGCATTGTTTTGACTAATTATATTTTTCACTTGCAATCAAGTAACAGATCCTTATAATATGTGTTTGATTACATAGCTGAGTTTTGTATACACATTATGAAGTGTCTTTGTTGAAATTGATTTAAAGATCCTAACAAGTGAATGTGTGTGGGTTTTTTTAATTAGTAGTCAACAATTGAAGAATAGTGAATTTCAAGAAATGCTCGATAAAATACGATTCCAACCTATTATGTGATATTTCCATCCAAACACTGGGTATATCACAAAGGGGTTCCATATCTTGCTAAAGTTGCACTTTGTTTAAACATTTAGTCCGTTAATGTAATTAATCTGTTTTATGTAATTAATTGGTAATTAAAGTTTGAATTCAAAAGCTTTTACTTTGATTGCGATTTTTACATTGTCTTCTTTTCTATTATTTCATTCGCTCGCGCAAATCTCGGATATATCAATGAGTTTTTAAGGTATATGCTATGATCAATCATGCTTAGGCAAATGGTCCAACAATGAGCAAGATATGTCAATATACGCATACTACTAAGAAATAATTGGATTTTATGTCTAAAATTTTTTTTTCAATGCATGCATGGTTTTCTGTTCACAGTGAATGTTTTGTTTTTGGTGTTAGTAGCCATTGTTGTGGTTAATCAATTGGTTAAGGTCGTTGGTACCAGTGTTCAAAATTATATTTATGACTATTTTTATAATTGTAAGGGTAACATACCATAATAACCATATTTTTATGTTTCAGATATGCATAAGAAGAGAATCTGCGTACAGTATAAAAAGAAAAAAAAATGTACGACAAAATATTAATTCTTTTTTAAAATATGTACAATTTTATAAGTTTTAAGGTTTTTTTTTATTAAGTTTAGCTAGACTTTGTTTAGCACGAGCATAACCCACCACTTTTACTTTCCAGTTTCAAGAACTTCATACTTTTTTATGTTATTACGGCCTTGTTAAATTATTTGCTTTTTGGATAAAGTTGTGGTTCTGTTCAGTTGACTAAAGTTGCTTAGTCTTTGTGAAACGTTTTGTTAAAATGAGGATAAATATGCATCACATAGACTAAGTACAGGACATTTTATTTTGGAATTATCTACTTATGTCAATGTATGATGTTGATGTACAAATGTAGATATCTAAATGGATAAAACAACATATTTTTGCTACATTCTTCGAATATTTCAAATTTTTTGGATATTTTGGTGAATATGTTTTTATTTCCGATTAAAAATACACATTTTGTTTTTTATTTATTAAGAAAAATATCCGAAATGTGCGAAATAAAATTCCCTGTTATTAATACAAATTAATTACGATACAGTAAGGTATTGTTAAGTTAGGTAAGCGACTGTTTAACTGATAATTTTAACGAAACGAATATTAAAATAAAAAGTATTTTCATAGTTCATTATAATCTTTGTACGTCCATTTGCAGATTTATATATATAAACTGTTAAATTTTATTGTAGAGAGCGCGAATCTATGTGATGTTTTATAAGTGTCTTACATATAAATGTAAATAGCATTGTTTAGGGTGTTACGTCATTATTTGATCTGATTCTCTTGTGCATTTCCGGTGATGTCTACTGCTTTTGTGGATTTTACAATTGTATGGCGATAATAAATTTTCTATTCAATTTAAAGCGGTTTTTATTTTTGTTTGGTTTTTTAAATTTTATGGTAACCTCTACATGGCCAATTGAGATGTAAAGAACACGTAAATAGTTTTATAGAAAACTGAGATCATTTAGTCTAGGGGTGGGTATGGTGTATGTATATTACATAAAATACTCAGCTGGAAAGTTGCTTCTAGAGTGTTATGAGTGAAACATACAATTAGATACAATTACGTTATCTGCTGTAAATGTTGTAATAGCGTCGTTGGGATCTGTTAAGACGTTACGCGGATGCCTGTAACGAACCGAAGCGTCTGAGTTGGCTGTGTATTCAGCTGACTTATTGACCAGCGGGTTGTGTTGGTGGTGAGCGTTGTCGATGTGGCGTCTAGAAGCCAAACTCATGAATGCCAATGCCAATGGTGGGCAGGTCGAGATCCTTGTGCAGATCTAGGTTGCGAATATAGGGTGCTACCCCGAGGCATTTGCATAAGAACCTATTTTGACTAACCTGCAAGTGATTGATATTCGACTTGCTGGCGTGAGCGGAAACCACACTGGCATATGTCTTGATGGTCGGATGAAAGTTTTGTGGTGTAAGCTTATTTCTAAGCGATATTTTACTCTTGCAGATTAGAGAGTGCAGCCTACCCATGACGAAGGCGGCTTGGTCCCGGACTTGTTTTATGTGAGCCGCGAATGTGAATCTACTATCTAAAGTGACTCCTTAATATTTGACTTTTTTAACCCGGAGTACAGAGAGATTTGACTTAATCTTTTGGAGGGTTTTCTAGAGGTTGTCCTAGAGCAGGTTGAACGAGAGAAGTACAGAAGAAGCTGCTCTTTTTTCTGGGTTGACTTCTATTCTCCATTCCTAAACCAAGTGCCTAATGCGTTGGCTGTAGATTGGAGTATTCTAGTTAGCCTACGTAGATTCCTATCAGATGTGTATGTAGGTGTGTCCGTGGCATGTCACTAGTGGATAGTAAAAACAAAGTTGGAGAAAGTACCGAGCCTTGAGGGACACCGGCTAATACGGGGCGGGGATTAGAGAGTGCACCATCCAATCTGTAACGAAAGGTTCGATACTGTAAAAAGTCTCGTATGATGTGCACGTGGCTGTCTGGCACGCCCAGTTCGAACAGCTTGAATAACAAGCCGTTGTGCCAGACCTTGTGCACCCGTGCATATCGGTTTTCGACCTACGTTCCTTTGCTCCAAGATGTGCACCTGTTGGACGCAGGAGTGACGGGACCTAAAGCCGAACTGTTCGTAAGTTTGCCTCTGTCGGAGCGTAATCGTACGCCCGGATAGCTGCGTTCTTTGCACTCAACAACTCCCTTACATCCTCAGGCAGGACCCAGCGTCGATCATTCGCCGCCGGAACCTGCCTGGAGGATGCACTGATAGCAGTTCGAAGGTGGTTGGTGATAGCACCGATCGCAGTATTGGTCCCCTCGATGGATGACAACGAATCGGGAATGGTGTTTAGGTCGAGGCTGTCTATTGCCTTAAGGACTTATGTTAGTTTGACCCAATCGATGTATGACGTCGTTAGAGGAACGGAGTCAGTTGGGATACCTACCTGCTTTACCACCGGTCCGTGATCCGAATGAAAGCTGGTGGATGACTTCTACTGAGTGTACCGTTAAAACTTTGGAGGATTGCTATATGGAGAATATCGGGGTGATGATTTGTGTTATAGGGATAGTGTGTCGGTTCCCCAGGACCTACTACATCAGAGTTTAGCGCCTCTAACATGTGATGAAGCTGACTACCGTTTGGGTTGCTAACTACGAAGGAAAGCCGTGCAGATCCTATCAACTACCGACCTATTGCAATCACCTCCGTACTTTGCAAAGTTATGGAACGTGTATTGAACAATCGTCTCCTGGCATACCTTGAGTCCAACGAGCTCCTTAGTGATAACCAATATGGTTTTTGCAGTGGACGCTCGACTGGAGATCTTGTGTATGCAACTCACTTATGGAGCGAAGCCTTGGAAGGTCACGATGAAGCTATAGCTATATCCTTAGACATTTCCAAGGCTTTTGATAGGGTCTGGCATGAAGGTCTCTTGAGTATGCTTCCAGCTTACGGAATACCTAATGGGTTCTGCGACTGGATATCTCATTTTCTGAGGGAACGGTCAATTCGAGTAGTCTTAGATGGCTGCTCTTCTGACCTAATGGTAATTAATGCCGGGGTACCTCAGGGATCTGTTCTCTTTGCATCGTTATTCTTGCTGCACATTAATGACCTGCTAACCCCGGGCATTGGATACAACAAAATTTGACTGAAATTTTGTTTTCCATAATATCGCCGTCGTTCAAATTTCTCTTTGCTCGTCCTATTGGTGCGCTTATTACAAGCTATCGATAGCGTCTAAAATCTTGAGCCTGCTGAAACTTTTTCGACTTTTTCACATAAATTTCGGTTTTTTGACCGAAATTTCAAAATTTTTCTAGACACCCGGTGTTTTTGCGCATCGATCACCTTCCGACAATCGGTCCGCGTCGTTTGAGGCCTCCCCGGCTGTAATCGGACGGTAAAAATTATGAAAAATTATCCGCCCCCACACCTCCCATTTTTCCGGAGCTAAGGGAGAGAGGATTAATTGCCAAAAGTATATGTGCGCTTTTATATACCAGTAGCCATCTACTTTTTGTAAATTTAACTTATTTTATAATACTGTGATATTTTTGTTTTTCTGACTGGACATTTTTGATTGAAGTTTACTGTGATATTTTTAACTAGGTTAGTATTATTAGATATATAACTAATTGACGTGGTGGATTTATATTGGAATTCTAAATTTTTTGTTTTATATTTTTAATTTTATTGTATTTACAACTTTTACAAACTTACCTTTTATTTTAACTGAAGACTACCGCCTTCTCTTACAAGCATGTCGTTATATCGTACGCCGACCAAGCAGACTTGCAGGGATGGTGACAATCAATCTCCGCCGAAGACGGTTACGCTCACGTCAAAAGTAAGGAGAAGTATCGGGGAATGGGAGGCAGTTGGAGCGGATCCCATAAACACCTCCCCCATCTCGACCAGGACAACGCAGACAGGACCTGCATACAAAGATCGACTGACTGAAGCGAGAGCCTGCCTCAGTAAGGCTACTAAAAACTTGAGTATTTCACGCAACCTTAAAACTGAAATTAAAGTAAGAATTACTGAGGCAGTGGAACGATTATATCAGATTGTTAAGGAGTTAGAAACGGAACGTAGAGAGAGTGAACAAAGGAGTGATCCAAAACACCAGAGCGAGGAAATTAGGTTACAGATACAAGAAACGACAAAAATTGTCCTGGAAAACAATGAGAAAATTGTAGACTTAAGAGAATACTTGGAGAAGGCTAGAGAGGATACTTCAACAAACAAAAAAACGTACTCTAGTGTTGTAGCTCAGCGTCCTGGTGGAGTAACGACAGAGAGGGGAGCGCTTCACTCCGTGGTGGTGACGTGTGTAGACGAGATGGACACGGGTGAAGCGGTGCTGGACAGAGTCAAGGAAGTGATGGACGCTAAAGAAGGTTGGGTCAGAGTGGAGAAGGTACGGAAGGCGAAAGATCGGAAGATTATTATGAGTTGTCGGACAGTGGAAGACAGGAAAAAAGTCAGGGAACGTATTGAAGCTGCAGATAAACGCCTACTCTGCGAGGACTTTGAAAATAAAGACCCGTTGATAATCCTAAAAGACATCCTCCTTCTTCACTCTGACGAAGACATATTAAAAGCGATTAAAAACCAGAATAAGGTCATCTTCTCTGGCCTTGCGCCAAAGGACGAGCGCATGCAAATTAAATTTAGAAGAAGGGCCAGGAATCCTCTCACTGGGCATGTTATCTTGACAGTTTCTCCGATCATCTGGAGAAGGGCGACTGAGTCTGGGGCTCTACTTATAGACCTGCAACGGATCAGGGTCGAGGACCAGTCGCCCCTCATACAGTGCACCAGATGTTTGGGTTTCGGACACGACAAGCGCTTCTGCACGGGGGAGGCTGACCCATGCAGCCATTGTGGAGGCCCTCACCTAAGGGCAGAATGTGCGGAATGGTTGGCGGGCACCGCTCCCTATTGCAAAAATTGTACGACTGCTAAGAGCGACCAAAGAGACCACAATGCCTTTAGCCAGATATGCCCGGTGCGCAAGCGATGGGACGCACTGGCTAGGGCATCAATAGCGTATTGCTAAGGGGTCTTTGGTCTTAAAAGCTTTGCATAGTGCCCCCAAATTTTTATATGGATCTCAAAACTTCGAGTCAGGTAGCAACTTTAAATCATCAGCGGAAATGTTGGACAATCACGTCCGATGTGGCGGTGCAAAGATTAAACGTCTGGCAGGCCAAAAATATCACAACGAAGGTAGTAGAGATGACGGTATGGTCGGAACGGCCTCATCTCTTGGAGATGGGGCAGCCGAAACCGATGCCGACTCACTCCGAATACAATGGTGCCAACAGGTCTGCCAGGTGTGGCTTTGGGCTCTGCATTGGACTTGTAGAGGGCAGTTTTATTCCCCCACAGTTACAAATACGGAGATTAAGCTCAAAGCATTAATGCGGAAAAATAAATTTAACAATTTATTTTTCATCAATTTACTGTTGGGGGAATGGAACTTGTTGACTTACTAATTGCAACCGCTCAGTCTAAATTGTATAAAAGGAAGGTTTTGGAAAAAAAATTTAAGAATTAGAACTAAGTTACAGGATCTACTCTTCAAATGTTATTATAATAAGGAAAGTAAAGTAAAGTATCAGTTGGAAAATAAGATAGAGGAAAGACATATGTTTACCAAATATAATGTGTATATTTTCGTACAACATATGAGTAAATGCGTCATAAGAAAGGAATAATAACATTTGAAGATTAAATCTATTGCTTTGTGTTTGAACGTATTATTTTGTATATTAGAAAACTGAAAAAGATCATTGAATAAATAGTTATACAATATGTAAAGCTCAAATAAAAACAGACTCGAATGTGTCACCTCACTGTCCCCATGGAACCTGCAATAAAAGTTAAAGCAAAAATCATGTGAATCTAGAAATCCCTGTAAATGTTAGTAAAAACGTGTGAATGAGCAAAAGAGGAAAGAAGGATTGGAATGAAAAATAAAAGAATGGAATGCATGAAAAGTAAAGTGGAATGAGAGAAACAAGTGAAAAATTAAGTCTGCGGCCCCCATGCCGGAGGTAGGAGAAAAAAAACCCCCCCGGGCATTATTGGTAACGCTGATGACAGCACCGTTGTAGAGAGATACATGTCCAATGCGCGAGCGAGTCCTCAAGAAATCCGGGCTTTGTGAGAGTCCATGATTGAGCAGGTTGATTTGGCCTCAAATAAAGTGTCTGGATGGGGCGAGTCCAACTGGGTCAAATTTAACACGTCAAAAACACAGGCGTGTTTATTCTCCTCAAAAAAGAGCAGTTTCGATCTAACGCCCACTTTCCAAAATGTAGGAACATCACCTGTACCCTAACCGACCACCTAGGGCTTCTGGGCGTAACTATATCGTCCCAACTAAACTTCTGGCAACAAATTGTGTCCATGGCTCAAACTGCTTCAAAGAAGTTGGGAATGTATACAGCTCAAGTTCGATCTTGTATGGAGTACTGTAGCCACCTTTGGGATGGTTCTGCAAAGTACCAACTAGAAGCGATGGATGCAGTTGACCGAAGAGCCCGAAAAATTATTAACTCACCACCAAAAAACTGCGAAGCCTCGACCATCGTCGGAAAGTTGCCAGTTTAGCAGTCTTCTACAGATTACATTTTGGAGAGTGTGCGAATGCTCTTTTTGATAAGGTTGACCCCACACCCTTCTTACATCGGACTACTAGACGCAGACAGGCATTCCATCCCTTTATAGTAGATATCTCAAGAAGTAGAACCAAACGCTTCGATAGTTCCTTTTTGATGCGGGTCGCCAAGGTGTGGAATGAACTGCCTGCGTCTGTTTTTCCAGAAAACTATAGTCCTAGTTCTTTCAAGCGTCGAGTGAATAGGTGTCTCGTGGATAGATGTGTAACACCTTCGTCTTCATCGTCACTTTCTATCAGGTGAGATAGAAGACAAAGGTCTAATCCTTTTTCAATAAAAAAAAACTTTGGAATACCAACATGAATGTTTCGAGTTGAAGTCCCCAGCTTAATAGGGCTTAGCAGTATTAAGAGGGACATATCGAGTAGCGAAAGAAGGTCGCTTTGAAGTATAGCTTTGTCTGGTGGTTGATAGATGGATGCTAGCGTGATTGGCTGATGGACGCTCATCGCTACTTTCTACAACAAAAAACTACAATATTCTCGAGCTGTGGGTGATCGACAGGTATACAATGCAGTGTAATAAATGTAATAATATGTAATTTTTAATAAATGAGACGGTAAGCCTATCGTTGCGAACGATATTGTAGTTCGCTATTTTGGGGTCCTTGTGACTAGGTCTTTAAAAGGTGTCCTGTGCAAGTAAGATGTCGATTTGAAATTCTCAAACGAATTCCTGAATTTCATCACGCTGATGTTTAAGACCATCGGAGTTGAAGTAACCGATAGTTTTATCCTAGAGGACGCCATTTAAAAGTTTAATTTATTAAATTTCTGGACGTTAGCGATAAGTGCCTGATGTTCGAGTGCTACGAAGCACGTCGCCTGAAAGTCGCCTTTTGCGGCTCTTTGTTTGCGTGCCAGAGTTGTTATTTCGCCCAAGTCGATGATTGACGCGAATTCGCTAACCAGCGCGCAGTCCGACAGTGGCTCCGCACAGCCATTGACGAGGGGACGAGAAGGCAAGCGAGTAGGTGCTAACCTGACCTGCTGTACCTGAGAAGGCGGAGGTGTGAGGGAAGTGATGGGTTTCCTCACCAAGGTAGGTGGGGTCACCCATGCGTTCTTGGGTGGCGGGGATGGATCGCGGGGGGTTCGTTAGTTATGGCTGCGGTTTCACGGGTGTGCTGGGCTTGGCAGGAGCAGAACCTACAAACCTCTGCTTCGCCTTGTGAGCCTTTTGGTAGTTTGTTTTGGAGCCCTAGGGTACCCTAATTAGTTGACTGTATGGCCGACCGTCTTGCATAAAACGCATGCGGGGGGCTCTGTGGACTGCGGGGTTTTCGCGCACTCCGCAGTGCCATGATCGCCCAGGCACTTAACGCACCTGGGTATGGCGTGAAAGTTTCTTGCCGTGTGGCCATTTGGTATTTATGGCATTGGCTCGGAATGCCGCGCTTGAAAGGGACCTCCACTGTGGTCTCTGACAGATTGGCAATTGTTTTTAAATTAAAATTGTTACAACGTGTGGTCCAGTGTTACTAATACTAGATTGTACAGCAACCTATCTTTGCCATGCATGCGGTGGACAGACTTCACAGGGAACCCCTGGGTTTTAAGGTCCTGAGCAGGCGGTTTTATGTACTTGAGTTGTATAAAAACCTAAAAACTTATTGATATATTGTCATTCTTTCTTTCAATTCTTGAAAGCGTTGCTCAAAAGGCAGTACTATGGGATTTATTGACATTTACTTCAAAAGTTCCAACATGCTGCATTATTTGTTTTTTAAAAGATCTAAGTAAAATAGCGGAAGAAAGGTTACGGACTGGACGGTTTAAACTTTTTTATATGAAGAGTATCCCAGGCACTCTCCGCCAATTTGATATATTTTTTCAAATTTGAAGTACTAGAAGTAGGTTTTTTTTCAATGTATGTTGGGGCATAACTTTTCTATTTCTGGACTAATCTTGATGATTTTTTTTCAAGCTAGAACTCATTTATTTCAAAAATTACTACAGCAATAAAATATAACAATAAAAACAGACACACACAGTAAAGTACAGATTAAAAAAAAACAGTGACCAAGACCAGAAATACAAAAACATAATATTAACAAAAAGAAAAAAAAAACAATGTAATGTAAAATATAAACACACAAAAGACAGCAAACGGATTAAACAATAAATAACAATAATAATACACAAGAAATAAATAACAATTATGACAACTGACTCGAAATAAAATAATAATTGTACAAAAATAGAACAATATGTTGCGCTGTAGTATATTTGTCAAACAGGTTTTTTGCTTTACATCAGGTCTCCGTCAAGTTGGTTCCATTATAATTTCATGCGCGCTGGACCATGGACTTTGGAATTATTGTACGGAACTCCTCAGACTCAAACAGATCGTGCTTCAAAGATGTACAAGTGGCGCCACACACATCATTTCATTTTTTTTTAGGGTATCATATTTTTAAATGAGACTTCCTTAAGAATATTTATTAAATATTCGTTTTTGCGATATGTTCCTCCCTATAACAATATACAGCTACATACAATTAGAAGTTGAATGTGGAATATCATACCTGCAGCTCATAATAGCAGCCTTCACCAAGTCACTAACTTCAAATTCAAAGGAACTATAAAGCAAAAGTTGTGTGTTAAAGCTTAAATAATAAATTTTCCGATTATTTGGGTGTTAAAAGCCATTGGGTATAATCCCCTTATTAATAGGTTTTTACTAGTATTTGTAATAAAACATGTGTAATATGTCTGTTTGTTCGTTGAGTTCTTCGTCCCGATGAAAATCCAAAGCGTCATTGTCACTAAAGTAGGTCTTCTTATGGTGGTCGGGTGATGGGTCGGTCACTTCCATCTGATATGGTTGAGGAGGGCGTCGGCTGGATCCCGCGTTAACTTGTGAACGGGTGCCGTTTGAGGGTGTTCGTCGTTAGGATACTTGGGGGGAGGCAGACTTGCCGAGCTAACAGATTCATTTATTTATTTATTTGAAAAAGACATGCGAACAACATATATACAAAAAAAACATAATAACTTTTAAAAAAACTTATTTCTAGTATATAATGTCAATTATAGGCACATACAGCGTTCCTAAGTCATACACTCATACTACAAAAATGGACTTAAATAATAAAATGAAAATTACAATAAAATTATTACAAATAATGAAATTAAAAATTAGTAAAATTAAAACATTTCAGGGATATAATGTCAAGAATCATAACACAAATTTGGTGATCATAAAAAAACATAAAAGGTTTGGGAAAAGTGTCTAGGTGCAAATGGAAGAAATTGCCAATATTAAAAACATATATACAGAAAAAAAAATAGAACATTAAACCATGTCATGATAATTATTCTGTAACAGTTTTATATAAATGTCATGTCTTAGGTACAATATTATAGTTATGAAAATAAAACAACGCAATTAATCAATTTTATAAAATAAAAATTAAAAATTTAGAAAATAAAAAAATAATTACTTACTAAAAAACTAACGATTAATTTGCTTTCATTTTAAAACTAAACGCAAGGCATGAGGTACACTTTAATTTTCCTTTGGTATTGTAGAGGTGAATCATTAAAAATGTCAAGGTCAGGAATCTTTGTGTTCAGCATATTGTAGAGAGAACAAATTCTAGGCAGAGGGGAATGCACTCCTACATTTGTTCTGCAAGCAGGTACATAAGATATTTTATTTACACGTTGCCTAGGAATGCGACGAGGTACAGCAATGATAATTTTTTTTGTGAGACTAACAATGTCAACTAAGTGATTCATTATCTTATAAATAAATTTGGCATCAAATTCAAATTCAAATTCAAATATTTATTTCTCAACATTGACAATTACTTGTTCTTATTGACGTCAAATAAAACATGATTCTACCACCAGTTCGAAAAAAAGCCTTCGTGAAGAAGAACTGGCAAGAAACTTCACGGGTATATTTTTTTTTTCAAAATAAATTTACAGAGTCTCTTTATGTCTATACAAAATTATTCTTTTCTGCATCTGTTAGCTCGGCAAGTCTTCCTCCCCCCAAGTATCCAAACGACGAACACCCTCAAACGGCACCCGTTCACGAGTTAACGCGGGATCCAGCCATCGCCCTCCTCAACCATATTAGAGGGAAGTGAGTGACCCGTCACCCGACGCTACCATAAGAAGACGTACTTTAGTGACAATGACGCTTTAGATATTCATCGGGACGAAGAACTCATCGCACAAACAGACACATTACACATGCTTTGTTACAAATACTAGTACAATCCTGTTAATGAGAGGATTATACCCAAGGGCTTTTATCATCCAAATAATCGGATAGTTTATAATATGCTCTAGCACACAACTTCTCCTTTATAGTTTCTTTGAATTTGTCAGTAGGAAGACCTTGGATATCCTCAGGAACCTTATTATAAAAGCGTATACATTGACCCATGAATGAGTTAGTGACTTTATGAAGCCTGCTATTATGAGCTGCCAGCATATTTCTTCCTCTTGTGTTAACATTGTGCAGATCTTTTTTTCTTTTGAACAAGGTTATGTTCTTTTTAACATACACTAAATTTTCTAAAATATATTGTGAATGGAAGGTAAGAATATTTATTTCCTTAAATTTACTTCTAAGTGACACCCTTGGACCGAGCTGATAGATTGCGCGAACAGCCCTTTTCTGCAGAATAAATATAGCATCGATGTCGGCAGCACTCCCCCACAGCAGAATACCATATGTCATGAGGCTGTGGAAGTAGAAGTATCAAAGACCTGCCTTCGACTATGCAGTGAGTTCATACTAAAATGGAATAACCTGGCTTCGTATGGTGCTCTGTGCGAGATACCAGCGGAATAAAAGGTTAAGGTTCTTGTAAAAGAGCGCTGAATCGATTCCATACGTTGCGAATGCACAGAATACTGAGGATTCCATACCACGGAAGCGAACTCTAAATGGCTTCTTACTAAAGCATTGTACAACACTATTTTAGTGCCATGGTGTTCAAACTCCCTTGTATTTCGCCTGATAAATAACCCGACCTCAAAATAACCGAGTCGTAATGTGCCTTAAACGTGAGTTTGCCATCCAACAGCACACCCAGATCTATTATCACCTGTACTTCCTAATTAACCAGAGTTAATAAACTCTCCCTGTATTTTATAAGAGATTTGCAGCGGTTTTTTTCTTCTTGTGTATTTTATGTGTAGACATTTTTTAGAATTAAGTGCCATTATGGATACACCAATTTGAGATTCTGTCAAGATCGTCTTGTAAGTTTGCAACGTCAAAGGGCTCATTTCTGACCTTAAAAATGACCTTAATATACCATTAGTAATGTCATTGCTAATACACAGAAGAGAATGGGGCCCAAATGTGACCAAACACCAGAAGTTGAGAAATACGTGAACGACTCATAACCATGCAAAACAACAGTGTTTGGTCTTTTCGTCAGGTAGGTCTGGAACCAGGATAACAAAGAACCAGTGACACCGAATGACTCTAATTTCTTTATGAGCAAAAAAGTGGTTTACCTTGTTGAATGCACTTAAGAAATCCGTGTATACGGCATCCACCTGAGATATCCACATCCAACAGATAAGATTTATTTTGAATAGACATAAAAAGACATTGTAAATTGACCAAAAAAATAATACTTTTGCTGTTTCTTGCCAGTTCTTTTCACGAAGGTTTTCCGAACTGGTGGTAGAGTCATGTTTTATTTGACGTCAATAAGAACAAGTAATTGTCAATATTGAGAAATAAATATTTGAATATGATCTATAAAAGGTGGATTTTTTCAGTGCCACCTACTAAAGTTAGCAAGACGTACTCTAAGGAAACATTCCTTTATTTCTGAAAATAATGAAATCTGAATATAGCTTGCGACGCCTGGGATTCGAACCAGCTAAAGTTCGAAAAAGTAACACCTTGTATTTTTATGGCACCAATCAATAGAGTCAATCATAAGGATCAAACCTCTCTAATAAACATGGTGACTTAAATGAATGAAAAACAATAAAAACTTAATTTTTAAAACAATAACAAGATAAAGCACCTATACTCAAGGGTGTATAGGATTACTTATTTTAATAATTAACTATTACCTTTGACATAATTATTTTTTTTAATTACGAAAAGCTTACAAAATTATAACGATATGTGTTTTTAATGCAGATATTTTATTAATAGCGAAATAACTACTTGAAAAATGAGTATTTTTACCTTCAAAATTTAGTGCGCCGGCCCATAAAAGATGATCTCCACTGCCCTTTTTACAAACAATTTCACCTGGATCATGCTTAGGCCATCTGTTATTATTATTGTAACAAATAAATAAATAAAAAATTAATAAAATAAAGTAAAATTTTGATCATCTAGCTCTTAGAAAATCGCTTATTGCCATTTTGGTATTGGTATTCGTAAATCGCTTTATAATGTTCTTGTTTTTGAATGTTCACGTTCAGAATTCATTTTTTTCTATTCATTTAAAGCACCATGTTTGATAGAGCATTTTTTATGACCCTTAGGTATGTTTTATTTTTTTAGATCATAGTCGGTTCGATCGACTCCCGAGCGGTGCATTGAAGGCAGTTTTGCTAGAAATAAAGGAACGTTTCTTGAGTAAAAGCCTCTCACCACTATAAAAAGCACTCTTCTTCCAGGTAGCGTTATAAAATTCCAACCTGTACATTTTAAGTGATAACAGTATTTTTTCTTTTGGCAGCACAGACATTTTTCTGTGGTTTCTGGGCTAGAGGAAGCACTGTCATTGTCAGTTCTGGAAGTTAGATATCTAGTGTCAAATTAACTTGATTGTCAGTTCTATCAATCAAGTCAATGTTGTGATGGTAAACCTTCCAGTTAGCACGTCTTCTGTTTGTACAAGTATATTTCGAAATGTATTTGTCCTATAACAACTTTCACTTTTGGTAAAAATTAAATGCATTAAAATATCGGTCGTGCGGTGGTAGTGAAAGCTTCATTTATTATTTTGTAATACTCATGTCATCGAAATTTGGCAAAAATGGCATTAAAAAATTGTGGTGTGTTTATAATTTCTACGTTAGCGATCGTTCTAGCTGCGAGAAACGATGCAGAAATATTTGAAAACTCTCCTTGTCACAGCAACGCTTGTTTCCAAGATCTACACGGTGCTCTTGGTGATTGTTCCTGTAATGTAGACACAATAGATTATTTCAATAACGTGAAGATATTTCCTCGTATACAAAGCTTGGTAAGTAAAGACTATTTTAGATTCTACAAAGTCAATTTGAAAAAGGAATGCCCTTTCTGGGCAGATGATAGCCGTTGCGCTATGAAGTATTGTCATATAAAAACTTGTTCAAAAGAGAGTGTGCCAGGGTACGAAAATGGTTATGAAGAGCACATAGATGAAACTCCATTAAAAAAATACACCAAAGAATCACAGTCTGACTGTAATGATGATTCTGATCATGATGCAGATCTTGGCTACTTGAATATGACAATTAGTGCTGCAAGTCAAACTGAAATTGCTAAATGGAAAGCTTATGATGATGCTCTTAAAAGTTTCTGTGGTTCCGATGACAGAGATGCAGATGCTGATTATGTAGATCTCTCTTTGAATCCTGAGCGATACACAGGCTATAAAGGACCATCAGCACATAGAATTTGGAGAAGTATCTATCAAGAAAATTGTTTCAGACCTAAACTTAATCCCTATGAGTCTTTCCCCTATGTCCTCAGTTCTGATTTAAGTAACATGTGCTTGGAAAAGAGAGTTTTTTATAGAGCAGTGTCAGGATTACATTCCAGTATAAACATACATCTGTGTTCTAAATATTTGCTGTCAGAAAAAACTGTTGGGTTTGCTGCTTCTCCAGATGGTGAATGGGGTCCAAATTTAGAGGAGTTTCAGAAAAGATTTGACCCCTCACAAACCCATGGTGAGGGCCCAAATTGGTTAAAAAATCTGTATTTCTTATATTTGTTGGAGATGAGAGCCCTAGCTAAGGCTGGTCCTTACTTGGAAAGGGAGGAGTACTATACAGGAAATGATATAGAAGATGAAGAAACCAGACAAGCAACAAAAAATTTGCTAAGTATAATTTACAAGTTTCCCAACCACTTTAATGAATCATTAATGTTCAATGGTGGCATTCAAGCTGCAAATTTGAAAGAAGAATTTCGAGAGCATTTTTTGAATATCTCTAGAATAATGGACTGTGTAGGATGTGACAAATGCAAACTGTGGGGTAAGCTTCAGACTCAGGGTCTGGGTACAGCCTTGAAGATACTGTTTTCTGGTCAGTGGGATAGCACAATTGAAGACCCTGAGTATGGAAAATTGCCAGTTCGTCACAGGATGCACACACGGCTACAAAGAACAGAAATAGTAGCCCTTTTCAATGCATTTGCAAGGCTGTCCAACAGCATAAGAGAATTAGAAAACTTCAGAAATATGCTCAGGTGAGAATCTTCTCAAATATTTTAATGGATTTGTATATTAATCAATATTAAGACTTGTGTGGGCAATACATTTGCTTATATGCATGTAATAACAACTGTGATATTAACTTTATATTTGGTTTACTAACATTTGGATGATTATAACATTTTTTTATGAATTGTTTGCTTTATTTTAAATATTGTAATTTTACTAATTAAAAGTTAACCTTTGTTTTATAATGTTTTTGTTATAATATTATTAGTAAATACATTTAAATCATAATCTAGCACATTCACACATGAGTAAATAATTTAGGAGGGTGTTAATTCACAGGTAAATTCAAGTTAGCGAAAAAAACAGTTAATTTTTTTACAGGAATTTGAATGAATAGGTCATATTTACTTGGTTCTTTTACAATCTTAAATTCCTAAATCTTGAAGTAGATTCGTACATTCAATACTGGACACAAAGTTATTTTTTAGTTTAATTTAAATAATTTTACTTCTAGTCCTCCAATAGTACATATAATAACAAATTTTTATTTTATTCTTAAATACTAAATCTATGTCAATAGATTTAAGTAGTATTATATTTGGTTCTTACTATACAATCCCTTCTATGCAAACTGTGTCAAAAGCCTCATCTAATTATAAGAGACATGTTTAAAGGCTGTAAGAATTTTTCATTCATACTTGTTTAAGTTCACAGAAGGGTATATGATGAGATCTTCAGCAATCAATTAGACAAAAAAAGATCTAAGTATCTCATAGCATAAGGAAATTTATAAATACCTACCTTTTAACCCACCATTCAGTCATGGTTATACTAAGGATATCATAATCTAAAAAATTCTTGCCAACATAAATGAAGAACATTACATTGACTTGTAGAGTACTTATACATATGTGTATTGTTTTAAAGAAAATAATTGAAATTACATATTATAAATAGTGATGTCATATCTGTTATTAAGAATAACATGATTTTACCACCTGCACTCTATATGTAACACACCTAATCCTATTTGTGCATAGCTTCTCCCTACATATCTACCACTACTATATACTCCCTATATACGAGTTTTGCGTCAAAATAACAATATTTCAAAATCTGAGAGTATAAAAAATACAAAAATGAATAGTGATGTAAGTCATGTAATTTGCAACAACATGACTACCGCCTACAACCCAATCGTCACGTATTCCTTTTTTAAAAGCTCATGAGTCATTGCCCTATCTTCCGTTTTCTGTCACACGTCATCGTTCAGACAATTTGCTCAGACAAAAAAGTGACGTGTTTTTTTCTGATTAGCCAATCTTTCGGAAAGATTATGCTCATAACACCTGTGTGTAGGACTGATATTGTTTACAAACAATTGAAAGACGAAAAATGATGTGATGCGAGTTTTGGAGAGATATTTGTAAAGTCATCATGTTGAAATATTGTAAGATTAGGTCGATGTCTTAGCAGAGGACGAATTATAGCTGTTGGTTGTAATGTTAGTATAAAGATAATGAGAGTTATGTTAAATCTGCGAGGACGTTAAGGAAAATTGTATATTTTGTCAAATAAACGTTGAGCTGTGAATTTCGTAATGTATTTTTACAAAACAAAATAATGCATGGTAAACTTTTGAATGCCATGCTTTTCTACATACATTTCCTACAAATACCGTACACTAATAAAGCAAGGCTAATTATGAACAATCGTAGAACCGAAGCGGACTGCTTTTGTAAAGCTATTGTCTGTGACACGGATGTGCGCTAGAGTACGCCAGTAAGCAGGATGTTCAAAAGTTTCATGAGTATACCCAATAGATATATATACATATATATATATATATATATAACTCAGAATAATACAATAGTACATAAGATCAAATTTTTATTTTATTCGTCAATAGATTTAGTATTGAAGTATTAAGTATATTTGGTTCTTACCATGCAATCCCTTGTATGCAAAATTTGTCAAACAACATGCTTAGTCACGATGGGTATACGATGAGATCTTAAGCAATCAATTAGAAACAATAGATCTAAGTATCTAAAGTCATAAGGAAATTTATAATACCTACCTTTTAACCCACCGTTTAGTCACGGTTGTGACTAAACGGTCCCAAAAAATGCTTTTTCTATTAATAGCTAGCATATTTTCTTTACTCTGTAAATTATTTAACGACTCACAGAAAAGTCATACTTATCGTAAATAATTTTATTGGTAATAAATTTATAAGTACAGCAACTTTTATATCAAGCTATCACAACTTCTTTATAGGTAATCTTGCACATGCTTAATACTTGCAATGTTATCTTTAGGGATTTATTAATGTAAATTGATAGTTTTAAGATACTGAGTTTTCCATTAATATTCTTTATATCTTATCTTCGTTCGGTAATTAATTCTTTATTTCGCAAATAAAGGATGTACTTTTCGCCTGTTAAGTATTTTGCACGAAAATGTCGCAGAAAATTGCACCAAATAATCAATTTAATCGGAACGAATGGGTTTTCTTTGATATTTGCATGAGAAAACGATGTATGAAGTTATTACGTTTTGTGTTTTGTATATATTTATGTTTTAAAGTATATTTTTGTATGCAGCTCTCATAAACAGAACGCGAAACAAAACGTGTTTGCGACGGTCCGGGGAACTGAGGACGCGCGGAAGACTAGCTTTAAGAAGGAGCATTGCTCGTCGGGAGGCGCAGCAGCTGCGATCTGGAGTTGACTTCAGCTGATAGTCCTTACATTCGTGCACGCTTACGTCAGACTGTAGATTGGTTTACTTGGTTGATCCATTTTGTGTTTTATGACGCAGTGTGTGGTATTTGTTAATTGTAAAGGTAGTCCCGTTTTTAATACACTTTTCAAAGTAATACACGGAATAGCTGAGTTTACCTTTTCAACATTTCTCGTAGAAACTTACTTGAAAATCGAAATTATGCGCTCGTGCATAACGAAAAAACAGGGTTTATGACATGCGCACTATTTTTTTATTGTTGTTACTTACATATACGAAATATTGTGAAAATTAACGGTTAATCGTTCAAGAATTATAATTTACTTTACCTGACACCAGCAGTTGCGATGTGACGTGCGCATGCACACCTTAATAGAAACATTCTGTTTAATCAGATGTTTGTTCTAGTTAATTTTTATTTATTTATTAATGTAATACTGTAGTAAATTGTACTTAAACTTATAAGTCTCAATAGATCAAGAAAATGGCAGAAGATATCGACTTGCCTTCTAAACACGGAAGCAGTTTAAAGCCTTTAAATTGAGTGTGATGAGAAAACAAAGGAATTCAAATAACTTGAGTACATTAACTTTACGATTCCAGTAATAGGTAAGGTAAACTAAAATTTTCTAAGCTGCACAAATAATATACTTTGCATAATTTTTGTTAAGTTATAATTACTGCATAACTTTATAATGTAATATATAGTTGTAGTAGATTAGTTATACTTTAATTTAGTATCCAGTTATATAACTAATTATCTTTAAAGATAATAAAATACAACAAATCACAGAACGCTAGAGAATATGTATCGGTGTATTCAATATTTGGTCTCAAAATGAGATAATGTTCCATTAACATGAGTATATATCAGATAAAACTGGATAGTTGTTTACAATGCACATAATACTAGGCAATTACTGAAAGGAAATTATTATAAGTCTATACATTGCGTTCGGGTATTCCAACCAAATTATTTAACCTATACGAGATTATAATCTACGCCACCCCTTTTTTCATTGAAATGCCTGAGCGTTGTTCAGTATACACAATTTATAATCGAAACTTAGTTTTCCGTGGGTTCATCAGAATTCTGATAAGAACGATGCGTTCAAAATAGTTGACATTGAACCGTCTTATTCGCTCACTTCGATGTACCTATGTAATTTAAAAATAGAATTTGGCACGAGATTGGTGGTTCCTCGGATTGGTTTTTCCTCTTGTGAATTTATCCCCAGTTAGCTACGTTCCAACTTCAAATAATTTTAATTGCCAGCAATTTAAATACATAACGGCAATCGAGAAATAAATGAACAGATTCAAATATAATTCCAGTATCAAATAATGTTGTAAATGTATTCCGAAATATAACCGAAACAGTTTTCAAAAGAAAGGTTTTGTTAAAATAAAATATTAAAAACTTTTTGAAATTGCTGGTGAAAGAGAGCTATAAAACCTATACTTCGATGGAATTCCTAAAATTAAAATCTCGAAAAACCATAAATTATTACATTTTAATCTCTGTTTATTGATTTTATTGGTGATCCAAATTTTATAAGTAACTGTTAGATTTTATTGTAGAGCACATATATTTTTTTACTATTTGTTTGTGTAAATTATAAGAAATCATGTTAAACTCCCTGGCAACTTCGGGTCAGTATTTTTGTTGGTAGATGGAGTTACAACATTGCGTTGTTTGGCTTATTTAAGATTACAAGTTGGTAATTTTCTTGAACATATTTATTTTGAATGTTTTGATTCACATTTTTGTTACTTTTCATGACTGGTTTTAAGCCAGGCAAATATAAAAAATAAATAAAAAGGAGACGGTCACAAATGCATGTCTAAATACTCTCTAGAATTATTTTATAAAATTGCCTTATTGTAAAGTCTATAGGATATTTTTAAATTAACCTTAATCTTTCGTTAATTTACCTATATTTAAGAATTATTTATTTTGTGAGCATCACAAAAAAAACTTCCATGGTTTTTGTATATATTGTCTATTTCCCAGTGCATACTTCATTATTTTGGTATAATGATAATAATTTTAGTTCAGAAATGCAAATAGTTTTAGTTTAGAATTATTTAAATAAGTAGAATATTATAATAAGATGTGTTTTTCAAACATGATATTATTCATTAATGTAATAGGTCTTTACCTATGAAACTGCCGTTTTGCCGTACTGGCCATTTCAAATGAAAATATTTTTTTTTTGACTGATAATTCTAATTTCAAATTAATTTTATTTGACAAACATGGAATTCTTTTTCTAAAATCGTCATTTGTTTAATAGTTAGTGTTTTGTTTTAAACGCATTCGAACATTTTTCGTCATCATGGATAAGTAAAAAATTCGAGTAATTATGGAGTATGAGTACCGTCGTGGCAGCAAAGCGGCACAAGCGGCACGCAACATCAACGACGTTTACGGAGCGAACACTACAAACGAACGCACCACCCGTTATTGGTTTACCCGCTTCCGTTCTGGAAATTTTGACCTGAAAAATGAACCCCGTGGTCGTCCGAAAACTTTGGTCGACAATGACGAATTAAAGGCAATTGTGGAAGCTGATGAAACTCAATCCACGCCTGAATTAGCAGCAGCTTTCGACGTTAGCATCAAAACAATATTGGTCCATTTGCGTCAAATTGGCAAGGTAAAAAAGCTTGACAAATGGGTACCCCACGAACTCAATGACCGCCAGCGCGAAGTACGCGTGGAGACGTGCCTTGCACTGCTCAGCAGGCATACAAATGAAGGAATTCTGAACCGCATTGTTACTTGTGACGAGAAATGGATCCTGTTTGACAATCGTAAGCGCTCAGCAAGTTGGTTGGACCCTGGTTCAGCACCCAAACAATGCCCTAAACGAAAACTTACCCCTAGAAAAGTGATGGTCACTGTTTGGTGGTCTAACGCGGGTGTAATTCATCATAGCTTCTTGCCAAATGGGACAAGCATTACTGCAGATGTGTACTGTGAAGAACTGAACACAATGATGGAGAAGCTCGCACGTCTCCGACCAGCTTTGGTCAATCGTTCGGCTCCACTGCTCCTGCACGACAACGCGCGACCTCATACTGCACAGCAGACGGTCTCCAAGCTATAAGAGTTGGGGTCGGAAGTTCTCCGTCATCCGCCGTACTCACCAGACCTTGCGCCTACAGACTTCTACTTTTTCCAGAATTTGGATAACTTCTTGGCGGGAAAAAAATTCAATACCCGAGAGGCAGTACAAAATGCCTTTGAAGAATTTGTTGCCTCCCGTCCAGCTGATTTCTTCAAGAAAGGCATCAATAAGCTACCAATGCGTTGGCAAAGATGCATTGATTGCATGGGTGATTATTTTGATTAACAGAAATAAAAAATATATAAAAAAATTACGCTTCATTTATTTCGTGAAAAACGGCAATTTCATAGGTAAAGACCTAATATATTGACAAGTTACATATTTAAATTATTTATGAACTTTGGTATGTGGGTTCTTTATAAATAATTAATTTAAAATAATAATAATAATAAAATGTTTTATTGGTAGTAACAAAAAAACATAAACAAAATACAATAAAATCAAAATTATACTGTACTTTCCTGTATAAGTTTTAGTGGGTCTTGTCAAATGTGAAAATGTATCTGAAAATGTTTAGTTAAAGTTGAGCTTGGTTATGAAAACCTACAGTTTTCTTTGAAAATATGTTGGAAATTACTTCAAGTTTAATACTTTTTGGTGTCGTAAATTACATAACGTTATGTTTATTGTAAGAAGTGTGAAAATCGCTGGGTTTTATCAGAACAGCCGCCTGACCAGTGTTCTTTACAATGTTTTTTTTCACGAAGCTGTAAATGGTATCCGTTTCCAACGACTGTGCTAAATGGACACAGTGTTCATTAAGTATGTGCCGATATTACTACAGGTACCTAATTAAGAGTTCTTTGTAAACATTAAGCGCAGGTCCCACTGTCGGCGAAGCGATTCGATGTTTATCTTATACAAAACTGTATGTTTGTTTAGATTTCGTGTCAATAGAAGAGATATATAAACTAACCTGTGTGCGCAGTGGTTAATTGCCCTGCCTCAGACGCCGGAGCTCCCAGGTTCGAGTCCTGCTCGGGGTGTACGATGAACACAGATGCTTGTTCTCGGGTCGTGGTTGTTTATATTTATATATGTATGATACCCTCCTAGTACACGACAGTCAATTATATACATATAATAATAATACATAAATAAATCCCAGACATACACACCAACTGTATGGCCCCAAAGTAAGCAGAGCTTGTCTTATGGATGACCATACAGCGAACTGGGGGGGAACCCAGAATAAACATACATATATAAATACAAAGAACCATGACCCGAGAACAAACACCTATGTTCAACACACAAATGAATAGCCTAACACAAACCTTGTGTATTGGTTCCCAATTCGTCTCCAGATTACGTAGCTAACAGCTTGCGGTCAGTGGGACCAGTGCGTTGAGCTAATAAGTCTGTGATTCACTAATTATTTATACTAGTATATAACCGTCATGACAGAAGTATTTTAATGTTATTTATAATAGGGGTGAAATAAAATGTGTTTTATTTGTAATGTTGGCGTTTTTTTATATGAAAACCTTCGAAAGTTATTGGGGTTATTTATTTGAATATCCCTTAATAAGTAGGTAACAGGAAATATATCACTGTTCTAAAACGATCTTTTAATTAAGTATAGTCGGTAAAAGGTGAAAAAGGTGAAAACAATAAGTTGCAAGTTTATTTTGGATTTGATAATACTATATCGATTTGGTCGGTACTTTAATTTTAAGATAAATAAAGCAAGATTTTAAATATCTATACCTTTGAATACATTATGCAATAAGGTTAAGTAACTGCAATTCTTTCTGTTAAACAAATTGACGACCGCGTGGTGTAGTGGTAAGTAGCCTTGCCTCATACGCCGAAGGTCCCAGGTTCGAGTCCTGGTCGGGGCATTCATTTGTGTGATGAACACAGAGGTTTTTTCTCGGGTCATGGTTGTTTGTATTTATATATGTATGTTTAATCTGGGTTCCCCCTGTTCGCTGTATGGTCATTCATAACACAAGCTTTATTATTATTAAATTCAAAATAATTAACGCAACAAAAGTTTACATATACAGGTGACAAATGTCAGTGGAATCCGCACAAATGCGAGCCCTGTTTTGCGGAAATCTTAAATTGAGCCATACGCAGAAAATGCGATACAGAAAGTCTTAAATTATAATCGTTGAGTATAAATGATTAAATAATAATCAACTAATAGCAAATGATTAACATTACATTTTGCAATAGGCAATAATTGAACCTAAGATTAAATACAATTTTGAAGGTAGCGGTTCAGATTAGGTAAAATAATGGCAAATAGTTCTTCATCATCATCATATCAGACTTCCAGAGCCACCGGTCGCAAATAGTTCTTAGTCAATGTAATTGTTAAAAATAAACACCATATTTGGCGTTTTTTTATAGTTAGGTTTGTAGAATCCTGCTATTCTTAACACGAAAGATATATTTTCGGAAGTAATATTTTAAGGTCTAAATAAGTTTAAGAGCCAGGTGTAGTGTGACTGTTCTTGTTGGTGCCTTCATGTGTTTGCTGCTGTTTGTCAACTAATCCTTTGTGTGTCTTATATAACCGGTCGACGTTTCACGTTTCACTAACTTTTCACGTGTTTCATGGTTAGCTATGGCTTCCTAAATATTTTACGTTATCTACATTATCGACATTTAGTAGATTATACAAGAGAGGTTGCCAGTATCCATTGGGCATCTTCCAGCATTTCGTAAAATTAAAAGATCGGTTTACTTTTCTTTCGATAAGACTGGCTTTTGCCCGCGTTAAATAAAAGGAGTGGTAAACTTCATTTTGTTGCATATAGCTGATTATTAAGTAAGTAAAAATTCCATGAAAAAAGAGATATCGTTATCCAAGTATGTTGAAAGTTTTGTTTTAATTAATTTTATTAAAGTTGTACTCTGTTGTGTGTAATAAATATATATACCATAATAAACCTAAATAGGAAAAAATAAGGATAATTAAAAAATATTGAATTGACATCTGAATATTGAACTTCTTGCTTTGCCATTTTAAACTTAAGTTTTCAAACGAATCAGTGGGCCCGGCGCCCGCCGCGCCGCCGCCACCGGCCCACGCCAATTTAGCAGCGCGCACTCACTTTCTCCCCGTCATAACTTAACGTAATTTAATTTGTTACTGCAAAATGTACGTTGGAAATAGAGTACAAAATTTTGTTGTATTGATGGTTTACTATTTCGGCAACAATGACTTACATATGAAATGTAGATATATGTGTGGATGTCTGTGGCGGACTTTTTTCTAGACCTATTCAAGAGAGACATTTCCACCATTATGTTCGTGTTACTCTTACTGTTTTGCAGCGCGCTATAAAATAGCTCGCAGATGATAGCAACTTTTTGACACTAACTGACCAAAAATATAAACGTACAAAAATATAATCTTTCCTCTTTATGTACGGACACGGCTAGGGCCTACCGATTTAACTGCAAAGATAATTTTTATCAAACTTGTGCTGCGTTCCGTATGCCGATTACAGCGCTCACAGCGCTCATATACTCGTTCCGATTGCCCGCAGCGATATCGATACGTCATCAATGACGTCATAAACGCCGCCATCTTCCCGCTCACAGTGCCCAAGCTACGGAGCATGGTCGCTGTGAGCGGCCTGTCAAAACTGACACATGACGTTACTTTGTTGATGTTTTTATTAGTCGATTAAAGATTTTAAAAGCTTGCTTATTAATTTTTTTTTGTAATAATATAAAAAAATGGCTCCTGCTTCATTCAGGGTCAAAGATCTTAATGAAATTGTAACTTTAGACTTAAGCGACGAACAATCAGTATGTTAGCGCGATATTTACCGTTCCGATTGCAAAAGCACTAATAACACTTTTAGCGCGCTCAAACGAATCGGAACGGTTTTGAGCACTTTTAGCGCTGTGAGCGCTGTAATCGGCAAACGGAACGCAGCATTGGTACAATAACCTTGGATAACACGATTGGCGGCAAGCGTGAAAACATATGACAATCGATTGGTCGTAAAGTCATTCTTTCTATTCTTGTCATTCTTTGGAACTAATTAAAAAAGGCAAAATGTTGGTCAGGTTTCTATATATTTTGTTTGTATTTTTATGTTTTTAAACGCTTGCTGCCCTAATTAAATTTTAACATTAGGATTATACCAGTTTGGCCAATTTTCCTTTGATGCTAATCAACCTCTACTTCTACCTTCCCTCGTTCTCATCCTTCTTCCTGAAACACAAATATATTACAAATACCAGCAAATTACGCTTGAAACAAATTTTAATTCTAATTCAACATCAATCCAAGTCCAAACATAGTATAACCGTACTTACTTAAGTTTAAATCAACAAAAAAAAGCTATTCGCCAATTCATCGCAACGTTTTATACAGCTGAAGTCTTACAATCCTGAACGACGTGATTTTTGTACATACCTTCATAACTTGATACAAATGGCAAAAATTTAATGTTGTTTTCTTTGGTTGCATAGTCTTCCTCGGGAATTCGATTTGTTTAGTAGAAACTTTTAATTTTTTCATTCACACATTTCTTCATTTTTCGCGTCTCATGCTAGGAAGAAAGAGATCATTTCTACTTGAGAATTGTTATATCTCTTGACATAGCGAAGACTTCGAGTAACAAAGACCTTATCATATACGCCACCTTTACAGTTTAAATACAAAATAGTATGCATATCGTTAGGTACCTACTACTCAGTAGATATTTGCAACAGACATAGAATCATCATAGAATAAATCACTGTGAGGTACCGTCCTATAAAAATGAGTTATCCACTTGCTGGTGGGTCCCCGGGGAGGTTATCCTTTGCAAATAAACACAATGGAATTAAAAGTCACTTATTCTATTTCAGATCTCATGAAGATGTCAAAGACTTTATATTTTGCCCAAAGTCAGTTTAACAGCAGAGCGAAGAGTCCGAAGAAGAAGGGAACATACATCACTTTAGTTTTAAAAGATAATTTATGAATTATTTTTATTATTTATAACAATTATTACTTTGTTGCCGATAATTTTTTGTACATAGTAATTAGAGATATATTTTGATACGTTTTACCTTTTATTTTCCACATCCATTATATTTGATTTCATTTAGGCAGAAAGTAGGCGACCTCTATTATTCAACATAAGTAGTGTATAAAGTGTATTTACCTACTTGATGATACATCCGCCCCCCCTTTAAGCTCTTAATTCATCATGCGTATGGGTTTTATTTATCAAGCATGATGACGTCATTAACAATATAACGGTCGTCATTGTCACACCAACTGTATGGCCCCAACGTAAGTAGGAGCGAACTGGGGGGAACCCAGAATAAACATACATACATAAATACTAACTACCATGATCCTAGAGCCTAACCACTACACCACTCGGTCGTCTAGATAGTTTTGGTTTTAGAAAGAAAGCGAAAAAAGGAACAATGGCTGATTCTAATGGCGTAAGGGATCCCTCTTCCCATATTGTTTCCTATTAATTGATATCTGATACGAAATATTCGTTAATATCTCGACTTAAGTAGCAGGTCTTTTTGTTAAGTTTTCGTATGAGGCATAACTACGTGTCTTTCTATTTGAAGCCAAAACAAGCATGTCTACGTTGTTGTGCCAGTTAAAGGGGAGACGTGGCCAGTGAAATTAGAGGAACATCGGCAATATCAACTAAAGCCTACTGTCAAAAACGCAACATTCATCGATAACAATGAATTATATTGTTATTACAATTAAGGTGTATGTGTCGAAGAATTGGTATAGGCGCGGAGATCATTCATTACTGCGAGGTGATTTGCGTACTCGTTTGCAGACTATAAGAAAGTTAAAAAACAAATAAACTTTCAATAACGAATGCGTCACTAAAAACTTTTGACAAGAATGGTTGACATATGCTTTTAGAATATGTGTACTATGCAGTAAAAAATAAAGTCACATTTTATTTGACCATTTAGCTTAGAGAGGGTCGAAAGCTTTATTGAATGCTCACGAAATATATAGGTATGTTGGCAAAGAAAACTAAATCTATGTGATTTTAAACTAAAACTAGAGTTAGACAGTAACTTCTTCCCGTGTGTATGTCAACAATATTTCTCGCCAAATATGTGTTTACCAATAATAATAAATATACTTATTCTGGAACTTGCCAGCAAAATTACACATACCTAAATACTTACACTCAGAAGATAGAGATCGTTTACTCGACGAGCGGCCAACTACTTAAGGAGCCACATAACTAGCAAAGCTATAGTAT